>JAESUZ010002153.1:0-1299389 GCA_017311185.1 Proteles cristata cristata
ATATAGTGGTTAATAAGGGGATACCTCCTAAGCATTTTGTATTCATCACTCTTTTGAGCCTCTCATTAACTGTGCAACATACATATCACTTACTCTGTTTTACAAGCAAGGAAACAGGCACAAAGAAGGTAAGTAATCTGCACAAGTTTACCCAGACCATTTGGTTTCAGAATCTGCACTCTCAACCGCTATGCTACTCTGCACATAGAAGTCTCTGCATGAAGTTTTATGGATAAGGCTTCAGGTAGTGTTTAACAAAGGAGGTATATCAAAGGATGTGCCTTGAAGACTTGTGGTGTTAGACTTGACATGATCTTCATTATGCCGGGGACAGTAATCAGTTATGCACTCTGCTGCAGGAGACCTGAACGGTGAATGTTCCAGGCTGCCACAGTCCATTTCTTCCTAATATGCTTTTGGCTAAAGTAAATTCCTCTGCCTTCTTTGTTGTTAGGAATAGCAACTGAGTTTTTATCAGTTGAACAAGCATCACTGAGGTGCAACTTCCAGGTATGGCCCATAAGAATTTACTCCTTGAAATCCCTCATTTCTTCTTGCATGTGATTATCATAGAGACTCTCCCCAGGGCAACTTTGAAAACTATGTACGAAAGATGATGCAATCTTTATTGTTACAGATCTCAGAATGACTGCATGAAGCAAAGCAGCCTGACCAAGAGAACTGATTTTGACGGAGAAATGCATTTCTCTTATACTTAGGCCATTATACGTTTGGTCTACTTGTTACTACAATCCAGCCTGCCTTAATTTAGATAGTCTTCCCACTCAGAGAGTTTTTTAAATGCCTCTAATATCATTATCACATGCAGAGAATGCTGCTCACATACAAGCCACAACAGAGGCTCTTCCTTTACCATGTGACTTATCATTAATGCTTATACTTTGGCAAGGAGAGAATCCAAATTGGTATCGGCACATATATGTAGTATTATAGTTCATGTGATAGGCATGTATTTGGGTGATACAGTACGTCAGACTCTGTGAAAAGGATAAGACTTAAATCTGGCACGAATATGGGGGTACAGGTTGAAAGGGATGTACGGGATGGGAGAGTGTGCAAGGGTAAAATGAAAATAGGCCTAGCAGTGTTGACAATGCTTCAGAAATATCCTACACAGGGCTCCTGAGTGGCTCAACTGGTTAAGCGTCTGATTTCAGGTTAGGTCATGATCTCGCAGTCCATGAGTTTGAGTCCCACGTCAGTCTCTGTGCTGACAGCTCAGAGCCTGGACCCTGCTTCCGATTCTGTGTTTCCCTCTCTCTCTGCCCCTCCCCTGCTCACACTCTCTCTCTTTCTGAAAAATAAATAATCATTAAAAAAAAAATTCTAAACCCTGTGCTAGCCAGCTGGCCCCTAGGTTCATGCTAGCTGCTCTGAGGGCTATGGGGAGACGAGTATAAGAGCCACTGTCACACTGTTCAGCTCTGCCAGCCTCCTCCTGCCAGCTATGCTTTGGGACTGGTGACATTTCAAGTGTTTTACAAATGGCAGGATTCTTCTGTCGGCTCTAGGTCTTTGGGCACCTGGGTGGCTCAGTCAGTTGAGTGTTGGCTCTAGGTCCAATTGAACACCTCAAAATCCTTTTTACCGAGTACCTATGACAAATCAACAAACTGTTTTTATTATAAATATTGGGCTATAATTAATGATCATGTGTTTATTAAAAAAATATTTGTTGAGTTCCTACTGCCTGTCAGGCACTGTCCTGGGCACTGGACATATGACAGTGAACAAATCATGACAAAAATCCCTGATTATTCAATTCTGTTCAGAACAGAAATCAGAGTGGTCATAATAGTAGTGATGATTGTAATTCCTAGATCACCAAATAGGCTGGAGTCTCCCTGATCTAAGATTTAGAGTTTCAGAATGGGTAAAAACAGGAATGAAGCAACTATTCAAGGCACGTTTCTGGAAATGCTCTATATTATAGCAGTTTCAAATCTTTACACTGGAGCTGAGTCACAATCTGGAACTACTGAGAAGTGTAGTTACAGAACCAAGGCTTCATTATGCCTCATCAGGAAGATTTTTAAAAAAATCATAAATAAAACTTAAGAGCTGAGATATACAAAAGGAAAAAAATACATACAAGTATTCAAAAGATAATGCCTTGACTATTTGGCTGGAAACCGAAAACAGGCAAAACACATTAAGGAAAAAAAAAGTAACATTTGAAAAAACAGGCTGTTCAGTACATTGCAAATGACTTGTAGAAATTCTAATGAAAACAGCATAAAACAGGTTACATAATTTATAATAAAACTATATTTTCAAATATATACACACGCACAGACTAAACTTCAAGTATGTGGCCCAATTCACAAATCTGGTGTCTCGGTAATATAACCATTAGTATGACTCTTGAAAATTTTTCTGTAAATATTACTTGTGTTGAGTACTACTGTAAGATCAATCTCCTCACAGATGAAAATCCTGCCAACCTAAGTATTTAAAGATACACATAGCCCATGTAGTTTCTGATTCACTTCACACATTCACAAACCCAATTCTTCACACTTTGCTGTATGAATAAATCTAATTCAAACGGAAATGAGAAGATGAACTTTTATGCCTTCTCCTTGACTCATCTGTAAATGACACAAGGGGAAAAAATGACTTTTTTATAAAAGGGCTTATTTCTAGTCTGAATGATTGTACTCCCAATCGCACTTGTTTAATTTAGCTTTACCTATATTTGAAATTAATAATAATTAGCACTTGGATCATTTTTCCTGCACCAATAAAAACCAAAATGTCTCCACAGAACATCTTGTTAAAACCTGGGAACTCCTGATCAAATGGAGTGCTTTGTTCCCTGCTACTTTTTCTGTCCTACACACAACTCCAAATAACACAGGAGAGAGCGAGGAGTTGTACAATATTTTTCACTCAGGTTAAATTTCCTCTTCTTTAATTTGATCTGGAAAAAACAATAGTGATGAAAATTCTACAGAGACAGATTAATTCAGAGGTCAAACAATAACAAAATGGGGAAGAGAAGTTAATGAATCTTTACCGTGTGAGGCAATGCACAGAAGGTCCTAGAGAATCCATAAGCCTAGTGAGAAAAGCATGAGTAGTTTGTTAATGACACAAGGGCTTTGAAATTGAATTTATCTTGTATACTCAGCTGTTTGGGGAAGTACATCATTTATACGACATTCTTGTTATTAATATTTTCCATTCCATAGACACTCTTGACAAACTATATACTTTTTCACCACATTAATTTTACATTTAAAACGAACATCTGGTAACTGCATTTATTCATCTGATTTTCAACCATCCTACTCTCTCTTGCCTTTCTAAATAGCTGAAAAGAACCTGAATTTGGGTATTGTAGATTTAAAGTCATCAATATGTCTAACGTTCGGATTAGAAGGATGATACCTCCCTCCTTTAATTACTCAGTCAATCCACATGTGTTCTGCTGACCATACGTGTAGTTCAAAGACAATTTGCTTATCTTATTCCAGTCTCACAGGGCCCTTTTCTGTTCCCAGAGCACGATTCATTGTTCTGTTTTGAATTCACCCAAGATCAGAGGCTAAGGAAAGACTTGATGCAGGTAGTCTATTTGTGAAGAGAGAAGGAGAAATGGGAGTCAGACATGGAAGGAAGAAAGCCTGTGTAAGTGTACATGGTTGTGGTTGCCACGGAGAACAGGAGCTCAGTTGTCTTCAGACCTTTGAGAAGCAAGCCCAATGTTTTCCAGGATAGTCCATCTGAACGATGGAGGCTGGAACACTTACTCACTGCCTGCCTTCCCTCATTGGTTGAGAGTTGCTCTTGGAGGCATTAATTCCTCTAAATGTTTAGGCCAAGGCTTCCCTCGTGTTGGAGAAGTCCTGAGAGCAAAAAGCAGAAAGAGGGGTGGCAGGGGACTGAGGTGAATCCTGCCATGGCAATGTCTAAGGCCACGTGGAAACTTCTGCCATCGCTGAGGCTGAATTCAGAAGATGAGTGTTGGGGTGGTGCTCAAGGGCTGTGAAGATGGGATATCAAGGGAGTTGGCAACATTCTTCAGTGTATCACATCATTTATTTCTGAGGTGCACTTGCCGTCTCTTTTCCTAGACAGAGAATGATTAAAGTGGAGGTCGTATTTTCTTCCCCATTGCCAAAAGTGTGTCTGATTTATAGCAAATTTCCCCAAATTCTTGTTGAATAAAGAATGAAATCATACTTCCCTATTCCACTGTACAATTGAACTGATTGCTTACATAGTACTACCTTTTTAACAACTAAAATCAAATTCATGTTTACTCACTTAAAAGTGTATTATTCATATACATGCATTCATTTATTTATGTATTGAAGTATGGGAGGCCAGTTATAGAAAAAAATCAAAGCTATATACTCTTTTTCTTAGTTATCCATTGCTGCGTGACCAATTGCACTAAAACTTAGTGGCTTATATGACAATAGTGTATTATTTTCACAATTCTGTGGGTTGCCTGCTCAGTTATTCTGATTCATGTGCTATTTTCTGGGATACTGGGATACCGGAAGATCCAAAATGGCCTAAACTTGTGATGATCCAAACTTATGCACATGGGCAACAGTTGAGGCAAGCTTTTAAGTGACAGTTTAGTGAGTCTATAACATGGAAACCTGTTTTCTCTTTGGGGGCTTCTGCACTTAGACATTTGAGCTTCCTTTAAAAAGGTGACTGATTTTCACAAAAGAGTGTCACAGATACTTAAAGCCTGGCCTTGAGGATCACCTAGCATCACTTTCCTCACATATTTTTGGTCAAAATACCATACGGCAAGCATGGATTAGAAGACAGGGAAAATCAACTATACATCTATATAGGAGAGTAGCAAAATCCCATTACAAAAGAACACATAAGATGGGAGATAATCGTGATCATCTTTGCGAACATAATCTACCATAACCAATGTATACCTAGATGTATTCAGGCAAGATTATACTAAATGGAAAGACATTTGACAGCCGAATCCACATCCGATTTATTTTGTATTCCTAGAAGCTAACACAGAATATGACAGTACTTGCACATAATAAATGCTTGTTGGATAGAAATTTGGATGTTAAACAATATAAGGATACCAAAAATTAGTCTTTGGCTGTGAATGCAGTAGGGCTGAAAGGATTTCTTCCTTTAGGTACCAATTTTCCATAATCCTCTGGTACTATCAGTATTTAAGAAGTATGTCTTGCCCTCTCAGACAAGACACTAGTGAAGATAGAAGGCCTCCTTGTGAGGAAAACCTTTGAAAGGAAAACCTGGAGACAGGAATGTAGGTTGGGGATGGGAAGCGAAGCCCATCCAAAATTTTGGCTTTGGATCTTCCTCCTTTGGTTCATGTGGAGGGGAGACTACAGGAGAGCAGGGATGGGAGTCAGAAAAAAAGGACGCGAAGCAGGATACAAGAAAGAAAAACTGATTTATGCAGTTTGACAAATTAATGGCTCTGCAATGTTTTGGGGTTTTTTTATTAGCACTCCCCTAGAACATAGTATTCCCGAGGCCTTCATATGTTTTCCTTGTGGTAACGCTGGAAAAAATGACAGGCTGGAGCAAGAGTGGGAACACTACACTAGAGAATCTCGGAGCCAGAAAGATGAAGAAAATCTCCACAGACAACCCTCTTCCTCACTGATGCAAGAAAATATATTGTATTCTTGTGGAAAAAAATAAAAGGGCCATGACTCTTCAGGTAATGTCAACAATTATAACCCAGATGGACCATTGTCATACTATTAATGTGGTAGTGAACTTCCCACTCCTTTCTTTCCTTTCTTCTACCAAACATTTCTTCAGGGCAAAAATCTTCTGCCTTAATATAGGTTTGTTTAATGCATGAATATTGTTTTAAAGACTGCCTTTCCAGAGCTCATCTATTTTGCATATGTAAAGATCTCTATTGCACTTAGGAGAGAGAGTATTAACAACTCCTGCATCTCATATCAAGCATATACGTGGCTCTAAGCAAAATCTATGCAATTTTTGGAAAATCTGTTTTGTCTACAAACCTATATATTTCTATATATTGAAAGAAATAAGTGCCAAAGTGATAATGAAATGTTACCATTTGAAAAATCACAAGCAATAGAAAGTCTTGAGAAATCTTGTTTTTTAAAGCTTATTGGCCTCTTCCAAAGAAATGGAATGTATTTATTAATACGACTAAAGCTAAGATCCTTATCTTTGCTTGTTAGTCTTTTGTAGGTATTTTGTTTGTTTGTTTGTTTGTTTTAAAGTGCATTATATTTGCCTTCATTTAGACACAAGACTGATATCAGAGCTGATTATTCTGGTTTTCTGGCTGAATTGTTTTTTAGGCTAAGATTTTCTCCTAGCTTCTTCACAGAAGCCTTCTGTGTTTGTTAGTCTCTTTTCTGAGTGATCTGGGGGTAATCGTAGCTATGTCCTGGACTAGATAATAATAACTTATAGGATAAATCATCTATCACTTGCCTTTAAATAATAACTTGGTCCAAGACTCCAAAGGTGGAACTGTTAATAGTCTAACTCTGACATTTTTCAATTTATGCTATATCAATACCTATCTGATCTGCATTAGAAAGGCATCTTGTGGAGTGATACATAGCATAGGCTTTGAGAAGCATACCTGTGTGACTTTACAGTATATTTTTCATCCTTTCCAAGACTCAGTTTTCTTGGAGATATGGAGATAATCATAGGGTTTTGTACTGACTTTACAAATTATATATATATTTTATACAGTTTTTATATATATATACAGTTCTAGGTACAGTGAAAAATTTTAGACATGAACTATTAATATTATATCGTTATTAGGGCAAACAATGACCCAGAACATGATTCTTTCTGGATAATCTTGCAGAAAATGAAATCTCATAGGTTCTTGAATTCAAATATGTATTTTAATTTGATCAATTCCTGGAAAGCTTCCTATGGCAAGGGATATGCTACCTCTTAGTTTCAGTTTCCTTAACTTTAAAAAAAAAATTTTTTTAATGTTTTATTTATATCTGAGAGAGAGAGAGAGACAGCCTGAGCAGGGAGGGTCAGAGAGAGAGGGAGACTCCGAAGCAGGCTCCAGGCTCTGAGCTAGCTGCCAGCACAGAGCCTGATGGGAAGCTCGAACCACGAACTTCGAGATCATGACGTGTGCCAAAGTCAGCCGATTAACTGACTGAGCCACCCAGGTGCCCCTCAGTTTCCTTATCTTTAAAATGGTAAATTTACTCTCATAAGTCTGTTTTAAGAAGTAAGGGAGATAATATAATAAAATATTTAATCATTACTTGAGCATACAATGAAAATAATCACTGTTATTATGTAACGTTTGTCGCTATCACCAATAATATAGAATTTGGACAAATTTAGAACTTTTAGAATACCACTGTTTAAAAATTCTAGTATTTTCTCAAAAGCTTTCAAATGCATGTCATACTTTATTAAATTTTAAAAGACAAATTACAATTTGGACAGTAATTACTTGCTTAATGTTGTTTTCTTTAATGTCAAGAAAGATGAACTCACAATTCTTTTGTTGTTGTTGTTGTTCATGTTTGTTTATTTTGAGAGAGAGATTAAGCGTAAGCAAGGGAGGAGCAGAGAGAGGGAGAATCCCAAGCAGGTTCTGTGCTGTCCCTGTGCAGGACTCAGTCTCACAAACCTTGAAATCATGACCTGAACCCGAAGTAAGAGTTGGACCTTGAACTAACAGAGCCACCCAGTCACCCCTCTGTTTATTATGATTCATGAATATTATTTTGGGATTTCCTCTGCAATATCTAGTAATGCTTTTCAGGTTCTCTCTTTCTTTCTTTCTTTCTTCTTTCTTTCTTTCTTTCTTTTTCTTTCTTTCTTTCTTTCTTTCTTTCTTTCTTTCCTTCCTTCCTTCCTTCCTTCCTTCCTTCCTTCCTTCCTTCCTTCCTTCTTCTTCTCTTTCTTTCTTTCTTTCTTTCTTTCTTTCTTTCTTTCTTTCTTTCTTTCTTTCTTTCTTTCTCCTTCCTTCCTTCCTTCCTTCCTTCCTTCCTTCCTTCCTTCCTTCCTTCTTTTCCCTTCATAGTTTATTGTCAAGTTCGTTTCCATATAACAAGTGCCCTCCTCCATGCCCATCACCCATCTTCCCCTCTCCCCCATCAGCCCTCAGTTTGTTCTCAGCATTCAAGAGTCTCTTACGGTTTGCCTCCCTCCCTCTCCCCAACTATTTTTCCCCATCTCTTCCCCCACAGTCTTCTGTTAAGTTTCTCCTAATCCACCTATATGTGCAAATATATGGTATCTGTCCTCTGCCTGACTTATTTCACTCAGCATAACACCTTCAAGGTCCATCCATGTTGCTACACATGGCCAGATTTCATTCTTTCTCATTGCCATGTAGTATTCCATGGTATAGATAAACCACATCTTCTTGATCCATTAGTCCGTTGATGGACACTTAGGCTCTTTCCATGTTTTGGCTATTTTTGAGAGTGCTGCTATGAACATTGAGGTACATGTGCCCCTATGCATCAGCACTCCTGTATCCCTTGGGTAAATTCCTAGCAGTGCTATTGCTGGGTCATAGGGGAGTTCTGTTGTTAATTTTTTGAGGAACCTCCACACTGTTTTCCAGAGGGGCTGCACCAGTTTATATTCCCACCAACAGTGAAGAAGGGTGCCTGTTTCTCCAAATCCTCGCCAGCATCTAGAGTCTCCTGATTTGTTCATTTTAGCCACTGTGACCAGCATGAGGTGGTATATCAGTGTGGTTTTGATCTGCATTTACCTGATGATGAGGGACGTGGAGCATCGTTTCATGTGTCTGTTGGCCATCTGGATGTCCTCTTGGGAGAAGAGTCTGTTCATATCTTCAGCCCATTTCTTCACTGGATTATTTGTTTTTCAGGTGTGGAGTTTGGTGAGTGCCTTATAGATTTTGGATACTAGCTCTTTATCAGATATGTCATTTGCAACTATCTTTTCCCATTCCGTCAGTTGCCTGTTAGTTTTATGGATTGTTTCCTTTGCTGTGCAGAAGCTTTTATCTTGATGAAGTCCCAATAGTTCATTTTTGCTCTTCATTCCCTTGCCTTTGGGGATGTGTCAAGTAAGAAACTGCTGTGGTTGAGGTCAAGGAGGTTGTTTCCTGCTTTCTCCTCTAAGGTGTTGATAGTTTCCTGTCTCACATTCAGTTCCTTTATCCATTTTGAGTTTATTTTTGTGCATGGTGTGAGAAAATGATCTAGTTTCATTCTTTGGCATGTTGCTGTCCGGTTCTCCCAACACCATCTGTTAAAGAGGCTGTCTTTTTTCCATTGGATACTCTTTCCTGCTTTGTCAAAGATTAGTTGGCCATATACTCGTGGGCCCAATTCTGAGTTCTTTATTCTATTCCATTGGTCTATGTGCCTATTTTTGTACCAATACCATACTGTCTTGATGATTACAGCTTTATAGTAGAGGCTAAAGTCTGGGACTGTGATGCCTCCTGTTTTGGTTTTCTCCTTCAATATTACTTTGGCTATTCGGGGTCTTTTGTGGTTCCATACAAATTTTAGGATAGTTTGTTCTAGTTTTGAGAAGAATACTGGTGCAATTTTGATTTAGATTGCATTGAATGTGTAGATTGCTTTGGGTAGTAATGACATTTTAACAATATTTATTCTTCTGATCATTGAGCATGGAATGCTTTCCTATTTCCTTGTATTCTTTAATTTCCTTCATAAGTTTTCTATAGTTTTCAGCATACAGGTCTTTTACAATTTTTATTAGGTTTATTCCTAGGTATTTTATGGGTTTTGGTGCAGCTGTCAATGGGATCAGTTTCTTGATTTCTCTTTCTGTTGGTTCATTATTGGTGTATAAAAATACAACCAATTTCTGTACATTGATTTTGTACCCTGCAACTTTTATGAATTCATAGATCAGTTCTAGTAGGCTTCTGGTCGAGCCTGTCGGGGTTTCTATGTAGAGTATCATGTCATCTGCGAAAAGTGAAAGTTTGACTACTTCTTTGCCAATTCTGATGCCTTTTATTTCCTTTTGTTGTCTGATGGCTGACGCTAGGACTTCCAGCACTATGTTAAACAACAGTGGTGAGAGTGGGCATCCCTGTCATGTTCCTGATTTCAGGGGGAAAGCTCTGAGTTTTTCCCCGTTGAGGATGATGTTAGCTGAAGGCTTCTCATAGATGGCTTTGATGATGTTTAAGTAGGTTCCTTCTATCCCGACTTTCTCTAGAGTCTTTATTAAGAAGGGATGCTGTATTTTGTCAAATGCTTTTTCTGCATCTATTGACAGAATCATATGGTTTTTATCTTTTCTTTTATTGATATGATGTATCACATTGATTGATTTGCGAATATTGAACCAGCCCTGTAACCCAGGAATGAATCCCACTTGATCATGGTGGATAATTCTTTTTATGTGCTGTTGAATTCGATTTGCAAGTATCTTGTTGAGGATTTTTGCATCTGTATTCATCAAGGATATTGGCCTGTAGTTCTCTTTTTTTGCTGGGTCTCTGTCTGGCTTGGGAATCAAAGTGATGCTGGCTTCGTAGAATGAGTCCAGAAGTTTTCCTTCATTTCTATTTTTTGGAATAGCTTGAGAAGAATGGGTATTAATTCTGATTTAAATGTCTGGTAGAATTCCCCAGGGAAGCCATCTGGCCCAGGGCTCTTATTTGTTGGGAGATTTTTGATAACTGATTCAATTTCTTCACTAGTTATGGGTCTGTTCAGATTTTCTATCTCTTCCCATGTGAATTTTGGTAGTGAGTGTGTGTTTAGGAATTTGTCCATTTCTTCTAAGTTGTCCAGTTTGTTGGCATATAATTTTTCATAGTATTCCCTGATAATTGCTTGTATTTCTGAGGGGTTGGTTGTAATAAGTCCATTTTCATTCATGATTTTGTCTATTTGGGTGCTCTCTCTTTTCTTTTGGATAAGTCTGGCTAGAGGTTTGTCAATTTTGTTTATTTTTTCAAAAAACCAACTCTTGGTTTCATTGATCTGTTCAACTGTTTTTTGGATTCTATATTGTTTATTTCTGCCTAATTTTTATTATTTCTCTTCTTCTACTGGGTTTGGGGTTCTTGTTGCTCTCCTCTAGTTCCTTTAGGTGTGCTGTTAGATTTTGTACTTGCACTTTTTCTAATTCTTGAAATAGGCCTGGAGTGCAATGTACTTTCCTCTTAGGACTGCCTTTGCCGCATCCCATAGAGTTTGGATTGTTGTATTTTCATTTTCATTTGTTTCCATATATTTTTAAATTTCTTCTCTAATTGCCTGATTGGCCCATTCATTCTTTAGTAAGGTGTTCTTTAACCTCCATGTTTTTGGAGGTTTTCCAGACTTCTTCCTGTGGTTGATTTCAAGTTTCATAGCATTGTGATCTGAAAGTGTGCATGGTATGATCTCAATTCTTTTATATTTATTGAGGGCTGCTTTATGTCCCAGTATGTGATCTATCTTGGAGAATGTGCCATGCGCACTTGAGAAGAAAGTGAATTCCATGGCCTCAGGATGTAGAGTTCTAAATATATCTGTCAAATCCATCTGGTCCAATGTGTCATTCAAGTCCATTGTTTCTTTAGTGATTTTCTGTCTAGTTGATCTATCCATTGCTGTACGTGGAGTATTAACATTCCTTGCTATTAGCACATTTTATTCATAAGATTCTTTCTGTTTGTGATTGTTTTATGTATTTGAGTGCTCCTGTAATCAGTGTGTAGACATTTATAATTGTTAGCTCTTCCCGATGGATAGACCCTGTAATTATTGTACAGTGCCCTTCTTCATCCCTTGTTACTGCCTTTACTTTAAAGTCCAGTTTGTCTGACATAAGTATGGCTACTCCAACTTTATTTTGACTTCCAGTAGCATGATATATATTTCTCCATCCCTTTACTTTCAATCTGAAGGTGTCCTCAGTCTAAAATGAGTTTCTTGTCGACAGCAATTGGATGGATTTTGTCTTTTTTATCCATTCTGCTACCCTATGTCTTTTGACTGGAGCATTTAGTCCATTTACACTCAGTGTTATTATTGAAAAATATGGGTTTAGAGTCACTGTGTTCTTTCTAGGATTCATGCTTGTGGTGGCATCTCTGGTACCTTGCATTCCTTGCAACTTTTCCCTCATAGAGTCTACCTCGGGATTTCTTGTAGGACTGATTTCTTGGTGACGAATTCTTTAAATTTTTGTTTATTTGGGAAGACTTTTATCTCTTGTTCTATTCTGAATGACAGGCTTGCTGGATAGAGGATTTTTGCTGCATATTTTTTCTGTTCATCACATTGAAGATTTCCTGCCATTCCTTTCAGGCCTGCCAAATTTCAGTAGATAGGTCTGTAACTATTCTGATAGGTCTCCCTTTGTATGTTAGGGCCCTTTTATCCCTAGCTGCTTTCAGAATTTTCTCTTTGTCCTTATATTTTGCGAGTTTCACTATGATATGTCATGCAGAAGATGGATTCAAGTTATGTCTGAGGGGAGTTCTGTGCCTCTTGGATTTCAATGTCTGTTTCCTTCCCCAGATTGGGGAAGTTCTCTGCTATAATTTGTTCAAGGACTCCTTCAGCGCCTTTCCCTCTCTCTTCCTCTTCTGGAGTTCCTACGATATGGATATTGTTCCATTAATGGAACTCTCCTTTCACGCTCCTGTATCAGTTTATCTCTTTTTCTCGGCTTCCTCTTTTTCTATAATTGTCTCTTCTAATTCACCTGTTCTCCTCTCTGCCTGTTCAATCCATGCGTTGGATGCCTCCATTTTATTATGCACCTCATTTATAGCATTTTTTAATTTGTCACAGCTATTTTTAAGCACCATGGTTTTTGTAGCAATAGCTTCTCAGATGTCTTCCATGCCTTTTTCAAGCCCAGCGAATAATTTTATGACTATTGTTTTAAATCTTTGTTCAGTTATGTTGCTAATATCTGTTTTGAGCAGTTCTTTAGCTGTCATTTCTTCCTGGAATTTCTTTAGAGGATAGTTCTTCTGTTTTGTCTTTTTGGCTAGCTTTGTCTCTTGTTAGTTTTAAAAGCTTGTTATGTGCTCTGCACCTGTGAGTACTACTATATTAAAGAAAGCTCATTGACTACCCAGGGCCTGTCCATTCAAGAAGTGTTCTTTGAATGGTGTCTCTTTCTCTCTCTTATTGAGACTTTGGTTATTTTGTTTCCCTACTCATAGTGGTATTTGGGAGTCTCCACCATGTGTATTTTGGATTGTTTCTTGAGGTAGCCCTGGAAAAGAAAACAGACAGACAAAGACACAGGTAACAAAGGTATACAAATGCACAGACAAATCAAACAAACAAGCAAATGAAAGGGAAAAAGAAAAAAAGAAAAGAAAACAGAAAAAATCCCGAAAGACAAAAGACAGTCTAAAAGCATAAAACCAGAATTCCTAGCTACAAATAAGAGGGTGTATGAAGTGCTCATGGAAGAGATATACAAAGAGAGAAATGACAGGGCAGGGAAGAAGCAAAATTGGATAATGACCAGGCAGAGAGACTAAGAGGCTTAATTCATAGAGAGAAAAAGGAGTATATGGTAGGAGGCGAGGAGAAAGAAATGAAAATAATGTAACTCAGAAAAACTATATAATCTGATTACTCCAGAGAAAGAGATAGAAAGGTAGCAGTGGAGGTATAGAATATACATCTAGAGAATGGATTAAATGTGACTGTTTAAGCAAACCAATGGCCAGAGTGTCCAGTCCAGCAGAGGGGAAGGATATGAATGAGACAAGGGAAAATATATCTGGATAGAAATAATTGATCTAGAATAAATGTCAGCAGTGCATCCATGTCGGTCTTGCCCCAGACTCCGGTAAACAAATAAACAGCTCTCCAGTGGTCTGGGCGTGGTTTTGTGTATGCAGCTCTTAGCCTACACTGTGTCCCACAGGCCACTGCCTGAGGTCCCACCCTGGTGGTTGTGGGGAGAAAAATGTGGTGCCCCAGTCCCTTCTCGAGCCAAGCGCTGCAACTGACTCTTTTGGGTCCAATCTCCCTGTGCCCCAGGCATAGCCAAGGTGGGCCGTGTTCTATGTCCCAAGCCTCGCCTCATCCAGGTCTTAGTCCGTGCGGTTTATTGATACACAATTTTTTAAATGTTTTATTTATTTATTTATTTATTTATTTATTTATTTATTTCTAGGAGAGAGAGAGAGAGCGTGAGCAGGAGAGGGTCAGAGAGAGAGGGAGTCACAGACTCTGAAACAGGCTCCAGGCTCTGAGCTGTCAGTCAGCACAGAGCCCGTCGTGGGGCTGAACCCATGAACCGCGAGATCATGACCTGAGAGGAAGTCAGATGCTTAACCAACTAAGCCACCCAGGTGCCCCTATTGATACACAATTCTTAATAAAGGTTGAAGATAACAATTAAAACAATACCTAGTCCATTAATTGTTATTTCCTCCAGGACCTACAAAGTTTTAGTATTTATGTCCCTTTTGTCCCTAAGGGGAAAAAAGAAAGAAAGAATAGAAATAGTGTGTGTGTGTGTGTGTGTGTGTGTGTGTGTGTGAGAGAGAGAGAGAGAGAGAGAGAGAGAAAGAGAGCGAGATTTTAAGTCAGAGAATTGTTTTTCAAATCTTTGAGAGTGTGATCTTTTTTTCCCTATTGGAATATCTACACTGCAACCCCCATCCCCACCCCACCCCCGCTTAACAACAACAAAAAAAGCCAAACCAATGGTAATGGAATGAATTGTTCGTTTTCTTGTTCTATGCACTAAAAACCATTTTGAAAACAGAGGAGGGGTGCCTGGGTGACTCAGTGAGTTAAGAGGCCCACTCTTAACACTCTTAATTTTGGGCTCAGGTCATGATCATCCTCTCTCTCTCTATGACTCTCCCCCACTCACACGTGAATGGGCTTTCTCTCTCTCAAAAAAAGAAAAAAAAAAAAAAACAAGAAGAAGAAGAAGGAGAGAGAGGGAGGAAGGAAGGAATGAAGGAAATAAACGGAAGAGACACCCATTACTCTGAATTATCCTAAGCATATCTCTAACTCACAGAAGCACTGATGTGGCCTGGGAAGGTAACCTTTACCATGGGAAAATACTATTGCTTCGCTCTTCCTTCCTTTCTTCCTACCATCGTTCCTCCTTCCCTCTCTCTCCCTCTCTCTCAAGTCAGTGTTACTAATTCGTCTGAATTTGCAGGTATTGTACTTAATTTCTGTTTGTTGTATCTTCAGTATGTGTTAGTCACTCATTCTACTTAATTTAAGAACTTTTTTCCCAAAATTTTGAGACTAGCATTTTAGTAGCAAGTTAACTTTATTTAGCTTTAAAAAAAAAAAAAGTTGAAAATGAGTTTTACGATGCCTTTAATTATTGTACAAAGGCCCTGTGTTAAAACATTTTCACCAGGGATCACACTTAACCCTCACCACAGGGCTCAGATGTAAGCCCATCATGAGATTCTTTTTAGGTATGAATACAATGAGGCTCAGAGCTGAAGCCATATTCTCAGTCTCTCATCTGAAGAGTATTGAAAGATATGAAGACAGGTTTGGTTATCATCAGAACTCTTTACATCTTGCACTATGGGGTTATGATTTTAGGGAATTCTCTTTCAGAGATTTCTTTATTTAAAAAGAGAAGAAAATTTCCTTTTTATTTAAAAACATATATACATTCAGCCCAGAACTTATTAACAACTGAAATTCCACTATTTACGAATATTGAAAAAAAAAGTTGCTCAGATACATATTTGTAAATTGGGTTTTATCCAAAAACATGTTTTGGAACAGGCTGTAAACTTCTGAAAAGTTGGGAGACAAGGAACCTCTCATTCAAAAACCATACCTGATGGTAACCCCAAAACCGTCAAAGGATTTTAAAACAAAACAAAACAAAACAAAACACAGACAACAGAACACGAAGTCGTATTTTAACAAATGGGATTTTTATTGAATGTCAAAGTAGTATAATATTCTGATTGAAAAACTTTTACCTAATCATAAGTCTATCTCAAATTCCTCTCCAAATCTAAATAGCTCCTACATCACTCCTTCACTAAGAGCCAATTACGGGAAAGGATAGATAAGCTATCTTTTTAATGTGTCTCAGGGTTTTACTGAGAATATACCATCTCCAGAAAGGGAATTGGCTTCTTCAGATAATTTTCTTAAATGGGATGTTGTTGCTGTTGTCTTAATTTTCACATGTACTCCATTAAGAGGTTTGCTTTATTTATGTGAGTCATCTATGTGTTTTGTACTGGCTCCTAGTTAGCTCCTAAGTGCAAGCTGGTTGCATTGAAATATTGATTTTAAGTCCTGTATGGTTTGGGTATTGTCTGCCTTCACTAATTTTCCTTCCTAGAAGCTGAAGTGAACTAGAGAGAACTGTCCACTCTTCTATCTATCTATCTATCTATCTATCTATCTATCTATCTTTCATAATCTGTCTAATCTATGTACCTACCCTAGGGGCAGGGACAGATCCAGGTTTTGTGAGCCTGAAGTTTATGCACTGTGTGGAGCCCTCTAAATGAAAATATCATTATAATTATACATGAAATTGGAAAAGAAATCATGAAAAACTATAAAATTTTAGGAAGTTAATCACAAATATGAAATCCAAAGAAATATAAATAATTTAAATTCGTAAATTGCCTGAGACATTCCTATTGCATATTTTACCTACTTGTCTTTTTGAAATTTTGCTTCATGTTCTCTGGCTACAACTTTGCTTGACAACATTTTAGACTATTATTTCCATAGAAATAATTGTAAGATAATCCAATCTTATATTGGGTAATTCAATCTTCTGTTGATTGAAATATTCTATTGTTAGCTTTCAAAAGTTTCTTTCAGCATCACACATTACTAGTAAGATCAAATACATTTTTAGGATTTTTGTCAAATTTTGAAAATTGTCTCTCAAGATTCTTTCATATATGAGCTGTACGGGATCAGAGTATTTCAAATGCTCTTTTTCACTAATGTTAAATATTCTCTGAAGGAGGGGCTCCTGGGTGGCTCAGTTGTTTAAGTGTCTGACTTCAGCCCAGGTCATGATCTCACAGTTCTGTGGGTTCAAGCCCGGCATCGGGTTCTGTGCTGACAGGTCAGAGCCTGAAGCCTGCCTCGGATTCTGTGTCTCCTGCTCTCTCTGCCCCCAACCTGCTTACACTCTGTCTCTCTCTACCAAAAATAAATAAACATTAAATTTTTTTTAAAAAAGTTCTCTGAAGGAAACTCATGAGCTGTTAGCCATGTCCTGCTGGTGTCAGATGTCATAGGATACTTTCACACAGGTCTCCACCTCTGATCTTGCAGTGTCAGCCACAATCCCAGTGGGTCTGCGGTGGTTGTTCTGAAGCCATTTCTGAATCTGGGTGGGTAGCAAGCAACCCTTTAACTATATACAGAAGTGACTATAAACTACCAAACCCAAACGTTCCTACCTCCTCTTCACCTTAGCTATGTCTGCACCACACCAAACCCACAAGACAAGACGGGATATGCAACTAATATTGGGGATATTGGAATGAAAGATATAGCAGATAGATAAAATTGTGGTAATGTAATACTTTTTCAAATTTTACAAAAATGGATAACCCCATGAACATATTGTTAGAGCCCATGTCCTGGTCTCCGAAGTACACGACTTAGCTGAGGGTCCACCTTTGCCTACAGGGCTTGTGACCAGAAAGCTCTTTAAAAATATTGTCCATCCCCTCCCACTAATGCAGTTGATCTCACATTCAAACATAGATTCAGGCTATTTTAGACTTAGATAGATCTTGAGATTTTACTTAAACTTTGAGTAAAATAGCTCTGTTTTCATTTAAATTTTTTGCAATGTATTTTAAGAAAAAAGAAACACCCTGAAAGAGTTGAGGCTGTGGTGATATCAATCGGGTATCCTTTGGGACGATGTTTTCCACATCTTTGGTCTTGCTTGAGCACTTGCATGAACTCCTTTGAATAACTTCAACAGAGTCCAGACTAGAAGAATTAAGTGATAGAGTTTATAAAAGATCAACCAATTCTCTTCTGCTACCAGACATCTAAAATAGAAAAGTGAGGGCCCCTTCTCATCTGTAAGTATGGTCCTAAATACTAGACATGTATGGTGGTATAAGTTAAAAATGTGAAATGGTCTTATTTGTTTTATTTCTAGTGACTCTTTGAAGGAGAGATAGACATTTTGCATATTCAATATGAATTTCTCATTCCTTACCTTATTAGTGTTTGGAAAGGAAGACATTTGAAAAGAAAAAAA
This sequence comes from Proteles cristata cristata, assembly GCA_017311185.1. Classification (NCBI taxonomy): domain Eukaryota; kingdom Metazoa; phylum Chordata; class Mammalia; order Carnivora; family Hyaenidae; genus Proteles; species Proteles cristata. The sequence continues at coordinate 18,223 of JAESUZ010002153.1, forward strand.
TAAAAAGCAAAACAAAGAAAATAGATACATCCATCTGCTTTTCCTAAAATGGTGATTACAGACTAAATCTTATCCATTTCTTACTTGAAGTTGGAATTCTTGAGAGCAGGATAGATGAGTTTCTGGAGCATTTCAGACAACAGCTGGCAGGAGTCAGGAGGGATGTGAAAAATCATAGCCCAAGGTTTAGATCAGTGCAGAGAGATGTGACAGCAGTTGGACACCAGGCTGTGCTGGGTGGCTAAAGATTCAGGTAACCAAAATGCAAAGCTGAGCCAGAAAGATTATGTGAAAACTGAAATCACCAACATCTTTTACTACCCATGAATGGGACTCAGTAGAAGTCAAGGGGCCCACCAAAGCCTGGTCTTACAGACTCTGTGGTCTTAGAAGCAAAATATGCTTAAAGGAGTGAGGCTAAGAGAAGTATAACAAAAAAGCTTTGGGAAGCTCAGAACTTTGGTTAATGCAGCAAGCGAAAATGAGTCTAGCAGAGATTAATGCTGGTGGCACCAATCATAATGTACAACACAGTAGAAAGAAGAGTCTTATGTTTTTCTGATTAGGCTGAGAAGAGTCTCCTGGTATGCATCATCATGCATGTATAAGTATGTATATCTGCACAGAATAGACAAATGATAAAGAAGAAATGGTAGCAATAGTTACTTCAGAAAGCCTGCTGCATTAGAAATCGAACTTAAGAGTGCAGAGCGGGAAAATGCTAAATAAATAAATATTTAAGTAATAGCTGTTCAATAGGTTTTTCCCATTTAAAGTGCTGAGGCATTTGCCCTCCCCTCTCTTTGGAGGACGAAAGGGAGATGCTACTACACAAATCATACCAGAGAGGAAGCTAGAAAACCACTCGGAAGGCAGTCAACTGCTTACCAGAAAGGAAAATTGACATCTTACTCCAGTGGGATACTTTTCATTCTTTGGAAGCTCACAGATCCTTCTCATGATGCCACCAGAACAAAGCATGGTGAGGGAGATATTGGAAGAACTGACTTTCGCCTGAAGTTTGCGATATATAAGAAGTGTCCTTGACTCTGACTTTAAAACTTTTTTATGCTTTATTTATTTTTGAGAGAGGGAGAGACAGAGACCGAGGCAGAGACAGTGTGAGCAGAAGAGGGACAGAGAGAGAGGGAGACAAAGAATCCGAAGACAGGCTCCAGGCTCTGAGCTTGCCGTCAGCACAGAGCCTGATGCGGGGCTCAGACCCACAAACTGTGAGATCATGACCTGAGCTGAAATCAGACACTTAACTGACTGAGCCACTCACGCGCCCCTTTTCTTTTTTTCTTCTTTTCTTTTATGTTGTATTTATTTTTGGACTCTAAAAAGTCAGAAGAAAAGCTTTGTCCGACTATACCTCTGAAGACAATGGAAATGGCCCATATTCCCATTTTGGTGGGTAAATGTTCCTGTGGGTTTGTGGTCAGTACAGAAAGCAGTCAAGCCTTAGCCTTCTTGAGTGGAATTAATTCCAGGGGATAGCTGTGATGGGGACTCATCCTAGCACAAAGCGCTTATCACAGAAGTAAGAATTAAGGTGCTAGAAGACACTGGCACTTCAGGGTCTGACCTGTTTTCACTTCTTTGAAACTGGCAGGTGAACCAATCTGGACAAGTCTAATGGAATATGAGAAAGCAAATGGCCTTATCGCCTGCACAGCCCTGGCCAGCAGCCCGTACCAGACATGTGAGTGACATGATCTTAGATCAGTCACTTCAGTTGAGCTGTCAGATGATGGCAGCCACACGAGCCACCTCAGCTGAGACCACCAGGAGACTTTTTCAGCTGAGCCCAGATCAGATTACTGACTTGTGGAATTGTGAGCAAATGTAATTAGCATTTTAAGCCATTGGGTTTTATTTTCATGTTCATTTTTTCATAGCAAATAATAACTGAAAGAACTAGTGTATTTTTATCTTGCAGTAGTATTACTGTTCTGTTTAATTACTTTCTTTAAACAAGTTATAAGCCAACAAGCCTCAATGATTTGGTAGCAAGTACATGCAACCACCCATTTCAGGCATGAGGCATACTCATGAATTGTACCTGGTTGGGTCCTTCCATTGAGCCTTCCTGTAGAAGCATGCAAATGTCAAGCACTTAGAAACTTTTCTTGATTTGAGTCTGCCGGCCACCGGCACACAAATAGTGTGTGTATAGAAAGACTGCTGAAGAGAGCCAGAGATACAAGAGTATTTCAGGAATTATGAATGAATAAAGAAAGGAAGGTTAATTTGTAGAATTGATGACAATTCTTGCAAGTTTTATGAGTAACAATTCTCGAAAGAGCATCAGTTAAAGAAGGCATTCTTTCCAGACATAACAGTAAAACTTTTCTCTGAAGTCATCTGCTTGTGTGCATACAGTGATTCAGGAGGATGGTGGGAACTGAAATTTTGAAGCATATCCAGGTGGTATCGTTGTCTGCGTTTGGTCTCTCTCGAGGAAATTGCCATTCAGATCACAAACAATCTTTTCTTTAAGTTAAACATTTCATTCTCCTGGGTGTTTGTTGCTAATGGAGACAGAAATACCACTCTCATCTGGATTTAATACATTTCACACACATATCCATCAAGTGAACTATTTTCTCAACAGAAGTAGAATTTTAACGGTTTTTTTTGTGACTTTTGACACATCATCACTTACAAGGGGCCTTCTTTCGGGGGACTGTGTAGAGAGACCCAGTACAGAATATGGCTATGTCTTGTTCACAAATGAATAAACAGATGTCACTTATAGATTTTTACTAACAAAAGCCAAATGACATCATGCAAAAGAACTGTCACAGCAAAGTTTCTCTTGTTTGTTCTCTATGCTAACCATGTTATATTTGACTTGACCACATTTCAGAATGTGCCTACAACATCCTAACTTTCTGTCAATAAATGTGTGTATTTATATATATTGGGACAATTGTATTCTTCACAACACAAAACACTATTTAGAAAGGATTAGTAAGCCTATCAGTTGCTATACTACCCCCACATCCCCATCCTGGGATTTGTTTTTCTGAGTTTTAATACATGAACTCACTTGAAAGGAAAGGCGAGTATGAGAACAGCTGACAAATTAGGGCACAATCATTTGGAGGTTCTGTAGGCTTTATTATGAAAACTGTTTTTGTGATATAGGCAAAGAAAATGGGCTTTGGAGCCAGACAAACGGGTTTGGCTCTATAAGTGGGTTTTCCTTCTAAATTGAGCTCAATTGGTAGTTCTGAGCAGGTGATTTGGGCTCCTTGACCACTCCATTTTTTGTTTAAACCAAATAATAGAAGTGTCACCTACCTACTTTGAAGGTTTGATTATAAGGATTAAAGTCTATAACAAAGAAAAGGCATGCCTGGCATTTAGTATATAATCTGGAATGTTGATTACCTTTAGTACCTTGAAAAAAAACAATTGCTTAATATTAAAAAATACTACTAAAAGTAATTAACATTCTCTCTATAAGCATAAATTATATAACTCCAAGAAAATATTCATCAATGATTATAATTAATTTTACACTAATATATTTCTGTTTGTCTTTCTGCCACAACCTGTATATTCTCCTAATACTTAGCTCCTGTTAACCATCCTGAATGTCTCACAGCAGCTTGGAAGTGTTTGGGCCAGAGTTGGGCCTACATATAGTACACCCTTTTTATACCATGCAGTAAAGGGAGGGATAAGCCAAACACATATAAAGAGGCTACTGAGTGGCAAGGGCTAACCTTGGAATCTCCATATTCCTAATCCCCTTTAATTCTTGCAATTATAATAAGTGGTCAATGTTAAGCCCCATTTTCAGTTGAAGACAATAAGTGTCCGAGAGGTTAAGCAACTTACTCATTATCGCATAGATCCTGTTTCAAAATTTAGTTTTCAAAATTATTCTTTTGTTCACAGAAGGAGGGGTATGTTTAACAAAACTTCCAATAAGCAAGTTATTCCTGGAGATGAACACTTTCTATTTCTCAGAGCCATGGTGCGGTAGATTTTGAAATAATTTTAGAAATTGTACATACTATCCTATGATTTTCGAGTAGTAATAAATGAGACAGTAAATAAGTACTAGCTCAGGGTTATACCACAGCTAGAGCTCAGGTCCCAGAGAAAATAGAAGAAAAACTGAGCATATAATTTTTCACCTTTATTTTTCTTTTGTTTTATTTATTTGTTTATTATTTACAGGAGAATCTCTAATATTTTGACCCCATTTTTAATTATAGTTAACAGAATGATAACCATGATGTGATAGAACTTTGGTGATCATTTGATCTAAGTGCTCACATTTTACAGATGTGAAATAGAAGGAGGTCTAGTAAGGTGAAGTCGCTTGTTTGTCATCAGCTAGGAAGGAGCAGTATCATGAAGATAAGTAATATGTTTTTATTTCTAGTCTGGTGCTGTTCGTACTATACTCTTATTGCTTTTATTAAGCCTTGGTATTTGGCCTATAATAGAACGATTTCAAAGTAGCTGAAATCAAATATATGGAAACATTTTCTTCAACTCAACAAGCTCTGATAATCTGGAAGGAAAACAAATGTTAATAAACTGGAAGATGTCCCTTTGTTGGGAAAACAATAAAGTTATACCCTAAGATGGCCAGCGGGGCTATTAAGGGAACGCTAGTTCCTGCCTAGAGACTCCTCTTCTAGATTCTTCCTGCTCTGCTTACCTCTCTCCCCAATCACCACGAATGCAGAAAAGACAAAATCATAAATTACCTCTCCCACTTGTTCTCAGGGGCTCAGACCTTTGGAGAGACCGTCTCCTCTGAGCTCACTGATGTAAATAAAACTCCTCTGAGTGCCACTTAGTTTCTCTGCCGGCGATCCATCCGGGTTTCGTAACACCTTATGTTTGTAAGTCTTTCACCGCATTAATCCAAGCATGCTATGCTAAAGTAGCAGGTCATAATGCATAATGGCTCAAATATAATAGAAATATACTTCTTTCCATTTAATAGATCATGGTGTTTATTTCTTTCCATTAATAGTCCAAGGGGCATGGTAAAGTGGTAGAGAAGGAACTGAAGGAGCGGCTAAGTCCTAAGTCAGAAATCTAGGTTAACAGCATCTCTGCTGTCTTTAACACAGAGTTACCGTGGTCATCATAAAGCTGATCTCTACCCCATTCAGCCAGAGCAGAAAGTCACATAAGATGTCAGTATGGGAAGACCATGGAGATGGAACGCATTACCTTCTCCCTTTCCATTGTATAGAACTGTCACATGATCACATCTGCAAAGCAAGACTGGAAATATTGTCTAACTGTGTTTCCAGGACAGAAAGAAACAGATTTTGATAAACATTGATTTCCCTCCTGTAGGAATTTCAAATCCATTCTTTGTATCTGAATCCGTTTCTGTCCTTCCTTTTTTTCGGAATATATTTATTTTTTTTTGAATGTTTATAGGCCTCTCTGTACTCGTGTGACTTGCTCTATTTATGGATGCCTTTCTTGATATATGTTTGAATCTTTTTCAGGGTACTGTACTTCTCTCAGTATGTGTGTACTGATGTTTCTCTGTGCGTGTCTTACTATGTGAACACAACTCATTTTGATATATATGCTTTCTTCAATTTGGAAAATAGGCTTTTATTAAATTCTGGAAGCTATACAGATTAAATGATTGTTAAACAGTAACTGAATCTATAATAATACTAACCACCATTCATGGACTGTTGAAGCATATCACAGATTGCTTTCCTACATTTGTGGAATTTTAAGCATTATAAAACCTGTCTTTTGCTAATAAGAACTTATCAGCTCAGCTTATTTGCATAGTAACACTAAATATGCAGTTAATTTGCACATTTAAAAATGTTAAAAAAACATTTTCCCTTGCACACTGGGAAGGCTCTAAGTTGCACAAATAAGAAACTTTAGCTCAAAGACAACCAGAAAAGCCCATGGATATACAAATAGGACTAATTGGTATTTGGTTTATAGCTACATGCTGACAACGATTAAGCTAATTATAAGGCACATGGTGCTAAATTACTATCTTTTTCATACATTTTCTGAAATAGCAAGAACTCCAGAGAGGTTCTGGTTCAAAGTCTAGTAATTCTAAACAAGGTAGAGTTGAGATTATTTTTCAGTTAACCAGTTAGCAGACTCCAACACATTACTGTAATATTCAGAAAAACATTACATTTTATAGTAGGGAAATCAAATAATGATATACAAAGTTTTGTAAATACTAATAAAGTTTCAAAAAATTTTTTCCATGCTTTGGTCTTGAAATTTGAGGTGTTAATAATGAGTTCTAAGACAACATTTTGGGAGAAGACAAGAGAAAGTTTGTGTTGGAAGCAATAGGGTACCTAATGGCCATGTAGGAGAAAAATAGGAATTGATGCCAAGGACCTTTCATTCCTTCCACTAGAGCTGGGCCAAAAAAGAAATAGTTGTAGAAGAAGATTGTTTGTAAATTAAAACGTTGTGTTACAATGTAGATAAAATCATCCTTTGAGCTCTGGAGAGTAAAACTGAATGCCACCAAGACTCTTGTTAACTTTCAGACTAGAAGTGGTTCATTCCAAAGTCATTAATGAATCCATTTGATTCTGTTCTATCATTTAGATTTATTGAAACCATGTGTAAATTTTAATCTATTCAAACTACTGAAATTTACCAGAAGTGAAAATTTACCAGAAGAGGAAGAATTATTTCTCTAATGCTTTGGGGCATTTGTTTTTTACAAATTGAGTTGCAAGCTTACCACACAGTAACTTCCCCCAATGGATATACATAACTGGGCCTTTTCTGTATTGTGTAAATGTCTGAGCATCAAGACTAGTTATGCAATGATTATTGTGAATAGATGGCATTACTGATATCTGGGTTTAGGAATATAATTGAAAGGCACTCTAAAATTCAATCTTGGAGAAAGATTCAAAGAATTTATCAAATTTATAGCCTTTCACTAACTCCTAACATGTTTTTTTAGACACTAAAGGATTATTTATTTGACACCAAAGAAATTCTTATTTTAAGGAGAGATGTGTAAAAGGATTAAATTAGACATGATAGAGAGTCCTTTGTCCTCCTAACCTTCTATGCTTACCTTCTTCCATTTTTCCCTTCTTTTTCCACTCTCCCCCTCTACCCCCTGTGACCATTCACCTCCTAAACTTTGACCAACCAACATACCATACCACAATGCTTACAAATAACAGCTCACAAAGGAAGTATCTTGGTAGTTGTTAGGATGGAGTTTTACCAATAATACAAAGAAAGAAGCAGGAAAAAACAGAATAAGCTCCAGCTGTTGTAACCATAATTTTCAGCACAGTTAGAAACAAAAAGTGTAATCTGAGCCAAGCCACAAAGGCATGCATTGCCTCTTCCTCTGACCCTATGAAACTCCAATTTTGCTTTAACATGGAGAGTTAGCTGGTGTTCAGTTGCTCTCTTGTGAACATTAGCTGAATAAAGCCTTCATCTTCTCTGATGACCTTAAATTTTCTTTGGACAGATGGTTTGGCTAAGAGGAGACTGAGGGCACTTTTCTGCTTTTCCTTTGACCCTTGCCCTACTTTATTTAAGCCTTGGGGCTCTGCAAACTTGTATGGTTAGCATTATTAATTTATAATCCAGTTTTAAACTTAAGTGTTCTTGTAATGATCAAATCATGCATATTGAGAAACTACTGAAGTGTAATTTATCTATAGAAGAATGGGAGATGATAAATGAGATCATGAGAATTAGCTTATTATTTCTCTAATGTTCTCGGAACATTAACTATTTATTTAAAAATTTCAAAATTGCAAATACACCTTCAGAAAGAAAAATCTAGATTAATACAAAAAATAAGACTTGTGTGTCTTTTTAATGTCACAAGTAAAACAAACAAAAAAGTAACTCATTCCATTCATAACTAAATCTCTATATGAGACATGGGAAAATATACAGTGATACTTAGGGAGCAATGCAATGTTCTCACTATATTTACTGCTCGGAGAAACAAAGAGAAGCAAGAGTCCAGGAAAGGGACTTGAGCAAACTTTATTTTGCACACATAAAGTTCTACCCCTAAAGCTATTGAAAATGTGCCCCATCACTTTATACTCTTCAATTTGGACAAATTTCATAATGTTTAGAGAGGGTCATCGGTGGTTACAAGGTGAAACATATTTAGTGATGTTTAACATCTCTTTTATTCTAAAAGTTATGGACAAATCAAAAGCCAAAACTCATAGTGACTTACAAGTGCAAAGTCTGTACCACACACAGATATTGGCTTATTTTGTTACTTTGTCCACATATACACATTGCTCTTTGGAGCACAATGGAAGTGATAGATTATATTATTATTATCCCATTTGATAGATGATACAATTGAGAGAAAGGGGATTTTGAGTGGATTGCCCAAGTTCCCCACAGTCTACAGAGGAATTAGTACTACAAGTCAGGTTTTCTGCCAATATAACAGACATAAAATTCAGCTCTTATAACTGAAAATATAGTATGAGAAAACATAGCCTTAACAACCTAGACATTTGTTTAAATTATGTAACTTCTTGACTAGGATATTTTTGATATTTAAATTTGTTCCGAGTACCAGAATATAAAGGATAGGTGCTCTGCAAGGGGAACAACCAACTTGGATATACTTTGAACAAAGTTTCCTATATTTGGAAAGTTTGGGGGAGGAAATATTTCCTAAACTTAACATAATGTTCGCATGCTATCTGCTGGTATTACTGAGAATATGGTTTGACAAAATATATTACTATTAATATAGATGAAAATCATAGAATATAGTCTATTTTCTTTTTATATTCACCCACTTGTACTGGGCTTCAATGCACCATGGAGAGCCACTAAGAGAAGAGTGCTCATTTGGCAGTGTGCTCAGTTGACATGCTAGTCAAGAGTATGTCTGAGTTAGAACACCTGGCAAACCCAAGTATCTTCTAAAGCATCCCTCTAAGGCATACTTACATCTCAGAACAAATAATCGCAAGCTTCAATTCCCCAGAATGCTTTCTTTGGGTGGCTGAATCATTTCTATTGCAATTTGGTGAAGCAAAATTAAATTAAACCTCAAAATTTTATGATGGTGAAGGTGAAAACAAAAGAGATTTAAGAAAGAATTACAATTAATTTTTAAAAAGTTTACTCATGCAAACATTTTTACTCAATTTCTCAGGAATACATACATACTAGTGTAGCTTTAGATGTCTCATAGAAAGATTCCACAGTGGGGAACCTGGGTGGCTCAGTCAGTTGAATGGCCAACTTCAGTTCAGGTCAGGATCTCACAGCCTGTGAGTTTGAGCCCTCTGTCAGGCTCTGTGCTGACAGCTCAGAGCCTTGAATCTGCTTTGTATTCTGTCTCTTTGTCTGTCTGTCTCTCCTTCTCTCTTTATGCCCCTCCCTTGCTCACACGCAAAAAAGAAAGATTCCACAGGAAGAGGCTACAGTAAATTAAATAATAAGGTTCTCAAATTGCCTATATTTACAGCAAAGTCTTTCAGTTTCTATTTTTCTATTTCTAATTTATAAGCATTCTCTAAGCAGAAAATTGGTGTTAGGCAATTAGACAAAATCTTTCATGTGTTTTCAACAATGACCAAAGCACTGCTTTTATAAACAAATCTTATCAGTTATTTTGAAAACAGCCTTTAGGAAAACTAGGTTCTATTTTAAAGAGTCTGGATCCTAACTCAAGTGTAAAATTCATTAACAGGATTGTCATGGCTAGTAGGAACAGGGAAAAGTAGCATTTGGAAGTTTCAGATGTCTGGGATTTCTCCCTGTTTTTATTTTTTCTATGTTCGGTGGGAGAGATTGGTAATCCTTTTGTATTCTTTCCATTGCTGAGGACAAGGTGGGTATAAAGTACTAAGTTCCCTGCCCTTCCATATTAACCAGGAAAGCACACCTTAAAAGCTAACATATCTCTTTTATGGTGTAGGTAGTCCCATTGGGGTGGGGCAGGAAAGAAATCAAATGCTTCTCCACTAATTGGGAGCCATTGACTCAAAGAGCAGACAGGCTCCTTGCTAATTGGAAAAAATAAAATAAAAAAAGAAGTTTTCCTTTTTTCAGTATGGATTTAGACTGCAGCCAAAAGTTAAGTTCATGTTTTTCCCTGATAGATGTCCTTACTTTAATAGTTCCATTTGTTAAGGGAAGTAGCAGAACAGAGCCACATAGGGGAGAATTTTGATTGAGAAATACTAATTGTATGCAATATGTAATTCACCCTTGGGACTGATAAAATCTTGGCATTGAGTACTGATGAATAGCATTGTTATTTGGGTAACCCTGAGAAAACTACTTGAGCCTACAAGAGTTTGACAAGGAGCAATACAAATTAATAATAATACCAACAAACACATTTTGTGCTTCTTGCATAACAGGCACTCTTTTTTTTAAATGTTTCTTTATTTTGGGGAGGAGTGGCAGAGAAAGAAAAAGGGGGCTAGGGGTAGGGACTGATCTCAGGAACCCATGAGATCATGACTTGAGCTGAAACCGAGAATTGGATGCTTAACTGACTAAGCCACCCAAAGACCCCAACAGGCACTCCTTAAGCATTTGTACATAATAATCTGTTTAATCTTCACAACTACCTAGTAATATAAGTACTATTACTATACTCATTTCACAGATAAAGAAATGAGCATAGGGAGATTTTAAAAATCTGCCCATAGCCACGGGGGAGCAAATCCAGGATATTCACCTAAACAGTTAAAAGCCTGAACCTATGCTCTTAACACCCTGCTTTGTAAAATTTTAATAATGGTGATGAATGGGAATAAGATTTGGAGGGAACCATTTGAAGCAAGATGATTTGAGAAAGTATATTTACCTATAAGAAGAGAAGAAATTGAAGATTTGAAGAGATATCCATGGAAGGCTTTCTTTCTTTCTTTTTCTAAACTGAAGTGTAATTAACATACAATGTTGTATTAGTTTCAAGTATATGGCATATTGATTCAACAATTCTATCCATTACTCAGTGCTCAACATGATAAGCATGGTCACCATCTGTCACCATCTGATTTCACTTACAGGTGGAATCTAAAAAACAAAACAAATGAACAAACAAAACCAAACAGACTCTTATACAGAGAACAAACTGGTGATTACCAGAGGGGAGGTGGGTGGGGGATGGGCAAAATACATGGAAGGGATTAAGGGATACACATTTCCAGTTATAAAAGAAATATGTCACAGAGATGAAAAGTACATCATATGGAGTATAGTCAATAATATTGTAATAATGTTGTGTGGAAGGCTTCTGTTTTCATGGAAGTCCTCAGTATTCAGATTTCTTCCATATTTAGACTCACAGAAATTTCAAGATTTTCTGAATTTTTGGCTAGAACTTAAAGATTTTCTAGTGTGTATAGAAATTCTCTTCTGAAATTATCTTAACCCTTCAGTAATAAATGAATAAATAAATAAATGAAAAGTACATGCACAACAAAATCTTGTGTACTGGACTTAGGGAAACCAAAGAGGCAGTGAGCTCTACTCTAAATCTTTCCCACGTAAAGTAAAGTGGGATAGCAGCCCATTGTGTGGACCATGACATGAGTTTCCACTGGTCATGGACAGTTGCAAAGGATAGCCCACTAAGGCAAGGGCTATGGACCAGAATTGTAAGATTTGTGAACAAACAATGAGAGGCAATGACACCAAAACTTTTACTTTTCCCAAAAGATTAGAGAAACAGAAGGAGAAGGAGCTCAGTAGAAATCTGGGCTGAGCATATTAGGTAAATGTGTTACATAGTATTTTTGTTAATTAAACCATACCACATGAGACACTGGAAAGTGAACCCATCCTGCATTTTACATACCTTTATGAGCGTTGGTAAATAAAAAGAAATGCATGATCTAGAAATGCTCTCTGAAATTAATTACCAAGATCCATTAATAAAAATCTTCCACATACATTTTTATAGAATTTATTAATTCTTTACTGCATGCTAAATGTAGACAATCCTATATATCCTACCTGCTTTAAAGAGTTGAACTGAATTTATTGTCATTTAGTTTAATTTAGTTTTAATTTGTTGAGAATAAAATGAGATGCTATAGGTATTAGGTATATAAATGTAAATATGAATAAGAATGAACTGAAAAAACTTCAGAGATCGTTTTATTGCTCTTCACTGATAAGTACTGATATATTCACTCAAACCTAAACACAAGAATTTTCTGCTTTGAACCAAGGTTATTTGGAGTATAAGAAATAGAATGTCACCTTAGTTAGCCACAAGAAGATCAATTAATTGGAAGGGTTCTGGGTCATCTCACAGAACCCAAGAAAGGCTAGGCTTCAGGAGAGACAGAATCAAGAACCCAAAACTCCAGGAACAAAGTCAAGCCTCTTCTCTCTTTGAAGTTTCTCTGCTGTTCCACCCCTCTCTTTGAAGCAAGCTTTGCTCTACGTGGCTAGCCCCAATAGTACCAGGTCCTTCCTCAGAGGACCAACCTCGATTGAACAATGCCTTTTACATTAAAAAAATTTTTTTTAATGTTTTCTTTATTTTTGAGAGAGAGACAGAGACAGTGTGAGCAGGGAAGGGTCAGAGAGAGAGGGAGACACAGAATCTGAAACAAGCTCTAGGCTCTGAGCTAGCTGTCAGCACAGATCCCAACATGGGGCTCGAACCCACGAACCGTGAGATCATGACCTGAGCCAAAGTCCGTTGCTTAACCGACTGAGCCACTCAGGTGCCCCTGCCTTTTACATTTTATTATAAATGTCCAAGAGAGTCATTTGATTGACCCATATTGGAAGAGGTATTATCCCTTGATCAATCAAATATGATGAGCAGGAAGGTGGGAGTTGGGCATTGTGTAGTGTGCCAAAGAAGAAACGATGTAGAGAGACCATAACTATGTAGGTTGTGGATACCTAGCAAGGTATACCTTAGCAAGTGGATACCTTAGCAAGTCTTCCAAGGGATAGCAATATAATCTAAAAATGATTTCCAACTAAATTCTTTCTCTCTTTACATTTAACACACATATGCACATACTCACACATACGCACACAATTGGTGAACAAGCATGGGGCCAATTCCATTAAAATAGCTAAATTCCTGATTTTACTATCTGACTAGACATGTTTCCTTTGTAGTAGGCACTAGACATTAATGTAGCCTCAGTATATTATTGCATTTAAAATAATAACAGCTGACAATAGTCAATTAAAATTTTGTTCAGCAAATATTCACTCTATTCCAAATGACCTCCATTGGAAGAACCTCCATATTTTCTATCCCATTGATATTGGGCTTGGCCATGTGACTTCTTTTGCAATGGGATGTTTGCAGACAACACGTGAGCTGGGACTTGACATATGTGTGTGCAGGTGGGCATGCTCACTTATGCTCCTGTTTTTGACTGAAAGAAGCATCTGCTTTAGTGTCTAATGGTTCAATGGGATGAAAGACATGTAGAAAAGATCTGGACCCATTCCACAACTTGGAATCAAGCCCAGAGGGGCCAGCTTTGACCCACTAAACCCAGTTGTGCTATAGGCATGTAAGAAATAAATGTTTGTTATCAATGCTACTGAAATTGTGTGTTGTCTGTTATTCAGTGAAAACATTAATTGATACACAGCTACTTGCCATGTATTAAGCATGTTATTTCACTTTATTAACTACCTACCTTACACTATGGACTCATATTAAGTTTGTATTAAGTTAAATGCCTAGATATTTATCATAAAACATCTTCTACGTTGGGGTTTAATTTATGTTTTGTAAAAATTGCATGCATTCAACTTATCTGCATTAAGTGTATTATTTACATTGTTACAATGCCTCTTTTTTCCCTTCTCTTGACCTTTTAGGTCGTCTAAAAGCCACTCTGAGTTCACATTCTTAACTCCAAAAATTGTGGTTCACTGTGTTTGTAGCTGAATATGAACTTAGAATTCAGATATACTTTTCTACGTTGATCTCAAATACTGACAATTTTAAATAGTTATGGGTAAAGTTTGTAAATAATGGCAAACAATAATAAAAGGAACGTTAACACCTTTTTAATTGTCCTTTTTTTTTTTTCTTACTGCTTCTTAGCTCAAGATTTCCTTCAGTGGTTGACCTAGGTCAAAGACCTTCAAAGGTAGAACACCAATTCATAAATGTTGTTTTACAAATAACTTTTAAATGCATCTATAAGTAAAATAACTCCCCAAATCAACTGCTTTAAAGAAAATAATTTTATGGAAAGATATTATATTTACAAATAATACATTTAATTGACCCAGTGTAACTAAACCATTTTTGGCTATCCTGAATTTTTGCCTAGTGAAGTCCCAATTTAAAGCATTGTCTAGGATGATTAGGTAATTCTAACATTATTTTAATCCAACAACTTCTTGACATTTGGACAAAGAGGGTAATGATAATAATGAATAGTTTTTCACAGAAATCATGTGCTTCTCCAATAGACTTCAAGTGACCTCACTGGGCTTTCTCTATACCTAAAGCCCAATTTTCTTGAGCTAGATGTGTGGAAATCTTTAAAGGAAATCCCTCAATTTGAGTATTAAAAATATAACATGAATTGTTTCATAAAAGGAAAATACGACTCAGTTCTGTTTTTTAAATTTAAGGATAATACTGAAGTAGAAAATGTCAATGTAGGAAAAAATAGTAAAAGATTTTTAAGTACCATTGATAATGCACACACTCTGTTTTAAATGCATTCAGGAGAAACAATGATATTTTCATTTATTCATTCACATACTCACCCAACCACACATAAAGCTATATGGATATATGTGTGTGAAAGATCAATTCTTAACATCTGTGTCTTTCCAACAATATCTGACCATTAGGAAGCTACAACTCCCTTGTAGTTGCTGGGGAAACAATGACAGAACTCAAGCCAGGAATCAATTAAACTAAGGAGACTGTTCCATATCTTTGTTTTCTGGGAAGAGAACAGGTGTTTAATAATTTACATAAATTATGCAAAATCTAAAGCATTTACAGTAACTAGACACTTAGCCACAGACATGAATGAAGAGGTAAATTGGCTGATGATGTTGGGTATTATAGCGGCGCCTGCTAGCGCTGCTATTGTTATGGGTCTGTCAGCATTTCCATTATAAACACTATTTTTCAGGATTTATATTTCAGTCCTAAAATCTGCCATAGTGTTGTGCTTTTTTTTTTTTTTTTGTTACCATGCTAGATAGATATGGTCCTTGACTGGTAACATATCTCACTTATAAACTGAATATTTTATATGTGTGGAAAATTATTGGAATTATATTTAAGTTATTGAAAAAAGATAGTAACAGAATTTAAATTCTTTTGTTTAGCTACTATTCAGAAATGACTGCAATGGAAAAATATGCTCTAAAGGTAATTTAAAATCTACAGTGTGAATTTGAATCTTTGGATAACATGTAAACCAAGTTGGGGACTTCATGAATCCAAAAGAGTAAAGTTGATCATTTTAATCAATGAAGCATTTTGTGGGGGTTTTTGTTTGTTTTTTTTGTGGAGTTTTTTTTTTTTTTTTTTTTGAGAATTTTCGATGTGCTTTGTCATATGCTAAGTTCAGTAGGGAATACAAAGAATTAAACACAATATCTGCCTAAAATAAATAGTCATCCTAGTTGGGAAATAAAACATAGACACTTCTAACAATAAATGAAAATAACAGTAGTATATATAACTACATTTTATGCTGATAAAACAATAAAATGTTGAATTCTTTGTCATAGTAAAATGTACTATTTCAGTATAGTTTTCCCCCCTTGTAAATAACTTCCAATTAGTTGGCCAATACACAAACTTTTAAATCTCAGCTTCACAATTAGGATATGCTGCTGAATTCTTGCCAGACATGTGGGAGCCTTAAACATCCTGGGGTAAATAAGCCCTTAGGAATAAGACACTTTCGTTTCCTGATATGATACCCAAGAGGTTTAAAATTCCTTTCATTTTACATGTTTTAGACAAGTTAAACATAGCCTATGTGCCCTGGGAATTTTAAACTCATTTGGCAAAAGCAAAACCATACTTAAACTCAACTCTTCACCACTCTGTACCTGTACTTGTGCAACTAGCCAAAGATGGAGGAAAACACTCAACCCTGATGACTAGTCTCATTTCAAATTCATGGCTCTGAGCCTCAGGAGGGAACTTAACACAGCCAATCATCTCACAATATGTCCCAAGTCTCTTATATTTCCCACTCTGATGATTATTTCCCAATTCTCTTCTTACCCTTCATACCTCCTCCCTCATCTTCATTCTCAAGAAGGATCTTGTTTCCTTCTTCATTGAAAAAATTAAAGCATTCAGATAATTCTACCCCTACCCTCCACAACTAACCTCATGCACTGGTTCTCCACTCAAATACTCTGCTTTCCTGCCTGGTTCTGGAAATGAATAGCATCATATCTACTTGAGATAATCCCTCCCTGTGGATACTAGATTCAGCCCTCTCATCCTTTCTCAAAGAAATTGCTCCAGTAATTCTCCCGTCTAGCTCCTACATCATTGCATTTTTCACACTCTACTGGAAATGGCCATTACAATATACATAAAATTATTTCTGCCATAAAAATCCAAACCTTTCTCTTGATTCCTTATTCACCACCAGGTCCTTTATTTTTATTTTTTTTATTTTTTTTAAATGTTTTATTTATTTCTGGGAGAGAGAGACAGCGTGAGCAGGGGAGGGTCAGAGAGAGAGGGAGTCACAGACTGAAACAGGCTCCAGGCTCCGAGCTGGCAGTCAGCACAGAGCCCGACGCGGGGTTCGAACCCACAAACCGCGAGATCATGACCTAAGCGAAAGTCGGAAAGTCGGATGCTTAACCGACTAAGCCACCCAGGTGCCCCTATTTTTTAAAATTTTTTAAATGTTTTTTCATTTATTTATGAGAGAGACAGCATGAGCAGGGGAGGGTCAGGGAGAGAGGGAGACACAGATCTGAAACAGGCTCCAGGCTCTGAACTAGCTGTCAGCACAGAGCCCGATGCCGGGCTTGAACCCATGAACTGTGAGATCATGACCTGAGCCAAAGTCGGAGGCTTAGCTGACTGAGCCACCCAGGTGCCCCATATTCACCACCAGCTCCTTTGCAGCAACACTTAAGAATTGTCTTCAGTCGGGGCGCCTGGGTGGCTTAGTCGGTTAAGCGTCCGACTTTCGCTTAGGTCATGATCTCGCGGTTCGTGGGTTCGAGCCCCGCGTCGGGCTCTGTGCTGACTGCCAGCTCAGAGCCTGGAGCCTGTTTCAGTCTGTGACTCCCTCTCTCTCTGACCCTCCCCTGCTCACGTTGTCTCTCTCTCTCTCTCTCTCTGAAATAAAAAAAAAAAAAAAAAAAAGAATTGTCTTCAGTTACCACCATGTAGACCCTTGTCCTGATTCTCTATATTCTGTATTAAGTGTTATTGAATTCGTGTTTGGAGTCCACTACTCCAACCACTTTGCTGCCATCCCTTTCATTATGGCTTTCTTGCTGCCAATTCCAATAGTCAATTCTTGTCCTAGTTACAACCTTCGGGGAATTTGATGCAGTTAATAATCTCCTCTTTTTTGATACACTTTATCTCCTGACAGTATGCCACTTTCTCTTGGATTTCCCCTACTTTAATTCTTTGTCATCATTGATGGTTCTTCCTCTTTTTCATTACCTCTCAGTGTGTACTGAGCAGTATTGATCATTTCCCTGTGTATTCTCGCTCCTTTGCCGACCTTATTCAGTCTTTGAATAAGAGCTAAATGTGCATGATGGTTAAATTTATATCTCTATCCCAGACCTCTGTCTTAAACCTCAGACTCATATATTCAATTTCCCATCTGAGTTTTTCATCTAGTTATCTAACCGACAACTCAAATTCATTACGTCCAGAATGAAACTTCTGATCTTCCTCCAATAATTGAAAAACCTCACTTTCCAGTTGCTGGTAACTCCTTCCTTCTGCTTATTTAGCTGAAAATTATGAACTCATATTTGATTCCTGTGTTTCACACCACACAAAAAATCAATTTCACTCTATCTTCAAAATGTCTTCGTAATCCAACCACTTTTCACCACTACTACATTTCCACTGCTCTCGCTGTGGGTCAAGCTACCATCTTTTCTTACTTGGATTACTGCAATAGCCTCCTAACTGGCTTCTATTTTTACCCATTTAAATCAATTCACAACACACAGAAAATTGACTTTAAAAAAAAATGTAAGTCAGATGATGTCATTCTCCTACTGGAAACACTGCAAGAATTCTCATTTGACTAGAGCAAGGTCAAAGTCCTTAAAATGGCCTCAAGTTCTACATGATTAGCTCCTCAAAACCATCTACTTTTACTCCTTTTTCTCACTTTTCCCCAGCCAACAGGTCTCTGTGGGATTCCTGAAAAATGCTAACAGTTCTCTTGTAGTAGGGTCTTTGCATTGACTATTTCTACTGTTTGGACTGCTTTTCTATAGTTATTCATACAGCTCATGCCCTCTTCTCCTGGAGACTTTGCTCAAGATTTCCCCTCTCACTGGGGCCTGTCTGACCTCTAATTAATACTAACACCTGGCCTCCATCCTTAATATTCTTGATCCCCAACTTTACTTTGTCTCCAAACATGGATCTTGTCATCTTTTATTATTTTTGAGCGCAAGAGACAGAGCATGCATTCACGAGAGAGAGCACAAGTTGGGGAGGGACAGAGAGAGGGAGACACAGAATCTGAAGCAAGTTGCAGGCTCTGAGCTGTCAGCACAGAGCTGAACACGGGGCATGAACTCACAAACCATGAAATCATGACCTGAGCCTTAGTCTATGCTTAACCAACTGAACCACCCATGCACCCTGAATTTTATCATCTTTTAATATATTATGTAATCACCTCATTTATTTTTATTACTATAGATCAGTCTCCCCCAATACAATGTAAGCCCTATGAGGATGGAGGTATTTATTCTATTTACTGGTGCCATCCAAATTTCTAGTTAGAGGGGAGCCTGGGTGGCTTAGTTGGTTAAGCGTCCGACTTTCACTTGGGTCATGATCTCGCGGTTCGTGGGTTCGAGCCCCGCATCGGGCTCTGTGCTGACTGCCAGCTCAGAGCCTGGAGCCTGTTTCAGTCTGTGACTCCCTCTCTCTCTGACCCTCCCCTGCTCACACTGTCTCTCTCTCCTAGAAATAAATAAAACATAAAAAAAAAAAACAAATTTCTAGTTAGAGTATTGAGTCACATAGCTATCAAATAGATGTGTATATGAATTATGGAACTGCCCAAGACACTGGGACAGAGAGTGTCTAAGTCTGGGATCTGACATAGTGAGACTCAAGTAGCCTAGAAATGCTCAAAAGTATTCTTCTTCTCATTCTTTTTTCTCTTGAGAAAGAGCTTGCTAAGGAAAATGCCCACATGGGAGAAAGCTAAAACAGGACACATGCTGCTGGTGGCATAATGTGAGCCCAGCCATCCAGCTGTACAAAAAGCCAGGAATCTCCAGGGTGAATTGAAAGAAGTGAGGCTCTAAAAACTTGACCTTTTCATCTTCATCTTATTCTTCTTGTCCTCCTCCCCTTGTCTTCCTTCTCTCTTCATTGGCTCCTTCTCTTTTTTCTTTTAGCTTGAGTTCAGTTTCTGGCACTTCTTTTAAAAGATAACTGTCGGGGAGCCTGGGTGGCTTAGTCGGTTAAGCGTCCGACTTTCGCTTGGGTCATGATCTCGCGGTTCGTGGGTTCGAGCCCCGCGTCGGGCTCTGTGCTGACTGCCAGCTCAGAGCCTGGAGCCTGTTTCAGTCTGTGACTCCCCCTCTCTCTGACCCTCCCCTGCTCACGCTGTCTCTCTCTCTCTCCTAGAAATAAATAAAACATTTAAAAAAAATAATAAAATAAAAGATAACTGTCAATAAAAGGTAAAATCATGACTATTAGAGAAATAGAAAAATAAATGCATATAAATTATTTAACTTATTAATGAGAAAGTTGCTGAGGCATTACAACAGATTCAAAGGAGAACACAAAGAACAAACACAACTATAGGTCAGGGATGTTGAAATTAATACATAAATTGACACAAAATCAACTTTTCTCATGGTGGAGGAGGAGAATCAATTAAACCTGCACTGGACAGAACAGGATTTGCATGTGCACAGGCAAGAATTATCTCATATTTTTATTCGCTAGTTTAGAACTGGAAACTAGCTCCCATAGACTCAGAATCAGATAATCCAGTGGAATGTGCAGTAGGCAATGAAGTTTTCTATTGAAGTACAAATTTTTTCTGCACTCCTAAAAATATTTTAAAGTACCTTTCCCACTGATAAAACAGATGAATTTTGCAACAAAAATCATGGAGAAACACTCAGTTTCTTATTGCTGTTATAACAAATTAGGATACATTTAGTGATCTGAAACAACACAGATTTATTATTGTACAGTTCCAAAAGTCAGAATTCTAAAGTAGGCTTCATTAGGCTAAACTCAAGGTGTTTTCAGGCCTGCATTGTGTGTGTGTGCATGTGTGTGTGTGTTGTTTTGTGTTTCCTGACTGTTCTAGATTTTATAAGCTGCTGGCACTTGTTGGCTTCTGGCCTTTTCCTTCATTTTCAAAGCCAGCATAGAATCTTTAAATCTCTCAGTGGGGTGTCTAGGTGGCTCAGTTAGTTGGGCATCCAACTTCAGCTTAGTTCATGATCTCACAGTTCATGAATTCAAGCCCCACATTAGGCTCTGTGCTGACAGCTCAGAGCCTGGAGCCTGCTTTGGATTCTGTGTCTCCCTCTCTCTATGACCCTTCCTCATTCACACTCTGTCTCCTCCTTTCTCTCTTTTTCTCAAAAATAAATAAACATTAAAAAAATTCTTTAAAAAAAAATCTCTCAAGGATTTTGAACTTCTCTCCTGCCTCTCTTTTCCACTTTACTCTTTTTTTAAAATTGTTTTATTTGCTTTTGAGAGAGACAGGTAGAGACAGCATGAGCAGGGGAGGGTCAGAGAGAGAGGGAGACACAAAATCAGAAGCAGGCTCCAGGCTCTGAGCTGCTAGCACAGAGCCCGACGTGGGGCTTGAACCCACAAACTGGGAGATTATGACCCAAGCTCCAGGTAAGCCACCCAGGCACCCCTGTACTTTACTCTTGTAATTACATTGGGCCCACCCATATAATCCAGGTCATCTGATTAGCAATATTAATTCCATGTTCAGCCTTAATGCCTCTTGCTATGCAACATAACATATTGCAAATTTGGTGGATTAGGAATTGAACATTTATGGGAGCCATTATTCTACATACCATAATACTAGGTGAGAAATATTAAATTCTTAGATTTTTTTATCCAGTTAGGATCAGAGATACTATAGTTCATTATGATCATGCACAATTTTGTGCTCTTCAAAAGTAATCCCTAAAATGAGAAAAGAAATGCACAGACTATGAACTTTTTATTTAAGAACAAATCTTAAGGCATCTATAGCACTTCTATATTGGTGTCCATAAAACACAGGTGTACAACTTTGCTTCTGCTGCTTTAAGGAAAAAAGCCCACTTTCTCTTGCATCCTTGTGGCATACACATAAAAATTCACTGCAAATAGTAATGATGTGGGATATTTTTCCTCCTCCTCTTCAGAAATAAACATGTTCTCTTTCTTTAAATCCCTAGTCTAATTCTTTTTTTGTTTGTTTGTTTGTTTGTTTTTTGTTTTTAATGTTTTATTTATTTCTGAGAGAGAGAGAGAGAGGGAGAGACAGCGTGAGCAGGGGAGGGTCAGAGAGAGAGGGAGTCACAGACTGGAACAGGCTCCAGGCTCTGAGCTGGCAGTCAGCACAGAGCCCGACGCGGGGCTCGAACCCACGAACCGCGAGATTATGACCTAAGCGAAAGTCGGACGCTTAACCGACTGAGCCACCCAGGCGCCCCTCTAATTCTTTTTTTTTAAGTTTATTTATTTTTGAGCAAGGGAGAGAACAAGTTGGAGAAGGGCAGAGAGAAAGGACAAAGGATGTGAGTTGGGCTCCATGGGGACAGTAGAGAAACTGATGTGGGGTTTGAACCCAAGAACTGGGAGAGCAAAACCTGAGCCAAAGGCAGCTGCTTAACCAACTGAGCCACACAGGCACCCTCCACCCCCTGCTCTCCCCCCACCCCCTGCAGTCCAATCCTTTGGCTTGAAATACAAAACAAACCTAATTTCCAAGTAAAAATTTCATGTAGTACTTCTCATTTCTCTTGTAATGGTGCAATGAGATGTCTACCAAACACGCTTTGGGAGTTTAAGGAATCTTCTCAAGGTTATCTGAAATAACCTGTGTGAATTTGTGGCACTTTTGTTATACAACAAGCTTCAGAGATTCATAGGCCATTCAGTCAGTTAGGTCTATGATGGGTAGAATAAATACCGTGGATGCTTGAAACAATTAATGTCATGTGCAGGGGTAGAAAGGAGAAAAGAGAAAACATGATACTTTCCCATAATTCTCAATGTTGCCCTTCAGGTAGGATTTGTGACAGGTGAAGCAGTTGATTTCTCAAAACCTAAACACATCCATAATAGAGATTTTCTGATAACCTTTAGCAATTTCTGACTGTGGGAAGTCATAATTGCTGGTCCTAAAGCAAACTGTAGTCTGCATGCTCTCTACTACGCCTATGCCTGCTTACTATCTGCAACTTAAAAGTTCCTCCAGGGCTTTAAGAATTATTGAAGGGTAAGTAGCATTAGGAAGGAAGGAAGGAAGGAAGGAAGAAAGGAAGGAAGGAAGGAAGGAAGGGAAAGAAAAGGAGGAAAGAAGAAAAGAAGGAAGGAAGAAAGGGAGAGAGAGGGAGGGAGGGAGGGAGGAAGGAAGGAAGAAGGAAAGAAAGATTCATGAAAAGGACAGCATCAGTTTTTCGTCTTACAAACATTTTTAAAATGTAATTTTTAAATTTATTATGCTCTGCCATTTCTGACCATATGAGTAGAACTTAAATGCATTATGCTAAATGAAATAGTCAGACAGAAAAAGACAAATACCATATAAATTCACTTTTGGGGGGAACAATACATACATATATACATACATAAATTAGTAAGTAAATAAAACCAACTTGAGATATAGAGAACAGATTGGTAGTGCCAGAGATGGGTGAGATGGATGAAAGTGGTCAAAAGGTTCAAACTTCCAGTTATAAAAGAAAAAACCTTGGGAACATAACGTACAGTATGACTAGAATAATAATACTATACTGTATGTTTGAAAGTTGCTATGAGACAAGATCTTAAGAGTTCTCATTGTAAGAAAAAAAGTAGGTAACTGTGTGGTGATGGATGTTAACTAATTTTACTGTGGTGGTCATTTTGCAGTATATACATATATTGAATCATTATGTTGAAACTTATACGTGAAACCAATATAACGTTGTAGTTACTTATCTCAATAAAAATAATACATAAAAACTTTAAAAGAACAGGAAAATGTAGTTTTAATAATAATTTTGGCCAAGGCTAGAAAATATCTTTTCATCTTAAAGATCAAAAATGAAACACAGAAATATTTCATACTTTGTTTCTGCTGAAGCTTTAGCCCCTTCTTCCTAAATTTCCAACATATCAAAAACATCCCCTGGGAAATGTGTTTTGAGTCCAAACAAAAATTCTTTTCTTTCTCTAGAATAAAAAAACAAAAAAACCCACAACAAACCTTTTGATAATATTATAAGCATATTAACTAAAAATAAATTTTATATATATATATATAATGAAAATGTAGGAGAAGAAAACTTCATTTCGCAAAACTGGCTTTTGGAGTAAAGTGATCAGGAAATTTGGAATTAGTTGTCAGCTTGTGCATTAACACTCTCTTCTCTCCTTAATTCTTATTCTCCTTATTGGTTTTATTATGAAGAATTCTCTCAATAGGACTGCTGCAAGAACTGAATAGGAGAATATGAACTCTGAACTTTGTAGGTAATTAGTCAATATCAACTCTTCAGTCTCTTCAGATCCTTTCCGGCATAAGGCAGGGTATAAATAAATGGTTAGCAATAAAAGAAACAAACAAACAGACCCCTCCTATCTTCTTCAGTAAGGAAGAATTGCAGTGAGAGCAAGTGGTAACTAATTGAAGGCCTTTGTGGAAGAAAAGAGAAATAATCAAGAATATTTATGTTATTTTGCAGCATTCTCAAGAATGTACCGTGCTGTGTGAACCAGACTAAGGCCATATTTTACAAATCTACCTTGATGACAGCTCTATGACCTAAAGCCCCCTGGAGCACAGATCCTGGGCCCCTCTCCCCTATTCTTTCTTTTTGTTTAACCATACCCTTAAGTACTCCCTGGGGGCATAATATCATTGTACTGCTCTGGAGATGTGACTAGCATTCTCCTTCATGTTTGTCTAGCTAGACAGCGAGAGGCAACTTTACTGCTTGCCTGCTAGTACCTATCAATCTTTGTCCCACATTTCCCTTAAGCCCTGCTTTCCAGCCTATCTCTTAACTCAGGCAAAAGACCCTAGGGGCATAGCAGTGATGGAAACTGAAGCTATGCCTCTAGCAATGATGACCTCCCAGACCAAGAGCTCTGGCAGCCCAGACCAAGAGCTCTGGCAGCCCAGACCAGTTGGAGCTAAATCCCCACTTGTGCCTGTGCAGACAGACCACAGAGTGACCCGGGAATACCTTTACCTCATTGTAATGATAAAATCTCTGCTTAAGGAGGATCACAAGCCTCATTTACATAGCACAGATTGTATGTATGGAAGTGTTTCCTTCTGCCCTCCTTTGCATATAAAGACTAATCTCCCCTGTCCAAATAATCATCCTAACCCTAAATAAAAGGAACCCATTCACCCTTGCTGGGGCAGTCACAGCTTTGGAAGTTATTCTTCAAGAGCTCCTTATTTGCTGCAATTAAAGTTTCCTTTGTGCCACAGTTCACCTGGTGTGGCTTCCATCTGCAGCTCACCGAGAAGCCTCGGACAAGTGCTATTTGGGTTACATTTCCTCCCAGGTGGCCTACCAGCAAGTGCTCCCCAGTCTGGAGGTCTGTAAAAGCTGCTGGGGTTACAGACATCTGCTCCTCTTGCCACTGCCTTTGACATGCTTCTTTCCGTAAGTCCCTTTAATACACCATTTTTTTGTTAAGCTGGATTTGTCAGCCTTTCTGTTCAGTTTTACTGCTCCTTTAGCCTTCGGCGTTCATTTTGCATATAAGATCCCTGAACAACTGGCAAGCGAGCCAGGAGGAGCCTAGAGACCAAAGAATCAGCAAGGTGAATGAGGGTTCTGTGGGCAAAATCGCTGAGTGGCTAAGCTTCTTGGTGTGGGGAGGCATGATCATTTGCTTGATGCCCATAGACCACCGCATGCGAAGTGGATGCCCGAAAGTGCAGGGCAGGTTAAAGTGTCTGCTGTTAGAAAGTCGCATGACCCACCGGGGTAAGGAGGACTGCGGAGCAATAGCCTTGATGGGTTGGCCTCTCTTCTGGGCCCTTCGGCTAATCACTGTGGGTGCTCAGCTAGCACAGCAACAAAAGTAAGGCAGGCAGAGGATGAATTCTAATTGGAGAACAGGAGACTATCCTCCTCTCTTTGGGCTTCTAACTTGGCAGATGAGATCAAAATTTGAGAGGCATAGATTGAGACCTTCGTGTGTTATCCCTCTGTGCACTTGGAGGGCCTAAAATTTGGTGGCTTCACTCTGAGCTGTCACTAGGAAACCAGACTGGGACGCTAATACATGAACATCGTATGTTTGTAAAGTAAAATGTTTTCTCAGTAAAAGGAGCTAGGAGAAATGGAGATGTATTTTTTGTTGCTCAGAAAAAAGAAAGTTAATTTTGCCCTTAAAAAGTTGTTTTAAGAGAAAAAGACATAGGGCAAAATGGAAATATAGAAAATAAAGTTGTAGTTTTATGGAAAAGGAATTTTATGTGCAGTCAAGTTGGCTAAGATTAAAATGTAATTTTTTTGTTTACTAATTTATTTTGAGTGTGAGAGTAAGATTGTGAGCAGGGGAGGGGAAGGGGAAGAGAGAGAGAGAGACAGAGAGAGACAGAGAGAGAGAATCCTAAACTGGTTCAAGAGTCCGACAAAGAGATCAATCTCATGATGTCACAAACCATGAGATCATGACCTGAGCCAAAGTCCAGAGTCAGAAGCTTAAACAACTGAGCCACCACGTGCCCCTAAAATGAATTTATTTAAAAATGAGTTTTAATGTTGGGGCACCTGGGTGGCTCAGTCGGTAGAATGTCTGACTTTGACTCAGGTCATGAGCTTGGGGTTTGTGGGTTCCATTTCTATATCGGGCTCTGTGCTGACAGCTCAGAGCCTGGAGCCTGCTTTGAATACTCTGTGTCTCCCTCTCTCTCTGACCCTCCCCCACCCATGCTCTATCTCTATTTCAAAAATAAATATTTAAAAAGAATTTTAATGTCAAAAGTAAGCTGTTGTAAAATTAGAATCTGAGTTTCTCTCTGTTAGAAGGACCTCTAATTTGGGGTACCTGGGTAGCTCATTTGGTAGAGCACATGACTCTTAATCTCAGGGTCGTGAATTCAAGCCCCACATTGGGGGTAGAATCCAGGTAAAATTTCAAAAAAAATGATATTCAAATGTTTTAAAAAAAAATTTTAATGCTTATTTATTTGAGAGAGAGAGAGAGCGCGCAAGAGAGCGTAAGTCGGGGACGGCAGAGAGAGAGGGAGACACAGAACCCAAAGCAGGCTCCAGGCTCTGGGCTGTCAGCATAGAGCCTGATGCGGGGCTGGAAACCATGAACAGCGAGGTCATGATCTGAGGTGAAGTTGGACACTCATTCGACTGAGCCACCGAGGCATCCCAAAGGACATTCAAATCTTAAGTATCTTCCTCAAATATAAGTGGAGAAGGCTTAAACCATCTAGACAGGTGAACTTATTCCATACTAGAAAACAAATCTAGATCCAACTTTTATAATGAGTGACTTTTGTATCTATTTCATGGCAGCAATTTAAAACAGAAGCTATACAGTCTCTGCATCTTTCTGTGGATATAGCCTCTTTGCACTCTAGTGTTTATGTGTTAGGATAACACTTTCCGGGAGGCCCTAATGTAGTTAACAGGTAGAATCCCTAGGGTAGATGTCAGCCACTTTGTTCTTCGTTGTATTGGCAGTGTGTCCATTCCATGAAAGCAGGGCACCATCGGTTCTGTTGACTGTGGTTTCTCTGCCACATTTTGCTTAGCATGTGATTTTTGAATTTATGAATTTGGGATTTTTTTTAACGTTTAATTTATTTTTGAGATAGAGATAGAGACAGCGTGAGCAAGGGAGGGTCAGAGAGAGAGGGAGACACAGAATCTGAAGCAGGCTCCAGGCTCTGAACTGCCAGCACAGAGCCTGACATGGGGCTCGAACCCATGAACCTTGAGATCATGACCTAAGCCAAAGTCGGATGCTTAACCGACTGAGCCACCCAGGTGCCCCTGAATTTGGCATCTTGATATATATCCTGTGACTAGTCAAAGCTGTAAGATGTCGAGAGAGCTTTTCAACACCTTCATTTGTAAAGTGAGGTAATGTTACCTACCTTGAGAGGTTGCTGCAGGGCTCTGATAGGTTATCATAGGCTAAATGCCTGGCATAAGACACAGTAGTAGGTTCACAGCAAACATGCTTCCTTCCTATCCAACTTATAAAGTTGCATTTAAAAGATGTAATGATGTCATTTGTAAAGTTAATTAAAATATGGGAGACACCAGAGCATTCCTGTAAGTATGGAAGTATTTTTGTTTGTTTCTTAAAAAACTCCAGGGCTCCCTGGTGAATTTTAGTATTAAAAAAACCAGAAATATCTGAGTGGTAAGCACCATATGCTCTGTTGGCTTTTATTTTATTTCATTTTTTCAGAAGATATCTCTTATCATATTAGTGCAAAGCCCGTTTCAAAATGCTGTACAGAGCCTTTTGCAGTCTGTAATGAATTGTTAAAAAAAAAAAAAAGGTTTAAATGAGCAATTAAAAACAGGAGTTTGTTGAGTTGAATAAAAGCTATCCTTAGAAATGTGGTTTCCACTGGAAAAAAAAAATCTACATGGAAGTGTTTACTCATAAAGCTTGTTTGATTATCCCCACCTGATGTGTCTTAGCCTATGGTCACTGCAGGATAGATTATATAATGTACACTGGTTTTGAAAACACATAATCTATTCTCCTTTGCCTCAGTGCTTATATTTCATGCTGACACATTCAGCTGAAACCCCGTCTGATATATCAAGCCCTTTATGTTGGCTTACTTGAAGGTCTGGAAAAAGGAAAAGGACATTAGTGTCTCCTTTGTCGCTCTTTTGGATACCTTTCAGAATAATCTCTTTTCAGTAATGGGCAAGTAACTTTAAATATACATGTATGTATATCTGTGTAACACATCATTTTTGTCTTTGATATCTATCCCAGAGAGTATCCAATTAATGAAACTGTGCTGTATTCTCTTATAAGGCATGAAGTATGTATCATATCTGATTGCTATCATTCCTAAGTCTATTTCACTTGTGTTTGCTTTCCAGCTCTCCACCTGTGAAGAAACTCAACCCTTTACTGATCTTGCGTTCCTCTACAATACATTTTGTAGGGACTTAGCAGTTCATGTTGTTCATTGTACCAAAATAAAGGTTTAGTATTGTGGAATGAGTATAGCAGAATCAATTAAATTGCCATCTAGCCAGTGAGAACATATCTGCACATGTCATTAATTGTTGAGGGCCGTGGTAATATTGATTCAGTTTTGGCAGCTCATGCCAGTTGAAAAATTACAGATATGGCTGTCAGAGATAGGATTCAGTCTTACTCCATGATTTTACAGACGTGACAAAAAAGTAGTAAGTTATATGACAATAAAAACTGCAGCCTCAAATTAATTAAGTAATGGATCTGGAAAGAAAGTATATTTATTTGGAGGCTCCAGCAAGAGAACTCATCTCCTTTACACAGCCTTATTTTAAAAATGGTTTACCTTTATCTGGAAATTGGCTGAGAATTGCAGCTTTAGTTTGATACATAGGAAATGATTAAGTAGCAAAGGGATGCTTATGAGCTCTATCAACCATGGTGATCAGGGGGCACCTGGGTGGCTCGGTCGGTTAAGTGTCTGACTTCGGTTCAGGTCATGATCTCACGGTTTGTGTGTTCGAGCCCCGCATCAGGCTCTGTGCTGACAGCTCAGAGTCTGGAGCCTGTGTTGGATTCTGTGTCTCCCTTTCTCTCTGACCCTCCCCTGCTCATACTGTCTGTCTCTCTCAGAAATAAATAAAACATAAAAGATTAAAATAAAAAAAAAAACCATGGTGATCAGTAGGGCTAAGATTTCACAGGTGGATCATACTCATTTCTGGAATGTATTCCAAGTACTGAGCAAGTATTTAGGAAGAGAACAAGGCACTATTTACACTTGAGGGAAAGCGTCCCATGCCTGCCATTTTCACATAGGAAATTTCGCCAAAGTCCTCTCCTCAGTCTGCTTTGGGAATAAAGAAAATGACGTATTTGATGACGTATCCATGGGCTATTCTCTTAGATTACCTAAATTCTTTTCAAAAGAGAAGCTTCTATGTTAAGCATATCGCTTTGAGATTGGTGAGAATGAGGACTGCTTGTGTTGTTTATTTCATTCATTACTAGATTTTTATGATTTTCTATTCTCTTTCTCCTGACAATGTGTTAGCCTATATATCCTTCCTATTGGATGTGAACCAAATTTGAGGATAAGTACTTTATCAATTATTTTCTTCGTGTTTTCTTTCCTTACTTCTCCAAATTAGCACAGTGCTCCATATAAAGTAGATGCACAAAATGTTGTTCACTGTATGAATCTATTCTGTTTAGATAGACATAACTTTATCAGTTTGAAACTGTCAAGTGCTACTTGTAAAGGTCTTCATTTTCACATTTACTGTTGCATCCACCAGCCAAGAAAGGTTTATTTTGAACATTAAGAAGTTCTTCTTCCTTGATGAGTATAATTATGATATGCTGAAGATGTTAGTTTTGGGTGTTTGGCATCCACTCCTATGAAAATCCTCTTTTTTAGTATTATTTTTAAAGAACACATTACCTAGTTAGGCACTGCATTCATGCCCACAGTCCCCATAGACTTCATATTACACTTTATGACCATTTGTGCAATAAGACCTATTACTTAAATACAATACCAGACTTTTCTGGCATACTCGAGCATATCACAAATGACTTTTATGTGAGTTCCTATAGCTGTCTTTTTTTTTTTTGTATAATTCTTAACTAGACGGTGCAAATTTTATATGAACTTTGTGCAAAAACATAGAGAGCTTCAAATTTCGAATTCTTTTCCTTTAGAAAGAGGTTCTGTCAATATTCATTCAAGTTGGAAGAGAGAGAATATGAACAGATGGCTGTGGCAAACAGCACATTGCAATTGGGAAGCAGCGTACAGGTACTAGTGAATATGACATTTGGTATTCCATAATAGTCTTGAAAATTAATTTTAAATCAGGCTTCAAAATCATAATAAAGAGCAACTCATATATTATTCATTTCTTTATTCTGAAGGCTAATGTTCAGAGCGTTAAGTACAATATATGCTGGAAGAAGGTAAAGGAAATGTGATTTTCAATTAAACACATACAGTGTGTTGAAAAAATGCTGGCATGACCTTAGTTATTTTTCTAGGATCACTGAATAACTTTTGCAGTACCCTGAGACTTTTAGCTCCAAGGACTATTTACAATTAAAAGAGAAGATCAAGTTAAAGAATATAAAGGAACTATTTTAAACGTTTTAATTTTATACTTTATGCAGACTCTGGTTGAATTTTTGAAGGTAATTAGTTGGTTGCATGCCAGAAGTGGTAAATATTTTATACTTGCTCATGGAAACAGGTAGCTGGAATGTCAGTTTCGTACACATCATCAAAAAGCAGGCAATTATCAGGTATGCTAATGTATAGATGGCTGCCTCCAAGGTTCACAGGTAATCAGACCTTTTCTGAAGAGTTCAGCATATATTTCTATTTCTAGTTAAAATAAATATTGCCATCTGAGTAAAGCTTTTGATTTTTTTTTTTTTTTTTTTTTTGGGAGCAGCTGCTTGGGGAATGGTGGTATTATGATGGCAAGGCAAGGGTGGCTTGTTACAATATGATTCCTTTGGGTTACCAGTTCTGATTATCATTGTGATATTACAAGCGGAGTGTTCTTTAAAGTAATAGAAACTTTCCTAACTAACACATCTCAAATTATATCTATTTTTTTTTAAGAGAAAATAATTATGTAAAGCAGGGGCGCCTGGGTGGTTCAATCGGTTAAGCATCTGACTTTGGTTCGGGTCATGATCTCATGGTTTGTAGATTTGAGCCCCATGTCAGGATCTGTGCTGACAGCTAGCTCAGAGCCTGGAGCCTGCTTCTGATTCTGTGTCTTCCTTTCTCTCTCTGACCCTCCCCTGCTCACGCTGCCGCTCTCTCTCTCTCTTAGAAATAAATAAAGCATTAAAAAAATAATTATGTAAGGCAAATAAATTAGAAAATGAGAAATAGCTCCACGAACAAAGAAATTTTGGCCCAGACCTGTATTATTTTCAAAACATTCATTAATATATGTGCATCTATATGTGGTGTGTGTGTGTGTGTGTGCACGGTGAGTGTGTATTTGCCTGTAAAACTTGAATTGTTGGGAGGCGTGTTTTGCTATTTTGAGGCCATAGTGGGTATGTTTTCTGTCCTGAGAATATCTCAGATAATTATATCTCAAATAGGAGAAATATTTCATAATGGAAGTGATGTGGATACTGGTATCTAATAGAGATATGCTGAATTCTTTCTCTGGCACTTACCTGATAAGAAACCTTGTAAGCAGTTATGTAACCTCTATAATCCTCATGTGTGAAATAGGTATAACAAAAATAGAGAAGTCATAATCTTATTCTAGGGATTATTTAAGTATTCTATATGTATAACACGATTAAGATGCTTTACCTAGTTTTATTGTTATACTTTTATGTGTCAGAAGGAACATACATATTAAAAGTTAAAATTAAGGGACTTGATTTTAATCAGCAGAATTTTAGGGAAGGCTTACTTTGCATTAGGTATTGTGATCAACAATGAAAAGACTTTTTTTCTCAATATGGTAGAATTTTCATGGGGTTCTGACATGGATTATCTTGTTGGAGTCTCATGAGATCCCTGAAATGAAAAAGCTAAGGAAAGCCAAAACAACTTGGCTGAAAGTCAAAACAGCCTCTTCATGGCAGATCAAGGATTACTGTGTTTCTTTACCTTCTTTCTTACTTTCTCTTTCTTTCTTTCTTTCTTTCTTTCTTTCTTTCTTTCTTTCTTTCTTTCTTTCTTTCTTTCTTTCATGTAAGATCATGGGTCTTGAATTCACAACCCCAAGATCAAGAGTCTGATGCTCTACCAACTAAACCAGGTAGGCCACCCAGGAGTCTTCACAAAACCCCTTTACCTCCCAATGAAAGTGAAAATTCTCTGCTTCTAATTGAAAGTACAAACTCTTTTACATTCTCCCACTGTCTAAAAATTCTCTCATCTATTTCCATCACTAAGTCCTCTGCAATAAACACATTAACTGTTTATAATGACATCCTACTAGTTTGACTCCTTCCTATTGATTCTGTCAAATTAAAGGCTAAACTTCACGTGGGGAAAATCAAGTGTGTGAAACATAATTTAATTAAAGGAGACAGACATTTATTAGATGCTTTTACACTGTGCAAAGAAACTACATGGTGCATTGTTGGTAAACGTACATGCATGTGTAACACCTAGGTTGTACTCATCATGTCTAGGAAGGGAAGCAGGTCTCACCTGTCACCAGCAAGAAGTCAGTGTCACTGTGAGTTGATTACATGCACACATGCAGGCCAAA
Organism: Proteles cristata cristata; assembly: GCA_017311185.1. NCBI lineage: Eukaryota > Metazoa > Chordata > Mammalia > Carnivora > Hyaenidae > Proteles > Proteles cristata. The sequence goes on from JAESUZ010002153.1 coordinate 51,082, forward strand.
GGCTGTTGCAAAAGCATTCACTACATTTCAGACTCGAGCTCAGCAGAGGTGTGATGAGTGTTTACAAGACCCACCATAAGGGTCTTCTTCCTTCTCCCATCCCTGTGTGTTCCCTCTGACTTCTCTCACTCTGCCTCTTCTCCCTGCCTCCATCCTGGAAGCTGACATCTGTGTCATCCTCCGCTAATGATGGCAATATGTGACTTAGAACTTGCAGATTTTTTTAAAGAGGACTGTTTAAAAATCAAACACACCTTGTCTTATAAATAATGTCTGCATCTTAAACCATAATCATATTATTAAAGAAAAGAAACAAAGTCTTTTTAAGGCAGTAATTGTTAAGAGATGAAGAAGGGCTAAAACACTGCTAATTTGAATCATGGCTCTGTCTCTATGAACTGTGTGACCATAGCAGGTTATAATCAATTTGAGTCTCTGTTCCTTATCTACAACATAGAGACAATAATGGGGCCTTGCTCTTGTGTTTGCTGGGAAGGTTATATGAGTTAATATCATTGTGAGGCTCAGAGGTTATTGTCTGATGCTTAAGAATTACTTGGTGTTTTGGTATTGCTAATATTATGGGTTTTTTTTTTAATATTTACCATAAACTTACTCGTTACCATGTTGAGAAGGAAAGAATGAGGAGAAGTGAAATCCAGTCTCTAATAGATACATACACAATTGTTTAAATGAATGAAGTTTTTGTTTATTTAGAAATATTTCAAAGTTTTGAATCCTTTCTCACCTATGACTCTCACATATCATACACATGCAAACAACAACAGCCTCCCTGCAGATGTCAAGGAGACTATGCATTTTCTTACTTGAATTTTTTTAAACTTTTAAATATTTTATCACGTATACCTAGAGAAAAGAAGTAAAGGAATTCCCACAATGGTGCTATAGGATTGCAACTGACAGAATGACTAATTTTATTTGTTGTAAGGGGTAATAGAAAACATTTGAGTCTTGATCTTAAGGGATGAATAGGAATTTATCAGATTGGAAAGGGGAATTTCAAGCTGAGAAATAAAAATAGCAAGAGTGAAATCACAGGGATGTGAAATACTTCTGTTACAGAATGGGTGTCACTAAATCGTTTTGTTTTTTAGTTTGAGTTCTCTGGAGCTGAGCGTTGCATGTGGAGGTTTATTGGAGAGTATTTTCAGAAGTGATACCTAAAAGAAGGAAGTGAGGAAGGCATGCCTGGGTGGAAAAAAGAACTGACTTTCAAAGCAAAGGCAGCGGAGTCTTCAACCCATCTGGTGCTGGTCCAGCCTTCAGCGTTTTCTATAACTGAGGTGAGAGGGTCAGATATTTATGTCCCTGCATCATCGGTCTCAGCCAGGGGCTGCCTTTACAAGGGGGAACCTTGGACAAGACCTCTCTTATGGCCTAGACAGAGCTGTTGTGAGCCATACCATCTCTGTCACAGCCACTGCACGTTGCTGATGTAGTACAAATATGGGTATACACAATATGTAATAAAATGGCATGGCTGTGTTCCAGCAAAACTTCATGTACTAAAGCAGTCAGCCAAGTGCCGGTCCTAGTTTCCTAGTTTGCTAACCCCAGGCCTAGAGTAATTCTCACTGAGGAACATGGCTTGGAGACATCAGCAGTTAATACTGCCAGAAGTCGGGGGATGGGTGCTTTCCCCACACGAGGGTATTTGGCTGTAGGGCAATATTGCACTACCATTCACCACCCCCCCCACCCTGCCACCCCTCCATCCTTCAGATCTATATCCTGATTATGGCAAGTCTGCCCCACCTATTCTCCATCATCTAAGGCAGTTCTGTGTTTCTACTTCAATTAAAGTAGATCATTACTTTTCCTAAGCTTTCAAGGGTAATCATTACAGCATGTTAGCACCGTCTCGTTGTCAGGGCTTTTATAGGATGGGAGAAAGCTCCTATGTTGATAAACTCTCTGTTAGCCAATTTCATCTCCCACTACTCCCATTTCCTTGGGTTAGCGTCTTGAGGATCCAGTTCCGTGCAGAACCTTCTGGCTTATGCTAGTAACTGTCAGCTAGGTTCTGCAGCTCCTTTGGGGCTCACCCCCTCTTCCTCTGTATCAGGCTCAGCAAATCCCCAAAGTTGTGCTGAGATTTGTTATTGGTCTGATTGCTAGAGGGGGAAGTGGGGACTACCAGGAGAGGGGCAAGTGTCAGGGTCCTGAGAAGTTAAACTCGATTCATGGTGCCTGCCTGTAGCTCTCTCAAAAAAAAAAAAAAAAGAAGAAGAAGAAGAAAATATGTTCATTATGTCTTTCTTTTTAGTATCCGTATGCTAGAAACATGGAGCTCTGGGGCAAAATGATAGTAGGAGATTTTACATATAAAGGAGGAAATCTCAAATAAGATCTTTAACAAACATTTCTGATGCCTTCTTGATATCATTGTACTTCTTTAGTAAAATAATCCTGGTGTTTATCCTAGCAAATTGCCATTCAGAATAGAGACATTTAACAGCCTCCTTTGCAGCTATATTGACCTACATGACTAAGTTATGGCTAAGGAGTTGTAAATAAAAGTGATATATGACACTTCCAGAATTCTTCAAAAATGATTGGGAGAGGAGGCGGCTCTGTTTCACTTCTCCGAACACAGAAGTAAATGACTAGAGCTCTAGCAACTATCTTGCAAAGGGATTTGATCTTTGAGCTTGAATTTAGTGCTGGAGATTTGATAATTACAGAGGGCTTTTATATTCAAATTTGATATTTTGTCACTAGACTATCTTAACATTGATAACTTCTTAGTGCATTCTTGTGTTTTCACTTGATCTTATACAGACTCTTTGGTCTGCTTATTTTTGACAGCATGGTTAGGCATGAGAAATAGAATACATTTTCACCTTTTGGTATAAACTGGCCTTTGGTGTTGATGTGCTTAATGTACTATGTAATCACTTTCAAATCCTAATCAGTGTAGCCCCCAAATCAATTTGGATTCAAGTCTTTCCTGCCCACCAGTGGTTTCAAGAGCACACTCAAAAGGGGATGGTATTGGAAGAATGGCTTCATGAACGTAGGGACTGTACTGTCCTGATGTGCTGATTTACTCTCCTAAGTGGAATAGTTACAGAACTGTGAGTCCTTAGATTTAATGGTGAAGAACAACGATTTAAAATAAGAGAAACTTCAGGAACAGTATTGGGTACCTTGGCAAGGCTTACTCTCGCCTCTTGATGTCCCCTTTTATGCTGATGAAGCTCTATGAACATAATGCTTCTGGGGCTCTTTTGCATCCTCTGCTCTCCCGGTTGCCTCCCCATCCCCCAGGGGAAGTAAAGTTACCAATCTGACTATGGAAAGGAGAGGAAAAGGACATGCGTAGACCAGTCTGTTGCTGTCTCCTTTCTCTTGTGAATGAGCTGTTTAAAGGAAGGCACATGTCTTTATTAGTTCTGTGCGTGGTAGTTCAATACTCTCTCTGCCTGAAAAGGTAGTGGGAAGTTCAGTTTTGGGAAGCCCACTCGCCTACAATGTAAAACAATGCTCAACATAAAATGTGCATGAAAAAAAGTGCCTAATATGTGAAGATTGTATTGGATAGTTAACACCTGTGCGACACTCACCAGGTCAAGAAATAGGACATTATTAACACCCCTGTGTGTCCCTTCTGAATATCAGCTCCATCCCTATAATTAAAGGCATCGTTACATATATTTTATGTATGTTTTTTTAATAAAATTAAATCTGTTATGGGTTGAATTGTATTCCTGCTAAAATTTATGTTTTGAAATACTAACTCCTCATACCTCAAAATGTTATATGGAAATACAGTAATAAAGTTAAAATGAGGTCATTAGGGTGTGACCTAATCCAAAATGACTGGTATCCTTCTAAAAGGAAACTTAGATAGACACCTATAGAAGGAGCTGATGTGAAGACACAGACAGAAGACAGCCATCTACAAGGCAGGGAGAAAGGCCTGGAACAATTTCTCCCTCACAGCTCTCTGAAGAAACCAACATTGCCAACATCTTGATCTCCTACTTGTAGCCTCCAGAACTATGAGACAATACATTTTTGTTATTTAAGCCATTGGTCTTTGGTGCTTTGTCTCAGCAGCCCTCGAGAACTAGGAGAGATTTATGTAGTATATATCCTTTGCTCTCTGACTTCTTAATTTTGTGAGATTCACCCATTTTTTTGAAAAGTAGCAGTAGTTTGTTTTCATAGCTATATTATATTTCATGGTATAAATATTATAAATGTGATCTCTTGATGTTATACAATCTGTTAGTGATGGGTATTTCTTTTCCATGCCCTCAAGTAGCCAGTCAAACCATTTTCCACTGACCACAAGCCCATATATGTTATAGACTTGGGACACTTCTTTTTACACTCAAAATAGATGAGTAGAATCACTGTTCTGCCCATTGGGAGAATTTTCTCTCACCAGTGTCTTTCAAGACCATATGAGGGAATGTGTTCTCTAGAAGCCATCCTTGTTCAGCTTGCACCAACCTTCTGAGCCAATAAATCTGTAATAATCAGAGTTCTCCAGTTTCCAAAAACACATTCCTCATTTCCATCTGTGGTTTCAGCAGAAGCTCCTTTATTTATATTTCTACCAACATCCTCTTTGTGATGATACACCAAGAGGAGAGAAGCTTTCTCTCTAGCTCTCCTCTTTTTGAGTTCTTACAAGAATTGCCTTTAACATCTGTATTTCTACCAACATTCTCTTCAAGCAACTCTAGGCTTTTTCTAACAGCACACTCAACTTCTTCTAGCCCCATTTTCAGATATATTTTTACAGCAGAAACCCACTTCTTATTACCAAAACCTATTCATTTTTTGGGGCTGTCATAATAAAGTACCACAGATGGGGAGTAATTTATTTTCTCACAGTTGTAGAAGCTAGAAGTCTCAGATCAAGGTGCCAGGAAGTTTGTCTTCCTCGAAGGCTTCTCTCCTTTGCTTGTGGAGGGCTGGTCATCTTTCGTTATCTTCATATGCTTTGTACCTGTCTGTGCCTTAACCTCCTCTTCTTATAATGACACCAGCCATATTAGATTAGGGCCCAACTTAGTGACTTCACTTTGATTAAATTAGCTCTTTAAAGACCCTATGTTCAAGTATATATGTTTTTGGGGGTACTGGGGGTTAGGACTTAGACGTCTGAATTTCAGGGGGACATAATTCCACCTATAACACCATCCGTGAACCAAGTTCAGAGATTTTCCTCCTCCTTCAGCTGATCATCAGGATTCCCCTTATGGCTGTAAGCTGGGACAGGTTTTCTAACCAAGGCCAGTAACTGCTTTCATTGGGCATTCAGATCCCTGAAGTTGGGCTACTCTGTTAAGTGCTAGGCTTGAGCCTGGGTTTTCCTCTATCCTATCAAGAGAGTTGATGAGAGCTTCTTTGCACACAACCCAAAAGGCCCTCAGGGTTTCACACTTGGCATTGTATTGACAGCTCTTTTCCTACAGCTATTTATTATCTTTTTTGTAGTGTGCTACTGGTGTTTAGTAATAGTCAGTTGATACCTAATAGCTACGGTTTTTCCAAACTTCTTCAAAACCTGAAACAGGTGCGTTCATTTTTACCAGCCCAACCTCCCAATTTACTACCAATTAAAGTTGCAATATGATCAACACCTGTATGCCTGGAGCTGCCTGCGTGCCACCTATCACTCTTGATGGGGTTTCCATTGCCAGTTGGGCAGTGAGTGAGCTAGACTCAAATCCTAACTTGTCAGTAACCATTCTTAACACCAACTGTCACAAGTTGATTTCTCTAGAAGCGTTTGCTGATGTGGAACTTAGGGTATGCAGTGCTTTTTAGGAAACAATGCCGGTAAAGGAAAAGGGGTGGTGACAGGATTGGGCAGAGAAAGAAGCCGAAACAGAGATATAGGCCTGGAAGTATCTTGGCTAACCTGGAAAAACTGGAAGGCAAGTCTGCAGTGAGTACATGAGGCCAAAGGGCCAGGCCTTTAGAACCTGCCTCACTCAGTAACCAGGTGTTGGATGTGAGCTGCTGGCCCAGGAAGGGCGTGGCCTTGGGTAAAGTGGGCGCTTCAGCTGAAGTATATAATGAAGTTGCTGAGCGCTAGAGGCTGTTTACAGAGTTCAGTGGATGCCTCCGGTGGCAGTTCCTTTCTTGAAGAGGATCCTGTCGGGAATCTCCAAGTCCAGCAAAGGTACATGTGTATTTTCTGAGAGTATACCTTACAAGTGGAATGGAATATGTGCAGCTCTAGTTTTAGCCCACAATGCCAAACTCTTTTCCAAAGTAGTTGTTCTATTTACACCCTTGTGAAGGTATACAAGAGTTTTTAGTTACTTCGCTACTTTCTTTAACACTTGGTGTGGTCTGTTGTTTCTCTTTTGGTTGCTTTGGTGGGTCTGTAGTGGTGTTATAATTTGGTGTTAATTCTTCTACCAATGTGGATAAATTCGGCGAAGTCGCTATTAAAGATTTTTGTCCATTTAAAGAAAATTGTGTTGTAGTTGGTCTATAAGCCCTTTGTTGGATATGTAAATATATATAAAATACCATTTTTTTCTTTCTCAGGAGTATTGAATGGTATATATTGATAAAGATAAGTTTTAATTTTTATGGAATTCGATTTATTGGTCTATAAACAATGCTGCTTGTATTTAGAAAAGCTTTTCTGTCCTATTATCATAAATGCATACTCGTATATCACCTGTTAGTTTTCCTGTGGACCTGCAACTCACTCAGAATTAATTTTTGTGTATGATATCAGGTAAAGAGTTTCTAAAAATTCTTATACATATGGAGCTACTTTTATCCTAGCACAATTAGCTAAAACGATATATGGATTATTTTGTACTACTCTATAATACAAGCTCCTGTTTAGAAAGGATAGGTTTTACTATAGAAACAATTCCAAATTCTTTGAGGCTTTGAACCTCAAAGTTTATTTTTTATACTCCTTGTCCATCATAGCTGGGCTCTGGCTTTATGCTTAACCCTCTATCTGGAATGTGGCTGGTCTGTGGCAGAGGAGAGAGGGAGAGGGAAACATAGATTGGTTTTTAAGCCATTTATCCTGAAGTGATGGTAACTTCTCCTATTTCATTGACCAAATCTAGAATGTGTCCAACAATTCAACAACTTTGTGTACATATTACCTTTCACCAGGAAGGCCAGCAAATTTTAGTGAACACTAACGCATGATACCATATACCATTGCAATAAAACAAATGTCTATGAACCTTATAGCTTATCTATTTCCTATTCCATATTTGAACCAATATCATCCTGTCTTAATTACTAGAACTTTCTAAGTTTCCATAATCAGTACAATAGTCCAATAGTCTTCTCATCTTGTTCGAGAATGTCCTGTCTATTCTTAACCTATTGTGTATGCTTTAATATTTGACAAGTTTCGCAGAAAAAAATTTGAGTTTGGGGGTTTTGTTGGCTTTATGACCTTATGAAGTGAAACTATTCATTGTTCTTTATGACCTTATGAAGTGAAACTTTTCATTGTTCTTTCAGTTTGAGGAACATCATGAAATATCTACGCACAAAGTTGCACATTCAAAACCTATGCCATGTGGTAGTAAACAAGTAAGACAGTATCCTAAGTATTGAGGTTTACAATTAACATGGGATCCCATCCTTCTTAGAGATCAGAGAATTGAGGAAAAAGTTGTACGAGTTTGTCAGATTAGTTCAGAACACAGGGTATGATGGAAGAATATAGCAAATTACTTGTTTGAGTAAAACATTTTGCTATGTATTATAGGAGGTATCCATGCCAAATTTTAAACTCTAGAAGGAACCCAATATAATGCATGAAGTGATACATCCTTTAAAGAAGCAACAGATATAATTCCAAAAGGAGAGTGGGAAATAATGCTTGCTACTATTGAAATCAAAGAAGCCATGATGGAGGACCGAGGATCTGATGAGGGGCCTGAAGCAAAATGAGTAACTGGGTAGAAAGGCATTCACGGTCTTACACTGTAATGATGCCTCATCACTACCCATTGATACTTTGGGCTTCTTTCAGAAGTTCTATATACTACTCTCATTGTCTGGCCCTTTAAATTTCAGGTTTTACTTTTATTTCAGGCAACATTCTGGGAAAAGGAAAGGTATAACAGCTGCATTTATTATAATGAGAACAATTTCATAAAAGAATACATAATTAGGCATTTACAATTTTGTTCACTGAATTTCAAATCATACTCAAAATACATTATAAGTGAATTAAGAGTTTAAAATTTTTTGCAAAACATTTTTTTTTTTTACTTTATTTACTTTTTTGCTTTGGGAATTAATTGCAAAATCTTAATAGAACATTAAGGGCAAGATTTCTAAATGTAGAAGTCAAAAAAATTCCAAGTTATGTTTCTTTTAGTAACTGTAATCTCTCTGTGCAAGTAATAAAGCAGTGAAATGAATATGATATACAATTGTGCAAAATGAATATAAAAGTTGATTTATAGTCCATGTATAGTGAACATGATTGCATTTTAAAATCTGGTGTTTTTAAACTCCTGACTTAAAATTTGAATGATTGAGGAATTTTATAGTGTATTTTCAAATGTAAAATCACTTTATTTAATTAACCTATTTAAAAATCACCTGTTTATTTCAGCATCACCTCAGTAGATTTTAGGTGTCACTGAAATTTAATAGATCATTGAATATTGAAATTATTGGCTCTGTAATAATGTTCTGAGATTATATTTGAGGGGTGTTTATGGACAGCTCTCTTTATAACAAAGGTATAAAAAATGCTCTTTCTAAATATTTTAATTTTGAGACAATGAACATGGAGGAGGAGGGGCAGAGAACAAGGTGAACAGAAGATCTGAGGTGGGCTTATACTTACAACAGAGAGCCTATTGTGGGGCTTGAACTCCTGAACTGTGAGATCATGACCTGAGCCAAAGTCAAATGCTTAACTAACTGAGCCACCCAGACACTCCTTAAAACAGGAAGAGGAGAAGGAAAAAACCAAAAACCTTGATTCAAAACCAGATTATCTACACCTAGGATGGCAGATTGAATGAAGTTGTTTTTGAGTTTTTGTTTTTGTTTTTTGTAATATTATAGATTTAGTTTCCATACATACTAATTGAAGTGTTTTTACCTTTGTATTGATTTTTGAGTGTTTTGATTTTACAACCATATTTTACTCCACTATCGTGAGGAAATATTTTATCAGTGTCTGCTATTGATTTTAATAGGAACTAGCCAAAGACTGTGAAAAACAATAACAACAAAAAAACCCTCAGTAACAGGGTGACTTGGTGGCTCAGTCATTTGAGCTTTTGACTCTTGATTTTGGCTCAGGTCATGATCCCAGGGTCCTAGGATCAAGCTCAACTTTGGGCTCATACTGAGTGTGGAATCTGCTTGAGAGTCTCTCCCTCTCACTCTGCCCCTCTACCCCATGCACATGTATGCTCTCTTTCTAAAACTTAAAAATAAAAAATTCTGTAAAAAATATATGTATAACTAACAAGCAAAACCTCATAAAGTATATGGTCTAATAAAGTTACCAATAGATCATTCTTATACACAAAATTCCTAATTAGTAATGCAAAATATTAGTAAGGATAAAGGGACCCATCAGGCTAAAAGATGTGAAGGGGATAATCCTTTGCTTAAAAATGTTTAATTTTGGCTTTCTTGCCCCCTGTGTTCTTGCCTGATTTTGGTATTGGGTTATTTATTCTTTTAAATTCCTTTGGTTATTTATCTATATTCTGTTCCTACTTTCACCATTATATATTCTAGATTTAGGTTTTTCATGACGTTCTCAAGTTGATGTTGTTTTCATTTGTAGTTTGAGAATTTTAATCCTAAATGTGTTACAATTTTTAAACACTTTTTCTTCATCTATGGAAATGATCGGATGTGTTGGTTCTTTATTAATAATTAAGCTTTCAGATTTTTCTTAATTTTAGAGAGTGTGAGTAGGGGAGAGGGGCAGAGGGAGGAAAGAATCAAGCTCCAGGGTTAGCATGGAGTCTATGGTGATCAACGTGGGGCTCGATCCCATGAACTTGGGATCATGACCTGAGCTGAAACCAGGAGTTGGATGCTCAACCAACTGAGCAACCCCAGGTACCCCTAACTTTTCAGATGTTAAACCAACCTTGCAGCATAGAGATAACTCCCACTTAATCATAATGTATAATACTTCTTATATGTTGCTGAACTTATATGTTACATTTTGTTGTATATATTTTCATTGTCAATATTCATGAATGATGCTGATTTCTAATTTTTTTTCATGAATTCTTTCACTGGCTTTTGTAGCAGGGTAATACTGAATTCATAGAATGAAGTAGACAGTGTTTTCTCTACTTTTTGGGAAGAGTTTGTGAAGGATTGGTATTATTTCTAAGTGTTTGATAGAATTCCCTAGTCATTTGGGATTGAGCTTTTCTTTGTGAAATTTGTAATTAATAATTCAATCTTGTATATATTATGATCTTATTTATTAAAGTCTATTTAGGCTTCTTCTGCCTGAATCAGCATAAAACCATGTCTAGTTCATTGAAGGCGTCTAATTTTTTGACAGTTATTTAGAACATCCCATTCCTTACAATTCTTTCAATTTCTGTAAGCTGTCAAATGATTCCTCTTTCATTCCCAACTTTGGTAACTTATTTTTCCTTTGGTTTGTCTAGCAAGAGGTTTGTCAGACTTTTTTATTTTGGAAAAAAATTCTTTGTGATTAATTTCTTCAAATGTTCTGTTTTATATTTTCCATATTAACATTTATTTCCTTCTGATACTTTAGGCTTAGTTATTTTTCTTCTAGATTAAGGTAGATTCTTAAGTTATAGGATTTTTTTTTCCTTGGGACATAATTCACAGAACAAAACTTATTATTTTAAGGTGTAGGATTCAGCAGGTTTTAACATCTTCATATTGTATGTAGTCATCAGTACTATCTAATTCCAGAATACTTCCTTTAGCCCAAAATGAAACCCCAAATCTATGAGTAGTCAGTCCTATTTTCCCCTCTTCACAACATTCTGACAAGTCACTAATCTACTATATAGGTCTCTGGATGTTCCCACTTTGTACATTTTATATAAACAGAATTCCACAATATGTGGCCTTCTGTGCCTGGCTTTCTGTCACATAGCATAATGCTTTCAAGGTTTATCCACATTGCACGTATCTGTACTTTATCTTTATGGGTTAATATTCCACTGCATTTTATGTCACATTTTGTATAGCCACCCGTCATTTGATGGATATTTGGGTTGTTTCCATCATTAGCTATTATGAGTAATGCTACTGTGAACATTCATGTTAAAATTTTTGTGTGAACATAATTTTCAATGTACTTGGGTATACATCTAGGAATGGAATTGCTATGTCATATACTAATTTTGTGTTTAAAGTTCTGAGGAGTGGAGAACTGTTTTTACCATGGCGGATTATTTTTTTTTCTTCCATCGGCATTTAAAGACTTTAAGTGTTCCTAAACACTGTTTTAATTGCAGTACTTAGTGTTTGGAATCACAACTGATACATTTTCATTTTCATGCCCTTTAAAAAATCTTATTTTTTCATGGGTCCATGGGTTCTTTATATGTGTTTTTTGATATTTGTGGTTATCCCCAATATTTTGCTGCTGCTGGTACCTAATATGTTTACACTATAGTTGAAGTATATACTTGTCATCATTTTAATCCTTTAAATATAGATTTGTTTTAAAAATGGAATTATTTTTTAAAATAAGAACTTGATGGGGCGCCTGGGTGGCTTAGTCGGTTAAGTGTCCGACTTTCGCTTGGGTCATGATCTCGCGGTTTGTGGGTTCGAGCCCCGCGTCGGGCTCCGTGCTGACTGCCAGCTCAGAGCCTGGAGCCTGGAGCCTGGAGCCTGTTTCAGTCTGTGACTCTCTCTCTCTGACCCTCCCCTGCTCACACTCTCTCTCTCTCTCTCTCTCCTAGAAATAAATAAAACATAAAAAAAATAAAATAAAATAAAATAAGAACTTGTTTTCTGGTCTAACTTATTGTTTACCTTGGGAGATGTTTATTTGTGCTTTAACAGATATGTAGTTTATTGTTGGGCAAAGTGTGCAATAGATAACCTGGTCCTATTAGTTGATAATATTATTGAAGTCTTCTGTATCTTTGATTCTTCTCTCTAGGTGTTCTATCAATTGAGAATGAGTATTGAAGTCTTCATCTATTGTTAAATTATCTATTTCACTCAAATTTTGTCAGTTTTTATTTTAAAGTTGTATTATTGGATGCATATATGTTTATAATTTTGATTTATTATAAACTGTCTCCTTTTGTCTTTAGAAACAATTTTATCTTTAAATTTGTCTGCTATTAGCTTAGCCACTTAATCTCCTATAGTTACTGTTTGTATGGTATGTCTTCTTTCAACCTGTTCATATCATTGAATCTGAAGAGCATCTCTTGTAGACAGCATATAACCATTTTATCCAGCCTGGCAATCTCTGCCTTTTTTGGAATGTTTAATTCACATTTATTGTGAGCATTGATATGGTTTTGTCTATCATTTGCTATTTCTACATGTTGCATAGCTTTTTGTTGTTGTTCTCTTTACTGTGCTGTTATGTGTTAAATAGAAATTTACTAATTAAAATTTTATCTTCTATACTATTACTGATTTCCATAGGAGTCATAATATGAATCTTATTACATTCTGCTATGGGTTAATACTTGTTTAATCCCAGTACAATATAGAAACTTAAACATAGCTACATATCCTCTTCTGTGTATGATGGCATTCTCCTATATGTTACATTTTTATACTTATAGGCCCAAGGCACTGTTTGTAAATATTGTCTGGAGATTAAAAACTAATCTAAGAAAGTAAAAGGTAAATATAGACTTCTTTTATATTAACAGCATGGTAACCTTTACAAGTGTTTTTTATTGATGTGACTTCATGTTACTACCTGACGACATTGTCTTTCAACCTGAAGGAATTCCTTCAGTTTTTATAAGGCAGGTCTACCTTTGTCTTTGTATATCTTGAAATAACTTTATTTCACTTTCATTTTTATTTAAATAATAGTCTTTCTGGATATGGAATTCTTAGTTGACAGTACTTTTGTTTTCCTTTTAGCTGCTTGAATACTTCATCACAGTACATTCTGAACTCCATGTTTTTCTTTATTTCCTTTTTTCTTAAGGAGATGTCAGATGCTGTCCATCTTCTTATGGTTCCTCTCCATGTGATCAAACCATTTTTATTTTGCTGCTTTTAAGATTTTCTTCTGTGTTTTGCTTCATGATTTGTGTGTGTGTGTGTGTGTGTGTGTGTGCGTGCATGTGTGTGTGTGTGTTCCTCCAACCTGGATTTTGTTGAGCTTCTTGGGTGTATAAGTTAATGGTTTTCATTAAATATGAGGAGTTTTTTGACATTATAGCTTCAAATATTCTCTCTGGCTCTTTCTGTTTCACTTTTCTTTGTGTGACTCCATTTTTCACAAATTAATACGTTTGCTGTTGCACAGGGTTTGGGGGCTGTCTTCTTTCTTTAGTTTTTCAGATTAATTTCTCTTGATCTGTCTCCAAGTTTATTCTTCTACCTTACCTATACTCTTGACCTCTGTAGTGAATTTTTTTTCCATTTTGGTTATTGCGCTTTTCAATTAGACTTTACAATTAGTTCAATGGACATTTTCTATCTGTGCCATTATCATAAAGCTTTCTTTAGTTCTTTTGAACATGTTTGTAATAGTTGCTTTTGAGTCTTCTAAGTTCAACATCCAGGGCCATTTGAGACTACTTCTGTTGACTATTATTTTTTTTTTCTTACCCTGTGCATGTATCACCCTTTCCTGTTTCTTTAGGGTTCTCCCACATTTGCAAATTTGGAAACCACCTTGCAGCAAGTCTAGATTCTGAATCCCCCTCGTCTCGGGTGATTTTCAGGTTTTCTTTTTTTAAAAAATTTGTCTTGTTTAGTGCCTTGTGCTGCCTAATTATAAAGAGTGTCTCTCTTCCTCAGTGTGTGGCTACTGATGGCTCTAGGTGTTCAGGTGTCTCTTTTATTTCCAAGCCTGACATCTGAGATATGAATCATCATAGCTCAGTGATAAGACAATGATTGATAAAGTAAATTTTGGATCAATAAATCTTCTATCTTTTGCAAGTAGATTTGTGTGTGGATCAGGGTTTACATTTAAAGTTCAGGCAGTTCATGAGGGTGCGTAGCTTTTACTTTGTGCTAGGCCATCTCCTTTCTCCTCTCTGCCTGCCATAGGCCTTCTATTCAGTCACAGATAAATAGCTACGAACTTCTCTGATATCTCCTGAGCAGGTATACACTCCTGGGTATATGCATAACCCTCCAGACCACAAAGATCTGTGAATGCATATCAAGACTTCCTCTCTGGATATACCTATTAAGTTTCTGGCTAGTGTGGTGGTTTTTGCTTGACACAAGCAGTATCAAAACCTCTGAATGGTTGTGATGTTGGTCTCTCTTGAATCAACACCACTAAGATTGCTATTGTTTCAACAAGACCCCTGGGGATCTATTTTGCTCCAAGTCAAACAGCACCTTCTGGCAGCAAAAGTGTTTTCACAGCTTTCTTCAACTACTGAGCTGATGGAACTAGGGTTGTGGGTGGGATGAGAGAAGTTTTAGTTTCAGGCTAAAACACCACTGAGTATCACTGGTTTTTATCTGAGCTTCAGTAGTTTTTCTTGAATTAAATCTCCCTATTTGTTGTACACCTTTGCTTCATTTTCAGAGAACTGAAATTGGTTTTTAGAATTGTATCAAGTTTTACCGTTACTTTGGGACAAAATTTGCTGAGGATCTTGGCTATTCTAGGAGTCCTGCCTCTTTATCATTTTTTATCAGAAAAAGGAAGATTTCCCCAGTAGCCCATTGTAGTTTCTAATTCTACATCATTGAATATGCGTGGTTCTTCTTGGTGCAGGGGGGAAACTAGGAGGAAAAGGTAATTAGCTTTTTTTTTAAGTTTTTATTTACTCTAAGAGACAGCACAAGTGGAGGAAGGGCAAAGAGAGGGGAAGAATCCTAAGCAGGATCCACACTGTCAGGGCAGAGCCTGATGTGGGGATCAAACTCCTGACCTGAGCAGAAATCAAGAGTCAGACACTCCACTGACTGAGCCCCTCAGGCACGCAAAAGATAACCGGTTTTGTCAGACTTCACTCTATAGGATACAAGTGAGAAAATGTGTATTTAAAATGGGGTTGGGGAAACCTTGGCAGTTCATTTGGTTAAGCATCAGATTCTTGATTTTTGACTCAGATCACTATCTCATGGTTTGTGAGTTCAAGCCCTGAGTTGGGTTCCATGCTGACCGTGCACAGCCTGCTTGGGATTCTCTCTCTGTTCCTCCCATGCATTCTCACATTTTCTCTCAAAATACATAACTTAAAAATATATTAAATTAGGGTGGACTTAGACAATAATGTCTGTCACTCAAGTATAACTGCTGTTACCTTAAGTAGGAATTATTCTTTTTCAACTTTTATAGCAAAGGCAATTGGGTATTAATTAGTAATCTAGTTCAGATACTTAGAGAAAAAGGAAGTCTATTTTGTAAGGCATACATACTGGGATATTAAACTACATTGGTTTTACATTGGGCTTACCATTTGCTAGTGTTGTAACTTTGGGTAAGCTACTTAACCTCTCTATTCAATTTCTTCACATGTCAAATATGGTTAATAATTATTCTTCAAGAGTTATAATATGAATTAAGTGCTTATAAATTACCTTTCCCAGTGTCTGACTCACAGCTAGTGTTTTACACATATTTGTACCCTGCGAGTATAGGAAACTTTAGAAAACCAAATCCAACTTAATATGGAATTGTTTCTTTGTTATCACAGAATATTTTCCAGTGATGATAAAATTGGAAGGGAGAAATGCCTTAATTCTATATCAGCCATGGAATTCTCTAAGGACTGATGATATAGGCTATTCCATGTAGATCAATACTTGGCTTATGTATGACACTGAAACTGGGCAAGCTACCAGTTGATGTTTTACTAAAGCTTGGAACTGAAGCTTGGAACTATGGCTTGGAACTGAAGGACAGTAACATATAAAGGCTGGAGAAATCATGGTAGATTACTTCCACTGAAAGTGGAAATGAAGAAGAATAGGAATGTATTCAGCAGAAAACATTAATTAAAAAACATTGGCAGCTTTAGTTACTATATGTGTATGTACATATTATACATATAGTATACATTTCTCCTGGTGATCAAATACTAAATAGATGTCTGATACTACAAAGTGACAGTTCACTTCTGGATAATTGGAAAGGAAATGAAAAAATAAATGAGATTTCATGAATATACTGAGAATAACTTGCAGTCAGAAAAATCATCCAGTAGATATATATATGCCACACTGCAATTTCATTTCAATCAATCAGCCAAAAGTAATTGATAAAATTAGTTATAGTGAAAGTAAGTCTTAATGATAATACCCTTTGTATTCATGATGAATTAATGATCATTGGAGATATCTACAAGTAAATTGGGAATATTTTCATAATAAGATGTAGCAAAAGTTTGATCATGTTTTATAAATGAAAAATACAGGGGCCGAGTACACTCAAGGAAACTTTCACAGTAAATCAGCTTTCAGTGATGAATCAGGAGTAGAAATAAAGTTACCTCTAGTACAGCTTCATTTAAACATGAAGCAACGGGAACCATCGTCTGTTATGAATACTGCAATTACCACAGTTTTTGCCAAATTTTCCACCCACTGCTTATTATTCTCATTCCTCCAGAGAAGCGATGGCTGAATCTATTGTTGATGGTACAGACAGTGTGAATAAATGTGCTCATCTAAGGGGATAGGAAGGGAAGAGGCAGATGTACTTTGTGCACAGTGACTAGCTCTTCATGGGGATGACCATGATGTTATTCTTCTAAGTGGTCTCCTCTGCAATTTAGGTCATTGTTAATGTTCTATATCTCTTTCATTCCCCCGCTTTAGTTCCTGGAAACTGCTGACCACCTTTCCATTGCTTCGCTCCTACCTCATAATAGCTGAACTATAACTGCTGTTTCCTGATTACCTGAAACTGAGATCAGGATTGGTACCTAATAAATCCTCGAGCTCTGTACCAGCATTGTGTAGCCATATGGCAATTTCAGGAAAGCCAGTCAAAACCTATGAGAGGTAAAAAGGTACAGACTTTTCAGCAAAATTCGTTACAAGGAGAAAGTCCTTAGTAAGACACATATCAATTGTGTCATGTAGCTGCAGTTCCATGTGTAGGTATGGCAGAAGTATAATTCTCTCGCAGACAGGTTGAGTGGGGAATTGAGAAAGGTCTTATTCACTCTTCAGTGACCCTTTAGGGGGTACAGAGAGGCTATAAAGAAAAAGCAAAGAGATGACAACTGGGGCTGAAGTACAGAATGGAATAGGAATAATGAAAATGATAAAGCCTGAGAAACCAAATTTTACAGATGTATAGATGGTATTATACTTCAAACAAAAGATGTGTCATTCAGTAAATGCCTTATTTCAAAGTCTCTCGTAATGCTATCAAACTGAGTTTAATATTAAGACCTTTGCATGTAAGGACACTTGGGGTTTCAATTAATTTGCAAATTTGTGCCATCCTGTGAAGTCTGTGTAACTGTATATTTTAGGATTTGAAGTCAAGGTAAAGGGATGGATTAAAGATTGTTTGTTCTCTGTACATATAGACTACAGGTACACTAGAGCCACAATACACTAAGGGCAAACATTGTTTCTAAGTTGACAGACCCTGTAGTTAAAACTATACTTGAATTCCAGCTTCATCACTTACTAGGTGTGTGATCTCTGGGTCCTTCAGTTGGCTGGCTTCTTTCTGCTTCAGTGGCCTCATTGTCAATTTAGGGATAATAATACACAGCACAGTTGTGCTAGGATGTGCTAGATCTCTAGTCCCAAATTTTAAAAACCACAAATAATAACCCTAGAAAAGGGTTCTGATATGTTCAGTAGGGAGGAAATAAATTTATCCTCAGGAATGTGAAATACTATCATAGATTCAATTTGGAGCCAGTGCCTACATCTATATTAATCAACAGGGCAATGATATTGTCTATAAATGCCTAGTGGCCCTAAATCAAATTCCAAGGTTAGGATGGGGAAATAGTCTCCATTAGGATTGGTGTGCTATTCCCCTTATTGGACAGACAAAATGAGTTTCTACTCCAAGGTTTGGTAGGATTAATTTGAATGTTTTAAAGAAAAGGGCATTCTCTCTGCACCACATTTCTGAGGTGAGCCTGGGCATTTGGGTAGTTTAAGAGCCAAGCAGTGATACTCCTCATCTTGAGCCTGTCCTTCTCTTTATCAGGCATCATTCGTTTCTTTCTTCTTTTGCTTATTAAAAATACAATTATTAAATGAATTTGGAATGAAATCACTTTTGTCAAGTAAGTTCTTTTGTTAGCTCTTTAACACAATAGCCTAATGTTTAAATGTAGATCTGTGTTTGCCATAAAATAAATTACTATTTTAATTGAACATATTTTTGACTTTAGACTCCATGTAAATAGTAATTTCCACAAAGATTTCCAATATTTTTTGACAAACTACACCTGAAAGTGCATTTTCGTAAAGTTGATTGTATTTGCCTGTGGCATAGTGTTATAAGTTATTGATCAAGGACTTAGCAAAAATATGTATAAAATATAGCTAATTATTTAAATATAGCAGTTTATTGCCTTTCAAATAACCCAGTTTTCATGGAGTGGGCCTTTTTTATCCATTCATTGAATGTTGGAGATAGCAGTATGTGTGCATACACAAACACAACTGTAGCAAATTATATCACAATTGTGATTTAAAACCAACATACCATCTGTAATCTAATGTAAACTTAACCTAAAATTATAATTTTATTTCTTTTTTTTTAAAAAAATAATGTTTTATTTCTGGGGAGGGAGAGAGAGACAGCATGAGCAGGGGAGGGTCAGAGAGAGAGGGAGACACAGAATCTGAAACAGGTTCCAGGCTCTGAGCTACCTGTCAACACTAAGCCCGACGTGGGGCTGGAACCCACGAACCGTGGGATCATGACCTGAGCTGAAGTCGGACGCTTAACTGACTGAGCCACCCAGGCGCCCCTAATTTTGTTTCCTCTTAAATTTAATAAACTTGTTCATTTTTGAGACATTTATATGGTGACTGTGAAGTTTCAGATACTTTTTAGGGGACTTAAAATAATCATCATTTCCTGTACTAGAGGCACTCAGAGATAAACATATAAGCAGAAGTAAAATTCAAAGAGTGGATATCAGCCATAATCAAAGACTTTATAAATATATGTATGAATGTATACATGTATGTATGTGTATCTGTGTGTGTTTTGAAATTTTAAATGCCAATGAATAGATGTATGTATGAATGTGTATATGGACACATACACTTTTGTTTTTCTTTTTTTTTTTTTTGGCAAGAGGAAGGTAAGTTTCTTTAAACAAGGTTGACAATGTCCAGCTAAGTATTTTTTTTTTCTTAATAGTCTCATGGTGAATGAATTTATCTCACTCATTTAAGAAATATGACAGTTCTGTAGCTTTGTCATTTTGTTCAGTTTCATGGCTTTTACTCAAGTAATTCACAAAAATGTGCTCTGTCATTAGCATAGACCTATAATACAAAGGCTCCAGAACATTTTCAATAACACGGCTAGTACAAACCAAACATAGAATGCATCTGAGCCTTTATGAGGTAGGGAATTAAGGGATAAGCAGAAAGATTAAAAAGGGACACCTGAGATATTGATATTAATAAATATATAAATGGTGGAGAGAATTTGAACCTCTATTTTTATCTCAGAAAGGATTAATTTGTAAATCTCTAGAGAATTTTATTTCCGTGGCTCATGGCAGCATCGTGCCCAGGTTTGTGTGTGTGTGTGTGTGTGTGTGTGTGTGTGTGTTTTAAATAATTAGATCAAAACCTAAATGCCCATGGATGGGCCTTGTAGGAAGAAATGAAGATTATAATTACTATATTATTAGCCAATTCTGCTATCATGCATCACTTTAAATTAGGAAAAAATGCAATATTGGCATTAGCTAATTTTTAAATTGTATGGATTTAAAAATTACAAATCTCAGCGTTATGTATTCAATAATCAAGTTACACAGGTGGCTTTCTGCATGGGTAGACACATCTCAGATCATTGAACACCATCGAATGTAAGCAGAAGGCTGTAGGTGTAAATGACCACTCGGTGTGGAGGCCAGACTTTATGTGTAGGCAACTTGAGGGCAGTTATGTTTCCAGTTTGCCATTTGGTGTTGAAAAACAAACACAGCATTGCCAGGCATGATGTGGAATGAGAATCTTCAAAGGAGTAATGAATAATTCAGTTAAGCAGGACATGACAAGTAGATTTTTAAAAGCAATATTCAAATTAGCTAACAGATTATTATGTCTACAGAAACATTTTTGCAGCTAAAATTTGCTAGATTTTTCTACCAGCATGAATCGTAAAAGTTCCTCACCATTCGTTGAATAAGCTTTTATTGAACACCTATTATGTCCCTGGCACCTAAATGGCTTCTCATTAGAAATGAAAAGACCTTGTTTTTCTTCTTAATGGCTTTACATTCAGTACAGTAAAATAGGCTCGATATGTATCCTTACTGTCACCTTTAATGAATTCCCTGAGGCATTTGGCTTGTGGACATTTTCTGTACCACTTAATGTTCTTTCTTCATTTGACTCTTTTCCTGCCACTCCTCTTTCACACTACTGGCAAGCTGTTGACAAGTATTTCTATACAAAGTTATAATAAACATTTATAGAAAACTTTTGTCTTCCAAGAAAAAGGTTTCTGAGTGTAGATGGCTTGTTGCTCTGATTCCACTGTGCGTGCATGGACAGAACTTTGGAGGAGGCCAGGCAGGCACTTTCAGCTCTACCTTGGGCTAATAGCTCTCCTGCTTCTCTGTTGGCAGAGTTCTTCCCTCCAGCAGCTCAGGCTGAAATGGTTTTATTTTCTCTTTTCCAGAAGAACAGAGGCTTCCCAGCAACCTGCTTGGCACACTCTCCACTCAACGTGCACAAACAGCAGGAATCCACTCTGATTTTGTCAGCGAGAGAGGAACTGAGTCACATCATGCACATCAGCCTTATTATTTCCTTCTCTGTGTAACTTTTTGTTTCTTGGCTAGAAATGGCTCTTCCTCTGGGTCCTGCAAAGGCCACTCGTGTCTTTCAGATTATCTTCCTATCCTACTTCCACCTGTCATATTAAATGTCTAATTTTTAGACCTCTGGCAACTAATAAATTTACAAAGCAGTGCACCTCAAACATTAGTGAACATAGGAATGATCTGGAGAACTTGTTAAGACACTAAGTCTTGAGTTCTGCCACAGAGACTGATTGAATATATCAGCATGGGATCAAGGGTTGAATTGGATTTCTGAGAACTTCCCAGGTCCATGCTTTTCCATGGACTGCTCATTCAACAGCAGTGTATAGAGTGACTAAGATGTTCTAATAGAAATATTTTTGTGAAGCTCAAAAGTGAGGAGTTTTACCTATTGCTTTTAGAATACAGTCAAAGAAGAATAATTACTTAAGCTAAGTGATGAGCTGTTCTTCAGGCCCGGCATAGAAAAGTGGACATGTCCAGAAGAAGGGCATTCCAGTAGGTCAAGCAGGGTAAGCATGGATATAAATGGGTAAATTAAGGAGATGAAAAGAAGTTTGCATGGCTAGAGGGTAGGCCAGATCATAAATGATACTCGGTTATATTTTAAAATTTTTTTAGGTACTGTGTAGGCAATGAATTATTACTTTTTAGAAAGATTACTTAGCAGTAGTATGTAAGCTGGATCAAGATGGTACACACTGGATGCAGGAGGAAGAGAAGAAGCATAATTACAATAATAAACATAGAAGACGATGAGGACTTGAATGATAGTATGCAGCAGTGGGGAGAGAGTTGATAAACTCTGGTTTATCAGGAGAACCATCAAGGTGATGACTAGATGAAGCCAGTTTGGTATAGAGTGTGTCCCTGATCTTAAAGAATATTGGCACAATTAACTGAAATGACAAGATAATGGTTGCAGTAGAAATCACAGGTTTGATGGCAAATCAGGAGGGAAAGTTGAACTGATGGAGATCTGGTTTGGAGCTGTCGAGTCCGAGATTCCTGGGCATACAGAGATCTAGAGCTCAAAGTAGCTTGAGCCGAAGATACAAATTTTGGGCTCATCATTTAGTTGTTACAGAGCTGTTTTTTGGAATAATGAGATTAAGTGAGATAACCTTAGGAGAACATGGAAAATAGGGCAGATTCTTAGAGAAAATCTAAGGCACTTTCATAGTTATAAAAATAAAAACATGGGGAGGGTGCTGAGAAAGAGGATCTCACCATGGATACAGAGAAGGTTTAATTAAAGAGATGAAAGGAGAACTGGGAATAGTAACACAGAACTAAAGAAAGAAGCCCAGAGATGAGATGTGAATGGCTCAGACACCAAATACAATGGTTACTGAAAAGAGTCTTCTAGATTTTGCAATTAGGGAATCATTGGTTAAGTCTAGTGAGGGTTCTTTCAGAAGTGATAAACATGGAAATCTCATTTGAGAAACCAAAAGACTTAATAAAGATAACTTGACATAGTACAGACTTTTCTTTCTAGATGAGGGCTTGAGCTTGATTAGAAAAAGAAAGCAGGTGATGTATTTCCTTGATTGAATACTTTGAAACAGTACTTTGAATCAGCATAATAACCTGTAAGTTGAATCCATTAGATAACCAAGATTGGGGACCAATCAGAGGTCAAAAAAAAGACACCGTGAGTTTGATGTAGAAGGTTCACAGGAAGGCCTAAATCACAAAGAAAGAGGGGATGGCTGTCAGGCAGATGGAGAGGAACCCCCAGTAAGCAATGGCTGCTTCCCAAGCCATTCTAAACACTTCCAGCTAAAAATATGTGATCAAAGCTTCTGAGGACCCTGTCTCAGAAGCCTGATTTTGAAACCAAAACTTGGTAATTAGTAGTTGAAAACCACATTCATTGTCTAAGAACCACCCATGAGTACTTTGACATTTATTATACGTGGGAGAATATACAACCTTGATCTAAACCGAAATGAAAAAGAAACAACATCCATTTGAAACAGTTTCAATCAAATTTCTCCAAACATCAGGCTACTGAGGGATATTGCCAAATCCAATAAATAGTCTCTTGAGTAAAAGTTTGTTGCATTAAAAAAATATATATCTGTTTCTGATTTTATATGATGAAACCAGTGTTCTTAACTGCTTAAAATGGCTTTCCTTATTGTGTACTTCCCATGTGAAGACTACTTAATTTGTTTATAGTTGCTTTTTATTTTTATTTTTTTTTTAAATTTTTTTTTAATGTTTTATTTATTTCTAGGAGAGAGAGAGAGACAGCGTGAGCAGGGTAGGGTCGGAGAGCGAGGGAGACACAGACTCTGAAACAGGCTCCAGGCTCTGAGCTGGCAGTCAGCACAGAGCCCGACGCGGGGCTCGAACCCACGAACCGTGAGATCATGACCTGAGCGAAAGTCGGACGCTTAACCGACTAAGCCACCCGGGCGCCCCTATAGTTGCTTTTTAGAAATTATCCTTTACAAGAAATACTGGATAAGAAACTGACACTAGAATGACTCTACATAGGGAGTGTTCGTCTGAGAAATGGGTGATGGCACATCATCAGGAGAAATAGATTGAACACCTACCTAACCTAGTGGAAAAAAAAAATGAGGGAAGAAGAAGAAAGTATCCTATCTGCCCTGAGGAATACTGCATTCTTATTGAGAATGTAATTATCTATATTGGGGGGGGGGGGAAGAATATGGAGAGACCTGCCTACCTAGCTTTGATCGTGCCATTCATAGCTTGGTTCAGCAGTTCATCAACTCCAATACCCACAATGGTTTCTTTTTTCTTTTTTAGTTTTTTAATGTTTTAATTATTTCTGAGGGGGAGGGAGGGAGGGACACAGAATCTGGAACAGGCTCTAGGCTCTGAGCTGTCAGCACAGAGCCCAACATAGAGCTTGAGCCCACAAACTGAGATCATGACCTGAGCCAAAGTTTGACGCTTAACCGACTGAGCCACCCAGCAACACCCCCCGCCCACAAACAGTTTCTTAAACTGGTTTCTTCAGATTACAAGTAGCCTTTCAGGTGTTTCTAGAGCTTCCTTAAAAAGAGATATTCTGTATAACTCAGTGTCTGTGTATTAGTTTGCTAGTGCTGCTGTAACAAAGTACCACGGATTGGGTTGTTTAAACAATAGAAATGTACTTTCTCGCCATTCTGGAGACTGGAAGTCTGAGATCAAGTTTCTTTTTTTTAATATTTTTATTTATTTCTAGGGGGGAGAGAGAGAGAGAGACAGCGTGAGCAGGGGAGGGTCAGAGAGAGAGGGAGACACAGACTCTGAACTGAGATCAAGTTTTAGTGGGTTGGCTCTTTCCGAGACCGCTCTCATCTTGCCTCCTTGTGTACCTCTGTCCAAATATCCTGTTCTAATTAGGACACAAGTTATATGGGATCATGGCCTACCCTAGTGAGCTCATTGTAACTACCTCCAAATATCACATTTTGAGGTGCTGTGTATTAGGACTTATACATACTTTTGGGGAGAACACACTCATCCCCTAACATGCTTTATTAATTATGGCTTCATAACAATATTACAATAAACCTTGACTCTTAAAATAACATGTTATCTCATACTTGTGTGGATTGGACGTCTGGTCATAGTTCAGCTGCATCTCCTATAGACTGCAACCAAATTATCACTCAGGGATGGGTCTCCTCTCCAGGCTGTCCTGGGGAAGGATCTGCTTCTAAGCTCCTGTAGCGGTTGGCAGAATTCCGTTTCTTGTGGCCTGTTGGGCTCTGCTGTCTCCAGAGGTGACTTTTTTTTTTTTTAATATTTTTATTTATTTCTAGGAGAGAGAAAGAGAGACAGCGTGAGCAGGGGAGGGTCAGAGAGAGAGGGAGTCACAGACTGAAACAGGCTCCAGGCTCTGAGCTGGCAGTCAGCACACAGCTCGACGCGGGGCTCGAACCCACGAAATGAACCGCGAGATCATGACCTCAGCGAAAGTCGGACGCTCAACCGACTAAGCCACCCAGGTGCCTCCAGAGGTGACTTTCATTACCTTGCCACAGAAGTATCCCCAAAGTGGTCAGCTGGTTTCATTTAAATCAAAAGGTTAACCCCTAGCAAGACTCATGTTACAATCTTCTTGTGTAAAGTAACCATGGAAGTGATATCCCACCACCTTTGCCAAATTACAGAAGTGAAAAGTAAGTCCCTTATTTTGCTTATTCTCAACAGGAGAGAGTTACCGAAGGATTTGAATACCAGGAGGTGGGGGTCATGGGGACCATCTTTTTTTTTTTTTTAGAAGCCACGATGTGGTTTTTAATTACACAGAATCTTGTATCACACATGCCAGCATGGAGTTTGTCATGCAGACTTTACAGGCATCTTTCCGTAATGCGGTCAGCCCCGCTGCAGGCACAGAGCAGGAAGGGGTTCAACAATGGTGATAAACCCAGGCCTGCTTGGCCCTAGGACACGGTGGGGGAAACGAACCAGGGAAGTATCCACTGATCTCAGCCCCAGAATACTCCTGCCGACAGAACTTCTCTCCTTTTAGGTAACTGGAATACGATGGCGGGAGGGGGACCCTAGATTTAAAGAACTACAAATACAAGCTCTGGAGTCTGACAATGACCCCATCCCCACAAAGCCCAGGTAAGGCCCTGCCTCTTCCTTAGAAAGTTAAAACGTTTAAAACACATTAAAGACTCTGGAGACCCCGTATGAGAATACTGTATTAGGCTTTCAGGGTGAAGTGTACTCCTTATCTCCCCACATAAGACTTTAACAACTTGCTTCCAATCTACTGTATATACACACACCCAGAGCACACGTTATATAGGCATATCTCATTTTATTGTACTTGGTTTTATTCCATTTTGCAGATATTGCATTTTTGTACAAATTAAAGGTTTGTGGCATTTCAGCATCTATTGGCACCATATTTCTAACAGCATTTTCTCCCTTGATGTGTCTGTTACAATTTAGTAATTCCTGCAGTATTTCAAGCTTTTAAAGTATTTTTTTACAGTGATTTGTAATCCGGATTATGACTTGCTGAAAGCTTAGGTGATGCTTAGCATCTTTCAACAAGGTCTATTTTAAAAGTTTATTTTGAGAAAGAAAATGAGTCGGGGAGGGGCAGACAGAGAGGGAGAGAGTGCATCTCAAGCAGGCTCTGAGCTGTCATTGCAGAGCCTGACCTGGGGCTCCATCTCCCAACCAGGAGATCATGACCTGAGCCAAAATCAAGGGTCAGAGTCTTAACCAACTGAGCCAACAAGGTACCCTGAGAACAGTATTATTTTAAATTAAAGTATGCACATTACTTTTCTTAGACATACAATTATTGCACACTTAATAGACTACAATATAGTATAAACATGACTTTACAATATAGTATAAACATGACTTTATATGCACTGAGAAACCAAAAATTCATTTGACTTGCTTTATTGCAATATTTGCTTTATTGCAGTGGTCTGGACCCAAACCCTCCATATCTCTGAGGTGTGCCTATATAATACCATATAACTCAGTACAATAATCTAGCTCACTCTTTTATATATGTCCTAGATTTTCCATTTGAACTTTTTTTTTTTTTTTACTTCGAGGCTTATTTCAAAATTCACCAGCTCCATGAACATTTATTTTTTTGAACATTCCCTCAGTTATATTCATTCATTTATTCCTTCAACTAATTATTTTAGAATATGAAAGGACGTTAGGCATGGAATCTATAGCAATGAAGAGATCAGATATGGTTCCTGTTCTCTTGGCATTTTTTCCTAAAAAGGAGATGGGCATAGAAGTGTAAAGAAACAAGTATATAACTGCAGATGACAATACAGGAAGGTAGCAGTGTACTCTTGAAAAGATAGTGGAAAACTAATTTTATTGGGAGGCTCAGGAAAGACCCAGAAGAAGGGACTCTGAAGCAAAAGCATGATGAGGGTTTGTGGCAGAGAAGAGCCTGTGCAGACTTCCAGAGTTGAGCCTCAGCTTGTCATTCAGGGAGAAAAGTAAGGCTGCTGCAGCTGGAATGTAATGAGCGTGCAATAAATGTGACAAGGTCATTAGTGCCCAGATGGTTACAGACCTTGAAGACCACCTAACGGTTTTGTTTTGATGCTAAGTGCAATGAGCAACCAGTAAGGGACCTGAAGTAGGAAAGCAACATGATCAAATTTATGTTCCCCAAATACCATCCATATTCTTCTTTGTGAATGGATTGACAACAAACGAAGAAGTAGAGATCAGATAAAGCTTTAAGTGTTCCTCTAGAAATCAGTCGATGGTAGCAGGTCTACACCATAAGTCAGTAAACCACAGCCTGTGGATTGCAATCTATCTGTGACCTGTTTTGTATGGCCCATAAGTTACATTTCTTTTGTTTTTAAAGGTTATAAAAAATATGTGAAAGACTCTGTGGTCCACAAAGCCTAAAATACTTACTATATGGAATGCTTGATGACTCCTGATCACAGTAAATAGTAATATGGAAATACAGAGAAGTGGATGTAGTTGAAATATGTTTGTATGGGCAGATTTGGTAATGGATTAGATGTGAGTATAAAGAAGGAGATTTAAAGGAAAATGTTTAAATTCTGACTAAAACTAAGTGGATGGAAATACCATTACATAAAATGCAAAAGACTAAAGGAGTGGTTTGTGGGGAGGAAAAATGAAGAGCGCTGTTTCACATACTGTGGAATCTAATATGTCTTGTCTCTGTGTGCTTGGTACCTTTCCCCACCGGTGCTGTGTTCAGGGAACTTTTCTGACTTATAAATTTTGTCTTCCCAAGATAGAAGTTAAAAACAAAACAAAACAACCTCCTCCTAGCTTTCCTTGCAACTCCGTGTTATGTCCATGAATTACTTAAGTGCATGCAAGAGAGATGCTTCTTGGTGATCCATTCTGTTATTGGACTCCATTAGCTTCAGCTGTCAGCATTCAGGGATGGTGGCTACAAGACCAGCATGGGTTAGGATGTCCGTGCTGGTGGTCAGTTGTGGGAAATTTCCATTTATGGCAGCCACGCAAACGGTAGCATCTGTAGTTTGGTAACGGCAGCAGATGCAGTGGTTTTCTCAATAGGCCAGTCCTCTTGTGTGTTTTGATGATTTCCCCCCTAGAAATGTAACCTTGAACTTGGTTTTCTAGCCCTCCCAGCAGTTTTGTGAGCATCTCCATCTCCTTTTAAAATTTCCTTTTTGATTTCTCAGCCAGGTCCATTTCTATTGCTTGTAACTAACAACTATGACTGATGAAGACATTTAATTTGTTACGCCTGTGAGACATTCAAGTGAAGACATTAAATAGAGAGTTAGCTCTACAAGTCTGAAGCTCAGAGGAGAAGTCTTGGCTGGAAACAGAAATTTGGGAATTGTTGGACTATAAATGTTATTTAAAACTACAGGAATGGATAAGATTGTTTAGGAATGGAGTGTAAAGTGAAGACTTAGGGCTGAAAATGGAAGAAATTCAATGTATAGGTGTTGGGTTGAGAAAGAAACTTAATATTTCTTCTTTGTGAGGTCCCCTAGCATTTTATGCCTCCCATGCCTAATACGTTCTGCCTCATAGCCATTTATTTACATTTATGAAGATAATTTACCCGATTTTTAGTTTCTTGAGGGAAAAATGACTGTAGTTTCTTCATGTTTCCTCCAGGAGAAGCTATCATGCTTTATGTGAAATAGGCACTGTCTATTTTTCCCACTTAAATTAATTTTCAACCTTAATTGATCCCACCTTGGGCTTTTAAATCTATATATTTAGGAGTATCCTAATTTTGAAGCAATTGCTTTCTATGTTTTCTGATTTGTCTTTGGTCTGTTGGCAAAAACTCTATGAAAAAAAAAATTTTTGTTTCTCCCTTGGGGTGTTTCCTAGACCATAGGATGGACAATTACTGGACTAGTTTTTATTTTCAGAGTGCTCTTTGGAAGGCTTAATTAGGAAATATTTGACACAGCCTTTTGAAATCTGCTATCACATACATATAATGGCCTCTTGTTTCTTCGAGAAAAATGCCAGGAAGGGAACGATATTCCCAAGTATGAAATATCTTAAACTGATGATTGGTTGGAGAGTTAAGTTAAATTTACCTCCATTTTAAACAGGCACATTAAGTTTAATGTCATTCATATTTATTTAAAATTCCTATTGAAAATGTTATACTTCTTGCTGATTAGTTCATGATTTTATAATATTGGAAAAATTAGGTTGTTCTTAGTTTGCTTAGTATTTGCAATACCTTAATGCATGTGTCTTAAATATTAACTTATTTAAAATCTATTACATAGCTATTGTTAGCCAGGCATGTACAGTTTTAGGAGCACAGAGATAAATTTTTTTAAAAGGCCCACGAAGAATTCAGTCAATATAAATAGCTCTGGATATTATTTAATTTTCTAACTTAACCTCTTGTCACCTCTAATAGTCCTATTTATGAAATATATTTTTTAAAGGCTTAATAGTGTCCCCTTTGGTATGAATTTATATGTGGAGAAATAACATTTCCTAACTTTATGAAACTGTCACCTTATTCTACTAGAGAATAATGGTCAGTTGAGCTTCAGAAGGTGTTTGTTGCCATTTCTACGGCCTGATCTCCTTTACAATTTTCTGTACCTTTGGTCCTTTATGGATTCTATCCAGTCAAACCAGGGAGTTAAGTCCTTGTTTGGTAAATCCTTTTGTTCCTCTCTGCTTATATTTTGTCAAAGAACTTTCATATTTGCAGTCTCCTGTGATATTTGCAAAATCTGTAAAAGTTAGGTCAGATAGATTCTATTATCCTAATTAACAATCTTAAAGTGACCTGACTAGTAACTTGCTCTGTTGGGAATAGAAGGTATGATCTTGGAATTTTCATTCTTCCCTCCCCCTCCCTCTAATTTCCATAAGCCAAATAGAGAAAAAGAAGAAAATAAGCCAAGGGGTTAGTAGCTATTCATTGCTTTAGCTGTGATACAAAACCAGAGATTTTGGGCTAGGAAGTTCCTTTGACATCTTATAATTTCTGGACACAAAGTCTGGATCATTTATTAATGTATATTTACTGTATTTTTTTTTTTCAAATTACTGGATTGAGCATGTAGGGGAAATTATGTAGAAATTTTGAGAAGTGCTGGAGATTGATTCAAATAACATTTTTAAAGGGTGCCCAGTTGCTATTGGAGAGCTATAACTATGCTAACAGTATTTTATATATCTAATTATAGAGTTGTAAAGGGTGAAACACAGATCAGACAAGTGATTTGTCTGTATAAAATGCTTAGATGGCTCCTGTTGCCTTTTTAGATTTAGATTTATAATATCTTAAAGATATTATAAAACCTTTGGATCCGTACCTGTGGCTGACTTTAGTGAAGTTCTGTGCAGTAGGGAAGAGGGTGACCTGCTGTCTGTGTCATGTCACATCCTTTACTAAGAACCACTGGTGTAGTCTCTCAGGTGGTATTTAAATTCCTCAGGAGATCGTTTTGGCTGATATCACCTGGTCCATACTGTCTCTTAAGCCTCATGTTCTGATGAAAAACCTTTTAAGGTTTTTATGCTTTAGCCACAGCCGACTATTTGCTCTTTCCTAAATACATAGCTCAAATGAACTTCAGCCACTTTCTATTCCATCAGGACTCCCTATTACCACCTCACTGTGTGAGACCTTGCCAAACTGCTCTCTCCCAGAACCTTGAATTTATATCTCTTTCTCCTGTACCCCTAAAATCTTTCATAATACCTAACAGTAGATAAATGTATAAATAAATAAAAGAATGTGTCTGTCTAAGGTCAGAATGCTAGTTAAATTCTACTGGAAAGAAAAACCAGTAAGGGAGTTCACTGCTTATGTCCTTGCTTATACCTAGCATTGCTTGTGGAAGAGATTCTGGCTTGATGACAGACCATGAAGGCTGTATGCATGTTAAGTCTAGTTATTTAAAAGTTTGTTTATTTTGACAGAGCATAAGAGTGCACAAGTAGGGGAGCGGTGGGGAGAGAGAGAATCCCAAGCAGGCTCTGCACTGTCGGCATGGAGCTTGATGTGATGCGGGCAGGGCTTCAAGTCACAAACCAAATCATGACCCAAACTGAAGTTGGACGCTTAACCGACTGAGCCACCCAGGTGTCCTTAAAAGTCTTATTTAGGGGCACCTGGGTGGCTTAGTCGGTTAAGCGTCTGACTTTCGCTTAGGTCATGATCGCGCGATTTGTGGGTTCGGGCCCCACATTGGGCTCTGTGCTGACTGCCAGCTCAGAACCTGGAGCCTGTTTCAGAGTGTGTGACTCCCTCTCTCTCTGACCCTCCCCTGCTCACGCTCTCTCTCTCTCTCAATAAAGCATTAACAAAAAAGTCTTATTTAAAAAATCTTGCGTTTTGTTCCAGGTAGC
Organism: Proteles cristata cristata; assembly: GCA_017311185.1. NCBI lineage: Eukaryota > Metazoa > Chordata > Mammalia > Carnivora > Hyaenidae > Proteles > Proteles cristata. The sequence goes on from JAESUZ010002153.1 coordinate 82,575, forward strand.
CAAGGCAATGAAATAGCCTAATAATATGGAGTTGGAGAACATGCTTGCTAAACGTTCTTCTTTTTGAGAGAATGAACATTTCCCAATCTCTATACACTGTTGAGAAGATAATTCATTACTTGAAAGTTTCCCTTCAGACTCCCAATATTCTACCCCAAAGAATAGAATGGACCACATTATTACCATCTATTCAGTAGTTGCTCAGTTGAACCATTTGCCATGTCTAAGTCAAAATCTTGCCTTCTAGGTTCAAAATGCAATTAACTTCTGGCTCTTTAGGGAGAGCAGATAAATAAATAAATAAACCTGTTCCCTACATAATTATGCTATCCAAAGAGTCAAACTACTCTCTACCCTTTACACATAGGTCAACTGGAATAATTATTAGTAATAATGCTTGATATTATATGTTTTCCTGCCTTTCCCTTAGGAGATCAAATTGCTTTACACACATTATCTCATTAATCCCTACTCCAATTTTGTGAAATAGAAAGAACTGGGCTCCTCTTTGTGCTCATATTAAAGTGTTTTTTCCTGCTCTTAGATGTAGCAACTCAGACCCAAGGAGGTTAAGCAACTTGCCCAAGGTCATACACTATGTCAAGTGCTGATTTAGATCTTTTTATTCTTAACTCCTGTATTTTCTCCTCTAAACCACACTGCCTTCAGAAATAGTCCCTTTAGGCTTCATTGAGAAGTACACTGACCCATATCAGGGTTGAGTTCTATTAAGTAGCACAAGGTTAAGCCCTCTACAAAAGAGGTCCTGAATCAACAGGGAGTGTGTTGCATCTCTGTTTTGTCCAAGGTCTTCTTCATATAAATAAACTGTCAGAATAATTTCATAATTGATCTTTCAGATTTGCAAATGGCATCCCCCTACTTACTGGTGACCAGCAAACACACAAATTTTGCTAAGCTTCTAGCAATGAAAAAAAACAAGATCCTACTGTCAGCAGAATTGATTCCCACCCCCCACCCCCAAATACATTACTATATTACCCTAGCCGTCTGTGATTTTGATGCTAAGTATGTAAATGAAAGAGAACAAAATCTAATCCTTTTGAATCTTCTAAATCAATAGCAAACATTATTTGAATATTCCATTGAACAGCTGTAATACTAGTGTAACTTTTCAGCCCTGGGGCTGCAGCCATTAAGCCTAAAGAATGACAGTTCTAAGCCAAAACAATATTTTGAAAGACATTTCACTGTCAGTTTGTTTCAAAAAAGTATTTCTTAGTCTGATGAAATTTAAATTGATGAAAGAATTAAATTCTCATCTGTAATGGAGAAGCCAAGGACAGGCATACTGTAGGGATATTTTTGTTTTCTTTTGAACCCAAGAATTGATATTCAGCTGGGGGCTAGTTTAAAAAAAACCAAACAAACAAAAAGAGCAAAGAAGCCTACAATCTGATTCCAGAAAATTTTAGGGATAATAAGGCAACATTGCTTGAATATGGCTTCAACCAAAGGTTGAGTAAAATATAATAGGGACGAGCTTCTCAACATGGAGTCTGTTTCTCAGCATTGTAACTCTACAGGAAAGCTTCCTGAAATCTCTCATTCTGCTCCAAGCAATCTTTGACTCCTTGGGCAATTAATTCTTTTCACTGAAATATGCTCTTCAAGCCCTGCTATATATTTTTGCCTACATCTCGATCTCCTGGAGAGTAACAGAGAATAAGGAACTGTCCCAACGGTGAGAGCCACTCTTCAAAGATAAATATCTCCTCTGTTTTATGTTTTGTTTAAATTGGAAGAGAACGGTCCAGCAAAGCCTGCACAGTGTCAGTGTTTAAGATCGAGTTGTTATGCTATTTACCAAAAAAAAAGGGGGGGAGGAAGGAAAAATCATGCACAGCAGAAACCATGAACCTTATTATATGACTGCCTCCTATTTTACCAACTGATTTAAAATCTTTTTTAAAGCATGTATTTTTAGAACTTAGAAGCTCAATAAAAATTATAAGTAGATTGTAATGAACTTCTGAAATCCAAAGCCTTTAATGAAAATATCATCTGACTCTAAAATGCTACAACATAAGTTTTTAAGTTTCACCCTGGTATGCTTAAAAAAAAAAAAACCCTAGGAATCCATAAGAATAGAGCATGAGGGTATAAGTTATGACATGCAAACAATCTATTAGTATGTTATTTTCATTTATAGTCTCATATTTTTCTGATCCTTCTGTACCTTTTTCCCTATAATTATATTTTATAACTTTCTTAAAAGTTCAATCAGGTATTTTTCTTTGCTTTTTTAAGTTCTGTCTTTTTTTTTTTTAATTTTTTTTTAATGTTTTATTTATTTCTAGGAGAGAGAGAGAGACAGCGTGAGCAGGGGTGGGTCAGAGAGAGAGGAGTCACCGACTGAAACAGGCTCCAGGCTCTGAGCTGGCAGTCAGCACAGAGCCCGACGCGGGGCTCGAACCCACGAACCGTGAGATCATGACCTAAGCGAAAGTCGGACGCTTAACCGACTAAGCCACCCAGGCGCCCCTAAGTTCTGTCTTTATACTACCTAATCCTTTCTAAGCTATCTTTATATAGTTTTACTAAGTGGAAAGTATTTCTAGATTAAGTGTAGCTATCTCTTAATCAGAAGTTTTCATAAAATCTAGTGGTTAAGGATACTGCCAGCATTTAGGACATGGCAAAGCTATAAAGGCTCTCTGTGCCTCTGTTTTCTCATTTGTATGACTGGGATGATAACCATACTTGTCTTACAGAGCTGTGCTGGAAATGAAATGAGTTTGTATGGGACAAATGCTCTGTGTTTTGGTGCATTATAAGCACCATATAAGCTTTTACTTCCGGTATTTGGTATTCTCACTATTTTTCAAGCTTTCCCTTTTATAAGCCTCTTTCTATTTAGATTTTTTTTTTAAACTCTAGCTCTTTAAATGTGTGTTGTTAGTAGAATGAGTTCTGGTTTTGGGTCAGGGAAATTATGTTCTGTGCACTAGTTCTGCATATGTTGCTTACTTGTTAAGATTGGCCAGGAATTTCATGTTGTCACTTCAGGTTTTTAAATTTCCTTATTTACAATGAAGGTACTAAAAATAAAAAATAAATAAAATGAAGTTACTAAATTAGATTAACATTTTCAAGGCATTTGGATATCAACTTTTAAATTAAAAATCAGTAAAGGACCAACATAGTGGTCAAATCTTTATCAAGGAAGCATATTATAAAAAGAACATAATGCATATATATATATGCATATATATATATATATATATAGGATTTTATATATATGTGTATATATATGTATATATATAGGATTTTATATATATACATATATATATAAAACACAAAAAAACCCTTTTCACATTTTCTCACTACAAAAAAGAAAAATGTAATCTTGAAATGAAGTCCTTTATATTACATGAATTTAACTTTATGAAAAACTCATGTGATAGAATAATAAAATGGAAATATTTTAGTATTAGTTTCAGCTAAGGACTCAAGACAATTGATGCCACATTACAAGTTGAGTTGTGAGACCACCATGAAGGATTTGCGGAAGAAATTATGAAGACCAATTTCGGGAATCTAAACATTCTCAGCCATTTTGCAAATATGAAATTATTAAAAGTGGAGATAAGAAAGGGAATTTTGGAGAAAGCTGTACTGTTAAATCCCACTCCAGTTCCTTGTGGGAGGTTTTTGGGGGTGTGGGGTGTCTGGCCCTCATTTTACACATTGGGAAAAACATTCAACTGAACCACTTAGAGTTTAAAATGTGTACCTTAGAGGTTGGGAAATATAGTGTACTGCCAACTATGGATGCCTGAGACATCAAAAGAATAACAGAACAAGAGAGAAATAGCCTAACTGGGCAACATGCATCCCCCAGGGGAAAAATGAAGTGTAAGCCTTTCCATGGACCAATCACAGGCAAGATAAGTACACTAGCACAAATATTTAAGGCCGCCAACATGGGGCTCCCGTAAGTCTTATGTAGGGGCAATCTGTGATCCCAGCATTACAGAAGGTAGGTAAGAGGCTGAAGAAAGAACTTAAAGGAACAGGAAGTGATAGGTTTGCCGTCAGTGAGAGAAGTACAGGTAAAATTTTGTTAGGAATGGGAATGTCTCCACTAATTTGTGCCTGTTCCCTATTAGATAAAGTGGTCAATTTGAATATCTGACTTGTCCAGAGAGCCTGACTCCAAATGTGGATCGTGGCAGATTTCACAAGAAAAGATTTTCTTCGCTTTGCTCTTTTCCTCCTCCCCATAAGTGTAAGAAAAGATCAGTGAACAAAATGGAGGAGGAGGGATAAAGTCACAAATTAGGGATGGCGGAAGGGCATGCCAATTACCCTCTGTTCTCTCAGTGCAGGTGCTTAGCATGAGTCTGGTCCAAGATAGTAATGGAAGTGGACCTCTGTGAATGACATGTAAAGTTTTTATTATTGCAAGTATAGATAAAATTACTGAACAAAGACAGTTGTCCCTGAGTGAGACTAAGGAGAAAATCATGGGACTTGCCCTAAATTTCATTGATGAACCAGAAAACAAGGCCCAGAGAGTAAACGTTGAAAGAATAGTGGGTTGAAAATAAAATGGCTTAATATATCTCAGAAATCTTGCATTTCAACATAACTTTTATATTAACTGCAATGCCCTCATTTTTGTGGTTTGTTTTGCTGTCAGTCTCACAGTTGAATATTAGTGAACTAGGGAACCAGTAGATTAGAAGAGATTTGTGATCACTTTACCAGATGTAGATATGGGAAAAAATGTCCAAATACCCACTTGTAAATTCTAATTCACCTTCTGAAACTCAGCTATCACAATTTATCCTTTTTAGACCACAGAATAGTAATAATAATCAAATACTTTTTATTGAAAAACATTAGTAAAATGAGCTATTTAGTAGGTCTATTGACCTAATTTAGCTAGAGCATTAGGAAACATTTCATGAATACACTTTGCTGTGTATTCATAAATTCTAAAAATTATGACATAGGGAATACAGTTTGAATTTTGTACATGAGAAGAGTGTTTATAGTAGGAAAGTTCTGCTTCCCCTGCTGGGTTCTAGACTTGTTAGCCTAAGAATTAGCAAAAGAAACATTAAATGATTACTATGTCCTGTGAGGTATGTTAAGTGTTTTACATATGAAACTTTAGGTAATACAAAGAAATCTGGGAATGGGAATTATTAACCTGATTAATAAAAGAAGGAAATTGACACTGATATATGTAAGTTAAAATTCCCAAGGTCCTAGAATTTGAATAGCAGAACTAGCATTTTAAATTCAGTTTCACTTACTTGAAAATCCATTCCTTTCCACTGTACCCAGTGAAAACTTCTATGTATGTATTTCTTAAAATTCAAATTGGATACATTGTATCCAGTTATATAAAACACTTCATCCAATGGAAGCATTGGTTTCATACCCTTTTTATCACATCTTTGGACTTCTAGTTTCAAGCCTTATAGTGATCCTGAGTCATTTATGCTTGCTAGCAGTATTTATTTATTTTTAATATTTTTTATTTCTAGGAGGGGGGAGAGAGAGAGAGAGAGAGCGAGAGAGAGCGAGAGCAGGGGAGGGTCAGAGAGAGAGGGAGACACAGACTCCGAAATAGGCTCCAGGCTCTGAGCTGGCAGTCAGCACAGAGCCCGACGCGGGGCTCGAACCCACGAACCGCGAGATCATGACCTAAGCGAAAGTCGGACTCTTAACCGACTAAGCCACCCAGGCGCCCCTTGTAGTGGTATTTAAAGGGTACTTGTGCATATCTATGTTTACACTAAACTGAGGCATTGACTGCCTCCTTCACTTTATGTCCCATGACATTGCAGAGTACCTGGAAACTAGTAGGTCCTCTGTCAATATTTCTGAATCTTATAAATTAGTGATTGTGAATAATATCTTCATTCATTTAGTTAACACGTATGAAGTGCCTACTGCGTTCTAAACACTGGCAATTCCATCAGTGGAGAGCAAGATACAAATAGTTCCTGCTAAATGCATTTTTGTGGTCTGGAAGGGAAGACAGAATCGAGCAAAAAGAGCAAAGGGTGTTCTGTGCTCCCAGTGGAGAAACTGAGTGCTGCTGGAGCACATAGCAGGAGTCTGTAGCATGCTCTGGGTACTTGTGAGTTGGAAGAGTGGGACATGGTCTGTGCATTTTAAGTTTTATTGTGGTTCTACGGTGAGGCAGCATTATCATTCTGCTGTTTCTTAAATGGAGAGGTGAAAATATACATATAAAACTCACTGAAAATGGGACCAGTGCCACTCAAGGTTCATCTAGAACCAGACAAGAAGAATACTGTAGAAATAGTTGAGGTGGTGGAGCCCTGGAGGCAATTCTCACCAAAAGAAGGGTGAGAGGGCTCCTGGGTGACCCAGTTGGTTGAGTGTCTGACACTTGATTTCAGCTGAGGTCATGATCCCAGGATTATGGGATCCAGCCCATGTTGGGTTCTATGCTGAGCATGGAGCCTGCTTAAATTTCTGTCTCCCCTCACCCCCCTCTCTTTCTAAAATTGAAAGAAAAAAAATCTACCTACAGTCCTGAGGACGTACCTTATACCATCCTCTTCTGTGCTTTTGATGACCTGTTTCCTTTGTCAAGAAGAATGCCCTCCTTTTATGTCTTCACTCAAGCATTGTGCCTTGTGTGAAAGCATTCTTCTCTGGCTTCTCCAGACCAAGCTATTGTTTCTTTTATGAACTGGCTGCATCTTGTACCTTCCTTTTAGCACCTAATACATGGAGCTGAACTTGCATTCCTCTTGTACTGTATCTTCTTTTTCTGAAGGTAACAATTCTTTTCTATGTTTGTGTCCCCAATACCTAGCACAGTACTTGCATTGCAGTAATCTATTTCTTAAATGGTTGTTGAATTTTTTTCAGTAGCAGACGTCCCTATGAAAGTTAAACATTTCTATTGCTTATCCAATTGTCTTACCTACAAGGAATTAGATGTGGGGCTATTTGAGTTCTGGAACATTCCACATTCTTATCTGGCTATGTGGGGTCATGTATATAAAAAGTTACTTTTTATCTTTTTTTAAAGAATCATAGCATTTTAAAAAACTAGTAATGTAGATTCTTGAGTTAGACTGCTGGGGTCGGATTCTAAGCTTTGTCCCTTGTGGACTTTCCTAGTTGTAACTTTTCTCTGTTCTGGTTTCTTCATCTACAAAATGGATCTAAATTCTAGCTAATAGTGGGGTGCTGTTTAAATGATGGGGAGATCATACAAAGTGCTCTCCACAGTCCTTGCAACAGAGCATAATGAATATTTAAAAAACAGTATGAAATTACAACTTCCATTTCATATTTTTGCGTTTCTAAGCTTAAGATACCTTTTATGGGTTGAGTTCTCTGGATGCAGAGGCTAAAATGGACTCTGGATGCAGAGGCTAAAATGGAGGTTGACTGGGGAAGATATTTGTTAGATTCCTTTCTGAAGGGAGGAGGAGGATGAAGCCGTTTGGGGCAGAGGAAAAAAATGAGCTACACTACAGGCCAACAAAGTCTTTCCTATCCTGGAGGGGAAATTGGAAGTAAATATTGAGAGGCAGTGTCCATCTCTGGGCAGATCTGGTGGGCCATTCTACCCTGCCTCACTCAGTACCAGCCTCAGGCCTTGAAAAGAAGGGCGAGACCTTAGGCAGGGTGGCTTTTCTTGCAGACACACTGCAGTTGCTGACAGTCAGAGGCTGTCTGCTGCCCCCATTCCCTGCAGCCCATCTTGAAGGGTCTGAGAAACTAGTAGTAGATGACTCTCCATCTATTCTCCTACCCTATGTGCTATACTATGAATGAACAGAGGCTGCATTTAAACAATGAATTTCCAAATTCTTTTAATCTGTTGAAACAAATTCCAATCCTTTATTTATGCCCCTTACCCTGTCTTCCCTCTGTTATTTCTAGTTGTATTGATATAGATCTAGGTCTTTCTAAAAATCTTTTCCCTTTCTTTACAAAAATAATCACTTATAGTTAAGAATCTAAAACAAGAATATTTCTCATGTCTATCACTATCTGTGATATATGAAGTATGTTCAGTGAACAATTTTCCAAAATTAGCATTTTATTTTACTTGTTTTGCTTTCTTTTCCTTGTTCCCTTTCCATTCTTCCTTTCACTTCCCCCCCTACCACCTTCTTTTCTTCTTTCTTTCCCTGTCCCCTTCATTGCAATTCTATTTTAACTATTTTCCAGAATCTATACATATTTACGGTTTATTTTCTCAGAGAAACAAATCTCAGAATGCTTCCTTTTTGTTCCTGAGTTATGTTACTTTTCAGTAAAATTGTATTTGTGTTTCAATTTTCCTCATTTACTATTAAAGTTTGTCATGGTCCTGCTTCAAGTGACCTTGGGGCTTCTAGTAAACAAATTTGTTGCAAGGTTCCTTTTAACAGCAGCAGTGATTTTTTTTTTCTTTTGCCCAAAAATAAAAAGAAAAGCTAGGTACCCAGAAATTAACACACAGGTTTTGGAGACCAAATCATTTTCTATTTGTTCCTGGTGTTTTGGAAAGTTCAGGGTAAATTATTCAAGGTTGCTTTCTACTCAGATCTAATTTTTTTAATGTAGTCAAGGTTTTAGTGAATTTTTCTATAAACAGTGTCCAAAGAATGTATTTTTAAAGGCTCTATGTGGATGTATGGTTTTGATTGGATTGCATAGATTAAATCTAGAAACTATTTTTTAGGAAAGAAATGAAAGTGATTGCATTACTCCCAGAGGCTACACACACACACACACACACACACACACACACACACACACACACACATTTTTTTTTTAATACTTGCAAGCTGAAAGTAAATTGCTAGCACATCCTCACCCTGATTTTAATGCTCTTCTCTGAAAACGTAGTAGTATTTATCGTATTTTACAAACCAGACATAAGAGGCTCAATTTATAAACATTTTTTAACTGAAATCATGGAGATAAAAAAATACCAGAAACTCAGAAGGAAATGCATAAACCCTTCTCCCAAAAGAGGTGCAAAAAATTACTCCTTGAAACATTGGACTACAAGAAACATTTGCATTTAGTAAGCTACATCATTTATAGATGTGGAAAGGCAACCTCTCATCCCTGTCTCCTAGTTTATTTTAAATCTATAAGATTTACAAAACAAAAGTAAGAGAAACGTGTTGAGCAATAAATACATACTAGTGAGCTTCTGTATTCTTTTAGCATCACACTATTTTCATCATTTTTGACACAAAGATGTGTTTTGCAGGGAGGGAAAAGCACATTTTGAAGTAACTAGTTAAGCAGGGGATGAAAAACTGGTAACAAAAAGAAGGAAAATGGTTTTGATTTTCATTATGCTTAAGGTCATACACAGGTCGTGTTTTACACTGATTCCATTTTCATATATTTTAATGAAATCTATGTATGAAATTTAAGTAACAGCTGTGGAAAGAATTTGATCTAAAGGAGCAAAAACTAAGTGTCACTCTAATGTTAACCTTCTAGTGATGTATAAGCAAACATAAGAAAAAGAGAATGTCGTCTTCAAGTCAGAAGGCTGAAGCATTTACTCCCTCGCTACTGTTGTGAAGGAAATATTTGACGATGGTGGCCTTGTAACAAGACATCTTGGGCTTGGCATTACACCAAAGGCAGTAAATTAAATACCAATACATGTATTTTACCTAGGGATGTTCAGCCTAATTGGAGAGAAAGAGTTAAATGTCAGGTTGTCATGTCTTTGGAATTTTTTTAAAAAACTGTTGCAAGAATTGAAGTACTGATCACTACCCATTTCCTTTCTCTTCATACTTTCCCAGAGACCTGGACTCCACTCCTTTATAACTTTGCTGTCATTCACAGAATAGAATGCTGGTCTTGGCCTTGCATACAATATGGTCTCCTGTCCTTGTGCTTTTTAAAGACCTATATTGCATCTCTTAGAATACCTTAGCATGCCAGCAAGAGTATAATTGCAGCTTCAAGCCCAATTTCAGTCTTCAAAACATGAAATCACTCCCATTTTACTTAGACATAGCATTAAGAATCAGCTATTTTCCCCCCATGGGTGGTATTCTGCTTATTTCTCTAATTAACACAACTATTTTCTTTTGTGTCGTGTGAAATGTGGAATCCTTCAGAAAAGGTTTTGAGTGAACAGCAGAATGTCTGCAGCCCAGCCACATGAGTCAGTGTGTAATAATTGGCCTGAATATATAGATAGGCCATTATGGGACTTGTTAAGGTTTGTGTCAGGTCCCTGCAATAATTATTGAAGGCCTAATTCAGACCAGCTTTCCTCCACAAAATTAAATAAAAGAGGTACTGGATACACCATGCGTCGGAGGGATTAGTCAATTCTCTTTGCACAGCAGTGACCTTTGTATCCCCTCTATTAACGAGTGGGAAAGATTTAACTGCACTGCACGTGCCCTTGTATTTTCCGGCCATTATTTAAAACACGTCAAAATGAGTTCAGTAACTCTTCAGTCATTTTTAACCTCACCTGTTCCTCAATCAAGCATTTCAAACCCCACCTTTTCTTTCTTTTTGTTTTTTTAATCAAACCCAGAGCTTATTTGGAGTTTTTATCCTCCATAATTCTGTAGGAGTCTTGGAACTGCATACTACTTGAAGTTCTATAAAATAACTGTACTGCTTGTCAACTAGGAAGTGAATATATACACTGATACTTGCCATGGAGGTCACACTATGTCTAGTATTTTGTGATTTAATTGCACACTGAATGTAGGCTAGAGTCTGTTAGAGAAAAGACGGATGCAGACTTGATGAGGTAATCTTTTACCCTCCACATCATATTTCACTTCAGTGGTAGTCAACATGCAGCTCTAATTGGCAGTCAAATCACAACTCTGTTGACTGTAGCTAAGTGCATATTGCCTAATTGTATAATTCACATAACTTAATGCAAAATTCAAGGTATGAATGTACTTCCTAAAGATGGAATTGCTAAGCATAAATCAATGACTTTTTCTTTCAATCTTGAAAAGTTCATTTATTCATTGGCTTGTGACTTCATGGGTCAGTTAATTACTAGACTTCAGAGTTAATTAGGTTAATGGACATCTAAATGGTATAACAGATACAGAACCAGTTATTTCAATGTTTCATAAATGTAGATTTGCTTTGTTTTCCAGAATTACAAATAATTAAAAGTACACTGCTTGCATGAATCTAAGTTATTTATTCTTGTCTTGACTTGCTGACCTCATTTGCAGTGAGACCATTAATAAATACTTGTAAAATATGTTTATCTTTGAAATTTTTAATTGAGGTGAGGTTTCAATACATTAAGCCCTTAAATTCTGTTTCAATAGATTAATTTGAACTTAGCGTTCAAAGAATTATTGGACACCATCTAATTGAATTTCTTACTCAAAAAGAAAACTCTCCCTCTATCACACTCTTTTTTTTTTTTTTTTTGGAGCAACTGTATTTCTGGAATTTTTTTTTTTTTTTTACACAAATAGTTTATTGTCAAATTAGTTTCCACATAACACCCAGTGCTCATCCCCACAAGTGCCCTCCTCCATGCCCATCCCCCCCTCCCCCCCACATCCACCAGTCCTCAGTTTTTGTCAGCATTCAAGAGTCTCTCATGGTTTGCCTCTCCCCTTTCCCCCACCATTTCCGCCCTTCTTCTCCCCCTTGGTCCTCTGTTAAGTTCCTCCTAATCCTCCTATACATGCACACATATGATATTTGTCTTTCTCTGCCTGACTTATTTCGCTCAGCATAACACCCTCAAGGTCCATCCATGTTGCTACACATGGCCAGATTTCATTGTTTCTCACTGCCATGTAGTATTCCATGGTATAGATAAACCACATCTTCTTGATCCATTCATCTGTTGATGGACACTTAGGCTCTTTCCAGGTTTTAGCTATTGTCCTCTATCACACTCTTATTAGATATAATACTCTTATTACCTAATCTAAACCTCCCAGTTCATAGGAACTCACTGTTTTTCTAGGCAAGTCTGTTTATTGTCATTTCTAAAAGTTTTCATATAAAGTTCTACAGATTAAGTCAATGTCTGCCTCTCTGCATTTTCTCTCCATTAATATGATTCTGTCATTGAGAATCTCAGACTAAATCTAATAGCTTTCAAATGGCAATCATTCAAATACTTGCTGTCAGATGTCATGTTCTCTTTATCTTTGGTTCCTCAAACTAAACAACCTCAGTTTCTTTGGCCAAGCTATAGAATATGTACATTTATAAAGCCCTCGTCATACTGGCTGACCTTCTTTGGATAATTCTAGTTCTGTCTAGAGGCTTCCAAGACTGAACAACCTGCTCCAAGTGCAGTGTGGAGAATATAAAGTACACTGAATCTGTAATATTGTAGGCTAATGGGAGTTTAATTCATCCAGGCTACTACTTGTTGCTTTAGCAACTTAATGTCAAATTGGCCAATTCTGATGTAAAAATAAATCCCTTTAAGATATGTCTCCTAGAATTCACTGACCATACAGTTCAAAACTTAGGACTAATTTGTTCATGAAAATCTCAAACTCTAATTTCAGCCCAGTGAGGTTTTTTGAATCTTGATCCTGTCATAGGTTCTACAGCAATTTTTTTCATATTTATAAATCTGATACATTTCAAGCTAATCACACATTGTGTGTGTGCATGTGTGTGTGTGTGTGTGTGTTAGTGTAGAAGTAAACATTCTGTGTGAAATGCTATAAAGAAATAAAGACTAATAAACTATATTTCCCCTCCCCATCTCATCCTCAAATTATTCACTAATAGAGAATTGGTTATGTATACAAGAATTCTTGTGAAACACAGATGGAACTACAGTCTGACAAGAATTCTAAGCATGGTGAAAATTTCACAGGAGGAAAGGAAAAACACAGGTTTTCTAATGCATTTTAAGTGTATTACCTCATCTAATAAACAACTTTTAAAAGAGGGGTTTTTCTATTTTGCAAATATGGGGAAAAAAGGGCCCAGAGAATGAAAGAGCTTACCAGGAATTGCATACTTTTAAAATGATGAATATGTAATTAAAGCATCACTGTCCAAAGGTCAGGCATAATCTGCACCCAGACTTTTATGGGTTAGTGGGTTAACAGTAAGATTTTGATAAATCAGAATGAGTTAAAAGACACTCCAGACAAAGAAACTCGTAGAATGAAAAAAGAAGCAAAGTATATATTCTAACAATGGTGTAAAGTGTTTGAATATAAGAGGAGGTAGTGGATAATGACATTAGAAAGAGAGGTGGTTGGTTTTCATCTAGAATAAGAATCCTCAGCCTACATCTAGAGGTGTTTCTGAAGAAATCGAGGCCCAGAGAACTATGTAAGAAATTGCGGATATTAAATAATTGCTAAACAGATTCACAGATGTGAAACTCATTAGGTGCCAGTCTACTAGAGACCTCCTTTAAGCTGGTACCTAAGATGCTACTTCATCAACTGCCTCTCTGCATACTTTACATAGCTAGTGGGATGGAAGATATACAGAGTTTCTCTTGCATGTCTTATGCTTTTCACAAGGGATAAAGAAGAGGCAATTGATAGGTCATATTCTATTGAAGAGGGACAGCAATGGAGGAAGCTTGCTAATTTAAATATAATGTGGTATACAAACATTTTCCAATGGATACCACATGGGTGCCTGGGTGGCTCAGTCAGTGAAGCCTCTGACTCTTGGTTTTAGCTCAGGTCATGATCTCACAGTTAGGGAGCTAGAGTCCCATATCAGGCTCTGCGCTAACAGCACAGAACCTGCTTCAGATCCCGTCTGCTTCTTTTTGCCCCTCCCCTGCTCATGCGCTCTCTCGCTCTCTCTCACGCTCTCTCTCTCTCTCTCTCAAAAGTAAACTTCAACAACAACAAAATGTTTATGTACAGATGATAGAAAAGAGCTATATTCAGTTACACATGAACAGTATTTTGCAAATGAATAAAATCCTCTGGAAGAGAACATTAAATATTTCATTAATTGTGAACAACTGGAGCAAAAGCACACTGTGGTGAAAGACCATATTCTAGTGCAGCATTGCCCGAATACAAATTCTGAGGGGAAATGAAGGTAGGAGTGACAAGAGTCTGGAGAGTCGCACAGAGGTCACATCGCAGAAGACCTGCTTAGGAACTTGCACTGCCTTTCACTAATATGGGGAGAGAATAAAGCAGGGGAACAAGCTTTATATCATAGTGTGGTGTCAAGTGACATACCTACTATCTGTGTTAGATATTAGGTGTGAGAGACCATAAAATGCCAAACCAGTGAATACACTCTGGACACACCTATTTGGTTGTAAGAAGCCAAGTCTAGTTTAGATAATGGTGGTTTTTACCTGGGTTCACATGTAAGCACAGGAACCATAATAGGCACTGTAGTAGACCTTAGTGTCAAGACTTCACAGAAATATGTCACTAAGAATGTAACTCAACTTTTCTGTAGTGTTATATTCCATATGCATCTCAGTAGCTCTAATCTTGCCTCCAGAGTTTTTTGTCACCTGCTTTATCCTCTGTTTCATGTTTTCTTGCCCTTGTAGCATCGGCTTCCTTGTAACTTTAGCTTAATAAGAGTCCGTTATGTCCTTTTAGGTTGTTTCTACATTGACAATCTTTTATTTCCTGCTCCTCTAGTTTACTGGCTGATTCTCTTCATACTCTACAATTCCTTTACATTAGAAATCTGGATAGCCAACTTAAATGTAACTCTTCATATCAGACTCCGAAGGTGCTTTTTGTCCTTAGGTTGTATATCCCCCCACCCCCCACCCCAACCAAGTCCAGTCATAACAGAGGAAACAGGGTTATATACATCACCACACAGAACTGCCCCTTTTATAAGGACAGTTTCCCTTAGAAAAAGTGATGGATATGATAAATATTATAATTAACTTCTAAGGAATGTATTAGGATAATGCAAGTAACAGAGTTAGGACAATATCAGGGAAATGGTAATGGAAATGTAGTCAATCACTATTTAGAAGATGAATCTCTAAGTCTTTAATTAGAGAGGAAAAGAAGAATCAGTGACTCCAGTTGATTCTGACTGGATCAACTTATGACAGTAGGCAAACAATGGAGATGGGAGAGGGTAGAAGAAAGGCAATTTTATGAGAGGGCATGGAAAAAATCATGAATACAGTTTTGAACATATTAAACTTCTATTGGCTGTTGGTGATAGAGCTAGATGAATGAAGTTAAAATTCTTCTATGTAATCAGTTCTAGGAAGATTTGGGTGAATAAACAGAGTGGATAGACTACTGCTCAAAGTAGGAGTATGAATTATCTTGCCACTAGAGAAGAAAAGCTGTGCAGATATAAGGGTAATACCTTTGTAGAGGCAGGCAGAGAAGGAATACAATACAAGACCTGTAAAGGAGCTGCGACAGATATTAAAAACAAAATTAACAGGGAGCTCCTGGTGTCAGCAGAACCTAAACAAAGTCTTAAGAAGATTGTTTCAAAGTGACACTTTGAAAGAACCAAAAATCAATGAATAAAATGGACAGATGTATATTTTACTTAGCAATGAGAGGTCCTCAACGGTGTTGCAGGAAGACTTTTAGAGCTATGTTGTGGTGAGAGTAAGACTGTTGTTTATGAGTTGCAGCTGGTGATGGTATGGGACCTTAAATGTGGGCAACTCTTGAGATCCTTGATAAGAAAGGAAGAGGGTGATAATTAGATAGGAATATGCCATGAAGACCTATTTTGTTTTGCACATTTTCCTTTCAGATGAGTGAAATTTGGATGTAGCCTGAGGTCTATCTTTTCTAAGAAAAGATGCTGAGAACAGTTCAAGTGACCAAACTAGCTAAGAAAAGGAAAAACTGAGGCCTAGAAAGGTTTGGGGGAAGAAAGGGTCACAGAGAGGAGGAGATAGAACCATTATGAGGAAGTGTCATCGGGTTGGCTTTACTACTGGTGAGTAATTTCTCAATTCTATGCAAGAATGTGAGAATCTGTGTGAAATGCATCTCAAGACCAGTTAAGATGTATTTGTCAATTTGCTCCTGTAGGCCAATGGTCAGCATTTTGCCTCCAACAGTGTTAATCCTCTGAAATTCTGGGTTGTGCTGGTCAGTGTGCCAAATGAATGTTCAATGTGGGGTCCACTGAAAAATCCCATAGTGGATGGTGGGAATGCAAGCCACAGACCCAAGTGGAGGTGTACATATTGGTCATTACAGCCATTGCTTGAGGGAAAAAGAGATGAAGTCAGGAAATTTGAAGTCCTGCATTGTAAGCAGAGGATGAAGATAGGAAGACCATAAAGTTTTAGCTGTGAATGTCCTTGATGACCATTGTGGTACAGTCCCAAATCTTTCTAACTACTCTGAGAATAATGTAAGAAATGATAATAGATTGCTTGTTGAAGACCAATTATTCTCTAGTATTCACTGGACTATCTGCTAGTAACCCTATCAAAAAAGAAATGGTGTTTAACTTAGTTTGACTTAATCCTCCCCATGTCCTTGATTCTTATCAATCCCCTCTTTATACTGTTAGTAGTATGCAAACCATTTGCTTAATTACTTCATCACACTATTTTTCCCCAGAAATATAGCTAGTGCCCATAGTTTTAAGAATCTTTCATTTTCCTCTTGTTTTGAAAAATTGGACCACTGCTTTTCTTCTATATGTATAATATTCTCATTCTCTATGACTCCAAGATTCTCTGCAGTAGTTCTGAGAGAGCCCTTGCTAAGTCTGTCTCCTGGAAGTTTTTCTGCATCTGACAAGTAAATGAATTTAAAATCATTAAATACTTTCTTCCTATCTTCCTATGTATTCTGGTGTCCAGTGGCTCCTCAAGCATCTTTGTAGACTATGGATTACAAAATAAATGATAGTAGCTGAGTTAAACATAACATAATGCTTAATTTTAGTCTTGATTCTAAATTAGTTTTTATTTTATTAGTGTTGATGATGACAAATGTATTAATTTTTTGGACTAAAATATATGCTTTTAAACTTACCCAAGAAGGCTAATTAACACATATTAGTCATATGGTAGTACAAATTTATTATTAAAAAAAGGAATAATGTTAATTCAGTATAGTTTTTAGTTTTATCTTCAAAATTGGCTTGTCCTTATAAGTCTTCCTGAGACTCTTCCAAGAGCTGTACTTCAAATGACTATCTTGGAATGGTGATTTTAATATACTAAACCAGGCAAGTTGTCTATGTGGGATCTACTTTCTATTCAGAGGCAGTAAATAAGCACAGATTTTCTTTCAAGCTCAGTTATCTTTAGAGTGTATGGATTCACCCAAGCCCACTGTAGAAGATGCCAATGAATGCAGTACAAATGAAGGGACAGTAAGTGGGCGACAGTAAAATTGTAATTCAACTAGCATTATCTGACCAAATCCCTGATGGGTGTTGAAGTACATCCATCTATCCACTCTTTGAGAAAAGACTGTGGCCACTTTAGGACCAGTAGATTGCTGAGAAGTGCATTTTTAAAAGTACATCTTGGTGCACAGAGGACTGCAAATTAGAATAAGTTGGTAAATGATGTCTTAAGTTTAAATTCATATTCCAGAGCCGAGTCAGCAGTCAGCATGTTTTATAATATAAGCATTTAGGTACTAGCCAGTTTAGATTTATAACTCATCCCATTGTCTGCTGCAAAGACTGAGCGAATTGATGAAGCTATTTTATTAGCGGTGCTACATATTGAGTGCTCTTCCGAAGCCTCCTTTTATCACACTTTAAAAATCATTCTCTAATTTAACAACGATATTAAGAGAGCTCTTTTATTCAGTCCAATTATGTGGAAGCACACTCATTTTTTTAAGGGGTTAATCTTTAGGGATGAAACAGATTATCAGCTTTTGAACCAATTTAAGTAGAATCTCCAGAAACAAAGCCAGGACAAATAATTATTGGCAGTTCACAGAAGGCATTCTGTGCCCACTGCGCTGCTGGATTCCGTTAAAGTCAGCTTGCTTGTCTTAATGGGAAACACCTGTGGTCCAGAACGTAAGAAGACAAATCAAACTAACTGTGCTTTGAGACACTCAAACTAAATTATGGAAATAAAAATCTCCTCGTCTCAGCATCGCCAATGTCCCTCTTTCCCTTGAAACAGATATTAAAGGGAGGCTGTTTTGAAAGTATTTATTTCCCTGAGGCATTCCAGAACTCTAAACATTGTCAATGAACACGTCAGCCAGAAGACAAGTCCCCTAGACTCCATGGCCGTTATTTCAGTGGCCCATTAAATAATTTAAAAAGAGCAAGCTGGTAGAAGTAAATGCAAACTCTTTTCAAACTTGGGAAAATGATTAGTATGTCAAAGAGGTATAGAAGGTATGTTCTTTTACACTTGTTTTAAGTAAGATGTTTTCGATAACGTGACTTTTTTTTTTTTTTAAGACAAGTTTACTTCTATTTGGAGGGCCTAGACAAATGTTCAGGTCAGGAGTGTGATCTGTTGGAAAACTAATATCTGCATAATACTTTGCAATAAATATGATCAAAATGAAAAGTTTTTACATTAATAGGTGCTCCCAGGAAAACTCCAAGGGTAAAAAGGAGATCTTTGAAAAACGACATGTAGAATCACAAGGAAAAAAGAAGTTTACTTGTTAGGAGAGAAGTGATATTATCATTAGCCAGAAGGTAACATTTCTGTTCTGTTTTCATTGTTCCCTGGAAAAATAACCCTAAAACTGGAGATAGTACAATATAATTTTTTCAGAGCAAGAACATTTTATTGAGGGTATAAAATTTGCAGGCTACTAGAAAGGAATAATGGACATCATAAGTTGATTATCTTTCTGGGTAGGAACGAGGAAAAGGAAAGAGAAGGAAACATCATATGTGAAGCAAGATTTATGAACTCAAATGCCCGTGGAGGAAGGTGGAGTGTGTGGTTGATAAATTAAGCTATCTTGATTTTTGAAAACTACGGTCTCCCAGTTTCTTCAATCTGAGTACCATGCATAGTATCCCCTCTCTTAGGATAGGTACCTGACTTAGCAATGTGGAAGACAACAGATGATAAATTACACAGAGACCACATGATCATTATCAAACACAAAGAACAACAACAACAACAAACTGGAGAATATGTTTTTGTAATATGGTGTTGTCTTTGTCTAATATGGTGTTACAGATAATTATCACCATAAGGCAACACTGGGCCACATGCAGGTCTTCTATCTTTGCAGAAGAAACTGGAAATATAGATTTAATGAGTCTCATTATTTAAAAATAATATTAATTTATTTTTTTAAATAATTTATTTTTGAGAGAGAAAAAGAGAGCATGAGTGAGAGAGGAGTAGAGAAAGGAGGACAGAGCATCCCAAGCAGGCTCTGTACTGTCCGTCTAGAGCCCAACGCGGTGCTCAAACTCCTGAACCATGAGATCATGACCTGTGCTGAAACTGAGTCTGGCTCTTAGGACACCTGGGTGGCTCAGTTGATTAAATGTCAAATTTTGGCTCCAGTCATGATCTCACGGTTCATGGGTTTGAGCCCTGTGTTGGGCTCCATGCTGACGGATGAGAGCCTGGAGTCTGTTTCAGATTATGTGTCTCCCTCTCTCTCTCCACCCTTCCCCTGCTTGTGCAGAATTCAGAATTGAATTCAGAATTCAGAATTGGGCAGAATTCAGAAATGAGGGCTCTAAAGATCTGTCAGTTACCCACTTGGGAGATTTCTAGAAGGCCTTAGATAGTGAAGGCTTGCTCTTTGAGTAGAACAAAGAAATACAGTAGTTGGAATAAGAACAAAGCTTAATTCCTCCCCACCCCCCTGCCTTTCCTGAATCTGTTCAGCTCTTATTTACTTAAACATTTTTAGTAAAGAACAATATATATCTTATTGGGGATTTAGTGTATTTTCACTTTGGGGAAAAAAAGCAAATGAGACCATTTGTAGGACAGGTAAAATAGGGTAAACTTCTGTCTTTGGTTATTAAAGGTCAGTAGTGACAACCATTCAGCAATGGACCTCTAAGCTCTAAGGAGTACTTACATGCTGGCTTTATGGAGGATGTCTTACCTTTCAGATTTTGTCCTCTCTAGAATACATCTGGAGAGGAATAGAATACCACAAGGTAAAATTGCTGTCACCAATACTGTTGGATTGTACTGTTCTCCCTTCTTTGCAAGATGCCTATGGATCTCTCCTTTGGTCCTCTGAATGGCCAAAGGCTATTCTATAGCATGGGCTAATTTGGTTTAATAAATTGCTCCCAATGACACTGCAAGGAAGTGACTTCTACATGTGTCTCAGAAAACATGTTTAGTATTACTAATAGCAAAGAAATTTCTGTAAAGATAATACATTTCTAAAAAAAATAATTTTGTTAATGTTTATTTATTTTGAGAGAGAGTGAGAGAATGAATGGGGAAGGGGCAGAGAGAGAGGGAGACACAGAATCTGAAGCAGGCTCCAGGCTCTGAGCTGTCAGCACAGCAGGGCATGAACCCATGAGCAGTGAGATCATGACCTGAGCCAAAATTGGATGCCCAACCAATGTTGTGTGTGTGTGTGTGTGTGTGTGTGTGTGTTTTGAGAGACAGGCAGAAGTGGAGGAGGGGCAGAGAGCAAGACGGAGACACAGAATTCAAAGCAGGCTTCAGGCTCTGAACTGTTAGCACAGAGCCGGAGATGGGGCTTAGACCCACAAATCGCAAGATCATGACCTGAGCCAAAGTCCCTCAACTGAGCAAGCCACCCAGGTGCCCCAAAGATAATACACTTTTAAAATTGTAATGAGTAATGCAAAATCCACATCAAAAGAGATAATGACACTCCAGTATATGGTGACCTACACTAGATGTTATCCATACTGTAAATATTCTCCAATCTAATGCATTAAAATTTTTTTGACTTCCAGTGAGATTGAATATCATTTTCCATAGAAAATTGACTATTACAGGCAGTTTGTAAGAATTAAAAAAAAATAATATAGTGACCACTAGGAACCCATGAATCTTTTCCAAAGTTTTGTGATGAGATTACTGACTTACAAAATCAAGAAAATGTGAAATAGATTTCTAAGGTTTTATTTTTTACAGCATCTATGTTGAATTTAATGTTAATGGGTATGATTTGACTGATAATATATTTCACTGGATAGGTGGCTGCTAGTGCAAAACCAAAGCAAACAAATCTCCATTCTAGTGGTTACAAGAGCTGATCAAAATAGTAATACTGGTAACACTAATTTGATATTTGTTTTACATAGTACCAAAAAAAAAGGGTGTTTAAGGTTTGTTTTAAAGTATTGAAAAAACATTTAATACATTCTCTGTATAAGAAGTAAGCATTAAAACATAAAGTAAAACAAGTTAAATGATGCATTCTCCTTTAAAACAAATTTAGGGCCTCTTGGGTGGGTCAGTCCATTAAGCATCTGACTCTTGGTCTCAGCTCAGATCATGATCTCACAGTTTCACAGATTTGAACCCTTCATTGGACTCTACGCTGGTAGCACAGAGCCTGCTTGGGGCTCTTGTCTTCCTCTCTCTCTACCCTTCTCTTTCTTCCACTGTCTCTGCCTCTCTCAAATAAACTTAAAAAAACAACAAAACAAAACAAAAACACTCAATTTTAATGGACAATAAATATTAATGTATTAAAGGAACGAAACACTTCATAAACAAAATTTAACCTAACTGGAAAACTTAAAAATTATAGAACTTTATTTTACACTTGATCTTAGCCATAGCCTTATTTTAAAGACTCTTTGATTACACAAAGTGTATTCTTGGTATTATCATTGATTTCCCAGATATACCTTGGTGCAAATTTCTCATGCTGCTGATAAACTGTTTCTAAGTCTATACCTGCCTTGAGAATGTGAAGGGATATTTATGAGGTAACTGAAAATATAACATTGATAAGTCCTTTTGAAAGGCCTGCATTGGCATTTTTGGTTTTTTGATTTTTTTTTTTTTTTTTTGGTAGGGATAGTAAACTATAGTTTTGGTTTCAAAGAAACCATTTCTTCAGTCTTCTTCAAGTCTGTCCTATTGTATTCCACCTGTTTAGGGAATTTTTGAAACATAGTAAGAGCTATATAAGTTTTGCTTTGTTTATTATCATTTTCTTTCACTTCCTAAGGATTTAGAACTATAGAAGAGATCTTCTATTAAAAAAATGCAGTGGATATATCTCTGAGAATGTCTCAAGACATAAATGATTCGATTTCTAGATTTTGAAAATCAATTGAATATTGATATTCAAATCAATTTTGAAAATCAATTTTAACCTATTAATATCTATAAATATTTTCTTCACTTCTGAATAGCTGGATTTTCTGTTGGCAGATGGGTGTAACACTGGACAGAAGCTTTAAATTGTTTTTCCACATCATGTTGCATCCTTCCCTGGTAAACATTAAAAGAAAATCAGGGTTTTATATAAGGACATTGAAATCTACTTGTTAAAATTGCAATGACCCCTATCTGGGAAAAGGAATAAATACATATAATTTTTCTGAATTGATTTTAAATGTTCTGAATTGATTTCCCTCTAGATTAGGGCTTAAATCCCAAACTACTAGGAAGAAGTAGTTTAGTTGTAAATTATCAAGTACTTGAGTTTAAAAATAGTTCCTTGAGTGCATGATGGTATCAGAAATTGACATAAAAACATATTGAGCACGCCACATCAGGATAAAACCAATGCAACAACTTTTTATTTATTGGAATATCCTGGCCAATTGTAGAGTACAGAATCCCATTGTATTCTTTACTAATCAGATTACATCATCTTGTTTTATGTTGTCATTGCCAACACCAAGATATACCACACTGGCAACTTCCTAGATAGCCAGTCTATGAGAGGTGTTAGAAATCCATTCTTTGGAAATAGCCAGAAACATGGTTGTAGTTAACTCTGGTTTGCACCAGCAGCTGCTAACATAACTGTCAGAAGGAAAATGATCCAGAACCAGAGCTTGTAAGAAATCTCTTATTTGAATCTGAACTTGTGACAGAAAAAGGGTTATTTATGACCTCCCATTTCTTTCTTAGATGGGTGAGTTGTACTAACTACAGACTCTTTGGTTCACTGAGTACTCACACACAAAATCGTCATCTTCATCATAATGGTCTCTGGCACTCTTAAAAACAGTAGTGCAGGGGATGGTGTGTGAGGTGTTGGAGATGGAAGCAAGACAGTATAAATTACTCTGACGAAAAATGGGAGAGGGATTTTGGGAGTAGGAGGGATGAATGAAAAATCAGAGGTTAGAGAAAAAAGGCAATAGCTAAGAAAGTGAATAAAGTTAGCAGGGGGAGAGAGGAAAACTGATGTCAGCAAGGCCAATAAAAGGCATGTCTAATTGGGGAATTGTAAAGGAAATTCTGTGATATATTCAACTTCTATTCTCTCAAGATTTCATGAAATCTTTGGGAAATTAAATAACACTCTAAATGGAGCTTATTTGGGGGAGGGCTCAAGGAAAAAGAAGGTGGCAACCGACATTATTTCTAAATATCAAGGAGAAAAAATTTATAGTAATTGATGATAATCAGCTTCTCCAGGTCTCACTGAGTAGAGGTTGAAGAGCACTTTAAAACAAAAACAACAAAAAACATGTATGACAAAGATATGAGCTCAGAAGAACAGTTCAAAAAAATTTTTTTAATGTTTGAGAGAGAGAGAGACTGACTGTGAGCAGGGGAGAGGCAGAGAGAGAGACACACACACAGAATGCAAAGCAGGTTCCAGGCTCTGAGCTGTCAGCACAGAGCCTGACATGGGGCTTGAACTCACAATTGGTGAGATCATGACCTGAGCTGAAGTTGAATGCCTAACTGACTGAGCCATCCAGGTATCCAGCTAAAAGAAGAGGTTCTGATGCTCACATGGCAAGAGGTAGAAAATTAATAAACTAAAACACTCTCAAAAGAAGCCTACTACTATAGTACGGTGTCTTAAAAACATGACAGATGAGGGAATATTGATGCAAAATACTTCCAGGCTTGAGATGAAGAAAGGAAGTTAATATTTGGGGAAAGAGGGTCCATGCTGGCTTTGCAACACCCGTGTTACTGTAAAAGATACAACTGGGTCTAGCAGAGGTTAGAGGTAGGAAAGTGAGACTGGTTTTAATGTAAAAAAAGAATTTGCTAATAACTGAATATGGCCAACAATGGAGGTTACTTTGGGAGGTGGCTGAAACCAAGTAGATATAAGGTATTTGTTCCTTGACTGTTGTTTTAGATTTGTCTGGACCCCAGGGCCTCTGAGTAGTTAGAATTCTATGGTTTTTACCTCTGATTGTCCTTTTATCATGTAGTGCATATGATCCATTCCTTCAGACTGTGCTTCAATTTAGAGAAAATAAATCACATATCATTCATTGGGTTCTATAAGAGAAAAAATAGATTCTCCCATTTCAACCAGTTATTTTAGCATTACTTTGGTAATTATGCATTTCCAAAGTTTAACTCCTTGCTCCCATGACTCCTACAAATAAATCACAAATATAAATGAAGTTGATTTAATTAACCATTGACTAGCATAACCAAAATGAAGGGATCAAAAATTTTAGTTTGAAATAGAACTCTGGAGTTTTCAAAATCAAGTTTATTTTTAGAAATACATGGGAAGGAGAAAAACATGAGAAAAAGTAAGGGAAAAGAAAAAGAGGGGAGAAGCAGAAAAGAGAGAAAGGTAGGTTTAAGTGTGAATATGTGTGTGTGCAATTTCCCATCCCAGTGCCTTTCAGCAGGAGAACTAGAAGAGCAGTGAGAAAAAAGATTTATTTTTTAAACATGTACTATTATGAAGAAAAGGCCATGACATGCCAAAATGTTGAAAAAAAGCAGCCCCTGAACTCTGGCTAGGAGGATTATAAACTCCAAAAATATACCAGACTGTGAGAACTACCACCTACATTTGAAATGTTTTACAAGTTAAAAATGTCACAGTGCATAAAAATAGTTTTTTTCACCCCTATGGACTGGTGGTTGGTGGTTTAACTTGAGAACCAGATTGCTGTGGTGGTATGAATAGCCTGAATATTCATTCACAGCATGGAAATAAAATGAAAAATGGCTTTCATCAGATTTTCCTCGTGTCCAGGAAACATATTTAGTCTTCTGTTTCCCTCAAAGTCTTTTTAGGGAAATAAAGGGAAATAGCTCTGTTTTCAGAAATGCTTGTAATCAATCCTCTCAAATCCAGAGTGATTGTGTCATTTTTTGTCACGATTACATAAAGGTCTTTTTGTGATTTTACTATTATTTTTTTTTAACTAAGCTGGCTAGGAAAAGTAAAATATGAAACAATACCACACAATTTCTTGAGAATAGACTGATTCCTCAAGATATGCTGTGTAACCTGAACGGGCTTACTTGAAAGGGTTTAATTTTCTGCGTTCAGCACAGTAGCTCACTGTTGAAAAGCTTCCAGCCTTGATCACTTAGCCACAAACAAAAGGGGCTCCCTTCCAATCTTCTCGCATTCTCTGTTCAGAGTCCTTGTGTTTTCTCCTGTGGATCTTCTGCTTCACAGTCCTGGGGCATTAGTAAACCTCGAAGGTGTCCCAAACATATGGCTAGCCACAAGGTTTCCATGTGGGGTCTGGCTTTGAGTATATCTGATGATTACACACTTCAAATAGAAACCCAGCTGGTGATTCCCTGAGCTTAGCTGGTCTCCATTTGGCTTCAAATGATCTGGGAGTGGGTTTTCCTGTTTGAGGATTACCCGTTTCTGTAATGGCCCAGCTTCTGTTCCTTTGACCCTTTGGTCACCTCCACATCCTAGGGATCAAACTACAATGATCTCTCATTCTGCTGTTCAGGAGCTGCAGCAGACAGCCAAGACCAGTTCGACCCGCAGGAGCAGGTGAAAATGACCTATTAGTAGAAACAGAAACATATTTTTTAAATAGGCTCATATGTTCAACTCACCCCTGAAGGTTTTTATTTCCTCCTTGAACTTTTTTTTTTTTTTTTTACCTTGTGGTTTTCCTTTTAACCCTGACGTTGGTTCACATAATCACAAAATTATTGATAATGGAGAGTTGAAGGACCCATTTTTTATTTTGTATTTTATCAGAGGGAAAGCTAAGAAAATCTCTTTGAAGTCTCTAAAACATCTGGGGTAGCATAAATGTTTCCACATAGCGTAACTTAGTAACAAGTTATCTTCCTTTATCCCTCTGCCCCGCTGCCACCCCCACCCCCACCCCCCCAACTTTGTCTTTGAAGATCTAGTTCTTTCTGCCAGGAACATTCTTCTACTCCTTCTTTTGCTAAATCACTTGGAAAAGCCTATCAAAACAGATATGCAAGAGTTGATTGTGTCCTTTTTATATGCTTTCATGGACACTTGTGCTTTTAATATTATAGATTCTCTCATAACTGTAACTAATTAATTTTTGAGGGTATAATGAAGCCAGGGTTTTCTATTTACTTTATGTCTTCTCCACTAGGCAGTACTTTTGAGTGGCTGAAATGGGTCAAAAATTGTTTTCAATGTGGATTAGTGGTTAGCACAGTCCCTGGACCATGTTGGAGGCACTCCATACATATTTGTTGAATGAAAAGAATCATTGACTATATGAATGAATGAATGAATGAAAACTCCCATAACCTTATTCTCAACTTTCTAGATCATTTTTAAGCAATTTTCTGGATTGATGCAATAAACTTTATTTTCCTTACTGGGTTGGGTGATTCACACATCAGATAGGAGACATCTGGTCTTATTCCTCTCAGAATTTCTTCTTTTCCACACATGTCAATACTCCCTGTGTCCCTGCTTAGTCTTTAACTTTTACATTGGGAGCTCTGAGTAAGCAGGAAAGAAGAAAATCAAAGGAGACGGCAGTGGCAATTAGGAGAAGAGCTTCAGGGCTAGAAGAGAGTGGAAAGTGAACAAGGGTGGCTTTCAAGGTTGAACAGCCAGGCTTGGCTTTAAAGAAGTTGGAACTGGTTGAAGTAGACCTTTTACTCTCCCCATTTTCAACAAATGTCTCCTCTCTGTGGGACTTTTCCTTTCTATAAGGCTCTCTATGTAAACTTCCAGCTCCCATGCTTGCCTGGGAACCTTCCTAAAAAAGCACTTCATCCTCTGGGTTATTGTTCCATCAAAACATCTCTGCTCTGTGCTTAAATACCAAAGGGTCTGCTCTTTCTAGAGGGCATAGGGAGAAGGACTCGGGCTCTAGAGTCTGAGCATCTGGATTTGAATCTCTGTTTCTTTGGTAAATTGCTGTGGCTCTTGTGTCTCTTATGTCTCTATTTTTCCCTTCTCTGAATACCCACCCCATTCATTTCAGTGTGTGTGTGTGTGTGTGTGTGTGTGTGTGTGTGTGTGTGTGTGTGTGTGTGTGTGTGTGTAGGTGGGGATGAGGTAGGTATTGAAACACTTTCTCTATCTTTAAACACATCTACTTTTCCTTCTAATAATTCATTTGATGAATAAATATGTCCTAAAATATTACTGAGTGGTTATATTCTATGCCATCCACCCACAATCTTCTATAGGCAAAGCTTTAAAACTAAATTACTTTTAACAATAAAACAACAACAGAAGCTGCTGTTTATCCATGCCTGCTGTGGCCAGGTGACTTAAATAGCATTAATTAAATTGAAGTAACTGAATATCATTTTTATTTTATAGATTTGGAAACTGAGACTCAAGGGTCATGTGGCTAAATTTCAAACCCAGATCATACTATAAATACCATCTTCTTACATCTCTATCCAAAATAAAATCTCCCTGTTTAAAAAAGATTCATTGATAACATTTTTTGACACTTTAACAGTCTTGTGGGGGAAATATAAAAAGACACGTGAGTCTTGTGTCTTGTGGATAGGCTTCCAAAAAGTCTTTTACTTTTTTTAACTTTAGGCCCTGTTTTAAAAGCTTCACATATGAACAAAATTTGCATATAATTTCACGGGTTTTATGAACTGCCTTCAGCCAATCCATAGAACTTTGGCTTAGTAACCCTGCATTAAGGTATTATGAGCCCCATGATATAAAATTCCTTTCTAGTACACAGCTAGCTTGGGGCTCCCTGGTCAGACAAAAGGCAACCCAATGGGACTCATGTACAGCTAACCAGGGTTTTTCATCAGTATCAATTGTTGACATTATAAAGCTGTAGAGTTCTTTGTTGAGACTATCCTGTGCATTGTAGGTTGCCAGCATCCATAGCCCCTCCACCTACTGGATGCCAGTAATTATGGCCTCTTTCTTGTGAAACTATAAAATCTCCAGAATTGCTAATGTTGCCTGGGGCCAAAATCTCCTCCTGTTGAAAACAACTGAGCTAAGCTCACCTGGTTTTCTAAGGCAGGATGATTAAACAGGATTCCTCACCACTGATGTTCAGAGTTTTCTGGATTTATGAATGTTTTTGTTTCTTGAGCCTTTAAAACTTCTCTTGTCAGTGTGGGGATGAGCACTGGGTGTTATGTGGAAACTAATTTGACAATAAACTATTTGTAAAAAAAAAAAAAAAAAGAAAACTTCTCTTGTCAGAAATGTGGGCCCTGGCAGCTGCCAAGCTCATGAATTTTGGTTTTTCTCCCCAATGGCAGAAGAGGTAAGGGTAAGAAGGGGTATGGGAGCAACTGTGCTCATAAATGCTATCATCTCACATCGTACCATTTTGAGGTCAATTTTAGTTAACAAAATCCTCCCTTAGAAGGTGATTTAATCTTCCTATGGTGAGGCAGTTGCATTCATACCTAATGGTGATTTTTAACAAGGGCCTGAAAAAACACATTTGAGTCTTTGAAAGCATTTTGAGAGCATTTGATTTAAACTATGAAGGAAGGAGTTAGGTGTGTTGTATTCTAGAATCTCTAATGTCATCATAATTTACAGTTGTGGGTAGTGTCCTGCCTAAGGACATAGCAGTGATTAGTTCTACCATCTCTTTTCCACTTAACCCCTCAGTTTTCCTTCTAAGTAGAGAACAGGGGTCTGGGAGTGGAGGGTTGGGCAGGGAGAGGCAGAAACAGGAGTGTGTAGGAGAAATAACTCAGCACGTCACATGAATTAATCTCATTTACTACTCATCTCAACCCTTGAAGTGAAATTTTCATTTTACAGTTCAAAATCCGGAGTCTCAGAGATGTTACAGAATTTAATTTCAAACATTCACTAATTGTTAGACTGAGGACTTGAACCGAGGTCCGATTCCATAGCTCCAGCCTTCTCCCCTTCACCCCTTTCTTACCCATCCCACAATTCTTGCTCCTTTTCTCCATCCTCCTCTCCTACTCTTCTTCTTTTTTAATCTGTGCTTGAAAATGTTTCTGAAGCTAGTATTCAATAGATAAAAATATAAATATAAAACAAAATATAATAATTAGCTAAATCCCTATGATCTACCACTCAATAATTAAGGTGTTACTAAGGCATTGTAGGTATTTCTGTGATCTTCCCTTTTCCTACCTCTCATCTAGCGATACTGTTAGGGTAACAGTGCTTTATCATTGCCTTGACTTTAATATATATAATACATACATCTAAACAACATATAATCAAAAACAGCTAGAGATCTTGGGCAGAAACTATTCAAACACATGGGTGGAGTAAATGAAATTGCCAACTCCCTTTAAGTGAAATTTAAGGCCCTGAGTCAGGTTCCCTTCCCAAACAAGGATCAGAAAAGAACATGCAAGATGATCCCATTTTATTTCTTTAAAAGAGCTCACAAGTGAGAAAACTCCATGTGTTTCTAGGAGTCACTCAGGGTTTAACACGCAGCTAAGGGACATTCATTGTAAGTGTTCTAAAGTATACTACTATCCTTTGAATATGTCGTATTATCCATGTTTCCCATCAGTGGATAATTGTGTCCTTTTCACTTTTTTTCTGTTCACTTTTTTTCTGTTATGGAGAATGCTGGTACCTTGTATGCACATGTTTCTTGGTTCAAGAAATCTACCCTGAGGCCTGACTACTAGTGTACAGGACACACACCTAGAAGGAGGATTGCTGGTTCCCAGAATGAAAAATGTATAGCTCTGCAAAGATGCTGCCACCTGCTTTCCCCAAGGATTTTTCCAATTTCTATTCTTACCAAGAATATATGTCTTTATTGATGTTCATCCTCTCCTACACTTAGCATTTCAGACACTTTGCCAATCCAGTGGGTGGAGAGTGGTGTCTCATTATGCTTTTAGTTTGGAGTTTTCTGATTACTAATGAAGCTGAGTGTATCTGTACATTTGCCATTTGAGTTCCCTTTTTTCTGTGAAATGACTATCTATATTTTAAGCCGTTCCTAGTTTTATTATTGATTTGTTGGAACTTTAATATTTTGAATTTTAGTGCTTTGTCTGGTTTGTTTCACAAGTGTGGTAGCTTCTCTTTAGTTTTAAGTAGTGTCCAGAACTTCTGCTTTTTCACACAACTTAGCTTCTCGGGAAGAGTAATATTTTTGTTCAAATTCATCTTGTCCAGTCTTTTTATCTCAATCTTTAATTATAGAACACTGATTAGTGTATTCCTCTGTGCATTTTTCTAATTTTCTCTGATGCTCAGCCATAAAACTTAGTAAGTACAGAAACTATTGTCAAGGAGTTGGAAATAAAGATGTGCTGAAAACAGGAGCGTTTCAGAGAAAGCAAAATGGAGGGTGGGGTAAGAACCAGCCAGGTGGCAGCAAATGGACAATTAACTTTTGGAGACAAAGCCGGAAGTATGAGGTAGAAAATTGGTCTCTTTTGAAAATGAGACTTAAAATAGGTAAGTTGTTTGCACCTGGTTCTACAACTCCTTCTTTCAGAGACCAAATCAGCTAGATTTATCTCCCCCAAATCTGTTTCTCTCCCCCCACAATGTTGGAATTCTAATAAGTCAAAACTGATTAGGGTTAGTAAACAAAACCTGAGGCACCAGTTTTTGTGGTCTTTGCTTACTTCTAAGCACCAAGTCTAAAGGAAAGAGTCTGTTTCAATTAATTTACACCTTAGAGACTGGGGCTTTATTTGGGGCTTGGAGAATTCCACTTAAATGTTGGAGAGTGGCTTCTGGGAAGGAAAGAAGCAACATTTTGTTTCCCAACCAGATAGAAAATGTAGTTCTAGGTACTACTGATTATTTGAAGGAATGGAGGTGCCTGGGACCTCTTTGAAATTTGAACAAACCACCTGTTGTGTCCAACTCCTCCTGTTTTCCTTCGGATTGGGCTAGGAATACCTTGGTAAAATAAATGCAATTATAGTCATTTACATGCTTGTTTAACATTCATCTAACAACCATGTAGCAGAAAAATGCATCATATGTTGTGAAGCATGTATCAAATTATCTTGCTGTGTGTTTCATTCGGTTATGGTATTAATGTGTGAGCAGTATGTTTGATCTTTGGTTGAGCCAGGTGCTTTGGGTGAATGTTCACAGGCAGAGTAGCAGAGTTGAAAAACATCAGATTTGGGGGGTGGGGGGGGCAGGGAAGTATTAACCGCAAGGTCAGAAAAAACTGGTTTCAAAACCGGGCTGAGACAGTCTCCAGTTTTGTTACTATGGGCAAATTCTTTTGAGAACCCATTCTGTTTTAAAATGGGTATAATATTTAACTTCCAGCAGTGCTGTGAGGATAAGCAGAGATTTATATATAAAGTCTGATACCAAGTGTATCTTCAAAATGATAATTAAAATGTATCTATTACTGATAGCCTTTTTTTAATAAAATATTCAGGGTTTTTTGTTTTTAATTTTTGCTCCCCCACTTTATTAAATAAAGCTGTAACCATCTAATCCCCTGGCCCTGATTATGAGAATGAGGCAATTTTCAGATGAATTTGTAGATCATTTTAAAGCCAGGATGGGATTATACCTCTTTAAAATATAAAATAACTTTTTTCTTATACTAATCTCTGTGGGAAACATTAGTGAGAGGATGTGCTGAGGAAAAAGAAAGCATTTTTTAAATAGAAGCTTTAAGGTTTACAGAAATGACTAATGATTGTTTAATTGCTAAATCTTAGAGAATTAGCTGGAATATATTACAGTCAATCATTTAACCAAACACTTACTGAAATACGATGGAAAGAACATTAGGCTTCGGTACCAGGGCTGAGTTGGAATCCTGGCTCTGTTATTTTGTTTGTTCAAACTTAAACATATTATTTCACCTTTTGACTTCCATTTTCCTAGACTGTGACATGGAACTATGAGAATTTTTTAAAATAATGTATGTGAAATTCATAGTATAAAACTTGGAAAAATGTAGACTATACGATAGATGCCATGAGAATACTAATAATAGTTAAATGTGAAGGTATAGTATTAGGAGAGATAAATAAAATACAACAGTTTTCCTTGAGAAATTTGAGATATTACTGCAGTAAAGAAATAATCAATGTATCCCTGAACATTTGCTAGAATAAGCCTATATGTCTATGTGCAGAATGTTGTAAAATCATCAAGAAATATAAATTATAAAATTATAAATCGATGAATTGGGTATAAGAAGAATGATAATTTGGGCAGAAGGGAGGAAAGATATTGATGGTGGAATTGAATTTTTAAAGTTGGTAAGGCAAGGAATAGTAAGTTTAAGCAACAGCAAGCCACCAAATATGGCTTAGCAAAGTATAGAATTTTATCTTTCAAAATTTAGTGTAAGAATTACCTGGAGAAATTCTAAAGAATGCAATTTTTTGGCTGGTCTCCTCAGAATTTATTTAGTCGTGTGTGTAGTAGCTACATTAAATCTATGTTAAAAAATTTTTTTAATGTTTATTTTTGAGAGTGAGAGAGCGAGAGTGAGAGAAACTGCATGAATGGGGAGGGGGCAGAGAGAGAGAGAGGGAGAGAGAGAGCCAGCATGAGTGGGGAGGGGGCTGAAAGAGAGGGGGCCAGAGGATCCAAAGTGGGCTCTGTGCTAAAAGCAGAGTCCAGTGAGAGATTCGAACTCACAAGCTTTGAGAACATGATCTGAGCCAAATATCAAATTTGAATGCTTGACTAACTGAGCCACCCTGCACCCTACCTTTTGTTTTTGTTTTTTTTTAATGTTTTTATTTATTTCTGAGAGAGAGAGAGAGAGAAACATGAGCAGGGGAGGGTCAGAGAGAGGGAGACACAGAATCTGAAGCAGGCTCAAGGCTCTGAACTGGCAGTCAGCACAGAGCCTGACGCGGGGCTCGAACCCACGAACTGTGAGATCATGACCTGACCTCAGCTTAACCGACTGAGCCATCCAGGTGCCCCTACCTTTTGTTTGTTTTTTAAAAACAGATGATGATCTAACAATCCTATCAAAAACATGTATTTTTAAATACAAGAACCTAACAAGATGGAAGGCACAAATTGGAGATTTTTGAGTCAGGGAGTCAAATTAGGACATTATGAGCATTGCCCAGTGAGAGAGAATCAGACTGAGCTAGAAAAGATTTTTATAAGCTATTAAGAACATAGAAAATACAAAAATCTGATGGCATGTTGGCTGTGGAAAGTAGGGGAGAATTTAACCTTGAAGAAACTCTTCTTTCCTGTCAAACCTATCATTTTCAAGGGAGAGGTTGATCCTAGTTATCCATTCATACATTTAACCTTCCACCCATTTGTAGTCTTCTAACTTAGTGTTTATTCATTTGATCCAATATGAAAAAAAAATAATGGTAATCTCAATTATCTGTATTAAGAAAGACTAGAGTGAACTTTATATTAGAGGTAGTATTAATTTCTTTCCTTACAGAGAAATGGTAATCATCACTTTGAATGTACAGTAAAACCTTAGTTTGTGAGTGTAATTCATTCCAGATATGTGCTTATAATCCAAAGCACTCGTATATCAAAGCGAATTTCAAGAACCATTGACTCAGTTGTGATCGTGTGACATTCAGTGTCATGTACTACTTTATTACAAAACATCACTGGTTTATCAGATTAAAATGTATTAGAAATGTTTTAGAAATGTTTGCTCATCTTGCAGAACACATGCAGAACAAGTTCCTCGCAGTCCAAGGTTTTACTATATGTATTTTAATATTCTACTGTATATAAGCATATTGCGGTAAGAAAAGTTGGAAGTCCTCATGGATAATCCTTTCTCCTATTCGTTTTTTTTTTAAATTTTTAATGTTTCGTATTTGTTTCTGAGAGAGAGAGAGAGAGAGAGAGGCAGTGTGAGCAGGGAGGATCAGAGAGAGAGGGAGACAAAGAATCCGAAGCAGGCTCCAGGCTCTGAGTAGCGGTCAGCACAGAGCCCAATGCAGGGCTCGAACGCACCAACTGTGAGGTCATGACCTGAGCTGAAGTTGGACACTTAACCAACTGTGCCACCCAGGCGCCCCTCTCCTATTCATTTGAATTAATGTAGGACTCAACACTTACATTTTTTCTATACCTCTTATTCTCTTATTAGGGACAGTTTACATTTACTGCACTGATGCTTCCACACAGAGAAATGCTTTTGTGAACATTTCAATTCTGTGGGTCATTCCTTTTTGAAATGCAAATATAACTGCAAATGGTGATACATTAAAGATTCATTACCAATTCATAGCTATGTTTGATGAATCTATAGAATCCTTTCCTATTGGCTATCCAGATTAAAAAAAAAAAAACACCTCCCTACCCTTGGTTTGGTAAGGACTTACTGGGGGTGGGGGAAGGTAAATGAGGGTTTAGAGTTGTTCTTTGTGGAGGAAGGGGAGGGGTGGAAATTCTGCTAGTCTTCCGTATGGGGCTCTAGTGTTATTATCACTCGGGACACAGTGGCCATTAAATATTAACATACTAACCTTTCTAGTTAGAGAAAATCAAACTGAACCAATAGCATACCATTTTATAAAAATCAAACACCCCAGATATGCAAAAGTGAGCAGTACTCACTTTTCAGTGCTATTAAGAGGAGCATGAAAGCTGTTTAAATAGAGCTGGTGGGAAGGGGGAGTACAGCAATCATTTTAGAAAATAAGTTCTTAACCTTCATCACAATGTAAATCTGGGCCTGGTTGTGAAGCAGCATTCATCTAGGAATTGTTTACAAAATTTAAAATCACCAATAGGGAATATTCTGTGTATGAAAAAATAATTGATACCTTATTGTTCCTAGTGGCTCACAAACTGGAAGCATCTTGAGTGTCTGTTGATAGGAGAATGGCTAAAAATTACAGTGCCTGTTCATGAAGAAATATTACTCAGCTATTAAAAGAATGAGTTGGATATATATGTATCAGCTCAAAGGAATATCCATGATCTGTTATAAGTGAAAAGAAGAAAATGCAGAGTTCAGGAGATAGAATGTTGTAATCTTTGTGATAAACAAGGTTTGGAAAGACTGTGACCAATCTCTCATAACTTTGGTTACCTCAGAGTGGAGATGTTGGGAGTGTGTATGTATACTATTTGTATTTCTTTGACAACTGTATATTGCTAAGTTTAACGAGTTTTGGTGAAGAAGGTAGAAACTACCTGATGATAGTTTGATATAGGCAACCTATTACAGATGACTCACATATGCAAAATTCAGACTTAAAAGCTAGCAGTTTTGACATGAACAATATTTGGTGTGAAGAGCTAGAAATATATTTTGATCAATTTCTTGCACTATTTGTTTTTATTTAAAATTAAAGCCTTTTTTACAAAAACAAGGGATCATTGCCAAGAGACTTGAAATTTTGAACAGTAATTCCGGGAAGCCAGAAGCCTCTGGGTAATGTATGAGTCAGAGGGAAGGAATCTATCACTATCTGGACAAAGCTTTTCTCTAAAAACATAAGCAGGGCAAAAGGTCATGGATGGTCGATTACTTTATTTGTAATGACATAAGTAAATATTAACAGAACTACTCTCTTCAGAATAATTGATGACTAGTTAAAAATAAATAATTGTACATTTATTATTCACAGTGTTAGGGGGTTGATTTTACCTTCCTCTTTTATTCCTTTTGCAGCTTTCTTTCTCAGGCATAGATCTTTAGAGAAGACTTTCTGGGAAATCAAGGAAATGAGAAGCTTTCTAATGAAGAGTTATTTTTCCACAGGGAAGGGAAAGCTACTATGCACTGATAAATTCTCATTTTTATCATAACTCAACACTGAGAATCTTTGCTCACAAAATTCCAATGACATAACTTTAATAACATTACTTTTGCTTGATCATCATGCCACACTGTTTCATTTATATATTCACATTTTTAAATAGTTTATTGTCAAGTTGGTTTCCATATAACACCCAGTGCTCATCATCACAAGTGCCCTCCTCCATGCCCATCTCCTCCTTTCCTGCCCCCCTGCCCCATCTGCCCTCAATTTATTCTCAGCATTCAAGACATTTCTTTAAAGTTTATTTATTTTGAGAGAGAGAGAGAGAGAGAGAGAGAGAATGAACAACTGGGGGAAAGGCAGAGAGAGAAGGGGGTAGAGATCCCAAGTGGGCTCAGTGCTGACAGCAAATGGCCCTATATGGGGCTCAGACTCACAAACTGAGATCATGACTTGAGCTGAAGTCAGATGCTTAATTGACTTAGCCACCCAAGTACTCCTATATTCACACATTTATAGGTCACCATTATTTAGGAAAAGGATTTGAGGGTACAATAAAGAACAAAACCAAGTCTTTCCCTCATGGAACTTGCCTTTTATCAAAGTGATTATCCAACTGCATGCTCTGTCACTATCACATGACCTCTACACTCAGACCTAAAGACCTGGCTCCAGAACTTCCACCCTCTGTCACTTTACTATATTACTTCCATCTAGAAGACATTTTAGATTTTATACCACATTGAATGTAATTTCTAATCTGTAGTTTTCACCAACTTTATAATGCTTCATGTAATAGTTTTATCTGCTGATTCACTTTTTAAATTTCTGTTTGCTAATAAAGAAACTAAAGCTTAGATGTGTTAAATATAAAGTTTATTCACTCGGGCAAAAAATGTGTGCTTACAGAGTTCAGCACTGTGCTAGGTATTGGAATGGTAACAGAACAAAACAAGCAAAGCAATAGTTCCATGCTATGCTAGAGACAGGACTGGCTTCATGGTGAGGCAAGCTGTGTGGTCACACAGCGTCCAATGTGTAGAAGACCCTGCACTTGATTTAGTGCTCTGCTCTCAGTGCCTAGATCATCAGTTTTAATGTTGAATTTGTATTTTGTGACTAAATTGTGTTGAAATAATGGAGGTTGCTTATGAGCGTAGGAGGTAAACACAGTGTTCATGTCCACTGTCCTTCCTTGCCTCCACATTGGCATATGGTGTTTGCGATGCCCCATGAGAACTGAATTCTGGTGAGTCTTTTATGGTCTGGGTGACTTGGAGTAAAAGATAGGACTGTGTCACATTCTGACTCTGGGAGGACACCTAGAATCCTGCACAGCCACATTTTCTATTCAATAAGAACTTGTTTCAAACACAGAAAGAAGGCAATCATGTTCTTAAACACACACACACACACACACACACACACACACACACACTCTAATCTGGGAACCCTATCATAGTTTTTTGTCCTCCCATGTTACTTCCCCATATAAGCCAATCATTTGCTTGAATATGAGGACACAAAAGTAAAAGAAAAGGATACTCCTGATTCCTTTTCCTGTCCTTTCTTACTCATCAGTGAATGGAGGTAGAGAGTATTAGAGGAATTGGTGTATATCAAAAAGTGTAATGAAAACCTGGGGCAGTTTTGTGTGGTATTTTCATTGTTCTGTTAAAATTCAGGGGGCACCTAGGTAGGTCAGTTGGTTAAGCGTTTGATTTTCATTCAGGTCATGATCTCATGGTTCAAGCCCCCAGTTGGGCACTGTGCTGACAGCTCAGAGCCTGGAGACTGCTTTGGATTCTGTGTCTCCCATTTCTCTGCCCCTCCCCACCTCACTAGCTGTCTGTCTCTCTCTTTCTATGATAAATAAACATTAAAAATGAAAAAAATCATTCTCTCTCTCTCTCTCTCTGCTCTCCCCTTCCCTCCTCCTCCAATCTCTCTCTCTCTCAATAAATAATAAATAAACTTAAAAATAAGCTTAAAGAACAAGATACATAAACATTTACAGGCTGTAAAATACAACATGCATAATTTCAGTGATTCTGAATGAGTTAAGTTCTCCCAAATTGTACAACATGGAGAATAGTATATAATTAATGCTAATAATTTAAATATTTTACATTTTAAAAATTAGAATAATAAGTGGCAAATAAAAACACAATGACAATTTAAACAGAACATGGTATATAAAGGGAAAAAAACTTTCATTTTTGTACCTTCAGTGGCAATGATTTCCTGGATTTTTTGGACAACTAGTTCGACTTTTTTATATTTTACTGGGTCCCACAAATTATATCGCAGACTTGATAGAGGAAGTACGTGGTTAACATTTTCCTGATGACACTCAGCCAGAGGGGCAGAGCTGATACTCAAGTCTAGTTAGAGTTAACTTCCTTGCCTTTAACCACTGCAATATATTACACACAGGCTTAGCCATGTGCTTACAGTGGTGATGGGGACAGATCAAAACGAGGGAGAGAAAGAAGTGAGTCATATGTTATAAAGGGGATGCCAATTTTCCCCCCCCTTTGGCAACACTATGCAAAGCTGACAGTAGACAGATGGCATTGGGGCATCTGACCATCGGCGACCCTTTCACTATCTTCCATGTTACTGCTCCAATTGGCCCTGTGGCAGGAGAGAAATTTTTGGATATTCAATTGCTTGTTTCTTAAACAATATCTTTCAGGCCATCCTCTCATTCTATTTGCAAATAAGATTCTAACAGATGATCATGGTTTATACTCTGGATTGATCATGTTGATAATTCTTTTATAATGCATAATATTCCATAAAAATTACAGAAAGTAAATAAATATCAACAGAGGAAACTTCAGGATACTTAATTTCCTTTTCCTTTCATTGAAGGTGTCTATTAGGAACTTGATTCACACTTTTTTTTTTAACCATGACAATTTTGCCTATAGCAGTAAGAAAAAAGATGCATGCTGTCCTATCTGTGGTGTGACATAAACAAAAATAGATATGGAGAAAACAGTGATTTGAACATAAAATATAGAATCTGGAATTTAGATGCAAAGTCAGAAGACAGAAAATGCTATTCCAACATGACTTGAAGAAAAGTTAATTATGAGTGATATAGCGTAAATCTTGTGTGTGCACTTAATAACCACATCATTTTCCTTTAACCTCCCCAAATTGTAGCACATTAAAAAAGACAGCCCTTCCCAAAATCCTGGATACTATCCCAACATGAGAATCACATAGTGTACTGTTTTCAGATATTAAGTGTCACATAGCTTTTCATGACTCTAATTGCATTTTATAGCTTTTACATAAGCTAGTATATATAGTATAGAGCATGAAATACACAAACC
Source organism: Proteles cristata cristata (assembly GCA_017311185.1). Classification (NCBI taxonomy): domain Eukaryota; kingdom Metazoa; phylum Chordata; class Mammalia; order Carnivora; family Hyaenidae; genus Proteles; species Proteles cristata. The sequence continues at coordinate 121,842 of JAESUZ010002153.1, forward strand.
ATACCTGAATTATCTTCATGTTAACTGTTTTTCCAAAATTCCTAATGGCTCAGGAAAAAAAAATGTATAATTAGGAATGAAAGCAGAAAATTTATACAATGCTATCTTACCTCTAGAATGACCAAAACACTTAAGAATGATTTGTCTGCTGAATTAGGAAACAAAACACCTAAACCCCAAATTTTGCTTTTTCAAGGCATTTATTTTGATGTACCAGATTGGAAGGTCAAAGAGAAGGTAGAGATTGGACAATATCTCACATATTGTTTTCTAAACATGACACTAGTAGGAGCTTGTTGATAAAACAAATGGTTGAAATTAGTAACTGGTTAAGCTGTACTCCCAAGAGACTGATGAACACATAGACGTCAGCTGTTAGGACTTCAGTGCTGCGCCATGACCACTGTCTGCAGACTGGTGATCCACTGCAGAGGTGTTAACAAGACAGTCAAAGCTGAAAGAGCTCTCAGCAGGCTGAAAGAATGGATTGAAATGGAGATAAAACTCTATAGGGATAATTGTAAAGTCTGGTGACCTTGTTCTAAATATTTATTGTGTAAGTATCGGATAGAGAAGAAATGTTCCACATTGTCATGTTTTGTGGCTTCACTGAGAATGAATTTAAATATTTGTCAACAGTGTGTCTATGACAGAAAAGAAAATACAGCCATAAACTGCATTAATAAAAGTAGAGAACCTGGGGCACCTGGGTGGCTCAGTAGGTTAAGCATCTGACTCTGGCTCAGGTCATGATCTTGCCGTTTGTGGGTTTGAGCCCCCCATTGTGACCTGTGCTGGCAGCTTAGAGCCTTGACCCTGCTCTGCATTCTGTGTGTGTGTGTGTGTGTCTCCCTTCTTTGCCCCGCCCCAACTCATGCCCTGTCTCTGTCTGTCTCTCTCTCCCTCTCTCTACCTCTCTCTCTCTCTCTCTCCCTCCCCTCTCTCTCTCTAAAAAATTAACCTTTACAAAACTTAAAAAAAAAAACCAAACTTTAAAAAAAGGGGAGGGATTATTCCAACATCTCAGAGAGCTGTGGGGCTGAATACACTAATCACGTTACATGGGAAACCTATATAAAAACACATCAAATAAATATTTGAAGAAAATTAGAATATTTTGTCTCTAGAAATATCGTAGGCATACATGATAGCTGCCTTAGCTGTTTAAAGGGATCATATATGGAAGATGGATAAAATGTGTTCTTTGTGACCCAAGTAGCTGTATGACTTCTGAAAGGAAGTCAAGGAGAGGCCACCTTTGATCCAATAGAAGGAACACAGTAATTGGAACTCTTAAGAGGCAGACTGGATACTTTTCCAGACAGTGAATTCACTTACACTGAAAGTGTATAAGAAATTCAAGTTACCATTGTAGCAGAGTCCGTCACTGAGTGACAGGTTGCACTAGATAACCTCTCAGCTTCCTTCCCAGTCGGGCCATATTTCAAGAATGAAACTAAGAGCAGGAATTAAGCACCATATGAATGATGCCTCCATAGCTAATAAGGCAATATCTTTGCCATAATTCAAGCCTTATTACCTAAATTTGCTATTGGAGTATGCCTTCTTGTCTGCTGTGGCACCTGAGACTGTTACTCATTATTTATCATGTATTTTAACCATGGAATACTTGGGAAACATTTTACTAAGCTGAATTCATAATAAAAGTCCTTGTTTACAGAATAATTGACACATGTACATATGTACAGATGTTACAATTAAACTTTTTCCTTCCCAGATATTATTACCTATAATTGGTCTTGATGTGTAGGCCCTACATTATTTTATACTATAAAAACATACCTTTAGATTAAATAAAAAGTCTGAAGTATAATTGTTTAATTGGGAAAATAATAACAAGGTAAAATGCTTTTTCCTGCCTTTTTTTTTTTAATTCTCTTTATAGTTAACTAGTATGCTGTGATATTAGACTCTGAGATAAATGCTAAAGCTGGCAGGATTTGATCAAAGCCCTTTCTGTCATTTTCATGTCATAAACTCACGAAACAGATATGGTCAAAGATGAGGCAGCCGAGTTTATCTCTTATGTTCCAGAATCTTTTGTACAGAAAGCTTTATGCTTTAAGAGTCAAATAGAATAGAAAACAAGAACATGATGCATCATAGTGGAAATATAATTTTGATTTGCAGTATGTAATATGAGAAACATACACATGTCCAGTCACATTGGGCTCAATTATAAAGTGAACTTTAATTTTAAATGGAGATGCTAAACTCATCCTGTCTAAAGCTTACGCACGAGCTCTAGGCAGATATTTGAATGCTGGCACTAATCCAGGAACAAAACAGCAAAGCAAACCTAAGGAAAACTTCACGAAGTGGAGTCCATACTACACTGTGCTTAGTGCTTCATAATTGTAAACCACAGTAATGCATCTGCCTATGTGTGATTACTAAGTTTTATTTTTCTCAAATGACGAGTTATAAGAAATATCTATGCAAGGCAGTTAACTCTTTCCAACAGAGGCAGGATATGGAGGTAACTAGTGGAATGAAAACATTTGGCTTGAGGCCTAGTGCTATTGGTAAACCACAATTTCTCACACTGCCACTATAATTTAAATTAAGTAGAAGCCAGGCTTATAAACTCACATTATGACCCAAACTTTATGGCTCTTTTATATCTCCTGGGTTCTGATCACAATGAAACTTTCTCCATCTGAAGCAATTTAATGCAAACATTCCTTTGGCAGACTATAAAATGTGATTTTTCAGTCAACCTTTTATAGGTATGTTGGGTGCATATTGTGTGCCCAGTTGGAAAAGGGAAAAAAAGAAGAAACAATGACAATGTAAGCATTGAAACATATGTGTTGTGCTCCTATAAAACAGATTTACACATGAAAAAATACTAAGATCTTGCTAGCCCAATTTTGGTTTTTCTCTGCAGAAGGCAGATCAACAAATTTTCAGCTGAACATATTAGTCTGTTAAAGAGCAACACTTTTTTAAAAGCTCGACAAGTAGAAATTTTCCAGCACTCAGATTCATTTTATATTCTATCTCCCTCCCAGCCCCAACAAGACTGTTTCCCTTCGCAAGTGGAAAATTCCTCTTTTGCCTGTGAGCCTGATGCTAAACAATAACCCTGAACATTGAAGCGAATAAAAAACAAGAAAATAGCAAAGTTATCACCTCATAATTTTATTATAATAGGTAAGCTGAAAATAATGCCAGATGTTTTAAGAGACTTTACTCTTAAGAATAGGCCAAGGAAATAATATTGAAAATAGGTTATTAAAGTATGGTGGAGACAGGTGCAGGATTTGAACAGGAAGAATTTGGCTAGAAGGAAAAGTGTGGGTTCCATATTTACTGTGTAAACGCCCAGAGATATGCATTAATGATGAAATTCTTAGAGATCTAAGGTATTAAATATGATGGCTATTTGGCTTTTGAGTGGTTGTGTACTAATGCCATTATCAGTTACAGTCTTTCAAATGACATATTTCAAATAATTTGTAATGGCTCCAGAGAGAATGAATTGCCAGTCAATTCAACTTTCCGTCACCAGTTCTTTCCCCACTCTTCTCAAAGATCAGATTGTAAGGAGACAGATTGTATTTGCACATGTGATAAAGATAATGAATTACTTTGAAACTGAAATTGGGAGGCAGAGGCGCCAAGTTAAGTGATTGGAGCACTTGTTGGCATCTTAGTGCTTGGGATGTTTTTAAAGTGAGGAGTCAGTTACTATAGGAAAAAAATGTTTAAAAATGAGACCTTTAATATGGAGGGGAGGGGAAAGGAAACCAACTAAGCTGGTGAAAAACTTTGGTAACAGATGAACAAGGTGTCCAGTGCCCAGGGCATGAGAAGGCTGACTGGTGGAGTAAACAGAGTTCCATCCTGAATTTGGCTGCTAAATACATTCATAATCTCTTTGTTCCATTTGTCTTCCACTGTAGCTGCTCTGTCACTAATGGCTTTACTACACTTAGAGTGGTTACAGCATGTGTTCATAGTTGTACTAGGTGACAGTGGACCCAAACTTGAGGAGATTGATGGAGGGCTCCTCGCAGAATGGCCTTTAATAGAGTGCCCCATTGAGGGCCTCTTCAGAATTGAGTTGTGGTGCCTAAGCGTTGCTAACATAGCAGTGTTGCTCTGGTATTTATATATGTCAGCTGCGCTTGAATAAAAATATTTTTCATTTCTTTCAAATAAAAAAACAAACAAACACAAAACCTCATACCCATTTATTCTCTCAAGTTTCTAGAAGAAGAAAAGGAGTGGAGAAAAGGCAGTAGGAATAGCTAAAATGAAAAGCTCCATGACTGAGTTTAAATGAGCATTTGGCCACAGCATTTAAGCTCTCCTATGATCTTGTCACTTTAAAACTCACAGCTATTATACTTGAACATTGTTAATGTATGATTTACTTGAGCCTCTCCCTTAGTTCACCAAACCTTTCTATTTGTAGTATCTTATTCCATGCCTTGTCCTTACGGGCTGGTAACTACATATTGAAAATAAATCCTGATGTTCCAACAGCATTGAATATGTATACTAATTTCCTTTTTAACAAGAAACACTTCAGTTTTCAGTTTCTTTTACTAGGAAATTATCCAACTGCTACTAAGTCTAAGGTAATTAGCCTTTGCTTTTTCTGAAACACAACTATGATGAAAAATTATAATTTTTCTCATAATGGTGCTCCTGAAACTACCTCTCCACAGTGCTCCCAACTGATGCTTAATGTTGTGTTTTATGATTGAAAAGTATGAATTGTTGCAATTCCATAAAATAATTATGTTGAAAAATATCCACAGCATTCAAAATTGATTTACAAGAAAATGTCTACTCTTTCCATCTTCAAGTTACACAAGAAAGAAATACCTTAGCACTGGAATTCAATTTGGAAACAAAATGGAAAAGCAAAATAAAATTGAAAAATAACAGTCAATAGACTCCCCCTCACCCCCCCCACCTCCCAGTATGCATATTTCCAAAAAGTACCACTTAGGGAACTGTGTAATTTCAAAAGTGTTTCCAGAGGGAGTGACAGATTCTTTTGCCTTCCAGGTTGGCATAACTACTTTGAGTTTTATGGGTTCCTGAAAAAGTGTCAGGCATTCAAATATATTTGGACAATCCCTCTGGAAATTTGCTTTGCACCAAATTAATGCCTTGATGACGTTGTTGTGTTACCACATCATTAATGAAATGATCTCCACAGTAGTAGGAGAGGACATAAATTATCTGAAAAACTGGCCATCATAGGGAGGACAGATGTACATAGATCTGATATACTTTTAAGAAAATGGCACATGCATCACAGAGTTCAATATTTGCCCTATTCTCATCCAAAGGATGGCCATTGGCCAGTACTTAATGCAACCTTTTAAAGTGTCCAATAGGATGGTAATTCACATGGTGTAAGGTAATACTCTAATTAAATTGGTGGGGCCATTTCTTTTTACACGATCCATTTCTTCCAAATTTTGCCTAAAGAGAAGGAAGAAAACAGGATTTAGGGAAGAAGTCTCAGAGAAACTTGAGTAGGTTATAGAATCATTGTTTTCTACATAGGTTTCTTTGTCATATTTGTAGGATTTTTTGTTGTTGCTGTTGAGTAGTTTTTGTTGTTTGTTCCCAATGATGAAAATAATACTATTTTCTTCTAGCCAAAAAAATAGAGATTCCAGGAAATTTAGAATGGAGAAAAGTGTAAAGATGAAAATCAATGACAGCTTATAAAAATATTTTGTTCATCATAAGAAACAAATTTAGATTTAGTTCACTTTATGCAAAGCATTGTATAAAACCCCTTAAAAGCTGTAACTGTTCTTAGGAAAGCTTTTAGGCCGGTACTATTTTTGTTCTCAAGAAACAAAAAATGTTACCATTTTGAAATAAAACTTAACAGATTTTCCTCAGTGCATGTCAATTTATACACATTTAGAAGCACACTCAAATTTTATTTTATTAAAATTAGTATCAATTAGCATCAGTTATATCAATTAGCATACTTTCCATTATGTTTTGGAACTTCTCAAAACAAATATTTTGTAAATATTTTCCTTTGTTATTAAATATTTTGACCACATAACTTTTAGGGTTTGGCCTCGTTGAATACCATGACTTTAAAAAACTAATCTCTGTTTGACACCTCACTTTTCCCTATGACAAATAAGGTAATGAATTATGTTGTTATATCTGGATTCATAAATACTTACATTTCAGAATTCTCCACTTTTTATGACAGGGAATACTTTGTGTAGAAGACTACTTGCTTTTTGAAACATGGAAATTTTTTTTAACTTTTTTCATCAGTGTTCTTTGATTAGCTTATAATTGGTTTTGAATCTGTGGGGTTCCTTGGCCATATATAATTTTTTAAGTTTATTTATATTGTGAGAGAGAGAGAGAGAGAGAGAGAGAGATATGGAGGGGCAGTTTGAGAGGGAGGAAGAGAGAATCCCAAACAGACTTCATACCATCAGCGCAGAGCCCTATTCGGGGCTCAAACTCACACACTGTGAGATGATGACCTGAGCCAAAACCAAGAGTCAGACATTCAACTGACTGAGCCACCCAGGTGCCCCTCTTTGACCATATTTAAAAAAATTTTAAGTCAATTTTGAAAAATGTTCCCAAAGAACTGTTTCATTTAAATTAAAAAAATATTTTCTTGAATTATATAGTAAAATACTCTATTTCTTAAAAACCTCTAAGGTCAACCTCTTATTTCTAATTTTGTGACTAGGATGTAGTCATCTTCTTTAGGTTTAACAAAGTGGTACTTATTATATTGAAGTTTAAAAAGGATATTTTATTCCTTTAACAGTTTTTGTTTTAACAATCTTTTTTGCTTTTTCTGATTTCTAGTGACTGTGGACAAATGCAAAAAGCAGTTATTAACTGTTACTGGCCAGGGGGTAGTGTTATCTGTTTATAGTAATGGAAGGAAACAGTAGTACTTCTGTGACCAACGGTGGTCACCACAGCACTGGTTCTGATCAGAATTATCACCTAGATCCTAATCCATTAAGAGCAATAGAGAGATGGCTGTGTCTGTAGGTCTCAACTCCTCCTCCCCATCTGTGAGAGCAATAGAATTAACTTGCCTTCTATATTTAATATTTTTGGGAAGGCTAAAGATTAGGCTGTTGTTCTGTTAGTATACATTTCATCGAGAATTTTAATAACTGTTTCTAACCAGGGAATCCAATGAGACCTTAGATATTTGTGATTTTAGCTTAGCTAATTAACTTACACATCAGACATTTTTGAGTATCTTCTGTGTACCAAATATTGAGGTATTTGTTGGAAACTTTAAAGTGAAGACCATATCAGCTGTACTTTCAAGAAGCCTATAGTCCAATGGAGAGGATAGACTTAAATATTTACACTGCAATGTGTTAAGAGTTACAATTGGAATATAAACAAAATGCTATGTGGAAGCACAAAACAAATATCTCCTTCTGAGAGAAGTCACAGAGGAGTTTGTAGAAATTGTGAAGCAAATGAGATGAGGAGCAATTCACCAGGTGCAAACTTGAAATGTGGCAGTTAAAGAAGGGGCCAAAGTTAGAGAATCCAAAGACCTGGGTGTATCTGTAGACTGTACCAACAGATATAATAGACTCTATTCTTGGAAGGGCATGCAAAGGGCCATATTCCCATATTTGTACTTCATCACATGGGTAAAGGCAAGACAGAAAAGATGTAGCTCCAGGTTCCTATCCAGAATGAGGAGTCTAAGGTCAGGAACTTGGTCTGCCTTCTCCATTGTCAACATCTTCAGCTGACCAGAAAAAGAGTATCTGGCACATATTAGACATGTTAATATGAAAATATTGACTGAATGAATTAAGTCCAATTTCAATTAAAGACTATGATCTAAAGACAAAATACTACAAAATGTGTAAGAGCAGGTTGCAATATCATTGGTTTCAGTGTTCAAAGAGGTACACAGAGGAACCAACAGCCTTTGGTTTTAGAATGATTCCCATAAATTCACAGTCCACATCACATAATAAATTATTCTTTTCTCAAGCAAATCAATAAAATCCATTGAAGAATTTATTACACTACACATTACTATGGACTTCTAAAGAGCTTTGAAAAGTATGGACAAATGCTTCAATATGTCCATGAGTTAGTAAGTTATATACAGTCTCCCACTACACAGAAAAATAGCAACATGTTAATGAAGATTTTGGAAGTCAAAGTTAACAAGAGAAAGATTTTATGGAGGGGGTTGCTAATTCTTCTTTTCGCCTGTGGAATTCCAAATAACTAGAAAAACATGATCATCTTTATCTTATATTTCCCTGCTTGCATAAGAAAGACTAAAAAAATAATTTATATCATCTATTTAGGTAATTAACCTTTTAGCAGATATATATGGATTAATCATCTTCATTGATGATACAGTAGAATAGTAGGGTTCTTGAGATTTATGGTGGGGCTGCAAAAAATGTATTTTTGGCGGAATCATAAATAATAGGGACACTATAGTTTGCGGTTGAATGTATGTTTCCTGTAATCAAAATCTTTGAGAAATAATGCTGAATAGATGTTCAGTATAATTATATCTACTGAAATATTCCATTACAGGCATCATCATTCCTTGATCTATCTTGTACAGGTAAAAACATACCTAGTCTCTCAGCATATTTTTGCATGTATTTTTATGAGGCAAAGAGTAAGTAGGGAGACACAAGGCTGGCATGAAGGAAATGGAATGGCCTACAATGGAGACCAGTTTGTTTATTTTAATTAGGTAGTGGGGAGAATTATTTTATTTTAGATTTAATATGGAGTTACGAGGTTATTTTGAAATTTATCCTTACCCCACTCCCCAGATCATTAGTCTTCATTTTTCTTTACAAAACCACATGGATTTATAGGTCATAAATTATATTTTTCTCTCAAATTTATCGTAAAAATGCTTTTTTAATCCTGAAAAGTAAAGTGATCTGCATTTTAAATAAAATAAAAATTTGTCTGTAGGCTAACTTGCAGGTTAGTAATTCAGGAGACGATAAAAAAAAAAAAATACATAGCTGTGGTTTACGTGAACAAACCAATCTGTTTCCTGAGTGGCTCTGCAACTGTTCAAACTGTAGCTCAGTGCATTAAATAATGTTTGGAAAAGGCCCCCTGGTTATTTGCAAACCATGTTTAGATTTAAACTTAATATTTTGAGCCCAAGAGAAGGGGATCACCGTAAACTCGTCTCGTCTGTCAAACAGACAATACACGAGAGGATTCTGGTAGGTTGGGATTTGGAACCAGCTGCCAAAGGTGATAAGAACTAAAGCAGATTTGGAGAAATTTACATATGGCTTAATTTAACATTTAAAGTCATTAGTAAAGTGCAAACGTCACTGATAGGCTACAAAAAATAGAGAATGAAGGTTCCAAATGCTTTATGTGGTTTGCTGTAGGTAATTTCTGAAAGAAGCTTGTACTACATTTTTATGTGTAGTGCTACAAATTCTCAAAAAGCAATACCAGTACAAATGGGATTTTGCCAACATTTTGACTTTTAAAAATCCCAATTAAGATAGCTAATTAAATAGCAGCATAATATCTCAAGCACATCTGCAGTAGTGACTTGAGTCATTGCTATATGAGAATATATGGAGTAACTAAAAGTAATATTAAACCTGAGGTAAGAAATTTTAACCAAAATCCAACAAATGCTAATTAAATACATAATCAGATGCCAGTGAGAGATGTAATAAGTCATGATACTTTTTAATATAAATATACATTGCACTTACACAAAACCAAGGCAAAGGCATTGACTTGTTTCATTCTGAGTTATTTTGAATCACAGAATCTTCGAGTTAGAAACTGCCTCCAGGGATCACCTAACCTAGCGTCCTGACTGTCTTAAGGGACAGATTGTTGACAAGTCTTTGCTAACAGTTTTCTAGGATACAGACTCAATAAATCGGCACGTTTATTGCTTTATCATTTTCATAGCTACAAATAACCCATTATTTCCAAATCACACTTAACTTAAATTTCTTAACCAGTTTAAAAATAAAAAGGCACTTTTTCCTTTTTACAAAACAAATATCTATTTTGAGGAAGTGTAAGAGAGCATGAACAGAGAGGAATCTCAAGCAGGCTCCATACTGTTCGCTAAGAGCCTAATAAGCTCCTCGATCCTATGGTCTGTGAGATCATGACCTGAGCAGAAATGAAAAGTTGGAGGCTCAACAATTGAGCCACCCAGGTCCTGAATATGTACTTTTAGTAATGAGTGCCTCTATGGAGATATTTCAGTGACCAGGAGAATAAATATACCTGGGTAAAGAAAATGAAAGAAAAAAAAATTCCCTTCACTCTTGGAACCTTAAGATCAAATAGATCTCTCAATTGTACACATTAGACTTAGGCATGCTAATAAAAATTTCACATATGGCAAAAGGGAACAGAAAAATAATGTATCCTAATAAAAATAGCTAAAATTTATAAAAATAATACTTCAGACATGGTTTTAAGCTCCTTAGATAAACTAATTTATTTCACCTTTAGAGACCCCTGGGAGAAAGATACATATCTACTTCACACTGGTGAAGACATTGCGGTCCAGAGATATAAATTGCTCAAATCACCACATCTAGCAAGGAGTAGAGCCAAGTTCATAACCCAGCATCAGAGTCTAAAGCTCCTGCTTTGACCACCTAATCTACCTCTAACCTACCATCCTCCAGGGGTCTGAGGAGAAATCAATTAGTTTATCTCTATTAAGTCCAAAGGGAAAAGCCTCCTGTAGAACAAATGTTCCAAAAATATTTATAAGGTGACAATGATGTGATGAATAGTGCTTGTGATCTCTTGTACATTCCATTTTTAGGTAGTGCGACTTAAAAACCCAGAGATGTCAAGAATACATGTAATACTATTGGTCACATTTGACAATGCATGTTGGTTCAGTTGTTTTTCTTCCATGCCTGTAAGACTCTCCCGTGCTAATAAGTCAACAGCTTTTATGGAGCATCTGTATTATGTGTAAAGTATTCTCACACAAAATGGTTTGCCTTAGAGAAACTTCTCTTTGACTTGATAAGTCAGATCATTCTACTTGCATATAAGATTGAGTACTGTAAAATCAACATAAAACAATTGCAAATTAATTTAGTGCCAACTGCACATACGTAATAATTCACATTTGTATTGCCTGCCTGACAGTACATACATAGAACTCACATTTGCATGATGCTTTATAGTCTCCAAAATACTCTCACATTCATAATCTCATTTGATCCCTAACCATCTTTAGCTACTTAAATCTCTGTTGAATTGCAGACACATATTTTCAACTGCTTCTAGACATGTCTACTTGAAAACTTCGTACACTACTATTTCTTAATTTTTCCAGAATCAGGTAGCTTACTTTCCTGCTAAAACTCAGCACTTTTTCCTTTACTTTCTGTCTTCTTAACTGCAAAATGATGGGTTGACCTTACTTTACTATTACCTTATAAAGTTTACATATGTATTCCATTTTGTTGAGAAGACTAGTAATATCTTTATTAGGTGTGAGGACACAGAGGTATATTAAAGTGCCTAGCTCATTGTAGGTACTTGAAAAATATTGGTAGAATGAATACATTCTAATTTTATAGAAGAAACTGAGGCTGTGGGAAATTGGCTAGTGTGTTAAAGTGATTTAAAAGTGTGAACAGAGAAAGTAAGGAAAAAAGTAGTATGATGTCAGTTTTATCCTGAAAATGTATCTGAGACACACACAAGCCAATATGGAACATTTTCTCCATCACTGCCACACCCCCTTCTCTATGCTTTGCCAAGATGCCCATCAGATAGCAATGCCAGCCCTGCTCAGGGTGCTTAGAACCTACCATCATGATGTTTTCAAGGCTTTAGAAAAATGAAAAATATAGCTACTTTTTAAAATACTTCAAGATTGCTGTTCTAAATGGAAACAGAACTAGTTAAGTAACCCCTCTTCAACTATTTACCTACATCTCTACTTAAAAATACAGTGTGGGATTATAGATTATAAGCACCACAGAAGATAAACCTCAGTAAGTTTTGAGGAAAACACGGAGATTTACTTCAGCATTGACCCTGCAAAACTTTGTAGAGAAATGTCAAATTCCTGTTTTGCTAAAGGGAGAATGGGGGAATTTTCCTGAAACTCTTTGCTGAGCTTTACTCCCAAATGGGAATATGAATTACATTTAAGAGTTTCTACAATTGGGTTTAATCCATAACTAGAGGGGTGCATGCGTGCGTGCAAGTGTGTGTGTTTCCATCTCAAGCAGGGATCTGTTATTCCCTCCCCTAATGAGATATAGATTTCATCTTGCCCTGGGTTACATACAAAACAGAAGCCCTGGCATAAAACTTTCCTTAATTCTATCTACACTATGATAAGAGAAGATCTATTTCTAGGTAATAAAGTTTTTCTTAAGAGCAAATCTGATGTTTGTGTCCATGTTTTGAGTTTCTGGATCTTTTGGAAAACCTCAATGACTCTCCCAGAAAACTCACAATATTTAACTTTTGGCTTCATGCCCATAAATCTGCAACTTGGACTTTTTGAGCGGTTAGATGATGTAGTCTGACCTTAGGGATTAAAAAAATATATATAGCTTATCCCATCCCATGTGAATGGAAACTTTGTGCAATTTCTAATATCTCTGGGCATTCTTGTAGAAAGGGTTACCTCCTATTTTTCTAGGTCTATTCTCTGAGTGTATGTGCTGAAATATTGCTGTTATAGATCAAATCTTAGAGAATGCTCTGCGTTTTTTTTTTTTTTCTCAGTCTTTGGTCCTGAACTGTGAATATGGTCACTTCAGTTCTTCCCAAAACATCATTTGCACAAGAAATGTGCAGTATCTCACACACAAAGGCCTGAGGTGATAGAATTTACAGCACAATACTAAATAGCATTAAAGTGCATATTGAACATTAGATAATCTTTTTCACAAAGCTTGTGTCTTGTTTCCAGTAAGCTTCTGGACATCACTGTCTTTGTTTCTCAGAATCTGTGATGAATAATTTTATGTGTCACCATGGCTAGGCTATGGTGACATTTTTTGGTCAAACACTAATCTAGAGGTAGCTGTGATGGTATTTTATAAATGTGATTAATATGTAAAAATCCTTTAATTTTTATGGAGATTATCCTTGAAGGGAGGGTGGTCCTCATTCAACTAGTTGAAAGTCCTACTAGCAAAAAGTCAAGTTTCCTGGAGAAGTTCTGTCCCAAGACTCTACCATAAAAATCCTGCCTGAGCTTCTAGCTTTGCTGGCCTGCCCTACAGATTCTAGACTGCAACTTGAGCTCTTAACTGAGTTTCCAAGCCTGTGGATTTTGGACTTGTCAGCCCTCCACTTATATGACCTAATTCCATGAAATAAATTCTTCTCCATGTGCATATAGATATTCTAGTTTTTCTGGTTCCCTGTCAGGCTCCAACCAATGCATCCTCCCTCCTACAACTCTTTCTCCACACATACCTCAGTTTTCCTTACATCTCAATAGTATAAAATGGCTGTGCCATTTTGCATTCACACCAAAAATGTGGGAATCATCCTACCATCACTTGTCTTTTTTTTTTTTTTTGTAGCTGCCATCCTCACAAGTGTGAGATGTTGAGATGTTTTGATTTGCATTTCCCTGATGACTAGTGAGTTTGAACATCTTTTTTTTTTTTTTTTTTTTGTAAGGCCAATGATTTCCTTTTCTTTTTTTTTTTTTTTTTACAAATAGTTTATTGTCAAATTAGTTTCCACATAACACCCAGTGCTCATCCCCACAAGTGCCCTCCTCAATGCCGACCCCTCCTCCCCCCACATCCACCAGTCCTCAGTTTTTTGCATTCAAGAGTCTCTCATGGTTTGCCTCTCCCCCTTTCCCCAACCATTTCTGCCCTTCTTCTCCCCCTTGGTCCTCTGTTAAGCTCCTCCTAATCCTCCTATACGTGCAATAGCACTGCTAGGAATTTACCCAAGGGATACTGAACATCTTTTTCTAAACCTCTTGGCCACTTCTACTTTTTCTTTAAAGAATTGCCTGAGTTTTAAGCCAATTTTTTAATCATTGTTAAGTGTTTGTTTTTGCCATCCAGTATTGCATTGTAGGGATTTCTTTCTTTTTTTTTTTTTTTTTAACAAATAGTTAATTGTCAAGTTGGTTTCCATATAACACCCAGTGCTCATCCCCACAAGTGCCCTCCTCCATGCCCATCTCCTCCCTCCTTTCCCACACCCATCAGTCCTCAGTTCTCAGTATTCAAGAGTCTTTCATGGTTTGCCTCTCTCCCTCTGAGTTGTGGGGATTTCTTAGATATTTTGGAAATTAACTCTTTATCAGATAGCAGGGCTTTTCACTTGATCTACACTGGACCTGGAAAAAGGGTTGCAGCAAGTGCTTATGTGCTAGTTCAAACCACCTTTCAGTAGCCTTCAGCCTTTTAGAATATGTCAGGTCCTGTCAGAGCTTCAATATAGGTGAGACAGAAGCTAGTCCATCCCTCAAGCAGTCCTCAGATAAGTTAGAGCATTTGACATGTGTCATCCAACTCTTTCTTTCCCTAGGGAAAGCTTGAACTGGGTGTTTTTCCCCAATTGCATGATATGCGGGTTGGGATTGTGGACAGAGGGTGTCTGAAATATACCAATTTTGTGTGGCTGGTTTTGTATTTGCTTGAGGTACAAAAGCTTCTCAACTTATTTCTGGCTTTCTTACAGATGGAGTTGATCTGTGTATTGTGAATCAGTGTGTCCATGGAGAGTAGGAAATTCCAGAGATTACCATTATACCATTTTGCTGACTTTACCTAATCTAATTGTTTTTCTTTATGGTCATTGCATTCTGTGTCCTAAGAAATCTTTGCCTACAGTCAGATTGTGAAGAAATTCTGTGATTTTTCTCTAAAAGCTTTCTAGTTTTAGATTTTATATTTAGGTTTAGGATACTCCTCACAAAAAAAAAAATTGTAATGCTGTGTGAGCTAAGTATAGATGTTTATCTTTTCTTCTTATGGATATCCAATCATAGTAGCTTCATTTGTTGAAAAAGTTTCTTCTCTAAATTGTTGTTCATCACTTTGAAAATAGAGCAACTATGTGTCAGAGAAGTTTGATTGATTTTTGTCTACCTACCCCCCACTGTTTTAATTGCTGTATTATGGTTAAGTCATTAAATCATTGTATTAGTTTTCTGTAGCTGCATAGCAAATTACCATAAGCTTAAGAGATTGAAAACAACAGCCACTATTATGCCACAGTTAGAAGGTGAGAAGTACTACATGCATGGATTCTCTACTCAGGTTCCCAGATGCTGAAATCAAAGGATTAGTTGGCTATATTCTCACCTAAAGCTTGGATCCTCTTCCAGGTTTATTAAATTTGTTAGCAGATTTCAGTTAT
This sequence comes from Proteles cristata cristata, assembly GCA_017311185.1. Lineage (NCBI taxonomy): Eukaryota > Metazoa > Chordata > Mammalia > Carnivora > Hyaenidae > Proteles > Proteles cristata. Next base: position 137,235 of record JAESUZ010002153.1, read on the forward strand.
TGTAAGACTTAGGATTCATCTTCTTGCTTGCTGCCAGAGGCCAATCTCTATTCCTAGATGCTACCAGCATTCCTTCCCACATTGCCCTTCCATCTTTAAAGCCAGTAATGGAAATTTCCCTTTAGTTGAATTCTTCTATGTTTCAAATATCTAATCTCTTCTGTCTCTGACCACTACACTCAGATTTGCAGGTCTTTAGGTCAGGATCACTCAGATAACCTCCCTTTCCTTAAAGTCAACTGTACCATATAAGCCAGTTATTAGAGTAAGACCCATCATGCTCTTAATCCCAGAATGTGTACATCAGGGGGAGACAATGTTGGGGGCCATTTTAGACTTCTGCCTAACAGGTTTTAGAAGTCCATCTTGCAGAACAGTCTTTTTTTTTTTAAGATTATTGTGGCTATTCTAGGGCCTTTGCATTTTTATGAATGTTTTAGAAACAGCTTGTCAACTTCTCTAAAACAAAAACTGATAAGCTCGTGTCCTCCAACTGAGGCTATAGATCATTATGGGGAAATTTGATGTCTTAATGTTTGCTTAGTTTTCCAACTTGTGAATTTGACATGCAGATTTTTCAGCATTTTGCTGTTGTTGTTTTCAGTCAAGTTTTAAATGAATTTTATTATTTTATTCCTAAATATTAACTTTTTGTTCCTATTACTATGTTTTTTTGATTTTCTACTGCTAGTGTATAAAAATAAATTTCTGTATATTGCGGTTTTTGGAGAGATTGGTAACTTCATTTGTTTTTGGGAGCATTATTTGATTCTTTAGGAATTTGTATATATACAATTATGTTGTATGTGAATAGGGACTACACATTTTCCTTTAAAATTTTAATTATTAATTTAATATTAATCATTTAATTATTAGAAAGTCAAAATCATTTGTATTGTTTCCCTATGTTTAATGTGTATTTAAAAAAATTTTAATGTTTTATTTATTTCTAGGAGAGAGAGAGAGACAGCGTGAGCAGGGGAGGGTCAGAGAGAGAGGGAGTCACAGACTCTGAAACAGGCTCCAGGCTCCGAGCTGGCAGTCAGCACAGAGCCCGACGCGGGGCTCGAACCTGAACCGCGAGATCATGACCTAAGCGAAAGTCGGACGCTTAACCGACTAAGCCACCCAAGCGCCCCTAATATGTATTTTTTTTTTACCTTGCTATTTTAAGGATCATCATTTTATCTTTGGATTTAGCAGTAAGGTAATGATTTACTTAGTTATGACTCTTTTTTTTTTTTTTTTTTAAATCCCGTTGGGTTTTGTTGAGTGCTTGGATATATTAGTTGATGTTTTTCCAAATTTGGAATGATTTTAGCCATTATTTTTTCTTCTAATTTTCTCTTTTCTTACCAACAGTCTGTTTACACAGATATTAAATAGCTAGTTATTGTCTCATAGATTCCTCTAATTCTATTCATTTAAAAACTTAAAAAATTAATGTTGTGTGTGTGTGTGTGTGTGTGTGAGAGAGAGAGAGAGAGAGCGAGCATGCGCGCGCGCGCGCACACACACACACACACACACACACACACACACACACACACAGTGGGGGAGGGGTGGAGAGAGAAGGAGAAACAGAATCTGAAGCAGGCTCCAGGCTCCAAGTTGTCAGCGCAGAACCTGACATGGGGCTCGAACCCGTGAACGGTGAGATCATGACCTGAGCTGAAGTTGGATGCCTCATTGACTGAGCCACCCAGGCTCCCCGCTTTTAAAAACAAAAATTTTTCTTTTTAATCTCCAGACTTAAGACTGGAAATTTGCTACTGATAGATTTTCAAATTCACTCTTTCAGTTTTCTCTAATATTTTGTTAAGTATAGAGCAACTTTAAAATTTTTCAGGTATTGTTTTTGTTCTGGAATTTTTTGAGATATAACATACTGGTTTCTGATATACAACATAATGTTTCAATATTTGTATATATAGCAAAATTATCACAATAAGTCTAGTTAAATTTAAAAATCTACTCTTTTAGCAACTTTCAAATATATAATACAGTATTAACTAAAGGATTTCTTTAGTTTTGTTCTTTTTTATGATTTTTCTGGTGTATATTATTTTTCTGTGTATATGATTTTTCATCCTCTGTTTATTATTTTCCTATGAATTTTCAGTATGTATACTGTAGCTGCTTTGGAATCTTTGCTAGTTGCAGTATGTAAGGCCTCTTTGGGAGATTTTCTATTGATGCTTTGAAAGGGATATAGATATTATTTTTTTATATTTATTTTTTGGCATATCTGAGTTGTAATTGCATTTTAGACATCATGAATGAATTCTTGTAGAGTCTCTAGATTCTGTTATGTTTCTTTGAAGAATGACTTATCTACCATGTGAGCCTGGCTGTCCTCAAACTCTGTCATCTTTCTCCCCTGAATATGCAACAGCTTAAATTGTTCCTAATTTATTGCAGCTTTTAATGATGCTTTATTTATTTATTTAGCCATGACTCTGAGGTCTTTATTATGAATAAACCATTTTAGTAATCTGACAAAGATTTGTGCAGATTTTACATGCAGATTTTGGGGCTTATCCCTTCCTTCCTGGATTTGCTCCTAACGTTTTGGCTACTCTGCCCTCCCAACTGCTTTTTTACAACTCCTTAAGTAATTCAGGCTGCCACATTCCACTTTTGGAGCTAAGTGAAGATTTAGGTTGACCCCATACAAATGGCTGCAAATTCTCACATCTTCCATTTGCTGATTGTCTTTCAGTAGTGGAAGACTTTCCAGCTTCTAGATATTTTTAATTCATCTCTGGTACCATCAAGTATGTATCTTTTATTTTCTTCAGATTTTATAAAGCATGATAAAGGTCACTGTGACTAACTTTCTTAAATATAATGAAAAGTTGGAATCTTAAGTGCTTTTGGAAGTTATTTCACAAAATGACCTCAAAACGCAAATACTCTATTGCCACTTGATACATAAAATTAAGGGTTAGAAGTACTGTAGCAGGTTACTTTAATATTACTAAACTGGTAGGTTAAAGAGTATGATAAAACTTGGATAGTATTGAAAGACTTGGATTCAGGATATAAAGCTGGAAAGAGGGTGACTTGCTCACAACTCTGCTGTCACATAAGGGCAGCTGCCTGCAGTCCGTTAGCGCCTCCACTTTTTCGGATAAGTGGCAAAACCTGCAAAAAATTTGCTTTAGTTTCATTCAGGCATTGGGTAAATGGTTAAAACATTCACAAAATCTGTCAGGAAAGAAAGTGATATTCGTGTACCCACAGGCTATGGGATAAAATACTCCCAGGATCTGAATGGAATTTGAAGATACTAAAAATCTGGGACCTCTACTAGGGAGAAGGTGTTAAGGAAACCGTGATTGTACTAACATTTGAATATCACATGCATGGTCCTCAGAATATGGGAGAGTCTGGGAAAGAAGGAGTAGATTACACACACTCCCAAAGTATGTACAATTTAGTGATATAGGCAGATACAGGAGTTGACAATTACTATATGGTGTGATAAATGCTGTATGCAAGTGTTAGCTGGGTGCTGTTTGAGAATAGAAGATGGACATCTAATCTAGAATATGTGGTTAATAAAGGATTTGCAGTAATACCTGTGCTGTGACTTGAAGAAAGTATCAGATATTATGGGCGATAAAAGAGGAAATGAAATATTTTAAATTATGGAAGAATCCGATGGGAAGATTTAGAGGTATAAAATCTCTGGAGAATGGAAAATATTTCTGGATAGTAGATAATAATGCAGGATGAGCGTTGTGATAAGAGATAAGCAAGTAGAGACCTTAGAAGGCCTGTCATGCCAAACTATGGAGTTTGAATTTTTCTTAAGGACTCTGGGGATTTATCAAAGTGACTTGATTGGATTTGACATTTTAGAAAGATCCCTCTACTTGCTGAGTAGTAGGGCATAGATGAGAGGGTGAAAAAAATGCAGAAAAGGAGATTGGTTTATAGGTGTTCTCAGTAACTAGACAAGCAGTGACGGGAACTGGTCTAAAGAAGTTGTGTTGGGACTGAACAGAAGATGGACTTTGGAGATACTGCATACAAATCACAGACATGTGGAAATTTAAAGAGAGAAAAGAGACAAAATATTCAAACAAGGCAATAGGAAGACTGCAATTAACTATATTGCCCAACTTAAGCTTTATGTTTGAATTATCTTTCACATGAAAAATTGAATCTCTTCAATTCTTCATCCCTACCTACTATATTCTCACAGTACTTGACAAGTTGTTTGTGTTCTTTGTATCTAAATAGAATGATCTGAGAATTCTATATATATATACATATGTGTGGTTGTGTGTACACATATATATGTGTGATATTGTATTAAGTGTGGTAGTTTGGGGGTGGGAGTTACAACGTATGATTTGACTCCATTACAGTGTGCAGTTATTACAGCAAATAATCTTGAGAAATACAAAGCAAATACAAAATTTAAATAATTGAAAACCAAGAAAACCTGCCCAAAGAAGAGTTAGCACATTGTTTTGCTGATACTTTGGAGAGCAGGTTCAACGGAATGGGTAAGTAAGTGGAAGTATAGAAAGGTAAATCCTACTTCCAGCCTTGCTAAAGCTAAGCTTGCAATGTTTAAGCAGGTGACATTAATTTATAGAACACAGTTCTTCTATCCATGAAGTAATGAAGTTAGACTAGATGGTTTTTTAAGACTAATTCTGCTTTAAATTTTCCTCTAGGGGTTTCCTGAATAAATGAATTTACTGATGCCACCATCACCCTAAATACCAGAAGAGAGGCAAATATTTCTGGCATTAACATGTACAAAAAAAGGCATTATGTGTCAATATATGAAAAAATATTCTATGTAATTATATACAAAATGAATGTAATTTAGATAAAGAACAAGGGTTTTCATAGTTTGACTTAAGATATAGAACAACTTAAAAATGCACATTGATCTGTCCACCCAATATTTAGCATTCATTTAGAACTATTTTATAAGGTAATTTGAAGCTCTCAGTTTTAAGTTTAAAAATTCTTGCATTCTTGACTTTAAACAATAACAGACATGAGCACATGAGGCATATATAAATTAAAAACATGTGTCAAATGACAACAAAATTCAGATATTAAATGGTATAAATAGTAATACTATATATGACCTCTTGAATAATTTTATGAGGGGAAAATCAATAATATATAATCAAATATAGAGTACTATATTTAGGTAATTTTATTAGCTTTCAAATTCTGAAATCTTAGTCCTACATCTATGTACATAAGTATAGGATTAAATTAGATGCAAACATATGTGCTATACCCATAGTATATAGAGATTATTCACCACAACTCATGTTAAAACAGGAAAAAAAATAATTAGACATTTACAGGAAAAAATTTAACAAGTTAAGCTCAATAACTGGTTGCTGGCAGTGGGTTTCAATGAAAAAGAAATTTGGGTCCCAATTCAATATCTTACCAGTTTAGATCTGTTTATCTTTGACAAATCACTTCATCCTTATGGCCTTATTTCCACCTGTACAATGAGGATAATGATAGTTATCTCTAAAATGTATAGGTTTAATTATATAACTTATAGAAAATGTATTACACAGCTTTTTAGCAATTAGAAGAAAACACTCAACGTGGCTTAAAGCTTAAATAAAATTTATAATTTCAATAATTGAAAACTACAATAGGTAAATGATTCTGGTAGACTCGGTTCAATTTATGTAATCTAGAATCTCTTTGACCTCATGCTTTTTTTTTCCCCTTCCTGTTTTGCCTTTATTCTTTGTCAATCTCTTGCCATAAAGTGGCAGAGGAAGATAACCATGATCACCTCCAGACTAAATTTGATATCTAACAATCCTAATGAAAATAAATTCTTATTCAAAAATTTTAGCAGATTCTTGGAGATACCTTGATTATCTGAGCAATGGCCAAGCACCAGTTACTGACTCATGTGATTGGCTGGACAGATAGACTCATGTACTGAGAATGAGTGGGAGTGTTGTGGTGGTAATAATACTTTGTAGACTTCTTTCCTATTACAGGGAGTGTAATAAATCAAAGTCTTCAGCTGCTATGCTTTGAAACCCATCGCTGAATTTGCACAGAGGCTAAACCTCTCATGGACTGCTCCTAGTCAGTGACTAAATATGGTAGGGATACAAAGACAAATCCATGCCTCTTGTGTTGGCTGAGGATGGCTCAGGGATTCTCCCACAGCTTTGTTGAATCTGCCATTACATAACTGACTTTGACACTTGTACTCCAAATGTTTTCCCTCTTCACTCTGTGTTCAGACTTGAATAGCAATCCAATGACTCATTCAGTCATTCCTTACTCTTATTATTTGCTTTCACACAGGCATTTTCCCTAATAAAATCTGCATATTTAATTCTGTTTTGACATCTGCTTCTCAGAGTACCCAGACTTACTTAGGTGGCTACAGAATGGCAAAGAGTGTGGGGTTCCATTTCGTTCTTAGGTAGTATATAGTCTGAGAAGACAAAACAAGGTATTGCCTATGAGGGTATTATAATCCATATAGTAGTCAATGATAAAAATTTTCATTTTTGAGAGTTTGACTCTATTTACATAATTGAAAGTTATGATCATAAGGATGTGGAACGAAAGATTTTAAAAAATTCCATACACACATACATATTGACTGAATTAGCAGTGGAATTCCGTGGAATGATTCTAATTAGTATTTGATGAATACATTTGGTCTATCTTTGATAAGAACTACCATCATTTCCATCATTGAATTCTTCTCATGACTCAGTGAACCAGAGTGGTTCACAGACCAATGAGGACCTGTGAGCTACCTGAGAATTTTCCAGAAAGCAGATTGTATCTAGACCTGCTGAGTCAAATTCTCAGAAACAGTACACCTCCATGCAGATGAGGCAGCTCTGACCCAGACTGCTGTCAGCACACAGGGTCATGCAGCACATGCTGTTGCGGAGCCGAGGCCTCCAGTCTGTAGAACATGGTGACCCTGTGGTCATGCCCACTATTACTGCTGCCCTTGTCTGGTCCAGCTAGACTGTATGTGTGTCTTTTAAATAAATATGAGTACAGCACTATAAACATATTTTCTCTTTATGATTTTCTTAATATATTATTTTCACTGGCTTTATTATAAGAATACAGTATCTACTATATATGTAACATACACAATATGTGTTACTCGATTGTTAATGGTCAGGCTTCCAGTCAACCAGAGGCTATTAGAAGTTAATATTTTGGGGAGTCAAAAGTTATACATGGGGGTCAGCACCCCAATACTCATGTTGTATAAGGATCAACTGTGTATCTCAAAGGGGCAAAGAAAGCATTTAAAATTGCAAGTTTCCTAAGTGAACTTTTTTTATTTCGAGCTTATTTTTGAGAGTGAGTGCACACATGCACAGTGGAGGAGCAGAGAGAGAGAGAATCCCACACAGGCTCTGGGATGTCAGCACAGAGCACGATTTGTGAGATTATGACCTGAGCCGAAATCAAGAGTCTGACTCTTAACCAACTGAGCCACTCAGACACCTCCAAATGAACTTTTTAAAGAAGTTCAGGGGCTTTGTTTCAGGTTTTGGTGGGAACAAATTCCTTTGGCTGTGTTGAGCTGTCTCTGATGTTTTAAAAGGGGCTGGGTTTACCCTAGGGACAAAACCTTGATCTCACAGAAACTATGCTAGTGTTTACACAAGTCCCTGAGGGTGGGTGGTGGTGATGAACAAAATCTTTTGCTCTGAGAGTTGCAGTTCTTACAGGACCAGCTTGAGGCCCAGTTGAGAAGAGGGCTTCAAGGAGCCTGACTGGAGTTAGATAAAGGACAGTCTTTGTCACTTGTATTGCCTTGGGTATCCATAGTTTAAATAGTTGAAGGTAGAAGCCTCAGTAACAAAAAGTTGAATTTAATGGTAAAGTTTCCAGAATTACACCTGACAATTAAGACATTGTTAGCCTGGTAAGGTAGTACCAAGTATTAAACCTCTCAAAAAGATCATTAGAAAATACTTGCCGTGTATATGAGGCAAAATTTATTTTAAAAGATATGCTTCCTCTGAAGTTAGTAATATGATGAGAGATAAGTTAAAGTGTTAAGTAGTAAGTCCCTTTAGCAAATAAATGATTCTATGACTTAACTGATATTTAATGTTTCAATAAATTATGTAGAAATTGCTTTATAGAAGAAAGACACTTAATAGAATACTCCAAACTAGAAAACTTCTGAAATGCCTAAAAAAAGGGGAAAGCAGATCTCTACAGTATTAAGATCTCTAACCACAGAAAGGAGGATGCTTATGAATCCATTTTGTGTCCTTAAATTTGTTGAGGAAAATATTAAAACATTTTTAGACTTTTATTGAATTGATAAATAAGCTATTTGTAATGCTCCCTTTTGACATAAAAAGCAAATGTCACATGGAAAAATGTAAACACAGGTAATGATTTATAATCAAATATGATGCATACAGATATTTACCAAGTTTTAATGTATTCCTCTTTAAAACCAAATTTCAATAATTTCACTGGAACTCTTGATCCACTTCCATCTCACTTTTTAAAAGTCACGCATCTCATTGTTCCATCTTTTCTCCACTTGATGCTTTTTGTTTCTATTCTACAAATTCAAGTATATTTTAGTACATTAGTGCTATATTAGAAGCAACTGGTAAGTTCTAGCAACATTTTATCCTTTTAGTATCTTTTCACTTGTTCCCCAAACTTGAGCAATGCAAACATTTAAAATAGTTCTGCCTATTTCTTACGATTATTTTTTGCCAGGTGATGATAAATTGACTATTATGGACAATTAGCTTTTTCTTCGCTTTCACTCTATGTACTTGGGTGGATAGAGTAGAGCTGCTCTTTCCCTTCCCAAAATATCCAGCACAGGAATATATAAAGTACTATGAATTCTACTCTGTCCCTCTGGATAAGAAATTTTTATTGAATTTTCTGGTAATTCCGTCTAGACAAAGATTGTCTCTTTCTTCTTCTGCATTTATGAGCAGTATAATTTATGTGCTTCCAAAATATTCTCAATTCCTGGTGTTCTTCTTGGAAGACTTTAATCTGGTTTTACAAATTTCATTTACTTCAAGGGTATTTCAGAATTAAAATAATCTCAAGTAGAGCTTAGCTTATGTTCAACTAAACTATCAGTTTCTGGAATTGTCTTATTTGTTTTCCTAAAACCAGGACTGAAAATAGTTCCTGACCTACATTAGGAGGTTAGCATTTGTTAGTAAATTAATAACTGAAAGAAACATAAATATTTCAACAGTGGTCATGACATCAAACATATAAAGTCTAACAGTTCTTAAAATACAGCATAATGATTTTTTTATATGTTAAAAATGATCTGAATACAGGGGCGCCTGGATGACTCGGTTGGGTGTCTGAATCTTGATTTCAGCTCAGGTCATGATCCCAGGGTCTTGGGATGGAGTTCCATATTGGGTTCTGCGTGTAGTGTGGAACTTGCTTGAGATTCATTCATTCTCACTTTTATTCTCTCATTCTCTTTCCCTCCCTCCCTCCGCCCAATCCCCAGCTCACATTCTCTCCCTCTTCCTCTAAATTAAAAAACAAAACTGAACATAAACCTCTACTCATTCTGTACATCTGAACATAAACTTCTACTCATTCTGTACATCCAAAAATAAACCTCTACTCATTCTGTATGTACATCAAGCTCTAGAGTATTTTTTTCCTCCTCTATTCTCTTGTTCTGCTTATAGCTGCAATCTGTGAGCATCCATTTTATGGGATTTACAAAGCCATATTGTTCATAGAACCACATCTATTACTAATTCTAGTGTATACTAATTTAGATAATAAAATTATTCATTAGATTTATAGTAAATCCCACAGTTTGGAGAGCAAGCACAATTAACTTAATCACCAGAAATCCTGGATTTGAACCCCAGTTCTGAAAATTACTAGCCGTGAGATTTTTGAGTAAATCCTTTAATCTTTCTGAATACTGGTTTCTGTATCTCTGAAATGGGAATAATAAAGTCTGTTCCATCTCTGATACCCAAATGAGGATGTGCATGCAAGTGAATGAAACAAATATCAATTTACCTTCTAAAACTGAAGCATTCTCCTCCAGTGACTGAATCCTATCAGTTTCTTCTGACCATATCTTTACACATATCTTTTTTCATGTTTATGTATTTATTTTGAGAGAGAAAGCTTGGGGTGCCTGGGCTCCCAGTCAGTTGTGTGCTGACTTCAGCTCAGGTCATGATCTCATGGTTCTTGGGTTTGAGCCCCAGGTAGCGCTCTGTGCTGACAGCTAGCTCAGAGCCTGGAGCCTGTTTCAGATTCTGAGTCTCTATTTCTCTCTGACCCTCCCCTGTTGATGCTGTCTCTATCTCTCAGAAATAAATAAAACATTTAAAAAATAATAATAAAATAAAGATTGTAAAAAAGAGAGGGAGAAAGCTCAAGTGGGGGAGGGGCAGAAAGAGAAAGAGGGAGAATCTTAAGCAGCCTCCACGCTGCACCTGGACTCCGGTGTGTGGGGCTCAAGCACACCAACCATGAGATCATGAACCCAGCGGACATCAAGAGTCAGATGCTTAACTGACTGATCCACCCAGACTGCCCTCCACCTCTCTTGTTTTCTTCCATTTCTTCTCATCCGTATTACCTCAATTACAATGATTCTTTATTTCAGGCCTTTGTCCTACCTTATTTGTAGCACTACAATATATAACCCCTATTATCCCATTTACAGAATTTTCCCAGCTAGTATAATGTTACTCTGTCTCTCACCTCCTCTAAAATGTTTAGTAACTTTGTGGACAATATAGGAGAGTTTACCCAATCCCCCTGCAATCTTCACTCTATTTGCCTCCACTCTAAAGACAATAGGCATTTAGTACACACAGCACACCGTACTGGTGGATGTTGGGAAAGTCTTTGCTTTCCTTACCAAAGGGAAGTGAGATGACGTAAAAAGGAAGAAGGTTGGCATTGCTCCCATTTTTCCTCTTCCTGCTTCTTCCTCTGACGAACAGATATTTGGAGGCTCCATAGACCTCATATGGTCATGAGGAAAACCAAGAGCAGTCAGGGGTGTGGTCTTGATAGAGGTAAATTGTGAAACCATTGCCGGTAACTGTACTACCTCTGGAGTTTGGTAAAAATAATCTCCTATTTGTTGAACTTTGGCCTTTGAATGTTCCTTCCAGTTTTAATTGGCAATGTTCTCTACTGCCTTCAGGGTAAAAATTAAACTTTTTATTTGATGTTCACAATCTTTTATGGATATTTTTAGTATATATTTTCTAGCATCTTAAGTTACATCCTCCATGCTAGGATCCTTGCTTCTCTCCAGGTTCTTAAATATACCTATGCCTTTGAGAAATCTTTTGGCAAATGTACTGTACTTTGGAAGGTTGTCTTTTTTTCCCCAGGGTTGGTATCTGTTCCTGATTTTTGTTTTTGTTTTTTGTTTTTTTGTTCTTTTTGTTTTGTTTTGTTTTTTTCAGGTGCCACTTAATCACCTTCAAGATTTTGGTCATCTATTATCCTCTGTTTTATTCTTTGAGAAATAGTCACACACAGAAACCTTAGGTGAGTGTACTTTCATGAGGGAAGCAAGTTGGGTCGAAAGCAGAGTGGTTTCTCAAAACAAGTGCAGCTCAGGGGCGCATGGGTGGCTCAGTCAGCTGAGCATTCTACGTCTTGGTCTTGGATCAGGTCATGATCTGGTTTAGGAGTCTGAGCCCTACGTCTGGCTCTGTACTGACCACATGGAGCCTACTTGGGATTCTGTCTCCTTTCTCTCTATCCATCCCTCATTTGCTCTCTGTATCTTTCTCAAAATAAATAAAAATAAACTTAGAAAAATAAAAGGCACAGCTAAGCTTTCAGGCAGTCCCATGAGGAGTCTGAGATGGCCCTTCAGAATTCTCCCCAGATGGAAACCAACCGGTGGCACTTTTGATCCCACATAACCTTTGGTTTGTAGTTCGATGTATCTGAGGTCATTTCTCTTTGGTGGAGGCAGCTATGAGTGATTTTTCAATAACCACATATCCTAGCAGCTAGGAACTGGGTGGGTTTGACTTGAAGGCATCTGGGAGGAGGAGCAAGTTACGCACTGCCCTGCTTTTCTGTGCTCCTATTGGCCATAATGTGCTGATCATTGTAAAAGTTCATTTACTGATTTCTGCTCACTCTTTGTGGGTTCCTTGAGAGAAGAGGTCATTTCTCATTCTCAACTTACCTTCTGATGTCAAAACAAAGCTAGGTGTGTGGAAAATATGTCAACTGTATGAAACTATTATCTTATAAAAGTAGACAGGATTACTATTTTGTGGAAGAAATTTTAACATTTTATTTATTTTCATTTAATGTTTTATTTATTTCTGAGAGAGAGAGAGGGAGAGTGAGCAAGCCAGGGAAGGGTCAGAGAGACAGGGAGATACAGAATCTGAAACAGCCTCCAGGCTCTGAGCTAGCTGTCAGCACAAAGCCCGATGCGGGGCTCGAACCCACAAACTGTGAGATCATGACCTGAGCTGAAGTCGGACACTTAACCGACTGAGCCACACAGGCACCCCAGAAATTTTAACCTTTTAAAGAAGAATGAGGAATAAATAACAATGATAAATAAAGATGAAATATAAGTATTATCTTCAAATGTGAAGTAAATCTCATTTTAATAAAAAATCAAAGGTGCAACAGATACTTTTCATGAATATGTCATCAATATAATTAAAAAAGATTATTAATACTTTATCATGTAGAACCTATGATTTTACAAAGAAATTACATACTATATCCAAGATGGCAACCATCCTAAACCAAATTAAATTGTGGTATTAATGGTCTACAGTTTTCCCCTTCTGTTTAGACAGTGCAGTTTTAAAAGGAAATAGATTGTTGATCAGAAAAGTTTTTGATATACTCATGAAGTTGCTTTATTTTTATTTAATTGACCTATTCATTGCTTTAGTCTGCTGATAATAAGTTGCCTAAGAATGGATCAAAGAGATAAAGCATTATTTCTATCTGACAAGAAGTTACATGAAGACTCAGCAGACTGCGGAGAAGTTCAGCAGTAGAAGATTTCTGGGTGCTATCTCCTACCTTGCTAATCTTAGCAATTATCATTTTTGCCTCATGCGGCTATAACTCCCAGTATCATCTTCACATTCAAGGTTGGAAGATGGGTGATTGAGGTTTTCTTTGCTCTTTTATGAGAAAAGGAATACTTTCCAACAGTTTCCTGTATTTCCCTCTCCTCCCATCACTTTCACCAGGTTTCTGCTGACATTTCCCTGGCTGGCTCTAGCTTGTAAGGGAAACTGACACAATGAGTTCAATATTTACACAGAGACATAAATAACAGTGGAAGAGGAGTTGGTGATGGGTGTTGGTCTACTCAGTAAACAGGATCCACAATACTTGGAAAAATACTGTTTGCATAACTCAAGTGATGAGCTTTTCTGAGAGCAGTGGACTGAAAGTGAAAGTGAAATACTTTGTGTTCATCTCTGCAGCCCCCATTGTCTATCACTGTGCCTTGAATTTAAGAGACACTTAATAAATGCTTGATAAATTAATTATCAGTAATCATACCATCCTTGTAAATGATGATAGATGTTACAGGCACATATGTTCCGATAACTTTTATATTATCATATTTGATATGAAGGTCTAGATGCAAGTATAAAATCACTTCAACTGTAAGGTTATCGAGATTCAATTTAATGCTCCAAAGGGAAACTCAGCAGCACAGATTTAAGGAAATAGATATTTAGAACTGGAATTTTTTAAAAAAAAGAATGAAATAAATGTTGAAGACTAGTAATATGCCTTACGAATGTCATAGTATTTGTTAAAATTCCACATAAGTATTTCAGTAGTGGAGTGACAGTTCACCAAATGAATTAGAGCACCATATAATTATCCTTAAGTAATGCAAACTAAGATTCCATATGACTAGTGATAGTGGCATATAATGATAGTGTCATCTCTCCATTTAGGGTACAACATGCCATCAGAGAAGATGAGATGAATCCTAAGTGGGTGGGTAATGTTCCATATTACAAACTGAACAGATTATGATATCAAGCTGACATCCAATCCATCTGTTAGCTGTGGAGGACAGAGGCCGTATTGTTAGGGTGAGCAGGCCAGGTGGTACTTCATTTGATATCACAGCTGTGCTAAACTTGCACTCAGAAACCTAACACCATGTGAAACTTTCCTTGTTTGGGGTCACACTGAAAAGAAAGAGCAGCAGCTGGGGTGTATTCGTAATAAGTTATGTGCGGAAATTCTTTAGTTGAAATTAAAAATAAAAACCTTTGCAATGTGTCATGAGGAATAAAGATTAAAAGCCTAGGTTCTGCTGTTTGTGTTCAGATTCTTCTATGGTGTAATTTTTGAACTTCTGATCAATTCATTCAGTCATGCAAAACCAATGGCAGTTGTGGCATATGTAGAATCTGTTATTCAACAAAATATTGAAATGATTCACACGAAGAACGCATTTCAGTTCCTGGGACACAGTATGCTCTTAATACACATTAGCTATTAATTTCATCATTCTTGAATGTTGTGAATTTCTAATTTATGAGTCTCTTGCCCACAGTATGTTCCATCCTTAGTTATTTAATTTTGCCTTTCTGAAAATAGCTGTATGTCCTCTGTTTTTATATGTCTGCATTTTCATATTTATTGGCTATATATGAATCAAGAAACCAAGAAACCTCTTCAGCCAGATTTTGTCTTTTGATTCAGAGGTGGAATGAGGCTGCCTTTGCTTTGATAAGATGTATCACATTAATGGAAACCACAGTTCATCCAGAATGTGTCTTTGTGTGATTTGTTTTTAATTGTAGTATAATTGGTACACAATGTTACATTAGTTTCAGGTGTACAACATAGTGATTTGACAAACTTCTACATTATGCTATGTTCACCTAGGTATAGCTACCATCTATCACCATATAAAGCTACCACAGTACCACTAACTATGTCCCCTAGGCTGCACCTTCATTTCTGTGACTTATCCCATAACTGGAGTCTTGTACTCCCCACGCCCCTTCACCCATTTTCAAAAAATTTTTAATGTTTTTTATTTATTTCTGAGAGAGAGAGAGAAAGAGAGAAAGCAAGTGTGAGCATGAACAGGGGAGGTCAGAGAGAGAGGGAAACACAGAATCTGAAGCAGGCTCCAGGCTCTGAGCTGTCAGCACAAAGCCCAATGCGGGGCTTGAACCCATGAACTGTGAGACCATGAAGTCGAACACTCAACCGACTGACCCACCCAGGTGTCCCACCCCTTCACCCATTTTGCCTTTCCCACCTGTCCCCTGCCCCATTCCCCTCTGGCAACCATCAGTTTGTTCTTTGTATTTATGGGTCTGCTTTTTTGTTTACGTGTTTTCTCTTTAGGCTCCACATATGAGTGAGATCGTATGGTATTTGTCTTTCTGACTTCTTTGACTTAACATACTACCCTCTAGCTCCATCTGTATTGTTGCAAATGGCATGATCTCATTTTCTGTGAGTAATATTCCATTGTGTGGGTGGGTGTGTACACATACACAACATCTTCTTTATGTATTAATGGAAATTTAGGTTTTGCTTCCATATCTTGGCTACTGTAAATAATAAACAGAAGTCTGCATCTAACCTTTTGAACTAGTGTTTTCAATTTTTCTGTCTGGGTAAATACCCAGTAGTGGAATAACTGGGTTGTATGGTATTTCTATTTCTAATTTTTTGGGGAACCTCAGTACTGTTTTCCACAGTGGCTGTACCAATTACATGAATTTTTAGTAGGTTACTCCCTAAAGAGGGATGAAGCCTCAAGGGTCCCAGGCTTGAAAAGGGGTATATGGGTTAGAGTTCAGCATTCCCTCAGCCTTGGGGAGGACAGCTTTAGATAAAGCCCAACCTGTATTTCTCTACCAGATGCTACTTGTTAATGGAATAAACTGCCTGCCAAATCAATAGAAATTTGAACAGTTTGATTTATTTCTTTACATAGACATGTTGAATGTGAAGGCATACAACAGCCTCTTCTATTTTAGGTCTGGATCCTGAAAGAGATGTTATAGTCAACCATACCATATTTCATAAAGAACATCTTTTAAGTTACTTTAAAGGTGAGAC
This sequence comes from Proteles cristata cristata, assembly GCA_017311185.1. Lineage (NCBI taxonomy): Eukaryota > Metazoa > Chordata > Mammalia > Carnivora > Hyaenidae > Proteles > Proteles cristata. The sequence continues at coordinate 153,354 of JAESUZ010002153.1, forward strand.
AGAAAAGAATGAGACATACCAATGGTATGGCCTACCCCCAAATTTATAAGACTTTTTTTGCACAAATACAAGTAATCCTGAAGATTCAAAACATGAATTCATTTTGCTGAGACCCTTCAGAACTGAGACTAGTCAAGCATCTTCATCTTCACATGATTTCTTGGTATTTTTCCTGTTGGTGAAGGAATTCTCATAAGATGATGAAAACAGTTTTCTGTTTCCCCATGGTGTGAGAATGATTTTGTTGTAATAAAAAGCAAATTCAAAATGTTAATTGTCTAAAAATTGAAGGAACTCACAAAAGCAATGTTTCTTAGTGTTGAGAAAAATTATCTAAAACTTCACCATAAGGCATGAACTTGACTGTGTATCTTTCAATGTCATATGAGCACATTGTCTAACGGCATTTCAATGACTATTTGTTTTATTCCCTTGGAGCCTGTGCCTTTGATGTTCTATTGATTAGGAGCTAAATGTTACTATACTTTATTCAAACCTGTAGATTTTGTCCAGCATAAATGCAAATAATTTCTGCCATGTATAGAAATAGATACATGCTTAATATTGCATTGTCCCTTAGGACATTAACCGATTTTATCTTTGACTTGGCAAACTTATTACAGCATGATTTTCCTCACTAGCTGTATATATCTGTTTCTTAAACACTCTTTGAATTGAGTTTACCACTTGAGGTTTACTCATTAATAAGTTGACTAAGTCTTTGGCATGTAGTCACTATTTGTATGAGAGTCATGTTTTAAACTTTTTTGAAAATTAGGCTTTGGCACTAAGGATATCCTTTGTGGGAGAAAAAAAAGAATGTCTCTCCCTGCTGCATGAATCTCTATTTTGCTGTTAAACACAATATTATAAAGTACATTGAATTTTAACATCCTCAATGTTTAACTTTAAAATGGTGAAATTCCAGCCTTTTTACAGTCTTAAATCCATTAATTAGTATTTCAAACACATGAACTGTGCAAATTCTTAACATTTAAATGTCCCTCTCCATCTCGCCTCCCCTTCCCCCAATCAGTTTTGACAGTCCTCTTGACATAAACTTTATTTCTTCTCTCCAGTGGGCTAAACAATATGATACCTTTACAATGTACACAATAATGTTTTGTAGGGCCAATGAATTTAGAATTAATAGATCTTCAACAAACTTTTAAAGCAAACTTATAGCCTTCATGCTCCAAACTAGGAGATTTTAAAGGCTGTTGGTCACTGGCAAACAGCTGAAACAATTTCATTATAAAGTTGATAAAGTAACGTTTCTAATTTGATTTGAATGTTAAATCCAATTGAATACATTTTGCTATGCGACAAGTGATATTTTTTAAAATGAAGTTCTGAAATGTCATCTGTAGTTTTATATAATTCTGATGAATAGTTTCTGAAATCCTGTTCCAGTGGGTTGCATCTTTTAAAAAATAAATAAAAGGAACTTGTTCTTTGCTAGGAAAAAATATCAGCTTCAGTAATGTCTTTCAACCTGCACTTAAAATCATCAAAAATCTAAAATCACTAATTATTGTTAGTAACTCTTTACTCTGTTTCATTGTGTTCTGTGTGATAGTGGTATCCATAAGTTAGATACTTAACTTTCTTGATAATGTTGACTCCCTACACTGTGTGTAAAATGCTGAAGGAAGCCTTCTGAGAAGTCGGAGGTCATAGTGGTCTAACATGTCTTCACGAGGCTCCACAAAGGAAGTGAAACATGAGCTGGGCCTTGAAAGATGGTAATGACTTGTGTGGACACAATGTAGGAGGAGGACATCTTAAAGGTAGAAAAGGGAACAGAGCTACCTTAGCAGTAATATATATGATTGTGTTGGAGAACAATTGAGCAATGGAAACGGCTAAAATTAAATATTTATGTAGGGCGGAATTGGCCAGTATACTTCACCCTGTTTGTGAACTCCAAATAATTGTTGGTAACTGCCTCAACCTGTGTTAAGAAGGGGGCTGAGAAGGAAAGAGAAGTGTGACTTCCTATGGACTTCTGCCATTAGCCCAAGAACTGGTCCCAGTGTGAGAGAGGTGGGAATGAGGATGAAGGGGGCTGTGGTTCCAAGTAGACATGTTTTGGTCTGTCTTGTGGAGGGCAAACTGACAGGTTCTATCCACCGTGGAAGTTAAGGACCACAGTTCTGGGACAATCTCAAATTCGGCTTCCCAAATTCTGTTAGTTCCATATGTGATAATAGCAGATTATTAGCACAACGACTGATTCAAAGTCTATTCTGTCTTTTCAGATTACTTTAATTTTTTCTCTTGCTTTTTGAAAAGTGGGTAATTTTAAGTGCTGTGCATAGAACTTTTCCTCTCAAGCCCTAAGTTAATGTGACAACACTGAAGTTTCCTAGAAACATCCTAAGGGCTTTTCATTTGTAGAAAAAAGTATGTTCAGCAAAGGTTGGTATCTAAAGAGACCAAAGAGAAAAACCTATAAAGAGCAGTGACTTTTCTAATTCAACAAACACTAATTGTATAGAATGGTCAGCCTTTTAATGGACAAATTCTGAGGCCCTTACTTTGAGACAGGCATAATCATATTGCATGGGGGAAAAAAAACTTTCTGAAAATAATTTTATATACTTCCCTAATAATTGAATGATTTGGTAAATATATAAAAATGACCATTTCTTAGAAGGAGATTAAATAAACATTTACTGCCGTCTCAGACTCATAGGTTATCATTAGTGTTGCTAATAGTGTTCTTCAGATTTCAAATAAAACCACTATATTCTCATTATAATAAATTAATAAATTTGAAGTGTCCCAAGGGAATTTCTGCTTTCTGCTTTTGTAGATGTATTGGCTTTGTTGTAACTGATGAAAAGGGATAACATTTATCAATATAAAAATTAATATCCAGTTTAGATCTATAGATAGAAATATTTTCAGCAGTGATTGAATTTATGCTGCACACAGAAAATTTAATGCTTATTCAAAAAATAATCTTCAGTTTATTCTTACAGAACCAGGGTTAGTATAGATTTAGACTTTTAAAATAATCCCTTATTTTGCAATTAAATGTTGGAAGTGGGGCGCCTGGGTGGCTTAGTCGGTTAAACGTTCGACTTTCGCTTAGGTCATGATCTCGGGTTCGTGGGTTCGAGCCCCGCGTCGGGCTCTGTGCTGACTGCCAGCTCAGAGCCTGGATCCTATTTCAGAGTCTGTGTCTCCCTCTCTCTCTGACCCTCCCCTGCCCACGCTCGCTCGCTCTCTCTCTCCTAGAAATAAATAAAAATATTTAAAAAAAATTGCTGGAAGTAGGAGCATCTGCGTGGCTCAGTCGGTTAAGCATCCAATTTCAGCTCAGGTCATGATCTCACGGTTTTTGACTTCGAGCCCCACACCCACACTTTGGGCTCTGTGTACCAGCAGAGCAGTGCCTGCTTGGGATACTCTCCCTTCCCTCCCTATGCCCCTCCCCAGCTTATGATTGTGTGCTTGTTCACTCTCTCAAAATAAATAAATAATAAACATTTAAAAAGATAAAAAGAACCACAGGAAATCAAATTTAACCTAGAATATGAAATGAATGAGGTGTTGTTTAGTACTCAGTCACTGTAGTAAGGGTATACACTCTCTCATAAACATATTCACATACACGCCTCTACATGTTTCATCATGAAGAAGTGGGCTGGGCCATGCTCTGCATATTTGCCTACAACTTGCTTTTTACAGTGAGCAATATATCAAAGACATGTCTCAAGGTTAGTACTTATGTATCAGTCTCATTAATTTTAATGGCCACATACTATTTATTTATTGATGTACCTTTATTTATTTAAACATTCTCCAAATGATAGGCATTTGCCTTGTTTCTCAATCTTTGGCATGGCAGTCAGTGCTGCGGTGAAGATTGGTCTATGTGTGTCTTTGCAGAAACATGTAATTGGTTATTTGGAACAGAAACAAGAAGGAGAATTTCTGGAGTCAGCAACTACAACCAAATTTCTCTCAGTGGAAAAGCCATTTTAACCAAAACTACTAGGACTCATTTCCCCATATGTTTGCCAAGACTAGATATTATCAAACCTTATAAATTTTGGAAACCTGATTAAAAACTGTTTTTAAAATAGTGTTCCCTAAATATTAGAGAGGTGGAAATATATTTAGAAAATATTTATCTACATTCTCTCTTTTTTTTTTTTCAAAAATATTTTTTTAGTGTTTACTTTTGAGAGAGAGGGACAGAGTGTGAGTTGGGTTGGGGCAGAGAGTGAGGGAGACACAGAATTCAAAGCAGGTTCCGGGCTCTGTGCTCTCAGCACAGAGCCCAACACTGGGCTCAAATTTGCAAGCCACGAAATCATGACCTGAGCTGAATGAAGTTGGATGCAAGTGATCCATCTAGGTGCCCCTTATCTACATTCTCTCAAACTTCTTAACAATGGTGGTCAGACAGCACTATTAAAACATTCAGTGGTAGATCTATGATTTTTTTCCTTTATATATTTGTATCTTTTTCCTTTTCTATCTCTTTTGCTACTTCCTCTACTAAAAGTTATAAATATATTCAATTTTGTATTAAGTATTTAGAGCTTAATTTTGTACATTTAGTTCAAATACTCTGAGGAAAATTTTCTATACATTTTGGGTATATTTCACAGATGGATAATCAGGGTCACAAAAGAGGTTATCTTCAAGTATTTTTTGAAGTGGTAACTTTATAATCTCTATGTGGGACTTTTTCCTCAGTTGCATTCTACTCTATTCTATTTTATTCTATTTCACCAGTACTAAAATTACTTTATGACATATTTTTTAACAGATTAAAAAGAGACCTTCCTCATATTCTTTTTAAATGATTTCATGGCATTGTTTTTTTTTTAAATAATTTATTGTCATGTTGGTTTCCATACAACACCCAATGCTCATCCCCACAATTCATGGAGTTCTTATTTCATATTCCAGACAGTTTTACCATCAGCTTGTCAAACATGGAGAATAGTTTTTTTGAGTTTTGTTAGGCATTGCACTGAATTGGTAGATTATTTTGATAATCTGTAACCTCTCTAAAATTACATCTTTACTTCCAAGACTGGGTTTCTCCTTTTATCTAGGTTTTCTAGATTTCTTTATTTAGTTTTATTAAACTTTATTAGATTAAATTCTGGATATCTTATATTTTTGTTTTGCTTTTGAATTATTTTTTTTTCCTTGTTGTTATTTGTTTTTATGACAGGAGCTGTAGCAGGAGGCTTACCTGTCTTGTTTGTAAGAATGTTTTTAATGGTTTATTCTTAGCAATTGATTTTACTTCCTGTTCTACCAAATTGCTTTCAAAAATGTATTATTTTATTGTCCCTCTGTGTGTGCATGATTATGTGTATGTCTGCATCTGTGAATATGGGAAAGGCATGTGTTCACTTTTAGTTTGAAATGACATTTTATTTTATGTTTTAATGTTTATTTTTTGAGAGAGAGAGAGAGAGAGCCAGCATGAGTGGAGAGGAGCAGAGAGAGAGACACACACACACACAGAATCCAAAGCAGTCTCCAGGCTCTGAGCTGACAGCACAGAGTCTGATGCAGGGCTCAAACTCATGAACCATGCATGAGGTCATTACCTGAGCCGAAGCTATCCGATTAACAGACTGAGCCACTGAGGCGTCCTTGAAATGACATTTTAACTTTATCAGTGCATTAAAAAAATGGTTTTCTAATATTATTTATTTTTGGGAGAAAGAGAGAGAGCATGAGCAGGAGAGTGGCAGAGAGAGAGAGAGGGAGACACAGAATCTGAAGCCAGCTCCAGGCTCTGAGCTGTCATCCCAGAGCCTGACAAGGGGCTTGAACCCATGAACTGTGATATCATGACCTGAGCCAAAGTCAGAGGTTCAACCAACTGAACCACCTAGGCGGCCCTTATCAGTGCTTTTTTTTTTTTTTTTAATTTTAATTTATATTTTTAAAGTTCCTTTTGAGAGAGAGAGAGGAGAGAGAGAGTGAGCTGTGTGAGTGAGGGAGGGACTGGGAAAGGGAGGAAGAGGGAGAGAATCCCAAGCAGGCTCCATGCTGTCATCCCAAAGCCTGACATGGGGCTCAATTCCACAAACCATGAGATCATGACCTGAGCAGAAAACAAGAGTCCCAGGCTTAACTGACTGAGTCACTCAGGCACTCTTATCAATGCATTTTTTTTTTTTAAAGAACACTGTATTGAATCTTGATTGGTCAATTAAAAAAATATTTATTTAAATAGTCATATCATGTTATACTTTAAATGAAAGCTTTTAATGTTGAGCAATGTTGAACCCTCATATGTTCTGATAGAAATATTTGGTGACGATCAGTTAATATTTTAGTATATCACTGTAGTTAATTTTCTAATATTTAAAAGTTTTATGCGTATGATTATATGTTAGGTTTATTTAGATTTTGTATTTCTGTATAAACTTTTAAATTCAGTTTGATGTTGGTATTAAGCTAGTTTTAAAGCCTGCATTAGAAATCTTTGTGTTTTTCCTCTGCTTATAATGAATGTATGATATATTTGAGTCCATTTTTGTGAATTTACGTTTTCCTGTAATTTCCATCTAATTTGGATTTTTGAAATTTATATGTATTAATCAGTATATAATATAGCTTCAATTTTATGATCAAGCCCACTTCTGTTCAGTGTTTCAAGTTCAATCTTATATCTTTATTATTTTCTTCCTTCTACTTTTTTGAGTTAATTTGGCTATTGTCACAGTTTCTTGAATTAACAGCTTATTTTGATTTTTCCAGTCTTTCGCGTTTCCTAAACAATGCATTTATGATTACAGAGTTGCCTCTTAGAAACGTTCTGGTTGCCTTGATGGATTTTGATGAGTCCTCTCATTTTTGGCTATTTCTAAGTAGGATATAACTTCCATTTATATTTTATCTTTGATCTAAGAGTTAATTAAGTAGTTTTTTTCCTTGGTTTCCAAATGTATTCTGTTGTTATTTTACATGCTTTCCTTTTTTTGTCGACATTTATTATATTCATACTGTCTAAGGAATGTGGCCCTATGATTTCTAGGTTTCAGAAGTTACTGAGAATTTTCCCCCTGCAACATGGTTTAAATTCATATTTATAATTTTTGCTGAAAAAAAAAGTCTCTAGAGACTCTTAGCTATATGACATAAACTAAGTTATATATGTTTTAAATCCTCGGTATTCTTATATCTTTCAATCTAATGTTTTATTGTGGTCAGAGGTTTGGTAGTCATTCATTGTGACTGCAGATTTGTCAGTTCCTTCTAAAATGTATATTTTTATTGTAATTCCTTACTTCTTTCTCCGAGTAGTTTTCTACATTTTCACTCTTTTTTTTTTAATGTTTTATTTACTTCTAGGAGAGAGAGAAAGAGACAGCGTGAGCAGGGGAGGGTCAGAGAGAGAGGGAACCACAGACTGAAACAGGCTCCAGGCTCTGAGCTGGCAGTCAGCACAGATCCCGACGCGGGGCTCGAATCCACGAACCGCGAGATCATGACCTAAGCGAAAGTCGGACGCTTAACCGACTAAGCCATCCAGGCGCCCCCACATTTTCACTCTTTACCTTGAGGTCTTGTGCTTTCTCCCAGTCATCAGATGAAATAAACACCCCTAGTCGTGTGTCTTGCTTTTGCAATGGATTTTGAGGGAATGGACACAAACAGAAGGAATAAAAATACTTGCATAATTAGGCTTGGAATCCTGTGCACCTGATCTCTGTCTGAGGCCATCTTGCTCCAGATGACTGTCAGACCCATTCTTTGAGAGTCTGTGATATCTGGTGGTGGGAGGGTATTTTATTCAGCATTATTGCAGCAGAAATATGACTAAAACCAAAACTAGTTACAGGGTTCGGTTGCTAATATAATGAAAACTGAAAATCCATGGAATTGGCTTTGGGTAAGAATAACAGATAGTGATGAAACTATTATGGGAGGGATCATGAACTTTGTTATCCAATGGTGAAGCCTGTAGAATTATCACCTATGATAAATTCAAGGCAAAAAATGAATATAATGACCTTATATTGCTAGACAAAGAGGTTTCCTGGCCAAATGATGATAGCAAGAGCTGATTGTTACGAAATGCAGTTTATGAAAGGTGTTTCAAAAAATGGGGTGTGGATTATGACATATGTAGTTGATTAGAAACAAATATGTATTTTTTTAAAACTCTAAAACAAACTTTTAACAGAGTTCTATTACTATTCTGGATTAAGAGTTTGTGACTTTGGAAGATTGAAAAAAAAAAAAAAAATCATCTGCCCCTACCTTTCATGAGTCACAAAGGAAAAGACTAGGAAAAACCTTCTTTTGCTAGGAAGGAGATAATCCCCCTTAAATATTTCAGATGTGGCCAAGGAAAGGTAATAATGGATGTTGCCAAGAGAACAGAATAAAGATCTACCTCCAGGAAGAGAAGTAGACCTATTTTTTTTTTTTAATTTTTAAATGTTTTTTTTCATTTATATCTAGGAGAGAGAGAGAGAGAGACAGCGTGAGCAGGGGAGGGTCAGAGAGAGAGGGAGTCACAGACTGAAACAGGCTCCAGGCTCTGAGCTGGCAGTCAGCACAGAGCCCGACGCGGGGCTCGAACCCACGAACCGCGAGATCATGACCCAAGCGAAAGTCGGACGCTTAACCGACTAAGCCACCCAGGCGCCCCGAGAAGTAGACCTATTAAGGGAACATTCTTTAGGCCAGAGTAGGAGGATCTGACTGAATTTCCACAACCGGATTACTGAATGGTCATGAACTAGGCACTTGTGTGCACTTTCCAGCTTCCCCTTCTTTTCAAAGTGTTTAAGCTGGTCTGGTCTCAACAATGGACTTTGACTGTATAGAGGGCAGGTTAGTTTAGTTCATACTTCTCTGGATTAAGAGGAGATGGATTTGGATTTCACTTAGATCATAAGGTATTGAATTTTGAGCCAGTTGTCATAATTTGACACATTTGGGGCATCCAAGGGCAAAGTAGGTATATTTTTTGAGTGAGAGATAAGTGAGTAATAATGGAGAAATGACTTACTAATCACAGATCCATATTTTTATAGTAATTTTATTTATAGTCATAGAAAATTCCATTTGACAGTGAAATATAGCAAAGGCCATTGACCTATCACATAATGTATATTGAATTCTTCTTAAGCCCAAGGTCTATTTCTGTGCATATAAATGTATTGCAGAAATATTAGCTAACGATGATTATAAATGATACACATTACTAAAGTAAAAGAATAGGAGGGGGTTAACATACTCTTATAAAGACAAACTTAATAGAACCTTGTAGAATTGGAAATACATATTTTTTTCCAATGGGAATTTTATAAATATTAGATCCATCTGGAGAAGGTGATCCATTATAGATACAAAAGAAGATCACTTTCTTACTTGCTTGTGGAGGCTGGGCACAAGGCAATTTAAAGAATAACAATTTTTTCAATCTAAAAATCTTCAAGTTTAAGAGTGGTTATCATTTTGCATTATGAAAAACTACTTTCTTTAAGTCTAAAGATGATTATTTACAAAGGGTAGTATGTACTTCCTTTGCTTTATTTCTTTGTCATAGTTTTCGTTTCACAGAAGTACTTACTTGCGTACTGACATTTATTTAAAAGTGAATTCTCAAAGACTCATAGAATAATCACAGTGAGAAAAGTGCGGAACAATTTTACGAGGCAATAATCCAGTTCTCTTATTGCCGAACACTCTAACCAGCCTTCAGCCTTATAGTGTATCCACGCGGGAACCAGATTATTGCCTCATAAAGCAGCTCAGTGCTCCTATTATGGCTTAAATATAATTGTGTTTAAAGACCTTGTTGATTCCATTTAGCAAAATTAGTTTTTATCTTATTTCATGATAACAATGGCTTCTAATAACCTTGATGATGTTTTGATGTGTGCCTAATTATGTTTTCAAGAATAGTTTTGTTAAGTAAGATTTCTAGTGAAAAAAATTTCTGATCCTTCTTATTGCTACAATTAATCGTCTTTTTTACCAAGATAATTTATTTAAATTAATAAGTTAATTATTTCCTTATTTTGACTCCTATAAAAAAATCAAAGGTAATTTTTCTCTTTTGCACATTCATCAGCAATGATAAGTTGGGTTTCACTGTCATGCATTTGCTGCTATACATTCTAATACTAGATGGTTTGGGGATCGGAATCCAGGTTTTAGTACTTTTTAAGATGTTTGGTCATGATCAAGTTGCTTAATACTCTAAGCCTCAGTTTGTTCACTTACTTTATTATTTAAAAAATTTTTTAATGTTTTATTTATTTCTGAGAGAGAGACAGCATGAGCAGGGGAGGGTCAGAGAGACAGGGAGACACAGAATCCAAAGACAGCCTCCAGGCTCTGAGCTAGCTGTCAGCACATAGCCTGATGCAGGGCTCGAGCCCAAGAACTGTGAGATCATGACCTGAGCTGAAGTCGGATGCTCAATCAACTGAGCCACCCAGGTACTCCTCTTCACTTAGTTTAAAAATGGGGATATTGTAAGAATGATAGAGCTATCTCATAAGAAGTTTAATGGGAATTAGATGGCCTAAATGCTCAATTACATTTCCCCAATTGTGTTTATGAATCTTAGTTTTACCACATTTTATATTAAAATGTATGTATCATAGAGTTCATATATGCATTAAAGAAAGATTATAGATATAATGAATATATAATTATATAATAGATAAATAATTCAATATATATATAATAGATATAATGAAATAAGAATAGAAATCTGGTCAAAAGATATTTTTGTAACAATTAGGATTGCGGGCTACAGAGCAGGAATACAAGAAATCATCTTTGTAGGAAAAATGTCAACATTTTTTTCTAACAAGAAAAGAGATAATTTGAGACTGAGTCAATAATCACTGCAGAATAGAGATGGTGATTGGATGTCCTCCAATATCCCTTTGCCAATTTATAGATAATCAGATGTTTGAGTCTCAGAAATTTTACTTTTCTGTCACATTTTACTATTCTAAAGCATTGTTTTTATTCATGATGATGATTTTATTACAATATTAGCAATGGCTTTGGAGTTTATGAAAGACTGTTTGGGTCATTTTCCTTTCATTTGAACTATGAAGTATTCTCTGGGCACTGATTCAGTAATTGCCTGTCCCTTTCTTTACTTAATAATCATACCTGCAACTCATGTGATTCATATTTCCTTTGTACTCGAGTGTGGTTTTTGAATCAAATTTAAATATAGAGGATCATGTAAGTTCTATTTTTCCACAAGAACACATGTATCATTCAGGAACCAATCTTAAGCATTTTCTTTAAATTTAAAATTGTAGATTCTGCTAACTTAACAAAAAATAGTCACCTAACCCTCAACATGAAGTAATCATTTGAATTAAAAGTAATGTTAGTTATCAATTTACCTTACTTATCAAAGGCATTTTGGATATCTGGAGTTTGTTTTGTAGTCTAATAAATTTACTCTATTTCATAAATACTTTAAAAACTGCAAACATATGGTAGGTATTGAGTTAGGAATATAAAGAAGATAAAGTATTACTGTGTTAGTCATTTTCACTGACATTGATTTTCAGTTATATTCAATAACTTAGTCACTAAATATTTAGCTTAATTTTTTCCCCAAACTTTACAAGAAAGCACACATTGGGGCACCTGGGAGGCTCAGTCAGGGTTAAGCCTCTGACTTTGGCTCAGGTCATGATCTCGTGGTTCATGGGTTTGAACCCCATGTTGGTGTCTGTGCTGACAGCTCAGAGCCTGGAGCCTGCTTCAGATTCTGTGTCTCCCTCTCTACCCCTCCCCCACTCATCCTCTGTCTCTGTCTCAAAAGTAAATAAGCTATTAAAAAAATAAGGAAAGCACATATTTCTGGGAAATACTTGTATAGGAGGACTAGTATCCACTTTTTAATCTGGAGAGTTGAGAGAAGAGAAAGATTAGTGGTCCTGACTACCATCATAGAAAATAGGAAAGGGATTATCTTACTCCCAACTAATTTTCGACCATTTTTAGAAAATCCTATTGATTATAAACAAGAAACCAGAGTAAAATCAGCTTAATTATGTTACACATTCCTTTTAGGGCCAAGCACCACTAAGACTCTGAGGTTTTCTGTGTTAACATTTTTGTGGTCCCTTGAAAAATGATATCAGTGAAATTCACAGAACTTGTTGCCCTGTCCTTCAGAGGGGTATTGTGAAAATGCCCATTAACATTTATAGAGTTCTTTGAGCTCCTAAAAGAAAGACATTACCTAAGAACAAAATAAATAACTTTAAAAGCAACATTTGAATAATTTAATTATAAATGAGTCAAACACAGATGCATTAAACTTATATAAATGTAAATATGAAATTAAGCAATGAAGTACCTGGCCAAATCTGCTTAAGTTTATGAAATGGAAACATTTTGAACATGGTTTGATAGATTTCATAAACCTAATATGTAGACAGGTTTGCCAGTCCTTGATACTACAAATAAATATTTCATTATGAGTATTCAAAAGAATGCCTATTTCTCATAATCTGACAAATTCTCATGAGAAACTCATAATGTTAAAGAGATATTTATTTCAAATAAAAAATTACTGCTTTTTTTATTAAATATTGGTTGCAAAGATAAGTCTCACGTTCTATCCATTCAACTGATATTTGATTACAGATAATGGTAGACTTTATTACACCTCTTAGACATGCAACAAGTATTTATTGAGTAAGTTTTTGGAGTATGAATGCTGAAGCAAATTACAGGTTGGCTCAAATATCAATGCAGTCCATGTCTAGCCTTGGAGCCTCAAACATAATACTTAATGGGCCTCAGAAGCCTGAATTCATATATGAAAATACAGTGATTACAAAGTCCTAACAGAATCCATCATTAATGACCTTATGTAGAGACTCAATTTGTTACCAGACAATTATGCCTTTTAAGTGGAAATCATTTTTTCTTACCTAAATTTACAAGAGCTAGAGCAAGACTATAAATAAAAGATAATATAGACTAGAGCAAGAGTATAAATAAAAGATAAATTGCATTGTATTCTTTCTCCTAACACTGTTCAAAATTATTTGAGTATATTTAAAAACTACTGCTTTGAATATTCAGATTCTTGTTCCAAATTCACAAAAGTCAGTTTGATTCTAAATAATGTATGTCATTTTGGCTACTTCAAAGTTGCAGGATTTTTATTCCTAAGGTCATTAAATTGTCAAGTTTAGTACCTTGTCTTTGAAGGCATTCTCATTAAAGGGAGAGTTCCATAGGTAATAATTATCATAGGTTAAGATGAAGGTGAAAAGTAAGAAGAATGATTAAGTACTAACCATGTGATAGGACCTATGCTGTATGGATATTGTCTTATTAAATCATAGAAACCATCTAGTGAAGATATCCCTACCATTTTACAAAAGGGGAAATTAAGTCTCTAACAGTTTGAATAACTTGGTGAAGATTACTTGGTTAAGACAGCAAATAAGAGATAGACCTAGAATACAAAGCCGGGTCTGTGTGGCTCCAAATTTAATGGTATTCTCCTTATATTCTACTTCCTACCATGATAATCCATTTTCATGGCTTTTCATAGTAGCTATCACAGCTACAAAGATTGTCCCAGAAGTTATTACTTTGGCAATCACTGAAGAATTTGTGGATTTATTCACAAAGAACTTATGTCTATATGTTAACTGATTACCTTGTCAGAAAGTAGGAGTGGTTTAGTTATAGTTTGACAGGGAGAAATTAATTGTATGTAGAGATTTTCTTGATTTACAGGAAGTCCAAGTCTTTATATTAGGCTTATTTATTTCTTTGGAATGTAGAAATTAGAAGCAGTGAGAAAGAACATGTAATAAATACACAAAATATTATTGTCCATAGTATAACACCAATAAAAACAAAATAATTCTTAGAACAGAAAAAGCAAAAAATGCAGCTTTTCTAGTAGGCCTTGGGAATACACACATGTTCATCCCACTCCACCTTCAAGATGATTCCAAAGATGAAAATAAGTCTTCAGGGATACACACAACCAAACCAGTCTTTAAGCAGAGGTTGTAGCGTGAGGAGCAAAGATCTGCACATAAAACTGGATTGGGTGGGTTCACTGTTCACTTTCAAATGAAATGTTCTCACATAGTCACCTCATTCCCTTTATTCCCATGTTATTTAGATCAAGGCTAAAGAAGAGATTGCTTGATTGAAATGCCTTTTTAACATATTCCGTTATGCACATAGTATGTTTCATTACTTTGATAAATACTTTAGATACTATTGTATTTCTTGTTTCAACAATCCAGTGACCTATTTTATATCCTCATTTTACCGAGGAGGAAGTAGGCTCTGACCTTAATAGGCCTAAGATTAATCAACTTGAGAGAGGTGGGTCCTGGATTTCAGCCCTGTTAGTCTTCATTCCCATCTATGCTCTTGACTTCTATGGTAATTCTTTTTTTTTTTTTTTAGTATTTTTATTTATTTCTAGAGAGAGAGAGAGACAGCATGAGCAGGGGAGGGTCAGAGAGAGAGGGAGTCACAGACTTTGAAACAGGCTCCAGGCTCTGAGCTGGCAGTCAGCACAGAGCCTGACACGGGGCTCGAACCCACAAACCCCGAGATCATGACCTAAGCGAAAGTCGGACACTTAACCGACTAAGCCACCCAGGTGCCCTGGCTATGGTAATTCTTTAGGTAAAAGTTTCTAACCTAGAATTTGATTTAAAGTGGTTAATGCAGTGTTCCAGTCAAGTCAAATAAATAGGAATTTAGAAGTAAAGGCCAAACAAACAAACAACAAAAAACCCCAGCAGTACTGGTATGTCCTCTGGCATGTAGCTCTTAGAATTTGTGAAGTGGTAAATAGCAGGATAGGGTTCACAGACTATGTGTGCTATGATAGTACTGCCAGTTTCATGATTCCTCAAGTAAACGACAGAAATGAGGCCCAGGAAATTCTCATCATCCATATGCTATAACATAGGACTTCCAACAGCCATCTTCTTGTTTTTACTTTTTCTGATAACAATATTGAATATTTATCACTTAATATTTATCCTAATAAATATCCCACTTCTGAATGGGAAGAGTGTTAGCTGTCATCTTCCCTATCCTTCTGTCTTTGTAAGCAAGCTAGAAATCTGTTAACAAATGTAGTTAACAAATGTTAATAAGACAAATGAAAGAAAGTTAGAAGTTTCTATTAGAACCTCATCTTTCAAAGTAGGACCCTAGTTTAACCTTTACTCTGGTCTTTTTGTTTTATCCAGGGTATAGGCTCTAATTGAATAAGAAAGATTAACCAAATAGATGAGCATGTGTCTTTATACATTTATAGATTATTGTCTGTTGGAAGAGAGTAGACCTATTGTAAAAAGTTATTTTAAAATTATCCCAGGTCCTCTTCAGGGAAGAATGGGGATTTTGGAAACTACTTAAAATACCAAATAAAGATATCATAAAAGATATATAACAAAGATATGCCATTTTAAGTTTGAGTATCCAAAGGCAGTTAGAAAATCTGTATATTTAAAAAAAATGTATGCCTGAGTGGCTCAGTTGGTAAAGTGTCTGACTCTTTGGGCTCATGATTTCATGGTTCACAAATTCAAGCCCCACATTTAACTACTCACGCACTGTGTGGAACCTGCTTGGTATTCTCTCTCTCTGCCCCTCCCCTGCACTTGCCCTCACGCTCACTCGCTCTCTCTCAAAATAAATAACCTTTAAAAAAAATTA
Source organism: Proteles cristata cristata (assembly GCA_017311185.1). Classification (NCBI taxonomy): domain Eukaryota; kingdom Metazoa; phylum Chordata; class Mammalia; order Carnivora; family Hyaenidae; genus Proteles; species Proteles cristata. The sequence continues at coordinate 169,065 of JAESUZ010002153.1, forward strand.
AATATCCAGGCAAAAGCAGATGTTAAAAGAGCAAAAAAGATTGAGGAAATTTTGATGGTAGAGGAATCCTTGGTATAGAAGTTTAAAAAAGTAACTTGTAGTATAATGGACAGACCTCAATAGGAATGATAGAGTTACATCAAGAGCTAACAAAGACCTAAACAACATCACTTATTGTTACCCAGTTGCTAGGTGGATTGGAGTAGCAAGTACTAAACATCACCTTGGTTACAGGGACATTTTACACATTAAGAAACTGGAGATTAGCAGGAATAACTTTTATTCATTGAGTAGACGATATTTGAGTGTTCGATGCATCAGGCATTGTTCTAAGTGCTGGAGATACAGCAGTGAGCAAGACAGATGATAATCTTGGCCATGAAGGAATAAGACCTGTATTAAGTATGAATCCCATGGAAGGGTGGAATTGCTATCAAAAGCATATTGGATGTATCATTTTTTAGTTCTTAATAAAATGGGTCCTTAATTCTAAAATCTATTCTTCTAAAATCAGTTATTCTCATCTTCTCCAAACAAATCAAGGGCTTCTTTTTTTCTTTTTTGTTTGTTTTTTGAGATTTCTCAAGCAACTGGAGGTTTATTGTAGTTGTTTGTCTTATCTAATATAATCAGATCACATCTATATTATCTGACTTGAACCCTATCAGAACATCATGACATCAGAACAAATGACTGTTCTCAAAGGAAGATAAAAGCACAAAATAGTAAACTTACAATTATCTGTAAACTTTTAATTCTTAAAATTTCCTCACATTTTAATACACTTTTAAAAAATAGGTATTATATATAGTTTTTGCTTTTGTTTTAAGGCACGGAATCTCTTTTGAAATGTGATGTTTTGTGAACCTACTTTGGATGTAACTTTTCAAAAAGGCCAAAGAGAAATTCTAAACTCCTTTTTGTGATATATTCTTGTTCCCATCAGTGACCTCTTCATTGAGGAGAGAGAGAGGAAGGAAGAAAGAAAATGAGGTTTTCTCTGATGACAAGTCAATTTAAGAGAACCCTCTGATCAATGACTGTGCTTGGCCAAGGCAAGAGGTTTCTGGTTTCTTTTAAGGGAAAAAAATGCCAACACATCATTGATAGCTTATAGTCTTTGAAAGTCGGAATACGTGTTCTCAATAAGGCATAGGAAAGTTGAGCTTGATTTTGCATAAGGACTTCATTTGCAGCGTATAAAAATATCCTCAGTTAATGGTGAGAAGAGAGGAAGTGATGCTCAAAAGTTATATTTGAAAAAATTATCATTAGAAAAGACCTAGTAATGAACTTTGTTTTACTAAACAAATGCTGACTTAAATTAATGGCTAAACATATTTTAAATATGCATGATGCTATCTATTTCTTCATTGAACCAATAGGAATACTGATGTTGAAATTATGCTATATTATGAGACCTATAAACGTGTTGGCTCTCCTGAGTTTAGAAGCCATGACATGAAGAGGACTCAAATATGAATTGATTCTGACACAAAGTACTAAGAAACTAACATAATTGTTTTTTTAAATTTCACAAAGGAACCCACGTTACTTGGTAGATTCAATCTAGAGATGGGTGTGAAGGTGCATCATGTAGGGACTGTCTCAGTCAGTGACAACTGCTGGTAGAAATGAAATTGTTTACTCTAAGAAATTTGACTAGTGATTTCCTGTATCCCTTATCTGGCTTGCAGTGAGCTCATACTTTTCTTTGTTCGTGATGTTTTGGAATCGCTAAATGAATAACAGTAATAATTTGCTTTAATATAGTACTTCTCATCAAAGTATTTTTAAGTGCATTTGCAAAGAATTAAACTGTACAACATCCAGTAATGCAGATGCTGTGTTGTTACTCACATCGTAAAGTGAAGATATAAGAGCTTAAGTGGCTCTTCCCAGATCTATGGAAAAATCAGTCAAAGATTCATGAATTAATTGTAGGAATCCTGGCTCCTACTTCATTGATCCAAAGCTGGACCTCATATTTATTAGATAGACATATTTGTCTTTAAAGGTTAACCAGAAGCACACATTTCTTACAGCTCTAATTTTCTCAGCTTAGTAATGAAAAATAAAATAGAATTGCTAGGCTAGGGCAAGGTTGAAATGCTAGATTTGTAGCAAGTCTATTATTTTTAAATATAATATACTTGAAACAAGTTCTTTGTGTCTGCATCCCCTTTCTCATTTCATTTGTTTGTTCATAATCTGCTTTGTTCATAACATAATTTGCCTGTCAGTGAATAAAAGAGAGGTCATTCTTTTTTCCTATCTAAAACTTTAGATTCTGAAAAAAAGTGAGTTTCTTTACTGCAAAACAAAATTTTATTTTATTTCTTTTAACCACTGTTTCATTTAAGAATAAAATTAGGGGTTTGATTGTGAACACTTCTGAGAAGAAATAGTCAATGACCTCTACAAACATATGTGGATCTCCTTGTAGAAATTTTATATATACATATATAAATACAAACCATTTTTGGTTATCACATATCAAAGTGGCTTCTTGGAATATAATCAACTCAGGTACTTTAGGTGCATATTAATCTTTACTTAGAAGATGAATATAGACAGTCTTGTATATTTTATTAAATCTAGAAAATTTAAAATATAAAGGACTGAGAGTAATCTGACAATCAAGCCTAAGTAACCTCTCCTGCTGTGCTAAACATCTGTTCAGAACATACCCTCGTTGGTATAAATGTTGAAAACTCAAAGACCATAAGTCAGCATTAATATTCTATGGTATTTACCCACAGGATTTGAAAAGTTATGTCCACATAGAAACCAACACACAGATGTATATAACAGATTTATCCATAATTGTCCCACATAGCAAGCAATCCAGAGGGCCCTCAATAAGTGAATGGATAAACTATGGTACATCTAGATAATGGAATATTATTTAGCATTAAAAAGAAATCCTCTATGAAGCTGTAAAAAGACATGGAAGTTTCTTAAATGCATATTATTAAGTGAAAGAAGTCAATCTCGAAAGACTATACACTGTACAATTTCAGCTATATGATACTGTAGAAAGAACCAACTATGGAGCCAATAAAAAGATCCGTGGCTGCTAGGGTGGGGTGGGGAGGGAGGAGTGGGCAGAGTAGTAAAATTGCTCTGTAAAATACTGTCATGACAGCTATATGTCATTACCCATTTGTCCAAACTCCTAACATGTACACCACCAAGAGATTATGATGTATCAATGTAGGTTCATCCTTAGTAACAAATACATCATTCTGGTATGTGATATTGATAATAGGGGAGACAATACATGTGTTGGGGTAGGGTGCCTATGTGAGATCTCTACCCTCTCAATTTTGTTGTAATCCTAAAACTGCTCTAAAAATTTTTATAAAATTTTTAAAAAGAAACCCCTCAATGATCCAGATTACCCTTTATAATTTCTGTTATTTTTATGTGGGGCATCCACAATGAATATTTCAGACTGTCTGAGGTGAGTCTAGGTGTACTTCTTTGGGGATATTTTTCCTTTTATGATGAACTCTGTTTCTAAAATAGATCTAAGTGTCTTCCTCTGAAACAAATTGCAGTCAACATTTCAATCAATTTTTCTAAAAAACAGAATATGGTGGAAATATCTGGATACTACATATTTTTTAGGCCATTAGGCTATGATAACTTTCCTTCTACAACATTTACTAGTTTAATCTAAGTGTTTCTTGTTTACCTATTATGTGACCTATAGGGGGGTGAGATATAAAGATAAATACCACCTGGTTCCTGCTCCCAAAGCGTCTAAAGCTTGGGCACAAAGATCACCTAGGGTTCAAGGTGGAAATCTGCATGGCATGAGATTGAATGTCCATCAGTCATATTTAGGATGGGGAGTCGTAGATAAAATCATAATGTCATCTAGAAGGACTCTATGGGTATATAATACAGTTTGAAGAAATAAACAAATATGTAAATCAGGCAAACAAAGATATGTAAGTAAAATTTACTAATTAAGACCTGTTTAAAATTAGTTACTCAAAAATATTTATTGGGTGCCTATAATGTGTCAGATACTATTCTAGGACACTAGATGGAATGACCAACATGCCCCTTGGGATGAAGTTTGGAGGAATGGTCAGAGATGACATTATAAAAGACCCTTTTCAATTCCAGTCATCACTGAAGTGAGAGTCATGTGTAGGTTATTGAGATTGTACATGGCAAGGATATCTAAGGTGCTGTGGAGAATCCTGGAAAGCCTCACAGAATGCCACATTTAGGCTGTGATGAGAAAGATGAATAGGAATTTGACGGTTTTGAAAGGAGTTTTGTATTTTGTGGGGGTTTTAAGAAGGCTAAAGCACAAGTGCATCAACCCAGAGGAGATGAAGAGGTGAGGAGACCAAGGAGGAGGGGAATTAGGAGCCAGACCATGCAATCAGTACTTTACTGAACTTGCACACAGGCCTTTCTTCAAAGAACAATGAGAAACAAGTGAAAAGTTATAAGCAAAACAAGATGAGCATATTCCAGTTTTTAATAAAACTACTCTGGCTTCTCTTTGAGAATGGATTAGAAATGACTAAGAATGGCTATGGGAGAACACTTAAAGACTGTCTATCAGCAGTTCAGAAGAGGATGGAAGTGTGTATTAACACTCCCAGTGACATGGGTTCTGGGCTATCATTGACCTTCTGTTTTCAGTATCAGCTTCCAAAATGAAGTAAAATATACTTGTTTAATAGCAAACAAAGTCTCCTGAAGATATCTAAATAGGAAGCCTCCGTATTATCCAAATGTGTACTCAGCATGTATTGACTGTTAGTCGGTAGAGAGCCCTGCCTGTCTGAGGTTTTTATAATGGTCCAGGTAGGACCTAAAGATCTCATGAATTGAGTCTTAAAGAGTCACGTAATGATTTTAAGACCTAAAGAAGAAGATGATATTAACCTATGATGATGACCTGTGAACTTTTTCAGTAAGGTGAATCTTTCAAAGCTTTTCAAGTTAAATATTAAATTATTTTGTATTTCTAATGTTGGGAATAAAGCTTTGACTTTACACCTAGCAGGTACGTATGTAGGTAAACTGAAAACACACACACACACACACACACACACCATTTTTTATTTTATGTCTCAAAACCTACATAAAATATATGTATTGTGCTTCCAATTATATTTTAATTAAGATCACAATATAACTTCTAGAAAATTATTTAGCAATGTAATGGAATATCTTTCAAAGAAAAAAAAGCTATTCTATTTTTATGAGAAATTCTTGCGTTTAAAACAAATTTAATATTGTTACAAATATCTCACTCTGAATTTATCAAGCAACATTACGATTGATTAGAGAATGGCTTAACTATGGCAACAATATGAATCAGCTTAACATTTCTCCTCCCCTTCATTCATCTTGGAATGAGATAATGAGGCAAGACTACTCTAGTAGAGATATCACTTTTAGCTGAATAATTCATCTGTGAATAGCCCCAGATTGCAAAAATTACAGCATCATTTAAGCATTATTTATGGTTAGTATGAGGTTAAAACTCTGGCACTATTTCACGGTGCACGGAGGAAAACTATTCAGGGCAGCATATTTACACATCTAGAAATGGATCAAGATGAGTCATCCTTATAAAGTTAATGGAATCTATTGAATATTATTACTAAATTAGTTTTTAGGTCTATGAATGTTTTTAAATTAGGCACACATTATCTACTAACTGAAAATATTCTAAAGCTATCTAATCCATCCCCATCTGCTAACAGAGTATTCCTATGTAGCCCTGGTACCTATATTCTGTTTTAAAATGTAAACATCTATAATTACTAAATAGCATAAGTGAATTTTACAGTGCAACCTTTCCAGTTCCAAATGTCATCCTATCTATGGGACATCTTCATGCAGAAAGCTTGCTGTGCTTGATAGTAAGTAATTACATATAACATAGCAACAGCTGTGGAGATTAAAAAACAAAGTGCTTAAACACAAAAGATATAGAACATAGACACATGAAACATTCATGTAAATGAAAAACAAATGCACAGACTCACAAGTTGAATTAAATTGCAACGCAGACAGAAAAATTCCGAAAATGTCTTCTTTCATTCATCTGTCTCCCTAGAGCCCTATTCATCACAGTATTGGTAACTGCCCTTGGTCCTGTTTCCTCTCTCTACTGAGTGAAACAAAAGCAAAAACAGACACCATGCATGCTCACAGAACAACTATGATGATGTATCATCCACTGAAGAAATTAGACAAACCATAAACAACAGATAAATGCTTATTGCCACCTAACATTTAGAAAAACAGTGTCTTGAAAATCATTTGTTTGCAAGAAAAACTAATCAAATTAAAAAGAAAAATATTTATTCTTACCTATCAGCAGCCTTGAAATTCCATATTAGGAGTTGAGTCTATTTCTGAAAGCTAAAATAGTCCACAGGTATTATAGGCAGAGGTACAAATTTGTGTTTCAGTTTCTAAGTTTAATATATAGCTGTAAATTTGTTTTTGTAATAAACAAATAATGTATGCCAACTGTAGACAAATTTGAAAATACAAATCAGAAAAAATAGAAAAGAAAAACATAACCCTATGGTTAGCCATTGTGTGCCTTATTGCTCTGAGACCCTTGGGTAGATTCAAGGCAGCCCTGGAAAAATAGAATGCATACTTTGCATTGTCATACTGCAGAAATTTCCTCAGAGATCCTATAATGGATCCATGAGTGCTGACATTGTCCTTAACCCTCAAGCTTAGCCAGCTGCTCCAACCATCTCTTTGGTACAGGACAAAGGGAATTGCTGAGGGCCATATCCATACTTATATTCTTGGTCATGAAGATAGTCTTTGTACCACTTTTCTGCTAGTTTGGAAATGATGCAAAGTGACAGCAAACTGAGGAGTCCTCATTTCTGTGAGTTTTGATTTGGTGGTCAGCTGAGTTCAAGTACTCAAAGTCCATTTCCTAACTTACGTTAATTTGAAGAACTGTGCTCTGGATCTTAGTCTTAGTTGGGAGTCCTCCAAAGAAACAGAACTAATAGCGTGTGTGTATATATACATACATGTGAAATATTTATATAATCATATACATATGGATGCTTATATAAAGAAATTTATTGCAAGATATTGGCTCATGTGGCTGTGGAAACTGACAAGTCTCAAAATCTGCAGCTGGAGACCCAGGAGAACTGATGGTATAGTACTGGTCCCAGTTTGAAGGCTGAGAACCAGAAGACCTGAGGCTACAGTACTAGCTGTAAAGTCAAGAGGCTTGAGACCTGGGAAGAGCTAAGAGCTGATATTTTAGTTCAAATCTGAAAGTAGACAAGAGCTGATGGCCCATTTCATAGACAGTGAAGCAGGAGGAATTTTCTTACTCAGGGAAGAATCAGTCCTTTGGTCTACTCAAGCCTTCAACTGACTGGGTGTAACCTACCCACTTATGGAAAATAATCTGCTTTGTTAAGCTTACTGATTTAAATGTTAATCTTATCTAAAACACCCAGAATATTGTTTGGCCAGATATCTGGGCACCCCATGGCCCAGTTCACTTAAAAATAAAATGAACCATTCCCTTGGTTTTCTAGTGTTGAATATAGATTTTTCTCCTGATTTCTCCTCTTCCACGTGGTCAATTATATATTCTCCAATCTTTCCCATTAGCATATAAACATATTTTAATATTCACCACATTCTAAAAATCCGGAATTGACCCCAATGTCTTCCTGAGGCTGTTGTAGGGACAGCTCTCGGCTTCTGTAAATGTTTAGAAAGAGTTGGCCTTATTTATTTATGCTCTCACTCCCATTTTTGTCTTTGCCCATCTCAGTATGTCTGTCTTTTGACATTCTACTATAATAATCACTGTCAACTTGCAGTCCATCTTTTTTTGTTTGTTTTTTTTTTCATCATTTCATGACTTCCCAGGAGCACTTGATGTGGTTAGTGTTTCTCTTGGAATCCTGTTCTTCTCTTGGCTTTCTTGACATCTCACCTTTGTGGTTTTCTTCCTCTTCAGAGTGGCTGGCTGCTTCACAGGCATTTTGTTGCCTTTTCTTCCTCTGTCAGACTTGAAATTTTCAAAGTGATAAAGGGTTCCTTCTCAGTCCTGATTTCTCTATCTATACACTTTCTTGAGTGCTTGAGTGATCTTTTTTAGACTATAGGTTTTAAATGTTATTTGAGCATATTAGCACCGTGGCTTTATGATGCTTTTATCTTAGGACATTTGCAAAACTTCTGTGTGCTTCAGTATGTCCATCTGTGTATTCAAAATAACAACAACTAACTTGGCAGTGTTTTGTATGGATTAAATAGATTAATACATGCAAGTATTGAAAACTATGCCCAGTACAAAATAAGCACAAAGTAATAGTAAATGTATATGGATATGTATATGTCTATGTTTTCATTGACTTCTAGGAAAGTGAACCTCAGTTGTTTTGCCTTCCAAAATTTTTAGTGGTTCTCTCCCCCTTCTCAGTGGATATATTTATATATTGACATTGAAACTGACAAGCAGTGCACTGTCTTGGAAAGCAACAGAATCTGGAATCAAATTTCAAAAGTTCCAAGCAGATATTCACAAGTAATAAACTGTGAGAATTTGGGCAAGTTACTTACTCTGAGTCTCAGTTGCCTCATCTGTATAGAGGGGATTAAAATAATAGTAATAACTATTTTACGGAATGATGAGAATTCAGCTCTTTAATATATATAAAGCACTTAACAATGTCCATATGAAATAAACAGTATGTTTAATAGAATTATTTTATCATTAAATGTGGCGAATTACATACCCTTATATTTTATATTAATAGTTTGTGGCTATTCTCTTCTCCCACTGGATTATAACCTTGTTGAATTCTGAGCCATATCAATGATAATTATATACGTAGTTGATATAAATAATCTTAGTATTTTTCTTAATAGGTAATCTCCCAGTAAGATCTTACAACTACATCATTTATTTTTGTAAACAAATGGATGATTGCATTACAGAATTACCTGATAAACAGAAACTTACAATCAAAAGGTAACTAATGCCTCAGAGTACAATAACTCGGTTGGTAAATTAGAATTCTTTTTAAATTTGTAGATAGCAAACACTTATGATATGTAATTGCATGAAGATAGGTTAGAAAATTAGGACAAAAATTTGATGAGTGCATTTGTCAGAAACGAGGGGGAAAAAAAACAACCCAAGATATGAAATCAGTGTGTACTAAATGCTTTCAAGTGCTTATGCTGACTACTTTAATGAATGTGAACCCTAAGTAGCAATTACTGTGGGCATGCAAACCAGATTCTTTCTCATGTCATTTCTAATTTTTCTTTGCTGCCATAGAGATTAATTCTAGCTTGTTTTAAAGCCATGGCCTAAGTTCAACTGTAATTAGTGTCCAAAGAGATATAAGAAATTTTGCAATTAGAGAAGTGTTTCTATTTCTACTTATCAAATAAAAAAATTTTTTGTTTTAACTAAGGAATTAATGCCTCTGAATAAAAAAAGTCTCCATGTACTCTCAGTCAATATTTATATAAAAAGAGGATATTTTAGGGTTTTCTTAAAAATGATTATTTTCTACAGCATGAGTATAATCATCTTACCTGTGGTATACACACAATGTTTAATGACGTTTTGGTAGATTTTTTGTGATTAATAATAGGAAACATAATTAACCTCTTTTAAGTATATATAGAAATATATATGTATCATTCTTAAAATTTGCTGTGCATATAATTGTCTATCATAAATATCATGAGTACAGCCTGAAGGTGGACTTTAAAGGATAGTAAATATCTGGGCTAAAATATATCAATACATATATGTAATATTTTATTTAACATATAAATATCAAAACAAATATTTATCAGCTGTTATGTGCAAGACGTTTAATTCAGGTCCTGTGTGTTTTAACACCACTTTTATGACCAATAGATATTTTCAGATTTCAAGTATATTTCTATCACTGTTCTAGGTACTGGGGTTATTGAAGATAAAATCTCTATCCTTAGGATGTTTGCATACTAAGAGGGGAGCAGATAGGTAATAAGTTCATACATACAGAAAGCCGAATCAAATAAATGATTCAGGAACAATAAATACTATGAAGAAAGTGAAATGGTTCTATGCACTTCAGAGGGACTATGTGTATATAGAAGAATTCTTTATGTTGGGCAGTCAGGCAGACCCCACTGCTTTGGAGCTTTTCAAATATCTTTGTGAAGAGCATTCCAAGAAAAAGCGTAGGTACAAATGATATGAGACTGGAATGCCACAGGGTGTATTCCATAGACCTAAAAGGGCTATGGGCCTGGGCAAGGAAGGAAGAAGAGGAGGGGGAGAGGACATTAAGACCAGATCTTGTACTGTCTTAAGTGTCTTGGCAAAAAATCTGATCTTATTTTCTTGCAGTGGGAATCTTTTGGTAGTAATCTGATTGCATTTAAAGGACTAGAAATACAATTCTGGCTGCTGGATGGGTAATAGGAAACCAAGAGTGGGAAGCAGGCAGACAGCAAGTCATTTGCCAGCTGATATAAACTGGGTAGAGATGATGGTGAGTTAGACTAAGGTTGTAGGTACTAAGAGGTGGTCTTACTTGGAATATATATTGAGGGACCTCCTGATGGATGAGATAGGAGAGAGTGAAGGAGATGAGTCAAGTAGGACTATTTAGTTTTGTTGATTTTCCCTGGAGAAGGATGTTGCTACCCTTTGTGAAGATGGGGAAGGCTTGGAAATAGGCAGTGTAAATATATGGGCAGGATGTAATAAATTGTCCTTTTCAGCCTGCATGCACTTTGACATGCCTGTAGATACCACAGTAAAGTTATAAAAAAGGAAATTAAACATATGTGTTAGGAGGTAAAGGAAGAAGACATATCTGGAGAGAAAATTTAAGAGTTGTCAACACATCAGAAAATATATATAAAGTCATGGGAGTCTATCAGATAACCTAGGTAGAAAGTATACCAGGAAAAGAGAAGAAAGCTAAAAATGAAGACTGCAGTCATCTAAAATTTGGTGGTCTAGGAAAGAGGAAAAACCTTCAAAAAACAGTATGAAGAAGAGGCTAGAGTAATAAAGGTAAACCAGGAGACTGGTAAGTCTAGAAACACTATTTTGAGAAGGAACAGGTGGTAAATCATGTCCAGTGGTAAAAGAGGTTGTGTGAACCAGGGTATGGGATCGCAAAGTGTGTGCTGGCCTGAATTAGAACATTGGGGAGAAAAAAACCTTTTTGGAAATGGTTATGAAGCTATCGAAAGTTAGGACATAGAAACAAGTAGAGGCAAGTCTTAGAGGGTTTTTTTAAAAATTTTTTTTAAAAATGTGCATTTATTTTTGAGAGAGACAGAGAGAGAAAGAGAGAGAGAGTGCAAATGTGAGCATTAGAGGGGCAGATAAAGAGGGAGACACAGAATCTGAAGCAGGCTCCAGGCTCTGAGCTGTCAGCACAGAGCTCATTGCAGGGCTTGAACTCACGAACCGTGAAAACATGACCTGAGCTGAAGTTGGACGCTTAACTGACTGAGCCACCCAGGTCCCCCTAGAAGTTTGGTTTTGAAAGAGAGCAGAGGAAATGGCCAATAAGAGGGGCATCATTCATTTCATTCAAAAAGTAAAACATGAAAGGTCTCTTTGGCTGCAACATCTGTCAGGATATTTATCTTCAAGATTGGTTCAGGTCACCTAGGTGTATAGGTAAGTTCCATTTTCTGCATGGTTTATTCTTTAATAGGTTCTTTGAGACTACAGGCTTGGTGAAAGTGGCCTTCCCAGATGAGTAAACCTTTTCTTCTAAGGAATTTGAATAGCTGCATTTTCTTCCTAGGACTGTAGTCAAGCACAGAGTTCATACTGTATAATGATTAACTACACTATGTTTTGGAGATTCTAAAGCAAGAAGAGATAGCCTCCATCATTACCAATCTGGTAGCCTAGTTACCTCTCATTAAATTCTGACTCTGTCTTATTTTGGGGGGTTGTGAAAGTTAGTGCCAAATTAATTGTTACTACCTTTTGGGGAAAATATGTCATTTGTTCTAGATAGATAAAAATGAATTTACTGTCACAGTTGCTTTGGAATTAAAATTAAAAGTCCATCAGAAATAACTTTCACATTCAACTTTTCTGGAGAAAAGTATAAAGAACAAAAGCATCTGTACTGTGTATAAATTGGCAAGTATCCTCGTCTGGCACTTTCCAAATTGTTTTAGCAACGTTTGGCAAGAATCTATCACAAATTATGGATGATTATAATTTTGCAGTATGTGAAAGCAGATGGAGAAGATGAATTGACAGGGAGAATGTTTCTTCCTAGGAAACTGATTGGTAATAATAATTATCTTTGAAGAAGATAAAAAGTAAGAATTACCCCCCGAGTTTCATATATATATATTTGAGAAAAAGCCCTTAACTTATAAAAAATTCAAAACTGATAGATCTACCAAAAATTATTCCATGCACACAGTGTACAAACTGAAAAATACTCTGTCTATTATAATTAATTAAATTGGCAGTTAATTGAAGAAATAGGACATAATTGATAATGGCTTACTTTTCTTAGAGGGAACGTTTCTATGCTCCTAACAAATGAGATCATTTTTCAATCTTTCTTTTTTAGCTCCTGAGTAATCACATGGAAAATCATGGTAAGTTTATAAAAGGGCCACATTTTAGAGGAAGGAAACTGAAAATAAGCTAGTTGTTGTTATTGAATAATTTGTAATGGTAATTTGTGGTTTATAACGACATACTTCTGAGGGGAGCTGAGGTTTAAAGTCAGAATATCAAGGTCAAATCCTGGGCCACTTAATCCTTAGGAATGACTTCACCCCTTAATCCTTCAACTCCTCTCCTGTCAGGATCCAACCACTTCTCACCACCATCTCCACAGCGACTCTGGCCCCTGCTGCCATCATTTCCACTGGGGTTGTTCAAATAACCTTCTGATTACTTTCCCTGATTTGAATCTTGCTTTCTTCTCACAGTTCTGAAAACGGTGGTCATAGGGAGCCTATAAAATGGTAGATCGTGAGGCTCAGACCTTCTGTGGTTTTAGGACCCACTTGCATTGTGTTCCCATCATTGTTTTAAAGTTTATTCATTTATTTTGAGGAAGTGGGGAGAAGGAGAGGGAGAGGGGGGAGGGACGGAGATGGAGGGAGGAAGAGAGAGAATTCCAAGCAGGCACCACACTGTCAGTGCAGAGCCCAGCCTGGGACTGGAACTCACAAACCATAAGATCTTGACCTGAGACCAAATCAAGAGTCAGACCCTTAACTGACTGAGCCACACAGGTGCCTCCTCATCTCTTTCTTAACCCTGTGGTCACAGCTTTTGCACGTTCTCCCTTGCCCCTGTTTCTCCACACATGCTGGTCTCCTCACTGTTCTTTGAACACACCAGAAAAGCTCTAGTCCTTTCTATGTGCTGCTTCAACTGGGGGACTCTGCTCTCCCATCTCTTCATAACCTATTCCTTCATCTCCTTTGGGTTTTCCTTCAGGAAATCTTCCCTGAATGTCCTATTTCAGACTGAAATCCTCCTTGGACACATTCCCATCACCTGTTTGGCAAAAATGATAGCAAGCCCTGTCATTCTTTCCTACCCCTCCCCCCAACCAATCACATTTATGGACTTTAGTTATTTGTATTGTTTATTGTCTGTTGTGCCTCACTAGAATGTAAGGTACATGTCAACAGGGATTTCCACCTCTATTGTTTATAGTGACCTGACGCAAGATAGGAACAACGAATGTTTTTAAATGAATTAATAAATTGCAGGTATTATTATCATGGTTGGGAGTTCATGTTCTGGTTGTGGCCTCAGACATTTACTTGCAGGAAACCACTTAATATTGCCTCACCTAAAATGAGACTGAAAACTCTGACTTCAATAGGCTGTTACGGGGATTAAACAAGATAAAATATCTACCTTACAGGCTGCTATGAGGGTTAAATAGAACATTTACATGAAAGTACCAAGCACACTGCTTGGAAGATAAAAGGTGATGAATTAATGTTAATAAAATTTGCATCTGAATGAATTGATAATATTGTGCAAATCCAGGCATCATTTATTTGGGCCCTAATTTTGTATTTAGGGGAAAAATTATGGATTATTTTTCATGGGATGTTTTGTAGAGAGCAAAATCTTACCCAATTATGTATTTATGCCTAAACTCCTTATTCATACTTAGATGGTTCTGTTTTTCACTTATAAAATATGTATCTTGGACTATGCATGGATATCTTGCCAAGGCCTCGTGCCCACAAACCATCAGGAGCACTTTTATGGTCAGAGTTGGATTTATTGTGTATTGCTTTGAAGAGATAGAGACCATGTGCCATGGGCATCGTGGCATACATACCTCAGTAAGAAGTTATTAGAAGGAACTCACAGGTTATGGGCTTATGTTAGGAAATTTTAGGACGGTGTTTAAGAAAATGGTACTTGGGGCTGGGTGCCTTTAGGAAGCTGAGTCAATTCTGTGATGGAGCACTTTGGTTTCCATCTAGAGGGTATGAGGAAACAGGGAACTAAATGGTACCTGGAAAAGTAGCAGGAACTGCTTACGTTTGTGGAGGGTGGCGGATGTTTGGTAGTTGTTGTGTGTGTAGTTTGCACTGTAAGCTTGTTGTTCGTGCTCAGCCATGACTGCTAAATGGCCTTGTCTTTGTCCCACTTCATCGTGGTCACATAGTGACCTTGTCTGCTCTTGGTGACATGGGAGATTATTTATGATCAGCAAAACACCATGACTTCCCGCTGAGTACTGAGGTTCGGGCCTAGCAACTCCAAGGCTTAGTTCCCAAATGCCATGGGCTATACTTGTCCCTTTCTTAGGCTTTGTACACATATGCACATATACTGGAACTTGCTTTTGATGATTTTGACACCTTTTTATTCCCAAGTGCTAAGCCACCAAATTTTAGACGACTCATTCTTAAGGTAAATAATTCTTAGGGAAAACTGTCCATATAATTTTATTTCCAAATTAATCCTCATTGATTTGTAATAGTTTTAGTAGAAATGAATACCCAGCCTTTCTTAGGTTAAATAGCTATAAATATCCAAATATAGGTTAGGTTAACTAAATAATATTTTGGAACAAACAAGTTTTGCCAGGCATAATCTGCAATGTATGTATCATTTCCTAAGAATACATTATCACAATTAAAAATAGCATTTGTAATAAAAGTAAACAGAAATAAAAATTGCATGGCAAAAACATTCTTGTAATTGAATCATGAAGAAACATCCAATTCCCTCAAGTGCCTTTTAAACATTATTATAGCTTCCATAAATTTATACCACTCATTTTTTTGGTTCTCTGTTAGGATATTTGGTGTGTAAAAGTTTATTTATGAATATCTCACTTATTAAAAAAACATGTATCAATTTATTTAAATATTAGTCGACTGTTGATGCCTAGGATGCTAGCTATTCCACTGAAGTAAAAACTCTCATTGGGGTGCCTGGGTGGCTCAATTGGTTAAGCCTCAGACATTGGCTTAGGTCATGATCTGGCAGTTTGTGAGTTCAAGCCCCATGTCGGGTTCTGTGGTGACAGCTCAAAGCCTGGAGCCTGCTCTGTCTCTGTCTCTGTCTCTGCCTCTTCCCATGCTTGTGCTCTGTCTCTCTCACAAATAAATATTAATTTTTTAAATAAAACTTTTCAGCATTGTGTTTAGATTTTTTTAACATTCATTTATTGTTGAGAGACAGAGCATGAACATGGGAGGGACAGAGAGAGGTGGAGACACAGAATCCAAAGCAGGCTATAGGCTCTGAGCTGTCACCACAGAGCTCAATGTGGGGGGTCAAACTCAGGAACTGTGAGATCATGACCTGAGCTGAAATAGGATGCTTAACTGACTGAGCCACCCAAGTGCCCATCAGCATCATGGTTTCAAATTTTATTGGATTAGGTCATTATCAGGCTAATAAGTGGTTCTCACATTATAAACAGACAGATAAATAGATAAAAAGATTATAGATAACGTTATGGATTTATAGACACTTATTTCTGAATGATGATCCAGTCAAATCTTTTTTTTTTTTTAATAAAACGAGACCTATGGATAGATGTTAAATTACATACGAAGAAATGCAGAGCAGAAATGAAAAACTAGAGTTTTTTTTATACTTCACAGTCAAGCTTTTCCACTCTGACACTTGTCTTTATCTCTTTGGGTTAAGTTGAAAATCTCCTGTGGATTTATCTTTCTTATATGGCAATTCATATAAAGTCAACATTTATTATTTGAGGGACCCAGGAAGAACAGCAAATAAAATTGTCAGTCTTCTTTTATTTCATCACATTTTGTTAGTCTGAAAAAAAGCACACTTGGTCACAAAACGCTTCAGTAAAGGCAGACAGAGATGGCTTTCAATTGCATGGTATAGAACAAGAGTTTCAAAAATGATGTAGTCTTCTGTTGACAGGACCTAATCAGTCTATGGGTTTCTGTAAATCTATAAATTATTATGTAATTCTTACTCAGATTGACACAGGAATGATGAATTTTGGAACCTCACTAAACTTTGATTAAAATTCTTGGCTCTTTTACGTTGAAACACTCTAAATGAGTAGCTCAGTGTATTGCTTACTCTTGTAGAAGCATGTATGTGCTTAACAGTGAAGGAGCCCTAGTTCTCTGAAATCTGGTTCCAAGGAGTGTTCCATTGTTCCATAAGGTGGGATTTGGGGGGATAATTGAAAGTGGATTTAGACTAGAAAACACTATCTTTAAAGTTCTCTCTTATGCTACAAATGACTTAACAAGAATTCTTCTGACAAATCTGAAAACAGACAACAAAATTCTGATGTGTTTTACCATAATTTTAAGTTTTATCATCTCTTTTCCTTTTAACAACTTTTTTTTTTACAAGAGCTTTTAGACTCATAAATTTAGTTAGCAATTTCACGTGTTCTCCCCAAATCCCTTTTTTAAAATCCCACAAACTAGTCCATGTGCATGCGTGATACACTTTGCTAAATGAAACACTCATTTATAGGACTGTGTTTGCTGTATGCCAATTTAGTCCGTGTTTTTGCATTGGTGAGGCCATCCTTACTTAACGCCTCATAAAAAGAAAAGCCAGCCTCTTCCAAAAGAACTAATTTATTGTACACCAAGGATCTGTGCTTTAAAAAGTTCACCTACTATAATGCAAGGTAGGTCTCACGCTTGTCGAGTACCTAAATTCTACAGATGCCATATACCTTGGAAATAAAGATGCAAATCACAAAACAATAAATTCCTGGTTTGTAACAAACACCCTGAAGAAAACTTTAACAAATCATAACCATCAGTGAAGATAGATGATCAAAGTTTGTGTCATGCCGAGGAATACAAATCTTTGTGCTGTTGCAAACAGTTCTTTTTCTCCCACGCCTTCCCCCCCCCCCCCCGATTCTCTCTCATTGCAGGCACACCATCAACCTTAATGATAAAAGCCTTCCACAAAAATAATTCTTAAGCCTCAGGAACAAACACCTCTTTGGCACCCTGAGAGAATATTCCACAAACATCATCAATCTCCTTTGGATCATGATTTACAACCTTTCCTTTTGGCCGACTTGAGCCATTTGTGAGCATGCCCCAGCAGCGTCACACTGGGATTTTCCTCCACTTTGCCCTCTAAACACATAGCAGCATCACTGTGTGCTCCTGCCAGTTTGGAAGCTCTTGCTTGACAAAGGAATCAAGTACATACTACAGGTATTAGGCTGTAAAAGCACTTAACAAAGCAGCTGCTTATTAGTGCCTGGACTCTCCAGAAAAGTGGAGAAAGGGAATGGATATAGGTTCTGGAGCTGATTTGTTGTTTCATATGTTAATTGTCAGTGGTATTCAGAAAGCCAAGTAATGATAACTTCAGTGCATGAAATCTGGGTTTTTGAAAAGAAAAAAAATCAAAGGCAATGAAATAATTTGCATGGGTGTATAATTCTCGGAACAAAACTTGTATCTTAAGGATAGTTAACAGTTGTCTGATAAATGCCATCTTTCTGGATATTTTCCTTGAAGCTCAGGAGAGGAGTCTGTACCACAGCTGAATTCATTTAGTATGTTCCTAAACCCACTCTTACTCTGTGTGCTCACTAAAACAGATGCACATACATTATTAATTGTTGACTAACTTGCAATCATCATCAAGGGTAGAAAAACTACCCCTATCAGGAAAGCACACAAACATTATGATTACTTGAAAACATAGGCAGATCTTTAAGCTGTCTATATTGAGTGAAATGGTAACTACTGACGTATCTAGCAATATTTATAAAGGAAGCTTTGCAAAGCAATATGTTTACCATAACCAAGTGGTGCAAACCAGAGGAATTTAAGAAGCTGGGTACTGGATAGAAAAGTCAGGATTCTGATTCTCCCTCTCTACCCGCCCCCCACTGCCACCCTTCAAATAATGTGTGTATGTGTACATACAGAGTGAGAGAGAATGAAATAGTGACACATAAATTTAGTCTTAGTTGTAAGGCTTAGGGTTTTTTTCTTTTAATGCTTTTTTATTTTTGAGAGACAGAGACAGAGCATGAGCTGGAGAAGGACAGAAAGAGAGGGGAACACAGAATACAAAGTAGACTCTAGGGTCTGAGCTGTCAGCACAGAGCCCGACGTGGGGCTCGAAGCCATGAATCATGAGATCATGACCTGAGCCGATGTCAGACACTTACCCGACTGAGTCATCCAGGTGCTCCTGTTTTTGTTTTTGTTTTTTTTTTAATAGTTGGATTACATTATAGGAAGTGATGGTTCACAAACCCAATCACTCAGGGCTTCTGGTGAAGAGCAATTAGATCATAGGGGAACATCTCTATTAGGAAAATCAAATTCATGTTTCTTACAGAGGCAAAGTGGTTTATATTTTTGTTTTACTCTTGCCTTGGTTTTTTTATGTTCTCTGGAATGGGCTGCGATGTGATTTTCAGCTTTCAGTATCAAGTTGCTGAAGCAGAAGCAGCTGTAGGTTTGGAAGATACACTCTATCCTATACTGCTAGTAGGATTGTAAATTGAAAAATTTGGG
Organism: Proteles cristata cristata; assembly: GCA_017311185.1. Classification (NCBI taxonomy): domain Eukaryota; kingdom Metazoa; phylum Chordata; class Mammalia; order Carnivora; family Hyaenidae; genus Proteles; species Proteles cristata. The sequence goes on from JAESUZ010002153.1 coordinate 188,115, forward strand.
GAGGCAGTATTTAAATAGTTTTACACTGCTTTAAAAATATCCATATACTTTGACAGAGTAATTTCACCTTTCTGAATTTATCCCAAGGATATAATCTGAAATTTATATAAAGATTTTTATAGAGATTCACTGTGTTATAACTAAACATTTGAGACAAATAATGATAAGACCAGTTAACTAAATTATGGTATATACATATACTGACATAATATGAAGCCATTAAAATTATATACATAACGTATTTAATTATATATTATGTAACGAGAAATGCATAGTCAGATGCTCAGTAATAAGTAAAAAAGCTACCCCAAAATTTTAATACAATGCAATCTTTATTAGAAAAATATAGATGTAGAAAAAATATGGAAAGACTACATTGAAATGTTAATAATGATTTCTCTCAGGGTGAGATTAGAGTTAATCCTGAATTATTTACTTATTTTTTTTTAGTGTTCTGTATGTTTTATTTATAAAATTACAGACCCATTTTGAATTGGTGGTGATAAAGGAGAAAATATAGTGTTTTAGCCAAACTTTTATTTTTCTGGACTCAGAATGAAACCAAGTTTCCGAGCCCCATGCATCAGGTGGGGGTTATGTTTTTCGTTCTCATCTGTGGCAGGTAGACAGAAGTGATGTATCACTTCAGTCTATGGCTGTCAAGTGTGGGTGAGCCTTTTTTTAAGTGTGTGCTCTTTTGTCTTCTAGCCTGGAAATGAAAGATCCTAGCATAGGACTGCAGCCTAGGTTCCTTAGTTACCACATGGATAAGAGCTAAAAGAATGGGCCATGTCATCCTCATCAACATTTTTCTGACGATTGAGATTTTCAGGTTATTTGTTACTTGAGCATAGCTGAGCAATGATCAGCTGCTTTACTGTGATACAAGTCACTTGCTAGTTTTCTTAATGATAAAAGTCCCAGATATGTGAGCAATGAAAAATAGTAGTACGCAAGATGTGGTTGCTTTTGTGTACCCTGATTATTTGATACAGGTCTGCCCAAAGCTGTTAAAAAAAAAAGTTATGATTGGGGATTCCTCGTCTGGTGATTTGTCTGCTTCTGTTGGGAGTGGTGAGATTTCCAGATTTCATGTTAATGGCAAAGCTATCAGAAATGTGATAAATATGGGGCGCCTGGGTGGCTTAGTCGGTTAAGCGTCTGACTTTCGCTTAGGTCATGATCTCGCGGTTCGCGGGTTCGAGCCTCGCGTTGGGCTCTGTGCTGACTGCCAGCTCAGAGCCTGGAGCCTGTTTCAATCTGTGACTCCCTCTTTCTACCTGACCCTCCCCTGCTCACGCTGTCTCTCTCACTCTCTCCTAGAAATAAATAAAAAACATTAAAAATAAAAAAAGAAATATGATAAATATGTAGATGTCACTGCTTTCTTCCATTTAGAAAATGGTCTCACACTTACAGGCTTTTTTACAGACTATTCCTTCAGCCCATAATTTCTCCTTCTCTACATGACAAATGCCTTCTTTACAGCCAAACTCAAACACTATGCCTCAATAAAGCCTTGCTTAACCGAGTCCTCAATGTGTATGGACATTTTGCACAAGCTCAAGGTGTGGAGATGATGATTAAAGAAATAGTTATGCTCCCATATCTTAGCAAAGAGACTAGCATAATAAACAAAATCATTAAATTTGATATTGTTTCCAAATATTTTATTTGCAGTATCCTGTGTTTATCCTACTGTAACACGTGACAGAAACATGAGTATTTCCCATGACCTGAATTTGTTTGTTACTCCTACCTGAGTCCTTATAAAGTTCTTACCTAGATATACTTTTGATTCTGTGGTATTAATTCTTTTTTTTTTTTCAGTAACTGAACTTTTAAAAGAAACCAACCTTATTCTTCACCTTTTCTAATGGTTTAAAGTTAACTTTAATGTCATCTTTTTAAATGTTATTAAGTAACAACTTCTTTAATTCATTTTTTTAACTAGGTAAATCTGCTAGTATATAAGTGTTAGCTTACTTGTGTGATTTATGAACTACTATGCAGTCATTAAAAAGAATGTACTAAATCTAGTTATACTATAGAGAAAACTTCCCATTACATATTTGAGAGTCAAAAAATAACAAATGGTGATATTCTGTGTAGATTATGGATTTTTGTTTCCATTTAAGATATAGAAAACGTCAGGGGCGCCTGGGTGGCTTAGTCGGTTAAGCGTCTGACTTTCGCTTGGGTCATGATCTCGCGGTTCGTGGGTTCGAGCCCCGCGTCGGGCTCTGTGCTGACTGCCAGCTCAGAGCCTGGAGCCTGTTTCAGCCTGTGACTCCCTCTCTCTCTGACCCTCCCCTGCTCACGCTGTCTCTCTCTCTCCTAAAAATAAATAAAACATTAAAAAAAGAAGATATAGAAAACCTCAGCAGTTTACTCTCACCCTAATGACACAACTACTACATAATCCATAAACTCACAGCTTTTATTTACCTTACTCAGAGTGCTGAGTTCACAAGGAAGTCAGGCAAACTGAATTCCAAACCTGTCTTGAGGAGAAGAATGCACAGTTGTTTTTTACTTTGGCAGAACATGAGAGGAAGAGGCAAACACAATAAAACTGGAAAAGAAGAAAATACCTAGAATGTTAACATATATTTTTAAAGGCCAAGTGTAGTTAATGTGAACATTTGCAATCTTTTGGACCCCCAGAAACCGGAAAAGTCTGCTCTCACTCCAAAGCTCTTTTTCATTGGTTTCTCTCCAGTAATTATGATAAAGACTGGGGAAAGAGCAAAGGAGTTGAGAAAGTCCCCCTAGTGGCAGACAGGAGCAAAATGCTGCTCACTTCTCCAGAAGCTTCCTTAGATGGGACAAAGCTGTTTGCCTCCCAGAGAGGGGAAGGGAACTCTCCTGTACTCACCACAACCATTCTGTCAAGTAGCTTAACTCAAGCTACTATAGACAAAATACCATTGACCAAGTGGCTTGACAGCAGACATATATTTCTGACAGTTGTACAGGCTGGGAAGCATGAGATCAAGGTCCCAGCAGTGCCAGAGTTCTTGGTAAGGGCTTTTCCTGGCTTTCCGGTGACTGCTTTCTTTGTTTTTTCCTTACATGGTGTAGAAAAGAAGCTCTGATCTCTCTTTTGCTTCTTTATAAGGGCACTAATACCATCATAGGGGTCACACTTTCATGACCTTATCTAAATCTATAGCTTCCAAAGTTTCCTCTTCCTAATACCATCACACACTGGGTGGTTAGGGCTTCAACATATAAATTTGGGGCAAGGAGAGCACAAACATTCAGCCTGTAACACCAAGTAACAAAGACCATAGTCTGCTGCGAAAGGGCAGGAAACCCTCTGTTTCTGGCTTGGAGTAAAAGGTATTCTGTTCTTCCAGGAGGAGTGGAAGCTGAAGCTTCCACATGGAAACCCACATGGGTACAGGATTTCAAAGTGGTAGAAAGTATATGTCTTTTGCTACCGAGGGCAAGAAATTCTCTACCACCCAGAACCATCCACAGATACAAGGCAAAGTTAGGCTGCTAAGTTTGAGAGAGAAACAAGAGTGCTGCAGTAGTCCCACTCTTGAATCCCAGCTTCACAGACCCTGCCCAAGGCTGCTATTGGACCAACATGACCAAGAACCTCTCACCCACCCCCAACTGTAAGCTTCACATGGAGAATCCTGCAGTAGAGCTCCACTGCGGACATGTGTCCCCATGAAGAGAGCCCCCTCTCTAGGGTGCGGGTGGGTTGAGGGCCTTCTAAAACAACACAGTAGGATCACTGAGAAAACGTTCCAGCACAGTAAGTCCTACACCAAGCATAAGTGGGCAACAGCCCATCAATATATGAATGGACTGTTTACACTTCACCTTCACCCCCTACCATACATGCCCACACACAGCCTGACAGAGAGGGTTGCTCATAATCAGGCATAAATGCTACTTACCTCAGTTGCCACTCTTCTACCAAATGTCTAGCACTTAGAAAATGTCTAGCACATAAAAGAAAACCGTACATTGTCAGGAGATTAAGCTGTCCATGGTCAAGACTTTGAGACAATCCAAATGTTGGCTTAGAAACTTTAAAATAACTGTGATCGACGTTTAAAGGATCTAACACTTGTAATGTACAACCTAATCGCAATAAAATGAGTTAAAAAATGAAATACCTATATCTGGATGTATAAATAGATGGGCTAATTGGTCAAAATGTTCTTTTGAAATTGATATCCAATTTCTTCTTAGGGAGACAACTGTATTTTGGATATTGTTTCAGTAAAGTAATTGAGATTGGGTAAGATTTTAATGTCTTGAGTTATCAGAAGAAAGACCTCAAAAGAGGTAAATTTTTCTGAATTTAAAAGCAGTTGGGTATTTAGGCATAGGTGATACCCAAAAAGCAAGAGAAACAAAGGACTGGATTGTCCAGAAACATGGCAGTGTCTAAAGAATGAGTGTTGAGTATATAACTGTAAGTGGAATTAGTTCTATGATAATATGACACCTTTTCCACTATCCCTTATCAAACTTCTAGTGAAGTTGACTCTATACACAATAGCTTTGTATGGTGTTTGGGGTAACATAAGGAGTGAAATAAAGAGCTAATAGAAAGAGCCATAGTTGAGGGGAAAAATGAGTCAGAAATCTTTTCCAATAACCAAGGGAACTCACAGGATTCTGGAGTATAGCTCTGTACAGTCTACAGCACTTCTTTGATGTTGACGGCAGGGAGGTCCCCACCTAATTCTTAAGTTACATGGCTAGACCTAGAGAAAGGACAAATCTCCATCCATGAGTCGTACAGGTTTGTACTGTGATGTTCTAAAATGTACATGAAGAGAATGTTTACACAATCCTGTGATTATCGGTTGTTTGCCCTCGTGTAAAGAAATAAAACTTTCCCACAAACTACACTATAAAAGAGAGACTTGTCACTCCTCTGACAGGTGGCTGCTCAGGATGGAATTCTGCTAAGCTCAGGAAAGAAAGTGACAGGATGTGAAAATAATGGTGAGGGCCTCTGTGCCTCCATTTTCTGTATGTTTTCAGGGCTGAGGAGGATGGATGGATTTCACTGGAGGAAAATATGCTATAATACTTTTCTACAGAATATTTTGTTACAGAAAGAGTACTTTCTTTTAATGTTTTTATTTCCTTTTTTTCCCCTTTTATCACAAGCTCCCTTTTTGCTAAAGGAACTAAGGATCTTAAGTATTATGTGTGTTCACAGTAAACTCACTTTTGTGGAATGAGTGTGAAACTTTGACTTTTTAGTTGCATATGCCTATTTTATTGTTACAAAGACATATCTTATTGTCATATGAAGAAATCCTAGAAAAAGGATATTTAAATAAAAATAGAAGTTTTTAAGTCTTATTACAAATTTTTACCTTAACTTTTTTTAATCTTCTCCAAAATAATTTCTATCAATTTTGAAAATGGCTTGATTTTTGTTCTATGTAGGTTGTAAAATAATTATTACTATATAGAAGTAATTTTAGTCAGCTAGTTTTCACATGCCTACCTATTATAAGTTTTTCTGCAGGTTATATGTTCCTCAGAGACATGGAGTTTAATAACCTTAAAATATTTTGATTAGCAAATGCATTATAATATGTATAAGTATTTTATTATAAGGTCACTAAGTATTTTTTTTCTTTGTAATGAACAGTGTATTTTAATTAAGGTACTTTGCTCACACATAACAACCACCAAATTGACTTAGCTAATGCAAAATTTAAAAATAAGAAACAGAATAGGTACACGCCCTTTACTATTCAAGGAAAGGTGAGAAAAGTTTTCAGTTAGGTTTAAAGCTGGGACCCATCTGAGACTCTTCATAGGAAAAGGTTTTGATGTTCTCTTCCTCCACTCAACTATTGTCATAAAATCTCCCAGCTCTCAACTTCTGTGTTTTTCAGTTCAAATTGCAAGAAGGAAAAAAAAAATCTGATCCCCTTGATTTGTGTCTGTTGTCTTCAAACTCTAATCAGCAATATGCAAGTATGGCAGTTAGGGAAAGATCCCCTTTGTGAACCTGGACAAATAGTAAGAAAAGGGCTGTGCAGATCATAACTGTTTCTGAGCGTGTGATGAACATTTTTGGGCATCAAGCTTTTTTCTGGATTTAGGATTATTTGCTTTAAATAAATTTCAAGGCATAGATTTTCTCAATAAAAGGGTATAAATCTTTGAAAAATTTCCTTTAAAGATTGATATCTTTATTTCCTTTTGTATCGCTTGTTATAAACAATCTCCTTTGCTGACTCCTGCTAAGCCAGTGCCTTCCACTACTACTTACAAGTAAATAATCTTCCAACCATTACCTGGAGCTCCAGTCCTACTCCTGAGCTCCGGCCTTATGTATCCACGCTGCTGTGTATAGTCTTCCACAGAAATTGTCACTGGCACTTCCAAACCACCAGACCTAAAATTAAACTCATAAATTTTCAGCCTAAACCTACTTCTTTTTATGTTACCTGAATTAAAATAATACTTAATTAAAATTGTCAATGGTTCCCCCAAATTTAAGGTAAATTCCTTCCCCCTACTTAGAGTGTCTTCGTGGTCAAACTCTAGTCATTGCTTCAGCGTATGTTATCTTCCCTGCAACTACCACCTGTATGTGTGTGTGTGTCTTCCGTGCTGCAGCCATAAAAGCACAAGCTTTCATTTCTCTTCTGTTCTCTCTGCAAAGCCATTCTTTACATCACTAAGAACTTCAACTCATGTTAATTTCTCAAAATTTTTCCCCAGCTCATTAATTAATTGACCTGATATCTACTCCATTCACACCTTGTGTATAATTTTATCATAGTGTTTGTTGAATGAATAATAATTTTTGGTTCACATGGATTTATTCCCACATAAGCAATCTCCATTTGGATAGGACTATATATGTCTCATTACATTGTAAATCCTTATGCCCAGGAAATATGTCATGTACAGAAGTCAGTCACGGCATGCTGTCTGATATATTTGGATTCATATTCTAAATTTCTTCCAGAAAGTGCTGTCTTCTAGTTATGCTGTTCCTCTTTTGAAAAGTGTCATAACTAGGGGCGCCAGGGTGGCTTAGTCGGTTAAGCATCCGACTTTCACTTAGGTCATGATCTCACGGTTCGTGGGGTCGGGCCCCGCATCGGGCTCTGCGCTGACTGCCAGCTCAGAGCCTGGAGCCTGTTTCGGTCTGTGACTCCCTCTCTCTCTGACCCTCCCCTGCTCACGCTGTCTCTCTCTCTCTCTCCTAGAAATAAATAAAACATTAAAAAAAAAAAGAAAAAAGAAAAAAGAAAAGTGTCATAACTACACAGAGAAACAAATTCTGCTAATAGGGACCAGAGTCTGAACCAGAGACAAAGCAATATAGGTAATTGAGCAATGTTTTGCCAGTATAAAAATATCTTAACTTAGAGAATTTGAAGAAGAGAGAAAGACAGAAATGGGTTATGAGAAAATGGGTGAAACCAATGTGCTCTGGCAAAATTGAATGGATGGATATATAGCATAGATAATTTCAGATATATTCAAATAATTTAAAAAATGCCAAAATCAAGACATTATTTTCAATTATTTGAAATATCAATATAGTTTTTTTTCTCCTTTGAGAATTTAAGGGGTGAGGGGCTCTACTTCTACACCTTGGCCAGCCTCCCTTTGATATTACTACACTTATGGTGAAGAGAGTGGCCAACTGTCTCAGATTTTAACAATTTCTGGAGTAAGTCAATGTGGATTCTAACAAAAGCCTTGCCATTTTTCTTAAGCCTGTATAACAATTTGAAGTCTGGGTAGTAGATAGTAAAAATGGACTCTGGCTAACCTGAACAAAAATGAATAGGTTAAAAGGATACTAGGGATTCTGAAAGATTATAGAAGGTAAAAAGGTCCACATGTGAGATCTAAGTGAACCCTAAAAGACTAATTAAGATCTTTAATCTAATTCTAGAAGACTAATAAGGCCATTAAGTTCTCAGGGAACCCTAGAAGGCTAATGAACAGAACTCTACGTTAGGTATGATGAGGGATTCAAGGGAAGGAGGTTATAAACTGTACCTACCATGATTTTCTAGCCCAGCAGAAATCTTAGGTGATATATCAGTGGGAACAGACAGGCTGTCCTTTTGCCTAAATCTAGTAGAAATTTAGGAAAATAGTTTCCTGTCAGTGGTCAACTAGTAAAATCTATACACTATAAATGTGGAGGGAAGGAAATTAATTGCTTTTAAATGAATAATTGAAGACCCTGTAAGAATTATCGTTTCTGTATTGCTCTGGTTATTAAATGATTGCATATACAACCAGAGAGAGAGAGAGAGTGTATGTGAGTGAATTTTGTGGTAGCTCAGAGTGATGAGAAATAAGTTATTAATTACACTTTGAAGTGAAAGAAAAAGTCAAGAGAGGTTTCACTTTTGAGATTGAGATTTGTAATTTGAAGAAAGAATTGGAGTTTCCTGCAAGGCGGAGTTGGAACACATCACTGAGGACTGACATAACAACATGTACAGGTGCCTGTGGATACACAAGTTCCAAGCACACTAAACGGCCTAGCTTAGTGCACTGTGTTTTAGTTGAACAGATGGCATCAGGGAGAAGTAGCCTTAGCTCAGCACAGAAAAATGGTAGGGCCACCTAGGAGAGCCATGAATGCTAAGGGATTGGACTTGTCATGTAGTTCATGGGTTGCTGTGGAAAGCTTTCGAAGAAAAGAGTTAGGTGATCAATTTTGCAATTCAGAAAGGTTCCTCTGCCATCAATGAAGCAGAGACCAGGAGTAGATAATGGGAGGGAGCTGAAATGAGAACAACTGTCAGTATTTCTTGTAAAAACAACTAAAAATGATTTCAAATACTGTAATGTAAAAAGTACTAGAATCCAAACATATAAAACATGTACGTGAAGAGTGTCAATCACCCTTTTAAGATATTTATGAGTCTGCTTGTATTTTCACATAGAAACTTTTTTTAAGTCCTGTCCTTTATTAAAATATCTAAAACATTTTAAGCAGCCATCATATAAAACATTCTTAATTCATGTTATGCTTCATTAATGCTAGCTTGGAGTATATTCATAGCATAATAATATTTAATTTCTCTGTAGAAATTAAACCAATTCTTCTTATGTATTGGAGTAATAATTCTAGGTATTATTAATATCATAAGAAGCCCAGAGCTAGTCAGTTTTCCATTTTAACAGACTACCTAGGGTCAAATTTTGATAAACACAATATTTTAAGGTAATAAAGATCTATAAACATTTCATTTTCTTCAGCAAATTTAAGCTTTTCTAATTAATATGCTACACTGTAATTCTACAATAATACATTATATCCCAGGAACTGCTATTGTGGTTCTGATGCCGCTTGCTTTGTTAAAAAAAAAAAAAATCAACGGTAGACACTTGATGTCTGAACACAAACCTGATGTCTGAGTGTTAAATTTGTCTAATATCTATCAGGTACAAGATTGTTCCTGCACTTGATTCTAAAGATGTTAGTACTTTCAAAATTCCAGAAAAATGTCACTAAATTTACTCAAAATGGACTACTAAATTATTAAAGTTTGTTATCATGAAGCCAGTGAAATGGTTTTACCTGTAAAACTTTTGGAAAATCACAATCCGTTGGGTTTTTCTCCCTCTTTGATCCAGTGCTGGGCATGTATTTTATGTGAAAACTTCATAAAGTTTTAAGTGTTCTTTTTAAAAATTGTTAATGCTTTTTATTTATTTCTGAGAGAGAGAGAGAGACAGACAGCATGAGCAGGGGAGGGTCAGAGAGAGAGGGAGATACAGAATCTAAAACAGGCTCCAGGTTCTGAGCTAGCTGTCAGCACAGAGCCCTACACAGGGCTCAAACCCACGAACTGTGAGATCATGACCTGAGCTGAAGTCGCCCAGGTCATGAAGTCTCCCAGGTCATGAAGTTAACTGACTGAGCCACCCAGGCGCCCAAAGTATTCTTTTATATCATATCTTCCTCTCCATCAGTATTGAAATGATTCACTGATTTGCCTTTTCTCCTCCCTTTTCTTTCTCACATATACTAAAAATAAGTATTACTTCTTGAGAAAGTGGATATGGTAGCCACAAGGGCATTTACCAGGACTGTTCATGGTACCGGTTCCTCAGTAAGATTGTGACTATGCAGTGCTTAGAAATATATCAGGAGGCAGTAGATAATCCCATCATCCTATAGGAAAGATAAATGTTTTATTATGATAAAAACATTCAAGGAAACAGGAAATAGGTACTCTCTATTATGAGTGTAGAACTTTAAAAAAATTAATGTTTATTTATTTTTGAGAGAGAGAGAGAGAGAGAGAGAGAGACAGAGAGAGACAGAGACAGAGCTCAAGTGGGGGAAGGGCAGAGAGAGAGGGAGACAAAATCTGAAGCAGGCTCCAGGCTCTGAGACGTCAGCACAGAGCAGGACATGAGGCCTAAACTCACAAATTCTGAGATCATGACCTAAGCTGAAGTCAAACACTTAACTGACTGAGCTACCCAGGTGCCCCTCTGAGTCTAGAACTTTTTAGTTTTGTCTAGAAATATTAAGAATCTACAAAGGCAATAGTCCCTATTCTTAAAGAGGTTAGAATGGATGAGCAGGAAACCCGCATACACACGTAGCTAAAACCTATTCATTTATAGTGAATCATAAAGTGAATGGGCCTATCATAAACACAACAAAAATTTGAATAAACGCTTTACAAACAGTGACGAATAAATTATTCACTGAATAGCATGTGAATATTCAGAAAAATATTATCAGAGAAAGTTTCACATCAAACTGGATATCACTATATCATGTAAGAGATCACTGAATGACAATCTCAGGAAATTTGGAAGACCTGGTACATGTGGAAACGTAATTTCAGCACAGTATTTGACTTTGCATAATATACTGGTAAAAACTTGGGGAGGATGGGACATAATCAGACTAATAACTAGCTAAACAGAATATCTCTATGATACTAATAATGAATTGACATCAGTGTAGAAAGTTTCTAGTAAGTTACCATCGGTTAGTATTTGACTTGCCTGGGTCACTATCTTTCATTAAGGTAGTTGATGAATATATTCACAGGGGCTTCTCCCTAAGTTTGTAATTGGCACAGGTATGAAAGGGATGTTATAACCAGAATCTAAAAACAAATCATAGTAGGCTCTATTATTTTTACAGCCCCAACTTTTTGTTATTATGTTCAACTCACAAATTATATATTGGATCAGACATAATACACATGTTAAATTTTCATAAACATTTCTAAATGCTCTCTATTTTTGTATTCATTTTTGTTGTGGTCAAATAATAGTCCATGCACCAGCATAATATCACTATATTGCTATTTTCCATGAGTAATATAGCACCCTGTAAGGTCTTAACAGGTTATTAGTTAATAGGTTTTGATTGCCGTATATGATAGCAAGTCCTTTTTTTTTTTTCCCAGCCTGTATTTTATAAGATGAAATTTACCAAGTGTGAATCAAACATCCTGCACAGGGACCCTAAAGCCAATTATACAACTACAGGATGAAAGACCTATCATAGAGCAACTTCAGTAAAAATATGTAAGAGTTTAGCTTATAAAGAGATCAATAGAAGTCACTGTGAGTCCAGAGGAATCAATAATCAAATGAAAGTTAGATTTCTTCAGATTATTTTCACTGTAGTAATTGTGTTTGGTTATGTGTACTTTACAAAGAAAAATAAAGACCCCCTAAGGGGAAAAGCTCTAGGCTCCTGCAGAACTGAATAGGCTTTGAGAATTTTGTAGCATAAGATGCATGGATGGCTCTGGGGGGCGGACAATGTGGTTAGAGACTGAAGCCAGAGTAGAGTAAAAAGTCAGAGGGTGGCAACAATATGTTTAAAATAAAAGAAAAACATCAGTTTTAAATTATCTTAGATCAATTACTCTTGCTGTACTTGCAACAAGTGCACAAGAGGTGAGACCAGCCTATGGTGAGATGTGGAGGAATTAACACTGGGAATGGGCATGAGAAGACAGATCTGAGAGTAAGAAAAAGGTAAAATCCATAGTACTTGGGGACTAATTAGATTTCAATTAAGAGTTATACTTGACTGTTTCCTCCCACCTGCTCCCTCCCCCCCTTACCAGGAAGAAACACAAGAAAAGATGTCAACGGGCAACTTGTAGAGGAGGAAATACAAATGGCTACTAATTACATTTGTTTAATATACTCACCCTTTTAGTAGTAAGACTTTCAGATTAAAACAAGGTACCAGTTTGGTCAGCTGCATGAATTCAGCCAAGTACTGGGTTCTGGCCAAATTTCAACCTTTGAATGAGAAAGTGTAAAGGGAGGGCGTGGGAAGTGTCTGCTGACCAGTACACATGACCCCCTTATGTTACTTAAAGGCACATACCAACCCTGGCTTGCTTGCTTTCCTTCTTTATTTTTAAAGCACTTCCCAAGATTCATTTAGTATAGGCTAAGCTTGAGCGGGACTGCACTACTAAGATTGGAAAGCCTGCCTCATCTAGAGACCATCTGGACTGAAAGTAACATGCTATTGAAGAGGAATAAATTCTCAATCACAAGAAGCATCTGGGGAAAATTTGAAACTTAGCTTCTAATGGACTTCAGATGGACAATTTGGAACCTGGGTACATGATGCATTATTCCTAGGGACAGACAACCTTCAGCAGTAGACTATTCCTGGCCTCAGACTGAGGAAACCTTGACAGATGTTGACTCTTTGACCCCATTTCTTAAAAGCGATAATAATGCATCCTGGGCAGGTGTAGGGAGATGAGCATTCATGCACAGTGATAAAGCAAGTAAAGATTCAAAACACCTTTCTGGGAAGTACTGTTGAAATATATGGGCCTTAAGAACAATGTTCATTCTCTCTGTGCAAAGAATTCCTCTTCTGACAAATCTATCTTATGGAAATAAACAGGAATGCAGTGATCAATGTTCAAAACATTCATTAGAGTTACATTTATGATTATAGCTAAATATAAGAAATAGTCTAGAGAACCAGAAATCAAGAAATGTTTACCATGCTTACGATAAAGGAATGATCACAATAAAATACCACACAGCTAAAATGTCACATATACAAAAAGCAAGTTGCCGAATAGACTATACATAAACATGCATCTATTTTTAAGACTTGACTATAATACATCGAAATGTTTATCCCTTGGCTATAGGAATATTAATGTTCTTAAATGTTTTAAGTTTTTTTTTTCTTTTTAATGTTTCAGAACAATGAGAATTTGCTTATTTAATCAAGGGAAACTTAAAAAAACCTCAGATCAAACTCTATTTTAGACTGATTCTGTTTACCAATGTAACTTTACCTTTCCCAATTTAAAATCTTATTTTTGAGTAGAGAAGATATGAACAGAAAGATGTGATATGTTTAGCCTTAACTTTGTTATTTGTTAATATAGCAGAATCTGCCCACAGCACAATAAGGCTTCTTCTGTCCTAGTGGCCCTCGTGGCTAGTGAGAAAGAGAATAATTGTGGGGGGAAAATCAACCAGATGTTTAAAAAACTCACTTGCCGATTTCCATGTTATAAATGTTCCCATCATGGCTGATCTCAACTACCAACATTTTTGCATCTATCTTTCAAATGATCTGACATTTAATACTTGGCCTTCTCCCAACAGCCCTAACCAGTTCCAACTTTTCACTAACAGATTCTCCATCTAGTTTGTTGAGGTAAATGACTAAGGTGGTAGTTGCCTTCTTTCTATGTTGAAAGCTTTGTTCCTTGTGGGGTTACGTTCTTCATGTTATCATTACTACTGTATGGGATTTTCAAGACTTGTCTTTGATTATGGTCCCTTTTCTTCAAGCTTTTGAACATGCACTTTTATTTTTACCCATAGGAGTTGGATTATTTAAGGAGACTATTTTTCCATAGGTTTATTTATGGATGAACTGTTAATAACCTTCCTTCCTTAACTTATTGGTTGTGAGATCATGCCTAAGCATTTTATAATTTCAAATCTATTTGTCAAAAGTTTAAGGTATATTCTGCCCGTTCTGATATTGATTTATTTTTATTTAAAAATACTATTTGGGGCTATTTCAAACTCTCTGTTGAGTGGTCCTTTTCTCCAGATTCCTTCTCCACCATCAAGCATTTCTTTTTGGTCCGTCTACACTAAAGGAATGTTCTACTTGTCCTTGTAGTTATTCACCTCCCCTTTGAATGTTTTCTACTGCATAAATTTATTTTTCCTGATGATTCGGTGCCTACTAACTTCTTCGTGATTATTTAAAAGACAGTGTTTCATTAAGCATGCTTATCATTGCTCATGGATTCAAGTATTACAAGTATGCTTCTTATAAATGATTTTCAAATTTACCCATACCTGCCTGGTAAGGAAAAGAGTGATGACGTTTTTTTACATTCTTCATTATCTCTTAAGTGTTTACATTTCTTTTCTGCATTTATTTTTTTCTGTTGAAGCCTGATAAAAGAAGTTCAATAACTCAATTGTGTTACCACATCATTAATTTTATTCCTCTACTTATTATTAGATAATCTATTTTTTGCTTTCTTATTTGTCTTTCACTTCGTATATTTGTAAAAACCATTTAATTTTAATTAATTTATTTAGCTGTAATTATCTCATTTTTATATTTTTGCTTGTCCTCTTTTCTGTATAGAGATTAACTGAAAAATTACTTTTTCTCTTCATTTCAAAGCATAATCTTCTTACTATTAGTTTTTAAAGGCAATCACTAGCTGTATTAAAATTGGTGTATTTTAAAAGTGATTCTTTTAAAGAAGAATAGCCAACAGTAATCAGCCCATGATCCCTGTGCCAAAACTTACATGCACAATGTTTTTTATTGTCTATATAAGCGGGACAGAGGGTCGGGGGAGGGGGAAGAGTTAAGTTTGCTTAAAAATTCAGGTTCTTAACTTCTTGAGAATAATTTCTTGCATACTATGCCTTGCAAAATATATATGACAACTTCGGATTTATTTTCAGAAAGGTTGCCAATTCCTTAGTAGAACCACATTCTGTTCATATTTATAAAAATAATATCTACATCTAATTGATAAAAGTAGTATTTCCCTTGGAGAAGTCTTCCAATTTCCATATCATTGGAAGGTAATTCTCCATTGATATCTCTTATTTCTTTATAACTCTTAGAGAGACGAAATGATTGCCCTCTTAGATGATAGAGGCAGTATCTTCCTCTGGAGCAAATGATGGGAAGGCATTCTTTCTGTCCAGTACAAAACATTTGGGTTCCCTACACATAGTATTCTTCTCCTGTAATGAACCCCACTACATGTGCAGGTAACATCTCTCTCTCCTTGTATCTTCCCATGAGAACTGGAGCTCAGATAACCAACACAAAAATATTTTTCCTGCTATTGCTGTGAATAACCAAAGGGTGTGTGTGTGTGTGTGTGTGAGAGAGAGAGAGAGACACTTAGGAATCTTGTGTCTTTCACCAGCATCCTTGAAACCATAACAGATCAACTTTGTAACTTGTAAGTAGGGTAAAATATCAGACTTTTTGCCTTTCTTCACAGAAGTAATAAACCATCACTGGCTTTTGAATGAAATAGTTCATTGTATCAAAATTCCAAACTTCCTGAAGTCATGTGATCATGATCTGATCACTTTGTCTGCATTCCTTGAATACCCACATTTTATTTTAACCATGAAGAATGAAGAAAAGATAGACATTAAAGACTAATTACAGAGCAAGGTGATCAGGTAAATGCTGGATTGATAACAATAAAAATAAATGATGTAAGAGGAAACTAATATCTCAGTTGTGTTGCTCTAGGAAATAAAAGCAGTATACAGACACCAGTGGTAATTCATTAACCAGAAATGGGTGACTCTTGACCTAGGATGCAGAGCTGTGTATAAGGCTATAAGAAACATTACTGCACTTCTATGATTGGGAAGGATAATGTGGACAGAACTGAGACAATATTAAATTTGAAAGAATTTTAAAAAGTGCCACTCATTGGGGCATCTGTGTGGCTCAGTTGGTTAAGCATCTGTGTTCAGCTCAGGTCATGATCTCATGGTTTGTGAGTTCAAGTCCCACATTGGGCTCTCTGCTATCAGCATGAGCCTACATCAGATCTTCTGTCCCCTTCTCTCCCTGTCCCTCCTCTGCTTGCATTTTCTTTCTCTCTCTCAAAAATAAACAAACATTAATTTTCTTTTTAAATGCCATCCATCTATGCATTTGCAGCCCATTAGTTTGGAGAACTGAGAATGCCTCTGCAAATTGAGTCCTACTCTACGGCCCAAGATTTGGTAGGTTTGTGTGTAGAATTTGGTGCTTTCTAAATTCTAGGACCTAGGCAATCCCGGAGCAGAACATCTCAGGGAAGATCACACAAACCCTACAATCTCAAGCAGCAGCCATGTAGTCTTTGATTTTATATGTGCCCGTGACTCATTATTAATAAGAATAGTTTCTATTTAAGGCATGCTGTGAGCCAGGTACTGTGCTACTTTAAATGAATTAATCTAATTTTATCCTCGAAACAACTGTATGAAATAAGTATTTTTTTTAAAATTTTTTTTTAGTGTTTTATTTCTAGGAGAGAGAGAGAGACAACGTGAGCAGGGGAGGGTCAGAGAGAGAGGGAGTCACAGAGTGAAACAGGCTGCAGGCTCCGAGCTGGCAGTCAGCACATAGCCCTATGCGGGGCTCGAACCCACGAACTGCGAAATCATGACCTAAGCGAAAGTCGGACGCCCAACCGACTAAGCCACCCAGGCGCCCCTGAAATAAGTATTTTTAACCTCATTTTGCAAAGGAAGAGAATGAAGTTTAGAATGACCATACAGAATGTAAGCAGCAAAGGCAGGACCGAAAGTAAGATCTGTGACCAAAACTGCACACATTAACCATTACACTGTTGCCTCCGCTACTGTCATCATCCAAGCAGGAAGGAAAAGATGGCGAAGTTCTTTCCTGACTTTGTTCTCCTCCCCATTCTTATTCTCCCACACTTGTCTTCAGTTGATTTATACTTGTATAGTTCCACTTCCTGTTATCAATGTGATGATGTTAGAAGCTAAATGCCAGAGTTTAACTCCAGTGTTAATCCATTTGCATTGTGCTGTTTTTGCTTTCTTATGCCTTTATTCCACTAGAAGGAAAAACTTGTCTGACTCTGAAATTTAACAGGTTTACAATTTTTCAGACTTAAATTTGATGTGCTATAACCACCTAGTATTTTGAAAAGAAGAAAAAGATTCTCCCATGTATGCATTTGGATATTCTTTGTTGTATAGTATATTTTGCTGGTCTTTTTCCATGCAGAGCATTCCCGACTTCTTATAATCAAGCCAAATTGACTCAATTAATTCTTTTGATTTTTCTATTCTCCTGTCTAGAGCAACATATCTTTTTGAATTCTCTGCTTCCCAGAATTCAGCAAAAGCTCATTAATTTTTTTGGTCTCTTGAATAAGAAATTAATAATAACTTGGAAATTAAATAGACTCAAATGATCTATATTTTAAAGTTGGGGCATGTGTCATGGGTGCAACTTGGTTCTCCTAAATCCACTGAGTGTTTCCTTATCTTCTCTTTTTTTCATCTGCTTGCTTCCATGAAAGAGAATAAGGACATCTTTTGAGAGAACTGGCCCAAAGTAGCTCCTTTTGCAGCGAAGGAGAATTCAACTTCTGAGGAACAAACCAAGCCTAGACAGATAGAAGAGCTGAAACTCTACCTTGGGAATCTCAACACACACATCCCTTTCATGTTTGTCAATAGTCAGTCTGGCATTAGGGCACCTGGGTGATTCAGTCAGTCAAGCAGCTAACTTCAGCACAGGTCACGATCTCTCTGTTCCTGAGTTCAAGCCCTACATGGGGCTTTGTCCTGACAGCTCAGGGCCTGGAACCAGCTTCAGATTCTGTGTTTCCATCTCTCTCTGCCCCTCTGCTGCTGCTGTTCACACTGTCTGTCTGTCTGTCTCTCTCAAAAATAAGCATTAAAAAAAATAGACTTGCTTTTCCTTTTTTTTTTTTTTTTTTGGTAAGAAGAATCCTCTTTTCTTTTGGCATTTTGTCAGCTCCCAAAGCAAAACAATGTGTATAAATTATTAGGACGTTGTATTTAATGAAGTTACTTTCACTTACAAATGCATTTGGAAAAAAAGAAACTTTTTAATAATGAACTCTTATTGAAACTTTTATATCTCTAGTGATTGAGTCATAGTCCAAACAATACATTTTTTATTCTTATAAATTTTGGGGTTGTTATTAATAGACTGGGAAAATTCAAGAATGGAATGCTATGGGCAAAATTTTAATCAAACAACAGACGTTGAGCATTAATATATCTATTTCTGTCATAACATTAAATTTAATGATGAAATAACCCATGGTTTTCATTATTTGCATTTAGATTCTTGTTATTCTTGACTGCCTAAATTATATTTACAGTGACTGCTTTCAGTGCTACTTCATCAATACCTGAGTATTATTTCATTCAGTGCTACTTGGCATGATATATAAAAATAGGGCATTATATGAATACCTTAAAAATACAAAGTTCTAATAGTAGCAGTACAATTATTAAGTCCTCACACTCAAGATATTTACTTCTGTATCAAGTTCCATTGGCTTAGATAGCTTAATAAAATTACCCTGTTTTGTGAGAAAGATATGTAGAAAATATGCCTCAAAAGACTGTTGTGTATAAAGGATGCCAATATATGATTCACATTTATTAATTTTATACAACATAATAATATCTAATGGTACAGGAAACTGAAAATATGCAATATTGTCATGGCGTTAAAGAATCTTCCAGTTGTGACAGCAACTGACTTAATGAGCCAATTCCTGCAATAATTGAGTTTCTGTGCTTTTCTTTTAATTTCACTACCTGACGATACCTGAGAGCGGTAGACTTTATTTCAGAATCCCATTAGGTACCATTATGAGATCCTATTTCCTGGGGTTTTAAAATCTAATTGTCAGTCAATGTGTTACAGTAAGCCTAGCTTCCTTTGATTCTCATGGCTCTACGCGGTGGGAAAAAAACAAAAGAAGTATGTTCCATCATCCTGTCAAGGAGGTTTCTTAACAAATTACCTTTCCCCTCAAAAGAAAACACAGAGAGACTTTTTTGTTGCCTTAACAATTCTCATAGTTCATATCTTCTTTTCTAAGCTATTTAAGGGAACAAAGACTGGAAACCCATAGAGCACAGACATCCTGACAACTGATGTCCTTAAGATTTATGGAGAAATTTAAGTATTTAATAACTGCGTAAGAGTACGTTGTACTTCTTAAGGATATTTCAGATCTGATCATAAACCTCTGCCTTGTATAAGGAAAACAAAAAAGTTTCCAACATCTATTTCATTTGACCTGCAAGAACATTTGACTTAGTTTGAAAATTATTTCCTTTTCCTTTAGTAATTTTGTGATGAAAGATGTCCTCTACCTTAAATTTCCTTTATTTTTTCCCATCAGACTCCACAGCAATTTTTTACTTTTACCCTATTGCTGGATTTTTTAAAAAAAATATTTTTAAACCTCACTTTTTCAGCACACTCAAATTAATATTGGATGGCCTTGAATCTCACCATTGCTACAACTCCACAGTGAATCACCCAAAGCCAGAGAAAGATTAAGTTACATATTGAATTAGCTGGATATTTTGTAAACTCTAGATAGACATACTTAGGCTAGAATGACTTCACATCAAAAGCATTTCAACAAAAATTTACCTGTGGGCTAGTTCAATTCCTAGATTTCTTACTATTTTTTCATTAAGAACATTTCTCCAACTGCTTTATTTTTTAACTTAGCAAAGATCACAAAGAGAACATACTCCTGCTTAAACATTATGACAAGATTGCTTATATGTCATATTTCCTGTTGGACTATGGAAGAAGAAACAAAGGCATGCCCATCTGTTTTTAAAATTGTAAAGATCTTGGTCATTTGCTTTTACTTCAAATTATGAGAGCAAATGTGTAAGTGACCTCAATTTCATTTGTCAAAACAGCCTGAAGAGGCGCTGTTCCTGGTCTAGGACAGTGGGTCATGTCTATTCCTGCCTGCCATGTATGTAGCAGCCTTGCTGGGATTTTTCTAGGTTTCACTAAATGCATTAGGTTATATAACTATGAGCTCAGCACTCAATTCCCCTCAGACAGTCTGTCATAGACTATCCTGATCTACAGTTACATCCTTCCCCTCTAGCAACAGTATAGCAAGAGCAGCACATAAAATCAAGATATGATGTGCATTCTGGTCAAGAGCTAGCCATAACAGAGGACCTTCGCCCCCTCCCTTTCTGCTTTTCCCATTTATCCATACCGACTTAGATCAGTGATTTTTTTAATGGTTTAATAACCATTAAACTGCTTAGATCAGTGATTTTTTTCCCCTAATGAAAATAAAAATGAATGCAAAGTTAAAAAAAAAAGGAAAAATAAATAAAACATTACATCATCACTAGAACAGCCCATTGGAAAGAGGAAGTCTGGAGTGAAATCTCTATCAGAGAAACCCTTAAATTAACTTCAATCCTTTCAATAATTCTTACCAATGGGGGATGAGATTCAGTCGCTGGGAAAGTGTTGATTCCTATCAATAATATATTTTTGAACAATCACTTCTGTCAAGCACTGTGTTTGCTATTATGCATTTTTTTAATTAAGTGTTCACAGTAGTCTAATAAAGAGGACACGATCTCCTCCACTTTACAAATTAAAAAATCACATTGCCAGAGATTTTCAAGGTCACCTAGTTAGTAAAGAGCAAAAGTCACTTTTTTCTTCAAGTCTTTATGAGTCCAAAGTTGACTGCATAGTTCATTGAAACCATAGTCTTAAGTCCATGAAAAAATAAGCAAAATATTAGGAAAAGAAAATTAGAAATTTTGATTTTATTATTTTGTTTCTTTTGATTTTAATACATCACTAGTTAAAGTATCTTTCATTGATTTGTTTGACTCCAAAGGCATTGATAAGCACTTAACCACAAACATTTTATTTTGTACACTTTGCCAAGCAGACTCCACTTTGGGCTGATGCATTTGAAATATAAAGTATAAATAGAATCAAAATATGCCATGAGTTCCTGCTCTACAAACAGAGATTTAGAACATCAGCATAGTATGTTACAGGAGAAAAACAGACACAAATATAAGATCGGACACTGTCTTTTGAAAGGCAGAAGGCAAATTGGTTTAGCCACAGTTTAATCATTAGCTGAAATAAAAGAAGTCATGGTAAGATGGTTCTTCATTAATGCTTGCTGGTTTATGTCTACAAACTTTATTTTGCTGGTAGGTAGTACACACATAAAGAGGCAGTTTTGTCATTCAGCAATTATTTATTAATAGTGTGGCCACAAAATTCATTGTATGAGCTTGGATACCTAAAGAATGAATAGATTGGGGCGCCTGGGTGGCTTAGTCGGCTAAGCGTTGGACTTTCGCTTAGGTCATGATCTCGCGGTTCATGGGTTCGAGCCCCGCGTCGGGCTCTGTGCTGACTGCCAGCTCGGAGCCTGAAGCCTGTTTCACTCTGTGACTCCCTCTCACTCTGACCCTCCCCTGCTCACGCTGTCTCTCTCTCTCTCCTAGAAATTAAAAAAAAAAAAAAAAAATTAAAAAAAAAAAAAAGAATGAATAGATTGGTGCACCTGATTGGTTTAGTCAGTTAAGTGTCCAACTCAGGTCATGATCTCACAATTCATGGGTTACAGTCCCATGAGCTGTCAGCACAGAGCCTGCTTTGAATTTTCTGTCTCCCTCTTTCTCTGTTCCTTCCCCACTTGTGCATGGTGTCTCTCTCTCTAATAATAAATTTAAAAAATGAATAGGTCAATTAATAATATTCTGAAACAAGAAACATAAAAGGGAATGTACTGGGAAAATTGTGGTATATACTTAACTCTGAATGTGAAATATCTACTTTGTACTTAAGATTGTTTTAGGTACTAGGAAAGACATGATGAAATGAGAAGATGAACTCAGAAGTTGACAGTATAGTTAAAGGAATGGAGTTTACTCATGGTGTCACTAGAAGAGGCCATATGATTAACTACTAAACATAAAGTACTTTCTAAATGTGCTATTGTAATTTTAATGAAGGAAAGTTCCTTGTGGGAAGGCTTCCTGCAGAAGAAATAAATTTTGCTGAGTGTAGGAATCTGGATTAATATTGAGAGGAAAAGCTAAAATCTTAAGTAGCATTGATTGGTGACTTTCAACCTCTTTTTTATCTCCCACTGCCCGATTAATAATCAAGGATATGAACAGATTTTAAAAAGGTGAAGATGTCTGGATTATTATCCATGGTTGAAAATATTTTGTACTTAAGTTAGAAAACAGGTTGACGTCTTTCAACATTATATTATGATGACTCTTAGTAAATCTGAAAAGAAACATGTCGATGAATTTATTTAAAATTTCTCCGAGCAGAATTGTATCAAAAACCCAGTGCCACACCATACTGCTAACAAATTGGTCCCAAACTTAGTTCTTGCAACAAGGATGTATTATTCTCAGTGGCACAAGCCTATAGGTTGACAGTGTTTCTGCTGATATCGATGAGGCTTGGCTGGGGAGCTCTGCTTCAGGCTGTGTATTGGCTACACTTGCATCTAGGCGATGGTTCAGTTCAGTTTTCTTCCATTTTGCTTGTTCTGGAACAAACTTTTATATGTGCTATGTCCACTAAAATCACACTGGGAAAACCCAGTTATATAGTCGAGTCCATCATCACTGGTGTAGACTCACCTATATAGGAGTGTGGATATTGTTCTGAATGATAATTTAAGCTGTCAAAGAATCTATCCACAAATAAATCATTTCCATTTAGTTTGCCTTTAAGTGGATTTTCCATATTGCCATTTATGATCCTGCTGTTCTTTAAAATTATTCTACCTACCTACCTCATGGTTATATAAAAGTAAGAAGGGTATCAATTTGCTGTTACATCTTTAAAGAGTTTTGCATGATATATATACTATATTATAGTAGAGGTTCAAATTAAAATCTGAGAAGTAAGTCTCTAGGTAGGTTAAAAATATTTTTTATTCATTCAGAATCTTAGGCATCTACTCTACTACTCTATGCGAGGCCCTGTTACTACAAGCTGTAAGACTACAGACTCAAACCTTATCCTGGAGCAGCCCACAGTTTACGTCAGGAACCATGTGTGAACAAGTACATTGTGATACAAGTTTAACTTAGCTCTGGTACTACGGATAACAGATAACATTAAGCATAACTGCGGATCTTCTGACTGATGCCTGGAGATCCTGATAATTCCCAGAACTTCCATGAAGTAGTTAAGTACTAGTGACTTTGGCTACAAGTTCATATTAGTCAGTATTTGATTCTGAAAAGTATCAAAAGACTTTCTTTTTCCTGCTTGCTTTTCAGGCACAGTGTTGCCTTGAAAGAACTGTGTAATCGTTTAATGATATGATTCAATCTGCATTTATTTTCATCCTCGTTTAAATGATTTGTTCAGTATCCATTGGTTATTTAGAATAGAGGTGACAGCTTTCACATCAGTATTTTTACATAAAGGGGTTGAATAATTTAGGTCAGTGGTTATCAAAGTTGAGTGTGCTTACAAAATCACTCAGGTAGCTTGAAGAAAATCTCTGGCCTATGTGGCAAATGTTCTACATTCTAAGTATTATGGGAGGAGGCCCGGGAGATAGCATTGTTAACAATAAACTTCACTGTACTCACTCCCCAGATAATTCTGAGGGAAAAAGAATTTTTTAGAATGTTTAGAATGTGAATACATTACTTTAGTCTAAATGAGCAATGTTAATACTGACAATGGACTTTGCAAAAGTCTGGCTTATGATTATCCCACTTAATACTTCAGAATCAGATATTCAGTTTTGTTAATACAGATTCAGTTTCATGGGGCCAGGAGTACCCATTAAAGGTTGAATGAAAGGGACAAAAAGAATGAGTTTTCCCAAAGCAAGTAGTCTCCTTAAGAGCATATGTCTAGCTTCTGCTATTTAAATATATTTGAGGGGCGCCTGGGTGGCTCAGTCGGTTAAGCATCCGACTTCGGCTCAGGTCATGATCTCAGGGTTCATGGGTTCGAGCCCCGCATCGGGCTCTGTGCCGACAGCCAGCTCAGAGCCTGGAGCCTGCTTCAGATTCTGTATCTCCCTCTCTCTCTGACCCTTCCTGGTTCACACTCTCTCTCTCTCAGAAATAAATGAAACATTAAAAAAAAATTAAAAATAAATAAATAAATATATTTGAGAGTAATTAAAAGGAATTAAATGAAAACATATGAGCTCAAGGTAAGGAAATTTGACATATATTTTGAACATAAATGTTAAATAAAAGTAAAGGCAAGTAGGGTAAGTTTTAATAAAAGATAAAATAGTGAAGAATGAGAGGCTCTAAATCAACAAAAAGTAAAACAAAACACCATAAGACTTGAAGTGGTAAAATTTCTTAGAAGATAATTAGATAAAAGTTATGTGTGAATCAGGGGCACCTGATGGCTCAGTCAGTTAAGCTTCTGACTCTTGGTTTTGGCTCAGGTTTGTGAGATCTCATGGATCTCAGGATCTCATGGTTTGTGAGATCGAGCTCCACACTGGGCGCTCATAATTCAGAGCCTGCTTGCGATGGTCTCTCTGTTACCTCTTTCGCTTTCTCAAAATAAAGAAACTTAAAAAAAGTTATGTGTGAATCTAAGAATAAAGAAAGAAAAGACAAACTAAGCAAAGAATTTTTCAATACAGTGAAATAGATAAAACAAAATGTATAACACAAAACCAAAACAAAACATACACACACAAAAAAAACAACCCAAAGGAGAAGCACTCAGGAACTCAAAGGGCATAAGAAGAAAAGGGACTAAAATAATAAAAGGGAATATAAAATAAAATTGACTGCAAAAGCGAAAACAGCCAAAGGAGGAAGATGAAGCTAAAAAAGCTGCTGACAGTAAGTCAAAGCCCTGACATTTCTGTGAGGCAGCAACAGGGTCTTCCCACCAGCTGGAGCTCCGTTCTTGAGCCAGAACATGGAGTCTGTACAAATATGTCTTCAGGGTCATGGGATCCACAAGAAAAATTCCTGACTTCTTATATTTGCCCTCACACTGCTCTCAACTAGCCAACTAAATTATCTGTAGGATGAGGATAAAACTAAACATTGTTTGGCCACAGTTTTTAACTCCCTAAAACAACACCACACCTGCCCTTCCCCCAGCAAGCAGCATGCTCACTTGAGAAAGTCATTTTGCTTTGTGTGCAAAATGCCCCCATTCCCTACCCACCTTTGCTGAGAAAAATGGGAGAATAGTACCTTCCCCACTAAACAGATTAACATCCTCCACTTAGTACTAGGATTTGTTTGCTGCTGGGAAAAGAAGTGCCTTCTGGCCCACAAATTCTGGGCAAAGATTCTAAATGATAATTGATAATGCAATATTTATTAAGAGTCCATGTATATCTCAGATAATCTCTGATAAGAATTTGAGTATAGAGGGGGGCCTGGGTGGCTCAGTCTGTTAAGGGTCCAGCTTCAGCTCAGGTTATGATCTCTCTGTGTGTTTGAGCCCCGCATTGGGCTTTACAGTGTCAGCAGAAAGCCTATTTCCAATCCTCTTACTCTCTGTCTGCCCCTCCCCCATACTCTCTGTCTGAAATAAAAAAAAAAAAAATACAAATATAGAGACTGCCTTGTACTTTTGTCCCCTGGAGTTATTTAGTGACTTAGACATTGCTACTAATAAATATTAGGGGTTTCATTTCCCCTTCCCTTCCTTTATGTATTGATTGGCTTGACAAATATTTACTGAGAATCAGTGATATGTCAGGAGATACACCAGGTGCTGAGATCGGTGTTACACAGGATGACCCAGGTGATTGTTTTGAAGATGCTTCTGTCTTGACAGAAGATTCAAAGAAGAATAAAATACAGGCAGTCAAAATATCACACAAAGATACAACCTCTTATGTTGATATACTAGTGGATAGCTACTCTACTCAAAGTTTCAGGATAGACTTCTCTGAAGATATGATTTTGAAGCTAACCTATGAATCTTACAAGTATGCCATCCATTCTTAGTTTTTTGGTTTTTGTTTTTTTGTTTTGTTTTGTTTTAAAGGCATTGCAGGAAAAGCCCTAAATAGGGAATGGGCTTGGCATTTTCTGGAAACAGAGGACAGCCAATGTGTCAGGGACAGAGTAGAAAAAGAGTAGTATGTGATGAAATTGGCAAAGTATAAAGAGGCCAGATCTGAAAGGGATTCTTAAATGTAGTGAGAAGGTTGTGTTTTATTCTAGGTACAATAGGAAGTCATTGGAGTGTTTTAAACAGGATTCTGACATTACTTGATTCTCATCTTAAGAAAAACTCTCATGCTGCTATGTGGGAATGGGTTAGAGAAGGCAAGAGTAGAGGCAGATAAATTCAGTTCAAAGACAGCAAGCAGTTTAAATCAATTAAGTATAAAGACAGGTAGAAGGATCTAGATATAGGTTTAGACAAAAAAGTAGAGTTTGCTCTTGTAGAAAAAGAGGAACCTGAAGTATGTTTTCAAGCTACCAGATAGAGGATTCATGTTCTTGAATGGGGAGAATTGGGAAAGAGAGGACTTGGTGGAGGGCACAGTGGAATATACAGGAAACCTCTCTTGGACAGATTATATCCAACTTATCTATGTAGTAATTGGAGGCTCTAGTAATGGAGACATTAGACCTTGATTTCAAGATTTGGGGCTTCTGATTTACTGATTCTTTACAAGCTGTAGTTAATTGTTAAGCAACTTTGTGGTTATTGTTGTCATTAGTGTTTGCTAAATCATTTCTTTGTGGTGATCTTTATAAAGAGGCCAGACCTATATATCTACACTACAATGATCTAACTTCCTTAGTCATCTTTAAGTTCACTCCTCCCTCTGACCCTCAAGCACATTTCAAACTGCTATACATGACTTGTGATCCCAGAAGATTGGTTCTTTTATTATTTAAGGAATACTCTTGCCTTGCCTATTCATCCCCATTGTTTGCTTGTCCCTTGTCTGGCAAGGCTTTTGGTTCCCTGAAAGCTTCAATCCTTGGTGATGGGTCCCTTCTTTGGAAACTAAACCCAACAGTAAAGTTTTTATCACCGTTTCTGCATTTCTAAAAACGTAATACAATTACTATTGGTCTCTTAGGATTCTTAAGAAATTGAGATATTTAAATCAGCCATCTATATGCAGAGTATTGTCAAAACAGAATTTCCTGTCCATGTTTTTCAAAATGGGGCAAATAAAACATGAATGATATTATCAAGAGCTTCACTTAGTAGGAAGTAATCATGTGTTTGTCTTTACGTTGGTGGGAGATTTTGGTTAGCTTGCCTTAGCAAGAGGGAATTTAATGAATTGACAGCAACTTGGGAGACTGGACTCAGGGAAAGGAAGACTCAAACTTGCTCTAGTGGGAAGAAGACTGGGATAGGAAGCTCAGTAACTATCCTGAAGCAAATTGAGCTTCTCTCCCAACCTCTGCTCTGTGCTGAAATGAGTACTTCAAGGATATTTGCTTGTCCTATTTCAGTGAGTTCAACTTCCAAAATTCTAGAAGAGAGTACTTCTTGGCTCAGTTCTCTGGGGTGTAGGACAGAGAGTTATGACTCCTTTGGTCACTTTCAACAGTACAGTCAAAGGGTAAGTAATTGCTACTAGGAGAGTGTTATTGAAGTGGGATGAATTAGATTACTAAAAATATAAGTAACTATTGCAACTTTTTAGAGATAAGTACCCTTTCCCCTAATAAATGATTAGACCTTTGGAAATTTACACATATACAAACATATACATATGTAAGTATATATTTAAATATATATAACATGTTATATATATAGCATGTATATTATATTTATATGTTATATATAAATCCTGGACTTTGAACTTTGAAAGAGACAGGTTTGAGTTAGTTTTTAGAGTTCTTACTAATAAACATTATTGTATTATTGCAAGATTTTAGTGAAATTACACCAATAAAATACTATTACAGTGTTTGGAAAATGTTCCATAAACATAGATAATGATTATCAATGTTATCATTAATATGAATATAACACAAACTGTTTATATCCTCAATCTAAGGAAAGTGATATATATGTAATTTCTTTTAGATCATATAACCACCTAGCCCCAACATTAAACAAAACAAAACCAAAAACAGATCTCATGAGCATTGTGAATCTATTAGCCTTCCAATACACATTAGTTAAAATATGTAGAATTCACTTTTTAATAAATCCATTTCCTTTTAAAGAGCCAACAATCTGAAATATAATTTGAAACATTGGCTCAAAATGCACTAGTTCATTTCACTATAGTAACTCCTCCTAGTGATTGCATTTTTATTTTAATACATTGTTGGTATTATGCTGTTCTCACAATCTCCCAAGCTAATCAGTGTTCAGAAAAATGCACCCACCATTATTAATCAACAAAAGTTTCTGTCAATCTCAGGCCTGGAATGTTAAATTGTATTCTCTCCAGTAAGCCACAAAGCCCTTTTTGATATTAAAATATCTTTAATCTCATCAAGGTCTATTGCCCAGTCCATTCCTTTAAGCTATTAATCTCATTATATAACCTCCCTGGCCAAGTCCCTCACTTTAAAAGGACTTCCCTTTTACCATCATTGTAAAGACCAAAGGAAAAGAAGATTGCTCTTTCCAAGCCTCAAAAGGGAAGGAAGTGATCTATTCTTTATTACACTTTATTATGTCCTTTTGAAAATCTTATCATGTATTAGCAGTAATATTCATGACACTGGAGTACACTTACAATAGTCAGCTCTCATGGTTATCAAAAAGCTTCACTTTAGCATTTAATCAACTCTAAAAGCCATTCATTGCTTCAGATATTCCCAGTGCAGTGAACATTATCCATAAGCAATTTTTTTTTTCATAGAGAAGCAAGAGGCATAGAGGATGGACTATAGCTCTAGTAGGGACTTATCCGATTTTTAAAAGGGCATTTTAATTTCCATAATACCTTCTCCAAGGAGCCTGCTGAGTGGTCATTTAATCTACCAAGTATAGAAAAAACTTGAGAGCCTTGTCTTGTTTTCTGGTGAGGACTCCTTTCAGGAAATAAGCAGGTATCCTGGGGTAGCTTCAAGAAAAGCAGCACATGAAGGAGGGAAAAATAGAGTTGTAGTGGAAGCTTCTTCCTTGCGTGGTGGATATCAGGACACGAAAAGTTCTATCAAATCGAAACTACTACTTTCTGCAGTGATAGTACCACTGTTCTTTCTTAGAAAAAGAAGGCTTCTTAGAAGCATTCTCATTAAATATAAGTTAAGAGATGTGAATTTCTGAAAGAGAATGAAGCTCTTGAACTCCTTCCATTCCTCTTATCTCAAAAAATATTATCTCTGAGGACCTTTAGGAGCAGTTAAGCTATTATATCATCTCATTATTATTACCATATTATTACTAGCCTGTCATAAGTAGGGGCTCAATCAGCCTGGAGCTAACAGTATTCAAGGAAAAGGACTCTCTGATCTAAGCAACTCAACCAATATCTGGAGATTTGTATTCTTTATTTTTTGGTATTTATCCTATATGATACCTAGGATGCATTTGACACTTGATCAAATCTGTCCTTAACTCTTTTATTTCCTATGTTCTCCTACATTTGTGACTTTACCTACTTTACCAATTCCTTTTAGTCCTTCTGAGATTTTGTTATGGATGCTCACTACTCTCACAGCCTCAAAAATAACAAAAATGAGAAAAAAAGTTCTTTCTCTCCATACTTCAAATACCGCTTTTATGCCTGAAAAAGAGAGGCTTCCCTGATATATTGGCATTGGATATGGTCCAAGAGCCTGCCTTCACTGGAGGATAGGCACATTTCAAGTGGCTAAGGCTGACAGGGTGCCTGGTGGCTGAGTCAGTTAAGCATCTTACTTTGTCATGATCTCTGTTGATTTGAGCCCCACACCGGGCTCTATGCTGACAGATTACTTCAGATTCTGTGTCTCCCTCTCTATTCCTCCCCTGTCTGCGCTCTCTCTATCTCTCCAAAATAAATAGACATTTAAAACATTTTTTTTTAATGAGGAAGGCTGAGTTTCTCTAGCACTGTGGGATGTATGTTCAGAGTCAAAATTAATGTTTAGAGAAAACCGAGGCATGCATTATTTTTACACATCTGGCTAAATTCAGAAGAATGAAGGGTTTCTATATTTTCCCCTTTACTGTAGTTTTAAATTTTAGAAGTTAACTTTTACATAGTCTCTAAACTTGCAGCAAGTATTGAAAAATTAATTTGTCATTTGTGTTAAAATTTGCAAATTCAAAGCTTTAATTTAAAATAAAATATTAAAAATTTAGGGGCACCTGAGTGGCTTAGTCATTTGACCGTCCAACTTCAGCTTAGGTCATGATCTCACAGTCTGTACTGACAGCTCAGAGCCTAGAGCCATCTTTGGATTCTCTGTCTCCCTCTCTCTGCCCCTCCCCCATTTGTACGCGCTCTCTTGTGAGGGTGCGCTCTCTAGCGCTCTCTCTCTCTCTCTCAAAAATAAACACTTTTTAAAAATTAAAAAAAAAAATCTTCTCTTGTATTACCACTTTGTTCTGGGATAAGGGCTTACAAGCAAAAATGAGGAGCTATGTTCTCTAAAGAAGGTAGACATGCAAGCATTTAACCTCATTTAAACTTCTTGGATTTCCCAACAGTAAAGTTGCACTAAAATTGATCACCTTCAGTGTCACCGATGACTGTCCCTAAAATTGTTAGTTACTAATGGATTCGTTAAAGGACCTTAATAGCTCATATGTCTAGTCAAAACCCCATCAATTCAACCTTTGAAAACCATACTTGCCTGTCATTACAAAATTGAGTCCATTGTCCTTTAATTTTGAAATGACATGTATTTCAAATCAATTAAGGCAGAAAGACCAATTATCTGGTGAATCTGTGACAACCCAAGTGTTTTTGAATAGCTGATGTAAAAGAAAGTTACAGTACAGCAGGCCATGTACTGATGAATCAGGTAGAGGGAACAACAACAAAAAGATGTATGTAATCTTAATATGAGTATGTTAGTTCCCAAAGGGCTATTAAATAAGATGTATGTCTTCTTCCAACGGCTCCCAGTAGTTTTTAATAATGAAAGCTTATATTTAAAGGCTTCTATCTTTTCTCTACCTCTTTGAGGTGCTTGGAAATATTCATGGCTTAAAAGTTCTCCGTCGTATCTTACTGTTAAACACTTTTATCTCTTTTTTTCTCATCTTCTAATAGCCGTGGTTATAATCTACAATTTGTTCTGTAATTGAAACATAACCAGTTCCATTTATAAAAATTGTTCTGAGACAAAAAATGAGGTGTTTTCTCCTCATGTTTCTATATTATGTAAAATGATAACATCTGATCCAAATTATGGTCAGATAAATGCACACAGCTATGCAAATTTACAGCATGCAATTTTTCAAAAGGCTATAGTCATGGGATGTTAATGCATTTTTAATTGTCCTAGCATTGCTGAAAACATAGCCAAAATTAGCAAGTTACAAATAATAGCTTTGTTGTAACTCAGGAAAACAGTTACATAAATAAAAAATATGTGGTGGGCAAGCATATCTGGAAATGCACAAAATAGTCCAATATTATAGTCTTGATTTTTACTCTATAATAAACATTTATTTATTTTTATTCATATTAACTTCATTGAATATATTCAGTGGGGGCAAAAAATAAAACCCCACAAACTTTTTACTTTGATACTAATTACCTTGCACTATCACAGAGATAAGTGAAGAATGTTCTAGATTTGATTCAATATAGCCAAATTACTGAACTTTTAATTGGGTTGTTATTTAGAGGGGACTAATTTAAATGGCAGTCTCTAAGGGAAAGCCTTACTGAATACAAGGGTTCTCCCCCATTTTTAAAAATTAATTTTTTATTTGTTTTAAACATTAAAGTATGACTTAAGTATGGCAGAGGTGAACTTTTTATTGCACATTTATGCAAGTTTTGGCAAATGCATATGGCTGTGTAACATGGTTAAGATGACAGATCTAGAACACTTCCATTAAACCACACATTTTCTTCAAGTCACTTTCTAGTGAACCACTACTCTTACTCTCAGCCCCAAGCAACACTAATTTGGGATCTATCAGTTTAGTTTTTCTAGCTGGCATTATAAATGGAATTAATGGGGCATCTGGGTGGCTCACTCGGTAAAATGTCCTACTTCAGCTCAGGTCATGATCCCAGGGTTTGTGAGTTGGAGCCCTGTGTTCGGGTTCTGTGCTGACAGCTCAGAGCCTGGAGCCTGCTTTGGATTCTCGCTCTCTCGCTCTCCCTCCCTCCCTCCCCTGCTCACCCTCTGATCTCTCAAAAATAAAAATAAACATTTAAAAATAATTAGAAAAATTAATGGAATTATTATGCTCTTATATAGCATGTGGAGTCTGATTTCTTTCATAATACATCATGCATTTTAGTATCATCTCTGTTGTGTGTACCAGCAGTTCATTCCTCTTTATTGCTGAGTAGCATTTCATTTTATGGATGTTTGTTCAACCATTCTTGAATAGAGGGACTGTTAGGTTGTTTCCCAGTAGGGAGAGTTAAGAATAAAGCTGCTCTAATATTAAAATAGAGGTCTTTGTGGGAGCATAGGTTTGAATTTTTCTAGGGTATATTCCTAGGAGGAAGGTTGGGTCATATGGTAAGGGCATGTTTAATTTTATAAGAGATGCCGAGCTGTTTCCAAAGTGGCTGTGCAGTCTGTCATTTTATACAAGTGATATGTGTGAAAGTTCCAGTTGCTTTGCCTCTTTCCCAGTTCTGGTATTGTCAGATAGGTCTGTTGTGGTATCTGGCTGTAGTTTTAATTTCCAGTTCCCTAATGGCTAATGATGTTGGACATCTTTTCATGTGATGATTTGTCACGGTTTTAGGTTTAAATCTTTTACATTTTTGTCCTTCCTCCTCTTTGGTTGTTAGCTTTCTTACTGAGTTTTAGACTTTATGTATATACATACATAGGCACACACATATATACACCTTCATATATATGTATGTATATATACTATAGAGATACATGCTTTATGTTATGCAATTTAAATATATTTTTTTCCCAGTCTGTCACTTTTCTTTTAATTTTCTTAACAGTGTCTTTCAAAGAACAAATATGTCCTTAATATTGATTAAGTCCAAGTTATTACAGTTTTTTTCTTTTATGATTCATCCTTTGGTGTTGTACCCAATAAATTTCACCTAACCCAGGCTCACAATGATTTTTCTCTTGTGTTTTCTTCCAGGTGTTTTTTTATTTTAGGTATTGCATTTAGGTCTGTTACGGATTCTGAGTTATTTTTGTGTGTGTTTGGTGAGATAAGAATAACAATTTACTTTTTTTCTTTTTCACCTGTGGATGTATACTTGTTCTATCATCATTTATTGAGAAGACTATTCCTTCTTTTTTTTTTTTTAATATTTTTATTTATTTCTAGGAGAGAGAGAGAGCGTTAGCAGGGGAGGGTCAGAGAGAGAGGGAGTCATAGACTCTGAAACAGGCTCCAGGCTCTGAGCCGGCAGTCAGCACAGAGCCCAACGCGGGGCTTGAACCCATGAACCGCGAGATCATGACCTAAGCAAAAGTTGGACGCTTAACCGACTAAGCCACCCAGGCACCCCTAAGACTATTCCTTCTTTGAATTTCCATTGTACCTTTGTAAAACATCAATTGACCATTTTTGTGTGTGTTTATGTCTATGTTCTTAGTTCTGTTCCATGATTTGTGTGTCCGTCATTGGTCCAATAACAGATGGTCTTGATTTTTACAGTTTATCATAAGGCCTGAATTTAGGCAGTGTGAGTTCTTCAACTTTGCTCTTCATTTTTGGTTACCCTAGATCCTTTGCATGTTCATATACATTTTAGTTTCAGCTTATTAAGTTCTTCACAAAAAAACCTGTATGAATTTGGATTGGAATTTTATGGAGTCAATAGAACAGTTTACAATAAATTGACAATAATACTGAGTCTTCCAAACCGTGAGCATAGTGAAATTTTCCATTAGTTTAGGTCTTTTTTATTTCTTTAATCCATATTTTGTAGTTTCCAGTAGATAAATATTATGTATATTTTACTAGGTTTATGCACAAGTATTTCTTATATTTTGTTTCTATTTTAAACAGTACTTTAAATTTTTGAATTCATGGTTTTCTTTTATATTGAAATATACTTTATTTTCATATATGACCTTGTATGCTGTAACCTTGCTAAACTTACTATTCTACCTTCCTATTGTCTGTTTTTGTAGATTCTTAGAATTTTCTACATAGTCTTGCTTTCCAATCTGTATACATCTTATTTCTTGTTGCTTTCTTGAACTTAATGCATCCTCTGATAAAATGTTGAATAAGAATGGTAAAATGATACTACTTGCTTTATTTCTGATCTTCTGTCATTCAGCAGTAAGTATGAAGCCAGCTATAGGTATTTTGTAGGTCACTTTCATTGAATTGGAATGTTTCCTTCTCTTCCTAGTTTACTACTAAGACTTGTTATCATGAATGGATGCTGAGATTTGTGAAATGTTTCTTTTTTTTTGCATATATTGAATTGAATGTATAATTTACTTTGTTCTTTTGTCTGTCAATATGGTGAATTATACTGATTGTTTTACTGTATTTAATGAATCTTACATTCCTAGAGTAAACTCTATTATGTCATGATATATTATCCTTTTTATGTATTGTTCAATTCATTTTGCTAGTATTTCATTGAGAGCATACTTTCCTATGTTTATGAGAGATATAGGACTTTAGGGTATTTTTGTTTGTTTTTAATGTATTTAATCTTTAGTGTCCTTCGTTTTTGTATCGATAGTGCTTGACACATGCAGTGACTTAAGACATATTAAGGTTGCTTCAATAGTCCACAAGAATAGGTATGAAATTGAGTTATTTCATCCTGAAATGTTTAATAGAATACACCTGCAAAGTTATCTGCACCTGGGTTTTTATTTTTTGTAATGTTTTTAATTATAAATACAGTTTCTTTAATATGTACAGAAATATTTAGGTTATGTATTTCTTCCAAAGTGAGGTTTACTAATTTCTGTCTTTCAAGGAATTTGTCAATTTCATCTAAATTATCAACTTTATGAGTATACAATTACTGTGGAATTCCACTGCTATCTTTTTATGTTTGTAGGGTCTGTACTGGAGTGATATCTGCTCTTTCATTTCTAAAATTGGTAGCCTCTCTTTTCTTTCTCTCATTTCTTTTCTCTCTCACACACACCCCCAAACATACATGCACACTTATTACCTTTTTGGTCAGTCTGGCTAAAAGCTTATCAACTGTATTAATCTTCAAAAGGCACCTCTTCATTTTGTTAACTTTACTGATTATTTTTCTGTTTATCTAAATTTTACCAATTTTTGATTATTTTTTCTTTCTGCTTTCTTTGAGTTTAACTTGCTCTCATTTTTCTCTAGTTCTGTAGGCTTAGATAATTCACTTTCAATCTACCTTCTTTTTTAATATAAGCCTATAATCCTATAAATTTCCTTCTTGATACTGCTTTAGCAGCAGCCCCCAATTTTTCATATATTTTAGTTATTCAGTGAAACATATTATCTGATTTCACTTTTATTTTTCTCCCCAACCATGGGTTGTTTAGTAATGTATTATTTAATTTCCAAGGATGTAGAGACTATGCAGACAACTTTTTCATATTGATACCTAGTTTATTTTGTCATAAGCGAAGAACACATAGGGTATACTTCTTTTAAATTTAATAATTACCCTAATTTGGTAAAAGTTACATGCATGATTGAAAAAAAGGTTTTGTAGTTTGGTGGAACATTACGTAAATCACTATTAGGTCAAATTATATTATTTTCAGGCCCATTTAACCTGCAATGATTTCCACCCACAGTTTTATCATTTACTGAAATAGGTATGAAAAATTCTCCAACTGTAATTGTGGATTTGCCTATTTCTCTTTTTAGCTCTACCAATGTTCCTTCATCTGATTGGAGTTTCTGTTGTTAGGTACACAGTTCTTTAGGACTGTTATCAAGTCCTTGTGAACTGACAACCGTGTCATTATTCAATTTCCCTATGTATCATTTGCAATATTCTTAATCTGAAGTCTACATTTTCTTTTATTTTTTTTTAATGCTTATTTATTGAGAGAGAGAGAGACAGACAGAGAGGGAGAGAGAAGTGAGAAAGAGAATGAGAATGAGTGTGGGGGTCAGGGGCAGAGTGAAAGAGAATCCCTAGCAGGCTCCACACTCAACAAGGAGCCAAAGCAGGGCTGTCTCACAACCTTGAGATCATGACTTGAGCTGAAATCAAGATTGGATGGTTAACAGACTGAGCCCCTCAGGTACCCCTGAAGTCTACATTATAGCCACTTCAAATTAATTTTGGATAGAAGATCTTTTTCCTCTCCTTTTCTTTAACCTACCAATGTTGTTTTTTTCTTTTCTTTTCTTTTCTTTTTCATGTTTTACATTGTTTTGGTTTTTAGGACAGCTTATAGGTGGGCCTTGCTTTGTTACTCAGACCATCTGTCTTTTAACATAAATATGTGTTTAGACCACCTACAGTTATTGATGCTGATATGATTGAAGTCTATATCTTGTTTATTTCTAATTATTCCATATATTTTTCCTTCTTTTTAAATCTTTTCTTGCCATTAAGTGAATATTTTTGAATTACATATTATTTACAAATCCATTTTATTTCCATTCTTGATTCATTATGTATACCTGATGTTAAAAAAAATTGATTATTGTCCCAGACTTCACCATACATTTCTTTTTCTTTTCTTAAAAGTCCCCCCACCCCTTAGTAATCTTTACATCCAATGTGGGCTCAAACTCATGACCTTAAGATCAAGAGTAACATGTTCTTCTGACAGAGCCAGCCAGGCACCCCCACTATATGCCTCTTTAATCACAATTTACCTTCAGATAATATTGTACTACTTCCTATATACTGAATGTATCATACAATAGTTTCTCTCTATCATCCATTGTGCTATTTCATCACACATTTCACTTTTATGTATGCTATAAACATGTAATACATTACAACTATTTTTGTTTTAAGTAGTCATTATCTGCTAGAGCAATTACATGAAAAAATTATATATCGTATTTTCAATACTCTTAAACTTGTGTAGATACAAGTTTATGCCTGGTATTTTTTATAGATGAAAGACGTTCTTTAAAATTTATTGTATTTAGGTCTTTAAAGTACTCTCTGCTTTTCTGTGTCTAAAAAAAATGCTTTATTTGTCCTTTATATTTGAAAGTATCTTCATTGCATATAGAATTATGGGTTAAGTTTTTTTGAAGCATTATCTAGATGTCATTTTATTGTATTTTTAGTGACAAGAATTCTGATGCAAATTTTACCTTTGTTTCCTCTGTATAATTTGTTATGTTTTCTGGTTGCCTTCAAGATTTTTTCTTAGATTTTTAACTGTTTGAATACTATATGTGATTTTTAAAAATCATCCTGCTTGTTATTCTCTGAGCTTCTTGAGACAGTGTTTTTATTTTAAACTTCTGCATTATCATCTTTGAGTATTTTTTCGGTCCCATTCTTTCACTCTCCTTTTTATATGGATTTATTCACAGGTATATTATTTTCCCACAGTCCTTAGCTGCTGCCTACTCTGTTCTTTTATTATTAATTATTATTATAATTATTATTCATTGGCATTTCAGTTTAGGAAATTTCACTTGATATTTCTTCAGTTTACTGATTCTTCTCTCACCTGTATCATCTACATTGAGACCATTGAAACATTCTTCACCTCTATTACTGTGAATTTCATCTCTAGTATTTTTATTCTTATTTTTTTTATAGAATGCCATCTGATCATGCATGTTGTCCACTGTTTCCACTGTAACCCTCAACTTATTAACTATGTTTAAGATTCCACGTTTGATAGTTCTAACATCTTTGTCATGTCCAAATCTGGTTTTACTGATTGCTTTGTCTTTTGGCCATGTATTATTTGTCTTGTTTCCTTTTGTGTCTCAGAATTTGGGGATGAAATCCAGTATCTTGTGTAACATTGTAAAAATTTAGGTAAATAATAGTAATGCTTGCAAAAGCACACATTGTCTTTTTTCTAAATTGTTCGTGTCAGAGGCTGAATCAGTGTAGTCAGGAGTTGGGCCAGGTTTGATTTGTTGTTGCTATGGCTTCCCTCAGTGCACCACAGGCTACAAATGCCTCTTAGTTATCTTGTGTTTAGGCTGGAGACTGATCTTGAGGAGAGTTTTTCCGTCACCCCTTCTCCACTGCCCTAGCCCTTATCTTTAGGTCTGAACATTGCATCTGTCTTAAGGGAAGGTTTCTCTTTCTTGATGACTTTAGGCAGGATTAGCCTGCCATATTTATTACATAACACTTACTAGGCTGGTGGAGGTGAGTAGTTGGGGGAATCTCTACCATTCTGGTCCAACCCCAATCTTAAAGAAGTGTGAAGTTCCTGCTCTTCAGCAAGGAAGACTTCTCAGTGATATTATCCCTCTTTGAGCAGTAGGGAGATTCATGATCTGGGTTCATGGTGTATTTCTGTCCTTATTCCAGGAGTAGGGGTTGTTCTTATTATTTTTAAATATTACTTTTTATTCCCCTTCCCTTAGGTGTACTGAGTTTTTGTATATATCCTGAGGGTGATGGTGTTTGCTATGTTTCCCTTAGAACCTTTAGGCTTTTGTTCTATGGGAGATATAAGAGATAATTGAGAAGGATCCCAGTGGGAATTTGCAGTAGCTATTTTTCTCCTCATCTAGGCTTGCATTGGAAATGAAGTTTTCTCTCTACTCTTGTCTACTAACCAGTCTTTCTTGTGAGCATGTAGTGAAGTCTGTGGAAAAGAACCTTTAAATAGGTGTAAATTCCTCTTGTATCTGTTGCATCCCAAGTTTCTACACTTTCTTGTGAGCTATCACACTCAGCCTTTAGTCATTTACTTAAAATTTCAGCTGAATTCTTATTCCTGGCACGTAATAGCATTTGACATCTGCTTTAGGTAAGCAAGTGCTCCCACCCAGTTTCTCCTCGGGGATTCTTGCCTCTCAAATTATGGGTTGATTGTCACATAGCCTCACATATCTGGTGAATTCAATAAAAGACATAATCTTTAAAATTAACTAACATTTTTTTGGTTAATATTGTAGGAGAAATGATGCTTTTTCTAGCTTTCTATAATCAAGCCAAAGCCAGTAGTGACCATAGAATGAATTTTGTAATTATGAGTAATACCTAAATTAGAAATATGAGTGAAGTCACATAAATATGTCAAGACAATTGAACGAATTGAGTGAATTTATTTCGTTATTTTATTTTGGGTTATGTGTATGTGATGTGTTTCTGTGTCTACATGTGAATGAGTACATGAGTATGTGTAAAACGTAGGAAGTGTTTGGTCTTATGAAATCAGAAAATAATGATATCTTTTTATTATAAAAGAGAGGCAACCAAATTACCTTCCGTTTGACCCCCAAAGCTCCAGTTTACATACCTGGGCAAGAATTTCCTTAAAATACAGAAACAGGGAATTTCAGCATATTAAACAGTAAACATTTGTAGCTGATGGGAACATGAGCTTCTGGGAAATTTTAAATGGAAATCAGTATGGAAATCCTAATCTTGATGTTCATAATGCACCATATACTGAATATGTTTAGATGGTTTCTGTGTGTGGAGTATTGTGTGTTTTTTACCCATAATTGTTTCAAAAGAAGGTCCACTTGGTGGTTCTGAGAAATTCAGTATAAAATTTCCATTAGAGAATATGCATAAGTTTTTCCAAGATGGGTCTTTGCTTTAAATATTTAACAATATTTTTAAAGTCTGCAAAACTGGAAAAATTAATGCATTTCTGTCATAATAATGAAAGATTATATGTTCTGATTATATTGAAAAGACTGATGACAGGAATGATTTGAGGCACACGTGTTGGGCCTTGCTTTCCTGACATGGGTGGTTTTAATAAAAAATATTTAAAACTGAACCTTCTGGTTTTTATTCCAGAAATGGAAATATCAGAATTAAATAGTTTGTAATCCATCTCTCTGTTATATAATACAAGATGTATATAATAGGACACAGCTTGGATTGGAATTTTGTCTATTAATAAAAATGCAACCTCATTATTCAAAGAGAAAATATATACAATGGCATAAAAGAGAGCTGTGTTATACAATGAATATGTGGACACTGTGATAAAAAAAAAAAATAAAACCTTTTTCCCTCTACTCTTTTTTTTTTAATATTTTTATTTATTTCTAGGAGAGAGAGAGACAGCGTGAGCAGGGGAGGGTCAGAGAGAGATGGAGACACAGACTCTGAAACAGGCTCCAGGCTCCGAGTTGGCAGTCAGCACAGAGGCCCGAGCACGCGGGGCTCGAACCCACGAACCGCGAGATCATGACCTAAGCGAAAGTCGGACGCTTAACTGACTAAGCCACCCAGGCGCCCCTCCCTCTACTCTTTCAAAAACTTTTTATTGAGGTACAATCAACATTTAGAAAGCATCATCTACCATGGGTGTACAGCTTGATGAATTTTCACAGCTAAATAGCCTAGTCTAAACAGCTCTGAGATAAAACCCAAAAACAAAGAAAACAAACATATACCCCAGATCATTACCAACACTACAGATGCTTCTTTCTCTTCCTTCCAGCCTCTATCTCTGTGACAGTAACTGTTACCCTGTGTTCTACATAAATTAGCTTTGTATGCTTTTGTACTTCATATAAACGGAATCTTGGTGTATATATTCCTTCTGACTTCTTTTGCTCAACATTATGAATTATATCTATAGTCTTCTGTATAGTTGAAAATCATTCTCATAGTTTGATATTTCATTTTGGGAATAAGCATACTTTACTCAACATAAGGAATTTGGGTAATCACCAGTTTGGATTATGATAATACTACTATGAATATTAAAATACGTTTACTTGGCAAACATGCACAATGTATTAGATATAAACCTAGGATTATAATTACTAAGTCATCAGGCAGGCCTGCTTTTAGCTTCAGTAGATTCTTCCAGGCAGACTTAGGAAGTGGTTTTATCGGTTCGTACTCCCATAGGCAGGTTATGAGAGTTCCAGGTACTCTGTATCCTTACTAACACTTGACATTTTCTATCAATTTTCATTCATTCTGCTGTATGTTTTATGGTGTCATGTTCTGATTTCAATTTACATTTTCCTGATGCACGGTGAAGATAAATATCTTTACATATATTTATTGGTAATTTGGATATCCTTTCTTGTTAAATGTCCTCTTAAATCTTTTGTCCATCGATTGGATAAGCATAAATTTTGTTACTGATTTATTAGAGAACTTGATATGTTCCAGAAACTAGTCCTTTGTCAGTTATGCATAGTAAATATCTTCTCTCATATTGTGAATTTCTTTTCATGTTAGAAAGGGTGATTTTTGATAAACAGAAGTTCTTAAGTTTAAGATCATCTAATTAATATTTTTTCTTTCATAACTAGCACTTTTTGTGTCCCTTTTGAGAAAATTTGGCTACCTCATAATTGTTTTTTTTTTCTATTTATTTCCCTAAAGATTTCACTGATTTACCTTTCACATTTAGATGTACTATTGATCTATAGCTGATTTTTGTTTAAGTATAGGATAGAAATCTAAGAACTTTTTTTCATATAAGGGAACTAGCACCATTTATTGAAATGATCCTTCGTATCTTCAAGCACTGGGATTACCTCTGGTTCAGTGTTTATGTGCGGATCTTTGTTTGTTTGTTTCTTTGAGTCTCTCTTGTATTCAAATGGTAGACTTGTCTATTGTTGCATCATGGACACATTGTCGACATTACTACAATTTTGTCTTAGCTATTGATGAATGGAGTAAGCTTGTTGGTTATGTCTGACTTCTTCAAGATTGCCTTGTCTTATCCTTAGCAATGTTTATTTCTATCTTGGTCTTGGAATTTTGTTGTCCATTTGCACACACGTGTACTCACACAACTTTGCTGCCATTTTAAATGTAACTGCATGAAATCTATAGATTAATTTGGGCAGAGTGGACACTTTTATAAATTTGAATTCCCAATCCATAGACCTGGATACCTATTCACTTAAATCTTCTCTAGTTTCTTTTATGTTCTTCGGAGTTTTTAGTGTAGAACTATTTCATTTCCATCTTTTATTAGGTTAATTTAAGCACTGGATATATTTTGTTGTTAAGGTTATTAACATTTTTAAATTTCAGTTTTTCCTGTGTTGATAATATATGGAAATACAGTTTATTTGTCTGCTGACCTTCTATGCAGCCTTCTTGCTAAAATCATTTATTCTAAACATTTGTAGATTCTTTTCTAAATTTTCAGTGTAAACAATTGTCTTCAGATGATGCCAGTTTCATTTCTTTTATCTAAAAATTAGTACCATTTCTTTGACCATTTTTCTCCTTGCCTTATTGTTCTGGTTGGTTATAGAATGAATAAAATGTTGAGTAGAAATAGGATATTTGCATCTTTGCCTCATACCCAATTCTAAGGAGTTTACAGTAATTGAGTGTGATGATTGTAGTCGTATTTTCATTTTCGGTAACCTCCCTTTGTTTTGCTACATATTTTTATTCAATCAGGATACATTTAAATGTTGAGCGCATCTGTTAGTTCAAAGGTGAAAAGGGGGAAGGAATAGTAGATCAGGAGAACATTGACAAAGGGATGATAAGGGTTTACTTCACTAGTTCTTATCCTGTCTAGAAAACAGGAATGTTGAAAGAAAACTGGAAAGCAGGAAAAGGATTCAAAGAGGAGCAGAATTCTGAGTAGTCATTGACATCTCTCAGAACCGCAGCATTGAGTGTGAAAGTAGGTAACAAAGACGACTTGATTCTGTGACTGCCCCATATCTAAAACTCTTCACTTTTGAAACAGCCTCTATAATTGTTGTTAAAAATTACAATCAATAAGTTCAATATGCTATAAAGAGATGCTGTACTTAAACGGTCTGTGTTACGATGTGAGATCATTCTCTAAATCCCATAATATTTATAATCTTTGATACATATCACCATCAAAACTGTAAGGCATGTATTAATATCTTGAGATTTTATTAATTTCTC
Source organism: Proteles cristata cristata (assembly GCA_017311185.1). Lineage (NCBI taxonomy): Eukaryota > Metazoa > Chordata > Mammalia > Carnivora > Hyaenidae > Proteles > Proteles cristata. Next base: position 231,239 of record JAESUZ010002153.1, read on the forward strand.
AAGTATTAATATCAAGATATTGATTTATCTTTTCAAGGTTTAAATAATCCAAAAATGAGATCCCGTATATTCATTAGAAAAAGTACAGTATTTTTTGGTTGTTGTGGTATGATCCATGGATTCCATTAAGGTATAATCAGAAGATGGATGTTTATTCTTTAATATAAAATATTTATTGATCTATATTAGGCCCAAGAAAACTGTGAACATAGATACAAATACAAAGATGAAGCACATCAGGAGATGATTTATCTGGAGGTTACTTTGTGGTGTAGACATCATAACGCAATTTCATCATGTTATCAAGGCATTGTCACAAAGGATTCAAGCAATGTTGTACTTGTAAATATTTAACAATTGGTTTCCTGGGGACAAAAACCCAAATGTATAGCATCCACTAATTACCATACTGTAAATTTTCACAGTCCACTAAAAGATGCCAATGGTTTAACAACTTGCTCACAAAATTCCTAAACATTTGGTTCTTTCCGGTCATATGAATTGGCCTCAGTACATCACTTGATTTAAGGAGTAACAAAAAGCCACAGGGAAAGAAGCACTAACTTAGGGTAAGGTCTAAGGATACTACACAGGCTTTTGTTCCTGGATCTTATGTATTTTAGAAATACCATGTGATGTAGGAGGAAGTGCTATCGCAGATCTTACAGAAAAAAGTGACACTATATATATCCTTACCTAAACTAAATTTTAATAGATTAGATTATATAGAACATATTTAGGGTTTAAAGTCTTAGACTAGAGTTCTTCTTTTAAATTTTTTAAATGTTTCTTTTTGAGAGAGAGAGACAGAGAGAGACAGAGAGTGAGTGGGGGAGGGTCAGAGAGAAAGAGAGTCACAGAATCTGAAGCAGGCTCCAGGCTCTAAGCTGTCAGCACTTAGCCTGATGCGGAGCTCGAACCCATGAACTGTGAGATCATGACACAAGCTAAAGTCAGCCGCTTAGCTGACTGAGCCACCCAGGCACCCCTAGAATAGAGTTCTTTCCATTATGTTGACTTTATTTATTTTTTTAATACAAGTCCTTTGGGCAGAATTTAGGTACTAATTCTAGGCTTCTGAACCATAACAACTATAAAATATAACCTGTTCAAAGACTTTGCTGAAATAGGTGTATAGTAAGAAATATTTGCTGGCCTAAGGGAGAAGTGTTGAAAGAAACAAAAACTTTCATTTAATAACTACCTGCTCTGGGTATGTTATGTACTGAATGACAGGCAAACTGACAAGATCTGACATTCACATAGGAGATCAGATATGTTGGTTTTTCATGTTGTTATATATATACACCCAATTGTCATAAAGTTCAATGCCAGCTAATGGGAAAATAGAGTAATAATGGAAATCATAACCAAGGAGCCTAACACAGGAGATGGTTTAGGAATCAATTAGTTACCTAGTGAATAAACTACTCATTCCTTTTTTTTTAAATCTACATTGTGGGCTTAGTATATACTGGGCAAAATGAAAACAGCGGTGAAAAAAATAAACATAATTCTTGTAGTCATAACATTTAGAGTCCAGTCATTCAAGGGAGGGGAAAACTAAGGCAAAAATATTACACAAATAAATGTACACTTTCAAAATGTATAAAATACTTTAAAAGAACTATGAAAGATGCCTTAGTTGAATGTAAGTAACACAGCACCTTATCTAATCTGTGGGTCAGAAAAGACTTTTCTAAGAAAGGATCTTTTGAGTTAATATCAGAAGAATGTGTATGAATTAAGTAAAGAATGGTGGTGGGAGCATCCTCAACATAGACACAAGCTCTTGAAGGTTGTGAAGGCAAAAAACAAAAGCCAAAACAAAACAAGAAAAATGTGATGTTATTTTAGAAGATCAAGCAGTCATCGTGGCAGGAGCAAAGGAAGCAAGAGAGGAGGAAGGAGGAGATGAGACTAGAAAGGAAGGCAAGCGTTTGTGAGACATATCAATAAACTTGAACTTTAACCTAACAGCTATGAATAGTTCTTGAAGGGTTTGGGAAGGGAAATGATAAGGAAAAAAAATTAATCTATGTTCCAGATTCCTAACACAACCTACTGTTAACTTTAGGAAAAGAAAGTTTTTTTACATTAGTCAATAGTTGAGTTTGTTCCACTGGAATTTGCTACTTAATGCAATTTGTGTAGATTGAGTTTTAAGAGACTGTACCTTACTCTACTATTTATAAATGGTTCCACTGGAGCACCTAGGTGGTAAGTAGGTTAAGCATCTGACTTTGGTTCAGGTCATGATCTAAAAGCTCCTGAGTGCGAGCCCCGTGTCAGGATCTGTGCTGACAGCTCAGAGCCTGGAGCCCGCTTCAGATTCTGTGTTTCCCTTTCTCTCTGCCCTTTCCGTGCTCATGCTCTGTCTCTCTCTCCTTCAAAAGTAAATAAATATTTTTAAAAAATGGTTCACATTAATATATGTGGTCAAAAAACAGATAATAAAAATGATCTGTTTACCCGAGGTTTGCCTCGGTATACCGAGGGTATGCCTTCAAGGCCAGTTTATAAAGACATCTACCACTCTCAGTTTTTGTCCCTTTTGTTGGTTTTCCCCTCTCTCTAAGAGCTCATGGTTAAGTCAAACAAGAATTATGGCTGCAGATTGAATCATAGCATCTTTGAGTAAAATAAGAGGTTTAAGGAGATTTTGGATTGAGAGAAGTCTCTTTGGCTCTATTAGGTGCTTCCATTAAGCAGATACAGTCTGCCAGACAGATGATACATATAGTGCCATGAGGTGGGAGAAAGGATCTGTGTCTAGTGCTGATATCTACTGATACCCTGATATATTCTGAATTCTTGAGCTCTAAGTCTTATAGTCATCCATTCCTTTAATACTTACTGAGTGCTTACTATATGCCAGGTGCTTTATCCATGAACAAAGACCAACATCTCAGTCCTCACTGAGTTCAAAGATTAAGAGAGGGAGATGTATGATAAACAAGAGGCATCATAAGGAAATACAAACATATTAAAGAATGATAACTTATATAGTGTGATGGAAGATGGTAATGGAATAAAGAGAAAAAGAACAGAGTAAGGTGACTTGAAAGTGTTAGGAGGGAATAGTGTGAGGAAGGATAAGAGTATTAAATAAGTGGTTAGATATACCTTTTTGAAAAGATGGGATTTGATCCAGGACTTGAGTGAGGTAAGGGAATGAGTAAAAACAGTGCCTGGAGAAAGAGTATTCCAGGGAGACACTAAAGTAAATGTCCTAAGGCAGAAGCATACCTCACATATTCTAGGGCTTTTTAGGCTGTTATAAGGAACCATGGCTTTACTCTCAGTGTAAGGTGGATCCACTGAAGGGAGGGTTTTTTTGTTTGCTTGTTTGTATTTTTGTTGTTGGTGGTGGTGGTGATGGTAAGTTTCATCTGTATTTGTTTTTAAGTGCAACATTCTGGCTATCCGTTTTGCAAGACTTTAGAAAAATAAGGATACAATCAAGGAGAAGGCTGCAGAAGCCCAGTTAAGAGATGATAAAAGAGGGTAGCCCAGAAAAAAAGGTTATGATAATTGCTGAAGAAAGAGTCTGGATATATTTTTTTTTTAATATTTTTATTTATTTCTAGGAGAGAGAGAGACAGTGTGAGCAGGGGAGGGTCAGAGAGAGAGGGAGTCACAGACTGAAACAGGCTCCAGGCTCTGAGCTGGCAGTCAGCACAGAGCCTGACGCGGGGCTCGAACCCACGAACCACGAGATCATGACCTAGGCGAAAGTCGGACGCCCAACCAACTAAGCCACCCAGGCGCCCCCAGTCTGGATATATTTTGAAAGGAGACCTGCAGGTATTTGTGTTATGGATGTTACACAAAGACAGTGTCAAAGATGACTTCGTTCCACCCCCGGCACCCCCCCCCCAGAGTAACTGGAATGTTGCCATTAACTGAAATGAAGATGGCTATTAGTAGAGCAGCTTTTGAGAAGACTGTCAAGACATTAAACATGTCAGTAGAGATATCATGAAGGCAATTGAATATATGTTTGGAATTTAGTTTTTTAGAATTTGGAATATATAAGTTTGAATATATAAGTTTAGAATCAATTCTGAGTTGGTGGTATTATTTTGGGAATAATTAACATAAATATTACTTAAATCCTTTGAGCTAAATACAGTCACTAAGGAAGTGAGCATAGATGGAAGAGAAGAGGACAAAATACTGAATTTAGGTCAGCTCAATATTAAGAGGTTGGGGAGAAAATGAGAAAGCAGTAGAAGATATTGAGAAAGAGTGACCTTAGAGGGAGTTAGAAAACAACAATGTGTAGTATCCTGGTACCAAAGTTAGTAAATTATTTAAGAAGTAAGTAACTGGTCCGGTCCATGAATTTGGGTCAGGGCGTGATCTCAGTTTGTGAGTTCAAGGCCCGCATTGGGCTCTGCACTGTTTGGCATCCTCTCTCCCTGACTCTCTCTTCCCCTTCACTGCTGTCTGTCTGCCTGTCTGTCTCTTTCTCAATAAATATTAAAAAAAATAACTGGTAGTAGCCAGAAGGGATAGACAGGGAAGGGAGAGCAACAAAAGAAAACAAACAAAACAGAAACGCAAACAAAAAACATTTTATGACGGAAAATAATAGTATATTAATGTGTTGAGAGCAGCTGTACAATAAAACAGGAAATATTGATGATATGGAAGAAATGGTAGAGAAGAGCCAGAGAGAAATACTTCAGCAGGTGAATGGCGTTAAATGCAGGAGTTGGGGAAAGACTGGTTTATCTGGAAAAATTGAAATTGATCTATGGATAACAGAAATGGGGGCACGTGCTATAGGTACAAGTGCTGCAAAGGGCAGTCTGTGGGCATTCTCTTCTGATTGCTTTGGTTTTCTTGTTAAGATCAAAGGCCATCAGCTGAAAAGAGGGAAAGGGAGAGAATGTGTGTGGAGTATGAGGAGAGAAGTTTATAAAGATAATCCACAAGAACAGTGAGAAAAGATATAGGCTGTCTTATAATGTGCTTGGTCTCAGGCAATGAGAGTCACTGTGAGCTCAATGAAAGGATAGAAAGGTCAGAAATTTTAGTCCCCCAGCTTCCGGCTGCTGGGCTGAAAGTTGACAGAGATCATGTTCCCATTAGGAAGCCTTTCCTATAGATACAGATCTCTCCAGAATTCAGTTAATTGCTTCTTTATCTTGTCACTGCCAGCCTAAAGATGGTGGTAACTCCTTACTACTGCCTGGTAGCTCTGGAGTGCTTCATAGTTGTCTATTGATTTACTTAAAGCAAAAAAAAAAAAAAAAAAAAAAAGGCCCTACATTAAGTTTTTCTTAATTGCCCCAGAAGGGGGTGCTATCTGTTTTCTGACTAAAAAAAGAAAAAATTGGTCCCAGGAGTAGCCCCAGGAAGGAAGCCTTAAATTAAGATTCTGAGATTTGGTTGTTTACATATTTTAGAAGCACATGTGTATTCTTCTTATGGAGTGGGGATGCTAATGGGCAAATATTTGCATCTCAATTCCAAAAAAATGATCATGAGCAAAGAAGTACTGAGGAAGGAAGTACCAATGGACAGTGATGTTTGATGATCAAGTGTCTGTGCCACTTAGCTATGGTGAAAATAGGTGTTACAAAGAACATAGCGTAACTCCTCTAAAGTTCCCAGAGTACCAACTAAGAGAAAATGAAAAACTGATGGCCTTAGATACTAATTACATTTTTCAGATAGAAATTTTTTAAAGAGCTGAGAAATTTGAATTCCTAAACATCCCTACAATGGTCTTGTTAATAGAAGCAGGTCCTCTCTACATAAGCTGGAACAATTGCTTCTCGGTGGAATGCTGGTTATGTCAGGTCGAATTCCCAGTCCTCTCATGGCCTGCAGGTATAGGAGGAAACCAGGTGCCAACCTAATTTAAATGGAGAAGTCCAAGTACTAATCTGAAAGAAAGTAGTCTATTCACTGAAAGAGTTGTAGGATGTTGCCAATTTATATCATGAGGAGTGTGAAGAGCATGAATGAGATACATTCTAAGTTGTGAGACCAAGTAGCATGAGATACAAGACTAGTATGGGTTGAGTGTATTGAAATGAAAGTACTTAGCATTCATTATTTGTGTTGGTTTAAGGAATAGAAGTAAACATTGCTACTATGCTAGGATGATGAATTAAAGGTGGGCCTATAATCAGTGAACTTGAAATGCTGGAATTTGTAGGGCACACTCAACAGTTTTCTTTTGAGTCCAAAGGCTCAAAGAGTGCATGTATAATCCTTGTAACCAATTTATAGCTTCAACCCTAGGGGAGCCTATGGTTGAACAGTGGGGACATGCTTTTCTCCATACTTTAGAAACCCTGGTGACTGAAGATGGTGGTGAGAAGTGATGTAATGGAATTGGACTCTCCAGTGTCCAAGGGACTGAGGGATTCCTGACATCCTGAAGTAACAGAGGGTTACCTTGTAGCAGAAACATAGGGACAGAGTGCTGTCCATGCAGAAATATGTAGCTACTTGATCACAGGATCTCTAGGAATAAAATAGGTGGGGAGGCTATTAAGATGCTGTCATAAGTGAGAAAATTCTAGATTGGAAAAAAAGCCATTTTCAAATAGCTGTAGGGAATCTATGGTCTCCTAAATTCTAGATCTAATCCATCTTGCAGAATTCAAGCTATTTGTTTATGGAGAAAGCTAGGTCTCCTGGAGGAAACTTCTTCAATGCAGCCACAAGTAAATCTTTCTCTGCAGTTTCTCTCAGAGACGCACAGCAATTTATGAAAGTGTGTACAGGGAAAGAGTAAAACTCAGTCCTTGGGTTTTGTGGATGCTGGCTCTAGATCATGCTAGCCCTCGGTGACTTGAAATACAGTAGACAGTTTTGGAACCTACAGATTATAAAACAGGTAGAGTCTTAGCACATTTCAAACTTGTGCTGAGTATTTTCCTAGGCCCTAAATAAATAGTGAAAATAGGGATATTTAATACATAACAAAATATCCATGTTCCTTCATTGATGAAACATGTCCTGGTCGAAACTGCTTATCAGAAACTACTAGAACATCCCACCTCCCTGTAATATATTAAACACAATAGTGCATTCCTAGGAAATTTTCAGAGATTAGTGCCGCTATAAAAGTTGAAAAAAAACCCCAAAACTAACAATTCCTATTACATTCTCTTTTACCTCTTTTATTTGGCTGGTGCAAAAACCAGACAGATGAATCTTGAATGAAGCATGACTATAATTTTCAAAGTTAAGAAGGAGTCTTGACAAAAAGAGCTGTAGTTAGGATGTTGTATCTAGTCGCTGGCCCTAGCCTGTGACCTTAGATACAGCTTTTTTTTTTTTTCCTTCTAACTTGTACCAGCAAATGTAACCACAAGTCATTTGCCTTTATTTGAAAAGACACTTTCACTGTCTTATCTGAAGATTACTTCTGATCTCTTGCTCTCTATCTGTAAAGACCAGAGATACTTTGATTTTCTGACTATCCTACACACCAACACCTTTGGATATTATATTGATGATATAATATGTGATAACTGAACATACCATGCAGGAAGTAGCAAGAATCTTAATTGTCTTCCTAAGATACATGATCGCTAGAGTGATGGACCACAAACTCCCAAAATCACCTGCCAAATCTGTTTCCATTATATCTCAATAAAACTTAAAAAATTAAAAAATAAGGCACCAATCAATACTCAAAAAAAAAAAAAAGCCTCTGTAATGAGGGAGATACATTGCTGAGACATTTAGAGCTCACAAAGAAAGAGATGCTTGATGAAACTCGATGTTGGAGACCACACAGATCACATTTAGATGCGCAGCTCCAACTCTTTTGCTACATAATTCAGAAGATAGTTTTAAATTGGGAGCTAAGAAATAAAGGTTCTATACCACCTCAAGGCTGTAGTATATGCAGCCTTACACTTAGACCTCATACCCAGCAAATCCAGCAGTATAAAAAGTGTCTGTAGCAGGTAGAAATACTGGGAAGAGCTCCTGGCAAACTTCAAAGGAAGATTCTTGTGACTGTTCTCAATTAGAAGAGTAGATTTTAGATTTCTACTAGGCCCTGAGAATCTTTAAACACTAACATGGGACACCGTATCCTTATGTGACTTGAAATTTTTATTATGAAAATATAACGAAAAGAATCCATACAGTGGATGTTCACCACAGCATCCCATGCTGTTTCAAATGTGTCTGGGAATGTAATCATATAACCAACTGGCTCAGACTCCCATGATCTGTGCTTCTATCAAGTGTGGTAGCTTTGCTCAGTGGTAACCCTAAATGTCAATGGTAAAGAAAAATGCTTCCCCTTTAGCAGGGACAGAATATCTGGTTATCCAAGCCAAACTAGAGGAGACAAGTCCAAGGGACACTGAGTTATGTGCAGGGGCCCATGGGTTGGCTAGAAAGGACAAGACTGGAAGAATAATGATGAGAAGGTGTGATGATGAAGGTGTGAATGAAACTTTCCAAAATGGGCAGAGTATGAATATATTCCCATGGAAATCTCCTCATTGAGTGTCAGCTGTGGAGCAACTTCTCAGTAATTTCATAGACCGTGAGACTCTTCCTTTGGACGCCAGTCAGATTTCTCTTCCCACTCTCCTTACTTGCTCACTAGGTCCAATATAAAGTGACAAACATTGATGTTATACATTATTTCAGCAATATAAATAATATAGACTTCTTACAATGGCTGGTCTGACTACCACCGATTCTATTGCCCAGTCTGCCAACAGTACAGGCTGATGCTAAGACTCTGAGACAGTATCTTTTCTCTGGCATATCAGCCATCCAGCTGGTAGAAGTGCAAAGGCTTTCTATCATGGAGGAGACAGCAATTTGTCATCATAAAAATAGATATATGTTCATATGTGATATGCTTTACCTTAACAGAATATTTGTCTAGACCACCTTATGTGACCTTAGAGAATGAATTTGCCTTTGTCATGGTTTTTACACATTGTTGCCTCTAACAAAAAAAATACAAAAACAAAACAAAAACACATCTCATTTTGTAACAGTAAGGACAGCAGTAGCTCATGCCTGCAAATTTACAGATTCTATCACAGGTCCTACTACAAGTAGCATTTAGTGTATAAAACTCTGAAATGGTCTGCTGAAAGCTCAGTTAAGGTACCGGCTGAAAGAGTGTGTTCTACAAAGCTGTGGAGCTTCTCCAGAGGATGTCTCATATGGATGAAACCAGTGACGTGGTATGGGGCTGCCTTCTTCACAGTCAGCAGTCACTAGCCTAGGAATCAATGGATAGAGGGAAGATGGGATTTTCTTGCTATTATACCTTCTACCTGGATCGAGGAGTGCTGTGTACTGAATTGTGTCCCGTTCCCATGTTAATACACTGAAACCCAAAACCTGAATGATTGTATTTGGAGATAGAACTTCTAGGAGATAATTAAAGCTAAATTAAATCATGATGGTGGAATTCTAACCTGATAGGATTGGTGGCCTTCTAAGAGGAAGAAGGATTTCTTATCCCTCCCTTTCATGTCACCCACTTTTCCTCTCTCGCCATGTGCATGTTTCAAGGTCATGTGTGTCCTCAGCTAGAAGGCAGCCATCTGCCCAGCAGGAAGAGAGTCCTCAGTTGGACCTGATTATGCTGGCACCATGATCTTAGATCTCCAGTCTTCATAACTGAGAAAATAAATTTCTGTTAAAATCTCTGGTATTTTTTTGGCAGTAACACAAGCAGATTGAGACCAGGATTTTTTGCTCTCATCCATAATCTTATGTTCTGTGCACTTAGAAATATTAGCGCTTATGTTAGAACGCAGTCCTTGTTTAATTAAAGTGGAAGATGAAACTTCCCTTTTACCATTTTGAATGCTACAGTGTACTGAACAGGCAGAGAAAAGGTTCATTCTAAGGATGGTTGAAAATGGGGTTGATTCTACACGATGAGAGCCAGGAGAGCGCTAAACCCAAAGGATTCCTTGGGGGTGGGGGGAGAGGTTCTTAGTACATTTTCTATGACCAAGTCTATGGGGAGAAGAAGAAAAATAAAGGTCTGACCACATAAATACTTGGATTCTTCATGAATCAAAAGTTGGGCCATCTCACCAGGTAAAGAACCCTTGAAAGTGAGGCGCTGGCAGAGAGCAAAATGAATATAGAATTTGAAGGGGACCAAAGCGGGAATGATACCTACTTATGTTTGCTTAATGGCCAGCTACCAAGACCAGGACTAGATTAAAGGTGTTATTTAATTATTTTTCATCTTTTTCCTTTCTATCTTAAAGAAGAAACAATAAAAATCATAGTGAATGTCTTGGGTTTCAGGCGTTAGTGTGACTAAGTTGATAATGTGTCATGCCAAGCGGATCAGACAGCTGAGAGGATCGTTGTGCATTCTTTATTTGTAGGACATGAGGAAGAAAGAGAAGAGTAGGGTCTGAGGGACAAAGAGGTAGATTCTGTCATTCGTCTCTAATTTTAACTTCCTTATCCATTTTGCACCCCCTCCTCACTCACTCTTTATCCTGGAAGGCTCACCTGTATGGACTGGGTTTTCATGACATTTGGCTACTGATTGGGATTGATCAATAAGGACCCTTGGCAGAATATCAGAGAGAGAAAAGTGATGTCAGGGGTGCCTGGGTGGCTCAGTCGGTTAAGCATCCGACTTGGGCTCAGGTCATGATCTCATGGTTCATGAGTTCGAGCCCCATGTTGGGCTCTCTGCTGTCAGTGGGGAACCCATTTCAGATCCTCTGTCCATGCCACTCTCTACCCCTCCCCTGTTCCAGCATGTGCTCATTTGCCTCTGCTCAAGTGTGAGCATGCTCTCACTCTCTCTTAAAAATAAATAAACATTTTTTAAAAGGTTATGGGGGAGCCTGGGTGTCTCATTTGGTTATGCGTCCGACTCTTGATTTTGGCTGAGCTCATGATCTTATTGTTAGTGGGATGGTTCCCCATGTCAGACTCTGCCAGCAGCACAGAACCTGCTTGGGATTCTTTCTCCCTCTCTCTCTACACCTTTCCTGTTCACGTTCTCTCTCCCTCTCTCTGTGACTGACTGACTGACTGAATAAATGAATCTTTAAAAAATTGTCAGAAACTTCAAATTTTGGGTTCTATCACCTCGTGTTTCCACTTTTCTAAGTGCCTGGAGCCCTGAATGCCTGCCATGTGATGTCTGTGTCTATCCATGTACTATCCTCTGAGCTTCCCTCCCTTTATTTCCCTTGAGAAATGGTTATTATTCAGCACAGATTCCAGCATAGCCCTTTCTACAGAGCCTTCCCAGATTTCTCAGGTTACTCCTGCTTCTCCTTCTTGGCACTTCTGTTTTATTTTTGCATATTTCATGATCACTACCCTAAATATGTAACATTATAAGTGCCTGTCTATAAAGCTTTCTCTTCCATGAGACTGGGGACTGTATTTTATTCATATTTCTATTCTAAGATATAAAAAGAGTGCCTACCATTTAGTAGCTTCTCAATAACACTTGTGAAGTCAAAGTGGCAATGAGCGAGCAGATGGAGAAGGGGTGAAGCATGTCATTGGGAGGTATTGCTGCCAGAAGGCAGGGGCCATTGAGAATCCTGGTCTCGGGCTCTCAGTGTATTGGGGTGATGCTGGTGGGAAGAAGCTGCACAATGAAAGTGGTGAAAGCAAGCCTCATGAGGTCTGCCTTTTCTGTGGAGGAGTTCTGACACACAGCTTTGATGCAATGGCGGATTCAGTACATTCAGCAACAGAGGGTTCGCAGAATGGAGAGAAAGACACCATGTTTACAAGAAACAACATCCTAGAAATGCCAATATAGATTCAACACACGTTTCCCAGCTGTGCCTGTTCCTAGGTATTTCTGAGCCTAGAGAAAAACTGTTTTTCAAGGCCTACTCCCAGTTTTAAGTGTCCCAGGTGAATGCTGAAGGCAGTTTAAAATTGAGCAATTAAGGACTCAAGAGAAATCCTCATAAACACTTTAAAGACACTTACTGGCTGAACTGTACCTGTTTCTGTTAAACTCCTAATCTGGTCTGTTCCTATGTGTAGCTGTGAGTGTCCACTACATCTTTTAGGGGAAGCAGACACTATTAGTTACCCTGACTTGTCATTATGTAACAGTTTAAATTCTTTTATATAAATTTGTCTCTGAAAAACTGAGAGACATTTGTAGGGAAGCCTTTTTTCACCTCAAAATGGTTTGACTGTGATAATTTAATTTTCACAAAAAAATTTTTTTAATGTTTATTTTGTAGAAAGAGGGAGAGAGAGAGAGAGAGAGAGAGAGACAGAGTGTGAGCAGGGGAGGAGCAGAGAGAGAGGGAGACACAGACTCTGAAACAGGCTCCAAAACCCCTGAATGGAGAGTTTATGACCTGAGCCGAGTCAAAAGCGTAACCGACAGAGCCACCCAGGAACCCCTGTGATAATCTAAATTAATAAAAAGTCATAAAATAGTAGAATTTGAGGGAAAAAATAAATAGAACATCTGCATTATTCTAAATCAGATTCACCAGAGAACAAACTGCGGGTTGCTGGATGAGAGGTGGCAGGAGATGGGCTAAATGGGTGATGGGCAGTAAGGTGGGCACTTGTTAGGATGAGCACTGGGTGTTATATGTAAGTGATGAATCACTAAATTCCACTCTTGAAACCATTATTACACTATATGTTAACCACCTTGGATTTAAATAAAAATAAAAAATAGGGGCTTCTGGGTGTCTCAGTTGGTTAAGCATTCATTTCAGCTCAGGTCATGATCTCATAGTTTGTGGGTTCAAGCCCTACGATGGACTCTGTGCTGATGGCTTAGACAGAGCCTGGAGACTACTTTGGATTCTGTGTCTCCCTCTCTTTCTGCCCACCCCCCACTCATGCTCTGTCTCTGTCTCTCTCTCAAAAATAAATAAATAAAAAGTAAATAATCAGTATAAAAAATGAAAATAAATGCATACCTTAAAACACTAGCATATAGGAGACATTCAGTAAATATTTGTTGAGTGTATAAATCTTGTATTATATTCAGTGAAATTGGAAACTACTTGGGACGATCACTGCTGACAGCCATCAGAGGCTTTGCTCTTTCCCTGCTTTCTTCAGGTGTCCATAGCAGCGCATGGTGATACTAATGTGGTGCAGCTAGATGTGTGGTTCGAGTCACTGCCTCCAGTCACCTATGAAGAGGCCATTTGTGTCTCCCTCAGGTGTGTTTAGACACTTCCTCTCTAGGCCTATATATAGGCCTGGCAGGTTTTTCAGCTAATGTGCTGAATTAGCTGTATACTTGGATTGGCATCTTCTCGACAATTTTTCTTCTGCTCTGCTTTAAAGTAAACATAGCATTGTGAGAAATATGGTGAGAAATGTTTCCTGGGAAACATTATACACTTATCTTATTCCAAAAGATAATGAGTTATTCATGGTGTTTAATTTTGACAACTATCTATGACTGGTTGTAAGCAAAATTGTACCTGCAGACAACTTCACTATGCACATATAATATTAAAAAAAAAAAAAAAAAAACCACGGGGTGGCTCAGTCAGTTAAGCATCCAACTCTTGGTTTTGACTCAGGTCATGATCTCATAGTTCATGAGTTCGATCCCTGTGTCAGGCTCTGTGCTGACAGCATGGAGCCTGCTTGAGATTCTCTGTCTCCCTCTCTTTGCCCCTCACCTGCTCACTCTCTTTCTCTCAAAACTAATAAGCATTAAAAACGATATATAATTGATATTTGGGTCAGCAAAAGATGTGCATTTTAGTCACATTTTCAGTGAATTTTTGAAAATCATGATGCCAGGTAAAAATATGTTTTATTTCCATATGAAGAAGGTAGTTGTTACTCCTTTCTAACCTTTACTCCATTAAAACCGGAATTTTCAAATTGTCAGGCCACAGCAGGTTTGATGAGGAGATGGAATAAATAAGATGAAAAGTGAAGTGGAGGTTTAAATGTATCCATTTGTCTCATTAACCTTTTCTTCTCTATAGCCTTGTTCATCCCCACAGAGACCGTAAATAATTCAAAGTAGCTGTTTGAAACACTTTTTGAAATTTCATTTTCAGAAGTGTTTATGGATTGCCTTGTAATATTTACTGTATACTAGGAAGTAAAAGGAATGCAGAAAAAACAGAAGGAACAAGGGAAACTATATTTGCTAGTTTCATAGAAAATATTCGGTTTTTGAGTAGAAAAGTGGCACTTTTTAAAAACTTTTATAAATTAGGAAATATGTGAAGAGTCCCTTTTAAACATGCTGACCAAGGGGCACCTGGGTGGCTCAGTTGGTTAAGCACCGAACTCTTGATTTCTGTTCAAGTCATGATATCAGGGTCGTGAGATCCAGCCCCCTGTCAGGGTCAGCATGGAGCCTACTTGTTTAGAATTCATTCTCTCTCTCTCTCTCTCTCTCAACACACACACACACACACACTCTCTCTCTCTCTCTTCCTCTCTCTCTCTCACTCTCACTCATTCTCTCTCTCACCACCCCAACCCACAAAATAATTAAATTAAAAAAAAAGTTCTGATAAACATGAAGGAAAAATGTTCTGACTAAAGTGATTAATTACTTAAATAATTATTATTTACACTAACCAATACCTTTGTTTGTATACTTTTTCTGAGTTTACAAAGCACTGAGAGTTCACAAAGCCCCATCAAATCAACCTTCACTTTCACTCTTAGACATACATGGCAAGTCATAGCCTTATTTTACAAATGACAGAACTGAAGCTGGCAGAGGACAAATGACCTTTCCATAGCCACCCCATTAAAAAGTTGCAAGGTGAGGTTTACAACTCAGTAAACTGAGTACAGCTTAGTCTTGCTCTGGTTTTAGGACCAAATCATGCACATCATAATTAGCATATGCTCTGGTTAAAGTTTTCAAATGATAGCTTTTACAGTTACAAATCCATGCTTGTTTCTCTCCGTCTCGCATTAAAATATCATCTAAGTTAAGTTTGATAATATTTATCATTTTAGAATCAGGGAGAATTCTTAGAATATTAAAACTGTGGTCTCATGTACAGGTTTGCCATGGAAAAAAAAAGAGGTTAACCCCATATGCCTAAGACATAAACCCCTTATGTGGTAAAGTTTCAAACAGCTTTCAAATAACTTTGATAGTTATAAAAATCATAGTATTTTGGGGCAACTCTATTTCCAGAAAATTTCCTGAAGGGAATCCTAGTAGCACCGGACAATTATAAACCGATGTTTAGAGATAGAAATGGGAGAAGATGGAAGGAGAAATGAGATGTCCTAGAAGAAACTTCTTTTACTTATTAGTTCAAGAAGAAGGCAGGCTTCAAACTGGGTTCTTGGTAGGGAGGAAAAGAGATAAATACTCTTTAAATCCATGATGCTGTTGTGACATTGGCTACCGTATCAGTATTACAATGAAATGAAGTATGTCAAAGCTACATGGTGTACTGTTTGAAGTCGATGAAAGAATTGTCTAATACAGAAAAGAAATCTGTTTAAAAATTCTTAAATTTCAAAAAAATTTTTTATCACCACTTTCTCCCTTCCCCCACCATATATTCCCACAGTGACAGGTGCTGAGTTACACAATAGCTATAATTTCATCTGAGGTCAGATTATCATTCTGGGGCACTGGTTACAAACAAGAGCCATGGTGGAGATGGCATGAAGCAAACACAGTGTGGCACCTCATCAATATCAGCCCAAATGGAAGTTCCCACTTTTTCCTTGATCCGTACCTGGTTGAAACCCTGTCTGGCACATGGTTAACACTGAACAAATGGTAGCAGTTATGGTTATTACCAGTTCTTCCTGAATGAGAGTTTTGTCAGTTTGGCACTTCACATGGTTTCTTTAACTCATCTACAGTCCCCTACTTTGTGATCCCTTCAGTTTCATATACCCTGGAAATGAATCATTTCAGAACTAGACCAAGGCACATGGCAAATAGAAAAGGTGCGGTTCTGGCAGTTAAGTAGAAAGATTTGTGACACAGTTCACCTTATAAAGCTTAGGGACAATTGACAGAAGATTTGCTAGCTTAAAGAGGATTACTAGCCAAATCTTAAATCTCTAACATTATTTCTCTAAATACCTTAGAGGTTTTATTATTTAACTTTAGTTACTATTTAGCACAGGTCTTTATATTACAACATCATAAAGTACTTAAAACTACACATTTTCTGCTAAAAACATAACATTCTTTAAAATAATTTCTCTAAAAATCAGCTCTCTCTAGTTCACATGACATGTATGCAGGAAATGAGGGATCTAGGTTCTCAGTGCCTTATGTCTGATGCCGTTAGTTCAACATTTCCCATACTGGTTTGCTATAGCATTGAAACGGTGACACATTTTCAAGTCATTTTGAGAATGGCTTTTAAAGAAAAATACATTTTTTAAGTAAAAAAAAGATTTTAATGTTTATTTCTTTCTGAGAGTGGGTGGGGGCACAAAGAGAGAGACATACAGAATCCAAAGTAGGCTCCAGGCTCCGAGCTGTCAGTACAGAGCGTGACTTGGGGTTTGAACCCACCAAGTGTGAGGTCACTACACTTAACCGACTGAACCACCCAGGCACCCCAAAACCTGTTTCTTTAGTATTTCTTAAAGCCCTGGCTAGACAAATGTATGTATATTATAAATCTCCTAGAGGGAGCTACAGAGCATGTAGCATTTGCCAAACATTTACCTGTGGGATATATATTTTTAGGCCTCTTTAGTACTATCTCCCTAGAAAGCAAACAAACAGAAAAACAGCTGAGGATGACTGCCATAGCAAATAGTAATATTTTTGTGAATTTTTGTGCGTGAATTGCAGTTCAAATATAGAAATACTTCAACCAGCGAATCAATATTAATAAGGATTCAACTCAGGAAAATGGATTTTAATATTTCTTAATTACTAGATTACATTATTAGATCAAGTAGGATCTATAAAAGCTTGTGAAGTTTTATTGAGTTTTAATTTCTTATAGAAAGACCATAAAATTGTTGCTGCATATTTCATATTATCCAATATATGTAATGCTTTACAAAAGATAAATAATATTTTGTTTTGAAAATTATTAAATGGGGTTTAATATATTTAAAATATATTTTAGTTTGGAAAAAAACCTGAATGAGGTTCTTCTATGTAAGGTGAAATATAGTCCTCATATATTTTTCACTGGAAAGATTAGAATTAAGGGACTGGTTTTAATGAGATGTTTTACAGCTTATTTTATTTATTTTTGAGAGAGAGACAGAGTGAGCAAAGGAGGGGGAGAGAGACAGAGGGAGACACAGAATCCAAAGCAGCTCCAGGCTCTGAGCTGTCAGCACAGATCCTGACTGGAGGCTTGAACTCATGAACTGTAAGATCTTGACCTGAGCTGAAGTCGGATGCCTAACTGGCTGAGCCACCCAGATGCCCCAACAGTTTATTTGTTACAGTTTGTTTTTGAGAGAGAAAGAGTGAGCATGCGTGAGCAAGGAAGGTGCAGTGAGAGAGGGAGAGAGAAAATCCCAAGGAGGCTCCATACTCTGTGCAGAGCCCAATGTGGGGGTCCATCTCACTAGTATGAGGTCATGACCTGAGCTGAAATCAAGAGTCAGTTGCTTAGCCACCTGAGTCACCCAGCCATTCCGAGATGTTTTAGAGTTTAAAAAGACATAGGAAGATTGGTAGTGAAGAATTCATACATTAAAAGTTAGAAAACCTAACAACAAAAGTTTATGTCAAAATTAATTAGCTTTGGGAACAGTAAATGAGGGTAGACATGACTATCTTCAGGGTGATACTAACATTTAATCATTCTGAATGGTAAGGAACTATTAATATACCCATCACTAACATTAGAAGAAGAAGAAGATGAAGAATATAGTTTAGGAATATTTTTGGTGTTTTAGATAGAAAAGAGCATCATGAAGTCTCGTTTAATATAAATCTTATGATGTAAATGGTAATTATTTTTTGCAGTGGTATTCTATATTATCTCTCTTTGAAAGTGTATACATATATGGACACACACGAAACCTATATTATATACATGTATATATAATACATTCAAAAGGAATGAGGTGCTACTTTAAAATTTTTTTAGGAGTCTGCACAAATGAGGGTGTTCATTAATCTTATTAACAATGCAGCCAACCCAAGTTTTAAATGATCAGTTTAATAGAGGAACATTTGGTGAAGCAGAATAAGGGAAAGATTATGGTAAAGAGGAACAAGAATAGCAGTGACCATCTTTAATATATGTTTTGGGGTACAGGACAATGAACATGTATGGGTTCAGCATCATAGATATTTAATTTCTAATCTGGGTTTATGCACTTAGTCATTTTATTTTCATTTTTCTTTTTTAAATTTTTATTTAAATTCCAGTTAATTACCTTAAAATGTGATATTAGTTTCAGGAGAAGAATTCTGTGATTTATCACTTATATACAATACCTAGTGTTCTTCACAAGTGCCCACCTTAATACCCATCACCTATCTTCCACCCACTTCTTTTTTTTCCCCATGTTCATTTTAGTTTCTTAAATTCTACATATGAGTGAAATCATATGATATTTGTCTTTCTCTGACTGACTTGTTTTGCTTAGCATGATACACTCTGGCTCCATTCACGTCATTGTAAAGGACAAGATTTCATTCTTCTTGTTGGCTGGGAAATATTCCATTGTGTGTATACGTGTGTGTGTACACATACATACATGCATACATGCATACATACTACATCTTCTTTATCCATTCATCAGTTGATGGGCATTTGAGGTCTTTCCATAATTTGGTTATTGTTGATAGCACTGGTATATATATTGTGGTGCATTGTCCCTTTGAATCAGTATGTCTGTATCCTTTGGGTAAATACCTACTGGTATAATTGCTGGTACTGATTTCCAGAGTGTCTGCACTAGTTTGTATTCCCACCAACAGTGTAAGAGGAGTTCCCTTTCTCCACATCTCTGCCAACATCTTGTGTTGTTAATTTTAGCCATTCTCACAGGTATGAGGAGGTATCTCATCATGGGTTTGATATGTATTTCAATCAAAATACAAGATTGATGTTGAGCATCTTTTCATGTGTCAATTAGCCATATTTAGGTCTTATTTGGAAAAATACCTATTCATAACTTCTGTCCATTTCTTAACTGGATTATTTGGGGTGTTTTTGGGTGTTGGGTTTCATGAGTTCTTTATTTTTTTTTTAAGTTTATTTTGAGAGAGAGAGAGAGAGGGAGAGAGAGAGAGAGAGAGAGAGCGAGCATGAGCAGTAGAGGGGCAGAGAGAGAGGGAGAGAGAATACCAAGAAGGCTCTATACCACCAGTGCAGAGAATGATGTGGGGCTCCATCTCAGGAACCATGAGATCATGACCTGAGCTGAAATCAAAGGTGGATGTTAACTGACTGAGCCATCAAGGGACCCTAATGAGTTCTTTATAGTAACCCTTTTGAATAGTAACCCTTTTTCAGATATATCATCTGCAAATGTCTTCTCTTATTATGAATGTTAGGTTTTAGTTTTGTTGATGGTTTCCTTTGTTGTGCAGAAGTTTTTATATCTTGGTGATGTCTCAGCAATTCATTTTTGCTTTTGTTTCCCTTGCCTCTGGAAACCTACTAGGTAAGAAGTTTGTTCCACCCATGTTAAAGAAGTTGCTGCCTGTATTCTCCTCTTGGATTTTGATGAGTTCCTTTCTCAAATGTATGTCCTTCATCCATTTTGAATTTGTGTATGGTGTAAGAAAGTCATCCAGTTTTTTTCTTTTGCATGTTGCTATCCAGTTTTCCCAACACTGTCTGTTGAAGAGATTGTCTTTTTTCCCATTGGATATTCTTTTCTGCTTTGTCAAAGGTTATTTTACCAGATTCACTTATTCATAGTTAGTTTAGAAGAATACATGATCACTATGAGCTACTACTTCTTCATTTACAAAATGTGGGTAGTGATACATTGGAAGAATTGAATTGTAATTATATTGGACGAATTATTGGAAGAATTAAATATAGAGTAGGTGAAGCTCTGGCTACTAATAGCACTATTTATAGATAATCCATGTTTTAAAATTAATTTTGGAGAGAAGTTAATGGAGACTTAGAAAAAAGTAAGATATGCAAATAGAAAAGGAACATGATAACTGATTCCAGCTTTCCTGACTTACAATTTGGTCCCTAACTACTACACCAGAGCAACTTCTCCCCATCTTTTACAGTTCATCACAGTTTCGTGTTTCCTTTGTTGAGAATTTATCATACTTTAACCTGTCTTTTTATATTTTTATGTATTATCTTTACTTACAGATTATAAGCTTTTTAAAAGCTCATGCATATTTATATCTTTCATTTTATCACAAAAATGATTTAAATATCATAGATGTTCCAAAATGCCTGTTGAATGAATAAATTAATGAATTAAAAAAGAATGGCTGCAATAATTAGATTCCCTTTCAATGGATCCAAGAACTCACCTAATTCTAAATTCATCTTTGGTGAATGCTACACTGATACGAGGTTGCAGTGTTTAGAAATTATTATAAATATTCCAACTTTACCTTCCAGCAAACCTTACTGAAATGTAATCATAATGCTAATTTGAACTTTACATTTAATGCTTCTCAATAATTTTATTGCCATTGATACTAGCATTAAATTTCTACAATACTTGAAAGTTTAAAACTATTATGATTATAGAATAAAAAGATAACAGAAAAATTCAGTTCTGTATTTTCAGGAATAGCTCACGCAGTGAGTTAATAATATGCTTAAAAGTACACTAAATGCCATTTTGAAACAAAAATAAAAGGATTCCTCTGTGGATACATATTGTACATTTTAAGGTCTAATTGAGGTATGTAAAGTTTATCATTAAACTGCAGTAGGAAGAAAAATTCTTCCCTGGTTAATAAATATATTACTTTTCTAAGGGAGTTTGATATCATAATGTGGTCTTATGGTAGGAAAGAGAGATTTTATGTTTCACATAACAGTGTTGAGAAACAAACATTAGAATCTTGGAGAACTAGTTTAAATAAAGGAAAGAAAAAAAAAGTTTGTTCTTGATTTTTTCAGAGTTGCAAAATCCAAGGAAAGAAATCAGGGTGAATCATTTCTCTAACCTACAATCTAAGGCTGATGGGCAGCAGCTGAGTGATGATTACTGTGAAGAGATGACACCAAATGAAATGGAGACATCTGAAAGTACTCAAGCTCACGCCACAAAATGGTGGCATATGTAAATTCTATTGGAGTCTTTGAAAGCTTATGATTAAGTGCTCAAACAGCACAGTAGCAAATGTTTTTCTCTCCTACAGTCCATGTTGAAATCTTCACGTTAATTAGTGTTAGGGCAAGTGTCACATATGGATTTAAGTGGAAATTTCTAAAGAATATAAATACAGATTTCATTGAAAATAGTTGAAGAGAAGCACAGGGGAAGAAATCACCCTGTATGGAGATTGTTAAGACAAAATCAATAGCTCTTTGGGGGACCTTATTAATTTAATTTTATCCAGGTTCATGTATAACACCTGGCATTTCTGTGAAACTGAAGTCCTAACAACATAAAACCATTCAGAATACGTGGGTGATATATCCTGTTGGGGAGATTAAGGAAGGATAACAGATGTGGTAGTAACCAAACTCTCACTAAAGGTACCAATCAGTGTACATATAATCAGTTTTTCCTTTAGTTGCCTTCATTTTTCTTATATATTCCTGTGCGTGTTTAAGTTCCTTCAATTATAGAAAGTATTTAGCAATTGGTCTGTTTTTAACTAGTACTTTTCATTTTTGGCAGAAATAACTCATAGGTGCGCATGAAAGGTATTGATAAGAACTCATGACCATCACAATCATGTGACATTTATTTAATCTACATACAAGCATTGTATATTTAACAAAATGCTCTGTATTAGACATTGTGTGAACCTGAAAGACATATGAGGTTTGTGAGCATAAAGTGCTTGCAATGGGTATATAAGATAAATGAGTGTTCCATCTACCAGCTCTAGTCAATTATCTTATATACTTATGCCTTTCATTCATTCTATTAGGAAGTGCTCTTGGCCTGTCCTCCAAAATCTATTACTATCTTTTCATATCTTTGCAAATACTCCAAATTTCCATCATTCTCTCCAGGAATAATGCCAAAAGTTTCTAAAAGATATCTATGTTGACTGCCTTTCTCTTCCTTGCACCCCTCCCCCACCTAATCCAGCCTCTGAAAACAGGATGGGTAAATTTTTCAAGCTACATTCTTCCTCTGCTGAAAATCTATCAGTGAATCTACCAAACTTGGAATAAACCCAAACTCATAGCAATGATCTTCATAGCTTTAAATAAATTGACCTCTTCCCATCTATTCAACTTCACTTCATACCACTTTTACTTTCTTTCAGTGTATGAACCATATAAATCTTCTTTCTGGTTCTTAATCCAATGTACTTACAAATCCTCTAAGATCTTTATATTAACTATATGCTTTATCTAGAATGCTCTTGATGTGTACTTATGTCTCCTTCATATATATCTCACCTTAAACATTTTCTCCTCAGATAAACTGTATTATTTAAATGTTATAGTACAGTTTATACAATAACTCAGTCACTTAAAACAACAAACATTCATTATATCCCGGTTTCTATGGGTCTTAAAGGGCTTAGAGTGGCTTCATTGAGTGCCTCTGGTTCAGAGTCTCTCACAGTGGAACACCCAGGGCTACCATTCAATCCAAAGCTTGACTAGGGGAGGGTTCACTTCCAGTCTCACTCATGCGGCGGTTGGCAGGCTCAGGTACTCACAGATACTGGCAGAAGACAGTAGTTTTTTCATTACATGGGCTGCTTCACAGAGCTTCTTAAAACATGGCAGCTGGTTTCCATCAGAATGAGCCAACAAAGAGGAAGGTCTTCTCTTCCAGCCCAAGAAAGAAGCCATCCTTTCTTTTTAACCTAATTTTGGAGAAATTACATCTTATTTCTTTTGCTGTATTCTAGTCATTTAGTTGATAAGTCTAACCCACGCTCAAAGAGAAGTCTTTATAGAAGAGTGGAACACCAGAAAATGATGTTTGTGTAGGGCCATCTTAGAAGCTGCCTACACCATTCTGTTTTAAGGCCCTCAAAGAATCAAACCATATACAAAACACACCCCATCCCAAGGTTTCTAAATGTCTATCACAGCAAGAGTTCAAAAATTCATAATCCCATCATTTAAATCTGGGTAGTTGTGGGTGAAAATCCTAAAGAATAGCTATTTGAGTTTGGTACCTCTTGATCTGTGGAACCATGAAATTAAAAGGGGCAGTAGATACTCTCTGTGCACACACATATACAATACAATACAATACAATACAATACAAGACCATACAATACAAGACCGTACAGTACAAGACCATACAATAGTGGGATAAAAACAGGATATCTGCTATAGATATTCGTCTTCAAAATGAGGCACAAAGAAGTCACTGGTCCATAATAATTCTGGAATACAGTCAGGTAAATGTTGAAAGTTCTTTGATTAGTTTTCAAAGACAGAAAATAATTCTTTAGCTTCTCAGCACCACTGTCTGAGCTCCTGGTTCTACAACCTGAATATGTGTTCTTTTTCATAAAAGGTAGAAATGTTTTTTTTTGTTTTTTTTTTTTTGCAATTTAGAAGGTTTTTCAACCTACCTTCTGCCAGTAGATTTGCCTCTTTATATTTTATCCTTCTCTGTCTCCTTCACTCCACTAATAGTATTTCTGCTGATTTAATTCTTTTGTGTACAGTGAGGGTGGGTTTCATCTTTAAAAAAATGAATTCCAGTAATTAACATACTGGAACATATGGTTTTATTAGTTTCAGGTGTACAATATAGTGATTTAACAATCCTGTACATTACCCAGTGCTCATCATAAGTGTGCTCTTAATCCACTTCACCTATTTCACCCATTCCCCACCCCCTGTCTACCTCACCACTGGAAACCATCTGTTTGTTCTCTATAGTTTAGAGTCTGCTTATTGGTTTGTCTCTTTTTTCTTTGTTCATGTGTTTCTCAAATTTTACATATAAGTGAAATCATATGGTGTTTGTCTTTCTCTGACTTATTTCACTTAGCATTATCTAAAGCCATCCATGTTGCTGCAGATGGCAAGAGTTCATTCTTTTTTATGGCTCAGTAATATTCCAGGTATATACATACCACATCTTTTTTATCCATTCATCTATTGATGGACACTTGGGAAGCATCCATAACTTGACTATTGTAAGTAATGCTGCAAGAAACATATCGGTGTATGCATCTTTTCAAATTAGAGTTTTTGTATTCATTGAGTAAATACCAAGTAACAGAATTACTGGTAATTCTATTTTTAACTTTTTGAGTAACCTCCATACTGTTTTCCACAGTGGCTGCACCATTTACATTCCTGCCAATGGTGCATGAGATATCATTTTCTCTGCATCTTTGCTGACACTTGTTTCTGCTTGTGTTTTTGATTTTAGCCGTTCTGACAAGTGTGAGGTGATCCTTGTGGTTTTGATTTGCATTTCCCTGATGATGAGTGATGTGGAACACCTTTTCATGTGTCTGTTGGCCTGTATGTCTTCTTTGGATAAATGTCTGTTCCTTTCTTCTGCCCAGTTTTAATTGGATTATTTGGGTTCTTTTGAGTTGTATAAGTTCTTTATTTTTGAAATTAACCTTTTATCAGATAAGTCATTTGCAGATATGTTCTCTCATTCACTAGGTTGCCTTTGGTGTCTTTTGTTTCCTTTTCTGTGCAGATTTTATTTTGATGTAGTCCCAGTAGTTTATGTTTGCTTTTGTTTCCCTTGCGTCAAGAGACCTATCTGGAAAAATGTTGCTACAGTTGATGTCAGAGAAATTACTATCTGTGTTCTCTTCTAGGATTTTTATGGTTTCAGGTCTCATGTTTAAGTCTTTAATTCATTTTGAGTTTATTTTTGTGTATGGTATAAGACAGTGGCGTATTTTTATTCTTTTGCATTCCTAATACCATTTGTTGAAAGACTGTCTTTTTCCTCATTGCATAATCTTGCCTTTTTTTGCCAAAGCTTAATTGTCATATTATTGTGGTTCATTTCTGGGCTTTCTATTCTGTTTTGTTGGTCTATGTAAATATTTTTATGCCAGTACCATACTGTTTTGATGATTACAGATTTGTAGTATATCTTTAAATTTGAGATTTTGATACCTCCAGTTTGTTTTTCTGTTTCAAGATTGCTTTGGCTATGTGGGATCTTTTGTGGTTCCATATAAATTTTAGAATTGTTTGGTTGAGTACTGTAAAAAATGTTATTTTGATAAGGGTTGCATTAAATCTGTAGATTGTTTTTGCATAGTACAGACATTTTAACAATATTAATTCTTTCAATACATGAGTATGGAATATCGTTCCATTTGTTTGTGTCATCTTCCATTTCTTTTATCAAGGTTTTTTATTGTTTTCAAAGTATAGGTCTTTTACCTCCTTGATTATGTTCATTCCTAGATATTTTATTATTTTTGGTATAATTGTAAATTAAATAGTTTTCTTAATTTCTCTTTCTGCTATTTGATTATTAGTGTATAGAAATGGAATATATTGGGGCGTCTGGGTGGCTCAGTCGGTACAGTGTCTGACTTTGGCTCAGGTCATGATCTCACAGTTCGTGAGTCCGAGCCCCATGCCCGGCTCCTTGCTGTCAGCGCAGAACCCATCTCGGGTCTTCTGTTCCCCTCTCTCTCTACCTGCCACCCACTCCCACCCATGCTCTCTCTCTCAAAAATGAATAAAAACATTAAAAAAAGAAATGGAACATATTTCTGTATATTGATTTTGTGTTCTGTGACCTTACTAAATTCACTTATCAGTTCTAGTAGTTTTTGGTGGTCTTGAGGATTTTCTATATATACTATCATGTCATCTGCAAATAATATAAGCTTTACTTTTTATCAATTTGGATAACTTATACTTGTCTGTCTGCTGTGACTTTGTTGAATACAAGTGATAAGAGTGGATATCCTTGTCTTATTTCTGATCTTAGGAATACTCATCATTGAGTAGGCTGTTAGCTGTAAGGTTTTCATATATGCCTTGAATATGTAGTGGTATTACCTCTAAAACTACTTTGTTAATTTTTTTAAAAATCATAAATGGATGTCATACTTTGTCAAGCACTTTTTCTGCATCTGCTAAAATGATTATATGGTTTTTATTCTTTCTCTTGTTGATGTGATGTATCACGTTGATTTGTGAATATTGAACCAAACCTTGCTTCATAATGAAAGATTTTTAAAAATGTTTTGTTGGATTCAGTGCTGATATTTTGTTAATTTTTTTATTTAAAAATATTTTAATGTTTATTTTTGAGAAAACGGGAGACAGTGTGCAAGCAGTGGAGGAACAGAGACAGAGAGAGGGAGACACAGAATCCGAAGCAGGCTCCAGGCTCTGAGCTGTGAGCACAGAGCCCAATGCAGGACTTAAACTCACAAACTGTGAGATCATGACCTGAGCCAAAGTTGGACACTTACCTGAATGAGCCACCCAGGCCCCCGTGTTGTTGAGGATTTTTGTGTCTGTGTCATCATAGATAGTGGCTTGTAGTTTATTTGTTTGTTTGTTTTGGGGTTTTTTTGTTTTTTTTTTTTTCATTTTTGTATTGTCCTTATCTGATTTTGTATTAGGGTAATGCTGACCTCATAGTATTAATTTGGAAGGTTTCCTTTGTCTTCGGGAGTAGTTTGAGAAGAATAGGTATTAACTTTTCTTTACATATTTGGTAGAATTCACCTATGAAGGCATCTGGTCCTGGACTTTGTTACAAGTTTTTTGATTACTGATTCAATTTCATTGCTATTATCATTCTGTTCAAATTTCTTATTTCTTACCGATTCTCTTTTGGGAGGTTTTATTTTTTTTATCATATTCTCTTCTAATACTTTGAATTTCTGTAGTATCAGTTACTATGTTTCTTCTTTCATTTCTTCTTTTTTTTAATTTTTTATTTTCAAGTTAGTTAACATACAGCGTAGTCTTGGCTTTAGGAGTAGAACCTGGTGATTCATCATTTACACATAACACCCAGTGCTCATCCTAACAAGTTCCCTCCTTAATGCCCATCACCCATTTACCCCACCCCCATTAACCCTCAGTTCATTCTCCGAATTTAAGTCTCGTATGATTTGCCTCCCTCTCTGTTTTGCACAACATTGATGGAACTGAAGGGTATTATGCTAAGAGAAATAAGTCAATCAGAGAAAGATATCATATGATTTCACTCATGTGGAATTTGAGAAACTTAACAGATGAACATAGGGAAAAGGAAGGAATAATAAGATAACAAACAGAGGGAGGCAAATCCTATTTCATTTCTGATTTTGTTTCTTTGAGTCTTCTTTGTCTCTCATTTTTTATAACTCTAACGGTTTCTCAATTTTGTTGTTGTTGTTGTTGTTTTTCCCAGGAACCAGCCCCTGGTTTCATTGATCTCTTTTATTTTTTAGTTTCTGTTTCATTTGTTTCTGCTCTAATCTGTATTGTTTCCTTCCTTGTATTGGTTTTGGGTTTTGTTTGTTCTTTTTCTAGCTCTTTCAGGTGTAAGGTTAGATTATTTATTTGAAATATTTCTTGCTTCTTGAGGTAGGTCTGTACCGCTATAAACTTCCTTCTTAGTACAGCCTTTGATATATCCCAAAGTGTTTGGACTATTGCATTTTCATTTTCCTTTATCTCCATGTATTGGTGTATTTCCATTTGATTTCTTGGTTGGCTCATTCATTGTTTAGTAGTATGTTATTTCCAGATTTTTTTTCTTGTGGTTGATTTCTAGTTTCATATTGTTGTGGTTGTATAATATGTATGGTAGGAATTAATCTGTTTGAATTTGTTGAAATTTGTTTGGACTAATATGTGATCTATTCTGGAGAATGTTCCATATGAAACTGAAAAGAATGTAGATTTTGCTATTTTAGGATGGAATGTCCTGAATATATCTATAAATCCATCTAGTCCAATATGTCATTTAAAGCCATTCTTTTCTTGTTGAATATCTATTTGGGTGATTTATCCATTGCAAATGGAGAGTTAAAGTCCTTTATCATGATTATATTACTATTTATTACTTTGTTTATGTTTGTTATAAGCTGATTTATATATTTGGGTGCTCCAATGTTAAGGAGATAAATATTTACAATTATAAATTGTTTATTTTTTATTTTGTGGTATGACTATGTAGTATCTTTGTCTCTTGTTACAGTCTTTAAGTCTATTTGGTCTAATATAAGTATTGCTACCTCAGCTTTCTTTTCACTTTCATTTCCATGGTAAATGGCTTTTCATCCCTTCATTTTCAATCTGCATGTGTCTTTTAGGCCTGAAATGAACCTCTTGTAGACAGCATGTAGATGGTCTTGCTTTTTATCCATTCTGTCATGCTATATATTTTGAGTGGAGCCTTTAGTTGATTTATATTTAAAGTAATTACCGACAGGTTCATATTGATTGCCATTTTGTAATTTATATTATGGTTGTTTTTCTATTTCTTCTCTGTACCTTTCTTTTCTTGAACTTTTCTCTCACAGTTTCCTGACTATCTTGAGTGATACACCTGGATTTCTTTCTCTTTGTTTTTTGAATGTCTATTACCAGTTTTTGATTTCTGGTTACCATCAAGTTTATAAATAATATCTTCTGCATACAGCAGTCTATATTAAGTTGATTGTCACTTAAGTTTGAACCCATTCTAAAAGCACTAAAGTTTTACTCCTCTCCCCACCATATTTTAAGTATACGGTGTCATGCTTTACATCCTTTTTTATTTTGTGAATCCCTTGACTGATTTTTATAGATGCATTTAATTTTACTGCTTTTGTGCTTCCTGCTTTCCTTACTTCTGCTTATGGTCTTTTGTTTCCACTCAAGAAGTCCCCTTTACCATTTCTTATAGGACTGGTTTGGTGGTAATGAATTCCTTTAACTTTTGTTTGTCTGGGAAACTCTTTATCTCTTCTATTCTGAATGATAGCCTTGCTAGATAGAGTATTTTTGTTTACAGATTTTTTTGTTTTTCTTTCAGTACTTTGTCTGCTGATTTGATTGTTTTAAAACCTGTAGGCTACCTGTAAATCTTATTGGAGTTTATTCTGAAGCCACATATATTGAACTCTTCTGGATATCCCTTCCCTACCTCCAAGTCTTCTTGAGATGACTGCTGGACAACAGTCTTTAATTTACTAAAGACCCTATTGCTTAATTCTTTTGTGAGGTACATCTTGAATCTCATGTGACTTACTAGGAAGCTGTGACAAAATCTTTGATTCTGCACAGTTATTAATATCACCACCAACAACTTTCATAGTCACACCACCATCTTCTTTTCTAGACCATGTTTTTCAGACAGTACGCTGGATTTACTCTTTCCAGAGGCATTTATTTATTTGTATTATTATTTGCACTGTGGAGAGGCCAAGAATTCTCAAGCTATCGAGCCCTGATTCTTTTTGTGTAGCAGTCTTTCCTGCTGTTTATCTCTCTCCTCTTGCATTTTACATAAACAGCAAGAAGGAACCTCTTACATAGCACCTTAGAACAAGACACAATGATCACCTTTAGTGATTACTAGAAATTAGATTCCATCTAATCTAGATCCACTCCTGGATCAGGAATCCAGGGGCAGCTAACTGGGTGACTGTCTCTGTCTCTCTTATGACTACAATCAAACTGTCAGCCAGGACTGTAGTCATCTCAGTGTTTGACTAGAGGAGGATCCTCACCCGAGCTCTCTCACATGGTTGTTTTCAGGTGATAGGCTCTCATAGGTCGTTGGCCAGAAACATAACTTTCTTGCCACGAGCACTCCCTGTGAGCCCTAGACAGAACTATAGTCTTTTTGTAAACTAATCTTAGAAGTCCTGTCTCATCACTTTTGCTGTATTCTTTATTAAATGTGAATCAGGAAGTCCAGTCCTCATTTCAGGAGGGATATATGAAAGGTATGAAGACTGGGAGGTGGTGGTCACTGGAGGATATCTGAGTGGCTACTCACTACAGGGGTGAGCTGTGACAACCTCATGTGAAGAAACCACTCAGTCATTCCTTGTCTTGCTTTATGTTAATTCTCTCCATTGTCTGCTTTTTTCCGATCTTCTTCATTTTTAAAAATTTATGTCTATACTCATTGTCACAAATTAGAGTTGTAGCACAGGCTAAGACTACAAAAATAGACAAAGGCAATTTAATGCAAAACTTTATAAAGGACGTCAAGGGAAATAATACAATGAGATCTGCATTTTAGGCTCAAAAGTAGGGCTAATAACAAACTCAATATAGCTTAGAGCCAACACCCATTAAAGATAAGGTTTGGTATAAAAGGAATTAATTCTTCCTTCATGAATGTGGCTATCTAGATTTTGGAAGGCATAGAAGTAGAAGAAAATTTTAGATGGAGCAAATAATATGACAGAAGTTTGGAGAAGAAAATGTCTATTCTAGGAATTGTGAAGAGTGTGATAGCAGCAGGAAGAATATTAAGAGACAAGATGCTTAATACAAAATTGAGGCAGTAAGCCTTAATAGAGAGTTAGAATGGAGCACCTGAGTGGCTTACTCGGTTAAGCATCCAACCTGGGCTCAGGTCATGGTCATGATCTCATGGTTTGTAGGTTTGAGCCCCACATCAGGCTTTGTGCTGACAGCTTGGAGCCTGGAGCCTGCTTTAGATTTTGTGTCTCCCTCTCTCTATGCCCCTTCCTTGTTTGCTCACTCTCTCTCTATCTCAAGATAAATAAATAATAAAAAATTGTCTTAGGATGAATTTTTGACAAAAATGATTAGCCCATCTGTTCTCTTTAAAGCTACTCTACCAAGTTGACTCCAAATATGAACTGGGACTTTATTTTCTTGGATTAGAGATCCTTCTTAATATTCTCAAGGGCAAAGGCCTATGACAGGTCCTGGAAATGAAACAGCCAGTGTGGTCTACTATTATGAAGTGTATCCTAGGGAGTTTGCAGGTATTAGGACAAGACTCTTAAACACAATAAAAGAAGGAAGCATATTATTTCAAGTAACTGTAGAGCACCTTATGAATTTTAGAAAATATGGACAGATAACCATGTTTAAAACCATAGGAAGGTGGTAAACCTTTATGTAGAGCTCCATTTCCCACCCAAGAGGAGCTGTGTACAGTATGTTCTCAACAATGCAACATTCATTCATTTGTTAATCAGCACACATTGGTCAAATGTAATTTTGTTATGCCTCTAGTACTCCTTAGTGTGACTGAAACAATCCCGTCTGGTACTTATGATTTAGTCTGACATGTGCTGTGGCATGCAGGATGAATGGTAGCCTTTGTGCTTAATATCTGGGGGGAGATCAGGCCATTGTAAATTACCCTGTAGACTTCTGTGTACTCATACCACTGGACTTAATGATAGCTCTTCCTCCTTTCCATGGCCCACCACACTTTGTCATTATAATAATTTTGCATGAGAAACTGGTATTATAAAGTTTATGCTTTTATAACCTCTTACATTGCTTTAAACCTAACTGAACATTTTTTAATCTGTGGAGTAAAAAAAAATCAAAATATTGCTTTTGCAATACTTGTCACCCCATGATTATTAACACATATCATTTATCATGTGTTAAAACTCACAATTCATTCAAAGCACGTATGTTGAGTGAAGAATAGGTGGAATAAATAAGTGAAGCATGTATCTGTTTTTAGTGGTGTTATTTTGAGATAGAAAATAAAATTTATATGTCATTCAGGCCTTAAAGGTATTGGTATTTTAAATACTGATTAAAATTTATATGTATACATTTATTACAGGTATTCCAATGAGGAAGCATATTTTAACTTCCAAGTCTAGTACTTCTTTTTTTTAATGTTTTATTTGTTTCTAGGAGAGAGAGACAGCGTGAGCAGGGGAGGGTCAGAGAGAGAGGGAGACACAGACTCAGAAACAGGCTTCAGGCTCTGAGCTGGCAGTCAGCACAGAGCCCGACGCGGGGCTCGAACCCACGAACCGCGAGATCATGACCTAAGCGAAAGTCGGAAAGTCGGACGCTTAACCGACTAAGCCACCCAGGTGCCCCCCAAGTCTAGTACTTCTTAAGAAATTTTAAAAAATCATATAAATTGTATTTTAAACATGTTCTTTAAGTAGGCTAAAATAAGCTTACAAGTGATATCAAATTAAGACTCGTGATATCAAATTAAGACTCCATGGGAAGTATAGTTAACTAAGATAAAAATCAAAGGAAATAATATCCTAAGACATACGTGTTAGAAGTTTGGATAAGCAAAAACTTATCATAAAAATAGATGTTTTTCATACCCTAGGTATTTTGTAGAAATGAGAGGGTTTTTTTTTTAAAGTAAAATTGTACAAAATCATATATTTTTTCTAACATTATAAAAATTAAGGATTTTTTAATGTGACAATTATTTATTCATTACTTCAGAATAGTTTTTCCAAGCAGAACAGAAGGCAGATATATACTTCAGTACATTTCAATTTAGCAGATATGATTATAATTATATCCACATTGGTAGATATTCGGTAACTGGGTTGCTAAATACACTCTTCATTACTGCATCTTTGCTGAAAGTAAAAATAAAAAATTTTTAAAGCACAGTATATTGGTCAAGGATATGTCATGTTGACTCATTGGCTTACTTTCCCCACACTGTGATCTGAATTGTGTTAAGATCATATTGCTTACAGAAACATTTCCTATTATATATAAGCTTCAAACTCAGAGTTATAATAAATCTAAAGAAATAACCTAAACCGAAAGCATTTTGTGCTGCTTTTCTATGTAATTCATTTTTTTGAGTTTCAAGTACAACTTGAACATTGTAAATATCACTTACAAGATTTGGACACAGACCCAATGGGCCTTATTCTTTCACAGCCAAGGAATCATCAGTGATCTTTGCTGGACACTTCACTATTCTAGTTTTTCGTCTCCAAACTACCTGTAAATCTCACTCCATTTGAAGCACCCCCTTTCTGAACCTTTAGTTGGCAGGCTGTGTCCATGTTTACTATGAATTTATAAATGATGTGTTGGCATGATCCTAACAAAAACTCTGTTGTGGCAAAGGACAAACAAGAAGAAAAGAAAGGCATGCCTTTGTTGAAAACAGAACAAACCTGATAGTGTTACAAACTACAGTAGGTAAATAATATGTCATTGATTTCAATGTGAATAATAAAGGTGTTCAGGGACTGCTCTCATATATGAGGTTTCAGTTTCCATATCTAGCAATCTGGATACTTGCCATGGTAATAATTATTTCATGTAGGTCACAAACCACTTCAAAGTAAAGAAACAGTATAATGGAAAATATTTTCAAGAGGAGTTCATGAAGCTGAATAAATGGAGCATAAATTCATATTTTATTACATCAAAGATCATGTTTGTTCTTAACATTATAGTTGTAGTGGATGGCGCACTTCTGGCTTAAACATCTCTTTTTAAATTTCTAGTGACTATTAGTCTCTGCCATATTCATTTGTTGTGTTGTCACTGAAGTAAATTGGAGGTTTTTGAAATTACTCATGAAACACATTTTAATAGTTTATATAAAAATGAATCATAGTTTCATAGTTTATTGATATCTTTCTTTAGGTTTATTTATTTTGAGAGAGAGAGAGAGAGAGAAAGTACAAGTGGGGGAGGTCAGAGAAAGAGGGAGAGAGAATCCTAAGCCGGCTCTCCACTGACAGCACGGAGCCCCATGTGGGGCTGGAACTCACAGACCATGACATCATGACCTGGACCGAAAGCAAGAGTCAGTTGCATAATGGATTGAGTCACCCTGGAGCCCCTATTACAGCTATCTTAAGCCACAAGCTTTAAAGCATTATTATTTTCTTCCTTCTGGAAATCATTTTTCAGTTTAGAGTCCATCCTTAGTTGAAATACTCCAGAGAAAACAATGCTATCATTTTCTTTATAGAATTCTTTCAGTGCTAGTACTATCAACAAAATTAAACCCTTGCCAATATCCAACTGGGTAGCATTTCATTAGTTTGATCACATATCCGGTCCTCAACAAAATGTGATCATACTGGTTACTTAAGTGAACAGAGGAAGCTAAGCATGTTGGAATATAGAAATTCAAACCACACATGCCCTACCTAAAGGAAATTCAATTTAATATCAAACAAACAAAAATCTTGGGTGGTGAAATGGAATCAGTCTAGAAATTGAGTTGAGGGAGGAGAGTGGTCATCAAATTTTAACCCTTATTTACAGAGAAACCATTTATTATGGATTTGACAGCAGAGGACATCATGAATAGCTTTTCATTATTTATCATACACTTGAAGAAAAATATTTTCTTGATATATATAGTTTTTTTTCCTTATGTTTTAGTTGAAATATGGGCTGCTATTATTTCTCTACAATATTCTCAGCTGTCTTATTTCTCAATTCTCTGCCTGGAATTTATTGCAATACTTATGACCGCAAACTGGAGAGTTGCGAAGATCATCTCTATTCTGTTTTTCATTATAGATGAGAACACCAAGGTGTCAAAAGGTTGAATGCCCATTAGGCAAGACTCAAAGTTTCTTAATTCAGGCATAGTTCACGGATATAAGTAAAGAATATACCTAAAACTGGTACACGCTGTATGTTCCTGTATCACAGTCAGAAGATACCTCTCACTTGCGATTGTGCTTCAAGCCTCGGCGGTGTTTATCAGGCATTTGGCATAAATGAATTCTACGAGATCAAGGTTGTGCTAACCTGAGATATATAGTGGTTTCTGCAATCCAGCTTTGACCGTACAGTTACCTTGCTTTTTTCTTTTACCCTTTTAATGCCAAACTTCGTTTAAATATTCATAACATAAAAGATGTTTTCAAAAAAACAAAACAGAACAATCCAAACAGGTGCTATGAAAAAGGAATTATACATTCTTTACAGAATTAGTCCTGCATAAAGTAGATGCAGCAGGAGAGAGGCATAGTAATGGGGCGTAGCTCTTTGAAAAGCAGTTCAGAGACTCTGAAAGTGAAAAAGAAAGGGAGTTATGAATGTCTGCAGTCCCATTGGACAAACAAGATGGTCTGAGAGTTGATGCTCTCTCTTGGTGTTCAGAACAGCAGAGAGGTGTTAAGGTGGAAAATAACACATTTAGCCTAGATAATAGGCTGTTCACACCAACAGATGCTCCAGAAATCCTGAAAATGACCTATGGAAGTTTGTATGTGGAAGGGGATATATAAGTCAATATTTATAGAAGTAGGACTTAAATTGTAAATCTAATCATGGTTTAATTGAACAACTATGAAACATTAAGTATTCAAGTTCTGACTTTGCCTTGGGCCTTTGATTCCTCATCTGAAAAATGGCAACAATTGCAGAACTTCTGTGTGTTAAGGCAGAACTCTGAGAATGATCCTTGAAAATATTCATTCTTATAACATTTCTTCTCCTTTGAGTGTGGGTGAAACCTTTAACTATGATGAGATTAGTGATTATGTTAAATTATATGGAAAAGGGCAGATTATTTGGGTAGGCCAAATCTAATCATATGAGACCCTTATAAAAACTGATAGTTCTCTTCAGTTGGTGGTAGAAGAAGAAATGAGAGAGTCTGGTCATGAGGGGGATTTGATGTACCATTGCTGGTTTTGGAGATGGAGAAAGCCAGATGTCAGGGAATGTTAATCTTGAGGTGAGAGTGGCCACAGCTGATAGATATCAGCTCCAAGAGTCTCAGGCTTCTATCTATAAGAGAACAATAGACTAACCCAAACAGTTCTTATGCATACTAAATGGTAATGCACAATTATTCATGTGCTAGCACAAATTCATGTGTGCTAGTCCCCAAAGAGTGTTATCTTCCTAATTTTAGAATAATTATCAGTTATAATAGTGTAGAGAGTGAAGATTTAACTTAAGAACCAAGACCTAGACCTGGTAGTTTGGGTTTAAAGAAAATCAGTTGGGGGAGAATACATGGGGAACCAGATGAATTAAGGGCTGAAAACATTATGGGTATCTTTTCTTCTTCATGTCAGTGAAGAGAATGGCTACATTGAACCAAAGTTTCCTTTATTGTTGTTGTTGTTATGTACACTAGGACTTCTCAGAGATTGATTCCAACATGCTGATCAGCATTGTTAATTTCCAACTGGAAGTGGAAGTAGTGTGTGAAACTTATTTGATTATGGCTCTCTCTCACTCTCTTTCTCTCTCTCTCTCTCTCTCTCTCTCTCCCCCCGCCTCCCATCTCTCTCCCTGCCCCCCATCTCTCTCCCTCCACCTCCTTCCACCTCCTTTCAAAAACATCTCTCTTGGTTTCTGTTTCTGCATGAAAGAAGCAAGGTAGTCCCCACTCCATCCTAACAATAAGCAAAAGGCTGACCAAACTAACACCCTGAAAAATCAACAGCCTTTTACATTCATGAGAGAAGTGAGATCACAGGCAAGTCACTGCTCCAAAATTGGAGATAGACAGACAGACATAGAGGTTCACAATATACAGGAAGAGAAACATCCATGACCATCAGTGCTGGGGTTGAATTAATGGATTGCTGGAGGATTGAAGTGGACCAGTCTGAGTGAAAAACTCTAAGGGGACTTAGTCATTGGGGTGGGGAGCACCTTTGTGAGTTTTGCCTGCAGGAGCTTGACTAGGTTCTTGCCGTAAATATCAGAGAAAATCCCCTTATGTATCTGGCAAAGGTAGGAGAAAAGGAAACATTCTGAATGTGTAGGAGCACCGGTTTTTCTTAACAAGGTCTGCCTTTAGGATAAGATAGTTAAATAGAACCTAACATATTAGGTTTTATTAGAGCCTAATTGGCCTCTGGGATAGGAAATACCCAACTGTAGCCCACTATGCCTTTTCCTGTGAGGTAAGGTACATACCTAGCTATTGGCCACTGTGGCCATCCTGTCCCCTCTAAGTGGTGGAATGGGCAGAGCCCAAGAAACATTTGTGAAGTTCACAGTCCAGAGGCAGAGGTTTGCTACTCTTAGGAACTTTAGACTGTTTCCCCGGTCCCCACACTTCACCACACATTACTAAAGCCCTATTTAAAGCAGTTTTTTCCTAGTCAGTACATCATATCTAGCTATCAGACAACAACAACAAAAAATCACAAGGCACACCAAAATGCAAAAACAAAACAAAAACCCACAATTTGAAGAGACAGAGTAAGCATCAATCCTAGACATGATAGACATGTTGCAATTATCAGGCTGGGAATTTACAAATACTATAAGCATAGCAATATGCTAAGAATGTTGATGGATAAAGTGGACATACAAGGTCAAATGGGCACTGTAAGTAAATGACAGCCCAGAAGAAATGCCAGAGATCATGATATTGTAATAAAAATTAAAAATGCCTTATTAGTCGACTAGACTCAGCTGAGGAAAGAATCTCTGAGTAGCATGTTTTTAATAGAAACCTCCAAAACTGCAAAGCAAAGAGAACAAAGACTGAAAACATGTACCCAAAGAAAGTAGGTTACCTACAAAAAGTTTAGCATACATACATGCAATGGGAACCAGAAGGAAAAGAAAGAGAAAGAAAGAGGGAAAATATTTGATAAAATAACAGCTGAGAAGTCTTCCACATTTATGTCAGACATAAAACCAGAGATCCAGGAGGCTAAGAGAGTACTAAGCAGGATAAATGCCAAAAACAAGCAAACAAAAACTGCACCTAGGTATATCATTTTCTTTTTTCTTTTCTTTCTTTTTTTTTTTTTACAAATAGTTTATTGTCAAATTAGTTTCCACATAAATAATCATTTTCAAAATACATAACATGAAAGATAAAGAATGAAAATATCAAAGAATCCAGAGGACAAAAATACTTCACTTATAGAGGAATAACTATAAGAATTTTATCTGACTTTTCAGGAAACAGGCAAGTAAATAGCAGGAAGATTTAAAGTGTTGAGGAAAAAACTAAGTAAACTCCAACCTTGAATTGTTACCCTGTGAAATTCTCCTTGAAAAATGAAAAATCCCTTCTCAGACAAACAGAAATGGGGATAATTTGTTATGGATAGACTTGCCTTGCAAGAAGATGTTAAAAGAAGTTCTTTAGAGAGAAGGAAAATAACTTGTGTCATATATAAAAACTTCTTTTCATATTTGAATCTAACAGATAACTGTATTCAAAATAATTGTAGTAACAGTGTAGTAGATTATATGTGTTTATATATAAGTGAAATGAAATCATTTATAGAAGAGACAGGAGAGAGTAATTAGGATTATTTTGCTATTATAAGGTACTCATGCTGCCTGTAAAATGATAGTGTTATTTGAAAGTGGACTAGGATTAGTGTGAGTGTACATTGCAAACTCTAGGGAAATCACTAAAAAAGGTTAAAAAAAATCTATATATCTATATATAGATATCTATATATCTATATCTCTCTCTATATATATCTGATATACTAAGAAAGAAGAAAAATAGAATTATATAAAATGCTCAGTAACAATCATGAAAGAAAAAGGGTGTAAGA
This sequence comes from Proteles cristata cristata, assembly GCA_017311185.1. Taxonomy (NCBI): domain Eukaryota; kingdom Metazoa; phylum Chordata; class Mammalia; order Carnivora; family Hyaenidae; genus Proteles; species Proteles cristata. The sequence continues at coordinate 269,676 of JAESUZ010002153.1, forward strand.
GAAAAATTGGAAAAAAAAACCCCGACAGACTAGTAACAAGTATGTTATATATATTATATCCAACTATATCAGTAGTCATCTTCAATATTAGTTGTCTGAGTGCCCTGATTAAAAGACAGAGATTGATAGAGTGACTCAAAGACCAGATCCAAATATATGTTGTCTACAGAAAACTCTTTTTAAAGTATAAAAATACATACAGATGAAAAGTAAATAGATGAGAAAGATATACCATGATATACTAATCAAAAGAAAGCAGAGGCGTCTGGGTGGCTCAGTGGGTTGAGTGTCTGACTTTGGCTCAGTTCATGATCTTGCAGTTCTTGGGTTCAAGCCCTGCAATGGGCTCTGTGCTGACAACTAGCTCAGAGCCTGGAGTCTGCTTCGGATTCTGTGTTTCCCTCTCTCTCTGCCCCTCCCCCCTTCTCTGTTTCAAAAATAAATAAATATTTGAAAAAAAAAAAAAAGCAGGGGTACCTATATTATTTTCAGACAGAGCAGACTCCAAACCAAGAAATGTTATCAAGGATAAAGAGGGGTGTTACATAATGATAAAGGGGTCAGTTCTCCAAGAAAGACATGATAATCCTAATTGTTTATGTGTCTAATAAGAGAACATCAAATACGTGAGACAAAATTGATAGAATTGAAAGGGTAAATGGATGAATCCACTCTCATTTGGAGGCTTCAACACTCCTCTAACAGAAACTGATGGATTCAATAGGCAAAAAATTGGGGATGACATAGCTTACCTCAACCACACTATCAATCAATTAAATATATGAATATATATGGAATATATATACTTGTGAAGCTCACAGGAAAAACTCACCAAAATATACTACACTGTAAGCTGTAAAACGGGCCTTAACAAATTTAATAAATTGGAAATTATGCAATGACTGTTCCAATATTACAATGGATTTAAACTAGAAATCAACAATAGAAAGATAACTGGGGGGCACTAGGATGGCTCAATCAGTTAAGCATCGGACTCTTAATTTTTTTGGCTCAGATCATGATACCATGGTTTGTGAAATTGAGCCCTATGTCAGGCTCCACACGAATAGTGCTCAGCCTACTTGGGATTCTCTCTCTCCTTCTCTCTGCCCCTCACACTCTCATGCAAGCATATACACACTCTCTCTCTAAATAAATGATGATTAAAAGAAGAGAAAATCTGGAAAATCCCCAAATACATACAAATTAAATGATGTATTTCTAAGTAACACATGTATCAAAGAAGAAATGTTGAGAAAAATTTTCGAAATACCTTAAACTAAATAAAAGTGAAAACAAAGCTTACCAAAATTTGTGAGATTCAGCAAAAGCAATACATAAGGGGAAATGTATACCATTAATGTATTTATTAGAAGAAAGAGCTAAACTCATTGAACTCTAAGCTTTTTTTAAATTTTTTAAATTTTTTAAAAAAAATTTTTAAATGTTTTATTTATTTCTGAGAGATGAGACAGCATGAGCAGGGAAATATCAGAGAGAGAGGGAGACACACAATCTGAAACAGGTTCCAGGCTCTGAGCTAGCAGTCAGCACAGAGCCCAACACGGGGCTTGAGCCCACAAACTGTGAAATCATGACCTGAGCCAGAGTCAGAGGCTTAACTGACTTAGCCACCCAGGCACCTCTGAACTCTAAGCTTTAACCTTAGGAAACTAGAAAAGGAACAAAAATCAAAATCTGAAGTATGAAATACAATTTAAATTCAAGTAAGCAAAAGAAAAGAAACAAAAATTTGAAATAAATCAGTGATGTTGAAAACAGGAAATCAATAGACATGAATTACTAATATCAGAAATGAAAGGGACATCACTACATATCCCATGGACATTAGAGGATAATAAAGGAATATTATGAACAACACTATAACCACAGATTTGATAAGCTATTTGCAATGGACCAATTACTTTAAAGATTATCTGTGAAAGCACAAGGAGAAAAAGACAAGCTGAATAGAATTACATCTATTAATAAGTAACTAATAATCTTCCAAAACAGAAAGCACCAGGCCCATATAAGATCACTGATTGATGAATTTTACCAAACATTAAAGGAAGATTATATACCAATTATTTAAACTCTCTTTCAGGGGCGCCTGGGTGGCTCAGTCCGTTAAGTGTCTGACTTTGGCTCAGGTCATGATCTCATGGTTCATGGGTTTGAGCCCCTCATCGTGCTCTGTGGGGACAACCATCTCAGAGACTGGAGCATGTTTCATATTTTGTGTCCCCTTCTCTCTCTGATCCTCCCCTGCTCATGCTGTCTCTCTCTCTCTCAGAAAGAAATAAAAACATTAAAAAAATAAAAAAATTATCTTTCAGAATATAGTAGCTGAGGGAATACTTCCTCATGCATATTTATGAGGCCACTATTACCTTACTACCAAAACCAAAGACATTACAAGAAAATAAAACCACAGATTCAGATATCCCCAACAAAATATTAGCAAATTGAACCCAACAATATATAAAAAGAATTATACACCATAGTCAAGTAGGATTTATTCCAGATATGCAGGGCTAGTTCAATCAAATGTAATCCATTACTTCTATAGTCTAAAAAAGAAAAATCACAATCATCTCACTAGATGCAGAAAAAGCATTTGAGAAAATTTAATACACATTCATGATATAAAAAATATTCTCAGTAAGTGGAATATATGGGTGCTTCCCCAACTTGATAAAAATATCGTTATTAAAAAATCCGCTTTTGACATCCCACTTAATGGGAAACTGCTAGCCTTCCTACTAAGATGAGGAACAAGGAAAGGATGTCCCCTCTCACCACTGTTTTTCAACATTGTACCTATTAAAAGCAATGAGAAAAGAAAATGAAATAAAAAATTATACTAATTGGGAAAGAGGAAGTTAAACTTGGTTCACATGTGACATGATTGTTTACATGGATACTCCAAAGAATTGACATGTGCACTTAAGTACAAACTTATGAGCAACCCTCCTGGGACTAAAATGATTATAGAAAGGTTGCAGGATACAAGGTTAACAAAAAGAAATCAATTGCTTTCCTATATACCAGTAATAAGTGAAATTTGAATTAAAATAACAATATTTATATTAATTTCCAAAAGTAAAATACTTAAGTATAAGTCAAAGTGTATATGAGATCTATATGAGAAAAACACAGGTCTACAATGAATGAAATTAAGAGGAACTAAATATTGGAGAGATATTTCATGTTCATAGATGGGAATATACCAGGTTGTCAAAATATTGGTGCTTCCCAACTCTTTCTACAGATTCAATGTAATCCCCATCAAGTTATTTTGAAGATGTTGACAGACTGATTCCAAAATCTGTGTGAGGAGGGAAAAGAGTCAGAATAACCAACGTAATGTTGGAGCGAAACAAAGTTAAAAGGCTTACACCACTGGAGGTCAAGATGCAGCATAAATCAACAGTAATGAAGACAGCATGGGGCTGGCAAAAGAATAAACAAATAGATTAATGGACCAGGATAGACAGCCCAGCAATAGAACCCTATATATGTGTTCTATAGAGTCAACTCATATTTGACAGAAGACCAAAATGGTATTACACTGGAGGAAAGATAAACTTTTCAAGAAATGCTGGAAAAACTAGACCTCTACATGTAAAAAAACCAAAAAACAAAAAACAAAGTCTAGGTGTTCTGGGATAGTTTAGTCAGTGAAGCATTGGACTCTTGATGTCAGTTTAGGTCATGATCTCACTGTTCATGGGATCGAGCCCCCCTGTCAGGCTTTGCTCAAGCAGCAGCATGAAAGCTGCTTGGGATTCTCTCTCCTTCTCTTTCTCTGCCCCTCCTGCCTGCACTCATGTACTTTCTCTCTCTCTCTCTCTCTCTCTCTCTCCCCCCCCTCCCTCTCCCTCTCCCCCTTCCTCCTCCCCTCCCCCAGAAAATAAATTTAAAAAGCTTTAAAAAAAATCTAGACACACAAATTAACTCTAAATGAACCAGACCCAAATCCAAAACAAAAGTGTAAAGCTCCCTAAAGATAACCTAGAATATTTAAATGGCTTTTTATATACAAGGACAGTATCCTTGAAAGAAAAAAAAATTGTAGTTATCCTGGATTAGCAGGGAGAGAGGGATGAACAGGCAGAACATGGGATTTACAAGATAATGAAAATATTCTCTATGATACTATAATGGTGGATGCATTCCATTATAAACTTATCCAAACTCAGAATGTACACCACCAAGAGTGAACCATTATAAACTGTGAATTTGGAGTGATAAACAGTGTCAAGACCTAGGTTTATTAATTATAACAAAGGTATCACTTTGGTGTGGGATATTGGTAATGGGAAAATCACTTGCGAAAGGGCAAAAGTATATGTGACATCACTGTATTCTCCTCCCAATTTTACTGTGAACCTAAAAGTGTTCTAAAAATCATCTAAAAATATCTCACTTGTTTTATTCATTCAATTAGCATATTTATGTATTTATATTTATATCCATGAGGCTTTAGGCTCTGTGCCAAGGCTGGAGATAGAGTAGCATTCAAGATAGATATAATTCCTGCCTTAATGGAATAGAGAGATTATTTCTGCTAAGTAGGAGTGGGTCAGGTGTTCTCTATTGTTTTTCTTTTTTCTTTTCTTTTTTTTTTTTTCTAGCTCTTCGAGTTTATTTTCTTCTTGTTTTAGACTCTGTTTGGCTTACTCTTTGTCTTAAGCTTTTAGCTGCATTAGAATGTTTAACAAGGTTTATAGTTTTTTAGGTCGCCATGATACTACTGGCACTAATGAGAGATAGGGACTATATTTTCTGGCTTTTCAGAAGTTTTCTCAGTGATCATATCCATGTAGTATACCTTAATATCTTGAATGCAAGTAACAAGCTTTACAGTCAGCAATGTGTTTTCTAGAATACAACTGTAAGTGAATACTCTTCAGTGGTTGTATGAGGCACATGTGTCTGCTATAAGTTTCGGTGACTAGAAGTAACAGCAATCAAAAAGGAAAATGGCTATTTTACTCCTGTCCAGTTGAAAATGTGTCAGTCTATGAACTTTATCAATAAAATAATTCATTGGATAAAAATTATTTTTTCTTATAAGGCAGGCATATACTCTGAACTGGGAGTTGTTCCTAAGTGTTCCTAGAAGAAATTAGCTTTTTATTTTGACTTTCTGATCAAATTAATTCTACAACATTTTTTAGCAATATTTGTGATGCACAATATTTAATATTTTAAAACTTAAATATTAGTTATAGAAAAATGTTGAATATTATGAAACAATTTCTGGACAAAATTAAAAAACCCACTGGCTGAATTCTCTTTCTATGTGACTATTGAAAATTCCAACAGAAATAAGTGATTGTGAATGATGGTGCCCCTAAGGAGTGCTTATAGCCTCTTAATTTCAATGATATTTCACATAATAACGATAAATGTGATCATTTTAGTTGTAGTTCGATAATAGCTTCTCTCTGAAAAATTGAGGAGGTATCATTAACATGTTAACGGTAGGATACTTCCAAGCTTAAATAAAAATTTAAAACACCCTCTAACAAATTTTTATAGGTTTTCACTTATATAAGAACAAATTAATAATTTTGACTGAAAAATATTTATCAAACAATTTCAAGAACTTATTAGCAAATTTATTATTTTCAAGCTATAAATTTTTCTGAGAGTAAAACTAAAGATTTTTACTATATTCTGTGGTTCTCAACAGTCATTCAGCACTGGTTATAAAGCAGACATTGAGTAAGAATCAATAGCAAATACAGGAGCAAGAATCTGAATGTATAATTAGGAAAAAAATATTCTAAATATCATGGTGCTAACTAAATGAAACCAAAGGTGATTGGTGTTTAGTTATACCAAGGAAATGGTAAAGTGAAAATAAATATTTAGGAAAATAATGTCACAATCAAGGTGAGTCCCCAAAGAGGAGATCTATTACAAAATGTGATGTTTCATAATTTTTAGAAAGGTAATATATTACTTGATGCATTTGATAAAAATCAATGAAATACCAATTAGTAGCATCTCATGAAGCTGAGATTTTCATTAAGATTGTTGTAGACCCTGGGGCGCCTGGGTGGCTTAGTCGGTTAAGTGTCCGACTTTTGCTTGGGTCATGATCTCGCGGTTCGTGGGTTCGAGCCCTGCGTCGGGCTCTGTGCTGACTGCCAGCTCAGAGCCTGGAGCCTGTTTCAGTCTGTGACTCCCTCTCTCTGACCCTCCCTGCTCCGCTGTCTCTCTCTCTCCTAAAAATAAATAAAACATTAAAAAAAAAAAAAGATTGTTGTAGACCCTGTTCTACTCCATGACTTGAAATAAATCCTCAGATCTAGTTGATTTTTTACCTGTGATGTGTCTTTGCATTCTGTTCATTAATGTTTACTGCCTCTGCCTATTAGCTGTGTGATGTCTCTTGCATCTGGAATATTGCAATAGCCTTTTCACTTCTCTTTCATGCCAAGTCCAGGAAAGCTATATAATATATTGTGTTAAATTGTGGCCTTTGGTTAGGAAAGCCTGGTTTTATACCCTGTTTCTATTATTAGTTTTGTGATATTGGGCAAATGACTTAGTGTTTCTGAAAAACTGAAGATTAAAAAATTCACATACTTTATTTTATTTTTAAATACTTTTTTTAACATTTATTTATTTTTGAGAGACAGAATAAGACAGAGCATGAGCGGAGAAGGGGCAGAGAAAGAAGGAGACCCAGAATCTGAAGGAGGCTCCAGGCTCCGAGCAAGCATTCAGCACAGAGTCTGACGCGGGGCTTGAACCCATGATCCATGAGATCATGACCTGAGCCAAAGTCGGACTTAACCAACTGAGCCACCAAGGTGCCCCCAAATCACACACTTTATATAGTTATGAATATCAAGTGCATTAATGCAGGTAGAATGCTTAGTGCCTGGCATGTAATAATGATTTATTCACTATGACCATATCATATAAACATAAGAAGATCTTAGATACATGTGAGCAGAAAAGTGACAAAGTTAGTGTTGTTACTGGAATATCTGCTTACAGAATCCTAAATAGGTTGATATAAAGAAGAGGCCTAGTTACAATTTCTATTTTTAAAAAAGGTGATATAATATTCCAAGTAGGAGGTGATCATCTTAGCTCTCTCTGCCATAGCAAAAGACCGGAGACATTTATAGAGGCTTAAACAATAGACATTTGTCTTTCCATAATTCTGGAGGCTGGAAGTCTGATATCAGAGTGATAATGTGGTCAGTTTCTGTTGATGATGCTCTTCCTGACCTGCAGGTGACTAACATCTTGCTGTATGCTCACATGACCTCTTCATTTTTCTCTGAGAGAAGATTGGAGGGAGGGAAAGGGAGGGTCAGAGGGAGCAGCTGCCTGCTGTGGTATCTCTTCTTTGATCGGGGCCCATACTTATGACCCCATTAAAAAAAATGTTTTATTTCTGAGGGGGAGAGAGAGAGAGCACACGAGTGCGAGAGCGAGCATGAGTAGGGAAGGGGCAGAGAGAGAGGGAGATACAGAATCTGAAGCAGGCTCCAGGCTCTGAGCTAGCCATCAGAACATCAGAATAGAGCCTGACACGGGTCTGGAACCCACAAACCATGAGATCATGACCTGAGTCAAAGTCAGATGCTTAACCTACTGAGCCACCCAGGCGCCCCTCTCATGACCCCATTTATCTCCTTACAAACCCTATCTCCAAATACAATCACATTGGGGTTAGGGCTTCAACATCTCCCTTTGGGGCAGGGGAATACAGTTCAGTCCACAGCATTAATGAAGGCCTAAAATAGACAGGCAGTGGGAATGAGATGAGATAAATAAGAACGATGACTCGGTTTTGTTAAAGATTGACACAATCTGACATCTGTCTGGCAAAGGGAAGGAAGATAGTCATCAAATTGAAGATGACTTCAAGATTGCTAACACAGGTGACTGGCAGAAAGTGGTACACTAACAAAAATTAAAATGGAAGAGAAGCAATTTGGTGAAGGAAGGTGATGATTTTAACTGTGACTTTCCAGAAGGCAGTTAAAAATTCAGTCACTAATATTGTGTGTACTGAGTGTTCTACTGGGACCTTAAAAATGAACAGTGAATAGAGATGGTTCTGTCTTCAAAGGATTCATAGTTTAGTGAAATGTTGGACTAGAAATTAATGGAAAAGTGAAGGATGGAGTTTAGGGACTCACATACATTGAGGTGTTAGTGGAAATCATATGTTTGGCAAAGAACCAGGATGATATATGGGGTATGCTTTAATTGTTCCAAATTGTTCCAAATATTACTGTTCCAGTAATTATTGCATAAAAACTGCATAGGGAAATAAATACAAATATTTAAAAAAAATTGTTTAAGAAAGACATTTAAAACCAACTGTATTTGGAAGTCATTGCAGCCATTTCATGCTTAGTGAAATGAAACAATGATTGAAGTCCTGATTAACATTTGTGTATAAAGGGCAATAATGACTGTCACATGCTTCAGGTGTGTTGTGAAACTATGAAACACGCATCCAATGATACTCTGTTACCTTTTTTCTACACATAGTGCTTCATCTTTAGCCCACAAAGGAGAAATTCAAGAAAGAAACTCTTGCAATAGACACTAAATGACAGTGTTCTCCAGAGGGGTCCCAGGAAACCGTGGTTAGTTCTTTACACAAAGCAGCAGACATTCACAGTAGTTCATGGAGACTTTAGACTTTACTTTGGCTTCCAATAAAAATTCTTTGTGACCCAGGATGAAAGTGGAAACTAAGTCGGGATTTTACAGCAAAGAACTTAAGGAGAACAGATCATAACTTGTGTTTAAAATGAACTTGTTAATGGCGAGGTGTGGTTCGTACAGCTGCAGGAGAGACTGAGGGAAAGTGTCTAGCAACTTAATAAACATATTGTCTTCATTCACAATTTAAGGTTAGAGGATGGTAGACAACACTCCCTTCTCATTCTCTTCATGTTAAGATGAATGGGTTAATAGAAGAAAGGAAGAACATATCACCATTCATGAGTCTGCGAGAATTTTCTCTTTTTGTCAAGAAAGAAAACTATAGACAGTCATTGTCCGTCCTCTTTGTATAATCAATGAAGAGAGAAGATATTAGACACATCATATTTTGCTCAAATGCTTTATAAATTAGGAGTTTTGACAGTTTAATGATTTTTGTTAAAGACTTTATTTTGTACTAAAAATGTACATTTTCCATTTCAGTAGGTTCTTGTGGATACCAAGGAGTATTTTTGTTAACAGAAAATTCAAGCTAAACTTTAAGAAAAATTTAAGTCTTTTCCAGGTATCTTACCCATTAGTAGTCAGAGCCAATTCTAAAAGGTCTCAATCCTGTTTTATGTGTGTGTGTGTTTCAAATAGTAAAAGGGTTTACTGCAACTTAAAATACATATATTGCACATTATATGATTAAAAGTTCATATTACTGAGTGCTATAGATCTGTGCTGTCTGGTACATTAACCATTAGTCATATGTTACTTTTTATAAAATATTCTTAAAAATTAAAAATTTAGGGGTGCCTGGGTGGCTCCATCCATTGAGAGTCCGACTCTTGATTTCAGCTCAGGTCATGATCTCACAGCTCCTGAGATGGAGCCCCGTGTAGGATTCTAAGCTGACAGCACAGAGCCTGCTTGGGATTTTCTCTTCTTTCTCTGCACCTCCCTGCTTGTGCTCTCTCTCTCTCCCTATCACAATAAATAAATGAACTTAAAAAAGTTAAAAACTTAGTTCTTCATTTACATTAGCTGCATGTCATGTTCTCACTAGTCACACAGTTGTGTGGCTACCATGTGGGACAGCATGGTAGAATTTATGGAACATTTTCATCAGCACAGAACGTTCATTAAATAGTGTATTGATTGTCTAAAATTTATTTTAGACCAAGTCCCTACCCTCAGTAGACCATTTAATGTGGAAAACGTAGATTAAGTAATTAATTAGAATGTTTACTAAAAACTTCAATATAAGACTAGGTTCGAGAAATAGAGTACAACATGAGAAAAGTAAGTTGTTTGCTATGATAGAGTTTACAGTTCTCAAAATAAATATTTTTCTAAATATCAGGCTCTTCTTGGAATCAACCAGGCTGGCATATTAATTTTAACCTTGTTAAACTATGAGATTGGTACATAGGACTCCACATAATCACATTAGCCCTTTAGTGTGGTTGCTCAAAATATAATCAAGAAATCATGTTCAAGTAATTGTCAAGCAACAAGCCTTGCAATAGGCATTGTCTTCTTCTGTTTCCAAACTGTTACATTGAATGCATTCATAAGCCATACATGAAACTAAGGGGGAAGATGAAATGATATACAAGTTGTGATCAACTGGCAACTCTGCACTCTGTATTTTATTATGTCACTAATAAAGTATTATTAGAAATGGGCCCTATAGGTGTTCAAGTCCCTGAGGGCAGAGGAGTTGCTATAAAGTAAACTGCAACTGGATGGGCAGAAGAAACGCTAACATGCTACAGTGTAGGTATCCACAGTTCTGAATTTGCCAGCAGTAGATGGATTCACCTGGCATGTAACAGGACAACATCAGGCGGCTCTGTTTGAGGTAAGGCTCCATGCAGCCAGAGAGATGAAGAGACTAAGCCACAGAATGTGACGAGTCTTAAATATGAGCGCCCCTGGCCAAGCTTGTATTTGTTGGCACAAGGATTACCTGTCACACTTGGGGATTTTAGTTCCACCTTTACATATGCATCATGATGCTGTCAATGACATTTAGGGACAAATTATGAACACTCAAGAAAGAGTGTACTTCATTAATTGTCTGATGGAATCATTTTCATTGTCCTTTAGTATTTATTTTACAGATTGCAGGAATAATGTGAACAATTATAAAGGGTTACAACCAAGATTTAATTCTGTTCATTCACTTCTCTTTATTTGGTTCAGAGTCCATGTGTGAATGAAATTTACACAATTATCTGAATCTTTATTATGATTTCAGGAATGCTTTGCCCACAGAGAACTGTTAACCATTTGTGAACGGCCCATGCTGTTTACACCTCCAAGATTTAACTCACCATACATTTCCGGAATGTCCTCTACTTGGGCAACATTTTTAATCATTCTTCATAATCAAACTCAAATTCTTTCATTCACACCTTCTAAAAATGTCTATTGGATACTATGTTCCAGGCACATTAACTCAATTTAGGGAGAAAGGAATGAAAATAAGAAGTTCTTGTCCTCATGAGAAGCTTACTGTCTTTGGAAGAAGCAATAAAAATAAACATATAATTTTAAAGGCATGACTGTGTTATATGAAGAAAGCTAATACAGGGTTGAGAATATGAGTGAGTTATCGTAAGTAAGTGTCAGAGATGCACTTTGAGGAAGGGATAGTTAAGAAAACTTCCAAAGGGGATAATAGAGTAAGCTACAGCAAAAGGCTTCTAAGGTAGTACAAAAAGACAAGAGTAGTAAAAGCAGAAGTGGTGAGGAGAGGAAGAGTGAGAGAGGAATTCAGAGTGAGGCAGAAGCCAGGATGAAGTAGGGCATGTTGAATCCTGGCATTGAGTTTACACTTTATGTGCCTGGAAGCCATTGGAAATGTTGAGACAGGAAGTGATATGATCTGTTTTAAGATTTAGAAAGGTCACTTGGCTGCCAAGTCGGGGATAAATTAAAGGGTCAGAAATGGAAGCCAGGAGACCAGTGGGGAAATTATTGAAGTATGAAAGATGATGAAGACTTAGTTATGGAAACTAATCAAATTCAGGATAAATTCAAAAGTTAGAGGTTATGTTACTTGCTGATATATTGGGTATGACATGTAAGGAAAAGATAGGAGCAAAAGATAATTTTTTTGTCCTGAGCAATTAGATGAATGCATTCAACCAGGGTAGGAGCAGGTTGTGTATAGAGGTGTCCTATATAGAGAGTTATGCTTTAGCCATCATAAAGCCTTGAGATGCCTACAGGTGGACTGTCACATAGATAATTGGATACATGTATTTGAAGGTTGGGAATCATCATTTTGCTGATGACTCTTAAAAGTCAAAAGATTGACTGAGATTACCTAGGGAGAGTATAAGTAGAGAGAAGGGGGAGGTTCAAGGACTAAATTCATGGACACTATATCATATATAAACTGGAAAGAAAAGTAGCTGACGAAGAAGTAATCACTTCCTGCAATGAACTACAAAAACCCCAAGAATTCTATTATACATATCCTATATGTAGAATATATATTCTATATAATTTATTATATATATCCTATGCATAATACATATTCTATTATATATAGGTCCTGTGACATAGGAGCCAGCCACATTATACTGTGGTTATTTTATTTTACTCTTTGTCTTCCTAATAGGTTTCTTATTTTTCTATCTAGAGTATCCCTTCCTCCTTGAGTGTTTATTGAGTAAACACTCAATAAATGTTTGCAGAATAAAGGTATGGCTGAATAAATTTTTATGTGACTTGGCCAAGAAAATTTTCGTAACGTATTTATGGGGAAAATGACACAAAATAATATAAATCTATTACTGAAAGACAATGATAATGTATTTCTCTTTAAACAAACATTTTATTGCTCTTCTATGAATTCCCTATATTTATTATTGACATGTCACCAACTTTCATTTTGTTTTTATCTCATTTCTTCCATATAGGTAACTCCTTCTCATTCTGTTACTTATCACTTTTCTTTAGAGACCAAGCACCTTTTCCATCATACAATTTATTTCTGTCACTGGCCATGCCTTCGCCACCCATTCCGAATAAAAGTCAGTTTCCACAAGGATGCACAGTCACCGTCTATTGCTTCCATGGGTCAGACGTTCGGTTATACACAGCATATGAGGCTAAACACTACATACTGAAGAGTGTACAGGCTCTCGGATAACACACCTTTGCCTGTGGGCAGGTATCTGCAGATGATTGGCTTCAGGTGTTTGCCTGCAGGAGCTCATTAAAAGTCCATGCAAGTGAGGCCATGTTGCCCAGCAGAAGACCTTGACCTGCAGGAACCTTCTAGGCACAGGTGTATTTTAGGCCAACAACATTGTACTTCTTAAACATATGTATGACGTTATACGTTAATCATAAATACTAGGTCAACAAAGTGAGAGATACTCAATAAGGGAAGTGAAAGAGGAGATGTGTCAAAAAGCAGAATCATCCAATTACAGAGAATGTTTTTTGTCATCTTCCTTCCTTTGTCTCCTTCATCTCTGTCCCCATTGTAGCTCTCATTCCACCATGATTGTAAGAAAAGATCATTTGAAAAATAATCTTAAGGCATGTTGCTAAATGGAAAACCTAAGTGAATCCAAAGAAACTTTTTTGAAATTCTATTGTGTTTTAAATATAAGAAACTCATTACATTTTTAAAAAGTCACATAGAGTTCAAAAGCATTTTTCTATTTCTGAATTATACCAAATATTATAACAAGTGCTAAAGTTTAACAATTCAAGGTCACACTGTGCTGCAAATTTGGGTAGTAACTGAAAGGCTGTTCTAGATTTTTTGGTAAACTGTTAGCACTTTTAGGTATATTTTATTGGTGAAAGTATTAAAATAAACCACACCCAAAAATAAAAAGCTCACCTTTTTACCTAACTAGCCACCACATGGTGATCCTTTCCTAATCAAGAAGCCCGTCAGGGCTTTCTTAGTCTGCACTTCATGGGCATACTCATGCCTAAATGTAGCCTTAGTAATGAACCACTTCGCATATGTATGTTCTTTCCCCCCTTCCTCACTTATAACTTTTCTCAAACTAGTAAATGTATTCTCTATTTTCTATATAACTTTTCACCCCTGCTTCTACAACATGAATCTGTTTTGAGTTGGATTGTAAAGAAAATTCTGAAAAATAAAATGTTGCTTTAATGTACAATGGAGTTAATATATGTGATATTCTTGAGATTCAAGACTATTGGAGAGGGTCGAAAGGAAGCTACATTGCTTAATGCGTATTATGCAGCACACAAATTAAAACATATATTTGACATTTGCAAGGAATTTAGACTCTGCTATAATTTCATATGCAGGTGGGTGCTTAATAAATAATTTTTGGTGATAAGCCAAGAATATGCTCTATATAGGATTTGAGCATATGCTCCCTGATATTAATGATAAAACATATGTTTAAAAACATTTCCATCCAAGCCTGGGGCATATTGCCTCCATCTTGTACTGAACATCTCCTCCAAAAGGCCTTCTCATCTTGAAATTAAAATGTTTTACAATCTAAGAATGTTCCCCTGCTCTAGTTCTTCTTCCTTCTTGCCAATAGCATAACCTTCAAAAATATATTTGATAGTGCCTGTCATGCTTAAAAACTTTCCAAGTCTATAATAACCTGGCACTTGGGACCCTGCACACATTTACAATCTGATCTTAATCTACTATGCTTTCCTGGTCTTGTTTTTAGATCCATTTCTCCACCCACCCTATTATACAGCTATATTGTTCACTGTTCTCTGAACACATGATGAACTTTCACACTCCATGCTCTTTTTAGTACTATTTAATCAGGCTCAAATGTGTATTCCAACCTTGCCTGTTTGGTGAGCTCTAGTCAGACTATTCCCCTTTTTAAAAAGTTTCCTCCTCTGAAATCTCTTCCCACTTTCTTGACCCTTCTCTGCCCTAGTTCATCTACCAGCTTACCTGTGTCAAGTTGGCTACTCTCTTATTTGCATCTCACAGTCATCTTGGCTTATCTTTATGGCATGTGGGATATAGTGCAGGTGACAGGGATAACCATGGGTGAGCAACATTCTTAGGAGATTCTTCACATTGATTCTGCTCTTTTTGAATACTGCATTTATTTTATTTTGAAAATAGATTTTAAATGTCAGAAATAACATGTTTTTGTGCAAAGAATGTAAGCAGTAAAGTTGTACATGATTAAGATATGGAGAAAATATGTAGAGAAAGTAGAAAACTATTCAGTTACATCCATTCCCAAATGCCAAAGTAAACATTTTAAGCCATTTGATGTATACTCTTTCAGTGTTTTCTTTTTATGTACTTTCTCATATATAGAAAGCCAGATATATTTTTGTTAGAAAAATTTTATCTTTATAACATGCAGCTTGATTTTATTCAGTTCTATTTGTATATCTAAACAGGCAGATTGACTTTAAACTTTTATGTCTTATTTTATACCCTATACCTTAAACCTTTAATGTCTGCATAGGTGGCTGTAAATTAATTATTTATTGTTTTTATTGGTATTTGGTCTGTTTCCAGTTGTTTACTAAAGTACACAATGCAATGGTGTATTTCCTAGAATACATGGGTTTTTTTTTTTTTCCCATTTAAGATGCCAAAAAACTAGGATCCACCTTGCTCAAACTTTTATCCATAGAAATAACAAAAGATTCAGTAATCAGGTGGGGGAAGTATAGTAAAAGGAATAGGAGAGGGACACCTAGGGGATTCAGTTAAGCATTCAATTTTTTATTTCATCTCAGTCTCACAATTTGTGAAATTGAGCCTTGCCTAGGGTTCTGGGCTGACAACATGGAACCTGCTTGAGATTCTCTCTATCCCTCTCTCTGTGCCCTTTCCCTGTTTGCACATGCATGCTCTCTTTCTCTGAAAATAAATACACATTGAGAAGAGAGAATAGGAGAGACTTATTAAACTGTGAAACACGAATTGCATATGTGGCTTCCTTATTCAAGCAGGATTATAAGTAGCAAACCATAAATACTAATTAGCACAGTGCTCATATTATTTTCTGATCCCCCTCCTCATATTTAATATTTGAGGCCCTTAGTATGTGGCTAAAGAAACTGCCTCTGATCTGATCTTATTTGGAATATTTCTTTTCTTCAAGAGTCAACCTTCTTCCTCTTCCTCTCCCTCCTCCCTCCTTTTTTCCCCTCCTTCTCCTTTAAATTCTATTTAAAGATTTTTCTTTAAAAAGTGGTTTGTCAAACCAACAAAGTGGTTTGCTCAAGCAAAGTGGTTTGTTTGTGCTTAACCAGTATTATTTTTGTCTTTGCATTCTTAATACTAATTAAAAATTGTTTCCAATCACTGAGGTCCAATTTCTGCTGTTCAGGGACTAAATATAGAGTTTCTAGTTTCTGTTTATAATAGCAGTTAATTTCCTTTAATATGTTGGGAAATGTTTACTTTTTTTCATCAGATTGTAGATCATTACTACTTGCTGGGCTCTGAGGAATTCTGCCATCTATCTATATTATCTTAGCTATATTTACGTCTCTAACTCCAGTGTCTTTGGATAGGAAGCTACTTTTAATTTCTCTTCATGCTGCTATTTGCTACTCTTTAGGCAGAGAGAAGAATGCTACTTTTGACAAAGAAGCAGTCCTAGAGTTGGGGTGGTCTGTTAGGCAGACCTTGTGTAGAAGCATTATCCTGTATCTCTCAGGCCACAGAAGCCTCTGCTTTAACAATTTAGCCATCTCCCATCACCCTGTTGTAGGTTGTGATGACATCTTTGTTCACATATTATTGTGTCTATTAGTATATGTATCTTTTCAGTGGGAATGTGAACTACTTGTAGGAAGGACATCTTCATTTTATCCCTCTGTATGCAGCAGAATACCCGACTGGAATTAATTGCTCAATCAACTATTGATGAAAGAGTTACTGTAGGTATAAATAAATTTTCTCTTTATTAAAGATAGAGTTATAAAGTCAGTGCATTTTAAATGTACTTAATGAGGGGCGCCTGGGTGGCTTAGTCGGTTAAGCGTCCAACTTTCGCTTAGGTCGTGACCTCACGGTTCGTGGGTTCGAGCCCCGCGTCGGGCTCTGTGCTGACTGCCAGCTCAGAGTCTGGAGTCTGTTTCAGAGTCTGTATCTCCCTCTCTCTCTGACCCTCCCCTGCTCACGCTGTCTCTTTCTCTCTCCTATAAATAAATAAAAATATTTAAAAAAATAAATGTATTTAATGATATTGATCAGGTTGATTCAGTTGAAGTTGTATGTGTTGTTTGAAAAGAGAAAAGATAGCCATAGCTCAGAATTCTTATTCCCAAGTAAAGTTTAAATAACTTTCATAAGTGCTTGAACAGCCTCTTCTTTTGGGTATAGCTATTTTAAAAATAAGGACGAGAAGGAAGATCTGGAAAACCTTTTTGTTATAAAGCGTGAAAATCTAGTGGCCATTTTTAATGTCTTGCATAAAAGAGGGTTTTTTCTTTTTCTCCCTTGGGGGAAAAATGTGGCTGAAAGAAAAGTTACAGGGCAACTAATATTTAAAGAAAATAATGCTTATTTGGAAAAAAGAGACTGCTTATGCTTCAACATGAGAAATAATTTTCCCTCATCATAATTAGAGCTTATTCTTTACCGTTATTTTCTTCATCTTTCTCTTAGAAGACAAATTAGAAGGCAGCTAGAAAGGGCACTCTACCATTTTGTCACAACCGACTCTGTTCATTCATGTTCTCCGTGAAAATGTTGACCATCTGATGATAGAATGAACACATAATGGAGGCAGCAAACTACCCCATGCTGTTTAAACCCTTCATTTTCATTTATGCTAGTTGCTTCCACCATACTTCTGCAAACCATTATGTTTCTTTGTAGGAACAATTTTGACTGTCATTGCTCCTAGCAGATTTCTTTAAATGTACTTTGAAAAATATGGCTAGAATTGTTTTCTAAAACCATATATGCAGTGTCTTTACCCCAGAGCCTGAATGTACTCTGCCTCTCTTGAATGGAAGTAGAAACAAGGGAATACAGTTTGCCCTGAATTCAGTCTCCTGTGTAACATGGGGTGATCCATGTTTTGCTATTTAGAACATATTGCATGGTCACTGATAGTAGCTTCTACTGTAAGAGAATTCTTTACATGCCCACTGAGCTTTTTTATTTTGTGTTTTGAATTCTTTCCTCA
Source organism: Proteles cristata cristata (assembly GCA_017311185.1). Lineage (NCBI taxonomy): Eukaryota > Metazoa > Chordata > Mammalia > Carnivora > Hyaenidae > Proteles > Proteles cristata. The sequence goes on from JAESUZ010002153.1 coordinate 287,537, forward strand.
TTGTGCTAATTGTGAGTTCAGCCAGAATTCTTCAGGCCTACTTTAAGACCGTTAGCACTGAAATTCATAATCCATTGTGTTTGGCACTTTGTATTGACCTGTGACTTTACAAAGTGTTTGGGTACTGCAGTCCCCTTCCATAGTGGAAAACGAGCAAATATAGGAGTATAATATATTCACTCCATAGTAGTAACTTTAAAAATATCTAAATCACACACAATGTTTTTAGTTTTTCACATAAGCATTGTGTCAATATGCAGGAATCTTCAAGATACAAGGCAATTATGCACCTTTACTGAGACATTTTTTCTTGACTGAAAAAAAAAATTCTTGACTAAAAATATTCACCCAGAAGTCTCAAAACCCCATGGAATTACACCAAACTGGTACTAGACATCCAATTGTCAATTTTAGTTGACATATTAATCCATCTCTCCCTTGGCTATGCTTTAGTAAGTCAACTGCATTGTATTAATCAGAAGGCTAGTGGATGGAATAGGATAACAATATTATACAAGGGGAAGAATGTGAGGAAAATACATAAATTCATATCTGGCCTAGCACCGAAGTAGAAAATTCTAAATCTACGAGTTAGCTGTCAATTTATATGCACTAAAATCAGAAAGCAGCAACCACCAAAGATACTGGCTGATTTAAGTGAATATAATTTTCATAGATTTTGGAGGTATAGTAGAACATATTTCTTACAAACAGACATTTCAAACTATGGGCAATCTTATGCACACTGTAAAAGTGTAAGACTGCAGGGCACCTTAACACATTAGGGTGGCCATTCTGACCCTGCTCAGTAATTCTAAGTTAACTCCAAATTCTACTTGATGTTTAATATTAAATGATTTTTGGAAATGTAATTCCTAGCCATTTTAAAAAATTTTCTGGTTTATGGTGTATATCTAGAAGATGCGGAACACTTTTCAAGTCATTAGTAATTCAAAATATATTCATTATTCTAATCAAGAATTTAGTAGTGCTTTCATTAGCTCTGCCTCTGTAACTCCCCAAAGAGTTGCATTGTAGAGATTTATCACTTCAGTGTATTTTTTACGACAATTTTGATTAGAAGTGATAGAACATTCAAATTATATGCCAAAGTGTGAAATAATTTTCCTACTTTTCTAGTTCTGATATTTTGGGGAAATAAAAGGAAGTTTCCTCTTATTCATCCTCCAAGTAGCCTTAAAATATTTGGCCAAGTCAAAATATTAAATGAAAACTCACACAATATTTTATCTCTAGTAATAACCTAGAGTCAGGAGTGAATTGGAGATAAATATGAACAGACATAAGAATAGGAGAATTTGTCACACTAATGGGAATTCACAATTATAATTGTTCCTCACAAAGGTGCTTTTAAAGTATTTTATATGTTTGAAATCTAAATTTTGCCACCTAAGTATTTTTCATTCAGATGACAGAAAATAGTTTAACTTATAATTATAAGTAAGTAGGAAACATTTAGCCATTTTCATTTTCTGGGTGAGTTTTCTAGAATGGTTGTATAGAATCTCTTGACATGTCTGTAAATATTTAAAGAAGAAAAAAGAAAAAGTATAATCTGTTTCTTAGTGACATATAAACTGTATTTGTCATCATGTAATAAATACTTCTCATCTATGTTTCAGTCTCAAATGTCACTTCCATTCTTTTTTTTTTTTTTTTTGGTAATTGTTAGTAACAAAACATGTGGATTTTAGTCATGGAAATAGAAGGAAAATATTGTGTAAATAGAATGGAATGTCTCTCCTAACCATGTCCACTAAAATGTACATATACTTCTCAGATTCTAAGAATGCTGCTTTGTAAGTTATGGCCCAATAAAATTATGGATAAATTCTAGAATAAAGTTTTAAAAATAGCAAGCTTATACTTGTATCATCTGAGAGCTGTGTTTGTAGATACAGTTTGTGGATTTCAACTTGACAGTAGGAATGCCTTTCAGCAACAAAGTAATGGATGGAAACAGTCTAGTTCATTAACAGCCAGTTCTTCAAGACCCCAGGGAGGGGATAGTTAGAGCCAATTCTTCATGGGTAGCAGAGTATCTCTTAAAGACATAGCTGTAAAACTAATGCGAACTTAGAAATGGCAAAGGCTGTATTATCATCTTACAAATCCCACATATCTTCAGGACACTGACATTTTACAGTAAACAGACAATTCACAATTTAGGTAGATGAAAATGGATATACCTAAGCTGCTTTCATATTTGAAGGAGAATTTAAAAAAATCTTGTTGCTAAATTCTTTGTATCTATATGCAGGACTATAATATATTTCCTTGCTTGAGATAAAACATTAACATCAATCCAAATCACTAAAGAAAGTCCAATTTTCAACAGGAATTTTGGGTAATTTGAGATCATCATAAAGATAAGCCCATATTCAACAGTGCACCTGAAGTGTTGGGAGTGATGGCCATGGATGGGTGCCCAGCAGTTGTGCCCTAACTTCTGAATATGAAATGTTTTGAAATATATTGACACTAAAAATATGTCCAATCCAAAATAAAATTGTACTCAGTTCTTTTGTTCTTTCTACCATATAACTTTAAATAGTTTCTTAGAAATGATTGGCAGCTTGATTTCCAATTTCACAGATTTTAGTGGGAAATCAAATTCCTTCTTGTTGAACCATGCATTTTGCATGAACTTATGCATTTAATTTGTTATACCATCTTCTTGTTCCTGGTTGCTGGGACACATATTCAGCAGGATGTTGTCTGGTTTGTCTATTTTTAGTGTTGCTTTGATTTTTGTTTGTTTGTCTCAACTACTGATATATAACGATAGGACAACTAACACCATTGGCAAGAGCTAGGGAATTTGTTAGAACCTCAGACGGTGGCTTTTTTAAAGACAAAATCAGTAAAGAGAATGATGGAGGTACCTCCAGAAATTACACAAAAATCAAAGTGAGTGACATTAGACATTTATAGCACATAATATACAAGCCTTAAAATGTTGCCTTTCAAATATTCGTACTTCACTTCTCAGGAAGGAAAAGAAAATAGATGCCATGCAGTTAGAAAGGCAAGTCTTGTGATTATAGAAGTGAATGTGTTTTTATATTTTCAAGCTACTCAGATCTTGTCATACTGATAATTGCCAATCTACTTTAAAAAAAAAAAAAAAAGACCATCAACCAAGAGTTTGCTTCCTATACTGTGCTTATCTCAGAGAACTTCAGGGTTTTCTTTGTACATTTTACTCTTGCTACTCTTAGGATGTTGGGTGCCTAAGCTCTGCTCAGTTACACACTTAATTTATAAGTCAACACCATAAAGACAAAAATCAGTGCTAAGTAAGAATTTTTACGAATTACTTGTGAGCTTATCAGAACCAGGTAAATCACAGTTTATAAAATCTTAACTTTAAATGTTTACCTTTTAGCTATTTCAGCATAGCAATTAAATCAGATAATGCACAAAAATAGTAATTAAATTAGATAACACACCAAAAGTAGAAGTGTTTTCTTAATGCCATCAAAACAAAAAACTAGCTCTCATTATGTTATGAAAATCAAATTGTATTCCTGCTAATTTTCTTTGTTCTTATTTATTCACTGGCTATATAGTCCTATCCAGGCCTCTTTATTGTGTCATTAATTATTTATAAATGAATACTGTTACAGTAACCTTTTTTGCAACATCCAACTAAAATGTCTAAGAAAAGATGTATTCTGGGACTAAATTGACAAAGAGTTGGTAAAGGTATTGCTGAATCAGCTAAACATCGCATACTGCTTAGAGTAAGCATTTAGGGTTCACATACAAAAATCTAGTTTTCTTTTCCCAAGTTACTGTCAGTTTTGTAAAATGGCAGGTTAAACTGATGTTTCTGCTCTTTCATAAATGTTTATTTGAAAATGATTGGGTACTATCAATTGAAGCCATACAGAAAAAATAAAGGGTATACCAATGAAAGAAATCTATCTTGTTATGTTAATTACTACCTAACATTTGAAGGTCTTATATTATCATATATGTTTAAAGATCGGCTCCTGACAGATGATCCTTGTAATGATTGTGACCGGGACTGTATAGATTTTAGCAGAGTAAATTTACTGTGGTTGTAAAAATGGGCTTTGATTTCTGCCCACTTTGACCTCTTTCACAGAGATAACCACTAGATAAGGATAACCTGGAATTTATTTATTATAATGGATTTCAGTGTAGCTCTAAAGTGCATACCATTCCCTACTGTGTCCCAGTTGACTTCCTCTCCAGCTTTCCTTCTTCCAATCTCGTTTTCTCTCAGTTTTAATTTTTAGGCTAATCCTGTAGATCTCCCGATTTCTCCTGCCTGTTCCATCTCTGCTTTATTCCCCCAAATTTCCAAAGTTGTGTTCTGCACATTAAATCATTCAGCACATCAGGCACTCTTGAAAAGAAAACCACCCCATTGGTTTCTGTATCTTTAACTGTCCTATTTAATAAGAAACATGAAACTTGCTGAATTTTCTATCGGAACTTCTATTGTCGTGCTTAATATTTTAATACCACACCTAAAGTTTCTCACATTTTAATTCCATTTATTTCATAAAATTTATGTTAATTCTGCTGTAAGAGATTTGATGCATCACATCTATAGATAAAATAGGATTAGAACAATCTAAAATTTGAGAAACCACTGACTCTGAGGTATGTCAAATTCATAGCACATAGCAGTATTGGGTGTCCAGTTAAGATAATTTGTTATATCAGGTTCACATTATACTTATTTATATTATAAATAATATGAATATGCATATATTAGCATGATATAGAATACAAGGTTATTTATACTTTTAAAATACAAAAATATTCACCAGAGTTACTTAAAAACCAGAGAAAATAGGAAAGATATAAAAAAAGTGATTTTTATTAATAAGCTAGTACCCACTTACACAATTATGTTCAATCTTTTATTTAGGTATGTTTTGTATCATGAGGAGATCCTGAACATTCAAGTTAGCATTCTGCTTTTAAAAATATTTAGTCCTGTAGTTTCTGATCACAAGGGCTTTCTATTGACATTTACACAGTGATTAGAACATAGACTCTGAAGTCCATCTTACTAGATTTTTCTCCTGCCTCTGCCACTTACTCACTTTATGTGAAGTATTCAATGCCTGTCATATAACTTGTGCTGTATAAGGGTAAGCTATTCTTTTTGTTACTAATTTTTTAATGCTTGTTCATTTATTTTGAAAGAGAAAAAAGCAGTCAGGGGAAGGGCAAAGAGAGAGGGAGAGACAATCCCACGCAGGCTCTGAGCTGCCAGTGCATAGTTTAATGCGGGGCTCGAACTCACAAACCATGAGATCATGACATGAAATCAAGAATTGGATGCTTAACTGGCTGAGAAACCCAGTTTACCCCGGGTAAACTATTCTTTATAAATATGTTAGACCATTTAGTATTCCATTACAAATTATAGTGTATTTTATTATTGCTTTTCATACTGTTTGACAGGTAATATATAATTTTTGCTATTACAAATAATTATGCCAGGAACATCTTAAAAAGTTATCTTTCTTCCCCTACCACCCCAAATTTCTGCCTGTGACCCTGAGGAGATATTCATAGATGGGTAATTCCTGGGTCAATAGGAATTGTAATTTAAATGTTCCTGCTACAAATTGACAAATTAATTTTCATAAATGTCACCACATTATTTTCAAGCCATCTGTGAAGAAGCCATACTCACTACATCCATGTCATATTATATTCTTTTGAAGTGATGCTCCTTTTAGTCTCTTTATTGACATACATTTTTCTTTCCAGATTTAGAGAATGTTTATAGTTCTGGAAATGACTGTGTTAGTGTATCATGTACACTGTACCATATACTAGGCTTGTATCTGAAACGTCTCTGATAAACTAGAATTGTTTTCCAGAATATAAGAAAGATTTTGACTTTTTTTTATTTGTTCATTCATTCATTCACTCATTCATTCATTTTGTTCATTTACATGAATAAAGAATATATACTTCTATATCAGAGCCACTCCAATGTATGCTAGCCAATAGTTCTGCTCAAATCCCTATTTTACGATTATACATGTAATGGTTAATGGGTTTTCTTACTTGGCAAACTTGATTCATTTCCCTTATACATCACGAGTAAACTTTACTAAACACTATATGTTCCAGATTCTTTGAGTGAGTGAGTGTGTGTGTGTGTGTGTGGTATGAGAGAGAGAGAGAGAGAGAGAAAGACAGAGGGACAGAGAGACAGAGAAAGACAGAGATAGAGAGCCCCTGTCATCTAACTTCTAGCCTCTCTACTAGAAAGTGAACTCCTCAGGGGCACCTGGGGCACCTGGGTGGCTTTGTCGGTTAAGCGTCTGTCTTTCACTTAGGTCATGATCTCGCGGTTCGTGGGTTTGAGCCCCGCATTGGGCTCTGTGCTGACTGCCAGCTCAGAGCCTGGAGCCAATTTCAGTGTCTGTGTCTCCCTCTCTCTCTGACCCTCCCCTGCTCACGCTCTCTCTCTCTCTCTCTCTGTCTCTCTCTCCTAGAAATAAATAAAAAATATTAAAAAAAAAAGTGAACTCCCCAAAAGCAGATATAGGATCGTCTTTGTTTTAAATTAAACAAACAACAAAAGAAAGATGTTAAAGTGGGCGCCTGGGTGGCTCAGTCGGTTAAGTGCCTGACCCTTGATTTCAGTGCAAGTCATGATCTCACAGTTTCTGGGATTGAGCCCCACATTGGGCTCTGCACTAGCAGAGCAGATCCTGATTGGGATTCATTTCTCTCCCTCTCTCTCTCTGCCTCTCCCCTGATTGCTCTCTCTCTTTTTTTTTCCTCTCTCTCTCAAAACAAACAAACAAAAACCTTAAAAAACTTAAACAGATTAAAAAAAACTGTGAAGGAAAAAGCACAGATGTTTATAAATGAGCATGGAGTAATGTAAATACTTTTAAATTCTCAATATGCACTGAAACATGCTGATGGATAAATTGATTGTTTCAAGGATTATCTGAAGAGTTGGCAGGCATTTGAAACTAAACAAAGATTAAGGCCTGTAAAGTATGCTTTGACCTCAGGTAAGAATTCAGCTAAGGCGTTCTTTTTCTGAATTTATTACTCTGATTTCCTCCTCCAGGGTTTGAAAGACTCACTTCCTTAAGTGTTCAAACAAAGAAACAAAACCTTACAAGAAGTCTAAACAAAAGGATGGATTTGAGAATTCTAAAAATTAACTTGTGTCTATGTTCTTTAGTTTTGGCTTGTAAAGTGTCCTTCTAGAAATAAATTGCTGCTAAGAAAACTTCATATTCCTCCCTAATGTTTGTTCCTTTCAGTAAAACTTCATGTAGAAAACTCACATGTTAAGGTAGCCTTCTAGTCGTAGGCCAAATGCTATCAGCTTTAGAAATTCTCAAAGTTCAGCAAGTTTCTTTTTTTCATAGATTATAAAAAGTCCCAAAGTAGAATTCACTCTTTAAAATAAATTAATTTGATATTTTGGATTATTTGTGATCACTAAATGGCATGAGCTGTATAATCTCACTTTGTAGGGAAAGTTAAAATTTTTGGAGAGAGGGGAAGGAATAAGGGAAAGAAAACCATGTTATTTTCACTCTCATTTTACTTAATTTTGCTGGCTTCTGCTTATTAAAATTTTTTTAAGTTTATTATTTTGAGAGAGAGAGTGAGAGAACATGAACTGGGGAGAGGCAAGAAGAGAGAGGTTGAGAGAATCTCAAGCAGGCTCCATGCTGTCAGCATACAGCCTGATGAGGGGCTCAATCCCATGAACCATGCGGTCATGACCCCGGCTGGACGCTTAACTGACTGGGCTACTCAGGAGCCCATATGTTGCATATTTCCAACCTAGCTTTACCACTTAAAAGTTAAGCTTGTTTCCTCTTCTACGTCCTTAACAAGAGACCTCATGGCATGTTGAGGGACTGTTTACAAAAAAATCTGGATGCAATGTTTAATAGTGTGTTTGAAACCTAAAAAAGACTAAGTAATATTAGCTACTATCGTTATGACTCACAGTGACTTGTTTCCTAATTAAAGTACTGTTATACATCATGAACAACACAGTAGAAGAAATTACCAAGATTCTTTTACTCAATTAAATTTGTTTCATTTGATTTAATTCAAATTTACTTAAAAGTCAAAAACCCTGGTACTGTTCTTGGCTTTAAGGGAGCCACACTAATAAATGTAATATTCTCTGATGTAAATAAGCCCAAGACAGACACAACCAACTCTGTTCTTCCATCAATGAGGTCCTGCCTCCCCTGGGTCCATTATACAGCAACTATTATGTGAAGATTCCACCCTATAGCTTCTAGTTTTCTTAGTGTTGAGTAGTTTGACTCTTCAGCTCTGGATTTCTTCATAGAAGATGGTTTTCACATCCCCAGCCTCACTTGTGGATTGACACTTGATTTGCTCCTACTAGAGAGCAATGACTCCTGTGTTCTCAAACTTCCTAGGCTGGTGATGCTTTCGGTGTTTCAGTAATTACTGCATGATGCTGTGAGGCCAAAATAAATGCTTGATAGTCTTATTTAGTAAGTAGTTAGGTTCAAACTATTTAATAATTTGAAAACAAAATACATGGGAACTAAAAGAAAGGGTTATTTTCAAATACAGTTACATAAATGTCTGTACCTGCTGAGTTTGTGTACTTCAGCAGTATAAGCCCATCTGATAACCACCATCTTAATTTCCTGTTACATAGTGTTTTTTGCTTGGGACTTCCTTTTATCACAGCATTTGCCAAAAAAAAAAAAAAAATGACATCATCAAGAAGAAAGTAAAAATTAATATTAGCACTATGAATTACCTCAGGCTAGCAGTTGACATGTTATTCAATAGATTTGGGGTAGAGGAATACTTCAAAATTTTTAAATATTTCACATGGGTTCTGTGAGTGTCTTACAGTGGTCTAGGGCACCTTAGTGCAGTTTAGAACCTGTGGGACTGTACTTTATGGGCTGGTGTCTTCAGGCCACATTATTCATGCCTGAGTTGGCCTCTCTCATCCTAGTATCATCCTAGAAGAGAATTTTCTGGGATTGAAGTTTTAGTTAGGTACTTCCCATTGTAGCTGAGAAAAAAAATATCACACAGATTTGTCACTAAAATTTGACCCTATCATAAATTTCTGACTCTGTTTCTTATCTGATTAAGGGAGAGGAGGAAGCAATAATATTGACCTATATGGGTTATTATAAGTTCTCAAATAGCAGATTCATTTTTACTCCTTCTGGCATTAATAGCCATAAAACCATGGGAAATCACTTTGCTCTGTGGCCTTAAAGTTCCTCATGGATGAAATGAGGGTATTGAGCTAGGTAGTCTCTGAGTAAAGTTCCAAGACAGAATTTTTTGTTTCCATGACACTAAGTAGATAGAAGATCTCTTTTGTTCTGTTTCCTCAGCACAAAGTAACTTGCTAGCTAGTATTCTGTAGATATTGGCGTTTACTAGTAATTAAAATCACACACACAAAGCCGATTTGTATTATCATATCTTCTAGATATGCTTGTTTTCAGTTTTCCTTTCATTGCAATTTCTTTGATTGAAATTGAATCCCAGGCAGCAGATTTTTTTTCCTTTTTTTCTTTTTTTATCTTGTGAACTGCTATACACACAAAAATCTATCAAAATCTTCAATAATGGAAAAGTCAGCAGTTTGGAACTATGATTTTCTTTCACAGTAAGTTATGTAGGTCAAATTTCTTTTAGAGAAAAAGGATTTCAGCATCTAGTGTTAATTCATATGTGAGTAAACCATCAAACATAATTTAGTCATCAAAATTTTGGTTCTTTTTTTACTATATTTTCCTTAGAACACTTAAAAAGGGACAAATGAGAAATGGAATTGCAATCTGTTTCATTGAGCAAAGGAAGAGAAAGTGGATATCTCTAAGGAGGACAGGTTATAACACATTTTAATCTAACCCAACCAAAATTGGAAGAAGGAAGTTTATATATTCATGAGTGTCTGTTACCTATTGAAAAATACAAATTTTGGAAATTTGCTAAAGCCTGTTGATCAATTTAGAATGGGGAACATGTTCAAAGGGTAGATTTGCTCATACAAAATTAAATATTCTTAAAATTATGCCTTGGGTTTTCTAAAGTTCATCAGGTAGTGGGTAAAAAGAAGTCTGAATTAACAGACATAATTCAAATGTTTCTGACTTTCTTCAAAATCTCACCTAGTATTGTGTAAAAGTCCTCAACAGCATTTCAGTGACCTAGAGTACTCTTTTATCATACCTATTAACTTCTATTCTCTCCATTACTTTTTGATATTTTAGAAACCACTTGGATGTGGTTCCTAACTTGCAAAAATTGTTGGTGCTATGTGAAATCTACTGTTATAAATAGAGGAGATTGGCATTGCTTAAAATGCCAGAAAGTCACCATCTCCAGTTTTTAAATATTTGACTCTAAAATATGCATTTATAACCTTGGCTTCAAGTTTGATCTCAAGATTTTAAAACTCTATGGGGCATCTTTGGCTAGATCTTATATATGTTTTTCCAGTGAAGCAAATTAGAACTCAATAAATTTCCTATGAGATCTGCTTGGTCCTTGGACTTGCCATTGTAGCTACTGGCATCATCATGTCTCCAATAAGTCAATTAGAAAATGGGAAGTCATTTTCAAGTCCAACTTTTTCACCAGCTTTTACATTCAACAGGAAACCAGGCCCTGTTGATTTTTTTGTTGATGGTATCTATGGCATCTATCTGCTACTCTTGGGAATCTTCCCTCCTATGGTGCTAATCTCCTCATTAGTCTTCTTTATATTTTTTCTCTTATATTTATTTTAATCTATATACTAGCTCCCTAATTTTCTTTAATTGAAATCTGTCACTCTTTGTTGCCTACAAAAACAAATAACAACAACGACTAAAAACCCTTTAAACTTCCTTTGCACTCAATTTTCAATACAATTTCAATCAATGCTACTTAATTAGATTTATTTCCTGAGATCTCTCATTCATAATCTAGACTTTCTAGTTACGGACAGAGTCACCGTCCATCTGTATTTGTCTGACAACCTCTTTGCTCAGAACCAGTATTCTCATATCTCCACCTGAAATGATAAGAAGCTCTTCCTTACAACCTTAAATGTTTTCTTCACATTTTGTTCAGATTTCCTTTCTGTTTAAGGCTTGACGTTTAGGGACTCTTATACAAGACCAAACAGAATTGATTGCTTTTAAGTTTCTGTAGCATTTTTAGTTCCATGATTTTACAGCCTGACATGTAATAGTGACCATCTCTCCTATAAGACTGTGATTTCCTTGAACAAAAGACAAAGCATCTTCTTTTTTGTACTAATAACACAATTTTGCATGAGATGCATGCAGAATAAATAGTTGTTACACTGAAGTATATTGTAAATGAGCAAACAATTATTATAAGGACTGAATGATTTGGTCAAGCTCAGAATGGAGAGATAATTGCCCAGTACTGCAAATCACAGTGCCTCTGATATCAACAGTAAGGGTGCCACTGCCATTTTAAGAACCCACTGGATCTGGAAGCTGCAGACTATAGAACCTTACTGTTTTTGATCCAATGGAGAATATGGTCCACACCACTGCAAGGACTCATCTAATTAGGATCCTTGATGCTTCTTCTATAAGCCTTATCATCGAAATGGATGTATCATATTCGGCATCTCTTGCCACATAACTCATTTCCAAATCTAAGACACAGTGTGCACTTGTTAGAAACTAAATTACAACAAAGTTCTAGATATGAAGAGACTGGGAATTGGAATTTTTCATTTTTCCATCCTGTTTAGTACAAGACAGTACAGGAAAGCATCTTTGAAGCCAAGATTGCATGCCAGTGTGTGTTACCTAAAAGTCCTTGCATCCATAGTTACTTTTTATCCCAAATCTAAATTTCAAAACTAGAATGACTGGAACTACAACATGATCCTAGCCAACAGGTTGTGACTGCTCCTCTATTTATGAAACCTATCAACACCATTTCTATCTTTGTGTGACCATTTCTAATTCAGTCACAGCCATATCTTAATATCTTGTAAACCAAGGGTACACATTTAAAGTTAACCACCACCCACACTGAATATAAAATTATGGGAGAAAGGAAGAGATGTAGGAAAATGTAGTTAATAGGAAAACACATACCAGAGAACAAGGAAGAATGTTATTATCTACTGAAGACCTCATTTGTACAGCTGGTAGTGATGCCATGGTTGCTATTTACAATCTCCTCCATCCTCTTTCTTTACATTTTTTAAAATGTTTTTAATGCTTATTTATTTTTGAGAGAGAGAGAGCGTGAGCAGGGGAGGGGCAGAGAGAGAGGGAAACACAGAATCTGAAGCAGGCTCCAGGCTCTAAGCTGTCGGCACAGAGCCTGATATGGAGCTCCAACCCATGAACCAAGGGATCATGGCCTGAGCTGAAGTCAGAGGCTTACCCGACCGAGCCACCTAGGCACCCCACCTCCTCCTCTTTCAAGTCCATGTTTCCTTTGGTTCTCATTCAGAGCCTCACAGCATTCTTTATTTTGCAGGAGACTCAAACATTCATACCTGGAGGATCAGAACTGTCAGAAGGCCTTCTTATGTTGAAGTACTATAGTTTTTCCATTAACTTTTTAGCCGGAGATACGACAATTTTATCAGAACCACCAGATGATTCATTGGGCTCCAAATCTTTCTGATGTCCTAATATGCAACAGTCACCCTCTTTCCGAAGTTTGATGAGGATCCATCCATAGCTCACAGTAACCTTCTTTTTGTTCATGTTGATTATATGACTATAGAGTGGCCAAGTGGCAGGCTCCACTCTCAGTCCAACAGAGGTGTCATTATGTTCCCTTGTGGAAGAATTTTTTCCTTGAGGACTAAAACTAGGATAGGCCAAGATCACAGGGATTAGAAGTGACATTTTTTAAAGTGGTCATAATGTGAAATAGTGATGTAACTCCTATGCTTACACTTGCTTCCCAGACCCATGTATTTATTACTGCTGTGGCAAAAACAGCACTATTATGCCAGTGGTTGGTTAAGATTATCATACATCACCAAATCTTATAAGCCTTTTTTTCAGTTGGTACCATTACTAAGTAGTAAATATGGTCTTCCATTCTTTTGTAAGGCCCACTGTCTATGGATATGGAACACATGGTAAGACTATTGAATTGTGTGATAACTGTCCCCTTGCTCTACTTCTTTTGCTATAAAGTGAGATTCTTGGTCAGAAGCAATAATGTTTGGTATATATTAGTTTGAAGAAGGTATTTAGTAAGTTTAAGGATATTGTTTGCAGAATCCTTGTGGGCAGGAATGACAAGTCTGTATGGAGAATAAGTGTATGTTACAATACGGGCAAATTGTGACTCATTTTTTTTTATCAATGAGGTATATCATTAGCGACATTTTGCCAGGTGATAGGCATATTTTTTAGAGGTTCACCATTATTTCTTTTCCTCTGCTAACAAACAGCACTGAGGCTAGAAAATAGAACATTTATCCCAGATGTCCATGTGGATGGCTCGAAATCAAGAATTCTATTACTAAGGAAGTTTTCAGGAAGCAGCTTGTATGTTCCGCCACAATACTTAATCCAATGATGCCGATGTAAATCTAGCATCAGTGTAAATTCAAATTATTTAACAATAGATGTAAAATTTATAAAGCATTATAAATTAAATGCTTATATGGGGCATCTGGGTGGCTCACTCAGTTAAATCTCTGACTCTTGATCTTGGTTCAGGTCACGATCTCACAGTTTGTGGACTTAAGCCCCCTGTCAGGCTCTTTGCTGACAACACAGAGCCCCTTTGGTATTTTGTCTCTCTGGTCCCTTCCTGCTAGCGCTCTGTCTCTCTCAAAATAAATAAACTGGAAAAAAAGTAAATGTTTATATAACTTTATTGAACAATGGTATTACATCATTTCACACACGGTCTCACAGAATTTTCAAAATAGTCCTTAAGATTAGTTTTTATATAGGCATCTAAATCTTTGTTTTAATATAGTAATTTAATATAGACACTTAAATAGTTAAGGGATTTTAAATATTTTGGATTTGGATATGAAACCAAGAGGTGGACACTTAATTGCCTGTGCCACCCAGGTGCCTCATTACCACTATTTCTTAAGCAGAGATACTGTTTAACTTATGTGATTGTTTCCAGTAGCTGAAGTTTCTTTACAGTATTTATAATGGTCCAAGCAAGGTTAGCATATTGCATAGTTTCTCATTTAATCCCGTTATTGACCACAAGAAATACATATGTTATTTCTATTTTTTTAATTTTTCATGTTTGTTTATTTTTGAGAGAGAGAGAGAACATGCATGAGTGTGAAGAAGGGGAGAGGCAGAGAGTGAGGGAAACAGAATCTGAAGGAGGCTCCAGGCTCCAAGCTGTCAGCACAGAGCCCAATGTGGGGCTTGAACTTATGAACTGAGATCATAACCTGAGCCAAAGTCAGATGCTCAACCAACTAAGCTACCCAGGTACCCTGCTATCTCCATTTTATACTTGATAACATTAAGGCTTAAAGAATTTAAACAGTTTACCCAAAATCATAGAACTAATAAGCAAGATTCAGTGTGAGGCCATAAGACATCAAGGCACAGACTACTAAATACACATAATGCTATCTTTGGAAGTAATGTTGGATGAGAACCAGGTTAACAGCTTAGATGCTAGCAATTTATTTTAAGAGTTAGGAAATGTAAATCAAGGACACCACTTTAAAGAAATACCCATTTATACATGAGAGTTTTATGCACAGTATAAAAAATAGTGTAAATAAAACATAATTTATATCCAGTAGAAATATTGAACTGTGAATGTCAGTACAGTTCTTTTAAATCTAATTTACTGGGGCACCTGGATGGCTCAGTTGGTTGAGTGTCTGACTCTTGATTATGGCTCAGATTGTGATCCCAGAGATGCGGAATTGTGACCCACATCAGGCTTTGTGCTGAACATGGAGCCTGCTGAAGATTCTCTCTCTCTCTCTCTCTCTCTCTCTCTCTCCCTCTGCCCCTCTTACCCACTTGTACTCTCTCAGTAAAATAAATAAATGAATATATTATTTTTAAAAAATATAATTTATTGTGGAAAACAAGTATTGCACACATGTGTATTGTCACTTTAAAGATGGAGTTATTCGGGGCGCCTGGGTGGCTCAGTTGGTTAAGTGTCTGACTTTGGCTCAGGTCATGATCTCCCTGTTGGTGGGTTTGAGCCTCGCATCAGGTTCTGTGCTGACAGCTCAGAGGCTGAAGCCTGTTTCAGATTCTCTGTCTCCCTCTCTCTCTGCCCCTCCCCTGCTCATGCTCATCTCTGACTCAAAAATAAATAAACATTAAAAAAAAATTTAAAGATAGAGTTATTCAACTTTATGTAAATATATCTTTACAAAAGTCTTCTTTTTAATAGTCATTTTATGATCTAGATGTATGCTCCATAAATGAGAATTGACATTTAAATCAGACATTTGTATTGGGAGTTAAAATTTTTAAAAATAATTCAACATTTCTATGAAATGAAAGTTTAAATTTCTGACATCTTTTAGGAAATTTTAAGTGAAGAAAATCTTCAAGTATCTTACTGTGTTCTAAATGCAGAAAAGATTCATGTGCAATACAGATCAGAGCAAATACTTTATCCAAAAGAGAAAAAAAAAAGCACTCTGAGAATAGTAAAATGCTTAGTTTCCATGGAATGTGTTTGACAGTAAGATTTTTAAAAGATCTAAGAGGCTGACCTTTCTCCCCCCCAAACTAAGTAGACTTTTTAAAAATGAGCACATCTGGTTTATGTTCCTAAACCTCTGGCCTTTAAAAGCTTTGTTCCCAATTCACACAAAATACCATTCAGGATTGCTTGACATAGTGACCCTTCCCTGTAGGTGGTTAGGTGAATAAAATGATTAAATACAATCAGGAATTCAATATGTACATATGTAGTAAAGTTAACATTTGCATCCTGAAGTGATGGGCAAACAGTTGTTGTTCATTGGCCTATCTTTAGCACTTTTACATTTTGGAAATTCTAATTATAAAATAGCGTTTTTCAAGAAGCAAATTTGTCTTTTTTTGTAAATAATTACACTGGAAGTACTATCTGGCAATTTAGAACAAAGTCCATAGTGTTAAAAGGAAGTTTCTTTGTTTTATTTCAAAGCTGCAATGCTGTCACTAGGGAAAAAAAATAAGAAAAAAAACACTGAAAGGGTAGTCAGGTTGGATCCATAAATCCAGATGGCCGCTCAACATTTAACAAACTCTTTGGTACTCAATTGAGTTAAACATTAAATGGTGCATTGGCAAGGATGATTTCATTTCTAGGAGGCCCACTAATAAAATGTTCAGAGTTATTTGTGTAGAGTGTAATTCCTTGTGACTTTGCATTCCATTTGCCTTGAGGACATACCAGTTTAAAAGTGTTCAGCACAGTACACCATGCATAACAGGTAATCTGCCTAATTAAGTCCTATAAGGATGTTCTAAGTAAAATGCTGAAAAGCTTCCCTAACCCCTGCTTCACCCTCCCCATGCACCAGAGCTTCTGAGATTGAGAAACCCCAGCCATTAACTCAAGTGTTTACACTTGAAGCTCACATTCTACTTTGCCAGAATGGCTCATTTCACATTTTACAAATCTGTTTTCTCATTTGTAGGCAGAAAGAATCTGTCAATTTTTTATATTATAATTCTCGACTTGTTCTGATAGTGAAAGATCTAACATATAACTGCAATTCATATTGCAAAAATCACACTGTGACTGGGACTGCTATATTCAGAGACCTAATAAGATTTACATCCAATATTTTGAGTGCATTCATTTGGTATATTTCAATGAATTATTAATTATGACCAACAATAAAATATTATTTTGCTCAGATGCACAGCAATAGGAAAGATGCCCAAGAGAAATTTATCTGACAGCTCAAAACAGAATGGCCAAAATCTACTCATAGGTTACTCATCCAACACAGCATGAAGCATATTTGCCCATCAAATGCACTCAGTGAATGTTTTTCTCAACTTGTCAATGTTTTATCAAGAGAATAAAAGCCAAACTTTAGGATTCAGATAAGAAGCCTCAATTTAATGATTAAAAATAAAATATGGTAGCTGAATAATAAGCTTCTTGGAAAGCTCAATTTTACTAGAAATTGATTACAATGGTTTTTATTCAGCTAACATCAATATAGTTAGAATGATTATACTACATAGTCAAACTGCATATTACATATTATTTAATCTACATCTATGGACACAAAATACTCAGTACCTTTATAATGCTAGCTTCTAATCATTCTTTCCATTCTACTCGGTAAAATCCTAAAAGAGAAGCACTGACTCATCTTATTTTCTTTTACTGCACACATTGGACTGATTGCCAAATCAGTAGTACTTCTTCATTCTACGTGTATCTTTTAAGTTGGTTTCTTAATTTATCCTCAGGTATACTGCTTCAAATGGGCTTTTGGCAGCATTTTCCCCGTCAATTATACACATAGTTCAATCATAAATTCTTTTCTGTTACTTGGCAGCTCTCTTAGAGATATCTCAGAGGTGTCAACTAGAGTAACTGCTAGTTATTGATAGGCTTCCTCAGGCCATTTCAGTTGAGTCACATCTAATGACTAGTCACTAGTTTCCCAGTTCCAGAAAGAAGTTAATTTGGAAAACTGAGAGATGATGAGCCCTATGAATAGCTGATAGGAGTCAGCTAAACATACACATATCTAATGTTAGACTAAAATAACTGGAGGCAGACTTTGTAGCTCAAAACTGGATTTGGTTGTTTTACTATGTGAGGACCTTGGGGAAAGTTATTTAATTCCTGTGCCTCAATTTTCTTATCTGAAATAATAAGACTTCCTTTGTAGGCCCATTCAGAAGATTGAAAAAAAAATATTGTGGAATGTTTACAAAGCCAGGCACATAGATACAGTGGTAACAAAGAATAGTTAATATACTTAAACATTGCATTTCTAAAATCAACCTTCTGTGTCAAAATTGTTCTTTCTTGACACTGCTTCAGCTATATCTGCCATTATTCCTTCCTCAAATTTCCATAAACTACTCATGACCTTCAAGTCTGTGCTTCAAAACAGATATGTTGGATTGTTTTACTTCTCTCCAACTGTAGCTTTTAATTTTACTCTTCCCTTTCATTTCAGTAATCTGTAATACAAGTTTTAGGACAAGGATCAGAAACTATAAGTTGACATGGGTTTTCTTTTAATTCAGTCTTAAGCGTTTTTTTTGTAATTATTTGCTATTTTAAAAGAAAATGAGTTTTAAAATTTTATTTATTTATTTTGAGAGAGAGAGACAGAAAGGGAATATGAATATCTAAGCAGGCTCCACACTGACAGTGTGGGCTGAAACTCATGAACTGTGAGATCATGACCTGAGCTGACATTAAGAGTTGGATGCTTAACTGACTGAGCCACACAGGTGCCCCCCAAAAAATGAGGTTTCATATAAAAATCTGGATTTTGCCTTCTCTTAAAATATCCAAAGTAAGGTAGTATTGGGCTCACATTAGTTCATGGACAAACAGGTTGGGCCTGGATAATGGTTTCTCTCTTTTAGCAGTTTTTCCATCGTAAATCAATCTGTTTCACACATATCTGTTAACTGTGTGTTCCTTAGAAGTTTTTAATCTTGTTCTCTGCCTTAGAATCTAGTCCTAAGTTTTAATAATGAGCTTAAAATGCTTGTGTATTATGTTTTACTTTTCTATTTTCCTTCTTATTTTGAAAAGATGTTTTAGTATCACTGAATTTAGTCCTATCTAGACATGAAACTTTTACATCTAACCTGCATTAACTTTCTATTTGATATTTTAGCATCTATGTTTCTGTTTAGCATCTATGTTTCTGATAACATTATATGTGTTGTGTGTGTGTGTACACACACACATGTAAATATACATATATATTTAAAATTCAATTAAAATCAATAGACATTAAGTGCCAGCTATGAAATATAGGACTATTAAGAGTTTATAAAAGGTTATGTAAAGAACAACTGATCCAACACAATACTTAGTCTTAATGGGGAGAGAGGCAAATAAAATTCGAATATATGGCTAGGTATAATGTGACATAATAGCGTTGCAAACAAAAATACTAGAAGCACAGAAGAAAATCCTCATGAGTAGCATGAGAGATGGTACCTGGAGACTGTGACATTTAAGCTAGTCCTTGAAAAGTGGCATTGATTTGAAGAAGAGGAGATATGTGTGCAGGGCAAGAGGAATGATAGGATAAATTAATGGAAAGGCACAGTAGGATGTGATTCTCAATTTGGAGACCAAGATGTGATGAGAAGGCAGGTGGAAGATAATTTACATTAAGAATATTGCAACCAAAATGACCATTTGCTTGACTCATTGGCCAAAGAATTAGTACTTTATTTTAAAGGTAATGGGTAACCACTTAAAGACAGTTTTTAAACGTATCAGTTATATCATGTGAGTTTCATTCTAGTTTCTCATAATAGGATCCAATAAGATCCCACAAGCATAAAGTATCAAGGAACACAATGAAGGTAATGGAATATTGTCCAATACAAATTTCCACTGATTTGGGGATAAACCTAGACCACTGCTATTGAAAAGATGGGCATACCTCTCTACCTATGAGGAACTGAAAAAGGTCAAAAACTTTGGAATGTCAGGGACAGACATAGTATGAAATGTTGGTTTTCAGTTTTGTTCTGTCATTTGCAAGATCCGTAATGAGAGTCCATTTTAATGTTAATTCTGGACAAAAGTGCCCCATGGTCCAGTGTTCCAGATTAAATGCCAGTCATCCTCTGCCACACAAGAGCAGATGTGGCTCTCCAGCAAACCCTGTCCATAACTGATCATTTGTCTTCTGGTTTTAATTATCTGACTTTCAGTTCATCCTGTTTACAAAAGCTTTTAAAACTTTTAAAATGATAATATATTAATGTGCATTTTTTATTATGTTAAAACCATCTCCTTTTTCAAGATCACAGAAAATATTATTCATACATTTTTATCTCTGGGATTAAAATTTGCAGGATCAACATTACTAATGAATATTCCACTAAAAATAAACAGACTTCCCTTCTTTCAAGGTTACTGTAAGCAGTATTTTCCTACTTGCTGTGAACAAATAATACTAGCACAACTGGGTTCTATTGCTTTTTTATTAGAAGTGAAAAAGACTAAAGAGAAAAACTAGGAAGTGAGACATTCTGAAAGTACTTTATATGTATGGCTCTAGATATCTTTATTATCCTGAACTTACATCTATTTTTTTTAATATCAGAGTGTAAGAAAATTTTTATTTTTCCTATTAATAAATAATCACATGCACTTGATTATTTTTGTTTAATGTCATCTTTATAATCCATTTATTAGTTCTGCATTATATGTGGGATTATTTTATAATAAATCTTTATGACTGGGATCTTGAAGAGAATCATTTTCTCTCTTCAAATATATCAACATTTTAGAGAAAAAGAGATGATGATTCCTTTATAGTTCAAAACACTAATATAATTTGATCTTTTCTTTCTGATCCCCACAATTGGCAGTTAACATAAACTTGTCCACAGCACAGTTAGCATAGTTAAAGCTATTGTAATTGTGTAAAGAGTTCATTAGAATAAATTAATTAGAAATCAGGACATATCAATAATCAGTATAACCCAATACCTATTCTTCTGTGGGGGACCCCTGAAAGGCACACTTGTTGTCCTATGTTATATAAATACTCCATAAAATGAAAAAAAAAAAATCTCCATAAAATGTATATGCGGCTCAGTATACAATGAAATTCTTTCCATCTGGAAATTAGTCACCATTCTTTATCAAAACTTGTGGACACCTTTAGGTCACCTAGGTTGCCTTGTCTGTTGCCTTCTTTCTTCATCCTGCCACATAAGATTTGGTTCACTTATCTGCTCTTAGCTGATATGCGTGATCTTTGACTTGCAATCCATAGCAAGACACAGTCATTGTTTAATATATACTCAATAATATACCTTGATATCACAGTGTTTTAAAGATCACACACATTTAGATCCAGATTTTGACTAGAATATTAGCCTCAGGAATGCGAGCCTTGATCTCTCATTCATTCCTGTATCTTCAAGCATTTTAGCTGGCTTTCTTTGATACTACTCCAGCAAAAGAAGTGGCCATGTTGCCTCATTTCTTCCATGTGTGTATAAAAACCAGATTCCTCATTCACCTTCCAGTGATAACTGAGACTTTTCCTGACACCACACTGGAGGCGGGATTGAGGTACCTTGTTACAGCATGGAGAGTGTAGAATTCTCAGCTCATCACTCACCCCTTGCTGGCTTGGGTGAGGGTGGGGCAATATTTTTTATGCAGTGTTTGCATGGAATAGAGTGGTCTGAAAGTATTACCTTGTGAGGCTGCCCATTTCCTCATTTGGTTAGAGAGAACATACTTTCCTTGTTGCTGTTTTGTTGTTGTTGTTTGATTGTTTGATCTTCACTCTGGTGTGGCTAGGTTGCTAACTTCTGCTCTAAGTCTGGAATATATGAAGTGAGAAGAAAACAGAACATACTCACCACTGTTTTGTTCCTTGGGTCCCAAAGTCCCTATCTGCCTACTACCTTCTTACAGAATTCTCTTATGTTTGTTTTATATATAATGCTCAGAGCTTCCAGTTGTACTAAGGAGGATGAATGGGGGAAAAAGATATCTACTCCATTTTTCAAACACTTGGGAATGAAAGAATATACTTCTAAGCAATCCACAGGACAAAGTGGAAGTTTTGAAAATAAAAAATACATTAAAACAGAAATCATCACAGAGAATTGGAGGTTGAATACGGAATGGAAGATGATGTTATAATTTATCTCTTGAAGAATGTCTCCATTGTCTCCTGGACAATAGATTAGCTATTGATGATTTTTTTAGGTCTGTTTTAGTAAGTCTATTGCTGAAGAGAAACATATTCTTGGAAGCATTTCAGGCTCCATGTGAAATATATTGGAAGTGTGTATACACACACACACACACACACACGCTTACACATAAACACATACTTCCAAGTGTTACATATACACACCTACATACATATATGTGTATATATGTATATATATACGTGTGTGTGTATCAATCACTTGGTAATATTGAAGGCCCAAAATTCAGTGTTCTGAATGACTACACATTGAAAGATTAATATACACATAATACTGAATATATTTTTGTTTTATATAAAATATTTATATATTTAATGTTTTATTTTTTGTTTTAAAGTTAATTCATGTGTTTAAGTCTGCAATGTATATATTGCTATTTAAAGGAATTTCTCAATTAATATACCTTTGAACTTTCTTTCCTATAAATTCACATACTGCAAAGGAGTTTATTATACTCTAGGTTTCAGAAATGTACTGAACTGCTTTGGAGGAAAGCTGCCTTGCCCAGAGTTCTTCAGACTACAGCAACTCTAGATAGCTCTTTTATATACTTTCTGTACCAAATCATTCTTTCCCCAGCCATTACTCTTTGGACTAAGAATAGAAATTGATTGACTGAAATAGGAAATTTGATGGTTTGTGACTTCTAAATTAGGAGTAGATAAGGTTTAATTGCTTGAGAATATAATTTTCTGGATGATATAGTAACAGAAAATTGTCAATATATTAAACTGCTATTGGATTTCAAGAACCATCACTCTGCTGTGATGACACTATTCACTATTCAGCTTTCTCTAGGAAGGTCTAAGCCCCACAGCTGATGGTCAGGAAAGGGCAGTGACTGTTTGGATCACTACAATTCCAGGACAGAAAGAAGAAAGGCCTCTGCCTGTTCTCTTAGTCTGTAGTTTCTTCGATGCAATGAAGTAAATAGGTAAGACAAATGGAATTATAATGACATGAATTATCAACTATATTGACCTGTCCAGAGCCAGCCAATGGAAAAAGACTTTTGCAGTATCTCCAAAGTTGTCAAGTACTTATGTTTGAATTTGGGCATTAATGCAAAAATCAGAGCCATGCCTTTATATCCCCTTTTTACTTATACCTATCTTTCCTCTTATTACTTCTCTTTTTTCTGTGTTTGTTATTTTGAGAGAGAGAGAAAGAACAAGTGGAAGAAGGGCAGAGAGAGAGAGAGAGGGAAAGAGAGAATCCAAGGCAGGTTCCATGATGTCAGCACAGAGCCTGACATGGGACTCCATCCCACCTTAAGATCATGGCCTGAGCCAATATCAAGAAGCAGATGCTTAACCAGATGAGACAATCAGGTGCCCCTCCTCTTGTTACTTCTCTTGAGAAGGTCAGTACCACCTCTGGGTAACCTACAACACTGATTACTTCCATACCAAAGTTTGGCTTATGCATGGTATAATCATAACATCAAAATAGAGGAGATAGATGTCCTGGGTCATCTTGTTTGGTCCTTAACTTTTTTGCTACTCACTTGGTGCTAACCCTAAAGCTCCTTGACTTTATTTTCAAATATGTGCAAATCACACTTGATACTATTTATATAAAGAAGCAGGTTTTTACTTTCTATTTTACGGAGAGAAATGAAGTAAACTTGACTTATTTTTGTCTTTCATTGTTTTTGTACTGTTGATTTTATTTCCATTTTACACCTGTTTTCCTTCAAAAAGTCCCTAATATTTCTAATGCTATTTATATTGCCAACATATGAGTATATTTTATTACCAACTTTATTACCTATTAGTGGGATTAAGGAGTTCATCCAATGCAAATAAAAATTATGTGTATGTTATGAAAAGTAAATATTAGACCACTTCCTTAGCTCTCCTTTCCAGCCAGGTATCCTGTAAAAAGCTCCTGCTATAAGGAAATCCTGAAGATCATTGCAATAAAAGTTCATTACTTGAGGTAACTTAAGTGAGGACCTTGTTTCTTGCATCCAAACATGATTAACTCATGCAATTCTTAGTGCTATAAAGATACATCTATCTTTTCCTGTTAGGACTTTACTATTCTCTATGAAACTAGCAGACTTTCTGTGAAAGATGCTACTAGTAAAATTCTTCCTTTAATCATTCATAACACTTACATCTTTATAAGTGTAACACTAATGCCTGCCTTTAGTGCATCTAGTATTCATCTGATACAGAATAATTCATGTTGTTTCTCACTGAATTGGATAATTAAAACTTTTTAATTGGATAGTTTAAAACTATTTTTTTAAACTTCCCAAATATTTATTCTCTATGTATGACTGGATGGGATTCTGAAGTATTAATTTGTGTTCTGTTTTTCTGTCTGAATTTTTCTTCGTTTCTTCTACTAAAGTAGTTGGCACTGCACTTCACTGCCACAGAATGGGTATGTAGAAATGTACTACATACTGTATTGAATGCAGTGGTCACCTAGAAAATGTCCTGGAATTTGTTTTCTAATCATCTCAGTATATGGAAGAAGATAGGATCTGAGGGGAAAAAGGGGTCTTGGAGAAGCAGGAGAGATAAAAGGTTTCCATGAGGCTCAGAGACTCTCTCGTTGCTGCCGAGAGGAGAGACATGTATAGACTCTAGAATAGTGGGAAATGCGGTCCTATTTTCTGATAATGTCCTGGTGGAGGCAACGAGACGTTGGAAAGGCAAACCTCTAGAACGTATCTGTGGATATAGTAACAAGGACATCAACAACTGTCTCTCACAGATGATCACCATACACCAACTGACACCATATGAAATCAACAAATCTCCCAGACCTGATGGTCAAGCACAAATAGATAAATGGCATATCTCTACAGTCAACTTTATAGAGTGTGACTGACGAACAGAGAGACTGCCTCACCCCATCCAGCTGCATGGACACAATGTAAGGATCAATAATCTTGAACATGATGTCAGCTTGAGGATTAGGTAAAAGTTCCAACAGTGACTAAGATTAAATTTGTTTTAATCTAATGGGATGTCAAGTAGATAATAGAACTCAATTTAGAAAATGTGGTGTGTCTGGATGGCTCAGTCTATTGAGCATCTGACTCTTGATTTTAGCTGAAGTCATAATCTCAGGATCATGAAATTGAGCCCTGTGTCCAGCTCCAGCCTGAGCATGGAGCCTGCTTAAGTTTCTCGTTTCTCTCTCCCCTTTGCCCTGCTTTCGTGGTTGCTTGCTCTCTCTCTCTCTCTCTCTCTCTCTCTGCCTCTCTCTCTGTGTCAAATAAATAAATAAATGATAAAAACAAAATGCATTTTCCACATATCTTAGAGTTTTTAACTGATAGTTTTACCTTCCATGAAACCAGTAATATTCATACCATTAAGTATTACTCTACTTTAAAATCTGTTGTACCATTGAGATTTTTTGATATATAATTTAATCATGTTTTTGATAAGGATAGTGGGAAGTATTTAAAACTATATTCTCATATTTTATCTGTGTTTACAGGGGTATTACCATGTTAAAGACGACAAACCTGCATTAAGCCAAGAGTATTGTTTTGTTACACAGTATGTGCTAGAACAAAACCTGGAATTAAGGCCTAAAGACATGAATTAATTTTTAAAAAGTGAGATCTTATGAAAGACCTCATTACACTTAGAATGTATAAAAACTGCAAGGAGTGGCTTAGATTCTACAGTCTTTCCTAGATTTCAAAGATTCAATGGTTTATAGTCTCCTGTATTTCTTTCCTCTCATGAGACCAAATGCTTCGGAGAAATGACCTTCTAATGTGGTAAATTGAGATTTAACTACTAATTACTAATTGTTATTGCAATTCTTGACCTGATCTCCAGAGCTGGAAATCAAATCCTTGTCTCTGGAGTGTAACCAGATCTAATAGGCAGCTTCTGAGTTGATGCAGAGAGAGCATATTAGCAACGAGTGACTTCTAAAGTGTTACCTTAATGAACAGCTTTCGATGTAATGTGTTTTGAAGCTCAAACTAGGTGAATGTACCTTCCTTTTCACTGATAGTAGTTAAGTACAAAATTTCTCTCTTTATTTAGAATGAAGAAGCATATTAATGAAAAAAGTATAAGAAAGATCCCTATTGGTACATTTTTAATAGCTTCAAGCTGTTAGCAGTTACATTGTCCCTAGGTATGGGGTGGCACATGTTATGGTTAACTGATGAGCACAGAGCCTCTTTTGACATACATACATTTTTCTGTTACTGGTATCAGCCATGAAAATGTATTTCCAAGCAATTAAGCCTTAACTCCTGCTGGTTTGGAAGCCATGAACCTTCAAA
This sequence comes from Proteles cristata cristata, assembly GCA_017311185.1. Lineage (NCBI taxonomy): Eukaryota > Metazoa > Chordata > Mammalia > Carnivora > Hyaenidae > Proteles > Proteles cristata. Next base: position 313,751 of record JAESUZ010002153.1, read on the forward strand.
ATCCTATTCAAATTATTCAACACCTAAGACTGGTGGAAAAAAAATACAACTTCATTAGTAAAAGCCACAAAGAAATCTATTGATAAGTTTTTAAAGTTTCTTTAAAATGGGAAAAATGCAAAAGTGTTCAGATTGTAAATTAGCCACACAACTCCAAAATGACCTCACTTTCTTTTTTCATAACTGCAAGGATTTACTTTATGAGGTCTTAGGTTTAACAACATACTTCAAGAAGAATGTGGACACCATAGTAAATATGTGAAAGGTTATGTGTAGGGGAGCAGGGAGAAAACCAGGGCAAAGGAAGTAGGATTCTTTCAAAACTGTGTAATTTCAACTTCTTTCAAACTTCTGTATGAACTAGATATTCTCTTGGCAATTCTAAAATTAGAACAATTGTGGGGCGCCTGGGTGGCTTAGTCGGTTAAGCGTCCGACTTTCGCTTAAGTCATGATCTCGCGGTTCGTGGGTTCGAGCCCCGCGTCGGGCTCTGTGCTGACTGGCAGCTCAGAGCCTGGAGCCTGTTTCAGAGTCTGTGTCTCCCTCTCTCTCTCTGACCCACCCCTGTTCACGCTGTCTCTCTCTTTCTCTCCTAGAAATAAATAAAAAAATAAAAAATAAAAAAAAAATAAAATTAGAACAATTGGATATTGGAATTTGGCAAGTTATTCTCATTATGTTTATGGACAGTTTATTCTTCCCCTTCTCATTCTCCCTGAAATATTGTGGAGACATTTGTACACGAATCTGTTTTCTTCTTGCCAAAAAGAATAGCACAGGAAGGTAATGTGAGGTGGGAATGGAAAGGAACTCTCATCAGTAATAGATTTGTATAGTATTGGGGGGTATTATAAGGATATATTTTTATTCTACAGAATTATATTCTCATTTTCAATGCATACCAAATCAATTTGTTCCAATATCACATAAGCAGATTTTCATCTACACAGATAGCATTATATTTTGAAAACATATGATATGAACTAGGCTTCAGTGTAATAGTGCGAACTGGGATGTAACTTCACCAAATTACGGATGGTGAAATGCTCTGCGAGTGGCCTCTATTATATTTTCTGTTTATATTATACTCCCTAATGGTAGTTTGATATTTTTGTTTCATGTGTAAACCTAAAAAGTTTGATTTTTAAATAAAGTTAAATCATTATAATGTAAAGTTCTACATAGGTAGATGGCCTACTCTTTTTCTTTTTTTCTTTTTAATGCTTGAAGAGCTCTGCAGTAGAGTTACTAGATGATCTAAGTCCCTTGTGTTAAACATTCACTCATTTAGGCTTTAACTTCAGACTTTGAATTGTTAGTCTTTCATTGTCACAATAATGCAATGTTATCATATTCTTAGCTCTTCAGATGGAAGTTAATATAAATACACTACCTAATTAGCTTGATTACTTCCTGGGTAAATCTTTCAAGGATAAGAAAAGAGAATGACCCAAGTAGAACGAACATCTATGACAAAGCAATGGAGCGTATCCCATTAGAATAAATCTCTATTTTAAGTGTATTATCTTCATCAGCTACCAGGAATTATGTTTATGGCATCACCACAGAAATGAGCCTAGCTAGTGAGTTAACTGATATTTATAAGGGTTGATCATAGCAGATTTGGAAAGTAGCAAATATTTGTCATCTGTTGCCACTTTCCCCATTGTTGCTTTTATCCATGGGCTTTTAAATGTTTTATAAAACTCTTCATTAAAGTCTACCAAGTGTCCTCTGTAGAACTAAAAAATAACAAAGGAGTGATGACTCCTTTCCAGAAACTTAGAATCTCCACAGGGAGATAAAACAAGCAAAGTAAATTTTAAGTAACAGTAGATTTAAGTAAAATGGCAAATAAGTTGTAGGGACAATACACACTTAAAAGAAGAGAGACTTCATTCATATATCAGTTGTTGCAGTAAAGCTTCACAGAAGAAGTGGGATTTAAAGTGTCTACTGGATGATGTCTGGAACTGCCCCTGAGATGGATTAATTCTAAGTATCTGTGGGGAAGATAGTTAGGGGCAGAGTGATTACTCAAGATTCATTGCTATAGTCATAAAGGAGAAGTTCATTGAAGCCTGACTGTGAAGGCCACTGAATATCAGTTTAGAGTGTTTCACTTTTTTTTTTCCTTAAAAACAAAGTAGGATATTTAATTATGTTGAGTCTGGAGTGACATGAAAAATATTTTGCCCCACAGATTTATTCTTCCAGGGGAGAAGTTTGCAGGAGAGATGGTAGAAGTTGAAAAGTCTGTTAAAGTATTCTAGGTATGAGATGCTAAGACTCTGAACCCAGTGGGGATGGGAAAGAGGAGATATTTTAGAGAGGACCTTACCTGAGATGAGTGTATAATATTTGGTTACTGATCCTATAGACAAGTTAGAGATATTTTTTTTAAATATTTTTATTTATTTCTAGGAGAGAGAGAGAGAGAGAGACAGCGTGAACAGGGGAGAGTCAGAGAGAGATGGGGATACAGAATCTGAAGCAGGCTCCAGGCTCTGAGCTGGCAGTCAGCACAGAGCCCGACGCGGGGCTCGAACCCACGAACCGTGAGATCATGACCTAAGCGAAAGTCGGACGCTTAACCGACTAAGCCACCCAGGCGCCCCAGACAAGTTAGAGATATTAACCAACATGATTCTTTGCAACTGAGAGAACAATTATACCCTCAGGGACATTGCATATGATAGGGTGTTGCATTATGATTGGAGTTTCAACAAAGCAAAGAGATATAAGAGATGATATGTACAATATCAACAATGAATCTGAAATGCATAAAGATAAGTGGAAGAAGTCAGACCCGAAAGTACCTACTATATCGCTCCATTTACATGGTATTCAAAAGCAGTCAAAACTAATCTGTGGTGGAAACAGAATGTGTGTTAATTTTGGTCGGTACTGGCCAAAAGGGGCAGCAGTGAACCTTCTCAGGTTCTGAAAATGTACATTTTGCTTCGGGTTGTGGCTATGTAGGTATAGATCCAAGTAAAAATTTATAAGGCTGTACTTCTAAGGCCTGTGCATTTTGCTGTATGTAACTGATAAGGCAAAAATACACAGGGAAAATTTCTAAACAAGTGTCAGGAAATTAACACAAATATTTTTCAGAATTTTCTAATATTTGAATTATTTGCCATCATTTACATTTTTAAACCTTTAATTTGTAATTTCTCATTTATGCTAAATACTCACTTTTGAATCTAAATTAAGGATACATAATATATATAAAATTCCAAAGGGAAGTGTCAAACCTTCACTTGTAGATATTCAAAGGAAGTCTGTGGACACTACTTCCATGACCCTTGGGCCCTGCACCTAAAGTCAGGATATAGAAAGGAAGAATATATAGATGATAAAAATGCTTTTGAAAATTATTTTATTTTATACAGAGCTATTGCAATTCTCTGAATGTATGTTCCTACAAATTTGGGTCAGGGTGGGGGGAAGGCACCTACCTCCTTTATGCAAACTTAATTAGAAAATTGGCAAAGAAAATGCACAGGCATTTCACTGAAGAGGATATACAGTTAGTAGATAAGCACATGAAAAGATGCTCAACATCATTAGCATTAAGTAAATGCAAATTACAACCAAATGAGATTTTACTACAAACCCTTCAGAAATAGGAAACAAAAGAAGAAACCACCAAAGGATACCGAGAAAGAGCAAGTAGTAAGAAGAGTGCTATGTAGCCACAGAAAGAAAGTGCATTAATGGCATTGACTATCTAGAATGCAGCAGACGGGTCAAGGTAAGAACTGAAACCTAACCAATGGATATGACCTGCTTCTCTATTACATTGCCCAGTGGTGCCTCAACACATTAATGCCCAGTACAGCAGATAGAATCTCTAGAAATACAGGCTTTTTGAGAGGTGGAAATATTGTGCTCCACTATAATATTTTGATTTATAATAAGAATGTATATATTATCTTAATCACCATTTCTGGCAGAGAGTTCTAAAACCTTTGGAATGTCCTAAATGCTGAGAGTGACAAAAGTGTCTTTTGTTAATAAGAGGACTTTTAGAAAGCATCTAAAGATAGGGGCTGGTGGAGTGGGGAGCCAACCAAAATGAAGGAAGGGTTGGAACTTTCAGTCCTGCCCCAGACCTCTGAGGAGGGAAAAGGGGCTAGAGATTGAGTTAAATCACTAATAGCCAGTGGTTTAAACAACCATGACCATGTAACACAGCCTTCATGAAAATACAAAAGGATGGGTTTCAGAAGGCTTCTGCTGAATATTCGCTGGAGGTGCTGAGAGAGTGTGCATACCTGAAGAGGGCATTGAAGCTCCAGGCCCATTTCCCATATCTTGTTATATGTATTTCTTTCATTTGGACATTCCTGAATTATATCATTGTATAATAAACTAATAATCTAGTAAGTAGAATGTTTCTCTGGGTTTTGTGAGCTGCTCTAGCAAATTAATTGAACTCAAGGTGGAAGGTCATGGGAATCTTCCACCTACAGACAGTTGTTTAGAAGCACAGATGACAAACTTAGCTTGTGAATAATATCTGACCTACAGGGTCAGGTATAGTCTTGTGAGATGGAGCCCTTAACCTATGGGATCTGATGCCCTATCTGTTTAGTGTCAGAATTGAGTTGAAATGTAGGGCATCCATCAAGTCAAGAATTACTAGATGGTGTAGGAATACTCATCTGCCAACACATTGGAATTGGACTCAGAATTTTTAACCAGTATCCCAGGAAATACAACGTAACAATGGACCGTATATGTGTGTGTTTGGAGGTGTGTGGTTAGCTTCTTCCTGTATAACATCACCATGACCTGTTTCAAGTTACGGAAATGATTTAACTGAACATAGAATTGGGGTGAGATGTGTCTTGGCTCCAGGACACGATGTAGAAAGATGTGAAAATGTCAGTCATTGAGTATGCTATTAAAAGCACATTATTTTAAGCAGAAGCTCAAGGTAATGCTTTCCTATGGTCCTCTCAGGGGGTAGATATATGTCAAATCTACTGACAAACATTTCCACTTCATAATGAGCATTAGCTCCATTCATATGGGATAGTAAACAGTGCTCTGTTTCATTCTCAAATTGTGGCAAACTTTCATCTGCGTCTGTTAATCTTAAAACTGTCAGTTATTTTACCAGTAAAAATGAGATTGGGAATAGTACAGAATTACAATTTGGTATATGTAAACTCTTGTAAAACTATAGGTAAGTCTGCGGAACAATAGTGAGGAATGCCACTTTAGAGGGGCATGGGGAAGTTGGGAGTATTTCTTATAAACAAAAAGTTCATTGGAGTAAATTGTTAAAAGAGTAGTGGCTTTTCATTGGCTGAGTTGTGGCAATTTGTCATTGGCTTCTTGTTGACAGGCAAGAAGATCTTTCTTCTTCCCGCTATGGTGGTACAGGTAGTACAATAGATTTCTTCCTGTTGGGAATGTAGGGTGTGTCCATTCCTGTTAGCCTCTGCAATTGATCACCAGTGGTAGGGTGTGAGAGCTCCCCTTTCTGGCTTCTTGATCTCCTGATTCCATTTTAGCTCATTGTTATTTTTATTGTAATATAATTAACATGCAGTGTTCTATTAGTTTCAGATGTACAATATAGTGATCCAACAATTGTATCCGTTACTCAGTGCTCATCATAAGTGTACTCTTAATCCTCTTCCCCTATTTCACCCATCCCCCAACACACCTCCCCTCTGGTAACCATTAGTTTGTTCTCAGTAGTTAAGAGTCCATTTTTTAATTTTTCTCTCTTTTTCTCTTTGTTTCTTAAGTTTTACATAAGTGAAATAATATGGTATGCATCTTTCTCTGATGTATTTCACTTAGCATTATACCCTCTAAATTCATCCATGTTTTTGTGATTGGCAAGGGTTCACTCCTTTTTATGGCTAAGTAATATTCTATTTGTATATATATCGCATCTTCTTTATCCATTCATCTGTTGATGGACACTTGGGTTGCTTTTATATTTTGGTTATTGTAAATAGTGCTGCCATAAACACAGGGATGCATATATCTTTTTGAATTTGTGTTTTTGTATTCTTTTGTATATACCCAGTAGCAGAATCACTGGATCATATGGTAATTTCATTTTTAATTTTTTGAGGAAACTGCATACATACAATTTTCCACAGTTGCTGCACCAGTTTGCAGTCCCACCTACAGTGCATGAGGTTTACTTTTTTCTCCACGTCCTCACCAACACTTGTTTGTGTTTTTGATTTCAGCCTTTCTGACAAGTGTGAGATGACATCTTGTAGTTTTGATTTGCATTTCCACAATGATGAGTGTTGCTGAGCATTTTTTCATGTGTCTGTTGGTCATCTTTATGTCCTCTTTATTCATGTCTTCTGCCAATTTTTAATTGGATGAGGTTTTTGTGTGTTGTATTCTTTATATATCTTGGATACTAACTCTTAATTGGATATGCCATTTATAAATATTTTCTCCCATTCAGTAGGTTGTCTTTTAGCTTTGGTAATTGTTTCCTTCTCTTTGCAGAAGTGTTTTGTTTTGATGTAGTCCCAATACTTTATTTTTACTTTTGTTTCCCTTGCCTGAGGAGACATATCCAGAAAAATGTTCTATGACTGATACCAGGGAAATGATTGTCCTTTCTCTCTGCTAGGAATTTTACAGTCTCAGGTCCGACATTCACTTCTTTCATCTGTTTTGGGTTTATTTTTGCATATAGTATGAAAAGGTGGTCCAGTTTCATTCTTCTGTACATAGCTGCCCAGTTTTCCCAACAGTGTTGAAGAGACTGTCTCTTTTGCATTGTATATTCTTGCCTCTTGTCAATGGTTAATTTGACCATAGAATCTTGAGTTTATTTCTGGGCTCTCTATCCTGTTTGACTGTTCTTTGCGTCTATTTTGTGTCAGTACCATACTGTTTTAATTACTCCAGCTCTGTAGTATATCTTGAAATCTGGGATTGTGATCCTTTCAGTTTGTTCATTTTCAAGATTGCTTTGGCTTTTTGGAGTGTTTTGTGATTCTGTATAAATTTTAGGATTGTTTGTTCTAGTACTGTGAAAAATGCTGTTGGTATTTTGATAGGGATTGCATTAATCCTGTAGATTGCTGTGCATAGTGGACATTTTAACAATATTCTTCAAACCCATAGACTAGAATATCTTTTCATTTGTTTGTCATCTTCAACTTCTTTTATCAGTGTTTTATAATTTTTAGTGTACAGGTCTTTCACTTTCTCAGTTAAGTTTATCCTTAGGTAGTTTATTATTTTTGGTGCAATTATAAGTAGGGGTCTTCTCTTAATTTCTTTTTTTGTTATTTCATTATTAGTGTATGGAAGTGAAATGTAACTCTGTATATTGATTTTGCATCCTGTGATCTTACTGAATTCATTATCAATTCTAGTAGTCTTCTGGTGACCTTTTTATAGGATTTTTTATATATTATCATGTCACCTGCAAAGAATGAAAGTTGTACTTCTTCCTTACCATTCTGGATGCCTTTTATTTCTTTTTGTTGTCTAATTTTGTGGCTAGGATTTCCAGTGCTCTGTTGAATCAAAGTGGTGAAAGTGGACATCCTTGTCTAGTTCTCAACTTTAGGGATAAACCTCTCAGTTTCTCATGACTGAGTACAATGTTAACTGTGGGCTTTTCATATATGGACTTTATTATGTGGAGATATGTTACCTCTAAACCTACTCTGCTTAGAATATTTGTCATTAATGAATATTGTGCTTCATCAAGTGCTTTTTCTATATCTATTGAAATGATAATATGATTTTTATCCTTTCTTTTGTTGATATAATGTGCCACATTGATTGACTGATTAACATTGTCCGCCATTACATAACAGGAATAAATCACACTTGATCATGGTGAATGATTTTTTCAATGTATTACTGGATTAGGTTTGCTGATATTTTGCTGAGGATCTTTGCATCTATGTTCATCAGATATATTGCCTTTAGTTCTCTTACTTTGTAGTGTTGTCTGGTTTTGGTCTCAGGGCATTACTGGCTTCATAGTATGAATTTGGAAGCTTTCCCACTTCTATTTTTTGAAACAGTTTGAGAAGAATCATGATTAACTGTTTTTAAATGTTTGATATCATTCACCTATGAAATTACCTGATCCTAGACTTTTTGTTTGTTGTGAGATTTTGATGACTGCTTTAATTTCATTACTGGTAATTTGTCTATTCAAATTTTTGTTTTTTCCTGATTCAGTTTTAGGAAATTATGGAATTATCTCTGTCTTCTAGGTTTTCCTTTGTTGGCATATAATCTTCCATAATATTCTTTTATAATCAGTAGTTTGGCTCTTTTCTACATCTCTGTCATCCCTACCCTCTTCATTGTGTCGTCTTCTTTACATTTTGCTGTGGAGAGTTTGTCCTGCAAGTCTTTAGGTCATTTCTGGGATGTTTACACTGATGAAGGTGTTATGTAGATTTATTTGTGGGAGAAGGTGAGCCTAAGATCCTTCTACTCTGCCACCTTCCCTGGAAGTCTCCCCCTTCTGATTCCATTTTAAATTAGGTTTTCTTTTATCAAATTTTGCTATACATATATAAAATATTCATATATTTCTTATATTAGCATGTACAATATATGTTATTATGTTTTCTATATATTGTTTATATAATGTATTTGTTATATATAATCATATAATTATATATTATATAATATATATTAAGAAATTATATATAATAAATTTGGAACTGCTATTTTCCTTTTCTTTGTTCGTTTGTTTATTTTTAAGAGAGAGACAGAACATGAGCAGGGGAGGCGCAGAGAGAGAGGGAGACATAGAATCCAAAGTAGGCTCCAGGCACTGGGGTGTTAGCAAGAACCCTAACACAGGGCTGGAACTCACTGACCCCGAGATCATGACCCGAACAGAAGTAGAATGCTTAACCGATTGAGCCACCCAAGTGCCCCAAGGAACTTCTATTTTCGTATGTACATCTGGAAGAAGAATAAAAGTTTTGTGTTGGTGAGGCTTATTTTTTGACCGGTTTTATCATGTCTTTTGGAAAGCAAAATCCTCCCATCATTACAACAGGAATAGGAGCAGGAGACTACATATAGGTACCCTTTTATTTATGAAGAGCATCATGAAGTTGCATTTGGAATCTTGGGAAAACAATCATTAAGAACAATTTCACAACCTCTTTTTATAGGCCATTTCTTTTTTAGAAAATGATCACAATATTACAAAATGTCGTATAGAAATAGATGTGAAAATATTGAGCATACGACAGTGTTGTACAACTGATTTGTTATGCCTTGCTCAATTTCTATATATTTTTGGAAGTATCTTTTACTGTCAATCATTCCTGACCCCCTTATGGAAAATGAAAGCTAAAAATTTGTTAAGAAGTAGAGAAAGTGTGACATAGGCATTCTTGGCTCAACTATCTAACATTTCAGGTTAGAATTTGTGGAAACAGTTAATCATCTGGTTTCTCACATGCTTTTTAAGTTATGAGAAACTAGTGTGATTGGTAAAGCAGAAATTTCACTTGAATTGTAAAAATACAAGTCAAAGAATACATATTTAAAAATCTATTTTCTAAACTTTACTACTTAACCTAGGTTAAATAGCTGTCCAAAGAGAAACAATAGTTTATCAGGTATTAAGTAGTTTTCCAGGAAAAAAACAGAAATGAAAAACACACTCTGTAAGACTATAAAACATTAAAGGAATACACGCTCAATCATTCACTCATGGTTCTGGGAGGACATAGGAAAAAATGTTTTTTCAGTATTTTCCCTACACTGATTCCATCTTAGCATTTCATTAGCAAGAGTCACTTGTGATACTCGGAATTTAGAAATGAAATATTTTGTCATAAAATTGATTATTTCTTCCTCCTTTATATTCTTGCTGAGAAGTTTCTGAGCTTCCCGGAATTTCTAAGTATTTTAGATATTCCCATAAAATTCTGAATTGGTAAAGTTTCTGATGATAAAGTGAGCTTGAGTTAAGTAGGTAGTAGCCTAAACCATTTTAAACTTTCCATTTGGTTTATGGGCTTTGTCTATAAGTGTCATGCACACACTGTCTTCTGTGAATATTTTAATTTCCTTTCTTTTCTAAAATGGGCTATATAACCAAATTTCCCTAATAGGCTTTGCTGAGACAAGGCTGATAAAATAAGACAGCACAGTGCTGTGGAACTGCTTAATAGTAATATTTTTGTTATTAAGACATCTATATTGAATTCTCTTTAATGTTCAAGGATCCTTGCCTCATTCTGTCAAACTATTCCCCACTAGCCTCATTATTTTGCACAGCAACCCAATGAGACGTTAAAGTGGTAACCATTGCTGTTTTATTTCAGTAATGGGAGAAACTGAGGCAAAAAGGGCATAAATGCATAATACAGCATGTCTCCGGCAGTCCTGGGAACAAAATCAGTGTTTCTAGTTTTCCTGCCAAAAGCTTACTCGAGAAAACTGAAGAAATTTCTTTGTTTAAAAAGAAAAGGGAAAAAACATACATTAGTGTAATATTAGAATTGTAGATGTTATTGAGACATAATTAGTGTTTCTGAAAATGTTTATAAGGTTTATTACTTCTAATAGTACATTTATTATTTAACAACTGTGTAGAGAATTTCTAATGATTAGATGTAGAATAACTACAAAACAGCAGATTATAAGAAAAAAGCGCATATAGAATGAACACATTACTTTGAGTTACTTAATCTTTATATTTCAACCTATAAATCATCACTTTGTAAAGTAGTTCTATTATTTTCCTCAACCCCTCTGACACGTACACCTACGCACCCCTAATTCTTTAGTCAAAAGAACTTTAAAATACAATTTTAACTGTTAATTAATTCTTCACAGATAAGCAGAAAGACATTGCAATAAACTGATCAACAAATAATAGAACACGTGTAATATAGTTTCTGTTTAAGTGTGAAATACACTATCTTAAATGTCTAAAATACAGAGTTTGGGTTTATTGCTCTATGTGACTGCCTTTCTGCAGATTCATCTTCATTAATGAGACATTACAGAGCATTGTGGACTCTTCACTTAATAGAAATTACCTTGTCCTGCTGGACATTAATAATATGTATTACTTATAGGTTGACTTCAACCCCCTTTTCTAGACATTTAAACCACTGTATTTTCTGTATTTTCCAGGTGTGAAATCCCCATAGCTGATAAGCATATAATACGACTACAGAAGCTTATTATAGGAACTCTTTGAACAATAAACATATTCAATTATGTCCAATTTAATTTCATTTTCTGCAAAACTCAGTCTTGTTTTTTTCAGAATCTCCTGGTTTCATTCCTCCTCCTTGAAAAGCAGTTATTCTTTATTTAATCAGCATTAATGAAGAATTGTTAATTCTCTTACTCTTGTTATTCTGCTGTGGGACTGTTTTTAGCATATCAAATAATTGTTTCTTATAAGCTTAGCATTTTAAATCTTATCAAGTATTTTATTATCTATGGATTTGGAAACATGATAGAATACATTATTTTAGAAGAACTTTATATTATTTATACAAATGGGGTTTACATTTCCTTAGTTTTTATGGTATCATCAGATAGGAATTCTTGCTGAGATTTCACATTCACTTTTAATTTCTATTGTTTAAAAAATTAGAAATAACTTCACTTAGGTGCACATCTTTATTTCACTGACTTTTTCATGCTACAGTAATGTTTTATTGTGGTTTAAAAAATCACACATAACATGAGCTCTACTCTCTTCACATATTTTAAATGTATAATACAAAATTACTAACACATAGCATAATAGTATACGACAGATATCTAGGAATTTTTCATCTTGCAGGACTCAAATTTTTTTTCCCACTGAACAACAATGCCTTATTTCCCCTGCTGTCTAGAGGTTGCCATCTTATCTCCTCTTTCTTTTATTTCATTTCTTTTTTAAATTTCTTTTTATTTCTTTTATGGTGGGCTCCCAGTGGCTTTTATATCCTTCAGTCTTCCAATGCTTGCACCATGTTTTATTTGTTTGACATAATTTAAAAAATAGTGTTATCAGGTAGTGAAATATCCATTAGTATTGATGCGTAAATGGTCACAGTGTCTTCTCATGTGTGAGGTGCCCCCTCTCATCCTCCAACTTTTCTCTTTCCTGCTACCACCATGATTCTAAGAGGGATTTATCAAGTCCTGTTTCTCTTGGATACTATTTTAAAGATCAAGGTTAATGAATGAGAACAAGAGCCAGAAGCACTGAAAATCTGAGTTGGCTCTGTAAAGAACAATTGAGAAATGTAAATGTAGAAAGAGTTGGAAAATTTATCAGGAACATTAAGAGACAATGTGCACTTGATGAAAGGTGGAGCTTCTAAGAGTTTTAGATTTTTGAAATGGTAGTTGAAAATATTTTGCAAGGCACAATGCATCCACTCCTCTTTGAAATTTTTCTAGCAAGACAAATTAAGATTAAAATTGCTTCTATTTGGTTTTGGTTGATAAACTACTGTGTATTGAATTTGAAAGCTAGGTACATTGGAGAGGCAGTTGATTAGGAGTTTACACATAAGGTAATTTACTATTCATATAAAAATGAACCAAAAACTTGACTACCAGTGACTCATTAAACAAAGGGTGCATGTTCATGAAATGTGATCATGCTTCTTGTACTGTAACAGCATTGTCAGAGGAAATTTCAGAAACTTCTCTGAATTATACTGTTGGAGAACAAAGATACTTTCAGGAATGGGATGGCCCCAAGAGAACTAAATGCATGGAGCTTCCTAATTAAAGAAACCCAACACAATCCCTTACAAAAATGTTAAATGGGCATTAGCTTTATTCCATTCTCAACAGACTCTCATAGAAGGAAGAATGCTGTTGGATGGAAATAGATGAAACTTAGTTGCTTTTGTCCAGCACTCCTACACAGAGCTGATACCTTGAGTTTTTAGGTGCTGTTGTAGGATTAACTAATTTCAACCTCAAGAGGGTGATCTTGTCAGAAGATTAAAAAGGAAAGAAGTGATGGTAAGGAATAAAAGTAATTGGTCAATATTAGAGTGCTGGCCATATATACCTGTTTCACCTCTCTTATAAGCACATATACACACACACACGTTTGGCAGAATTCATTAAATTGTCCTGTTAATGAATCTGTACAAGCAAACTTTTGTCTGTATCTTTCAGGTAATGATCTCCTGTTTTGTGAGTTCAAGCCCTGCATCAGGCTCTGTGCTGACAGCTCGGAGCCTGGAGCCTGCTTCAGATTCTGTGTCTCCTTCTCCCTCTGCCCCTCCCTTACTCACATTTTCTCTCTCAAAAATGAATAAATTTCAAAAAAAAATTAAAAAAAATCAATTAGCTTGAAGCTGATAAGGAAAGATAATGATAATCTATAAGAACTTCTTTAGTTGGATCTCAGTTCTTCAGTTTTGGAGACTCCTGTAGGAGCGGCCATTAATTCTGGTAAAAACTTGGTAATCAGAAACATGATTCTGAAAATACATGTAATCTGTATCAGTAGAGGCAAAAATTCCCTTTTTACTTACATATGGAATACCTTTGCCATTGGCAGAGATTCTGACTCTTTAATAGAAATAAACTCACAGACGATGGGGACTTACCTAGCAATAATTGTTAGAACCAGCTTAGCTTTCAGAACTTGTCAGGCAAGGATATGCCTCATTCACTTTTGCGTCTTCCAATGCTACAATGTCTGGCATCAGAATGAATGAATAAACAAACCAAAGAATCTGTTATTCTCAAGACTTTTACCTCTTACATCCAATCTTATAGCTGTTCTTCTCTCCAAAGCAATGAAATCTGAAGGTTAGACTGTGCTCTTAGGTATACTGCTAGATAGTTGCTCATTTGTTAATACAAATTTCAGGAATATTAGAGGCAGATAAAATTAAGTACCAGAGTCTAGCATTCTAAATTGGGATGTTTTGCAAAGAGCTGAGCCCTATCCTCTGCTCCTTTTCTTAATTCAAAGTTATATATTCATGTAGTGAAAACAATATTTCCATTTATCTATTTGGTGTATTTAGGTAGTTGAAGTGAAGGCTATAAGGTAAGGGAAGAAATGAGTGAAGAGAATTGTAGATTGAGCCACATACCGAAGATTTCCGGGAGAGATGCAGGATATTCTGGTTGGAGTTGGAGAGGAGAATGGAGGGAATAAAGTATGTATAACTTTTATATTTTGACCAGAGTTTAGGGTACCTGTAGAAAAGTGGTGGAAGATCAATACAGAATTTTCTCTTATAGAAATATAGGCAACTGAAAATGATGTAAGTCCTGGGGAATAAATGTAAAACTTTGAGCAGGAGAGGAGAATGATTTGACAAGAATTATACTGAGAAGCTCATTTTCACAGTTTCCTACAACATGAGTTTTTGTGGGGTAAAATGGGAGGCTAGGCAACCTTTTGGCAGATCATGGTAGTTGTCCAGCTGGGAGGGCAGATGTAGTGATGGTATCGAGAATGGAAATAAAGGAATGACAGATATTATAGAATTTGGAAATTTTCAGATGAAGGCAAAAATGAGGGCGATAGAAGAATTTTTGATGACCTCATGGCTTCTAGGTTTGAAGTTTGGGTTGCTATGAATACATGCCTTTAAAAAAAACAACAACAGAAATAACTACTTTTAAATATCACTGATTAAGTCTGATTTAGTATCAACAGTGTTATTGTGGTGATAAAATATCTGAATGTAGGTGTTTATCTGGCCATTAAAGACCCAGGATAATGAGTAAACAGAATGGTTTAGCTAGATTTACAAATTAGATCTACATTAGTTTCGAAATGATAATTTTTAATTGATAATTTGAAGAAAAAGGTAGAAAGAAAAGAAACTCTTTGAAAACAGATTCTTATTTGAGGCAGGGAAACATCTCTTTGTCCCATCTTTTGATAGAGACAAAGTCTTATAAAACCTTATGTTGCTGAACACTAAAGAAAAGTTACAATTACTGGTGGCAAAATATTTCATTGGTCAAATTTAGTGAGATTTCGTTAGAAGTTATGTTACTCATGGACACTAAATTGTAATACCGAAACTGCTTTAAAGGATATTGCACATCATTGTCTTTCACATGAAAAGGAAATCAGATGAGTGGCTTAGGTTTGAAACAAATTTGAAGCATTATAAAAATGTGTGTAATCAAAGCTATAAATTAATCTCTCCTTTTATTTTTGGAAACCTGATAAACTCTACTCTGTAAGACAGTAGTAGGTGTGTGGGGTGTGGGGTAGGGAGTGGGTTACTTATCAGTTACAGGAGAATATGTTCAGCAATCTGATATCTTTTTATCTAGAGCTAGTCATATGAAATGCAGTTTCACAAAAAATCAGGCCACTTGGCACTCAGAGTGAATATCCTAAGGCCAGTCACAGAGGTTGGTTTTACTAATTTAATCAACATGTGTTCTCTACTTAAACACTTACTATATCCCTTGGAGGCAATACACATTAATTCTCAAACTTTCATTCCTGGAAATATCACCTGTCTAACTTGTTGAAAATTCAGATGTAAAGTATAAATATTATTCTTAGGCCCAGAATTTTTTAGTTGTAAATCAGAGCAGTACCCATAATTCTACATTTTTAGCGTTTGTCCCTGGGTGATTCTGACACAGGTCTTCTACAGAAGACACTGACCTAAGAACATGAAAGGAAATACATCTCAGGCCCTGTCTCCAGTACTTAAAATGGAAAGCAAACCTGCAGACCAGTAAGTGTTAGACAGAGTGATTCTTTAGAAATCTATTTAGAGAGAGGTATGTGAATTGTGTGAGTGGAAATATATACCTGTATCAGTAGAGGCAAAGGGAAAGCATTACCAATTACATTCATTATACTCACAAAAGTGACTCATATTTGTCTTTTATATGCATATCTACTCTAATGGTCAAAGTGAAAGATATTCTAAGCACAGAATGGCAAAAGGCTCGGAAATATATCTGTACAGTATGTTACTATTACATTCGTCACTAAAAATCGATTGCCTGGTTTTAATTTGGGTTGTGACAACAAGTGACAGTTGCTATTTTAAGAAGTTTGGATTGATGCTTATTGTGTGCATGAGGAGCAACCTGAGGATGGGAGGAGGTGAAGTAGTGACATGTTAATCAGGTCTGTGTTTCTGGAAGCATTGGCAGTAGACTGGAAGAAGATGCACTAGAAGGCAGGGAAGTGACCTGGGTCAGCATTGAAGTCCTGTAGACTGGAAGCCATGCAATCTGAAAATATTTGAGTATGTCTAGTCCTTGCTGAGCACCAACACATGGCTGTAGGAACCCCTCTTTCTACTAAAAGATAAATAATTTACTTTAGCAATTTTGATGCGGAAAATGGTTTTCAAATGTATTTTAAAAATTTTTTTCAGGCAACAGCTTTTTCCCGATAAAACCTGATATAGAACCATTAAAGTTAAAACAGAACAGTAGAGGAGAAACTGGGAGGCTCGGTCAGTTGAGTTTGTGAGTCTTTCTTTCAGCTCAGTGCATGAATCTCACTCTTCGTGGGTTTTAGCCCCCGATCGGGGTCTCTGCTGGCAGTGCACAGTCTGCTTGGGATTCTCTCTCTCTCTCTCTCTCTAAATAAATAAATAAATAAATAAATAAATAAATAAATAAACAAACTTAAACAAAAGAGAGAACAGTAGAGATGTTCTGCATCCAGTGGGTCTGGCAGGACTTAGAGGATAGACTCTTTGGGCACGGCCTTCTCTTCCTATGGACTCTTGGCAAAGCTTTTTAGGAAAGTCTGTAAAATTTTAGGGTTGTGAAAAAGTTTGAAAACGACCAGATTAGAGTATTCTGTATGTATTTTAAAGTATTTTTTAATTTAGATTATGAGTTAGATAATAGATTAAGATGACCATCGCCACATTGTGCTAAGAATGAAACCTTAAGGGGCACCTGGGTGGCTTAGTCAGTTAAACAACTGACTTGATTTCAGCTCAGGTCATGATATCATGGTGGAAAGATTGAACCCCATGTTGGGCTCTGTGCTGACAAAGCTGAGCTTGCTTGGGATTCATTCTCTCTCTCTCTCTCAAAAATAAATAAATTAATTAAAAAAAAAAGTGGAACTTTAGAACCGTACGTAAGAGAAACCTGTGGTGTGTGTTTGCGCGCACGCACATGTGTATATGTATGTATGTGCATACTCCATAGAAGGTATGGGTGCAAAGCTGATGTAAAAAAAAGGCAAAGGTAGGATGTTGTTAAATAATTTTCATGGGATTAGACACTACAATTTTCAGAAATGGACTGAATTGTTAGTAAAATATTCTGTGTATTTCCATGTCCTTATGTATTTAATAAATATGGATTCCCCTGGCTACAGTCTCAGAAACAAATCACTACTATTTTCTTTTAAGCCTTAGTCTTTTCGCCTTTTCTGTGTAACACTTTACAATAATAGCCTAATCATTCTCAACTCCTTTGGTATTTATTGCAAGGACATTAATTCTGATGGGCTCATTTAGTATTAATGTGGATGTCATAAGTACTTCAGTAGGAATAGGATTTCTACTGGAATTCAGCATTAATTAGCCAGGTCATTACTTCAAAGTGTTACTCTTTCCTTTCAGAACAGCTGCACTTCAGCTTACTCCTTCCTGCAAAGTACATCAAGGCACTTTTTCTTAGAGGGGGCACTTCCAAGTACTTGAATCTATTGAGAGAAAGTTGTAGAAGCAAACAGGATACAATAGACAAGGTGTGGTAATTACCAGACAACCGATTAATAGAAAGCTGATGTTTTAATTGAGCGTCTGTAGTTCCTACAATAGCTTGAATTGAATAAGGGACTTGATTGCATTTTAAATTTCTGTGGAGGATAAAGAAGCAATAGTATTAAATAAAAGGTTCAAATAACCCCTTCAGTGATTCATGGAAAGGTTAAAACACACACACACACACACACACACACACACACACAGACACACATTAAAAACCATAGCAATAGGGGCATTAATCAGATATTAGAAACGCTTATATGTTCATAACAGAAGGTATTTTAATGCAAAAATATGATTTGAATTCTGTGGTACTCGTCTGAGTAAATGTTTCTTAATTTACTGTAATTTTAGTGTATTAATCTAAATGTTTCTCAGTATCTTGGAATACTTTTATGTGCATTTGTGATGCCAAATTAGCCTATGTTTATTAAAATAACTAGGAAGTTTACTGTCTTACCCACATAAC
Organism: Proteles cristata cristata; assembly: GCA_017311185.1. NCBI lineage: Eukaryota > Metazoa > Chordata > Mammalia > Carnivora > Hyaenidae > Proteles > Proteles cristata. The sequence goes on from JAESUZ010002153.1 coordinate 331,934, forward strand.
TAGAATATCAGTCAGATCATATATCTTTATGAAAAGGATTGATTTGATAAAATGAAAAATTATTTCAGGGTTATGTAAATGGGAGAGTGAATTCACTTTCTCCTCCAGTGACTTTTCAGTAATGAATTCTCTAAGCATTATGCGACTGTAACAGATGCCTTTTTAAAATTCTGAGTTTTATTCAAAACAAGGGTTACTTTTCATCAACCCCTAAGAATGACATTTTGATGCCTAACTTTGGGGATTACAGATTGATTTCAAAATAATTCCTGGCATTTTTTTTTTTTTTACAAAAGCATCTACATTAGATCTACCTTTAAGTTTTCTATCACCTATCAATGTCTATGATTAAAGGAATTCATTAACTATAACAAGTGGTTTATTATTTATTTTATGCTACAAAGTAACCAAAATAAAATTTTAAATCAAATGAAGGCAGGATTTGTAAAATTCCTAGCAAATTTCCTAATAGGTAAACTAAAAAAAAAAAAAAAAAGATGTTATTTAATACAAAATACATATCTTGATTTTGAAATACTTTCACTTTAGAAACAGAGTTTGGATGGTATGGGAAAAAAACTACATTGGGTGCCAGAATTGCATCCAATGGTTAATTCTCAATCAACCACTAATTGCTTAAACTTGAGGAGGGTCATCATTAACTAGGATAAAGCCTTGTATCTTCTCTTGGTAACAGAGAGAGGATTCTAAAACAGGTTCAGTTCTGAAATGTAACAAACATTACCAATGACAAGTTCATTTTGATACACTGATGTTTAAAAATATGAGACCTTTAATGACATATGTTTCTCCGTATTTGGAATTAGAATATTTCATTTGCATTTTAAAAATGTGGAAGGACTTGCCCATAAAACCAGTACAATACAAAGCCTTTTTGAAGCAGTAATTCTTTGACAACATTTTTGCTTTCGTTTGGCTATTGATTTGTTAGGTTTTTACTTGGATTATTTTTTTCTTTCCTACCTCTAAAAAAGTGCCTTAGTTCTCTTTCCGAGGACCTGATCTCTTTTTACATTCCCTTCTTAGATGATATCATCTCCCAAGGAATTGATAACATTTCCACATTGACAATAACCAAATAGATCTCTCAAACCTTAAGCTCTTTTGGAACTTGCTTCACATCCAACAGCCTTCTTTACTTCACCAACTGAATTGCTTTAATAGGCCTCCCAGACTGACATGACTCAAACCAAACTCTTAATTCCTCTTACCCAACCAAACTAGTTTCACTGGTGCTTTTTCTGTCTCTTAAAGTGACACTTCCATTTATACAGCTACACCCTTGCTCTCAATCCAAACTTCCAATCCGTCATCAGATACTAGAAGGAAGTAATAGCTGGCAGGAGACCAACACCAAGGCTGGCAATAGGTAAAAAAATTTGAGATCAAATTTTAAAGCCATTAAAATCCTTTTGGCATATTTCGAAGAAAGAAAAATTGAAAAGGTAACTTTCTGGACAAAGAAGAGCTATTTCAAGATTATGTAGGTGATTATCTTTGGATGTTTTTCCCTTGGGGTCATTTGCTCCACTCTAAGGATAGGGCTTGTCCCAAGTGGGGGACTCTTATGGTATGTGTGTGGGTGGAGCAAGAACAGGTAAAGAAAACTGGGAAACCAGAGGGCTTTTAAGAGTCCTTTAAGACAGGTAGGACAAGTTTAGAGAACTGAAAAGGCTTTGGACAACATGGCTAATATTTTCTGCAGAACATTTGCTGAAATCTGAGACTATGAATGGATTATAGGCTCAGACTGAAAATGCCCAAAAGGCAGAAAAATGTCCTTCAAAGTCCCATGCTGTTTAAGATAAAAATACCCATCATGGAGAGGTGGCTTTGTCAATGAAGTAGATACTTAATGAAAGCCCTAGACAGAGTAACATATTACAAGACTTGTGTCCACTTTTTCTAGGGGCACTTACAGCATTTGGCACAGCTAAGAGTGAGTATCTGCACTTGGCTCTTGTAAAAAACCTCCTAGGAACAGATAAACCAAGAGTGATTGCCATTCATGAGAGGCTGGAGTAACCCTAAAAGAGCTTAAATCATATGACTTATCTCTCATCAATAAATTTGCAAATTTTAAAACTTTGTGGGGCCAAAAGATGAAGAGACGAGGTTAAAGCCTCTAAAAGACAAAAGTAAATTTCATATAATCATTTGGGACTAAAGATCTAAAGAAAAAAAAGCCACAACATAAAGGTCAAGCTCTAATGGAAGGAGAAAGTAAACTAGAAATAGATTGAATTTTAGCCAACCTCTCATCCATTCTCAGTTAAACTGTAATAAGAGGCCCCCTATAAATCCTACTAAAGAGAAAAGCAACCCTTTGTTGCAAAAAGCATATCATCTGGAAGATCTACAGGATTTTATTACACAGTATATAAGATTCAATCATTGGTAGAGTCAACCAATGATTAAATCATTAATTGTTTTATAGCTAACTATTAAAAGAGAAGTAAATAAAAAGAAACCAAATATATAGTAGACAAAAATCAATAGATGCAATGTATTGTTCTTTAAGAAGATAAATAGAATTTAGAAACCCTAAGTAAGACTACATAATAAAAAGTAAAATAAATTTTTAGTATCAAGCATGAAAAGAATATCATTACAGAGCCTGTAGACATTAAAAAGACAATAAGGCATTATGAACAACTTTAAAATTTAGATACGGGGCACCTGGGTGGTTTAGTCAGTTGAGGGTCCAACTGTGGCTCAGGTCATGATCTCACGGTTCATGAATTGGAGCCCCGCATCAGGCTCTGTGCTGGTAGTTTGGAGTCTGGAACCTGCTTCAGATTCTGTGTCTCCCTCTCTCTCTGCCTCTCCCCTGCTCATAATCTGTCTCTCTCAAAAATAAACTTAAAAAAAAAAAAGAAACTTAGATATTTATAAGATGAACAAATTCACATTAATAAAACTTATAATTTATATATCATGGATAAATTATTTGAAAATACATCTTAAAAAACCCTAAAAGAATAAGTATACATTGGAATAGTTTATCTATTAAAAACTGTGAACCTTTTATTAAAACCTCTCACAAATACAGCGGGATCAGTGGTCTTCACTAATAGCCTTTCAAAAAGTTAAGGAATAAATGACCAGCTTTACACATGTTTATAGTAGGGAAAGAGTGAAGACTTTTCAGCTTGCATTGTGAGACACATAAAAAGGCCAATAAAATTTGTAGAAGAAGAAAATTATAGATCAATCACTTATATTAAATTTTAAGCAAAGAATTATCAAATTGAATCCAGTAATATAGAATAAAAGATACACATTCTAAACAAATAATTTATAAAAGTTTTAAAAAATTATAAAAATTCCAAACAAAAAATAAGCAAAATGAACCCAGTAATATAGAAAAATGATATATAAAAAAAGAAGGCTAATCCAAGAATATGAGTGGTTTATTATTTAAATGTAACTGATATAACTAGCCACATTATTGGAATAAAAGAGAAAATTGATCATTGATAAATATAAAGGATTTGATAAAATGCAAATCCCATTTATGAAAATCCCTTCTAGGAAACTTGGAACAGAATAGAACTTTTAGCCTGATGAAGGATGTCAACATATACCTATACCTAAAAACTTTCTTAATGAATGTTTCCTATTGAATCTGATATTTGCTATCACCATTCCTAATCAACATTATACTCACAGTCCTAGCTAGTGCAGTTAGGTAAAAAAATGAAATGCAAAATAAAAATTTTAATGAGAAAAAAGTTTCATTATTCAGTGATGATATGATCATGAGTATAGAAAATATCAAATACAGAAAACTTCCAGATACATGTTTATTAAGCACGTTGGTGAATATAAATATTAAATAGCATATTCATATACCTGAAATAAATTGAAAATAAAATTAAAAAAATATAATTATAGTAGAATTAAAATTCTTCAATTATCAAGGAATAAATCTAACAAAAATATGTGCAAGGCCTCTACATTGAAAACTGAAAATTATTTGAAGAAACTAAATATATGTAGAAATACACCATATACATGATTGAAAGACTATACAGAAAAGTTGTCAAGTAAAATTTCCCTATATTAGTCTATAGATTTAATGCAATTGCAGAGAGTGGAGTCACAAACCACAGATTATTTTCCCCAGGGTTTGAAGTCTAATGTATGGATGGATTTTGAAATTGCTTGAAACTAATGACTTCCCCCTGCCCTGCTCCACTTTCTCCCCTCTTAAATGGGAAATACAAATAGGTATAATCCTATGCATATTTCACCATTATGCTTTAGGGATCAAATACCTTACTTCTTGAGTTTCACAGGTCCATAGACAGAGAAAAAAATTTGCCAGGTTCTATCATATACCAAGACCTGATTTATATGATGAAATTTGCAACTCTTGGTTTAATGAGATTAAGTCTTTATTCATTCTAATTAAATTCATTTTAATTTGATATTTGTGTATGATGTAAGGTAGAAGTCTAGTTTCATTCTTTTGTATATGGCTATCCATTTTCTCAGCACAGTTTATTAGACTACCCTTTCTCCATTGAATATACTAGTCTCCTTTGTCAAAAATTAATTGCTTATGTATGTATGTATATATATATATATATATATATATATATATATATATATATATATGCGCGTTTATTTCTAGGTTCACTATTCTGCTCCATTGATCTATGTGTCTGTTCTTATGTTAATACCATACTGTTTTGATTATTTTAGCCTCATCACAAAGTTTGAAATTAGGAAGGGTGATGTTTCCAACTTTGTTCTTTCTCAAAATTGCTTTGGTTATTTGGATCTTTTGTGGTTTCATACAAATTTTAGTGAAATTCTATTTCTCTGAAAAGTATCATTGGAATTTTGCTAGACATTGCACTGAATCTATAGAGTTCTTTATATAGTATGGATATTTTTATAATATTAGTTCTCCAATCTTGGAATATGGAATATTTTCCATGTAATTGTATCTTCCTCAACTTATTTCATCAGTATTATAGTTTCCATATAGAGATCTTTTAGTTCATTGGTTAAATTTATTTAAAAGTATTTTATTCTTTTTGATACTATCATAAACGGTAATGCTTTCTTAATTTCTCTGATCGTTGTTAATATATAGAAACTTAACTGTTTTTTTATATATTGATATTATATCCTCCAACTTTACTGAATTTGTTTATTAGTCTAAAAGTTTTTGGGTGGAGTCTTCAGGATTTCCTTTATATAATATTATATTATCTGAAAACAAAGACAGTTCTACTTTTTTCTTTCTAGTTTGGATATGTTTTCTTTTTCTTGCCTAACTGCTTTGGTTATAACATCCAACTACTATACTGATTAAAGGTGGTGAGAGTGGGTACTCCTGTTCTTGATCTTAAAGAAAGCTTTCAGCTTTATGGTGCTAAATATAATGCCAGCTATAGGCTTGTCATATATGGCCTCATTTCATTGAGGTACATCTTTTATATACCCAATATATTGAGAATCTTTATCATTAAAGGATGTTGGTTTTGTCAAGTACTTTATCTGCATCTATTGAGATGATCATATGATTTTTTCCCTTAAATTTTGTCAACATAGTATATCACATCAAATTTGCAAATGTTGAACCTTCCTTGATTCCCTGAAATAACTCCCACTGAATCATGGTGTATGATCTTTTTATTTTTATTTTATTTATTTTTTATTTTATTTATTTATTTCAACATATGATCTTTTTATAGTACTATTGAATTCAGTTTGCTAATATTTTGTTGAAAATTTTTGTATCTATGTTCATTAGGGATATTGGCCTGTAATTTTCTTGTAGTGTTTTTGTCTGGTTTTGGCGTAAGGGTGGTACTTATAAAATGAGATTGGAAGTATTTCTTTCCTCTTCTACTTTTTTTTTCCTGAAGACTTTGAGAAAGATTGGTATTAATTCTTCAAATGTTTGGTAGAATTCACCAGTGAAGACATCTGACCCTAGACTTGTTTTTTGGGAAATTTTGGAATATTGAGTCAATCTTCTTACTAGTAATTGCTCCATTCAGATTTTCTATTTCTTCATAATTCAGTCTTAGTAGCATGTATATTATTAGGAACTTATTCTTCCAAATTGTACCATTTGTTGGCATTTAATTATTCATAGTAGTCACCTTTGATATACTTTCTATTCCTATGGTATCATTTATAATGCCTTTTTCATTATTTCTAATTTTATTTGAATTCTTTTTTTTTTTTTTTTGGTGAATTTAGCTAAAGACTTGTCTGTTATGTTTTCGTAAAAAGACCACAATTCTTAGTTCCAGTGACCTTTCTATTGTTTTCTAGTCCTTTCTCATTTATTTCTCCTCAAATCATTATTGTTTCTTTCTGTTAACTTTGGGCTTAGTTTGTTGTTGTTGTTTTCCTTTTCTCTTATTCCTTGAGGTGTGACATTAGACTATTTGAGATCTTTAATTTTTTTACTTTAACCACTTATCACTATAAATTTCTCTCAGAACTACTCTTGCTGCTTACATAAAATACATTTATAAATTGATTTTAATTTGGCAATGACTTAACTTCAAATACACACCAAAGCTTTATCTTTTAACACTCTCCCTCAAATCTTATGTTTTGATGCCACAATTTACTTCTTTTTGTATGGATCCATGTAAAATATTTTTATAGTTGTTTTTAATACTTTATCTTTTAACCTTCATACAAATGTTAGAACTGATTTATCACCATAATATGATAATATTTGAATAGTCTAAATATAGCTAAAATCTTTACCTGTGAGGTTTATATTTCCATATTTCTTCTAACTAGTGTCCTTTCATTATAGCTTGGAGAATTCCTATTAGCATTTTTTTTTTGTTCTTCTGAGCTTTTATATAAATTCCAGTTTGTTAACATGTGGTGTAATATTAATTTTAGGTGTAGGATTTAGTGATTCATCACTTAGATACAACACCCAGTGCTCATCACAAAAAGTGCACTCTTTAATCTCCTTCACCCATTTAATGTATCACCCCACTCACCTTCCCTCCGGCAACCCTCAGATTGTTTTCTATAATTAAGAGTCATTTCTTATGGCTAGTCTAGTGGTGATGAACTCCTTTATCTTTTATTGTCTGCAGAACTCTTTATCTCTCTCTTAATTTTGAAGGACAACTTTGGTGGGCAGATTATTCCTTGGTTGGCAGGTTTTTTTTGGTTTTTCCTTCAACACTCTCTCCTGTTCTGAAATATTTTTCCTGAAACATCTGCTTTACTGTTATGGGAGTTCCCTTCTGTATAGCAAGTTGCTTCTCTTGCTGCTTTTAAGATTCTCTTATTGTTTTTAACTTTTGATAATTTATACTGTGTATTTGTTTAGGCTTCTTTGAATTCATCTTATTTGGTACTTTTGAGTATCTTGATTCTGGTCTATATTCTTTCCTCTGAGGAGGGAAGTTTTTTTCCCCTTGTTTCTTCAAATAAGCATTTAGCCCCCTTTCTTTTCTTCTGGGATTATTATTATTATTATTATTATTATTATTATTATTTAGTATTGGATGTTCCATAGGCTATCTGCACTTCTTTTTTTCTTTTCTTTGTTTTTTTCCCCTTGACTGGATGAATTCCATTGCTGTGTCTTCAAGTTCATTGATCTTTTTTTTCCCCTACTTGATCCTCTTTATTGTTGAATGCCTCTGTTGATTTTTTCAGTCCAGTTATATTTTTCAATTCTGTCATTTCTATTTGGTACTTTTTACATCTTTTCTGACTCCTTATTGGAATTTTCACTTTGTTTCTGCATTGATTTTCTATATTAGGTGAGCATCTTTATAATTGTTATTTTGAACTCTTTATTGGGTAAATTGCTTATCTTTATTTCTATAATATATGTTTCTGGAGATTTATCTTGTGCTTTTTCGGAACATATTCCTTTTTCTTTTCATTTTCCCTAGACTTTTTGTTGGCTTCTTCACACTAAATATAACAGCCACCTCTCCCAGTCTTAATGGAATGGTTTTTTGAAGGAGATGAACTTCATCAATCAGCCCAGTCTGAGCTCCCAGTCATCTCTCAACCCTTTGTGGCTGTGCAAGACACTGCCTTTGTTCTTTGTGGATCCTGGTAGTTGAGATTGTGCCATTACCCATCACTGTCCCCAAAGAGGAGGGTTGTAGTCATTAGCTAGATGCCATTTGATTAGAAGCTGGATCTCCAGGCAGCAGCTTAGAAAGTATGTATGTAAACCCCTTCCAGGAATAAATATTAGGTAAATGCTTTGGCTTACTCCTTCTTCACTGATCCCAGGTGTATACCCATGGGATGGTGCTTTGACACCTGTGTAAAAACTATTCTTTGCTTGCGATAGTTCTGTGGGACTGATAACTCAAATGTTATTGGTTACTAGAACTAGGTGCTTGGGGGAATGTCCCTAGGTAGCATTTACAAAGCTGGAGCACTAGACATGTGTACAAGCTCTTTCTAGGGAGATGCTGCCAACTTGGTCCTCCCATTGTGTGTATATTGGATAATTTGATGTTATCTCATGAGTCCTTAGGCTTTCTTCATGTTTTATTTATTTTTTAAAATTTACTGCTTTTTCTTCTGCTTGATCAAGTCTATATGGAATGCATGTAGTGATTTTGTTTAGTTATATTCCTCATATATATATTCCAAAAGTGTCTTTATTATATATTCTTTCTCTGTTAAAATTTTTATTTTGCTAAGACATCATTTTACTGAGCTCATTGAGCATTCTTACTATGGTTATTCAGCATTTTTTTGGACATATAATTCATCTGCCTCTATTTTTTTAAGGGTAGATTTCTGGAGATTTATTTTTTTTCCTTTTATTGGGCCATGTTTCCTTGTTTCTTTGTGTTCCATATAGCTTATCATTGATATCTGTGCATTTGAAGAAGCACCCACTCCTCCAGTCTTTATGGATTGGATTGGTATGATAAGACCTTAACCAATTAGTTCAATTGAAGATTCAGTTTTATGAAGCCATTTCTGTTGATATATGTTCTCTGAAGTTGTGCTTATAAATTCCTAATGAGACAATTTGCTCTCTCTTTTTGTGGGGCTGGGTGGGGGGGTTAGAAGCTTTTAATGTCTTGCATCCTCTACTGTCTGCTACACTGCAGTCCTCTAAAGTACCAGGATGCCATCCAGGTCTTTTTTTTGTTCTCAACAGTCCCTTAGCATCTAGGGTTTGCCACACCTCATCAGCCTACGAAGCCAGGAATGACAGAAACCTGTCTTTTGGGCAGCCCCCCCACCCCAAAAGTTAGAATGTTTGATATACACTCCACTTCTGTCTCTCTCTCTCAGAGGAGAATCCTCAAGCTGTGCCTTTTCCAATTGCACAAAGCCATGCCAGGCACAGTAAACTACCTGTTATTTCCCTTTGTTCTCAGCAACGCCCCCTGCATTCAAACAATGTCAATATTGTCAGTGTTCCAAGTGAGGCAAAACAAAAATCTGTGCTTTGGGCAGCTTCAGATGACCAGGAGGTTGAACTCCTGCTCCTCTTTCTCCTTCCCTGGGAGGAAGAAGTCACAGGGCAGACGGGGCATTCTTGACACTGAGCTTTGCTTGCATGGGAGTGGGACTGGTGCAAGGAAATGGAAATTGCTCTTCTTACTTTCAGTGTGTCTGTTCGCATCTTTGCATTTGTCTAGGGTACTGTAACTTCCTAACTAGATTCTGGAATTCACATGTAAGTATTTTAGTCCATATATCATTGTTAAATCTGTATTTCTGTGAGGAAATGAGGGCTACTGGGACTACTGTTCTGCCATCTCAATGATGTCATTCTCAAATTTATGTTGTTTTAAGCAATTAAGTTTGTGGTACTTTGTTACAACAGCAAAAGGAAATTAATACTTAGAAGGTTTAATATATTAAATATGAAGACATGTCATAAATATTTATTATTAGGAAGACAGTATAGAATCAATATAATAAATATGAAAATAGATCACTGAACCAAACAGGGATTCCAAAAATGGACCATATATGCTCCTGATACATGAGAAAAGTGCTGCCATATTGCAATGGGGATAAGATTGATCTTTTTCAATACATTGTGTAGGATAAATAAAGTACTGGAAATAAGTCTTGACCCCTACTTCACACCATACATAAAAATTAATGCCAGATATATTACAGATATAAACATAAATGGTAAAACAATATTACAAAAGGAAACTTTGGAAAGTATCTTTGCAATTTAGGAATAGGCAAATATTTCTTAATCAGGCATAGAATGGTTAAATATGACTGAAAATTGGTAATGAGACTATATTAAAATAGAAACCTCTATTCATTAAAGCATATCATCAAGGGAAATAAAGGGCATCTTACCTAATGGGAGAAGACATTTTCAACATACCTAGCTAGCAGAGGATGAATAATCTATTAAAGCTTTTATAAATCAGTAAGAAAAGGAAAGCAACACACTTTTTAAAATAGTAAAATATTTGAATAGACATTTTACAAAAGATAATGTATAAAAAGCTACTAAAGGGGCGCCTGGGTGGCTCAGTCAGTTAAGTGTCTGACTTCAGCTCAGGTCATGATCTCACAGTTTGTGAGTTCAAGCCTCTCATCAGGCTCTGTGCTGACAGCTCAGAGCCTGTAGCCTGCTTTGAGTTCTGTCTCCCTCTCTCTCTGCCCCTCCCCTGCTTGTGCTTTGTCTCTCAAAATAAATAAGAACATTAAAAAAAATTAAAAGGTCACTAAATGTATGAGAAGTTGTCCCACTTAACTAGTTCTCAGGTAAATACAAATTAAAACCATAATATGATATTACACTTCCATAACAATGGTTAAAATTCAAAAGATGAAAAATACCCAAGTATAAGCATGGATATGCAGCTCATGCTGGACTAAGTATTTGCCAGTATCTACTAAGACTGAACCTCTATCTACTCTATGAGTCAGCAATTTCACTCCATGATATGTGCCCCTATGCCTGCCAAACTGCATTCATGTGTTCTCCCAAATACATGCATTAGAATCTTCATACCAGAACTATTCCCAGAAAATGCTTCCTTTCCTTAATCCTGAAGGTGGCATTTCCTAGATAAGCGTGACTCCTTCCAGTAAGACTCACAATGAATAAAAAGTGAAGACCAGCAGCCAACGTGATGAATTGAACATGACAAAGACTTTGTTGTCATAAGACATGGGTATTCTGAGTTTGTTTTTTACTATAGCCTAATCTGATACAGATATTTTTAGTAAGAATAGTAGTGGTGTTACTTTTATTACTATTACAATTATTTTTGTGTTGAAAGGTATTTGTAATCATGAGTTGTCTTAAAGTGTAATTACTGTGTTCTTCAAAAGCAGTAGTAAGAGGCTTTAACTACTTGAGAAAGCTCATTTGTTTACTAGGGCAGTCAACAATCCGAAAGCATCTGCTAAAGGAAAATTGATGCTTGACCTTAGTAAAATTCAAGCTTTGGTTATAATCTCATGTTAAATTTAAAGCAGAAATCAAATCCAAATGTAATAAATGTTATCTTAAATACTGTGATTGTGCATATCTGAAGAACTCACTGAATCCTTTAAAATGTGTTTTTCTTTTATAGAACTTTACATTAAAGTTTTCAGATATCACTAAAATAACTTTTATTTATGAATACAGTTAGAAGGGGATTAATGCTGCTTAGTGATATCTCTATTAGGACCTTTTAATGCTTGGAGTTTAGCAAAAAGTTTTTTAAATTATATCTTTAATTATAAATATTAATCATTGCTGGCTAGTTTAAGTCTTACAAGTTCTGTAGAACTTTCTGGCTAAGCTTTAGGCAGCTCTAAGGAAAGAGATAGAGTATATGAGCTCTTGATGAGAAGTGATGAAGGGAAGTGGGATACGCAGTCCCAAAATGTGCCACTTTGGCATGCAGGAAATTTTGAGCTGAAGTCAAGCAAGACCCAGCAGACCCCTCAAAAACCATTTACTTCTCCCTTAAGTATGTAGAAGATATGGGAACTGGCCCAGAAAGAGAGTTATTAGCAGAGATGACATGATATCTGAAAAGACCTACCTGTATGGTAGGGCGAACATCTAATTACAAAATCTCTGTTCTTTCTATAATTCTGTAAATTACCCTCTTCCTCATGAAGCCCCAGGCCCTGATTCTATTCCTTAGTCCAAGATGGCGTAAAAGCCTCTGCTGCCTAACTTGCCTTGAGTCTCATAACTTTGGCACTCCCATACATAAGGAAATACATTTGTTTTTATCCTGTTAATCTGTCTTTTGTTCATTTGATGATTATACCAGAGGAAGGAACCTAGAGGGTAAGAAGGGACAATTTTTCTGCCCCAACAGGGACTTAGAAAATTTCTTAAAATTAAAAAAAAATTAAAATCACAGAAAAAGATTTTTACAAGGCAGAAAATCATTTAAATGTGCATAATGTTATACAACTTAAAATCAATAACAGAAGTGTAAACAAAACTCAGCCACTTAAAATTTTAAAAAATGTTTTCAAACTATTACTGATACCAGAAAAATTAAAATTGCAAATATAGAATAGCTGGATAATAATCATCCCATGAAACTCATTTATCTTAAAAGATTTCTAATATGTATTATCCAGAGGGCAAAGTCATAAATTATTAGTGTAAAAGTTGCCACATTATGCTTTCCTTTTCTTTTTTTTAAATTTTACCTGGATTTTTCTTCATTGTTGGACTTCTGCCTCTCCTTTTCACATTTGAAACTATTTGAGAAGGCAGAATATTAATGGCATTGGCTTGTTAAATAATACAATATTATTCTTATCCATAACTTGATTACCATTTATGACCCTTTTCACAGAATTTTGTAAACTGAAAAATAATTTAGGATTTTGATTTTTTTGAAGAATTGGATGATGCCACTAAAAACATGCTGTATCATTTTCATATCAAATATCACATTTATACACATTAAAATCTGTATAATAAAATGCATAATATTTTAAAAAATTATTTTAGGTCTCCAATCCCTTTTCTTTCATTGGTAAGGCCTATTCAGTTCACAGTCAACATTATTGTGGACATTGCACTTTAAAAAAGAGAGAGTGATAGAAACACTATACAGAATTATTATTTTTATTTTATGAAAAATATGAGAATTGGTTATAAAGGAGTGTGCCAGGGACCCAAGAGTAAAGGGCATATCCTAGCCTTGGGAATGAGTTGGAAGCTTCAACTTGAACTTGACACCTCTTTCTACCACTCACCTCTATTCTTCTCTTTTTTAAAACTTACATTTTTTTCACAACAGTTTTAGGTTCACAGCAAAATTAAGAGGAAGGTCCCCACACATGCATAGCATCCTCTGTTATCAACATCACTCTCCAGAATGGTACATTTGTTATCAAGGAAGAACCTACATTGACACATCATGATCATCCAGAGCATTTAATTTACATTAGGGTTCACTCTTCATGTTGTATATTCTGTAGGTCCAGACAAATGTATAATGACATGCATCTTCCATTATCATATGATACAGAGTATTCTCACTGTACGAATAATTCTCTATGCTCTGTTTGTCCCTCTCCACCCCCCTTCTTGGCAGCTACTGATCTTTTTATCATCTTTAGTTTTGTCTTTTTGAAAATGTCATATAGTTGGAATCATACAGTATGCAGCTTTTTCAGAGTGGCTTTTTTCACACAGTAATATGCATTTACATTCTTTCATGTCTTTTCATGGCTTGATAACTCATTTCTTTTCAGCACTGAATAATATTCTGTTGTCTGGATGAACTACATTTCATTTTCTGTCACCTTCTAAAGGACTTCTTGGCTGCTGTCAAGTTTTGGAACTTACAAATAAAGCTGCTATAATCATCTCTGTGCATGCTTCTATGTGGATGTAAGTTTTCAACACCTTTGGATAAACACCAAAGTGTACAACTGATGAATCATATAATAAAAGCATTTTTAGTTTTATAAGAAACCACTGGATTGTTTTCTAAAGTGGCTATAACATTTTACATTCTCATATAAGCAGTGAATAAGAGTATCTGTTGCTCCACATCTTCCTCAGCATTTTAAAAAATTATTTAAATTCAAGTTTTAAAAAATATTTAAATTCAAGTTAGTTAACATATTATGTAGTATTGCTTTCAGGAGTAGAACCCAATAATTCATCACTTACATATAATAGCCAGTGCTCATCCCATCAAGTGTCCTCCTTAATGCCCATCACCCATTTAGCCCACCTCCCCACCCCCCTCTCCTCCAGCAACCCTCAGTTCTCTGTATTTAACAGCCTCATATGGTTTCCCTCCTTCTCTGATTTTGACCATTCTTATAGGTGTGCAATGGTATATTGTTAGTGACATGTGGAGCATCTTTTCATATGTCTATTTGCTGTCTGTGTTCCTAGGAAGGGTCTGTTAAGGTCTTTGCTTGCTCCCCTTGTTTTTTTTTAATCACCTTATTTCCTTAATATTGAGTGTTAAGAGTTCTTCTGATAGTTTGAATACATTCCTACATCAGTCCTGTAACAGGACTTTATCAGTCCTTTATCAATAATTTGCAAATATTTCTTCCCTTTCTGTGGCCTGTCATTCTTTTGACATTGTTTTTTGCGAGGATGTTTTAATTTTAATGAAGTCCAGCATATCAATTATTTATTTCATGTATCGTGTATTCAATTTTGTATATAAAAGGCATCACACCTGTGGTTATCTAGAATTTCCTTTATGTTATCTTTAGGAGTTTTACAGTTTTGCATATTCCATTTAAGTCTGATCCATTTTGAGTTAACATTTGTGAAGAGTGTAATGTCCCTGTTTAGATTTTTTTCTTTACTTGTGAATGTGAGAACTATCTGTTGAAAAGCCTAGTTTTCCTCACTGTGCTCTCTTGGCTGCTTTGTCAAGGATCGGTTGACTTTACTTACTAGGGTCTGTTTCTGGGCTCTCTAGTCTATTCTATTGAGATGTTTGTCCATTCTTTTGTTGATCCCACCAGCTTGATTACTTCAGTTTCACAGTGAGTCTTAAAGTTGGAGAGCACCTATACTTGAACTTTGTTCTTTTCCTTCAGTATTGTGTTGTATGTTTCTGGGTCTTTTGTCTCTCCATATAAACTTGAGAATCAGTTTCTTGATATCTGCAAATAACTTGTGGGGATTTTAATTAAAGTACTTTTTAACTAAATGAGAACTCCATTGTGCTTTCCCCAAAAATACTTTCTTCACTCTTCTCAGATTTAGGTTAATGAGAGGGACGCTGCCTTAACTGAAAACTGTGGTTGGTCCACATTTGGTACTTCTCTTTTCTGAAACAAAAGTGATATAAACTATGAGTATGTACTTCACGGTATTCCCAATAGTAAGGAGTATGTGTCATGTTGGAATAGTAGAAACATGTGGGATTTCTTTTAATCAATTATTTTTCATACAAAGAAATAAAGGCATCTGGTTTTTATATTTGGCACCTTCACTAATAGATATTAAGTTGTTTTATTTATTAGGTTTAAAAAATTAAAATGACATCTCCAACAAGTACAGTATAAATAATTAAACCTAATTTAGAGCAATTTCAAGGGTTAATATATCTAGTTTTACAAAAGTTTAATACAGGACTAGAGCAGTCTCACAAATTCTTATGAGAAAAATGATGACATTCTGGGACATTAATAACCATTGTATACTTCTGTAACTAACACTATGTGAAAATGACACCTAGAAAGCATTTTCAGAACTCCACAGAGAAGCATATGCTAAATGTTGGACAGTATCTATCTACCCATCTGTCTCTGCAAAGTGGCATCTTTAGAGGCCTTGGCTTGCTCCAGAAAGCCCACTGTTCAGCTGCTGAATATTCACCTGAGAACGTTTGTAGGGTTGTTGACCTGAAATCCATTTATCAGAACAATTCCCTGAAGAATTATTTTTATGCATTTAGTTGTTTTAAAATAAATCATGGAAAATAAAGGTAGATAGCCAGGTGTTTTTTATATTAGTTAGAACAAAGGCTACATTTATGTTTTTGCTACAGAAGGATGAGTTTTCTTTTAAGAGAATGTAAAACTAAGACCTTTTAAAAATCCACTCCCTGTTTCTATTTGTCATCCTATCACCTTCTTCATATAGAACTCCATTATGAATTCACTGTGTATTCTTCTTAGCCATATTTTTTATTTCAGTGCATATCTATTACCCATGATTAAGATCTAACATTAATGTGTTTTTAAAGATTATTGCAAATATTATCCTACTGAATTATCTAGGACAGATCCATGGACAACTCTCATGTTTAACTGAATGAATCTTTGTAACATGTATGGGAGAACTATAAGGTTGTTGAGAATTTCATATCAGCAGAAATACTGCAGGTTAGACTCAAAGAGGAAGCAAAGATATAAAGTAAATTTTAAAAGTTTTGGGTTCCCCAAAGTCTAGTGGCAAGTAACAGGCTAATAAAACTACTCAGCTGTGAAGACTTGTTACCTTTTATGAAAAAGGGAGGGTGATTCAGAGAACAGAGCCTTGAACCAGAGGACAGAGATACGAGGACAGAGATACAAGGCCAGAGAGAGGATCCTAGGCCTTAAACTTAAAGGAATTTATGTGCCTGAATTTCAAAATTGCATGAGCTCAGGGTCTCTATTTTCCTTACATTTTATTCTGTTTTGAATTGATACTAAGTCTTATCCTATTTCTGTTCTACCATTGGATTCTGGCAACATATAGTATGCTTCTTTAGTTTGGGAAGTCTACAGGTAGAGGGGAATGGTGATGGAGGGTGGATGATACTGAGGCTCACTTATACCCAGTTTACATAATTTAGGTGATGAGATTTTGGACTTCTGAGATGATGAAACTTCATTGAGATTATTGGACTTTTAGTTGATGTGATAGCGGGCTGGAGATGTTGGAATGGGGAAATTGTATTTGGGAAGGATGCAAAGCTTTGAGGTCCAGAGGTTGGATTATATTGCAGTCAGGATAATGGCCTTCAGTATGTCCATGCCCTATTCATTGGAACCTGTGAATATGTTAACATACAGAGACAAAGGGATTTTTCAGTTCTCATTAAGGTTAAGGACTCTGGTGATAGGGAGATTATTCTTGGCTATGAAGGTGGGCATGATATAATCCCACAGATCCTTAAATTTAAAGAACATTTCTTGGCTTTTTCAGTCAGAGAGATTCAACGACACAAGGCAAAAGAGTGAATCTTATGATAATCCTATGTGGTGCCTGAGTGGCTCAGTTGGTTAAGAGTTGACTTGAGCTCAGGTCATAATCTCATGATCTGTTGAGTTTGAGCCCTGTGTTGGGCTCTGTACTAACAGCTCAGAGCCTGGAGTCTGCTTCAGGTTCTGTGTCTCCCTCTCTTTCTGCCCTTCCCTAGTTTGTGCCGCACTCCCCTGCTCTGTCTCAAAATATATAAACCTACAAATAAGAAAGAAAGAAAGAAAAAGGCCTATAAGTACAGAGGCGTCTGGGTGGCACAGTTGGTTAAGTGTATGACTCTTGATTTCTGCTCAGGTTATGATCTCAGTGGTTGTGGGATTGTGGGTCCATGTTGGGTGTGGAGCCTGCTTAGGATTCTCTCTCTCTTCCTTCCTCTACCTCTCCCTACTCATTCTCTCCCTCTCTCTCTCTCTAACAAAACAAAAGATAGTTCTACAACTAAATGGAAGTGAATTTTGCCAGAACATAAATACTTAAAGAATTCTCCAGTATTGTCTATTGAAAGGAAGACAGCACTAACACCATGTTGATCTTAGCCTAATGAGACCTACGTCAGATTCCTGACAAAGAATGATAAGGTAATGCATTTATCTTGTTTAAGCAACAATGTTTGTGGTAATCTTTTATGGTGGCATAGAAAACTAAAAAAGTATGGTTAACTCAATAGGGTATTTTTAGGTCTACCTCGGTTTACATTTCCAGGTAGATCTTATTCATTTTAATTGTAATATTATATTTGAACATACAGTTAAATCATACTTTACCCATTTTGTCCAGATAGTTATTTATATTGTTTCCAACTTGTCTCTGTAACAACGCAGGAATAAACAAACACCTTCTTCTTCATGTCTGTTAACACTCAATGCAAAAATTTCTAGTCTAGATATAAAAGTATTCTAGACTAAAAGTTTCTAGATTAGATATAAAAGTATTGGGTCATTAACGATGCATATTTTAAATGTTATTAGATGTTTACAATGCGTTCTAGAGCAGCTATACCAATTTTAACTTGTGGTAACTATATATATTTAATGTTTGTATTTGAGAGAGACAGAGCATGAGCAGGGGAGGGGCAGAGAAAGAGGGAGATACAGAATCTGAAGCAGGCTACAGCCTTTGACCTGTTAGCCTAAAGCCCAACATGGGGTTTAAACTCATGAACCATGAGATCATGACCTGAACTGAAGTCCGACTTTCAACTGACTGGGCCACCCTGGCGCCCCAGCTATTTATATATTTGAAAACCTCCCCCCCTCAATTCTTTTCCTACTTTTGTTGAATCAGTTCAGTTTTCATTCCCCACCCCTCACTCCTCCCATCCAACTTTTTCTATTTTATGTTTGTTTATGAGGGAGGGAGACAGAGAGAGAGGGTGAGAGTGAGGGTGAGATAGAGAGAGAGAAAGAGCGCACATGTGAGTGCATGAGCAGGGAGGGGCAGAGAGAGGGAGCAGAGAATCCTAAGCAGGTTCCACACTGACAGAATGAGCCATGTAGGGAGTTTGAACTTATGAACCTCAAGATCATGTCCTGAGCAGAAGAAGTTGGATGATTAATGGACTGAGCCACCCAGGGGCCCCCTGCCTTCCAATTTTAGAAATTTTGCATTTTATATTCAGTCATTTAGAGTTACCCATAATTTTAACATACAGGAATAGTTTAATAAAAAAATCTCCTTTTCCCCAAACTTCTTTCAGAATAATACGTTAGCTCACTTTAAATCTGCCCTCCCCCATTCTATTTCTCTGTAATTTATTTTTAATTTCATACTGTCTTTAAGCACTGTGTTGGTCATTAATATAAAATTTTCAGTTACTTTTTATTTAAATATACTAGAATTTTATAATTGATTAATCATTAATTCTTACTGAAACCTACTTTTCTTTTTTTTCCTTTTTTAAATTCAGTTACCTTCTTCCTAAAAAACATCCTTCAGTAGCACTCCAAAGAATGGTCTGTAAATAGTTCCTTTGAAATGGACAGCTCTTTTCTCTCAGACTCTCCACCATCTTGACACTTACTGTTTCTAATGTGAAGTCCTGTATATCGATTTTAAAAAAAAATTTTTTTTCTTTTAGTAGATTTTTAAAGATTGTGATGCTTGCAAACTCACCACTGTATTTTAAGGAGTAGAATATTTTGGAACTTTTTAATTCTTTTAGGGCTTGATGGGCTTCTTCATTCTAAGAATTTATGTATTCCTTTAACTCTGAAGAGAAAATAGCTACCATTATCACATAAGACTCTGCTTCTTCTATCATTGTCTCCACTTTCTCCTCCTGAAATGTCTGTTAACATGAAGGATCTTCCCATTATGCATGTCATATTCAATTTACCTTTTATATTTTGCACCTCTATTATTTTCTCACTGCATTTTAGGTGATTTCCTCAGATCTACATTTAAATTCTTAAGTCTTTTTCTCCATTATGTTTGGTTTTTTTTAAAAAGTAGAATTCTCTTATTCTACATTTAATTCTATTATTTATTTCCAGAGGTGTTTTTCTCTTTTT
Organism: Proteles cristata cristata; assembly: GCA_017311185.1. Taxonomy (NCBI): domain Eukaryota; kingdom Metazoa; phylum Chordata; class Mammalia; order Carnivora; family Hyaenidae; genus Proteles; species Proteles cristata. The sequence continues at coordinate 351,638 of JAESUZ010002153.1, forward strand.
TTTACTTTCTTAAATTCTCCTGTTTCTTTTTTATAATGATCTTATGTTTAGCAACTGGCATTCGTTGCCTATTATCAGAGTAAAGGTCTAAACACTTCTGCCCACTGATCTTGGTATCAGAGTTGCCACAGAGGAAACATCAGTTAAGTACTGGATGGAACAAGGCTTTGCTCCCATAGAAGAGGCAGAGTAAGATCAGTGTCAGTAGTGTGTGCCAGCAGGTCCCGTGGCCTGCAGGGCCCTCCTGGCAGCCAAACCAGGGCAGTGTGGACTCCTTTTGTGCTCACTCAGAAGAACCCGGCCTCCCCTCTGCAGGGGACAAATATAGTAGTGGGATTGGCCAGGTGCCACATGCCACACGTGCTCAAGCAGGACAAAGGAGGACACGCTGAGTCTGAAACTGGGAAAGATATTCCCACACACAGTGACAAGTCCAGTACAAGCTGAAAGGACCTTTTATCTCTCCGTAAGGAAATGTTCCAGGCTCCAGATGGAGGCTAAAAAATTGTGCACATAATACTACCTTTCTCAATATCTCACATTTTGTATTCATTCCTTTTCCTTTCTGATAATCATAAGCACAGTTCTTTGAAAGCCTTCATTGAGTCTAGTTTATTTCCTCTTAAGAGGTTAATAAAATATCAGCATAGGTTTGTTTACTGTGGCATTTATTTTCCATAATGTCCTGTGTTGTAGAATTGCCTCCAAAAGGTATGTTTGTAAGTCCCTATGTCTTCTATTGGTTACAAACTTTATTTTAATTTATTTCTTTAATTATTTAATTTCTATTCATTTATATAGTTTTTTGAGAGAGACAGAGTGCAAGCAGGGGAGGGTCAGACAGAGAGGGAGACACAGAATCTGAAGCAGGAACAGGCTCTGAGCTGTCAGCACAGAGCCCAACTGGGGCTTGAACTCAGGAACTGCGAGATTATTACCTGAGCTGAAGTCAGATGCTTAACCGACTAAGGCACCCAGGTGTTCCTTAATTTCCTTTCTTTTCTTTTTTAATTAATTCTTTTATTTGAGAGAGAGAGAGAGGCAGGGCAAGGGTAGAGAGAGATGGGGAAAGGAATCCCAAGAAGGCTCCACACTGTTAGTGCAAAGTCCAGTGTGGACCTTGAACTGTGAGATGAGGACCTGACTCAGAATCAAGAGTTGGATACTTAACCAACTCAACCACCCAGTTGCCCCTTGATTTTAATTTAACTTCAGGTTTCTGCATCATGCTTGCATAGTAATGTATCTCCTTTACATATGAATAATTATGGACTGAATTTTTATAATTTTTCTATCAGGCCCTAAGTGATGAGGAAATATTCTCACTGCTTCCAAAGGCTTGTATCTAGAGCCTGTATCTTGAACCCATTCTAGAAGCAAATGTAAGAGCGTCAGACTCATCATTATAGTTTGTATTTCATTTTTATATTCCTGACTCTTTCAAATGCCTGCCCTACTGATTCTTTTAGTTTTGAATTTTCTTTTTATTTCTGGAATTTGTATTTCTCTTCCTTTGATGTTCATTTAGCTGTGAATTTAATCTATTATTCCTATGCATTGGGCTTGAAGTCAAGCCTTTCAAAGTCAGGTTGGCCCACCATATTCTTTAACTTTATGTATCAGTGGTAAAATATAATTAACCACCAACTGTGAGCTGGTTTTCCAGATTATCTTGCTTTTCTCTTACAGACAATGATAAAGGAGAAGAGCCTTTAAAAATAAATATCTTGTTTATTTATCCCTTTCAAATTGTTTATCTGGAAGAGAAGCTGATTCTGGCATTTCAACACCCTGAGTAGCTGGTGCATATCTAGATAGCTGTGCCAAATGGCAGCAAACCAGAAATATTGGTGCCACCGCTGGTATTCATTAAGGGTGATGGGGTATTTTGGTTTGGAATGTATTCAACTATTCCCACATAGGACATCTCCTGTGCAAGATCATGGGGAAGAAATGACTAATTTCAGGAACAAATATGAAGTGACTATGCAGTCTTTGAAGGCCAAAGAAAGTGGAACAAATAATTGTGGATGGCGATATAGTAGGCTATTTCAGGGTTAAAATAAATACGGAATAGAATTCCTATGATTTTTGTCCCTTGTGCATATTGTACTTCCAACCATTTCTTCCTAGCTACTTTGTAGGTTTCTTAGGGAGTGACTCACACGTACCATTGAGCTGGTCTGCTTGATCGCCACATGGTTTCTAGCATTTCCGTAGGCTCCTTTTGGGGCTTGCGGTGATGCTGTCTCCTCATGCTGCTGGTGCCGCAAGGCCCACTAAAGGCATCAGAATAAGCAGATGCAGAATATCCCCTTCTGCTTTTTCACTTTCCAGATGTAGGCGAGTCCAGCTTCCAGCTTAGCCTGTTTATATACAGAAATATATATAAATATATCTTCTAGGAACAACAGGAATAACTTAACTAATGTTTGTTAAACCTTAATATGTGCCAAGTATGTAAGTATATGCATGTATTATCACATCCAAACAGAGGTGATGTAGGTAGATATTTTAATTATCTGGGGGTTTTTTTTGGTTTTTTTTTTTTGCATTTGAGAAAAGATAAATATCAAAATTTTGAAAACCCTTCCCCAAGTCTCAGCCAGTATGTAGTAAATCCCAGACAATCAAATATACCTGAAAGCAGACCTCAAGCTCTTAAATAACATACCATTTTATAAAGCAGTTTTGAAAACTTATTTGCAGTTGCGACTGTGCTAATGTTTTCTATCCTGTATTGCATTTTTCCTTGAAATTAAACAAACAGAAAGACTATTATTGTTTTAATCCCAATTTAGAAGTCAGCTAAGTTTCAGAAACTTTGTCATTTACCCATGATCACACACAGTCAGAAGTAAAAGGTGGTTTAAATCAAAATCTGTCTAGTGTTCAGTCTTAACTATTACTTTGTTACACAACCTAAAAATAATAGTGCATTAAATTCTCAGTGACTGGCTAAATTTTAAATAAATTCTTTGCATGATCATCTGTGTTTTCATTTAGGCTCTCCTTCTGAAACTGAGAGGAAAACATTGGTGCTATATTTAAAATCAATCTTTGTTATCTATTCTATTCTTAACCCCTAAATTCAAATTTTATTCTTGATACATTTTTCAAAGAGTAAATAATTTACTTCAGAATAATCTAAAATAGATTACCACTGTGCTTAGCATCAAATCCAAAGATGGCCACAGTTGGGGTTCAACTTGGACCCTTAGGGAAAAATAAAGTCCTTCTTTTGAGCATAATACTTGAGAATAAAAACAGACATTGCATGTGTGCATTAAGAGATCTCTTAACTTCACAGTGAAAAAATGTATTTTATATACTTTCTTTCCTTTTGAAGCGATAAAACTTAGTCTATTCTAGTGCCACCTCATATAACAGCTCAAACCCTAATATTATCTGTATGTTTTTATTTCAGGTGGGTTAATTGTTTTCAAGAAAAGAAATTCGGAGAACCTAATTTCCATGATTTTGATACAGGGATAAAAACTAGAAAATGACAAATTGATAATTTAAAGAAATGTTGATTTGAAATAGGTTTTGTTATTAATACTTTGTTTTTGCTTTTATCAATATATATGTTGTTTCAAAAATGCAGAAAAAAGTTTACTAAGTCAAAATATTCTGAGTAATACTAAATCCGAAGTATTATCCCTCAAATGTAATTAAAACCAAGTAATAGGTCAAGATTTCTCCTTTTCTTTTTCCTTTTCTTACCCCACTACTCTACAACATAGCACTAAAAAAAATCCCTGGAGGAAGTTATAAATGTTTCCAACAAACAAAATGAAGAGAAACATTAGTCAGTTTCAAGCCTCATTTACTCAATGATGGGTGGTAACAATGTCATAAATCACTGACTACCTTTTAAGTCATATGATCTTTTGTGCCATGGGCCTTTCAATAATCTTTTTCTTTAACCAACATGGAAATATTTGAAAAATAAATATTTTTCAGAGCTCAAGAACATGAAATGTGAACAATATATTAGAGTAATGTTGAGTTCGAAGGAACAATGCATGGGAGTTGGAGGCGGCAGCAGTTCATAAATGTCATTTGTTAATAGTATTTGGTGAAATCATCTTCATAAGGAAAAACCTGAGAGAAGTGCATATTTAACAACAAGTAAAAATACAGGCTGCAGCACCTAAGAGATACATTCAGTATTTCCAAAGTGAAATACACCTTCATTTTGACTAAACAATGTTCCACTATTGCTTAGCTAATTAACTACATATGCTTCCCATCATATCTTATGGATCTGTTTTAATATTTAGGATGGAAACAAGACATTTTAATGGAGGTTTAAGATTATGAACAATAGTTTATACTTCAAACCTAAACCATGTAATGAAGGAACATATTTTGAATAGTACAACCCTATTTAAATGCCAGATTTGCAATTGTAAATCATGTGCAATTTACTTAGAGCTTAGATTTATTCCTCATTTTAAAATGTTACTTCCTTTTATTAATGGGAAACAATATTTAAAAGCCAAAGGCATTGCTATAAGAAAAAGGCATGTCTAGGAAAATCGTAAATAACTCTAAGCACTTTACATGTTAAATCTACCCAAAATGCAAAATAATTCCAGACAAGCACTGTTTAATAAACATCATACCTTTGAACAGTCTATTGACACTTTTGAAAACTTTGAAACAGATGTATGAAAATTCTGTATCATTTTGTGCCTCAGTATCAACTGTCAGTTATAAATTAATGCCTCCATTTTAAAATAAGAGTTATCAAAAATATACCAACACATTCACATGATTTTTGGCTTAAACTTAAACATAAGATATACAAATATCTCCTTTGTAATGTACTTCTTGGTTACATTCTCCCCCCTACACTTTCATAGTAAAGACTCTCATTTTCTTATGGGTTTTGTTGCCCAGAATATATCCGCCAATGTGGGGTTTACAAGTGCAGAAAAGGATGAAAATTTGGCTCCTTTGAAGATGTTACAGAAGTAATATCTTTCATTGCAAAAGGAGGTTTTAGACTTTCTAAATGTCTTTGGCAGAGTCTATTGCAATGGGTTTCATACTTTGGTAGCATTGAATTCGGAGAACAAATGACTGTGCTTTTGTAGGAAATGTTCAGTTGTCCTTTTCTTCTGCCTTCTGAGGATGGAATAATAAAAAAGAAATGCTATAGAAACTAACCCCTCTGGTCTTTGTTAAATGTGGATACACTCTTTTTTTTTTCATTCTGTATAACCAATTTACTCAATTCACAATCTAAAAATATGGATTGCTTAAAAACTGCTTCAATTCTTATTTTTTAAAAAATTATCATAAAGCTTTGCAAGTTCCTTTTCAAAGATAGTCACATAAAACTTTCTAATACAGCAAGCCATTTGCAATTTCCCTGATGCAATAGAAAATATAAATGAGCAGATAAATTACCATTTTACTAAGACAAATATTTTTATATTGACTTCATATTCTTATTACACTTATAAAACATAATATTGCCAGCAGAATAAATGTTTCGTGACAATTAGCATCAAGGCTCAAATTAAAGTCTGAATTTGAAAAATAAGAAGTAGCTGTTTTATGGTCTGCATTCTCACTCGTAGTGAGGGCTCCAGAAACTGAAAGGAAAAAGATTTTTAAGAGATCAAATGAAAATAATTGCTTTTGCTATGTGACTACAAATATGTACTAGAAAAGGTAGAAAGTTAGAGGCAAGCACATCATTTTTATCCATCTATCAGCAGCAGCTCCATCAGTGTTTTCCTCACCAGCCAAAATGGAAACAACTCCCTTTAAAGAAGTCACTTAGTTATATATAAGAGAACTGTTCAATTCTCTTTTGGAAGTAGACAGTTTGGAGTACAAATTCCTGCTCTGCCATTTGAATTATTTGAGTAAGTCGGATCAACTACTTAATTTCTAATTTTACGTTGAGTAAGATTGTTAAGACACTACTTCATAGATGATGAACAATTAGTAAATACTATCATTATGACTTTGGCTCTTATTAATGGCATATACTATAGTAATATAATTATTACGTTTTTATAGAAAGAGACGCTCTTTAAATTTCTTCTTAGCTAATGTATCTAGAATCAGTCAGGAATCTAAACATATAGTCAGTTGAATCCAGATCCCAAGCTACCTAAATGTACTACCTAAGTAAAAATTAATGCTAATTTATCTCTACGTAGACAGTAAGCTCTCAAGACTGGATTTGTGTCTGAAAAATGGGATACTATCAGCAAATATGTATTGGTTAAACAACTTATAAAGTATATAGTGTGTTCAAGTGCAGTGCAAACATACAAGCATATTTGATTAAAACGAAGCAGGTTTGGTTAAAACTATTTTTTTTAATATTTTTATTTATTTCTAGGAGAGAGAGAGATAGACAGCATAAGTAGGGGAGGGTCAGAGAGAGAGGGAGATACAGAATCTGAAACAGGCTCCAGGCTCTGAGCTGGCTGTCAGCACAGGGCCCAACGCGGGCTCGAACTCATGAACTGCGAGATCATGACCTAAGCGAAAGTCAGACTCTTAACCGACTAAGCCACCCAGGCGCCCCTGGTTAAAACTATTAATTAAACAAATTTATAAAGCAAACCTGATCAAAATATATTTTGAGAAAAAATGCTCGTTTCCAATATTAGTATTTTTTTGTCTTAAGAGCATTTAGATATAAACAAATCTAACCACCAAAAGAGAAAAACAGAGGAAACTTGAGGGAAAAGAATCACCTATCATCATCTGCAGTAGTGGCAACAAATACAGCAAAAATTCCCATCAGATTAGGAATAATAAACATTTCAGCCTGAGTTTTACAGAAAACTAAATAAAAAGGAATAAGAATCAGGAGCATTCACTCATAGACAGAGTTGCAATCTAGTCCTATGGATAATTGAAACAAAACAAAATTTACAAGGAAATCTGGTAGTCATTCTTCTAGAGAAAGAACAGAAGCATAACTGAGATTAAGTTAGTGATAGACAACAGATAAAATACTAACATGTCCATCGCAAATTCTGGAAAAGGACTTTTCCACATGAATTGGGAATTATAGCACTAAGTCACAAAGGACTGTATTTTATCAGCCAGTTATACATGCCTAAGGTACCCCTGAGTTAGACAGCCACAGTCTATTATCTAGAATATTTTTAAATTGAATCATTTCACAGGACCACCCACTCTACCCCCCCCCCCCGAAAATATATGATTCACTACATATATTGTGATCCAAAATGTAACTAAAAAATGAAAATAAATATAAGTAGCTCCCTAAATTATTGAAGTAAAATTTATCTAGGAATACAAATTAATCCCTAAGGAGTAAATCCATTTTGAGTATGAAAGATGCTGCACTGAGAATTAGAAGACTATCTTGCTAAAATAGTAAAGAAATCTTGGTCTTCTACATTTGCATTAAGTGTCAATTTTACAGAAAATTCTGGATATAATTGCATTAAATTTTAAAAAGTTTAATTTTATAACTTTAAAAAAAATATTTTCAACGTTTTATTTATTTATGAGAAAGAGAGAGACAGCATGAGCAGAGGAGGGTCAGAGAGAGAGGGAGACACCGAACTGGAAACAGGCTCCAGCCTCTGAGCTGGCTGTGAGCACAGAGCCCGATGCGGGGCTCGAACCCATGAACTGTGAGATCATGACCTGAGCCAAAGTCGGATGCTTAACCAACTGAGCCACCCAGGTGCCCCTAAAAAATTTAATTTTAAAGCTACATAGAATATTTTGGTAAAGTTACAAAAATAGTGAAGACAATGAACATAGCTTTATACAGTAGAGAAAAAATGGTTGTTACAAGTCTTAAGTGTCTACATATATGATCCAATAAAAAAAACACTTTATGATTACTGTTGATACCATTAGAAAATATCTAAATACCTTCCAAAAGTATGGATAAATATAAGGTAATCAAGGTCTTCATTGGGTTGCCCAGTGGATGAAGTCAAGGGCAGTTTGAATTCAATGATATTCTGCACTGAAGACATTGACTAAATAATGTGGTGCCTTACTTAATGTTTTAGATATTTCTTCAGCAGTCCCTAGAATTGTCTGGCCACTCAGACAATTCTTTCTTGTTATAGAGCATTGGTGAGTCTTCCTGATCAATTCCATCTCATTATCACTACACATAAGTTCAAATTTAATGCAGATACAGATGGATAATTTAGTCAGAACCCAAAACAAAGCTTATTAACAGAATAAGAAATAAGACATACATGGGGGTGGGGGGTGGAGAATGAGGAGTTGGAGGACATATTGAGGAGTTCGTGGAGCTATTGAGGAGGAGAGAAGGACCAAAATAACAACAAACAAACAAACAAAACCCAAACACCCCTCATGAGGGGCAGGCAGCTGAGAAGAGGAGGGAGTGGATGCATATAGCACAAACGACTACATGAAGCCACTGCATTGTTTGCAGTCCATCCCTCATGTTTTTTCCTATGTGCTAGAATCCATTAACATATAGCTTTAATCAGTGTATGGGGCACTTTATCTATAAATATAGGTTTGTTTTAGAACATTCTGATTCCAGTGTCTTTTTTCCTAGAAGAAAAACTCAGCAAAGACTTCAACCAAATTCCTTTTGGTCAATCATTTTGAAATATCCTCAAATACATTAAAGGAAAAATTAGAGAGTTTTACATGAACTGCCTAACCCATTGTTTCTCTCTGATTAATATGACAATATAACATGGCAAAAATTATTGGGTTTTTTATTATGTATTACATATCCCACTAGGCTAACATATTCTATATTATCTGACTCTTGAATAGTTCTGTAATTAGAATCTAATGGTTCTTTGGGGAGTTTTTTTTCCCTTCATACTATAATATAAATTCCTTTATTTCTGCTATACAGATTTACTTTTTCCTTATTCATGCATGTGCTTTTATTACAAAGATTCACTAGTCATTAGTCTCTGTATACTTAGACTGCATGCTTAGCTTTCTTCTCTAGGCAATGAGGAGCCATTGAGAGCTTTGGAGTCCCTAGGTGACATGATTAAGTATGTGATTTGGTATGATTCATTTGGCCTATATATGTAGAATGGATTAAATGATGTATGTTTGAAAGATTACAAAGACATCAAAATACTTATGTGATGAGAGTGACACACATTACATATGTCAATTGTTGTTCCTTCTGCTGGGAACACTCATTCACCAGATCTTCACAAGACTGACTCCCTAATTGGATTCCAATTTCTGCTGAATTGTCACCTCTTGAAGGAGGCTATTCCTGACTACCTATCTCTCTTTCTGAGACACTTATTCACTCATGGTCTTGTTTTCCTTTATTCTTCCTAGAAGAATATCTAGAAGAATTGTTTTCCTTTATTCCTCCTAGAAGAATACCTAGAAGAATTACTGCTATCTACTTATGTATTTTATTTTCTTAACCTGTCTTTTATACTAGAATCCAACCCTAAGAAGACACTGATTTTGTCTATCTTGTTTACCACAGTAACTCTAGCCTAGAAAAGTTCCGGGAATATGGGAAACCATATATTTTTATTAAAATGAATAAATTACTTAAAAAGTAAGAATGCAGATCAAGGCAATTGTGTCATTAAAAGAGATCAGGACACTAAGGATATTATACTCGGAAGTATAAAAAATATAATTTCTTCCTACCCTCACTCAGCCTAAAACATTCTAGGAAATCTACATAAATATATTCAAATGTATTTGAAAATAATAACAAAATTTAGGAACATCAACTCCCAAACATATCCCCACTTGACCCCAACCTATCTTCATCTTGGCTCACTAGCTTTGACTGTGTTAATTCCTTAGCCCCAAATTTAATCTGCCACCCTCATTCTGGTTTAGTCTGCATCCTGACTCTTACTTGAAATTTAGATTGAAGAGGGCATGAGTGTTCCTTGCTCCAAGTTTCATTCCCTCCAACCTCAAACTTCTTTGTAAACTGAAGATAATCCTCCAAGAGTAGGGGTAATTTGGATTTAAAAATGAACTATCACCTTTCAGATCCAAGAAATTGCATGGTGGTGGTGAGGTCATTCCCATCCAACTTTCCAATGAAAATTCCAGTGTTGTATTTAATTATAATGTCCAAAGTATTTAATTAGTACCTACCATCAGTAAATCTGGCCAACATAGACTTCAGATGAAAATGCATCTTTCAATGGAAATCAGATAAAATTTAATACTATTTTGACTTGATGAGTGAATTCAGTCAAAAGTAAGGAATAAAAGTCTGTATCAGAAACCTGAAAGTTATACTATATTTCATGAAGACCCCATGTGTTGCAGTGTTCATGTTTATGCATTATGCCAATATAAATTTAATCAGTACACTCAAAATATATAGCCTATATTGCCTTGCTGTTTTTTTACTGTCATTATGGAAAAATTGGGAGCATTCTTTATTTTATAGTATAGCTATGAAGCATATCCTTAGCTACATATAATGACCAAAATAAAACATTTATCCTAATAACTTTTTTCATTCACAGTTTTAAATCACAAGGTGGCTCTTTATGCTTAAAGAAAATAAATATAAGCTATTAGGTTCATAAAATGTATTTATTTTGATATAACAATAAAATAAAATATTATTTTATTATATTAACTAATATGTTTGTTTCCACGGTAAATGTTGGGATTAGAAATAGTAAGATCAAAATAATTATCTAGGTAAGGCATGTTGATTAATATGATGAAAGCATAATGCGACTTCTTTTCTATTGCTCAAAGTTATATTTACTATAGATTTGAGGTTCCAGTGCTGTAAACTGTGATAGCTGAAAAACTTATTAAACAAGGAGGAAATTTGATTTAAGGAAAGCATTCTCATCTCTTTCATATCTTGCAAATCCCAAAGTAAGAGATGAGAAAGGGTTTAAGCGGTAAGCCCAGATTTTGAAGCATTCATTTATTTTTATTTTTATTTATTTTTTGCTATTTAAAAATATCTGTGTATATAAAGGCAAGAAAGCTTTTAGTGTCAATAGCCTTTACTTCTCATGAATAACTGAACCTCAGGGGATCATTCCATTATTGGACAATATCTTCTTTTGAGATCTTCCAAATACTTCAATAGTAAAAAGGCTTATGTGTCCCTGATGTAAATCTTTTGGTAAGAAAATGGACTTTTTGCACCTATTCTACTTAGTTACAGGCTTTTAAAAACTTTTTCCCTGAATAAAATGATTTTTTAAATTGGACATTTTTATATTCTGAGTATAGCTCAATGTAGCCCTGCCTTTCATTTATTGTACTTATATAATCATCATACAATTATCTTAAGTAATCTTAGCTTGAGTTATCTAAAACTATAACATAGTATAACAATCTTAATATGATTGTAGTATAGTTATCTTACTGATGCCTAGCTTACTGTAGTTCATTAGAAGAGTCAATTAGTTCTAGTCACTAGCTCATTTATATGGTGGAGCCTAGGACAGGATGAGAGAGAATAAATAATTATTTTCTTTTTTTATATATATTTTTATTTACTTCTAGGAGAGAGAGAGAGACAGCGTGAGCTGGGGAGGGTCAGAGAGAGAGGGAGCCACAGACTCTGAAATAGGCTCCAGGCTCTGAGCTGGCAGTCAGCACAGAGCCCGACGCAGGACCGAACCCACGAACCGGGAGATCATGACCTAAGTGAAAGTCGGACGCTCAACCGACTAAGCCACCTAGGCGCCCCAATAATTATTTTCTTTAAAAATAAAAGTAAATAATTTCCACATTATACTAAAAACTACTTGTTTGATATCTTTCTTCCTGGACTATAAGTTTCCTGATAACCATATTACTTACTGTTTTTGGCTTTGCAACCACACATCAGAGAAAAATTGCTTGGAAGTTGTAGAAAAATTTAATATGAGGAAGTAAAATGTAAGGGTTTTCATGATTTTCTTTAAATATTGCAAGGTCATTTTCACAATCAGTCTTATCTCCATCATTAACCCTGTGAAACTCACATGTGTTTCTACTGTATATGGAAACTGAGGTCTAAACAGATTATGGGATTTTCCCATTTCTATAAAGTTAGCAAGTAGCTGCTGATGGGCCTGGAATATATACTGAGGCTCCAAAGTGCACACTTTACTACTGTACTGCTTCTCTTGCTACATAGATGAGTAACTAAACCAGACTTGACCTTGGCTTAGTGTATTGAACAGGAAACCACCTAGTGTCTCTGTCTCTGTTGGCATAAAATCAACTTTTCTTCTACCAGATTTCTAGGCAAGTTTCTTTATTTCTTATAATCTAGTTTCCACAACTAGAACACACGTGCCTCTAGAGTGAGGAACTTGACATTTTACCCGTTATATGCTGTACCTAGAAATGAATTAAGAGTATTTGCCTTAGTCCATTCAGGCTGCTATATAACACAGTACCACACACTGAGTGGCTTCTAATACAATAGAATTTTATTTCCCACAGTTCTAGTGCTGGGAAGTCTAAAATCAAGGCACTGGCATGGTTGCATTCCGGCGAATACCCTCTTCCACGCTACAGACAATCTACTTCTCTCTGTGTCCTCCTGTGCTGGAATAGCTAGGGAGTTCTGCAGGTCTATATTCTAAGAGCACTACTCCTAATCATGAGACTCTGCCCTCATGAACTAATCGCTTCCCAGAGGACCTCCTCCTAACACCACCACCGTGGAGGTTTCTTTGAATTTTGGAGAGACACAATGTTCAAACCATAGCAATAGTGCACTAAAATTGTATTCAGTGAGAGCTTAATAAATCTATCCTGAATTAATGAATATGTGACAATAAAAGAAATGAACAGTTAAAATAAATCTTAAATTCATTGTTCAATTGTGACAGAAATATTAAAAGAGTACTTCTTAGCTACTGGTCTAAGACAAAGAGTGATATTACAACGCAGTTAAAATAGAGAACAACTACAAAAAAAAATTGTACTCTTAACGTCTTTAATATTTAAAAGGCCAAACAAATGCCAGTGGCTTAGCTATGAGGCAGTTCTCTGTTGTGTAATGGAGTCAAGAAGTCAAATAACCTCAGTTCAAAATAGATCTCAAACATGTATCAATTGTGGACTCTTCAATAAATCACTTAATCCCATCTGCAAATGGCAATAATAATAGTATCTAACTCTTAGATTTGTCGTGAGACTAATGTTGTTAGAAAATAAAGCCCTTAACTCAGTGCTTAGCATATAATAATCATTTAAAAGAATTGTTATTAGTGTTAAAACTGTAGCTTTCAACTATACTCAATTACTTTATAAAACCTTGTTTGAGAAACTATAGATAATTTACATATTCAGTCACATGCTTTTAACCTTTTTTATAACTAAAAGAAATCCTTGTTTTGTTATTTCTAAGAGAGTGATTTGCATAGTTTTGTTTAATTTCTCCATATTGGGCAGTGCTGAATTACTAAATGTAGACTGTCCCATTTATAACTTCAATTTTAGTAATAATAATATGTATGAATAATTGTATGAAACTGCTAATGCTACTAATAGAAAACCACAGTATTGCAACTGGTGTTTAGACATGTTTATTATAACATATTTTTACAGATTTCTGTTCAGATTTCTGTTCATCTGGACAGAACATAGTTATGCAAAGATATCTAGCATACCAAAGGAAACTTAGAAAGGAAAAAAAAACCCAAAATTTTTATTTCTTCAAATGATTTGTTTAATGTATCAGCAGACTTATCAAAGCTATCTGATGAGGAGCACCTGAGTGGCTCAGTTGATCTGACTTCGGCTCAGGCCATGATCTCACAGAGTTCAAACCCTTCATCGGGCTCTATGCTGACAGTTCAGAGCCTGGAGCCTGCTTTGGATTCTGTGTCTTCCTGTTTCTCTCTGCCTCTCCTCTGCTCACTTTCTGTCTCTCAAAAAAAAAAAAGAAAAAGAAAAAGAAAAAGAAAAGAAAACTATCTGACCAGGATGAATTCTAACTAAAGCAACCCAAGGCATTAACATACATAACTTGTTTCAAGGATCTAGAAATTCTATTAGTTCATTAAATATATTTCTTCATTGTATGCTTCTATTGGATAATGAAGGACAATTATTAATTTAGTTCCTGAATCATTGTTTCCCAATTCCATCATATTAATTTTCAAATTTCAAAAGTTAATATTTTGTGCAAAATTTTCTTTACAATTTTATTGTTTAATAAATGGTTCTAAATTGTGTTCTAATTTACTAATTAAAACAAAAGAAATAGATTTTATTAATTCATCATCATTTTATTGTTTAATAAATGGTTCTAAATTGTGTTCTAACTTACTAATTAAAACAAAAATAGATTTTATTAATTCATCATCTACAGGTAAATTCCTGTAGAATTTACCAATGGCCCTTTGAAGTCTTTCAAGAGTTCCGTAATGGTTAAAGTCAAAATAGGTACCTACCATTGGAAAGATTTGTCTTATCAAATACTTAAGTAATTTTGTTTTTTTCTATGATCTCATTATCAGTTCACTTGGAAGTGGAGAGGTCTTAAACTTCCTGATCACATTTTTGTCAATAGCAGAAAAAAGAAAGCTTTGGAGACCTTTGGTTCTATGTATTTCTGCCAATCAAGGTAATCCAGGAGATAAATGCAACTATAAGACCCTATTCCTTTGTTCACCACTAATTCATCACACTTTTCACAGCTGGATCTCAACTGAAGCAACACAGATTTGACCTTTAAATCTTAGCTTGGCTGCATTTGATTCTATCTCCCACTGGTATAACTTCATGGAATTCAGTATGTCCATTGCCCTTTTTCCATAATTTGACTTTGATTTGTCTTTTAACTATCAGCAGCCAATATTAACATAGTAAACCATAGGTGTGAAGATCAAGTGGTGTGCTTTATCAGGTCTGTAATCCTATATATCTATCTAATGCCATTCTATTAACTTTGAAGCAAAAAATACAATTTGATTTTATTGATTTAACAACAGAACAAATGTACACAGTTATCTCTTGTTATAACTACTTTATCTGCCTTGGGATTTTGAGATTGAGGTACATTTATAGGCAAAATATAGAAACTCATTAATGAGGTCAAAATATAGCAATAATTCAGGTACAACATTCAGTTATTCTTATGATTTCTCATAAAACATTTTTATTGATGTATTTCTCTGTTTTTTCCACATCCAACCGACTTCCGGTGCATTCTAAAGATACAGTGAAAGTTAATTCAAGACGGTTTACTGAACAATAAAAACTTAAGTCCGTAAAGACCACTTTTTCCTAATAATTGTTTCTTTTACACTGGTATAAACCTACCTGACCCTCTAGTAATTTTTTACTTCTAAGCAACTGAAAGTTAATGAACCACAAATTACACTGAGGAACAGAATTGGTTTTTTACAAGGAGCTGGAATGTGTTGAATGTGGTGAGAACATTAACAAATCTGTCACTTAGCCTGGAAGGTATTTTGACTTTTATGTCTTCTGTTTGCTTGCTCAATATATCAAATGAATTCCCTTCATTTTGTTTAGTATAATTTCTAATAATAACAATATCCAAACAGCCTTTTTCTCAATCTATATTTATCTTTCATGACAGTTCTCTCTCCCAAGTTACAGAGACATAAATACAAACTTTTCAGATTCACAGTGTAATTATTACATTTGTGATCTTGCTTCATGGCCCTTAGACCAGTAATCTTTGGGGGAGAATATAGTTATTTCTCCATAAATTCTTTTATCAGTTTATGCTAGTAACCTACTGATTCTACTTGGAATCCTAACCATACCATATCTTAAAGGAAGAATAAGACATTATAGCATTTCCTCAAACTTTCAAAGGCATTTACTGGTAGGTCTATTCTAATGTCTCATAACATTATATATTCATTAGTGATATGGTAGATTATTAATTTTGAAGTGATTCATGTCTTAAGCATTTTCACAGGTGTAAACACTTTTGTGGAAATTTTTTGGGGGCACCTGGTTGGCTTAGTTGGTTAAATATTCGACTTCAACTCAGGTCATGATCTCCCGGTCCCTGAGTTTGCCCCTGGTATCAGGCTGTATGCTGATGGCTCAGAGGCTGAAGCCTGCTTCAAGTTCTTTGTCTCTGTCTCTCTCTTTCTTCGTCTCAAAGATAAACAAACATTAAAAATTTAAAAAAAAACACTATTTACTACTTTTTTTAAGCCAATGATTTAAAAACTTGGTAAGCCTGAAAGCCTAAATTCAAATTCAAAACAACATAAACAATTAAGTCAGGCTTAAAAAAAAAAAAAAAACCTGGGGGGAGGGGGAGAAGCAAAGATACATTGCTAAAATGGAACAGAACCCCCATTTTAATCTGTTTAAATTTCAGAGCTCAAGCATTAAAAAAACAAACAAGTGATCACAATATAGACTATCATAAACTATCACATGAAATTTAGTGTCCCATCTTTGGAGAGGTAATTATAATTTGAAGTTTCGGTATTCTTTTTTTTTACTATAGGTAAATATGATTTTGAGGAGGCTTATGATTATCAATTTTTTATTCTAAAATTTCCTTAATTGCTTTCTACCAGGTTGTAGGTCTAGGAATAATTTTTAATAAAGTAAGAGTATAGCTACTTTACAATATAAAAGAAGATAATCCTTAGGATTAGAAGTCTACCAGTGAAACAACCTCAGGTGACCATAAAGCAACTATATGATACTTCCTCTTTATATGTTAAATATCCAGTAAATACTTCACTATTATAACATGCAGAGAATGATACTTTAATGCTTTATAAATTCAGTTGGTAAAATTATGTAGAAAACATTGGCTAAATTGAGACCTATGATGATCATCCAAATGACAGAGATATGTGTGCTATATGTAATCATAAATATTTTAGAGAAGATAGTTTTTGTTTTGTTTACTATACAGTATCCCACTGGTAAATAGAAGAGTGAAAAATAAAGCTGCCAAATACTTCTGTTTTATAAATAGTCCTTTAAAGGCTCTACATTCTTCTACCAGTATTTTGAGAATTCCACTTACTGGTAATATGGTAATTAAAAGCATATTCCATAAAAATATGTTGCTCTTCATTGAAGACTTTAAAAATAATTGCCCAAGAGAGCAATGCTACTGCATTGCTTAGATATTTTTTGAATTTGAATTGACATTGCATGGGTTGGTGAATTATTCTATTTGTCTACATAATTCATAGTATATGAAATTTCAATTAGTAAATAGTAGATTATTTTCAGAAATGGAAACAAATTGTATTCCCTTTACTATACTCTTTTTTTCCCCACAAGTAGACACTAAGTTATCAATCAAGAGGTTAATTGAAAAAAAAAAGATGTTTATATGATAACAAATCATGCAGTTAAGTTAAATTGAGTGAGCAAAATTCAGGTTTCAGATACTTTCAAATCCACCTTTTCTAATACATTCTTGAATTTTACATTCTAGAGATAATGAACAGTCAACTTCTATGCATGTTAAAAATACTTATGAGTATACTAACTTAATAATATTTTTAAAATTATAAAGAGCAAATATGCAAACTTCCTATTAATCTTTGACTCTTCCTTCCCTCATTTCAATGTAACAGTTATCTATTGATAAAATAATGTCGAAAAGACCCATAAAATTTCAGAAGCACACAACATCCATTTATTCTCTAAAATCCAGTTGTCTGAACAAGTCTGTGCTCTGTGCCAGGTTTGATTAACCTTCTAGGATTATACATGAGGCCACAAGAAGGTGGCAGTTGAGTTAGGAGCCTCTTTTAAGATGACCTCGGCTGATACTGTTAAATTCTGCTCTACATATTTGTCATCCTCCTGTAAGCTAGCTTAGGCTTGTTCTATGTTGGGTAGTTGTGTTTCAGAATAGAAAGTGGAAATGAGAAAGCACTTCTCAAGTCTGCACTTGTATCAGGTTTGCTACTATCTTGGTGGGCAAAGAAAGTCATATGGCTAATTCCAGAGTTAGTCTCTAAAAATAGACACCACATCTGGATGGAAGCAGTTGTGGTGCCAAATTTCAAAGAACTTAGATATTTGTATAGATAGAACCCTACTATACCTTTTGTCAACAAATTACAGTCAGCATCTAGTTGGTTATCAGATCCTTCTGAGTACAAAACTATATGGTATTGTGGTTCCTTTCTGACCTGATTCCAATATTACCACCCTAATGTGAAATCTTGTTAACACTCACCTGAACTATGACACTGATCTTATAACTGGATTTCATCTCTCCTAAATCTTGCTTCTCCTCAGTATTCCCTACAAATATTTCAGATACTTCAGAGGTGTTTGTTTGTTTTTTGCTCTCATCTTTTCTACTGTATTTAATGACACTCGTCTGAAAATGGGGTAGTGATGTGTTCTTCTTTATATCTTCCACAGTATTTGATCCAAATAGTGGACACAAAATGCACTTGTTCTTAATTAGGTAAATAGATAAATGAATAAAAGAAAATAAGTCACAAAATAATCAAATCTAAAAGATCAGCTTCAAATATTTTTAGTTATAATTATTTCTTTAGGATTTCTATGAATTCAGATCGCCTTTCCAAACCCTTATGACTGTGCTTGGGCTGCCTGACTGGCTCCGTTGGTAGAGCAAGCATGCAATTCTTGATCTCAGGATTGTGAGTTCAAGCCCCATGGGGACTGTAGAGATTACTTAAAAATAAAAAAAAAATGACTTTATTCAAATCTTACATTATTGACTGTTAGACACCAATTGCCACATATGTGGCATTCTAAAAGTTTCTAAATACAGTTATGCTCACTTCCTTCTGCAGTACTGTCTCTTAAATCTATGAAATACAATGAAATATTTATACTAGAGGCAGCGGTATATTTCATGTTATATTTGAGTTCGTAGAATTTGTAGTCCTGAGAGAATTATTATGATAGCAAAGAAGTAACATGAAAACAAATGCTCAATTCTCCCTGGATTGATTGCTTTCATAATTATTGTTCCTGGTCTATATAAGTCACCCTTGAGGAGTAGATTAACCCTTTAGGAAGTTCACCAACTCCTTAAAATACATACTTCATGCAATTATTGTTTTAAGGAACCAATTCATACCAGTGTGGGTTAAGGTTTTTATGATGTTTCCCAAAAGCTCACCACGCCAGCTAATAATGTATCTAGTAGTATTTTATAACTCATTGCAGGTTCTGAATGTATAGTTTGTGTTAGATAATCCAGGAAAGGCTATCTTTTTCTCAAAATGTGTCTGTATCATGAAAAATCAGACACCAATAGTGTTAAAGTAACTAAATAAGGAGGCCATTAAACAGGTGGCTCTAATACCTCAGTTCCCTTCATAAGTAAATAAAACCTAAGCCACGGTCATTCCTGTAATTGCCTATGGGTAGGAAGAACCACCAGTCACAAACAGCCAACTAAGCCATCTCAAGTAAAGCAACTACTTAAGCTACAGCCAATGAAATAATTTCCTTGGTTTGCTTCTGCATATTTTCTATAAAAATCTTGCTCCTCGCTCATCAGTAGAATACTCCTAACCACTTCTGGTTTAACGTTGCCCAATTGGAAGTGATTTTTCCTCATATAAACTCAAAGTCTATAATATGTCTCAGTTCATCTTTTAACAGTAGGGTGACCATATAATTGTCCAAAAAAGGACACTATTAAGAGTGAAAGGAGTGCTATTAATACCTGTAGCTGAATATATATGAATTTCTAGGCAAAATGAGACATGGCCACCATGTATATCAGCAACCCTTTAAAATAAGATTCCCAGAACAAATTTGAGTGTGCAGTTATGTATGTATGTCTAGGTGTGATTATTTTAAGAGAGATCCTAAGACCTCATGCTATTAAAGGAAACCAGAGCCAGATAGTAGTTAAAGCAGGAAGAACAGATTCCATTCAAGAACTACTGCAATAGGGGAAAAGAGATCTCAGTATAGAGTTGGGCTCCATTCTGACTACAGCAAGGACAGGTGGGATTTATAGCCAAGGAGCAGGATGAAGGATCAGTAGATGAAAAATTACTGAAAGGAGACATCAAGGAAGGGTAGAGGAATTCTTGCTAATTTCCCCTAATATTATTCTTGCTGAAGACAGGCCAGAGTGATCAGATACCTAGGGTAGGAGATGAGAAATTTTATCAGATACTGAGAGGGATCAGATATCAAGCTCCCCATGCTGATTTATATAGGTTATGTATAAACTGACTTATACAGGATTCTTGCTGAAACTGGGCTGTGTAAGCTAGTAAGAAGTGGGCACTAAGATTGAGGCCTAACTGAGACAAAACTCAGAGTAGCTAGTCTAAAGTTTGATCAAGGAGAGACTGCCACTGGGCACATTGATCCATCCTCATGGAATGTACTGGTAGACTTGAAGATTGGACTGTGGACACAGAATGAGATAAGAGGAGGAGAGGAATATTCACTGCTGAAGAATAAGTGGCTAGTTGGCTAACAGCTATAGCTTCCTTCTAGTTTTCTTCCTCACTTCGCTTTTCAAAAATTATTTACTAAGCAGGCTATGAGGGGTATAATAATAATCAATGTACAATTACTTTCTGCCCTCAAGGAATTCACATGTTGTTGGGTAGGTGTTTGACAAATGAAAATTACATAATTGAAATTTACTTACTTTTAAAAGTACTTTTACCAGGGGCGCCTGGGTGGCTCAGTCGGTTAAGCGTCTGACTTCGGCTCAGGTCATGATCTCAGGGTTCGTGGGTTTAAGCTTCGCATCGGGCTCTGTGCTGACAGCTAGCTCAGAGCCTGGAGGCTGTTTCAGATTCTGTATCTCCCTCTCTCTCTGATCCTCCCCTGCTCATGATCGCTCGCTCGCTCGCTCTCTCTCTCTCTCTCTCTCTCTCTCATTCTCTCTCTCAGAAAGAAATAAAACCTTAAAAAAATTAATTTATTTTAAAAAAGTACTTTTACAGAGAACTACAAATGATGGTAGACCTGATAGGAAAATGAACTCTTAGGTTTGGGAAGGATCCAATCAGGAAATTATTTTCTGAGGAAATGAGGTTTATTCTGTGATCTATCAGATAATCAGAATTCAGATACTCAAAAGATGGAGGAAAAGATTTTCAGCTAAAGAATTCAGATAAAGCTATTGATATAAAAAAAAACAATACATATATAAAAAATCAGAATGACTAGGAATAATAGCCAAGAGGATATTGAGAAATGAGGGAGGGTTCAGGTCGCTAAGAGTGATTTAGGCCATTTTAATGATTTTAATTTGATATAAAGATCATGGTAAGTTAGGGTAAGTGAGAGAAGATTTGCTTATTTTTGAAAGAGTGTGAGTGGGGGAGATGGAGACAGAGGATCTGAAGCAGGCTCTGAGCTATTAGTGCAGAACCCAATGAGGGGCACAAACTCGTGAACTGTGAAATCATAACCTGAGCCAAAGCTGGGTGTTTAATTGACTGAGCCACCCAGACACCCAAATTCCAATATTTCAATGACTTAACACAAATACTATTTTTATCTGATATCATTATCTTATATGTGATTGATAGGTATTGGAGCACTGTGTTGAGAGTGAGGAGGAAGGGGTGGAGGCAGGTCTGCATTATAAAGTTATTAAAGAACTCAGTCTCCTTCTGTTCCTTAGCTCTGCTTCATTGCACTTGTAACTCCAAATGTTGCCACAGGCATCACTGTCTGGTCACCAAATGAAGGACAACTGAGTGCCTGGAGATTTTTGCACGAAATTCTATAGGCCAGTGTATATTTTTGTCCAATTCCATTGGCCAGAACTCAATTACTTGCCCCTATCTAACTAAAGATGAAGCTGAGAATTATAGTTTAGCGTGTTTCAGTGTATAGGAGAAAAATAAGTTTGGTGGATATATAGCATTCCTTGTACTCAGTCTGGACACTAAGAACAGAAACCATATCTCCTGTCTACATTAACATGACTTTGACAGTCCACTATATGCACTAACATTTCTTTATTTTTCCAGGAGTTTCTTGCTTAGCACATGGTTTGCTTTTTTTATTATAGAAACTTTTTAAAAGATATATCAATTGTTCAGTAGAAAGCATTAAGTGACAGTTGTGCCCTCACTTCATAATCCTCATATTTTTGTTTACCAGTCCTGCACTATTTACAAGTGCTTCTTACCAATCCCCAGTCTATTGCCTGCATGAAAAATTCACCTGAAATCAAACTTCCAATTCTTAATTAATTCTGACCTTAACTTTTGTCTTCTAGGAGACTGCCATAGTTCTAAAAAGGTAGTGTTCTCTTTTTACAGTAAAGACTAGAAAGACTAAAGTCTGCCTGTGTTATCAACCATTTGTGTTGGTATTATTTAAAGGAGCTAGCATTCAATGTTTGTTAAATGAATGCACATATACATGTATTTATTATTTATATATACTGTAGAATGATGTGTCTCACTTATTTTTGCTGAGGAGCCATAACAGTTTATTTTCTAAAATAATTTTACTGATTTACACATAATTATATAATCTGTAGTAATTTTTAATAAGTAAATAACCAAACTCTAGGAGATCAAACCATCAGGACTTATAAACAGTGGGATAATTTATAATGTTAAACAAGGGGCGTGGTGCAGTCAAAACATTAAGTTGTAGGGGAGAAAACGTACTTTCGGATTATGCTAATATGGCTTTTATAAAATGCCTCATTTCATGAAAATTCAATGTAGACAAGTTAAAGCTATTTTATAATTCAAGTAAATTTCAGAACTGAGATAGAACTCAAAACCCAACATAAAACCTAAAGCAAAAGCCCAGAGATATATAGAATTATTTAAGTAGGCAGAATATATTCTTTGAGACAGTTTCCTGGGAAATTGCATGTAAAGAAGGTACCTATGGAAGGAAAATACGCTATTTTACAAAGCTGCCTAGATTTCTGTAGCAGTTGTGTAGCAAGGACCCCTAAAACTATATAAACTACACTATTGATGACTCCAGGTCAAATTCTCAACTTTGAGCAAAGATAGAGGTTGGAGCTGGGATTACTTTACATGTATTTCTTCAAAGAATTGACCAGTCTGTACAAACCATTGAAAGCAGTGATATTAAGCATTATTTAGATCTGGCTATATTCTGTCTATGGGAGACCCAATTTTAGATCTAAGGACATGCAAGGTTGAAAGTGAAATGAAGGGCAAAGATATTCCATGAGAGGAGCAAACAGAGCAGAGCAGGAGTGGTTATACTAATATGACACAAAGTAGACATTATATAATGTCATACAGGAGAAAGAAAAACATTATAAAATTCATCAAAACGGTATAAATTAGATATGCATATATATGCAGGAAACATCAGAGCTTCTCAGTATATAAAGCAAATATTGACAGAATTGAAGAAAGAAAGAAATAGGCAAAACTATAATAACAGTAAGAGGTATTTCAATACCTGACTTTAAAGAACAGAACAACCAGACAGAAGATCAATAAGGAAATAGACGACTTAACACTATAGATCAATTGAACATAACAAACATATATAAAATAGTACACACAACAGCAGCAGCGTGCACATTCTTCTCAAGTGTACGTGGAGCATTCTACAAAACAGGCCGCATGTTAAACCACAAAAGAAATAAGAATAAATTTAATAAGATTAAACTCATACACAGTATCTTTCCCAATCATAAGAAACCAGAAATCAATAGCTAAAGAAGAACTGGAAAATCCATAAATGTGTGAAAATTAAGCATTGTACTCTTATGCAATGAAAGTGTCAAAGAGGAAATCACAAAGGAAATAAGAAACATCATGAAACAAGAATAATATAACACACCAAAACTAATGGGAAACAGTAAAAAGAGTGCCTAAAGGGAAATTTATAGCTGTGACTGCTCACATTAAAAAACAAGATTTCGTATCAACAACCTCACTTCACACCTTAAGGAATTAGAAATGGAACAAACTAAACCCAAAGCTAGCAGAAGGAAGGACATAATAAAGATTAGAGCAGAGATAAATGAAATGGTGAATAGAAAAATAAAGAAAATCAATGAAACCAAGAGTTGGTTCTTGGAAAAGATCAATAAAATTGACATAGTTAAGCTAATTGAACATTATATATATACCCTGTTGTTTGGGATATAGGATTTAGAAGTATTGCATTTATCCAGAAACACTCATTTGCAGTTGGCTCTGTATTTAGCAGAATTGTTTATCATCTTTTACAGTTGTTAGAATCTACAAATTTAAATCTTTTTCTAATATAAAAAAGGGTATTTTTACTCTGGCCTTTCTGAAATTACCAGTTAAAATGCAAAGATAAGAAAATATTTCACTGAAATGAAAATAGTATCTAAGTTTGAATTTCTCCTTAACAGAATATGAGACACAAACTTAGTGGTTAGTTCTTTGGGGGAGATGACTGATCTTATGAAATAGAAGTGAGGCATTGAAGGAAGTGAGACTGGAAAAGGAGTAAAACCAGGAAAGCATGCATTAATGAGCCAGTTACTGCTGAGGGCATTTGGGGTTCAATCCTACTGGAACCTTCTAAGGAAAAGTGCAGAGTGTGCATCAGAATTTTACCATCAATCCATGGGACAGTTGTAGCACTTATCCACGATTACTATGCCCCATAAAGTGAGGGTTGTCCTGAGGGACAGTAACTCACTCACACTTTCATTGCACCTATATATGGTTAAGTGGCTTGCTTCTGTTTTGAGGAAAGCAAAGTAAGGTATTCAGAGGTGTGTGCTTGATTGTTTGATGTAGGACACAGGCAACAATGCACTGGAATTGTCGACTGTAAGACTGCTGCAAATTGGTGAAACTGGCATATGGTCCTGTGTGTCAACATACCTGCTAAAGTCAATCCTCAGTTTCCCTCAGATTTAGTTTTGTTGTACATAATTCTTATTTGTCACTGCCTCCTTAAAGTGGTCACAATAGCAGAGAACTTAAATACTTAATTATCTTTTATTTTTTTCTTGGACAGAGAGAAAGAGAGAGAGAGAGGTGTGAGATCCGAAGAGAGAGGGAGAATCCTAAGCAGGCTCCATGCTCAGCAGAGAGCCCGCCACAGCAGTTGATCCCACAATGCTGGGATCACAACCCGAGCTAAAATCAAAAGTTGTACACTCAACCACCTGAGCTACCCCAGCACCCCAACAATTAATTATCTTTAATACACATCAATCAGAATCCATTTTACTATTGATAACTTAAAGTCACAGCAGGAAAATGCATGCATTTTCTCAAAAATACTCCTAAAATTAAAACTCTTAAAGGTTTCATTGTGCTTCTAAAGTATTATATAAAGCATGTATTTCTTTAATAGAAGCTCAGAAAGTGCCAGTATAGCTATGGCAAACTTTTAAAAAATTTTTTTAAATGTTTTTATCTATTTCTGAGAGAGAGAGACAGTGTGAGCAGGGGAGGGTCAGAGAGAGAGGGAGACACAGTCTGAAACAGGCTACAGGCTAGCTATTAACACAGAGCCCGATGCGGGGCTTGAACCCACAAACCGTGCGATCATGACCTGAGCTGAAGTCAGACACCCAACCGACTGAGCCACCCAGACGCCCCATATGTATGGCAAACTTTAAGGCTTTTAAGGTGATTTAGAAAATTGACAGATTAAAAATAGACAATTTATTCCTTAAGTGTATTTGCTGTGTGGACAGAATGAATGACAACAACTTTCATGAAAATAGTTATATCATTTTTCTTTCAGTAGGTTAAAAAAACCCTAAAAAACATCGATAAGCTAAAAGTAACATAAAATTCCAAGTGGCTACCTTTTGGGGAACAGAGATTTCCTGGCACATATAAACAGATTTTAAAATCTTTCTGTAGTATGCATAAAGTTATTCTTTAATATTTTAGACTTCTTAATTTCTCATGTATACTTCATCTACATTACAAGCTGACTTGAAGCTATTATTACTGAACTGAGTTCTTTAAAAATGTAAAAATGACTTTTTCCATTGATGCTTTAAGTATTTGACAACAACTGAAATTTTGCCATCTCAGTATCATGTAAAGCATTCTGGAAGATGTCTCCTTTTTCTTTCATGGAATATTACAACTTTAAATATCTGGAAACTAACAATAGAACTCCCCTATGACCCAGCAATAGCACTGCTAGGAATTTACCCAAGGAATACAGAAATGCTGATGCATAGGAGCACATGTACCCCAATGTTCATAGCAGCACTCTCCACAATAGCTAAATCATGGAAAGAGCCTAAGTGTCCATCAACAGATGACTGGATCAAGAAGATGTGGTTTATCTATACCATGGAATACTACATGGCAGTGAGAAACAATGAAATCTGGCCATGTGTAGCAACATGGATGGACCTTGAGGGTGTTATGCTGAGCGAAGTAAGTCAGACAGAGAAGGACAAATATCATATGTGTGCACGTATAGGAGGATTAGGAGGAACTTAACAGAGGACCAAGGGGGAGAAGAAGGGTGGAAATGGTAGGGGAAAGGGAGAGAGGCAAACCATGAGAGACTCTTGAATGCTGACAAAAACTGAGGACTGATGGATGTGGGGGGAGGAGGGATGGGCATGGAGGAGGACACTTGTGGGGATGAGCACTGGGTGTTATGTGGAAACTAATTTGACAATAAACTATTTGTAAAAAAAAAATAAAAATAAAAATAAATAAATGGGAAAAAATAAATATCTGTAATAACAGTTCAGAAGAAGGATGTGCACGTTAACAAATTTCTAATTATCTAATAAACTAACAGAGTTTGAGAAAAAGTTTTCCTTCATTCAGTAAATCTTTTCGACTAAAAACCAGATGCAGCCAATACCGTATGAATTAGAACTCCAAGTCAATAACAACTGAGAAAACAACACTAGTAATCAAAAGAGCAAAAGTAAAAACAAATCACTTGAGGAGCCCTGGGTGGCTCAGTTGGTTGAGTGTCCAACTCTTGGCTTCAGTTATCATGGTTTATGTGTTGGAGCCCTGCATTGGGCTCCTGGCTAACAGCAAAAAGCCTACTTGGGATCTCTCTCTTCCTCTCCCTCTGACCCTCCCCTGCCCACACATTCGTGTATATGCATTCTGTCTCTCAAAATAAGCATGAAGGAAATATTCAGCACAGCATCTACTTATTAAAGAAAATAGTTGAAAGGATACTTCAATACATTGCTAAGGAGATGGAAAATTTAACACTATTCTGTGGACTAATTTTATAATATGTATAAACAAATTGCATGTATCCTTTGAATTGTTAGTCTTTCAGGAATGTATACTAATGAATAATGAGACAAATGTGCCAAAATTTATGTACACGTATGCTTATTAGGGCTTGGTATATAATAGCAAAACATGAAAAATTTAATAAATGTCTAACAATAATGCATCAGTAATATGAAACATTATATAATTTTATATGCAGTCACTTCAATTTAGGTTTCAATTTATAACTGCAGAAAATGGAAATGTATATATTTTTTACATACCAAGTATTACATGCTACACTTAAGGATATAAAATATGTTTACTATATTGTCTGGAAACATGTATACCAGAATCATAAACATCACTTTTTCGTGGGATCATTTACTTTTTATCTTTTACCTTGGTGGTGTATTTGAATAAGTAAAGGAAGGAAAGATAGAAATTGCTTTTTATTGTGGAACAGAGGAAAGCAAAAGATGATGTGGATATAACCCACTAAACAGATGAAGTCTGGAGTAAGTCAGAATGTTAGATTAAGGATATAAAACCCAATACTTCCTGAACCTAAATACTATTCATTGAATAAAAGCCAGAGAAGTCAGCATTTTGCATTGCACAATAAAAGAAAACTGCTTAGTTGAAAATAGTTATATTAATAGGTGACCTTTGAAAATTGAAAATTGAAAATAGAAATATTAAATATTGTCTGTAATTAGTACTGAGCAACTATATATAAAGAATATTTTACTGTGATCGTAATAAATCATGAGACATAGATGAGGTCGATAAGTAATACTATTTGAGAGCAGGAGAAAGACTTATTACAGTTTTACTTGTATAGCTGGTGAGCAGGATGTGGAAACTATTTTATTAATATTACAGTAGCACTATAGCTTTTTTTGTCTTTGTAGTTATTCTTAAGTAGCTGAAAAACATTTTTCATATTTTATTTTCTAATGCTTGTTTTTTTTGAGAGAGAGAAAGAGACAGTGCAAGCAGAGAAGGGGCAGAGAGAGAGGGAGACACAGAATCTGAAGCAGGCTCCAGGCTCTGAACTGTCATCACAGAGCCCAATGTGGGGTTCAAACTCATGAACTGTGAAATCATGACCTGAGCCAAAGTTGGACACTTAACCAACTAAATCACAGAGGCGACCCCGTTTTTGTATTTTAAATACAGTATTCTGTATTAATTAGGCTTTCTAATCTCTCAATGTATTTCTTACTGTTAACAACTAGTAGATCTCTGCAGTCAAAATTTTGTTATCAAGGCCTTGATGGAGGTTGTTCCATCCAATGGACTATTTGACATTAATTCAGTAACTTTAATAATAGCTTTGAGCATCTACTATTTGCCATTCATGTCCCCATAGCACTCAACACGCCCTCAATATGAACTCATGATCTTTCCCCACAAGGGGGTTCCTACACATACAATTGTGAAATAAAGAAACTTGTTCAGGAACCTTGTATATTACCCAAACACTGTGTTCTTAGATTCATCTGCCTTTCTCCAATCCCAAGGTGACATTCATGGTTCAAGCCTGTCTGTCTCCTTTCACTTCTAGACTAATATACTGTCTTTCTACTGGTTTTCCCTTCTTTGCCTGTTGCTTTTCTCTCGGCTATTTCTTACCTGTCAGTGTATTTGAAAGAAAAATACAATCATGTTACTCTCTCTCTTGTCTCCACTTAAAATTCTAGAATGGTTTTCTCTTTGTCTTATAAATGCAAAAATCTTATAAAGGCCCTTTACAGCCTTCCTAATTCTCCAGACTTTTCTCCCTTTACTCACTGTCTCCTTCTCTGTGCTCCAGGCCTTTCTTCTTAAGTTTCTTGAAGACCTCATGCCATTTACAGCCATTCCTGTTATTGAGCTCCCTTCATACCTGTACCTTTACTTCTAATATTTACCCAAATTTATATTGATACATTTTTAGTTTATTTATCAAATATCTACCTTTCACATTAGACAATAAGCTGCCTCAGGGTAAAACAAATACATATTTTTACTCAATGATCTTCTAAGCATATACTCCATTCATAGCACTTACTAGGCATGCTATGTTTATTGTTACTCACTGAAGACACACACATGCATACACACACACACACACACACACACACACACACACACACACATACCTTTTTATAGTGGTTTCTTTTTCTACTGGCATATAATTCACACCATAAATTTTACCCCTTTAAAATGTACAATTCATTTATTTTTAGTATATTTGCAAGGTTCTGCCATGGTCATCACTATCCAATTTCAGGACATTTTTACCACTCTCCCCAAAAAGAATCATTCCCCCTCCCTCCCCCCAAAAAATAATAAGACTCATTCCCACTGTACCCTGCCTTTAGTTCCTTGAAAATAAAAATTTCCTTTCTAACTCTATGTATATGTACATTTTAGACATTTCATAGACAAGAATAATATGTGGCTTTTCTATTTGGTGTCTTTCACTTAGTATCATGTTTCCAGTGTCCATCCATATTGTAACATGTATCAATACTTCATTCCTGTTAATAGGAAAACATTTCATTGCATAACTATGCCACATTTTGTTCTTTTGCCAACTGGTGGACAACAGTTTCTGTTGTCTGGTCTGTTTCTGGTCTTCCGCAGGTATGAATAATCCTGTGCTAACAAACCTGCACATTGGTGTGGACTGAGTTTTTCATTTCTTTTGGATACATATGTAGGAGTGTCATTTCTGGGTTATATGATGACTGAATTTTTAACTTTTGGAGTAATTGCCAAACTGTTTTCCAAAGCACCTGCACCACTTATATTCTCATAAGCAATGTGTGAGGATTCTGTTTCTCCACATTCTTGGCCACATCCCTGTCTTTTTTTTTTTTTTTTTTTAAATAGTCACTGTAGTAGGTGTTAAGATGTACTTCCCTGTGATTTTGATTTGCATTTCCCGAAAGATTAATTATATTGAGCTCTTTCCAGATGCTTATTGGTCATATGTCTATCTTCTTTGGAAAAATATCTGTTCAAATCCTTTGCCAATTTTTTTTTTATTTTTTTTACCAAAACACAGACTTTTATTTTTTTTTTATTTTTTATTTTACAAATAGTTTATTGTCAAGGTGGTTTCCATATAACACCCAGTGCTCATCCCCACAAGTGCCCTCCTCCATGCCCATCTCCCGCCTCCCCCCCACATCCATCAGTCCTCAGTTTGTTTCTCAGCATTCAGGAGTCTCTCATGGATTTGCCTCTCTCCCTTACCCCCACCATTTCCCCCCATGGTCCTCTGTTAAGTTCCTCCTAATCCTCCTATATGTGCAAGCATGTGATATTTGTCCTTCTCTGCCTTTGCCAATTTTTAATTGAGTTACTAGTCTTTTTATTATTGAATTGAAACAGGTCTTTATGTAATCTCAATACTAGTCCCTTATGACATGTTTTTTTCCTATTCTATGATCATTTTCTCATTGTTTTCCATAATAGTATCCCCTGAAACACAGAAGGTTTTAATTTTGATCAAGTACAATTTATTTTTTTCTTTTGTTCTGTGTGCTTTTGGTTCATTGCTTATTCTAAAATCACAGAGATTTGTGTTTGTATTTTGTTCTAAAAGTTTTGTAAGTTTTATCTCTTTGAATTTGAATTTTTAGCTCATTTGAATTTTTAATGTGTTTGTATTATTTTTTGTGTGTGTGAAATAAGTTTCCCAGTTCATTCTTTTGCAAGTGGATATCCAGTTGTCCCTGGACTATTTGTTGGGAAGACTATTTTCCCAATCATCTTGAAACTCTTGTTAAAAATCTTTTGGCCATAGGTAAGGGCTTATTTCTGGAATTTCAATTTTATTCCACTGGTATATATATCTACTTTTATTCCAGTAATTACAATATCTTGATTACTATATACTTGTGTTGCGGACGAAATGACACAAAGGACAAGCACACACAAAAGACAGACACAGACACAACTCCGGCCGGAGGAACAATTCTAAGCAAGCCCCTCTTGTGGTTTATTTTATACCCTGGTAACTGGATACAAACTGAAATCTACAAGATGCATTCCTTTACCAATTAAGGGCAAGTAGCCAAACACATTTCAAGGACAAGGGGGAGAAAAGGGAGGAAGCGACTACAACATGCTTACTAAGAGGCCTGCCCACAACCCCAGCCTTCTCCTTACTTCTAAGGAGGGCATGTTCCCTCATTTGCAAGCGGACCATTAAACATGGATATTGTTTGCAGGCCTCCTGGCAGAGCATCCTGTTTGCAGGCATGCTTTGCCCAGGCAGGTTGCCCCGTGTGCAGGCACATCCCCGCATCCCTAACCACACTTTCTTGTGGTCACTGTCGGTCTCCCACAACTTGTAATAAGTATAGAGATTAGAATGTGTGAATCCTTGAACTTTATTTTTCTTCAAGTTTGTTTTGCTTAGCCTCAGTCCCTTGTATTTCCATAATAGTGTCAGAATTAGTTTGCTAATTCCCATAAAACAGAAGTTGACATTTGATAAAGGTGTTGAGTCTATTCATCAATTTGAGGATTATTATTATTTTAATGATAGTAACTCTTCCAATCCATGAACACAGAATATCTTTCCATTTTTTGTAGGTTTTCTTTAAGTATTTTTAACAGTGTTTTAAAGCTTTCAGCATATAATACACTTATATTTTCAAAAAAATTTTTTATGTTTATGGGATTTTTTAGATAAACAGAGACAGAGACAGAGTGCAAGCAGGGGAGGAGTCAAGAGAGAGGGAAACATACAACCTGAAGCAGACTCCAGGCCCTGAGCTGTCAGCACAGAGCCTGATGGTGGGGCTCAAACCCACAAACCATGAGGTCATGACCTGAGCCAGAAGTCAGACATTCAACTGATTGAGCCACCCAGGTGCTCCTATAGTACACTTCTTTTATTAAATTTATTCCTAATTATTCTGTTTAGTGCAGTTATAAATAAAATTGATTTTTTTATTGTTTTGATTATTTTATTGTTAGCGTATTAGACATACAACTGTTTTTGTTTTCTTTTATATTTATCTTGTACCCTATAACCTTGCTGAACTAGTTTATTAGCTCACAATTTTTGGTGGATTTATGAATATTTTTAATTCATAACATCATGGCATCTATAAAAAGAGATACTTCTTCCTTTCCAATCTCATGCTTTTTATTTATTTATTTTTTGCCTGGACCACCTGTTAGGATCTCCAGAAAAACATTGAATATAAGTGTATATCTTTGCTTTGTTCCTTAGGGGAAAAGGTTCAGTTTTTCACCATTAAGTATGACATTAATTCTGTGGTTTTCGCACATGCCCCTATCAGGTTAAAGAGGTTCCTTTCTATTCCTACTTGTTGAGTGTTTCTATACATACTTGCATTGCTTCTACCCTCCTTTAAATACCTTTTTTAAATGTTTATTTATTTTGGAGAGAGAGGCAGAGTGTGAGTAGGGAAGGGGCAGAGAGAGAGGGAGACACAGTATCTGAAGCAGGCTCCAGGCTCTGAACTGTCAGCACAGAGCCCACTGTGGGGCTCGAACTCATGAACCATGAGATCATGACCTGAGCTAAAGTTAGATGCTTAACCACTAAACCACCCAGGTGTCCCTACTTCTACCCTCCATTATGCTACTATTTTCATAAATTACATTTATATGCATTGTATGTTTAGTCCATATTTGTAATTATTATTTTATGCAGTTGTCTTTTAAATCATGTATTTTAAAAAGAGTTTAAAACACATAAAATGCATTTATACTGAGGGGTTTTTTTGTTTACATGTCCCTATGTAGTTACATTTACTGGTACTCGTTAATGTTTTATGTGAATTAGAATCACTGTCTAGTGGTCTTTTATTTCATGCTGACGGATTTCCTTCAGTTATTTTTTTCAGTGTCAATCTACTAGTAAAAAAATACTATCTAAAAAACATTTTAATTCATCCTTCATTTTCGATGAATGATTTTCTTGGATATAATATTTTTGGTTGACAGTCTTTTTAGCAAGACTGTCACCCTTTTTTTAAAAAAAAAATTTTTAATGTTTTATTTATTTCTAGAAGAAAGAGAGAGACAGCGTGAACAGGGGAGGGTCAGAGACAGAGGGAGACACAGACTCTGAAACAGGCTCCAGGCTCTGAGCTGGCAGTCAGCACAGAGCCCGACATGGGGCTCGAACCACGAACCGCAAGATCATGACCTAAGTGAAAGTCGGACACTTAATCGACTAAGCCACCCAGGCGCCCCAAGACTGTCACCCTTTTTAATATGCTGTCACTGCCTTCTGGCCTTCTTTGTTTCTGATTAAAAATCAGCTGTTCACTTATTGATGATCCCTTGTACATCAATGAGTGTTTTTTTCTTGCTGCTGCCAATATATAGAATTTGTCTTTTGCTTCCGACAGTGGATTAGAATGGGCCTACATGTGTATTTTTAAAAATTTATTCAGTTTATTGAGGTTCTTGGATTTGTAGATTAATGCTTTTCATCAAATTTGGAAGTTTTAAGCCAGTGTTTCCTCAAATACATTTTACATCCCCTTCTCTCTTTCCTTTCCTTCTTAGACTCTCATTACATGTATCTTGGTATGTTTGGTGTTTCACGGGTCTCTGAGGCCCTGTTCATTTTTCTTCATTCTTTTTGTTTCTTTTCCAATGACTAGTAATCATAATTGACCTATCTTTAAGTTTGTACTTCTTTCTTCTGCCAGCTCAAATCTTTTGAGCCCCTCTAGTAAATTTTCATTTCAGTTACTGGACTTTTCAACTCGAGAATTTTTACTTGGTTATTTAAAAAAAAAAAAAAAAACAACCAACTACACCTTTATTGGTATTCTTTATGTGGTGAGCCATCATTTCATATTTTTCCTTGGTTCTTTCTACATGGTTTATTTTAGGTCTTTGGTTCTATTTAAAATATATTATTTAAATGTATTTATTTATAACTTTGGTTTACCATGGCCATTGCCTGGGCTTTTTCAGGGACATGGTCTATTGACAGTTCTCCCTTAATGTCTGTGCCCTACTTTGTATGAAATATACATACATACACATATATATTTAAATTTGGAAATTTTAAATAATATAGTGTGGCAACACCGGGAATTAGATTCTCCTCTTTTCCCAGGGTTTGGTGGTGTTGATGTTGTTTCTTTTGTTTATTTAGTGACTTTACAGAAATAATTCTGTAAAGTCTGTATCCACAATACTGTGTGGCCATTGAAGAGTCTGTTAGATTACAGTAGTAATCTGCTAATTACTAGAGGGATTTACTTAAATGATTGAAACAAATATAGTCCCTTAGCTTTTGTCAAGGTGTGTGTGTGTGTGTGTGTGTGTGTGTGTGTGTGTGTGTGTGTGTGTGTTGGGGCATCCTTTCAACACTCAGGCAGTTTACAGCTCTGTCTTAATCTTCATTTTCTGCTTGCACAGAGCCCTAAGGTCAGCCAGAGGTGAGAACATAGGACCTTCTCAGTTCTTTCCTGGGAATGTGCAGAGCTATATGAATAAATGTGGTCTTTAAGATTCCCAGAAATATATCAGAGCTTTTCAAATCCCCCTATGGATATCTTATTCCCCAGTTTTCCCTTTTAAGTTTTTGGTCACCTTCTTGTTGGCCTCAACCCCAAGCACTGCCTCAGGTGTGTGTGATGTTAAGCAATTGCTGTTGATGGTCTTTGACAATTGTCCCCAAGGAAAAGGCTGATTTCCCTGGGAAGACGCTGAGTCATGTCACATAAAGATAGGCCTTGCAAATTAGGCTTTCCAGAGAATTTCCAGAGAGGTCAAAAATGACAATTTTCTGAAAATGATGCTTAGGGGGTTACATGTCTGTTTTGTGTTCATAGTGGCAGCTAGGTTAGTTTTTAATAGTTCTGTAGAGCTAGAAAGAGGGGGAAGATAGCAGACCAAGTTAAATTGCCACAAAGCTCACTCTTTTATACACAATTAAGCTGGTTTTCTCAAATGACCCTTGGATTGTTGCATGTCTGAGGTTAATTTCCAGAGTCCTATGAAGTTGATTTTGACAATTTTTTCAGTGCTTTCATTGTTTTTATAGAAGAAGGGGTTTTGGAGATCTTCTTTCTACAATTCCCTCTCATATCACTCTTAACAATGGTTCCTAACCTTTGCTGAATCACCAGCATTTGGGGAAATCTAATAGTTATTTCTCCTAATATGCCAAGTATTATGTTTCCTCATAGCTGTAAATAAATCAGTGGCTTATGATGCTGATGCTGATAAGCACTTATCATGCATTTACTATGTGCTCATCATTGTCTAACATTTTACATATATTCAGTTAATTTCTTAGCAATTTTATTTTCAAGTTGATAAAACTGAGCCACAAAGAAATGAAGAAACATTATGAAAGCTTGAAATGTATATTCCAAGGTATCTCAACAAATACTTTTCCAGAAAATTTATATGGACTATACAAAGTGTTAAGTATTCCCTTGAGCCTATTTAGGAGCCAAATCTTGAGCCACGCTAAATTGCAAATGCTATTTTACCAAAGATTTCTATAATTTTTGTTGAATATTAAACATTAATGGATTTAGGATGCAGATGCATAATTTTATGTTAATGTGTGCCAGAGAAAAAGCTTTCAGTGAAGACCTACTGTGTCAGACACAAGCTATGTTCTAGACATCAAGCCCTGAACAAAATAGGCATGCTAATGAAAACATATTGCATATTATTGAACTTTCAAGGTCACTTTGTATATTGATAGAGTGGAAATTGGGACCTAAAATACGTTTGATTCAACATGCTTTGTTTTTCTGTGCTGCACCTAAGATCATAACCACTTTTTGAGTTAATGATTTTGTCAGTACTGCCACATGCCAACACCCACTTCTAGGCATACAAATAGAGTTATATCTACAATGATAGGATAATTTAACTGCTTTTGATAAGTAAAATGTTGAGTAAATTTTCAAAGGTAGTTTTTATTTAGGAAAAGAGAAAAATTCAGTACTGATTATAAGGGTTTATAGTTCTAGAGCAGAGTCCAGGAGAACGTGGACTGATGCCATCTATCCCTTTACCACTTTCCACATCATCTCTTACCTTTACAGCTGCTTCAAACACACGTCAAGAATGTAGTTCCAAAACCATACCATGGTTTTGTGCACCAATTTAAAAGTTAATAATGTGTCTGTATTCTGATAGTTCAGACCATAACATGGGCAATGAAAATACAAAAAAAATTGAATATACGTTTATGTTAAGTCCCTGGATTCTGTAAGTCGTGGAGTTATATTTTATTGTGCCAGTCACAGAATATTTCAATTAATTATGTTACATTGCACTATCCTTGGCAGATGTTAACTTCAGAACTTCTAGCATTTACTTACAGGAAACAGAGCATATTATAATTTAGAAACCACAATAGGCAATCACCTTGCAAGTTCCATAGTACATTGAACTCACATTGTACACATTACAGCTAGAAGCAATGTAATATGTTTGTTATTTATTTTTCAAATGCTAGAACATATTTATTTGTTTTTCCAAAAAATGTAATCTATTTTGGCATTTAAAAAAAAAATTCACAGAACATACTTTAGATTTTGATATTTTTTTAAAAAAATGTTTATTCATAGGGTTCCTATTAGTTATTCCATAGGATAAACTGGGTAAATATGAGCTTCTTACATAGTGTGCAATTTCATTTAAATTCTATTAGGAATATATTAATATATTTACAGTTCCCTTTCATGGAAATAAATAAATAAATTTTCAATTGTTTCCCGGCATGGTAATGATTATTCATAGGTGATGTGAGATATGCTTTGTGAGCAGTCCTTTGTTTTGGTGAATATTAAAGCCTATATTTATAATAGTTAACAATTAGTTTTAGATTACCATTGTAATGACTTAGGATGGGTATTACCAAGATAGCAAGTGCCTGAACTGAAAGAATTCATATTTGGTTTCATTAAAAAGAGTGCAATATTGAGCTCCTAAGTATTTTTGTTTCATATCATCTTCTCAACACAAGCTTAATTATGACATTACAGAATAAATTCGATTGCACACTGTTTATCACTATCTGTGGGTAACAGAGAAGTTTTATTAGGAAAATGTCACCATTTCCCTAGACTGTTACTGATTTAATAATCAAGTTAAATTGCTACATCACAATAATCATACAACACATAAAAAGCTGTGCCACTATAATAACTTTGATGTCTTAACGAATTAGTCTGCCATCCGTATCTCATATGGCACCATTATATTTCAATAATATTCTAGTTACATATTAGTAAAATGTATTTTACTGTAAGTAAATGTGGCCATAAAAACTTATTATGTTAGTGATTGAGACATCCAATGTTCTTTCCATGGTTAGTCCTCTAATAGGGATTAATTGAGTGACACTGTTGACTTCCTATAGGGTTAATGATGACCAATGACCATCACATTAATAAATCACAATTTAAATACCAAGGCGAGATTTCAAGTTTTCATAAATATGATGCCACAATATGGATAGTGTCTGTGACTTAATCCTTTACAATTTGAGAACTGACTAACCCAACACTTGCTGATGTAACCCTCTGTGGTTCAAGTATTATTGAATTGCCAGATTTTTGCCACCGATGCTCTCTCCATTTGCACATAATTAATTAGTAATAAGTGTGGAAATTGTATTATGACCTAGTTATATATCTCTGTGGACAACTGTGTATTTAGAGAAAATGATAGTTCTAGATAGAATGCATGAAACTAATTTAAAATGTCATTCAAAGAGTGCTTTTCAGCTTATAAATGTACTTCTGGGTGAGATATATCTCATTGGAACTTTTAAAAGCCATTGTCCTTGAACATGCTTTAAATGCTATGGACCATACTGACATTTTGAACTTATAAAGCAGTATCTTTGGATGTGAACTATCATCTCTGATGAGATAATTATTGATACAAATAGCATCTAAAGCCACTTGGGTGTGTGGAAAAATCAGGTTTTGTTGTGTGTTTTCTGTTTTGTTTTCTTTTCACTTAAATTTTCTATTTTCATATGTGTTAAACTTACTGGAAGACTCTAAATCAGATACCTTAAGTAAAATTTTAGGATTGGAATTTATTATCCTTCCAGATAGGCTAACTGACTAATTTGTGAGCACAATTTGTATCCTAAATCATTATTTGTGGATGATTTTTGGTAAATTTTTCTGATGGAATTTCATGCAGAGACACAGAAGAAAACCAAAATATTCATCACTGAAATATTTTAAAAAGTGATATTTTATATAAAGGTTGTTAGACATATGACTGTTCATGTGTGTGCATTTTAATTTATTACATGTTAGCAAATAAATAGCTATGATTTTATGTGAAGATGCTTTCACTGAGTTTCCTATGGAGAGGTCGCTTATGCCAAAATCCTTTGGAGAAGTAGGGACTAAAATAATGCTAGTAAACTAAATCATTTCCACTTTTATATTCACCAGTGTCTCGATTTTCAGGCCCTGCAAGGCCCATGCAGTTTATGAATTGTATTCATTTTATTAAATATCTATTCCTTAGGTCAAGAGTGTGTTCTCAGTTTCTTTTCTTTATATTCACCTAAAAATATTTCAGGAATTACAGCCTGTGATTGCTCTATAATTCCAACTCTATAATATGTGGTGGTCTTCAAGATACCCCAGTTTCCTGGGCCATCGCATAACAGGTGTACTAAAGGGACCCACGTGTTTTAGTTACTTTTTTCTTACGAGAATGTTACTGAATGTCAACATACAGAGCTTCTGAGAAAAAAACAAAAGAAGCTATCCTTAATGAAACTTCTTGCCTAGTAGTACATACTAACCAAAAGATGATCAACATATTTAGTTTTTAATGGCATGCTGAATTTTACTATTCACCATTGTCCACATATTTAAAAGATATTCCTGGAGTGTTTATAAGTGCTAGTTTCTTTGCTTATTGCTGAGGATATAGAGAAAAGAGGTCCCTCTTCTCTTAGAATGCCCAGTCTGGCAGGGGCATTGCACATGAAACAAATTATAACCTTCCAAAATATTTAATTACAAGGGTCATATCTGTTAAGAACTTGATATAGAAGTTGTTATAAAAACATATAAAAAGGAGAGTTGCCAGATCTGAGGAGAGGGTTCAGAAAGAAACTTCCCTGAAGAAGCTACATTTAAACTTAAATTTGATGAATAACTGTCATACAGGCAAGAAGGAGAGGAGTGTTCTAGCAAGGGGAAGCAGTAAGTGAAAGGCTGATCAGAACCCTCTCCCAACACATATCAGGAAGAGGCATAGTATGCTAAAAATGAACAAATATCACTTTGTAATTAGTTTAACTTATACAAGAATATTTTATAATATACAAGTAGATTTTATTTATTTATTTATTTTTTAAATATTTTTATTTATTTCTAGGAGAGAGAGACACACACAGCGTGAGCAGGGGAGGGTCAGAGAGAGAGGGAGTCACAGACTGA
This sequence comes from Proteles cristata cristata, assembly GCA_017311185.1. Taxonomy (NCBI): domain Eukaryota; kingdom Metazoa; phylum Chordata; class Mammalia; order Carnivora; family Hyaenidae; genus Proteles; species Proteles cristata. The sequence goes on from JAESUZ010002153.1 coordinate 391,188, forward strand.
AATAGGCTCCAGGCTCTGAGCTGGCAGTCAGCACAGAACCCGACGTGGGGCCCGAACCCACGAACCGCGAGATCATGACCTAAGCGAAAGTGGGAAGCTTAACCGACTAAGCCACCCAGGCGCCCCGACAAGTAGATTTTAAAACAACTGTATATGTACACTGTAATGGCATATAATTTACTCATCCTTTATTTTTATTTAAAAAATTTAAAAATATTTTATATATTTTTGATAGAGAGGTAGAGACAGCATGAGCAGGAGAGGGTCAGAGAGAGAGGGAGACACAGAACCCAAAGACAATCTCCAGGCTCTGAACTAGCTATCAGCAGAGAGACCAATGTGGGGCTTGAACCCATGAACTGTGAGATGATGATCTGAGCTGAAGTCAGACGCTTAACAGACTGAGCCACCCAGGTGCACCAATTTATTCATCTTTTAAATAACTGAATTCATAAAGTGCCTGCAAAATAACATATTTCCCATACATACACATAGTCAGTTGTGGGACAATAAATATGTATTTCTCAGTGTTCAAAATTCAGAATTTCATTGCAAGTTCCAAGCTGTATGACTCATAAATACATCTATTAAAAACAAAATAAAACAGAAAACAAAACCTTACTCCCTGCTCTATGGGATGTCATTTATGAGTAGAATGAACACTTGACAGCAAGTTAGAAAACTCAGGATCTAGTTTCAGTCTTCCTGTGACTAGCCTGAACGGCTTTCCTTTTGTATAGTATGGAATACTATTGTAGTGACACTGTGAGAGTCAAATTTGATATTTGTTATGCATTTTGAAAACCAGCATAAATTATATAGGGCCAATGTTTTATTATTTTTTTATGAGCACTCCATGCATATTTGGATTTTTCTTATCTTTGATCAAATGTGTTCCCTTTGCAGGAATGTTTTCAATGTGTGCTTTTTTTTTTCCTCCTCCCTAAAGGCCTAATTCTTTTTCCATTACATCTTTGAGGGTTTTTCCCACTGTAGAAGCTATTTGTTTCTCCAATGTCTAATCTCCCTTAGCGTTTATGACTTATTCATTGACTGGCATTTATTGACTTGTATAGTTATTTTAATGTTCATTTCTAAAGCATAGTATTTTGATGTTGAAAGGGAAATTAAAGTTCATTTGGTTCACCAGATTTCAGAGGTTGGGATCTTCTCTGAATCACTTCAACCTACTTGTCAAATAAATTTTGCTTGAACAGCTCCACTGACAGATAGCTTGGTATCTTTGATGAAGTATATTTTACTTCTTGACATCTCTAAGAGAAAGTTATTCCATAAATTTAGAATAAATATGTCAACTTGCTTTCATACTAGTAACTATTTCCTGATAACTCTCTACCAACTTCTTCCTTTTCCCTGGCAAAGCAAGATTTTAGTTACCTTAGTTGTAGTCATCATTCTTTTCTGAAGATATTCTAATGTGTGTGTGGGGGGGGTGTATATGTATATGCATATATAGTTTATGTGTATATATAGTATATATGTATATATGTATTATATATATATTGTATTTATCCATATATTTATCTTAAAATGGAGCATACAGAACTAAATGTATTATTCAACTATTTTAAGGCAACTGTTTTATTTTAAATATATCATTTTGATAGTGCAGCCTAAAACCCCATATACATTTGATAGTTATATCAAGTTGAGCTTATTTTATATTAAGTCATGTCTTATTCACGTGTGATTCTGCTAAATCATATACCCATATCTTCCCCATCAAATTACTGAAAAGTATACATTTTATATTTTTATATAGTTTTAAAAATATTATTTGCAGAAGCTAAAATACATTGTTAATTATGGTAGTAGATACTAGGTAGTAAGCCAGCAAAAAAAAAAAAAAATAGAAAATATATATATTTCTTCTTCTTAAATCCACTCCAAAGAGCATATGGGAAGCCTATCTGCTTTTTCATCTTAACTCCATGACATAATAAAGTTTATATAATGAGATGCTCATTAAAATTCTTTAATTAGGTGCTCATTAAACTTCTGTGATATGATAAATCATAAGAAAAATATAATTTTTATGTATACCTTTTATTATATGTACATGTATATATGCGTGAATATAGTTGCATATTCATTGTCAAAATGAATAGAATTTTAGACTAAATGATAACCTGCTGAAGAACATCTGATTTACATACATGGAAGGCCACACTTGAAATACAGCTATAGTATTGAGAAATAGTAAGACATGTCCCATTACTCCATTAAAGTTATGTAAACATGATATCTTTACTCTCTCATTTTCTAAATGGCAAGGAACACATGGCTATTTGAGTTACTAACAGAAACTGAGCTGAAAGATTCAATCATATTGTGAAATCCTTTAAATTTCAAATTTCCAGCATAATGGCATATTACATATAACCTGAATGTAGTATAGTTCACATACATTTGCTACATTTCCTTCTTTCTTATCTCATGTTTGCTTTTCTAAATGTAAATAGCACTGAGACCTACTTTGTCATATGTTCCCGTCAGCCCTTAGTTTTTTACCTTTCTCTTTTTCAAAACAGCAAACAAAATGACAGGTTAAAACATGTAATGCTCCTTTATGCTAAATAGAGTTGAACCAATCTGATGCATTTCTGCTCTAAGAAAGCTGACTTTCTTCTGTCTTGGTAGAGGGCTAATTTAAATAATATAAGTACTCAATGATGTTTTCTGTGTTGGCATATTCCCTAAGTTGTGAATCATGTTCAGAACATTAAGCCATATTTTGGGGCTTCTGGGTGGCTTAGTAAGTTAAGCATCCAGTTCTTGATTTGGGCTCAGGTCTTGACCTCATAGTTTGTGAGTTCGAGCCCCGCATCAGGTCCCTGCTAACAGTACCAAGCTCACTTAGGATTCTCTCCCTCCCCTGCTCTCTGCCCCTCCCCACCCTTTGCTCATGCTCCATTTCTCTCTCTCAAAAATAAATAAATATACTTTACAAAAGGATCAAGCCATATTTTGACAGATAACCAATGCAATCTTCTGTACTTTAAGTAAAATAAATATAAAAATTACACCAACTGTTTCAGTTACCAGTTGGGTACAGAGAAGAAAGTTTATTCTACTTTAAAGAGAAAGGGGGGGCGCCTGGGTGGCTTAGTCGGTTAAGCGTCCGACTTTTGCTTGGGTCATGATCTCGCGGTTCGTGGGTTCGAGCCCCACGTCGGGCTCTGTGCTGGCTGCCAGCTCAGAGCCTGGAGCCTGTTTCAGTCTGTGACTCCCTGTCTCTCTGACCCTCCCCTGCTCACGCTGTCTCTCTGTTTCTCCTAGAAATAAATAAAAATATTAAAATAAAATAAAATAAAATAAAATAAAATAAAATAAAATAAAAAAATAAAGAGAAAGGGATTTATTCCAGTCTGTTCCTAAACCACACATCAGAACTTGACCCCAAGAAAACTGTTGCCCGAGCCATGATTAGCAAGTTGTACACTTTGGAAGCTAAGCACAGAATTTAGATACTGCCACTCTGTATCTGCTACTCCAGAATTGCACACCTCTTCCTTATGGTAGACATGAATATCATGTCCTACCAGCTAAATGGACACCTTGTCTTCTACCGTTCATCCCATGAAACTCCAAATTCAAGTCTTATCCTCAGGACCCTACTTATAAAGGAAAATGAGCAATAGATTCTTTCTTAAGCTTTTTAGCCTCTCCACAGGAAAACACACTAGAAGGGAACTGGAGTGGATGTTAAGCAGGCAGATCTCTCATATAAATCAATCACATTAACATTTACCTTCAAATTTCCATGTTGACTGTTATTGAAAATAATACTCTATGTTAATAAAAGTCTATAATTATTTAAATCTAGTTTATTAAGTGTTTACAACTCCCAAACTTATGTATTTGAAAAGTTCCATTCCTATTTTTCTTTCCTATATTGAGAGAAAAAGTGAGTCCTGGAGGGGAGGCCTGCAGCATTCAATGGCACTGATAAGTCAAGGCACTGGATAAGAGTGAACAATTAGAAACTTAGAAAATAAGTGATGGCAGAGAAGTGTCATGGATCCTTGTCATTGAATAAATTTATCTTTGACTAAAATAGGAAGCCTTTGGGGTTTTGAGCAAAGAAAGGGCACAGTCTGCCTTATCTTTAACTTTTCTTTAATCTTCACCTGACTTCCATGTTGAGAACAGATGACAAGGAATGAATCAGAGCAGAGTAAGGCGACTAGTTAACAGTGATCCTGGGATATATCAATACAGGTGTTAAGTGTAACTGGATTCTTGATATATTGTGAAGTTAGAGACAACAGGATTTGCTGATGAACTAGTGTGAAAGAGGAGACTCCCGTATTCGTGAGCAACTGGAAGAATGGTGTTGTTGTTTACTGAAATTGACAAGTGCTCCATCCATTTGGGCTACTAGAACAAAGTACCATAGACTGTGTTACTTATAAACAACAAATGTATTTCTCTCAGCTCCGGAAGTTGAAAGTCTGGTACCAGGGTGTTAGCATAGACTGTTTCTGGTGACAACTCTCTTATGGGTTTTAGACAATCAACTTCTTGTACCGCCACATGGCTATTTCTTTCTCCTCTTCTTATAGACACTAATCTTGTTCATAAGGGCTTCAGCATCATGACTCAATTGCCTCCCAAAGGCCTCCACCTCTCAGTATTACTTTCGGTTTAAGGTTTTAACATATGAATTTTGAGGAGTCATAAACATTAATTCCTTCACACCAAGGTAAGAAAAATAAAAATTTTTGATGTTTAACTCAATTTTGGATTGAACATCTAGGGAAGCCTTAGGAAAAATGTTTCAAGGAGGATGTCTGCTGTATGATATTGACAGGTAAAACAAATGAGAATTAGAAGTAACCATTGAATTATGTACATCATGAAGTACATTAATGACCTTGAGAATGATAATTTCAGTGAAGCATTTGGGAATAAAAACCTGTTTGGAAGAAGTTGAGTAAGGAATGGGACTGGAAGAACTTAGGATGAATGTAGATAACTGTTTTAAGAAGTTCTACTATAAAATTAATAAAATTAGTATGACAATTTTGGGAGAGGAAAGTGACACATGAGATAATTAGCTTTCGTTTTGTTTTTATTTAGAATGGGGAAAAACCAGCATTGTTGCTACCAATGTAAATTATACTTGGCAAATCACTTACATGAAATGTTGAGAGTGATTTACAAAAGCTCTGTGATACTTAGAAAAAATATGTGGAGAGAATACACGCATCCATTAATACCAATATCACTGAAGTCTTCTGCCATCCAGAAACAGGAAGTTCTATATGAAGTCAAATGTAATTTGATTTAAGTTACAGAAAGAATAAAACTAGTTTAAAAATAGAAAAAATAAATATCCTTACTACATGAACCACATTTTACTTAAATTTGGCACTCTAAGAAATTGGATCAAAGTACATAGGATTACAACTGTGTTAGATGTCAAGAAAGCAGGTTATTATGAATCAGAAATAATGTCAGATAGAAATCCTATTACTAAAGAAGACAGGTATAGCCTAGGATAATCCTATTAATTAAAGCATAAGAGATTACATACCCTTTTAAAAAAAAAGGGATTTGAAGATGAAATAACTTTATGAGATACTGCTCAATAACTAGAGGTAATAGAGTCAGTGTAGAAAGAAAAGAACTGTAGGAGAAACCAATTAAAAACAGGCAGCTAAAGTTTGCAAGGACTAGTCTAAAGGCTTTTAAAATCATCATAGCAAACAAAATTCGAGAAAATAGTACAGACCGGCAGTCCCTAATTTACAGTGGCTCAACTTACAATTTTTTGACTTTATGGTGGTATGAAAGTGATGCACTTCCAATAGAAACTGCACTGCAAATTTCGAATTTCGACCTTTTCCTAGGCTAGCCATGTATAATAGGATCCTCTGTCCTGATGAAGGCCAGTGACAGTGAGCCTCAGTTCCCAGTCATCCCCATGATCTTGAAGGTAAACAACTGATACATTTACAACCATTCTGTACCTACACAACTGTTATGTTTGTCAGTTTCAGTACAGTATTCAATAAACTACATGAGATACTCAAACACTTTATTATAAAGTGGGCTTTGAGTTAGATGATGTTGTTCAACTACAGGCTAATATAAGTGTTTTGGGCACATTTAAGATAGGCACTTGGGTTCGCAGTTTTTTAAGCATATGACTCTTGCTTTTGGCTCAGGTCATAATCTCATGGTTCATAAGTTCAAGCCCTGCATCAAGCTCTGTGCTTGAGAGCAAAGGAGGCTGTTTGGGATTCTCTCTCTCCCTCTCTTTGTACCTCCCCTACTCTCTCTCACTCTCAAAATAAATAAACTTAAAAAAAAAAGACTTTTAAGGGGCACCTGGGTGGCTCAAGTCGGTTGAGTGTCTGACTTAAGATCAGGTCATGATCATGGTTTGTGTCAGCTGTGCTATCAGCTCAGAGCCTGGAGCTTCAGGTCCTGTGTCTACCTACCCCCCCGCCCTGCCCTACTCACACTCTGTGTGTGTGTGTGTGTGTGTGTGTGTGTGTGTGTGTGTGTGTGTGTGTGTCAACAATAAATAAACAATTAAAAAAAGTTTTTTAAAACAAAAAAAGACTTTTAAGCTGGCTCAGCTAAGCTTTGATGTACAGTTAGGAGTATTAAATGAATTTTTGACTTATGGTATTTTCAACTTCCAGGTTTCTCAGGACATAACCCCACTGTAAATCAAGGAATATTTGTATGTAAAATATGCATTTTATATTATAAATATTCTCAATGTAAATTAAGAAAAAATAAGATAGTTCTTGAAATGAACACATAAATGTATACAATTTGTATTAAATGGAAAATGATTAAGATAGTGCATTTATATCGTTTCGTTTCCTAAAAGAAAATCGAGAAAAAATATGGTATAATCAGGCACAATGAATATCTTACAGAAATAACTATTGCACTGGGGCAACTGGGTGGCTCAATCGGTTAAGCGTCCACTTCAGCTCAGGTCATTATCTTGTGGTTGGTGTGTTCGAGCCCTGCATCAGGCTCTGTGCTGACAGCAATAGCTCAGAGCCTGGAGCCTGGTTTAGATTCTGTATCTCCCCCTCTCTCTCTGTGCCACTCTCCCATTAGTGCTCTGTATCTCTGTCTCTCAAAAATGAATAAAAACATTAAAAATTTTTTAAAAAGAAATAACTATTGCATTAAAGGCAGTGTAAGGAATGTAAGTAATATTTAGTAACTTAGATTGAATAAATAAATTTGAAATCCTTTCAAAATAAATTTTCAGGGGGGCATCTGGGTGGCTTAGTCGGTTAAGCGTCCGACTTTCGCTTAGGTCTTGATCTCGTGGTTCGTGGGTTCGGCCCCGCATCGGGCTCTGTGCTGACTGCCAGCTCAGAGCCTGGAGCCTGTTTCAGTCTCTCTCTCCTAGGGAAAAAAAAACATCAAAATAAATTTTCAGGGACTTAAATTGGTCATTAACACAGTATCAAGTAGACCACTTCCATTTCTTACTAGGTATTGGACTTGAAGCAACATACTCAACTTGTAAGTACTGTTTTCTTATTAATAAAGTGATGATTGAAATAGCATTTACTTCTTGGCCTTGTGATATGAGCTAGTGTATGCAGGTGCTTAGAATAGTCTGTGGTACTTAGGGAAGATTTGATAAATGTTAAATATCATCATAGTTATCAGTATTATAAATTATTACTTTATAACTAAGCATAGAGTAACACACCAGAGATTGCTTCTGGGTTGTATGTTTTATATAGTCAGAATTGGATTTATAACCTTTTTGTCTACCTCCACTGTTTTGACCCTGTGCTAAGTGTTGGGATAAGCTCAGTGAACAAGATAGATGCTGTCTTACTGTCTTCAGGACAGTCTGCTCGGGGACATATGCGATGCAGTGAGTTGAAGTGGGAAAAAGAACACATGTTCCAAGATAGTCAAGCGTGTATAAAAGTGCTTTAAGAACTAGAGCCTATCAAGCAGTACTTTTAGTGATTTGGCCTGGTATTTGTAAAATCAAACTTTCGTTAAGAGGTAGAAGTCTCAGTTACTGCCCATTCTTTAATCCAATTAAGTCTAAGAAAGCATAATTTGAAAAAGTGGTTGGATAGTAATAAACTATGATAGGAAAAATAAGGTGCTGTGGAAAAACCTAAAAGGTGGCAAGAAAAATATTCTGGGAAGAAAGAAAGGGTTTTAATTAAATGTTGTGAAGACTCGCCGTAAGAGTCCCAAAACATGTCTCTGAAAAGCCGACAGTAAGGAGGTGGGAAGACGGGCGAGCAAGATGGGAAGATGTGAGTAGATAAACACCAGGATGGGATAACTCTTGTTCAGGCTGCATTTGACACAAACAAGGAAACATTTTTAGGAAAAATGATGAAGGCAAAATTGTAATTTTAGTATCCAGAATACCACAATAATGTCTATCTCAAATTTTCCCATAAACTCCATTTTTAGGATTACCGTTCGCCCTTCCTATACATGCATTTGCTTCTCCTCACTCCCATTCCCACCCTTCTGTAGAAGGAAGTACATGGTCAGAATCTGAAGAAATGACCAAGAAAAGAAGATTCAATCTCTGGTGGCTACTCAGGGTGTCTCTCCTGATCAGAGGAGGGCTCAATTGAGGGGTGACTGATCTGGTGGAAGCCAGTGCTGGTGGTGAAAGAATTCACCTGAAGCAGAACAAAGGAGAAGTTTATTCACTAAACCACAAGGGAGTGGTGGGCAGGACAGCAGAGGCGAGGCTGTTTGCCATGAGGCAGTGGGTAGGGGCTGTTTTCAAAGAGGAAAGATGAAGTATGGCAACATATGGAATTCTCCCATTTTTAGTAACTGTGCCTAGTCGTTAGTAGCCCACTAGTCTGTTAGGGACTATGGGTATTTAGGGGAGGGTTGCCTGGAGGGTCTCTGTGTATTCAGCCAGGTGGTCTCTGTGGCCCTTTCTGTATCCCATTGCTCAAGCTTGTTTGCCTAAAAGTGGCCTCTACAAAAATCAACTCATGAAATCCACAGAAGAAAGGTCTTGGACACACGCACAGTAGAAATGAAAAGCATACAGATTCCATTTTAGAGGAAACCCTTTATGTTGACAAGTACCATCAGGAAAAACCACATTTTCCATTCCTATTCTTCCACCCAATTCCATGAGGAGAACGGAGAGCATTATCCTAGTAAGCCTCAAAATCATCTGAGAGATAAATTTCAATATTCAAAAAATCTATAGCTGAGCTGTAGCTTATTTAAAGCTCAGTCTTAAAAATAACTGGCAGAAAACAATAAAAAATAAAAAAATAACTGGCAGAAAGCTAAATATAACGCGTCAAGTATATGCACACATACGACATCATTGCTGAAGTCCTTCCCATTAACCTTTCACCTCCTGGTGTTTAGACAACTTATTCATTAAACTGTCAACTCTCTTTTTCCAGAAGGATTTGCCTGTGGATTTTTAAGCGGGGCCAAACCTCCAGATGTCTTCCTCCTCCAACTAAATTCTTGCCATTTCTTTTATACCAAGCTTAAGGGTTCACCTCTTACTTCCCATGTTGAATTACTTAACGTCTAAGAGAGTCCAGCCTGTATCACTTCTCAACTAAATATGATCTCATCTTCTAAGTTCAGTGTGCTTTAGAACTATACAAATATTTTATGCTCTGTACATGATATATAATAGGCTCATATTTACTTATTTTTGTCTCGATTCTAATAATCCTGTGTTTCAAGGTACTGAAGTAGAGTAAAATGGTCTCTTAATACCCATCTGTAATTCTGGTTCCTTTCAAGTTCAAAACCCCTAACCAGGTTCACACTGAACTTGTCATAACCTCTAAGACAAGATCTAAGGAAGAGAACTGTGAAATCAAAGAGCAATTACCAAACTCTTATGTGAGTCATTTTGCCTGAGACAGTGTCTGTTTATTACTTAATTTTACTGTCTAGTGTTGGACTCTGATTTTGAATATTCTGCATAGTGTCTAGCACATTTTGACACTTTTAAAAATAATATTTGTGATAACTGTTATTACTATTAGTTTTCTGTGCATGTGTGAAACTAATTCTCAGCTTGATGACAGGGCAACTACTTTAGCTATAACTTTTATCTCTTGGATTTATGTAAATGGAGTATTTTAAACACTTGTGACCATTAGTAAAGCCAGGTGTGTGTATGGAGGGGGGGCAAGAGTAAGAGTTTAATCTAGGTGTTAACCCTAGGGTCTTGGAAAAGTTCCCATTTGAGTAATTGAATTTTTATTAACTCACTTCCTCTTGAAGGTATTCTCCATTTAATACAGTTCTGTATTATTTCTAGCTGTTAAGCTGTTGCTACATTTCTCCCTGCGGTAACTACATTTCATCAATGAATACAGCATTCATGGATAAATGAAATCATTTTATTTTAATAAATGTGTTTTGGAATCATCCCTTTTAAAACAGATCCTGGGTGGGGGGAGGTGGGGAGACATAGAAACATAGGTAGAGGAAATCAAGGCATTTGGGGGATTCTTATTGTTTAGAAAATAGTGTATACTTTATTTCAGAATCATCTTCTACTTGTGTAGATTTTTCTAGAAAAAAATGGAAGTCCATGCTTTCACTCTTTTTTAGGTGATCCATTTAAGGAGTCTGTGGGAAACAACAGAATGGGCTTACAAAACAAAATGTAGTAAGAGATAGATATGGCTGTTTGTTTTTTTTTCCCTCCTCTGAATAATGGCTGGTGACAACACAGATGTTAAACACAAAATATTACAGGGATTAATTCATAGTGCTCTAGTTTGCATCCAGGGTCATGTGCAGTGCAAACAATAAGTTACAGCCAGGCAGTCTGTAGTGGCAATTAAGGACCACCTAGGGTGGGGGTGAAGCTGAAGGTGCCTCCAACCCTAGGAGGTCTGCAGTCACTTCAGTGTACCTCCTTGGAATGCCTTCTTGTTCATATAAATTAAACAAAAGTGAATTTTCTCCCCTTTAGGGAAGAAACAATCCATGGCTCAGATCCTGCTGCCTAAGCATTTCCTCCTTTAGAACTGCAACTGAATCTCCACTAAACAGCAATTTGCATTTTAATAGTATTAATAACAATTGTGATTTTAACAATCTGAAGCTTTCTGCTTTTTATTGATGTCTTTTGTTGCAGTTTTGTCTAATAGTGTGCCCAGGGTAGCAAAACATAACCAATTAAAGCATTTGGCAAACAGCAAGGAATCTGGATAGTTTCAGTGCTACTCAAGTAAACATAGAAATGGTTGTGTGAAAATAACCTTTCTGGCCACCAAGACTAGAACAGATCCTGAAATGTAAGTTTGGCAATCCCTTTGCCTTATATTCTGCATCAAAACTAAAATGACTTGATCAGTGTTGTACAGCTAGTGTCAGAAAAATCAACATTGGCAATTTCATAGAGAGCTCCTTGAAGCCTAAAATCCTTACTCTTTATTGAAAGCATAAACACACAGAAAACTGGATAGTTTTAGTCTAATTCCAGGTTGCACTATTTATCTAGGAATACCTCTTTACATCTAAATTAAATTAGATTTCCTTATTATGTATTCTCTTAACATCTTGCTTTTTTTTTTTTTTTTGAATTAAACTCCGTATACTTTTCTATACAATGACAATAGAGGAACAGACATTCAATAAGGACTTAATATATGCTAGGCATCAGGCCAAAAATTTAACATAATCATCGCTCTTTTTTTTTTAATTTTTTTTTAATGTTTTATTTATTTCTAGGAGAGAGAGAGAGAGACAGAGCGAGCAGGGGAGGGTCAGAGAAAGAGGGAGTCACAGACTGAAACAGGCTCCAGGCTCCGAACTGGCAGTCAGCACAGAGCCCGACGTGGGGCTCGAACCCATGAACCGTGAGATCATGACCCAAGCAAAAGTCGGACGCTTAACCAACTAAGCCACCCAGGCGCCCCTAACATAATCATCACTCTTAATCTTCACAATAATCTTTATTCTGAGGCCTGTTGTTTTTATTTATTTATTTTTAATACAGACACCAAAGCTTGTATGTCCGAAGTCAAAAGCTAGTAAATAATAGTGCAAGGATTCAAAACCAGGTTCCCCTGCTTACAGTACATATCTGACATTATATTGCCTCCATGTGGTGTGTTGTTTTTTGGGGGGGAGGGGGAGGGGGCAGTAGTGGAAGGATGTTCTTTTATTGATTTTATAAAACATCTGCCTCAATGACTAGACTCTAAAATCTCTGAAGAATTGTTTTTTTTTACTTCATTCTTTTCCCTCTAAATTATCATGTGCTTGGTACATAGCAAGGGATCGATAGGTCTGTTTTGAATGAATGAATGAATGAGTGAGGGTAGATGTGTTTTGTCTAATCAGATTGTCATACGGCTTTTGTTTTCTTGCTTAGTGTGACTTAGGTCCTCTGTGTTTCTGATTCCTAAAGGAAGCATACAGAAGTTTGAGTAATTACTGGTGCTCCATCTTCTTGCTAGTGTTCATTATCCTCTAGGTTTGTGTGTTTATACATATTTTTATATCCTGTATTGCTTTCAAAAAGGAACTTAAGTGATCATACCTTTTGGTAGCCTTCATGCGCTGGTGCACATACATGCACATGTGTTTGCTGGGAAGGAAACAATAGTCATGAAGATGATTTTGGAGCACTTGAATGTTACTATGACCTAATTCAGCTGGCAATACTATTATAGAAAGTCATTAGACTATTAGAAAGTAGTGGTATTCTATGGCAAATATGGAAAACTACAAGCACACACGCACATACAGGGGTAGCCAGATGAGCAATAAAATCAGAATAATTTATCCAAAAAAGTCAACAAAATTCAGGAAATAGAGGAATAATCGAAATTTGTAGAAAGCAAGAATTTTCCCAAATGGCCAAGTAAATTCTTAGGACATTATACTCTTTCTTTGACAGCCATGATTCTCAAATTCAAGGGTGAGTATCTTGTTAAAACACAAATTCTTGGGCCCACATACCAAAGATTCTGGTTCAGTCTGGGGTGGGAGTTGAGAATTTGCGTTTCTAACATGTTCCCTGGTGATTCTGCAAGGCAACACTTTAAGTAGCACTGAGCCAGCGTGTGTTAGAGTGACAAGGTGAGAAATCAGATAGCAAGAGAGGAGTCATAGTGATGCTTCTGATTCTCTGTCACATGGCACCTCAGCCTCAGTAGATCAAACTACTGCTGGATGCCTGTCAGGCAGTGTTATACTCTTAATATGACTCTCCTGAAAGGAAATGTGGAACAATGAAGAAAAAAAGAGCATCTCTCTTCTCTCCTTTTTCCTGATTCCAGATTTGAATACTATATTAGCCTTCTTAGAATTTGGCTCAATTATACAACCATGATTTTCTCCTGTACCAGTAATAGCGGTTTCCTTCTTAAGCTGATCATCCCCAGTGGTAGTTAAAGGTGTGCTTGAAGCAACAGACTGACGCTGATATTGATCTCTCTTTTTCCTCATGAATAAGATAGGGAGAATAATAGTACCTATCTCATGGTAGTTTTGTTAATGCATGGTAAACATGAAACAAATATGTTTTATTATCTTAGCAAATGGCTAATTAATTTTTTATAGTTTCCTATTCCTGATGGTAGCTCTTGCTTAAGCAAGAACTCTGCCAACCATGAATCCCTCTTCGATTTGTAGGCATTCTTTTATTTTGCCTTTGTAAATGATATCATCAGGAACTTCTGGTAGAAATGACAGTTCAATCCATGGCCACTTGTATCTGAATTGTGAAAGTTCTAATTTGGTTCATCCCTAGACCATAACTCATAGTCCAAAGAGTCAAGTGAAAATAAAAGCAAACAAGATTGATGTCTCTCCATCTTGATTCAGTCTGCATAGGAAGAAAAAGGAGAACCTGGGTCTTAGCATAACAGCATTATAGTATTTATTTCTTACTATTAATACTAATTTATTCGCTCCCCCACTGGATAGGAAGTACTTTGATGGAGAAAAACTATTATTTGTTTATCATTATATTTCTAGTGCATAGCACAGAATTGAGCACATTGTATAGGTACTAAATCTGTTTCCTGAATCAAACCAAACTCCTTCCTTAAAAGTCAATACACTTGTATTCCAACCACCACCCCCCCTTTTTTTAGAGAGAGACAGAGACAGAGAAAGAGAGACAGAGAGGGAGAGAGGGAGTATATGCATCCCAGCACATGGTTGGGGTTGGGGGAAGGTTAGAGGGAGAGAGAAAGAGAATCCCAAGCAGATGCTGTGCTGTCAGGGTAAAGCCAGATGCAGTGCTCAATCCCACGACCCAGGGTTCAAGACCTGAGCCAAAAGTAAGAGTCAGATGCTCAACTGACTGAGCCATTCAGGCAACCTGCCCCACCGCCAACAGTTTTTTTTTTTTTCACATGGCACTTTAAAAACAAGATTTATCCCCCCAAAATGTTTTAAAAAAATTGAGCAACCTCCAAATTTTTAGCCAAGACTTGGTGGAAAAGAAATAAATTCTCTTTTGGGTTCATGTTCTTCACATTTCATGTGAAAATTTAAATAACCTATTATTTAAAAAATATTTAGCTATTCACAAAAATTTTCATCAATATGAAAATCAGAAATAATTTTGTTGCCCATTCAGGTTTGACATAAGTTTTGCTTTTTCTAATTTAATCTAAGGTCTCCTTAATGAACTTACATGCATTTCTTGTTGTTGCATGAAGTATTAGGGATTCTACGTTTTACATTACTCCATATCTAGCTTTTGCTAGCTAGGGAGCTCATTAGCAGTTACTTTTTGTGTGAATAAACTGTTCTGTGAGATAGAAGAACTCCTCAGTTCACAAGTTCTCATTCTTCTAAGGGGTCTCTTCACCTTCTAAGTCAATTACAGCATATTAACAATTCTCTGCTTCTGCAGATGATTCTTTCAGGTATAAAGTTGTAACTGTTTCAAGCATGACCAGAAATGCAGGCTGTATAACTCAGGTCTTCCTGAAAAGGCAGGGTTAAATTAGTTTCAAATGAGATGCAAGGTATCAAGGGAAATACCTCACAGTTATTTTGACTGCTGTAGCATCAATATTCAAAATAATATCTGGAAATGATGAAAAAATAACAGTAATGAAATTATTCTTTTTTATTAAGTTAATGCAATCATTGTGGGAAGTGCAAGATTGACAGTCCAGGCATCTGAAGTATTCTTTTCAAAGAACAGATAACATATTCAGAGCAGAGAGCTAAATTTCCTGTCTCTTTATACTATGTCTTAGGCCTTTTAAAAGTGAAGGGATGAGGAGAGTGTTCATCTGGGGATAGTGTTGTTGCACATTCATATAAGTACTCAAAAAATTACTGATAATAAATATGGTACGTATTGTGGAGATTCAGATCTAGGCATGAGCCACACACATTAATACCTGCGTTCGGTATTAATCCTTCACATTTCCAGAGGGTCATTGAATGGGAGCCATTTCAAGTACAGACTTTTGAACAATATAAAATAAGCCTCAACAACGTCAGTGTTTATTAGGAGAGAAATGGAGGGGAGGTGAACCTTGATTATATTTATCTAGCAATGTGGGGAGATAAAAAATTTGTATGAAGTTACCAATCCCCTGAGACACACAGGGTAGCATATTTTGACTACTGTGATTCTGAAACTTCCAGTAATGCTGGAATCAAAAATTTTTTATGCCCCCAACGAATATGATTCATGTAATGAAATTTTATTTATAATACAATGAAATATTACTCTTTAAATAAAAAAATAGTTTAGGACATCGTTATTATTTTTAATGTTATTCTTAGAATGTTAAATAATGTGTCAGTAAAAACCATTTAAAGTTCACAAAAGCACACCATGCTTGATCCTGTTGTCAGCTGCATGTTCTATAGTTCGTTGGGGTTCTGTTCTTTCTGAGATTTTATTAACTTTGAGCGTTGGTATTTAATTATTTGTTTTCAACTTAAAATTTTCACAGAGTAGTGCTGAGTACTTTGGAGAGTGCTTAAGAAATATTAATTGTGAATTGACACCCCCACACCAAATGCTGCCATTTTTACTTTAAGTTGTAACTTTATTTTGCTGTATATTGCTATATTGAGTAGTTTTAGTTTATATTTAAAAAATGGAAACCAAGAGCGTTGCCAGCTTAGAAATGTACTCAGAGATAGAGATTCCACATACGGCTGTAGTGACCAGGTCAGAGAATCTGGCTGGGCAGCAAATCTGCTTCCTTGCAAAGGGGAAAAAATTGTATTATGCTTTACACTTGTGATGCTGTGAGAATTTATGCTCTATATTACCTTTACAGGTTATGTGATTGTAAAGTCAATCAGGAGATAAGGCAATAACTTGGGGTATTTCTTTCTGGAAAAGAAATCATTCTATGTTGCTTTCTGCATTTTCCCCCATAATGAAAGTTTCTCTTGGACTTTTTATTGGACAATCAAGGGACTCATAATTCCTTTATAACATATATTTTCCCACCTATAATTCTCAGTTTCTAGCACAAATAAGGTTCAAAACCTGCATAAGTATGATATTCCTCTATTAGTGTGAAAACTCTAGTGTTTTCTAATTGATTGGTGTCAGTGCTCAATTAGTTGTTAAATTTTGGAAATCATCCTTGTAATATAACCATGAGGATTCATAGGCATGCCATGGCATTGCTCTTGCTAAGGAGTACCATGTTAAAAAAAATAATTTGCCCAGCCCTAGAATTGACATGAAACATGATAATGGTGATCAGAGCTCCAGTAAAGCCTGGACTCTGCCCTGCATTAATCTATACCACATATACACAAAATCTATAGTATCTCTTCAGGGCAAAACTGACAAGAAACCTAAAGACTAAGAACATGGAAAATGGAAATGTCCTCCAGTTTTTCCCATTGGTCAAAACCATTGCACTGGTGATAAGGACACTAGTTTACTGACAGATTCCTCACATAATTACATCACCAATCTACCATTTGTGTTATAAAAAATGAGTGAAGAAAGACCAATAATTAACTGAAAACGACTGGAATAGTTTGAACTTCTTGAATGTATTCATCTGATGTGACCTACATCAAACATCAGGATTTATATAATAAAATTATGATTCTGTTCATCCAAAAGCCCTTCTCATTTAGCCTTTTCAAATTTTAAGAAATGAAGAAGTTGTTAAAGTATTTGACTTTCTAAAATATCTGTATCCATTTTTGCTCATCAAAGTTCTTTAAAGCAGTGGATAAGCTTAGTAGTGCTCAAACTCAATATACTAAATAATATGTAAATTCATGAGAAAAATAAGCATTTTCTTTAATGATTATAAGGATTATTTGAAATGATGATATTGTGTTTGTATTGAAAAGGAAATGATAATCCACGGTCAGAAGCCTATCCTACAAGTTTCTACTTTCTCAGATAAATATTTTTCAGACATTATTGACTGAAGATTAAAAAATGCAAGAGCAATATCTTCACACTATCTTGAAGTGCAGTAACCAATGTTTTACTGGTAAAATAAAGGATAAAAACATTGGCGCTCTAATCATCATCGTGCTATTCTTAATTTTTTTAATCTCTTAATATTTTAGTTTCTTTGTTGACCTAGTGGGCATTAAACAAAAATACTAGGCACATAGTGACAACAAGTAAATTAACTATTTATTATTTAGAAAGAGCTTTGAATTATTATGAATCTCTTAGGTATTAGGACTTACTATTAAAATGTCATTCACTAAATTAATGTAAGAGATACATGTCGAGTCACAATGGACTTAATACTAAACTATTTTTTCAACATGAAAAAGCACGTTTCTCTATTATTATGATCAAAGTATTTTAATAATGGTCTCTTTTATTTATCTTTGTCTCATTTGAGCTTTGAAATAAAGTACTCTATTTTTAAAAACCTTCACTTCTTCAATTGGAATTATTTTTCAAGTGAATAAAATGATGATAATAGTCACATATAGAGAAAATCATTAACAGGCAATCTTAGTACTTATTTTGCCAATATGATAGCTAAGAGCCAAAGTTCCTTAAATCAGAATGAGTCTTTCCAACCCATGTTTTCTGATGGTGATTAAAGACTAGAATTTTTAGAAGCAGACAGATCGCAGAAAGAAATATCAAAACCAAGGTTGATGTCAAATCAATGCCTAGGTTTAGTTGATTTTTGCTATATTTGGATTCAACATTGATCTAATCTAGAAAGTGCTGAGCTCACTATGAGCTCCTAACAATGTGATTTTTATGTAGTGGTGTGTTTGATAAAAATAAAATAGAACACAAACAAAATGCAAAATAAAATATCATCAAAATAAATATAAATAAAAAAGTATCTTCTTCAGTATTTAAAAAGGTGGTAGAAAAATCATTCTTTTCTGTTATCTGTACATAGTGCTTAACACTGAACACTAGTCAACATTTGTCTTCTTTATTTCAGAGACTGATATCAAGATACATAAAATTGAAGGTCATGTTTTTCCAAAGCACAACACGGATCTACTCTTTAGACCAACATTGTAGCTGCCCATTTATGACTTATTATTGCCTTGAGCTATGTACTGCTGTCTTCTAAGTGCTATATTTCTTGGCAATTTGATGTAGAAATCTGTGACACAAACTGTCAGCTTGGTGTGGAAAAAATCTCAAGTTCTCTCATTAATATTAAACTTCCAAGGGAAAAATGTGTTGCTGAAACAAGCATTTTTTTTAAGGATGATGGGATTCATATATTACTATTGACATGATAATTGAAATCATATTCAGCAAAATGAATGATGAAGAAATTATACGCATGCATTCTAAAAGAAGGGACAAAGATGGATCAGAAGAAGAAAAAAGCGTGTTATCACAAAATATACAGGGACTCAGACATCCTTATCAAAATGATGAAACAATGGAAAGAAAAGTTATTGTGACCATCTATTACTGTTTCTAATGAGCATCAAAAAGATTGTGATAAAAAAATATCATTAGTCATTGCAACAGAATATAGCTGAATAGCCACATCTTTTTTTTATAACAATGTAGGCAAGTATAATTTGGATGTAAATCATGTCTCTTGTTCCCATGTTATAATGGACTTTCATTATACTTTATACAAAATTCAGAGATGAGAAGAGACATAAAGTCAGATACTTGTTTCTGCTTTCCCCTCTCAGGACTCCTTCTTTAGGCAGAACTCCTAGTGACTTCTGAGGACACTAAAAATTCTGGACAGTGTAATATATGCTCTTGGGAGCTAAAGAGAAATGGAACTCCCCTTTCTGTCTCTTTTTTTTTTTTTTCTTTCATGTGGCATAAAAACTAGAGGCAATTTTCGTTTCTTTTTATCCTCAACTCCAAGGTATTCCTTTGAAGTCAAATACTGGTGTAAGTTTTTGGTTTTGTTTTAATGTACCAGTTTTTTTCTTCTTTTTCTCCTTGGATATATTCTGTTCATTTGAAGAGGAGTTTTATTTAGAAATAAATCATTTGGGTGCAAAAGAATGAAACCTTAGTCTTGTTGGACAAAAGAGTAAAGAAATTAAACTTTGTGTTGCCATACCATCACTGCTATAAAAAGAAAGTCATCTAAGAGTCAAGACAATCTTACTTCCAAAGCCAACCCATTTAACAGTAATTTTTATTTAAAATCACTTTAAAGTTAGCAAAACATATTTATGTACATTGGTTCCTGTCATCATCATAATAATGTGTGAAAAATGACTTTAAAGATAAGAGAGTGAATTTCAGAGATAACATTAACTTAGTTTCATGCACCTATAGAAACAGAGGTGTTTATTTCTTAAACACAGGATTTCTCATTTCAGTCTTGGATTCCTTCTATATCACATGAAACTCAATTGATTTTTTATTTCATAGTAGACCTTGTAAACTATGAAGTTAGACAAAAATTAAAATTTTGGTGGTTGCCAGTATTTTTCTAGGGGCAAGTAATCAAGAAGAAGAATCTTACATATATACACATATTTAAATAGAAATGAATAAATGTAAATGTAAATATATATAGAATATATGTCTATGTATTTATATATTTAATATTCATATTTTAGATAATTACTATATAATATATAATTATGTATATCATATTCAAAAAAGATATATTATATATGAATATATTATTTTATATAATATATATGCAAATTATATCTAAATATATAAATTACATATAATTTATAAACACTTGTACATAATATACATTTATATTATACATTATATAATATGCATATATAATATACTATATATAATATATAGAGATACACATACTTAGCTAGGGTGCTTATTAAGAATGTATATTCCTTGTCCTAACTCCTCAAAGATTCTGATTCAGTATATACAAATGAAATTCTATAACCTGAGTTGATTTTTTAAATTTTATTTATTTAATTTTTAGGTTTATTTGTTTTGAGAGAGTGAGCAAGTGTGAGTGGGGAGGGTAGAGAGAGAGAGGGGGAGAGAGAAGCCCAAGCAGGCTCCCCATAGTAAGCACAAAGCCTGATGAGGGGCTGGAACTCATGAACTGTGAGATCATGACCTGAGCCAAAACCAAGAGAGCTGTACACTCGAATGACTGGGTTACCCCAAGTTTGTTTATTTTGAGAGAGAGAGAGAGAGAGAGAGAGAAAGGGCACATAAGTGGAGAAGGGGCAGAGAGAAAGGGAGAGAGGGAGTGATCCCAAGCAGGCTCCGTTCTGTCAGTGAGGAGCCCAACATGCATGTGGCTTGAACTCATGAACCATGAGATGATGAGTTGAGTCAAAACCAAGAGTCAGACACTTGACCGACTGAACCAGCCAGATGCCCCTATAATCCAAGTTTTAAATGAAAAACTACATTTGGGGGCACCTGGGTAGCTCAGTCATGATCTCAGGGTTTGTGAGTTTGAATCCCACATCGGTCTCTGTGCTGACAGCTCGTAGCCTGGAGCCTGCTTCAAATTCGGTGTCCCTCTCTCTCTGTCCCTTCCCCACTCTTGCTCTGTCTCTCACTCTCTCAAAAATAAATAAACATTAAAAAACTTAAAAACTACATTTGGAAAAACTCTGCTGTAGAACACTGTTTGATAATGTAATAGTTCCATACCCTATTTTTGAATTCTATAGGCAATACATTTGTTTTCTTTTTATGTTCCCTTTCCTTTCTCTTCTTTTTTTCTCTCTCCTCAACCCCCTGACTCTCTGTCTCTTTTTTTAAATCATTAAATTGATGTTCTTCAATTTTACTGTCTCTATTACCTTCTAAGAAAATTATTTAGACTGTATAACAGGTACATAAAACAAATGCACAATGTGTTACTTCATGGATCAATTACTTAGCTCCTGAGTGAAAGTGGATATATAGTTTTTGGAATAAGGGTGGCAACTGGCAAGATCTAAAGTCAGGTAAAATTGGTGCAAATATGCTCTGTTATTGATACATAGCTGAAACTTTTTATCTTTCTCTCTCTCAATTTCCTTATCCGTAAAATTGGAATGGCAGCATTTTATGTCACAGAGATTTTATAAATATTGAATATGGTCAGTGTTCAACTTTATCCAATGCATAGCCCAAAATATTAAGGCTCAATAGAAGTAGCTATTATTTATTGTTATAGTATTTAATTATTACATTAGCCAATTTTATTGCTAGGAAAAAAACGATACTCCCACTGACCATTTGTTTCTGATTTTTGGAACATCTCCCAGGAACAACTAAATGAAAGAATTTTCAGAACAGAATTACTCGATAGGGCTATTGGGTTGTTGGAGAATGATAACCAAAGGCAAAGATTTTCCTTTCCTACAGTCACTCTTGATACAGTCTTCCTAGTTAGCTATCATGATTAGTCATATATCGAACAATTCCTAGGCCACTCTGTGTGCTGTGTCTATAATCCTTATTTAATTTGATGATTTTATTTTTGTGGTTATTGATTTTGCTGTTTAGCATTTTATATAAATTTCTTGTCACATATGCCTGTAAAATTTAAACATTTGAAGTGTCGTTAGTACTTAATGATAGGGAAGGAAAGCTACCTAAAATGTGATTAAATATGAAATTCTCAGGTATATTTTCTCAAGGCACTGTTAGACTTTACTTTCACGTGGTAATCTTAACACATGTGGAAGTATCCAGTGGCTGCATACAAATATCCATTAGTGGTAAAAAGTTAATATTTACATGTGTCACATGGGCAGGCAAGAAATAATTTTAAGAATTATGTCTCAGAATTTGCTTTCTTAATTTTTATAAAACTATATATATGTGATTATTAAATTATTATATGTACTATTAAACTAGTGATATCTGTTTTGACCTTAATAAAATGCATGCAAAAAGAATTGTAACCTCCTTGGCACATTTATTTACTAAGCCAACATTTTAAGGTATTTAAAGCATGTATTTCTTTAAAAGTTTAAAAGTTCGGGAAGTAGAAAACTGTCTGAATTAAGTGTATATACTAAGAGAAATTCAGTGAAGATATTCAAATGAAGCATTAGAAAAAGGGTTTAATGGAAGAAGATAGAGAACGTTGAAGAAAGAAAAAAAAACTGTTAGAAATGAAAAGTAATAAAATGCCATAAGAAAAGAAGTATAGTATATTGGGTTAAAGAAATCAACTTATTGCATCCTTCAGGCTACTTGCACTTGCCATTGCATCTTCTTAAACTGTTTTTCTGTTTAAATAAATTCATGATTTGCTTCTTCTTAATTACATATCTCAGCTCAGATGTTGTCTATTAAAAGAGACTTTGCTTGACCATGTCACTAGTAGCAACACAAATTCCCTGTTGCTGTCTCATTATTTTTCTCTTGTATTCTAAAAATATCTTCTTCATTAAATGTAAGCAACACATGGACTGATTAGTTTACCACCAATCAACATTGAAGAGCATGCATTCATACACACTCTGCTTGAGCATTGCAAATCAGGATATTGAGGGGAAGTATAAAACATCAAATAAATATGGTTTATATTGACACCATGGAGTGATGGAACAATTTCACTTGATTCATTCTCTGAAACACCTCCTCTATCATGAGAACTGCTGTTTACAAGGAACACAGTAAACGGAGCACATAAATAATTAACTGGAAGTGAAACTAGGGGATTCTATTTTGATTCTTGGTCAATGAAATGGCTTTAAGAGGAACAGTATTCTATGCAGTCAAATTATATACATATATACTTATTATATATCATTAAATATTACTAGATGACACATAATCTATAATATTTTATTATATACAGTATTATAAGTTTATAATTGCACTTATAGAGTATAATTATTATAGATTATGTATAATTTAATAATAATATATAATGGGATACTGGCCTATGTAGTCTACATGGATTTTCTCATTTAATTTTCAAACACTCCCATGAAGCAAAGAGAATAAAGCATGCTTTGTAATGTGTTGACAAGGCTGAATTCCAGAATTCCCTTCCAGGTATGCTTCCTGTCAGTGGGAGTCCACAAGAGTGATTCTTGTGCAAGTTTGGAAGAAAAGAAATGGCACAGCAGCCACTTAGTAACTCATACATGTGGTTTATCTGATGACTTATCCCTGAGGTATGAAGCAAGAGGATCTGTAACTGTTCCACTTTCCCTAGATCCTCCTTTAGTTTCTCTACTACTGGATCAGTCTGTGCTTAGCTCTGTAACACAAGATGCCAGATTCTTCTCTGAGCATGAATGCAATCAGAAAAGGAGGTAACAAGAGCTGCCAGATCGCAATAGTGGATCAAGCTTGTCCTTGCTCCGCTTATTTTGTTTCCATCTTCCCTTCTCGACTGTCTGTTCTGAGGTTTGGACGCTTTGGAACCAGGTGTGAAAACAACCACGCAGAGACTTTTTGACCAGTTCTCACAAATGAGTGAGGTCAAATCCCTATAACAAACGTTTTTACCCATTACTCTGTCTGTCTGTCTGTCTATCTACCTATTTATCTATCATCTCATTGTCCACCTTTCTATCTCAATATCATCTGTCTATATCATGTACCACCTCGTTGTTCTGTATCTAATTGGTCACTAATACAATCACCCTTGAATAGCTAATGCACTGTAAAACATTCCTGGCAAATTTACAAGGTAGGAACTATTGCTTTGTCAATTTTACATATAAGGAAACTGAGATATAGAACAGTTAAGTAACTTGCCTGAGATCATTCAACTATAACTTGCCAAACTGGATTTGAACTTAGAGTGTCTGGCTCCAGAATTCATACTTTCTTCCCAATATGAGCAGTTAAGCTATAATTTTTCTTCAAAGTTCTACTTTATTCATTGGGACTGATAACATGTCATTCAAATAGAGACCTAAGGAAGTGAAGAAGAGGATATATGGATATATGAGTGAAGGGCATTCTAGACAGAGAAGAGTATTCAAATGCTTGAGGAAGAGGTTTGCTTGACCTGCTTTGGAAGTTTTAGAGATCAAGGAAAACAGTATTTAAGAATATAGGAAGTAGGAGTGTTAGAAGATATGTTCATAAAGATAGAACGGGACCAGATCACATAGACCCTTGTAAAGAGTGTGATGCATATCCTAATTTGCCCAAGATATCTTATTTCCAGTCCTGTGTCTTGACATAATTATTAACAGTTCTCCCTTTACTGAAAAAAAAAATTGCCCAAGTTTGAATTATAAATCACAGGGCCACCTTTTTTATAGGCCATTGAAAAGACTTTTTTTTTTAAATCTAATGAGCTAGAAGTTCACTCCTGTTTTTCTGTTGACAATAAAATATAGGAGGGTCAGGGCAAACATAGATACCAATTAAAAAGCAATATTTCAGGGGTGCCTCAGTGCCTCAGGTGGTTAAGCATCCAACTTTAGTTCAGGTCATGATCTCACAGTTCATGAATTCTAGACCTGCATGAGGCTCTGTGCTGTCAGCATAGTCTCCCTCTTTCTCTGCCCCTCCCCCGCTTGCTATCCATCTCTCAAAAATAAATAGACATTTTTAAAAAAGAAATATTTCAGGCAAAAGAATTAATCGTAGCTCTGACCAGAGTAGTTGTAGTGAACAAGTTAATAAATGGTAAGAGGCTGTGGGTATTTTGAAGGTCAAAGCAGTAAAAATGTTGATAAATTGCAGCTAGGTATAAGAAAATTTGAAATAGGGAATGATTGCAATGTTTAGGCATACGGAACTGAAAGTTTTAAGCTACTATGTAATAAAAGATGACAGACTGAGGGAAGAGGTGGATCAAGGAAAGGATTCTGAATTCAGTTTCATGTGTGTAAAATTTGAGACATTTAATAGATACCCAAGTGGTGATGTTGAGTTATAGAACTCTAGAGTTCCTGAGAGAGGACTAGAGTAGGGTTTATATGTGAAAGCTAGTAGATAATAGATGATTTTTAAAGTCACCAGGTAGAATGACTTCATCTTGAGTGTATTAACAGTGTGAATTAACTCTCAGAGTTTTATTATGTTTTCTAAGCAACTGGTAGTTGATGACAGAGATATCTAAACAGTTTAGATATTACCATTATTATTAGGGTCTAAGAGATTAGAGAAAGCCTATTTAGGGGTGATGGGGAATTAGGGAAGTCCTGGTATAGCAAGGTGGATATACAGTACCAGATCGACATGTCAGGCTCTATAAGGAAACTTTGCAAATGCCCACAGATTGTATTGCATGAAACTTGTTTTTCTCACACTCTATTTCTACCACCAGGTTTTCAGATTATAATTATGTATCTCCCTTATCAGAATTTCAATTCCTTCAAGTCATGTACTATGATTTATTCTTCTTTGGAGACCCAAGACTGCCAAACTGTCATGCTCATTTAACATGGCAAATATTCAGCTGTGTTTTAACATATAAAACAGCAATTTCATATGGCTTGACTTAATAGATACATAATATCTAGTAGTTCTATCGTGAAATGAATGAATTGAAGGAAAAGATAGAAGCTCAATTACTAAAGTATAGCATAAGATATTAAGACCCTTTGATATTAATAGGCCTTGAGACTAAACAATTGTCTACTTACTGGGTAGGATTTGTAGAACACCCATTTTGATGCGGGTCCAGTTAAAAACTAAGAATCTGGAAACATCATCAAGTTTTGTTTAGAATTGGTTCTGGTTTAAGGGTGGGGAGGAACTGAAAGGAAGAGGTGTAATAACTAAGGGAAGGAAGAGCAATAAACAGATTACATACTCTGTACTCTTCTAAGTTTTAAATATTCAGTGAATTAGATTTAAAGTCAAATCTATTAAATTCATGCAATTATAAACAAGTTATCAGAATACATTGAAAATGTTTACCTTTTATAAATGTTAAATAAATACCAAGCAGAACTAATGTCCTTCTATGAGAAGAAAATCATTTAAAAAAATTTTTTTACGTTTATTTTTGAGAGAGAGATAAAGCATGAGCCAGGAGGCACAGAGAGAGAAGGAGACACAGAATCCAAAGCAGGCTGTAGGCTCCAGGCTCTGAACTGTCAGGACTGAGCCCAACGTGGGGCTGGAACCCAGAAAGTGTGATATCATGACCTGAGCTGAAGTCAGACACTTAACCCGCTGAACCACCCAGGTACCGTGAAACGAAAATAATTTTTGATTTCAAATTATCACTCACAGACTCATTGTGTCAACACATTATCTGAATTATAACAGTTTTAAAACAACACAGGCATTTTATGGGGCGCCTGGGTGGGTTAGTCGGTTAAGCGTCCGACTTTCTCTCGGGTCATGATCTCGCGGTTCGTGGGTTCGAGCCCCGCGTCGGGCTCTGTGCTGACTGCCGGCTCAGAGCCTGGAGCCTGTTTCAGAGTCTGTGACTCCCCCTCTCTCTCTGATCCTCCCCTGCTCACACTGTCTCTCTCTCTCTCTCTCTCTCCTAGAAATAAATAAATAAATAAATAAATAAATAAATAAATAATAAATGAATGAATGAATAAATAAATAAAACAACACAGGCATTTTATAAAATTATGTATTTGTACTCAAGATGTAAAATAAGCTTATACAAGTAGTATATGAATATTTTTCTGAAACTATTTTTCTTCTGTTTTATTATCTTTTAATTTGATAGTCTAAGATATTTTGGGGTGTGCTGTGGACTGAACATGTGTGTTCTCTCCAAAACTCACTTGTGAAATCCTAACTCCGAAAGAAATTGTTTTGGAGGTGGAGCCTGTGGGAGGTGATTATGTCATGAGAGTGGAACTTTCATGAATAGGATTGGTTCCCTGATAAGGAGATCCCAGAGTGGCAACTTATCCATCATATCACGTCAGATTAGGGTAAAAAGACAGCTGTTTAGGAACTGGGTTCTCAACAGACACTGAATCTGCCAGCACCTTGGTCTTGGGCTTCCCAGCCTTCAGAACTGTGAGAAATAAATTTCTTTTGTTTATAAGCAGCTTAGTCTCTGGCATTTTGTTACAGCAGCCCTGACCAGACTAAGACAAGTGTCTATCCTCAGATATTTTCAGATATTTCTTTTAATATATTGATTTTTCTGAGTTATCAAGTATTGAGAAAATAATACATCCTTTGCATTCAAGCCTAAATGAAGAGGCCTCAAAAAGCCTTTGTCAGTATTTCTAGGAAAACATACTATATGTGTGCAAAATAATGATAATCAGTGTTTATATTTTTATACACACAGCACCTCAGAAATTATAGCATGGCATGCAAGTTATTTTAAACACATGATAACCAGGAGGCCTGGGTGGCTCAGTCGGTTAAGCGCCCGACTTCGGCTCAGGTCATAATCTCATGGGTTTGAGCCCCATGTCAGGCTCTGTGCTGACAGTTAGCTCAGAACCTGGAGCCTGTTTTGGATTCTGTGTCTCCCTCCCTCTTTGACCTTGCCCTGCTCATGCTGTCTCACTCTCTCAGAAATAAATTTAAAACAACAACAACAACAACAACAAAAAGAACAAAAACCAAACCAAAACAAAACACACAATAACCTTGAAAAATAACACTAGCTTAGAAAAAATTACTTGGCTTCATAAAGATCAGCCCTGATGAAATCAATCTTCCACAGAGTAAAAGAATCATCAGATTGAGTAAATTAAAGAGAAATAATAATCCACCTTGACTTTGATTTTTGTCTTGCATAACTTAATTTGCTTAACACTAATCAGAAATACAGTTTTTCTAACATAAATATTAAAGAGAGATCACCTTAATTGGTTTCCATGCCCCTTATAATTATTAACATATCATAGTTAACCTAAAGGGCCATAATTCACACATTGAATCCTTTCACAAATATTTATCAAATACCTATGTAAGGGAAGAACCTTCCTTATCAAAAAGAGAGTCCTCCAAGATTAGAGTAGAAAATTATTTCGGAAAGACAATATCCATCTGGGAAGGGGATGGGGATTACTTTAACCCTGGCCTGATGTTCTCTCATACTGACTTCCACTTAAGCACAGGGCAAAATATTCCCAGTGAACATGAGAACAGAAAAGACAAAATCAGTCTTTTTCCCCCTTTTAACACATTCATAGGCATGGGGAGAAAGCAAAAGTTAAAGTTCCTGACCCTATTTAGTGTGTATTCTGGCCTTAAAGTTAATAAATGCACACAAGCAATTAATAGATGAGAAGAACTGGTATTGCCATAATAGGAAAACATACAGAACACACTGAATGGTAGAAGAGAACAAGTTGATACTATTTAGGGCTCTAGAATGATAAGGAAGTAGACAAAATATGTTTGCGAATGAGGTAGTTTTCAATCCTTCTTAAAAATATGGATTGATTTTATGTGAATAGCTCTAAGATGGTAGTCACTGCAGGCAGTGGAAATATCTTGGCAAAATACTTAGAGAACTCCAAATATTGGAGTTCTCAATAGATGTAAGTTCAGTATAAGTAGTGGGGAGGGCACATGAAAGAGCAGAGTGGGAGGTAAGGATTACAAAAATCATCTGTGATTCTTAAATATCACTCTAAGGTAAAATGCATGTTATTTTGTAAAGATGGAGGCGTAAACTTGGTATTTTTTTTTTTTTACCATTAAAGAGAGTTATTGAAATTAAATGTATCTTCAGGGGAATAAAAAGATATGCCAGGCCTTTCTGTATTGAAAGAAAAAGGAGCACAATTATTTATTGAATGCTTTACTCTGGATCCAGAAGTTACTGTGATAATTCATTGAATCTTCACATTTTATGAGGCAGGGGATGTAATGTTCATTTTATACATGAAAGCCCTGACTCCAGAAGATGTGATAGAAGTTGCCTTATGTAACACAGTATCTTTGCTGGTATTTAAACTGAGCTCCTAAGCCTGGCTGCTCATTAGAATCATCTAAAGACCTTCTTAATCACTATTTGAAAATAGTGAGGCTCAGACCCAGGCTGAGAGTTGGTAATTTGACTGACCGGTAGTCTAGACCATAGTTCCTCACAAAGATAAGGTTAAAACTTATTGATTTTCTTAATTGAAGGAGCGGTCATGAATAAAAATAGAGTTATTCAATAAAGTTGAGTAAAGAGTAATAGAGCTTGGAATTAAAAAGAAAAAGAAAAACTCTGACAAAGTAATTAGAAGATTGCTTTTCAAGGTCCCCGAAACATAAATTGTACGTAAAAATAAATTTCTTCTTGAAAATATTCATATTGGAAAATCTGTGTGCACGTACACATACAGTAGATTCTTACTGTTTATGGATTATATACTTGCAAACTTTTCTACTTGCTAAAACTTATTTGTAATCACAAACTCAATGCTACTTTGTCATCATTCACAGACATGCAGAGTAGGGGCAAACATTTAAGCTGTCCAACATGTACATTTCCGGTTTAGATCCAATCCCATCTTAAACTAAACAGGGGGACATTCTGCCTTCTTGTTCCCTCATACCGTAAACAATTTTTGCAATTTCTTTAATGCCATGCTTTTTTTTTTCACAATTTTGTGGCTTTTGTTTTTGTTAATTTTAAAATGACCCCCAAGCATAGAGCTGAAGTGTTGTATAGTATTTGAAGCACAAGAAGGCTGTGACGTGCCTTACAAAGGAAAATATGTATGTTAACTATTTGTCCTTCAGGCATGAGTCATAGAGTTGAACTATTCATATAGTTCACTAGTCATAGAGTTGAACTAGTCATAGGCATGAGCTATTGCTCCTGAGTTCATGGTTAATGAATCAGCAATATACATTAAATAAGGTGACTTTAAACAGAAATACACATAAATAAGATGAGGGTTTTTTTTAACTGTTTGGTTGACAAAAGTTCTGTGACCAAAGGCTGGCAGGAACCTAACGCTGCATTTCCCCTAGGAGAAATATGTTTGCTAATTCAGTATTTCCGGGGTAGAACAATATCGAGAATAACAAGAACCAATTGTACATATGATCGTAAATGACATATTTGTCAAACGGGCCCTAAAACAGATCATTGTAATTGTATTTGTTCAATGACTATTTCTTGAATTTACTACATACGGACACTGTCCCTGTCTGAGGATTCAGTGCTAGGTGAGAAAGAATCAGTTTCCACACTCACAGTTGATCAGTTAATTCACCTCCTATGGGTTGCTGCCACCAATTCCTCACCCGGTTATCCTCGGGCGCCAACGGGCAGTAATACACCTACTCAGTTCATGCACCTCTTTCTAATTTGTCTGCTTTACAGAACCTACCTCTGGCTAAGAAAAGAGACACTGGCCATGCTGCTGTCAATTCAGCCAGGACCACGGCCTTCCACAAGAGGTGGGTCGGCCTCTTCTGCACTTCCATTGATGGCGCAAGGCCAACCTGACCCTCAGGAGCTCTTCCCTGCCCTCACTGATTTTAGCCTTGACCAGTGCCAATGGGAGAAAGTCTGGCTGTTGCCACCTGTAGGGCACAACAGGCAAGATCTAGGGAGTCAAAGCAAATGGTCCAGTGAACCTTAGGGAGAAAGGAGGAGGAAAGAGAATAAGCTCCCCTTCCTCTCTGACTCTAACAAAAAATAAAAGATTCCAGATTTAGCACTTGGACAAAGCCTTTTTCAAAGATCTTCTCTAGGACCGAAGATAGTTATGTTGTCTTGTGAACTTGTAGCGAGCTCAGTATTTACTGTTTTGTATTCATTTTCTTTCCTTCTTGGTTCTTTTCCCCTTATTCTTGTATGTTACTGGCATTGCCCTTCCTAATAAAATCATAGTATGTAAACTTTGCCTTAGGCTCTGTTTTCTAGAGACTGTAGACCAAAACCTGGTTATTTCATTATAACTTGATCCAGTTTGCCCTTTATATAACAGATTTATTTCTCCTTTCCTTACTAACTTCCTTTCTGACACTCTAAATATTTATAGAAAATGCTTGGAATAATACAAGAGGAAAAACAAATTTGACTATGCGCCCAGGAGGTTATGTCCTGTAGCTTGTTTCTTCACACTTTAAATGTGGATAACAGAATCCATCTCTTAGCATGGTTGTAAGGATTAAATGTGATAATGCATGTATAATGCTCAGCATGGTAGTGTTACATGCTCAGTAGATGTGTAAAGTACTTACTATTGTCATTATTATCATCACTGAAGTTTACTAAGCATGTTGTTTGATCAACAGGTGGACTGGCCAGCAAGCAGCTAAGATAGTTTGCTCTGTAATATAAAGCTGAGACCTTCACTGGAAGGATAACGATGAGAATCATAATAAAAGGAATTTAGAATCACCTTATAGAAAAAGGATGTGGATTTTTTAAAAATAATTTCTTTTTAAATTTTCTTTTTAAAAATAAATTTTTAAAAATTTTTAAAAATTTTAAAAATCTTTTTAAAATCTTTTTAAAAATAATTTCTAATTATTATATGGGGGCTAGTGCTTATATAGAGGCTAGTAGTAGTCTCTGTTTTCACTAGGTTTATAGATAACACAGGCAAAGAGGTTTAAACAAGAGCATTTGTAGTTTACTCTATAGAGAAAAATATTAAAATGTTAAATCTCTATAATTGAGACTTAAGTATTTACCCTAGGATGTCTTTTTAAAATAATTTATTAGTCATGATTGAGAATGTGTTGAACATGTATAAGACTTGAAGATAGGACAACTCCGTAGTTCCCAGAGGTTTCCATCTAAGCATTTGATCTTAGAAATTCCAAAATTTGTATTTGTGTGTTGTGTATTTGTCATATGCAGACATATATAAGATAAAGCAACTGAGTAATTATGGGATAGCCAAATTATATCATTCTCTGTGTCCCTGAAAACCAGATCCTCAATTTAGGAGAAAGTAAACACATGTAATATACATTAAATAAAATTATGTAGTCCAGAATTATAATTGGCTGTCAATAGGCATTTATGAGGGGCGCCTGGGTGGCTTAGTCGGTTAAGCGTCCGACTTTCACTTAGGTCATGATCTCGCAGTTCGTGGGTTCGAGCCCCGCATCGGGCTCTGTGCTGACTGCCAGCTCAGAGCCTGGAGCCTGTTTCAGTCTGTGACACCCTCTCTCTCTGACCCTCCCCTGCTCACGCTATCTCTCTCTCTCTCTCCTAGAAATAAATAAAACATTTTTTTAAAAAAATAGGCATTTATGAGGTATTTTCTGTGCCTAGTCTATCTGCCGAAAGAGACTGGAAACAATGAGCCATTTAGTAACAATGACTGTGCTTTAAATCCTGATTGTGGTTTTACAATATTTTTCTGTTATAATAAAGGACTCAGGACATCTCAGAGAATAATTGACCTCAGGACTTGCACAAGAAATGTACAAGGAAGCCTGGAACCAACCATGTCATTATGATTAGCAAGAGTATCAAACACTGATAGAGTTATGCACAAAAGTTCCTATTTTTCCCAAGGGGGCAATATGAGGATTAATAAAGTGAAGCATTATAATAGACTGAAATCATGAAATAGTTTAAATCCATGAGATCAGAAAACGTTATATTTGTTTTTTACTACTATGTTACAAATTACCTTAAAATTTAACAACATAGATCAAAAACATTGTTTTTAATCTCCCAGTTTCAAGGCTCTATTGGAACAGGAACAGCTTTCAAGTTCACTCACATGGTCACATGACTATTTACAGGCCTTAGATCCTTACTGGCTATTGACTGAAGACATCAGATCTTTACCACATTGTCTGTCCTTAGGCAACTAACAACATGGCAGCTGGCTCCAGTCACAACTGTTGAGGGTGAGAGCAAGAGGTGAGAAAGACAGAAGACACAGTCTTTCTGAAACCTAATCTCATGCATTACATCCAAATTTTTCCATATTCTGTTCATTAAAATTAAGTCAGTAGATCCAGCCCACATTCACCATGAAGAGTATCAAGTAAGGGAGGAATCACAGGAAACTATTTTATTTTTTATTTTATTTTTTAATGTTTTATTTATTTCTAGGAGAGAGAGAGAGACAGCGTGAGCAGGGGAGAGTCAGAGAGAGAGGGAGTCACAGACTGAAACAGGCTCCAGGCTCTGAGCTGGCAGTCAGCACAGAGCCCGACGCGGGGCTCGAACCCATGAACCGCGAGATCATGACCCAAGCGAAAGTCGGATGCCTAACCGACTAAGCCACCCAGGTGCCCCCACAGGAAACTATTTTAGAAGCTTCTTTCTGTGAACAGCATTAATTCATCATCTTACACCGAGGCAAAGAAATCAAGCCTTTGGGGGAAAAAATTCAAGGAAGATTGGTTGCTAACTTTGCAATATAGCTTTTCTCCTGTGTACCATTGCTGGGTTTTTGTTTCCTGGTATATACAGCTTGGCGGAGTGGGAGTATTGTAGCCAATGAGATTTATCTGAGGCATGATTATTGGTAATTGTTTCCTGGTATATATATGTTACATGGAATGTTTCAATTTTTTTAAATCATTCTTTGAGAATTATGGCAGGAGTATATTGTCTAAAAATGTTCTGAATGATAACTTCTATGCCACATGCACTTCTGCAATAAGAACTTGTCCCCTCATCAAGGGATGAAGTCTAGTTCTTTTTGCTATCTTCCTCTTCTGACTGAGTATCTTAAAATACTCCCTATTGGGACACTTCTTGGAACCTGACACTCATGGTGTAAATGGCTCAACCCACACTGTGAGGCTACATGTAGGTATTTGGCAAAGTCTAGCTGAAGTCTCAGCCAACAGCTAGCATGAGTTGCCAGTCATGTGAGTGAGCCATCTTGACATGCCAGACTAATTGAGCCCCCATTTGTCTGCAGCCTCATGCAACATGATGTGAAATAGAAGAATCACCAACTTATGCCTAGTTACCATAAGAACAGTAAAAGATAATAAATAGTTATAAACCACTAAATTTTGGGTTTATTTATTATGTAGCAATAGATACCAGGCACAGGAATAATTGGGAGTAATTCAAGGATCTACTACTATTCAAGATCCTCTTTGTACTGCATAGCAGAGTTCAGGTTGGAAGAATCTGATATTGCCTTGACTTTTTGTTTCTTCCTTTTAGCAGTCTTCATCATAAAGAATATTATCATTTTTAAAAATATAATCAATTACATGGGTTGCCTGGTGGCTAAGTTGGTTAAGTGTCTGACTCTTGATTTCAGCCCAGTTTATGGTTCTTGAGATCAAACCCAGTGATGAGCTTTGCACTCATAGCGCAGAGTCTACTTGGGATTCTCTTTTTGTGTCTCTCTTCCCCTTCCCTGCTCACTCTCTCTCTCTCTCAAAATAAACAGTAAAAAAAAATGTAATCAATCACATTTGTGTTACATATACATTGAAAGCAAAACTATAATCTTGTTTAGATATAATGATAAGTGTATCTATTAGTCCTTTCTGTGAATGCTCTAATTCATGATAGAGTTTACTCTTCTCTAATTTTCATGTTTTTCCCCCCATTTCTCATGTTTTTGAAGAAACTCTTCAATGACTGCCTAAACATGTGTAACCTTTTTATTTTTATTTTTTTCTGATTTGGAGTAGTGCTGGTTAGACAGATAGATAAATAGAGAATTAGTAGCATTTTCATTATATCATTTTCCCTGAAATACCTTTTCAGTTCCTACATTTTACCAATATTGCCTGCTGCTACATGGATACCTAATGCTTGGGTTATGTTTAAACCTTAGGCCCCTCCCTCCCCCTGCAAAATGTGGAATTTGTACCAAAATTTAACTAAGATTTTCTCTTTGTTTTGTTTGGTAGTTGCCAAGCAATAGCACATCAATGAACTGAAACACTAAACACCACAAAATTGAAAGAATTGATGACTCTGCAATGGAAAGTTTCCATAAAAGAACTTTCCCATGTTTACTTTGGTCTGCTTCTATCTCAAACTTTATTTCTTTAAATATATACCAAGCCAGTCAAATACCAATATCTAAATTGATTTATTTATGATCAGTATAAACAAATGTATAGCCAAGTGAGGCATCTGGGAAGTCTTCAAATGTTAACCACCACATTTTCAGAAAACACATTTTGAAATTTTTTATTGTTGCAATCTTTGCTGTGGAGATGGACTAAGGTTATGCCCTTTCCTTTTCTTATAATCTTTGACTCAAAAAGAGGAAGGATAATTAATGCTTGGTATAGTCTGGGAAATGCTATCAGCTTTTAGCAGACTTATTAAAGTATGCTTGGTTTTTAAAAACATACTGTGTGTTTTAACTGGCTGTCTATTGAAACTCTCATGAGTTCATGAGGTCATATAAACATTGGAGGATGTAAATACTCTGTGAAAATCAAAGTGAAGAAAATGAAGAAGATCAAAGTGAACTAGTTTACAGCTTTCCTGGAATGTGAGGCCAGATTTTGAATTCTTTCCCCAATGACACTAACCATGTACTTTGTAGACCAAGCATGTATGGTGGCATGTTACTGAAAATGCTGTTTAACTTATTGACTTAAAGGCCCTACTCCATTTCTCTTAAACTGAAATGAAAAAATAAAACTGGAACAAATTAAGAATATTGGAATAAACTGGAAACTTCAAATAGAGTTTAGAAATATTTGGAGGGTGAGGTGTTAAGAAATAACAGGGTAGATTCGTTAAGCATCTCCTTCACAATTGGGTATAAATGTAGTTTTCTCCACAAAAACAATAGATTGTTACTCTGAAATCAATATGAATTCTGACGTAGAAGTGGACAGGGCATTTAAAAGGATATATATTGCTTGTGACAATTAGAAATATTTTAAAAAGAAATCCAAACATTTCCAAAGTCAAGATGTTACTTAAAAAAAAAAGATTTTAGTCTCTTTATAGGGACTTTTCACATGCATCACAGTGAACATAGGAGACATCAGGACATGTAGTGAACAGTGTACAGGAAGACATGTGACTGGGTGAGATGCCCCTTTACTGCACTCCCATCATTTTTCCTTCCCTTCCCCAATTCTACAACCTACCTTGTTCTTAGAGAGTTCCAAATTTTAGGAGTAGGTTTACCCATTTTAAATTCCTACTTATGATCCCTGCTAGTAGCACGCCTCCTGTGTTGTTTTCTTACAGTGTGTCCTCAGAGTTGAGAGAAGAAAAAGAATGAGGGGTTGTATCAAGTATCAAGTAGAAGAATATATTACACTTCAATTAGCCTCTTTTCCTCCAATTCCTGTTCCCTTCCCTCTTCTTCCATCATAATAGCTCTCTCATGCATGCACTATATTTAATCTTTGACAGTTTGCAGCTAGATATATTTACGTGGCTAAGTTCTTAAGTGAGGTTGTTTTAAGATGGAGTATTCTAGAGAAGCCTCCAGAAATCTTCCTTAAGGGTCAGTTGGCCCATGCAGTTGGCCCTTTTTCTTTGCCTCCCCCCTTTTTCATATGTGGCCTGAATGAATATCAGCTTGCTCTGCAGGGAGAAAGGACACACCCTAGAGATGATGAATGTATGAATTGGAAGGAACCCAAAGTTCCTAAGGACTTGTTAAAATAGAGCCACTGACCTAATTCTAGACTACCAAGCTATGAGACTTCCTGGAGAAAAATATATTTCTATATCATTTAAGCCAATTTTTTTTTTGAGTAGTGGCATTTTTTATTCCAGCTAAACATAATTCCAATGAATATAGTTAAAATTAGATTTTTTCAACCTGTCTGTGGATTTATGATTATATTTAGCCTTTGATTTGAGGTTTTCATTCTGAACCAAATGCTATTTAAAATATATCAAGAAATTATTGAACATTGATTGTATGTAAAGTCCTTTCATACAAAGAATGGTGGGGTGATCTCTATGAAAATAAAAACTTATTGGCAGTTGCCTGTACCTGTATGCAGAGGCAGCAGCCCAAGGAAAGTGATTTTGGAACGTTATTAAAAACACAAACAAAACGAAAAACAAAGCAAAAAACAAAAAACCTGAATCTGTACCTCTTCAACCCCTTTTCTCCCATTCTTCCTATCAATTAAAAAGACAGAAAGACCATATTAACCTTGCTAATAAACGTGGCATTTATCAGGATGCTTTCTCCCTCCATTTTTACCTACACTAACCTTGTCAGAGGAGGAAGACAAATATTAAAACCGGCATTGAGAACTTCTCACCTGGCATGGTTTATTGGCCTCGGGCATGAGGGCTGACTTGCTTTGGTCAAAAATTCGAAGCGGTTGTTAGCGTATAAAACCTTCCAAGTACTATCATTTAGATCCTAATGTTCTTTACACGATCTTTGTGCCCTTTGATCGAATGTGCTAAATTCCAAAGACCATGCAGTAGTTTTGCAGAACGCAAGGTAGAAGGGTAGCCAAAAGATCAGACACCACATGTGAACCAACCTCTGCGTGTTCTCTTTTTCACGGGATTTCTGTCTCCTTTTCTCCACGGAATTTCTTTCTTTCTTTCTTTCTTTTTTTTTTTTTAATGTTTTATTTATTTCTAGGAGAGAGAGAGAAACAGCGTGAGCAGGGGAGTGTCAGAGAGGGAGTCACAGACTGAAACAGGCTCCAGGCTCTGAGCTGGCAGTCAGCACAGAGCCCTACGCGGGGCTCAAACCCACGAACCGCGAGATCATTACCCAAGCGAAAGTCGGACGCTTAACCGACTAAGCCACCCAGGCGCCCCTCTCCACGGGATTTCTGTCTCCTTTTCTCCAAAAGCTGCTTCCGTAGGAGCACTGCTCATCACTCAGGATGGCTGCCCGTCAGGGACTTTTTTACGGAGAGCGGGTCAACTGAGAATTTGGTTTTGAACCTGAGCTAGGTAGCTCCCAAGAGGCCCACGAGCAGCCTGGCCAGTTCCCCTAGCAGGATCTGGCTGAGAGGCAGACACTGCAACAGTGTGTATAAGGCTCATCCGGCTCATCCCGTAGCTGCCTGGATGAAACAAGGAGGTGAGATGCATGTGCAAGAGTTACCATCAGGTGGAAGCACAGGGCGAGGTTGTCTTTTTCAGATTTTGAAAGATTTCTGTGAACTAAGGGGGGAAAAATTCCACCATAGACTGAGTAGGATTTTACAGCAGGGAGTATTGATGATGTTAGAGTTGATTTTCCCTTTCATCTTTTATTTTAAATTTGACAGTGTCTGCTTAGGTGTTGTAAAACGACTCTTTCGGAACAAAACTGAGCAGATGCCCTACAAGGTTAAAGGAAATAGTTTATAGTATTTAGTATTTAGTATTTAAGTAGTGTTCCATAGAGAAATGAATCTGGGTTAAAATACATCTTTCTCTGTGCTGTTTGCTTTTTTGAGAAAAAAAAAAAGCAGCTGCCATTTTGGCAAGTTTTAATGACTGTATTTTAATCGATCTAGTTTTCAAAAAGATTATGACTTAGGTAAACCAAAAGGATCCTCATCCCCTTTTTCTAGTGTACCTTGGGCTCTTATAGAGTGTTCTTAGAAGATCTGAGATACAATTTTAATTTCCTTAACAGTTTGAAGAACTGCCTTTTCCCAGCCAGTGTGTCCTGTCACATCTGAGAAAGTCTGCTAGAGACTGCAAGCTATTTTTCAATTTATTCCTATTTTGATGACCATATTTATTTGAAAGAAAATTATTTTCAGGGAATATTAATGGAGTATCTGAAGGAAAATTAAGGAAGAGTGGGCAGAGATTGAGAAGGAGATGAATAAACTACAGAACCCTTTTGTTGTTTTTTTTTCCAAAAGGAGAAAATTTACAATTGTTACCTTTCTTCCCCTAACTTCCCCCAATTCTCCTCCAATCTTCCTTCAAATCCCTTACCTTTCAATTCTGCATGCGCACGCACATTTCTTCAGGCCAATGCTCAGTTCCCTTACCTGTTTTGACAAGCAGTGCACACTGCAGTCACATGCCAGAGGCCATGGTTATACAAAAGTCACAGGTCAATAAAGATCACTTACATTTCTTATGAGCCTTTTTATCTTCCTTTTCTCCTATGTGGGCAGGGCCAGCAGAAAGGGAAAGACCGAAATGTCAAGGGGTCTGGCTGTCAAAGAAGCCCCTACTCCCTCCAAATAATTTGATGGCCCTTAAACTTTTGCTACCTTGCCTTAGGAAAAATGGCCTTTTCTCTTCTTCTCCTCCTCACAAGGTGTTCTTCTTCCTTTCAAAATGAAGTAAAAGCCTTGACCCCTCTTCCTTGATGATACTACAATAAAGTAAAAAGAAAAGATTGGTAGGTTTTACTTAAAATAGTCCTTTAAAAGGAACAAGGGAAATGATCTACATTGTATTTTAGTTTAACATATTTGACACGTGTTCTGTGAGTTCATACATGTTTTTTTGAAGGTCATAAAGGTAGGCTTTGCACAATTAAGTGGACTTCACATTGGGAAGTTTCAACTACCTTTTCTAATGTATTCTTTATTGCTAGTATTTACATGATCATTTTACTTCTGTAAGTGAGCATATGCATAGTTGGAGAGTATGATTAGAAATAGTACTATTGTTATAAAATCCATGCTATCCAAATGATACTGAAGATAAAAGAAACAGTTAACCTAGCTATTCCTTTTTTCCTCTATTTTGGACATTTAAAAATATTTTAAAAATATTTACGTTTAATATCTCAAGTTTCTGATTCAATAGTATACCAAATGAACAGATTCTTTAAAAATACCCATGCTCAGAAGTTAAATTCAGGGACCTCAGTAATTTTCAAAGAATGACCTAAAGTTGATCAATAATAGCATATTGTAAGGTCAAAAGTATTATTAGAAATAGAATTTAGATCCTGATTCCCATTTAAATGTTTAGAGTCAGGTAATGTTTATATATACATGCTTGTATGTATTTGTTTTTATCTTGAAATTGTACTCAACAGAGGGAGAACTGGTTTTCAGTGTTTAATGGGCAATAGAATCTTTAGGAAAAATTACTAATTGTAATAAAAAAATGCAAGATTTGGCTACACATTTCCTTTCTGTCTTTTCAACGAATGAAATAAGATATTTTCCAAAATTAAATGGAGGGTTAATAGGAAAAAAAGTTACTATTTAATTAGATAGGCAAAGGCAAACAGATTGTTCAAGAAAACATTCCTTTCAGGGACAATTAGGACATATTGAGTGAGACAAAAAAAAAGTAAACATCATTAATAAATTAAACTATTAAAACAATTTTAAAAAATTCAGGTTTGATTTTTTTTTATTTTTGAGATACATGTATATGTGTATAATAATAGTCATGTATAAAATTGATTATGCTCTAGGACTCTGAACCTCTGGCTTGGACTGGTCTTACCAAATTTGATGGATGAAGATTGGAAATTATTAGACTCCCTACTTATGGTTCCATAATTAAAAGCTTATAAGCAGTAGGGTAAAGATTGGTATTTTGTTTTCATGCTGATCTACATTTATTTAGTCTGTCTTAATTGTAGAGCTGCTATGTATTTATTTACAAATCTTATCTATAGACTGAATACAATTAATGAAATAATAAAACAGTGATTGGATATTATATTTACAAACACGGGAAGACTTTTTGGGAACTTCAATCATCACTTACGATATTTGCTTAATTTTATGAGTATTATTACTTCAGTAACTCATTGTCTTTCCATGGTAGTCTTTTTTTTTTTTTTTTTGTCAAACAACATATGTTATTGTAGAAGTTTCTTATGTATTAATTGTCTTCATTTGTCACCTGACAAAATACACTGCATCAATTCAAAAAGAGAGATTGAAAGGGTGCTGTGGTGGCTCAGCAGGTTAGGCATCCAACTCTCAGTTTTAGTTCAGGTCATGATCTCACAGTTCTTGAGTATAAGCTCCATATCAGGTCTGCACTGGAAGCACAGAGCCTGTTTGAGATTCTTCCTCTGTCAGTGACCCTCCCTCCCCCTCTTGTGCTGTCTTTGTCTCTCAAAATGAAAAAAAAAAAATGAGTTGGAAAAACTTTAGTTTTCTTAAAAATACATATTTCAGGGGCGCCTGGGTGGCTCAGTCAATCAGGCGTCTGACTGTGGAGTTCAGCTCAGGTCTAGATCTCATGATTTGCGATATTGAGCCTTGCGTTGGGCTCTGTGCTTATAGTGTGGAGCCAGCTTGGGATATTCTCTGTCCTTCTCTCTCCCTCTCTCTGCCTCCAGCTGCCAGCTTGTGTGCTCTCTCTAGTGCTTGCTTGCTCTCTCTCCCCCCCTCTCTCAAAAATAAATAAATAAATAAACATTTAAAAAATTCATGATTAGTCATGATTTAATATGTCATAAAAGATGATTCTGCCCCATGTGTTTTTAAATAGCATAAGCATTTATTTTCAAAATCTAAATTTTCAAATTTTTTATGTTTATTATTTAGATTATCCTCGATCCTTTAGTTAAAGGAAAATAGGTAGTTTTATGATCAGCTTGTTTGCTGAAATAATGAAATGCATATTCACTTAGCCTAGGAATATTGCTCAGAAAATAGATTACGAAGCTGTTTCAAACTTCTTGTCACTTGATTTATCTTCAGACTTTCCCTATCATGGTGCTTTAAAAATCATGAGAGAAAAGCCTATTTATTCATTCCTTATTTCAAGGTGTTTTTGCAGTGCTGGGATCTTTATTTTAAATTGATTTTTATAAATATATTCATAATTGCCCTCACTTGGCCATACTTAGCATTGACTGCTTCCCTTTTGAATCAAGATAGATAAAAAAATAGACAAATCACGTTTAAAAGTACAAAGGGTCATGCTTAATTTCAAACCACAAACTGTCAAAACCCTGTATTCTCCTCACCCGGTCATTTTATACTTGATAAGTAAACCCACTTGAGGAATGTTTATATGCCCCAACGCTTTTGGACAAGTTCACTGACAGAACACATTCTTTGAAGAAATATATCACAACTGTTTATCTCCCTGAGTGTTACCCTAAACCCTGTCAGTGCTAATGATATCAGGACATGATTTAAATAAATCCTTTTGAGAGTGGCTATGGGTATTCCTGCATTCAGATCACAAATACAGGAATTTTGGCTGAAACGTGGGCAACAGATAATTCAACATGCACAGCATTCTGTTCACATATGAAAAGCTTTAATAGAGAAGTGCTGTGGAGAAGCATTGCTGTCACTTTTGGGTTTTAGATACAAATGCAGCCTTCCCTAAGCAGGAAGAAAAAGTGGGGGAGGGCAGTTACTTCTGTGTAGATTGCGTATATGTATGTCACAGTTCTATCACAGTAAACGAGAGAAAATATAACGCAGTTATTTTTAACGTGATAAATATATAGGTAATGTTGGTTCTCTAAGTGGTAGTAGTGAGTGCAGATTGTGGGTCCCTCCCGTCTTCTGTTTTCTCATATCATAGACTTTTTTTTTTTTTTTTAATTTCTGTGATAGAATCAGACTATTAAAATCTGTGAATGGTGCTGTGAATTCTGGGACTAAATCTGTATCTTAATTTTCAGCACAATGAGGTCTCTGCTTTCAGTGAAAATTATCTTTCAAGAAATTTCCTTTTTCTCACATTATTTCTCCATACGTAAGTAATCTTTTAATTTCAAACAATATCAAATAAATACTTTTGAGCAATAATTTACATGCATGTTGCATCCAGAGGCTTTTGTGATAGTGATTCTTATGTTAAGACCTTTCCGTGTAGTTTGAATAGTTAGCAAAATGATTATTGCATGTCCATAGGTGGCAAGATAGCATCAAAAGTTAGTGTATTTAATGTATACATTAAAATTAACAAGTAATTAGGAGTGTTTAGTCCTAAACAACAAATAAACTTTCTTTTATTTCTAATGGCTTAAAATTTTTTTTTTGTTTAAGTTTACTTATTCATTTTGAGACAGAGAGAGACAGCATGAGTGGGACAGGGGCAGAGAGAGAGAGGGAGGAGAAGAGAGAGAATCCCAAGCAGGCTCAGCGGTGCCAGCTATGGACCTGGACGCAGGACTCAAACTCATGAACTGTAAGATCATGACATGAGCTGAAACCAAGAGTCGGCCACTTAACCCACTGAGCCACCCAGGTGCCATTGTACTACTAATAGATTACCATTGTCTAGTTGCCATCTATCACCATGAAGTTGTCCCTCTTCATGTATTTTGCCCACCCTGTAAGTTTCCTACCCACGATATGTGGACATATACACATACACACACATGTGGATAAAGAAGCCATTACACGTGTGATGTCTATGTATCTATCCAATGATGGATACTTAGAAGGTTGTTTCCATATGTTGGCTATTGTAAATAATGCTGCAGTGAATGTAGAGGTGCATATTATCTTTTCACATTCTGTTTTCATTTTTGTCAGATAAATACCCAGAAGCAAAATTGTTGGATGACATAGTAGATCATTTTTAATATGGGGAGAAATTCTATATTGTTTTCCATTTTGTCTGCACCAATTTCTTTCCCACCAACAATCCAACAAAGGGTTGCTTTATCTCCATATCCTCTCTAACACTTGTTATTTTTTATCTTTTTGATAAATGGCAAATTATAATAGGTGTGAGATGATAACTCACTTTGGTTTTTGATTTGCGTTTCCTTGATAATTGGGATGATAATGAACATCCTTTCATATGCTTTTTGGCCATCCATATGTCTTTTTTGAAAAAAACAACTATTTAGATTGTCTAGTTTTAATTGGATTGTTTGTTTTTAATTGTTTGTATCGAGTTGTGTTTTTTTTAAATATATTTTGGCTATTAACCCTCTATCAGGTATATGATTTGCAACTGTTTTCTCCATTTTAGCAGGCTGCCCTTTCATTTTGTCAATAGTTTACTCTGCTGTGTGGAAGATTTCTCTTTTCTAGTTTTTATTTTTGTTCTTATTGCCTTTGCTTTTTGAGTCACATTCAAAAATTCAGTGCCAAGATCAATATCAAGGTGCTCACTGCCTAGGTTTTCTTCTAGGTATTTTTCTGGTTCCATTTAAGTCTGTAATCCACTTTGAGTTAATTTTTAATTTTGGTGTAAAATATATTTACACCAAAATATATTCTTTCTTACACCAAAAAAAAATACATTCTTTTGCCTGTGGTTTTCCAAGTTTCCCAGTACCACTTATTGAAGAGACTATCCTTTGTTCATTGTATAGTCGGCTTCTTTTTCATAAATGAATTGACCATACATATGTGGTATTATTCTTGGGCTTCTGTTTTGTTTTGATCTATGTATCTGTTTTTCGGTCAATACCATCAATTTTGATTATGTAGCTTTCTACTATAGTTTGAAATCAGGGAGCATGATACCTCCAGTTTTATTCCTTTTTCTCAAGATTACTTTGGCTGTTTAGGTCTTGGATGGTTTTAAAGAAATTTTAGAATTTCTTTCATTTCATTGAAAAATGTCTCTGGAGTGGGGAGGTGCACAAAAGTAAAAAAAAAAAGTCATTGGAATTTTAATGAGGGATTGCATTAAATCTGTAGATGGTTTCAGGTCATATGAGCGTTTTAACAATGTTATACTTCACTCATGAAGATGGAATATTTATCATTCCATTTATTTAAGCCTTCTTCAGTT
Source organism: Proteles cristata cristata (assembly GCA_017311185.1). Lineage (NCBI taxonomy): Eukaryota > Metazoa > Chordata > Mammalia > Carnivora > Hyaenidae > Proteles > Proteles cristata. The sequence goes on from JAESUZ010002153.1 coordinate 435,935, forward strand.
TTTTTCATCAGTGTCTTATAGTTTTCAGTGCACAATTCTTTCATCTCATTGGTTATGTTTATTCCTAGCTGTTTTATTGGTTGATTTTTTTGATGCAATTATAAATATGATTGTTTTCTTGATTTGTTTTTCTGATAGTTAAGATTGTATAGACATTGTATTATACTGTTATTAGTATATAGGAATGTAATATATTTTTATTCTGCAGTTTTACTGAATTCATTTATTTTAACAGTTTTTGGTGTAGATTTTCTATACATAATATGTCATCTGTGAATAATGACAGCTTTACTTCTTTCTAATGTGGATGCTTTTTTTCCCTGTCTAAATGCCATGGTTATGATTTCCATTACTGTGTTGAATAAAAGTGGAGAGAATGGGCACCTTCGTCTAGTTCCTGATCTTAGAGGAAAAATGTTGAGTCTTTCAGTTGAGTATGATACTTGCTGTGGGTTTGTCATACATGATTTTTATTATGTTGAGGTGTGAATTCTCTACCTTTACTTTGTTGAGAGTTTTTGTCAAAATGAATGTTGAATTTTGTCCCTTACTTTTTTCTGCATCTATTGAGAATGATCATATGATTTTTTTTTTACTTTATTAATATGGTGTATCACATTGATTGGTTAGCAGAGGTTGAAATCATCCTTGCTTCCTTGAAATAATGTGGGGTATGATCCTTTTAATATATTATTGAATTTGGTTTCCTAATGTTTTGTTGAGGATTTTTTGTATCTGGGTTCATGAGGAGAGATATTGGCCTGTAATTTTCTTTCCTTTTCTTTTTCTTTTTCTTTCTTTCTTTTTTTTTTTTTTTTGTAATCTTTTCTGGCTTTGGTATCAGGGTAATGCTAGCCTAGTAAAATGAGTTCGATAAAAACAAACAAATAAAGGGGAACCTGGGTGGCTAAGTCAGTTAAGCGTCCAACTTCAGCTCAGGTCATGATCTCATGGTTCGTGGGTTCGGGCCCCGCATCAGGCTCTGTGCTTATGGCTAGCTCAGAGCCTGGAGCCTGTCTTCAGATTCTGTGTCTCCCTCTCTCTCTCTCTGACCTTCCCCTGCTCACACTGTCTCTCTCTCTCAAAAATAAATAAAACATTAAAAATTAAAAAATAAAATAAAATAAAAATTCCAACCAGAGACACCTGGCTAGCTTAGTCAGTAAAGCACAGGAGTCTTAATCTCGGAGTTAGAAGTTCATGGCCAGCATTAAGGGTAGAGATTACTTTTAAAAAATGAGGTTGGAAATATTCCCTCCTCTTCAGTTTTTTAGGAGTGTTGGAGAAGGATGGGCATTATTAAGTCGTCTTTGAATGTTTGGCAGAATTCACGACTGAATCCATCTGGTCCTAGACTTTTGTTTATTGGTAGGTATTTGATTACTTGTTCAATTTCCTTACTAGTAATCAGTCTATTTATTTTTTCTATTTCTTCATGATTCAGTCTAGAATGATTATATGTGTTATATTTAGATGACTTTCTCACTATCTTTTGTGTATCTACTATAGGATTTTGTTTTGTGGTTACCGTGAAGCTTCCATATAGCCCTGTGAGTGTGTGTGTGTGTGTGTGTGTATATACATATATAAACACATATATGCATATATGTGTTGATAGCAGTTTAAATTTGAGCTATTCTAAAACCTCTGCATTTTTACCCTCTACCATCTGGCATTTTAAATTTAATGTCAGGTTTTGCATCATTTTTATTTTGTGTATCTCTTTAACAGTTACTGTAATTATAGTTAATTTTATGGCTTTTGTCTTTTAATCATCAGAGTATCTTTGTAAGTGATTAACTTTTACTATATATTTGCCCTTACCAGTGAAATTGTTACTTTTATATGGTTTGCAGTTAGTGCCGTTTCTTTTCTACTCATAGAAGCCCATTTAACATTTTTTGTAAGACTAGTTTAGTGGTGATGAACTCCTTTAGCTTTTGCATGATGGGAAAACTCTTGATCTCTCCTTCTATTTTGAATAATAACTTTTCTGGGCAGGGTATTCATGGTTGGAAGTTTTTTCCTTTCTGCACTTTATATCATTCTGGCTTGCAAAATTTCTAATAAAAAATCAGCTGACAGTCTAATGGGGCTGACCTCATATGTAGGAATTTTTCTCTTGCTACTCTTAGGACTCTCTCTTTATCTTTTAATGTTGATGTTTTAATTATAATGTGTCTTATTTTGGATTTCTTTGAGTTCATCTTTTTAAAAATTCTTTGCTTCCTAGACCTCCATATCTGTTTCCTTCGTCAGGTTAGGGAAATTTTTAGCTATTATTTCTTCAAATAACATTTTTGTCCCCTTTTTCTCTTCTCTTTCTGGGACCCATGTACTACAGAATGTTAGGACACTTGATGCTGTCCCATAGGTCTTTTAAACTATCTTCATTTTTAAAATTACTATTATTTTTTTAACAAATAGTTTATTGTCACATTGGTTTCCATATAACACCCAGTGCTCATCCCCACAAGTGCCCTCCTGCATGCCCATCCTCCATCCCCCACCCCCACATGTATCAGTCCTCAGTTTTTGTCAGCATTCAAGAGTCTCATGGTTTGCCTCTCCCCCTTTCTCCCACTATTTTCCCCCTTCTTCTCCCCCATAGTCCTCCATTAAGTTCTTCCTAATCCTCTTATATGTGCAAACATATGATATTTGTCCTTCTCTGCCTGACTCATTTCACTCAGCATAACATTCTCAAGGTCCATCCATGTTGCTACACATGGCCAGATTTCATTGTTTCTCATTGCCATGTAGTATTCCATGGTATAGATAAACCACATCTTCTTGATCCATTTGTCCATTGATGGACACTTAGGCTCTTTCCATGTTTTAGCTATTGTGGAGAGTGCTGCTATGAACATTGGGGTACATGTGCTCCTATGCATCAGCATTTCTGTATCCCTTGGGTAAATTCCTAGCAGTGCTGTTGCTGGGTCATAGGGGAGTTCTAGTGTTAGTTTCCTGAGGAACCTCCACACTGTTTTCCAGAGGGGCTGTACCAGTTTCCATTCCCACCAACAGTGTAGGAGGGTGCCCGTTTCTCCACATCCTCGCCAGCATCTAGAGTTCTCTTATTTGCTCATTTTAGCCACTCTGACTGGCGTGAGGTGGGATCTCAGTGTGGTTTTGATTTGTATTTCCCTGATGAGGAGGGACGCTGAGCATCGTTTCATGTGTCTGTTGACCATCTGGATATCCTCTTTGGAGAAGTGTCTGTTCATAGCTTCTGCCCATTTCCTTACTAGGTTGTTTGCTTTTTGGGCGTGTAGTTTGGTGAGTTCCTTATAGATTCTGGATGTCAACCCTTTATCTGATATGTCATTTGCAACTATCTTTTCCCATTCCGTTGGTTGCCTATTAGTTTTGTGGGTTGTTTCCTTGGCTGTGCAGAAGCTTTTAAACTTGATGAGGTCCCAGTCGTTTATTTTTTCTCTTGATTCCCTTGCTTTGGGGGAATGTGTCAAGTAAGAAGTTGCTGCAATGGAGGTCAGGGAGGTTGTTTCCTGCTTTCTCCTCTAGGGTGTTGATAGTTTCCTGTCTCACATTCAGGTCCTTTATCCATTTTGAGTTTATTTTTGTGTATAGCGTGAGAAATTGATCTACTTTCATTCTTCTGCATGTTGCTGTCCAGTTCTCCCAAAACCATCTGTTAAAGAGGCTGTCTCTTTTCCATTGAATATTCTTTCCTGCTTTGTCAAAGATTAGTTGGCTGTATACTTTTGGGTCCACTTCTGAGTTCTCAATTCTGTTCCATTGGTGTATGTGTCTGTTTTTGTGCCAATACCATACTGTCATGATGATGACAGCTTTGTAGTAGAGGCTAAAGTGTGGGATGGTGATACCTCCCGTTTTGGTTTTAGTTTTCAGTATTACTTTGGCTATTCGGGGTCTTTTGTGGTTCTATACACATTTTTGGGTAGTTTGCTCTAGCTTTGAGAAGTATGCTGGTGCAATTTTGATTGGAATTGTATTGAATGTACAGATTGTTTGGGGTAGTAATGCCATTTTAACTATATTTATTCTTCCTATCCATGAGCATGGGGTGTTTTTCCATTTATTTGTGTCTTCTTCAATTTCCTTCATAAGTTTTCTGTAGTTTTCCTCATACAGATCTTTTGTATCCTTGGTTAGGTTTATTCCTAGGTATTTTATGGTTTTTTGTGCAATTGTGAATGGGATCAGTTTCTTGATTTCTCTTTCTGTTGCTTCATTGTTGGTGTATAAAAATGCAACCGATTTCTGTACCTTGATTTTGTACCCTGCAACTTGGCTGAATTCTTGGATCAGTTCTAGTAGGCTTCTGGTGGAGTCTGTCGGGTTTTCAATGTAGGGTATCATGTCTTCTGCAAAAAGTGAAAGTTTGACTTCCTCTTTGCCAATTCTGATGCCTTTGATTTCCTTTTGGTGTCTGATGGCTGATGCTAAGACTTCCAGCACTCTGTTAAACAACAGTGGTGAGAGTGGACATCCCTGTCGTGTTCCTGATCTCAGGGGGAAAGCTCTCAGTTCCTCCCCGTTGAGGATGATGTTCGCTGAAGGCTCTCATAGATGGCTTTGATGATGTTTACATAGGTTCCTTCTATCCCGACTTTCTCTAGAGTCTTTATTAAGAAGGGATGCTGTGTTTTGTCAAATTCTGCATCTATCGACAGGATTATATGGTTTTTATCTTTTCTTTTGTTGATGTGATGTATCACATTGATTGATTTGCGAATGTTGAACCAGCCCTGTAACCCAGGAATGAATCCCACTCGATCTTGGTGGATAATTCTTTTTATGTGCTGTAGAATTCTATTTGCAAGTATCTTGTTGAGGATTTTTCATCTGTATTCATCAAGGATATTGGCCTGTAGTTCTCTTTTTTTGCTGGATCTCTGTCTGGCTTGGGAATCAGTGTGATGCTGGCTTCATAAAATGAGTCCGGGAGTTTTCCTTCGCTTTCTATTTTTTGGAATAGCTTGAGAAGAATTGGGATTAATTCTGTTTTAAATGTCTGGTAGAATTCCCCAGGGAAGCCATCAGGTCCAGGGCTCTTATTTGTTGGGAGATTTTTGATCACTGATTCCATTTCTTCACTCGTTATGGGTCTGTTCAGGTTTTCTATTTCTTCCCGTGTGAATTTTGGTAGTGAGTGTGTGTTTAGGAATTTGTCCATTTCTTCTAAACTGTCTAATTTGTTGGCATATAATTTTTCATAGTTATCCCTGATAATTGCCTGTACTTCTGAGGGGTTGATTGTAATAATTTCATTTTCATTCATGATTTTGTCTATTTGGGTGCTCTCTTTTTTCTTTTTGAGAAGCCTGGCAGGAGGTTTGTCAATTTTGTTTATTTACTCAGAAAACCAACTCTTGGTTTCATTGATCTGTTCAATTGTTTCTTTGGTCTCTATGTTGTTTATTTCTGCTCTGATTTTTACTATTTCTCTTCTTCTACTGGGTTTAGGGCATTCTTGTTGCTCTGCCTCTAGTTCTGTTAGGTGAGCTGTTAGATTTTGGACTTGTGCTTTTTCTAATCTCTTGAAATAGGCCTGGAGAGCAATGTGCTTTCCTCTTAGGACTGCCTTTGCCACATCCCATAGATTTTGGATTGTGTTTTCATTTTCGTTTGTTTCCATATATTTTTAAATTTCATCCATAATTGCCTGATTGGCCCATTCATTCTTTAGTAGGGTGTTCTTTAACCTCCATGTTTTTGGGGGTTTTCCAGGCTTCTTTTTTTCTGTTCATCACACTGAAGATCTCCTGCCATTCCTTTGTGGCCTGCCACATTTCAGTAGATAGGTCTGTCACCACTCTGATAGGTTTCCCTTTGTATGTTAGGGTCCTTTTCTCCCTAGCGGCTTTTAAAATTTTCTCTTCATCCTTATATTTTGCCATTTTTACTATGATATGCCTTGCAGAAGGTCGATTCAGATTATGTCTGAGGGGGGTCCTCTGAGCCTCTTGTATTTCAACGTTTACTTCTTTTCCCAGGTCAGCGAAGTTCTCTGCTATAATTTGCCCCAGGACTCCTTCAGCACCTTTCCCCCTCTCTTCCTCTTCTGGGATTCCTATGATACGGATATTGTTGCGTTTGACCTTGTCGCTGAGCTCTCGAACTCTTCATTCCTGTTCCTGGATCAGTTTGTCTCTTTTTTTGTCAGCTTCTTGTTTTTCTATCATGGTGTCTTCTAAATCACCTATTCTCCTTTCTGCCTCTTCAATCCATGCATTTGAGGCCTCTAATTTATTATGTATCTCATTTATCGCTTTTTAAAATTCTTCATGCCTATTTATATTCTCCATTTTGTCTATAGCCATAGTTTTTTTGATGTCCCTTATGTTTTTTTCAGGCCCAGCTATTAATTTTATGATTATTAATCTAAAATCTTGTTCATTTATGCTGCTTATATCTGTTTTGAGCAGTTCATTAGCTGTCAATTCTTCTAGGAGTTTCTTTGGGGGAGAGCTTTTTCATTTCGTCATTTTAGTTACCTTTCTGGCTCTTGTTAGTTTTTCAGACCTGTTATGCTCTCTGCACCTGTGAGCGCTGCTGTATCCAGGAAGACTTTTTGTCCAGGGCCTATCCTTTCAGAGAGTGTTTTTTGAATGGTATCTCTTGGTTTCTCTTTTGAGACCTTGGTTATTTTGTTTTCATACTCGTAGTGATATATGGGCTTCTCCACCATGTATACTTTGGCTTGTTTCTTGAGGTAGCCCTGGAGAGGAAAACAGACTGACAAATACACAGGGAGCAGGGGCCCCCAAACGCATAGACAAATCCGACTAAAATGCTAACCGAGAGGGACAGCGAAAAAGTTAAGGGAAAAGACGGAGGAGGGACGGTGAAAAATAGAAAATCAAAGAATACATAAAAAGGTCAAAAGGAAGAAAAGAAAAGGAAAAAAGAATAATACCAATGGACATAGAACGGTTTATAACATATAACCAGATTTCCCAGCTATAATTAAATAGCCAAATGTATGTAGTGCTGGTTGAAGAGCATAGAGACAAAGAGAGAAGACAGGGTGGGGGTGGGGGTGGGGGGATGGGATGAAGCAAAATTGGAAATAGAATGAACAGGCAGAAGGGATAAGAAGCTTTTTTCAAAGAGTAAAAGGTGGAGTATGGTTGGTTAGGTGAGAGAAGGAAGCTGGTATTATCCTGAGAAACTATATAGTCTAATTACTCCTGAGAGAAAGAGATGAGACGGTCGGAAGGTGTAGAGTTTACATCTACAGAATGGACTAAATTTGATTGTTAAGCACATGGGTGACCAGAGGTAAACAGGTCAGTGTTCTGTGGAAAAAAAGAAAACGAAAACAAAAACAAATCAAAACCAAAACCAAAAACAAAAAAAGAAGGGAAAAGGAAGGAGGGCAGCTCTCAAGCAGGGATGGGCGTGGTGTGATCCAGTGCATCTGGTGGGGGTTCTGCCTTGGCGGTTGTAGGGAGGAGAGTGGGGCGCTCCACCTCGCTTTTATAGGCGTGTAAACTTCCTGGGCCAGGGGCTCAGCCAAAGTTTGTTGCGCTTTTCAACCCAGGCCAGTCCCAGCCTCCAAATCCTAGGCCAAGCACCCCGCTGAAGTTGCCTCAGGCGATCCCCTGGCTTCCCCCTCAGGGCGGTTCCAATCTTCCAGCCTAGCTCAGGGGGTGGAGCCAGAAGCCTCTGCCCTCTTCTCCTCCGGGTGGGGCTGGGGGGCCTGGGCGGGGCGGGGGGCTTTGTCTGCTGGCGCGCTGAGCCCGCTGGAGTGAGGAAATCAAGTTCCCTCTGTGTCTCATCACCCAAAACACGAACTCGAGGTCACATCTGCCAGTTTTTAGCGCTCTGCCTTCCCTCTAGAGCTCCAGCCAGCTAGGAGCACGGCCGCCAGTGCCTGCGCGCCTCCTCAGGGGTCCAGGCCAGCCTCGAGGGTAATGGCTGCAGGCGCGCAGCCTCTCCCAGCCGGGAGCCAGCACAGAGAAGCAAACCGCGAGCGCAGCCCCTCTGGGGCGACTCGGAGCGTGGAGGGGCCTGACGCGCAGGTATTTTGTGTGCAAAGATTTTCTACACCCCTAGCGGAGGTTTTTTACCCCGAGCAGAGGTTTTTCTCTTTCGGACTCTCTTTTTCCCCTCACTCCCCACAGAAGGGGCTGGCCCGTCTCTCCAGTCTCCAATCCAGGCCCGATTTTACTTCCCCAGTTCGCACTCACGTTAGAAGGCTTTCTCAGTGGAGTCTGCGTCCTTTCTCTCCCAATCTCTTGGGTGTGGTATGGTTTCCTATGGCTTCAGATCTTTTCCGTGTGATGCCTGGGCGCGAGTGCAGGTACGGAGCTCCCTACTTCTCCGCCATCTTGCCCCTCCTCCCTAAAATTATTTTTTATCTGATGCTCTGTTTGGGTGAGTTCCACTGCCTTGTCTTCCGTGTAATCAATTCATTCTTCTGCTTCATCCAGTCTGCTGTTGAATGCATCTAGTGTATTTTTCAATTTATTTCTTGCATTTTTCAGCTCTGTGACTTCTGTTTGATACTTATATATTCTATCTCTGAAGTTTTCACCATGTTCATCCATTCTTATTCCATGGTCAGTGAGCATCATTATGACCATAACTTTGAATTCTTTATCAGTCAGATTACTTATCTCTGTTTAACTGAGGTCTTTTCTGAAGTTTTGTCTTGTTCTCTTGTTTGGAACATGTTCCTCTGTGTGTCCTCATTTTGGTACTTTTTTCTATGAATTATGCAAACTGCTTCTCCCAGACTTGAAGAAGTGTTTTTTTAGGATATGGACCTTATTGTTCAAACTTGTGCTAGCTTTTAGTTGCCTTTCAAAACTTTGTGATTGTTTAAGTAGGCCAATTTATTCTTGATAGCTCTAAGACCTGCAGTGTTCCAGAGGAAGAGATCTCAGTTAGCACTTGATTTCAGGTTGATTGGAATCTAGGTCTTTAGGCTATAGCTTTCATCGTACATAAATATATATAGTCCTATGGGATATCAAGCTTGACCATGCTCACCTCCAGACTGAGAGATCTGGAGATGTCCCATGGGTGACAGTTGTAAATATTGGGGCTTCAGATGAGTGTATAAGCTCCTTTCTGGGAGGTACTAGTGAGGTCAAGAAAGGGAAGAAAGGTGGTGTCTCCCTGCTTGTGTTCCCAGAGAGCACCTTTGTAGCCTATAGCTATGTGGCAAACTTGAAGCCTTTCCCTCAGAGTGAAGCTCTAGGACAAATAAATAGGCCTTTTACGTGTGCAGACTGAGGGTGTGTTACATTTTACTCTCTGTGCCGTGCCCTGGATGTGGTATCCTACCCAATACTGCCTTTCTATAGTTAAAGCCCCAGGGGCCCCAGGAATGCTCTGGCCACCAGAGATAGGTGATCAAGAGGTGTCCCCTGTGTGAACTCTGCTTGCCTGCCGGCAGATCAGCTTTAATAAGGATGAAAGAGTGCTTAGGATGGGTCATGTCCTCAGCTTTTGCTGTGTACGAGAAAAGTGCTGGGAGCAGGGCATGTCTGTGGCTTTAGTAATGTAGCAAGAGTTTTGGGGATAGGACACAACTGTGGCTTTAGCAAAGTTGCGTTCACCTGGGCTCAGTTATAGTGGAAAGGTAGAGGGGGTGTCCAAAAATGGTGCTTACTTATGCCTTTGTCCCTGAAGAAAGTCCCAGCTGGTCTCTGGCCCTCAGAAGATGCTTTAAGATTAGCAAATGAATCATCTTCTCATATAATCTAGTCACATATGAAACTGCCACCTTTGCCTTGTCTCCTGGGATAAGTGAATCTGTGCATGAGCCCATTCAGAAGGTGTATCTCAGATTCCCACAGCTCTCACAGTCCCCTGGATGTAAGCCCCATTGGTTTCCAGAGCCAGACATTTTTGGTGTCTTTCTCTCCCTGTGCATGTGTCATGTGTTGGGGCGCTCAGTGTGGGTTACAAAGCCCTCACTCTTTGGGAGAAGCGCTACACCTGTGAGATCTCTCCCCATTGTGTGTTGCCAAGTGTGGGGGTTTTTGGTGAGACAATATCTCTGTCTCTCCTACCCATCTTTATGTGGTTTTTTTACTTCTTTTCATGGAGGGAGCTCTTCACTTAGTTGTCCGTTTATTTTGAGTGGAAATTATTTCATATGTAGCTGTAGATTTCATGTGATGGTGTGAAGTGAGTTCAGGGTTTTCCTATATTGCCATATTGGACCCGAACATGTAGTTATTTGTGTATTACTCAGATGACTTTTTTTATGACTATGAAATCAGACATTATTTTTTTCTTATTAGTATGGCAAATAAAACTGCTTTTTAAATTATTTTTGTATTGTCTATCAAAAATATGAAAAGTACGTTTCTTAAGGTACAGGAAAAATGTAACATTGTATTGATTTAGAATTAATCTTACAGTTGAGGGAAAATTAAAAAACTTAAGATTATTCAGTGTTAACAGTGATTTTCTTAGCAGTTTGGGAAACTTTAATGAGAAAAATCCTGAAAAAAGAAATTCACAATAAAATAATTGGAATAATAGATTCTTCTCTTTAAACTTCCTTTGAGGCGCGTGGGTGGCTCACTCGGTTAAGCGTCCAACTTTGGCTCCGGTCATGATCTCACAGCTTGGGGTTCGAGCCCCACGTCGGTCTCTGTGCTGACAGCTAGCTCAGAGCCTGGAGCCTGTTTCAGATAGTGTGTATCCCTCTGTCACTGACCCTCCCCTGCTCATGCGCGCTCTCTGCCTCTGTCTCTGTCTCTCTCTCTCAAAAATACATAAAACATAGAAAAATTTTAGAAAGATAAACTTCATGACTGATCTTTTTAAGCATAATATGAATAAAGAGCTTTCTTATGTACTATTCCATAATTGCCAGTAAGTGTAAGAGCCAAATAATTTTTAGACTCAGACTCAGTTGACCCTTTATATATTTTATATATATACATATATATATATTATTTATTATAATTTTTAGAATCAGTTGACCCTTTATATCTAATATATATATAATATATATTTCAACATTATATCTAATATTACAAATAATCTTTAAGGATAACATAACCCACAGAAAAGTTGAAGAGTGGTTACATATATAGATCAAGTCAAATCAATTTTGAAACAAAAATTTTGAAAAATATATTTTACATGTATAGTTGAAACATGTACATGGCATTATAATTGCAACTCTTAGGTACTATTTTCAGTCTCTTCCCTTCAGTTTCTATCAATATTTATAAAATGAACAAAAAAAGCACACGGTAGACAGCTGTATAACAGCCCATTAAACCAGAACCGCTCCAGTGCTGTAACTGACTCTTTGAAATGGATACGGCATAGACAGTAGCAGGCTTCAGTGAGAAAAGGAATTTCAAAAACAGTTTTATTATTTATTTATTTATCTATTTATTTATTTATTATTTATTGGTATCCATTCTATTCAGAACTAAGTTCTGAACAGAAGAAAAGAAAATTGAACAAAAAGCAGTTTTCTTTTTGATTGTGTGCTTCAGCCCAAACCATGTTAGTTTCAAAGAGACAGTAGAGCTGGTAAACTACACTTTAAAAGATTGGTGTGGGGTTACTTACTAAATGCTGTGTTTTTTATCCTATAGACTATCCAATCCCACAGAGTTTCAATGTTTCATCATAGAAGAAATACTCTGTGTTATTCAATTGCAGTAAAGGAAAACAAATTCCAGAAGGAAAAATAGCAACTAAAATATAGCAGAATGCATTTCTCTTAGAAATTGACATTGCTGTGTTCACTTATTTCATATACTAACAGACACCTATAATATTCCTTGTATTCTAATATCCAATATACTTATTTTATGTATTATCATTTATTTATGTTAAGATATACATAGCCATTATATGCATACTTAGATAGTGTGATATATACACATATATAATTATTTTTTTAAATGTTTTTATTTATTTCTAGGACAGAGAGAGACAGCGTGAGCAGGGGAGGGTCAGAGAGAGAGGGAGTCACAGACTGAAACAGGCTCCAGGCTCTGAGCTGGCAGTCAGCACAGAGCCCTACGCGGGGCTCAAACCCACGAACCGCGAGATCATGACCTAAGCAAAAGTCGGACGCTTAACCGACTAAGCCACCCAGGCGCCCCACACATATGTAATTATTAATACTGGTTTTGTTCTAATTTAAATTCCTACACATTACCACAGTTTTCTCATACTCTTCCTCTTTTGGTAGTGCATTTGGTAACATTGTTAGGAGAAAGATTATTTAAAGACCATTTTAGGGGCGCCTGGGTGGCTTAGTCGGTTAAGCGTTGGACTTTCGCTTAGGTCATGATCTCGCGGTTCGTGGGTTCGAGCCCCGCGTCGGGCTCTGTGCTGACTGCCAGCTCAGAGCCTGGAGCCTGTTTCAGTCTGTGACTCCATCTCTCTGACCCTCCCCTGCTCACGCTCTCTCTCTCTCTCCTAGCAATAAATAAAACATTTAAAAAAATATATTTATAAAGACCATTTTAGAATACCATTTTCTATCTTAATGAATTTCATGGCGTATAGCATAATGCATTAAACTTTTAAAATAACCCTTTTACTAATTATTTTTAAAAAATAATTCAGTTTGCACATATTATATCCAGAGTTTAGTTTAATATATAATTATATATTATTATTTTCATAAGAAATTCTTCTGTTAAGGTCTGCGATAACTTTTACTCATTGAAATTAGAAAAATACTACATTTTATTACATCAAAATTTAACAACTATAAAAGCAAAATAAGATTTTGCATGCATTTGTTTTTGCAGTTAAAATTACTTTTAATAAAAAACTTTTTTAAGAGCACTCATCTTATATTTTTACTTAATTATTATTGTATGGTAGCTACTAAAACTGATTTTCATATCTAATTTGTTAGAAACCTCTTAAACAAATATGGTAAGTGTTGATGTGTTTATCGTGAAATCATATAAGAAAAGGATGATTAGTTGGCTAAGGTAGCAAGTCTAAATGATTTCTGATATACCTTCAAAAATGACTCTAAGTAACAAATTTAACTATCCCAGTGTATTTCCAAAAATAATTATACAAGCCAAAATTTAAAAATCACTTTCTCTGAAAATCTACACTCAGTTTCATTTATAACAAACCAGCCAAACCCTCACTGCATTCATTGCTTCCTTGATACTTTCATGTTATCTCTGAATAAAGCTTTGGGTCTTCTAATACTTGTTATTTTGGTTTAACCAACATAATTCTATGAGAATCAAGGACTTGATTCATGAATATAATAACAATATGCAGATATTTATACAAACTTATGAATCAATGACATTTGTTGTGCCTATAACACAAATTTTCTATTTTAGAATATTATAATCTCCTACTTTTTGAAAAAAGAATTGGTTATAGATTTGTCAGTAAAGATTTCTATCACAGAAGAGTTTGTTTAGTATAATCAGTTTTCTTCCACTTCTGATATGTTAGTGTAGTGATAGTTGTGTGTAGTGTTTTCAAGATGGGAAACATATACACAATACTGTAGAAATAATTAAGCAAAAATATATTGTGACTCCAATTCAGTTAATTTTGTGATTCAGGTATTACTTTCTATGTAGACTGTCCAATTAGAAGGCTTTTTTTTGTTTGTGTGTTACTAATGTGTTTAAGTTTATTTATTTATTTTTGAGAGAGACAGAGTGTGAGTCAGAGACAGACAGAGAGAGAGGGAAAGAGAGAATCCCAAGCAGGCTCAGCACTGTCAGCACTGAGCTCAGTGTGGGGCTTGAACTCATGAAATGTGAACTAATGAAGCCATGAGATTTTGACCTGAGCTGAAACCAAGAGTCAGACGCTTAACCGACTGAGCCACCCAGGCACCCATCCCTGTTAGTGGACTCCTAATGATTAAGCATCTCTTCAATTTGACAGACTTTAGACTGCTAAAATACAAACCTTACAGATCAAATGGGACTGAACTTCTTTGCAGCAGTTGTGACTTGGTACTGTTGTTACACAATAGTGTTTAAGATTTCCTTTTCTTATTTTAAAGTTCTGTTCTTTTGCTGTCTCTGCAATTTATAATCATTGTTTTCCATGTCAATATTAGTATATGATGAACTATTCAGAAAGTAATTATGCATCCATGAATAACTCTTTTGGAACATGTTGTACATTTATATCAAGCAAACTCAAGAACATAAATTCTTTTAAAATTTTCATGTCCCAATATCTTGGATTTTTCAAGGCTTTGACTTAACATTCTGACTTAACAATTGCTATAGGGTACAGGTAGTATAAGACTCTGAAATGGACATATGCAAAAAAGTCTTGACATAACAGCACGTTTCTGCATTTACTTTAATGATTACTCATGGAAATATGAGAATATTTAAATAAATGCAGCCAGTTTGAGTTCCATATCATCCATTCTGATGAATATGCATCGATTCAAAGGTTTGAACAATCACATCATTCCCTTTATCTCATTTTTCATGTGAAAAGCAGGGACATTCTATTTGAAAATAACATTAACACAATGTCACGATTGAGTATTTCAATGAACAAAAGTCAGGAAAATCATTTTCTCATTTGTCTAGAGCTGTAGCTTGTCAACATAGTATGTATCTTGAAGAATAAAACTGCTAAAAAAGCATGAGATATTCCTAAATAAAACAACCATTTATTTCATTTTCCTTGCTAAACATTTTTAGAGAGGAATAAAAGGTAATCTCAAGTCATTGACAAGCTAATATTAACAATGCAGCAAACTAAATGAAAAATCCTTAAATTCTTCTAGTCAATTCAATAAAGCTTTGCCCAAGGCATGTAAAAATATGGATGATTGCAAATGAAAATAAGTAAGCCACATGGGCAAAGGGAAAATAATTGTAATCTGATGACCCACCTGGTCTCTGAAACTGAATTATTTGTATTCAATATTTAGCACAGATTGCCTGGAATTTTCCCATGAACATTCAATATTTCTAAACCGAGCCCATACTTACTCAAAACTAATGTGATGATTGAAGTGGAAAAATTCTTTAAGTTTTTCTTTTCAGGTAATTATCTCTCTGACTTGCTTAAATCTTCTACAACATAATTCAGAGTGACACCAAACAATTCCACCCTTCCCCAACTAGGTGTTTCTCTTTGTCACCTGTATTTCTTCAGAAAAGGAAAAAGAAAAGGAGAGGAATGAATTCTAATATTTATGATCTTGGGTGAATATTTTATCTCAAAGTATATGTGATTACTTTTTCTCACTAGAATCAATAGAATAATTAACGGTCAGGAAACCATTGGTTGAGAAAGATTGAAATCAGAACGTTGAACCACTTTGGTTCTGGTGAAGTTGTATTACTGATGCACTATGAGAAGCGGTAGTATAAATAAATAATGGTCATTCCGAAAGACTGTCTTGAGCTTCATCCAAGATAATTGTGCTATACTCTTACAAATGAGATTTTCTGCAGAGAGATAATGGAGTCGAGACTGTATGACATAAGTATTGGAGATGGAAATATTTGATCACAGTATTTTGAGAAAAATTAAAAAGGGATTTGAAATAAAAAGTGATAAGTGAAATGGATGAAGTAGAATAAAATCGGTATATACATTGTGAATACATGGGTTCTATTATTTTAAAAAAGTCACCATATTAAATAGTATTTCATTTGCTTTGAGAATAACAATATGCAATTTATTTCAGATCCTGGACAATTTTACAGTAATATAAAACATTTAACTATATTTTATTATAGTAGCATATTTCACATTATTTGACATTGAAAAACTTTTTTGAAGAAATAACTAATACTACATCAGGATATATTTTTTGGCCAGAATATAATTTGGAAAAAAATACTTATAAAATTAAGGGTACAGTGAGACCATTATTGGCAAAGTACATAAATCAGGATGGCTCAAAAATAGCATGATTAGACCAAGAAGTATGGGGAAAGAGCCTAGAGAAGTAAATAGCAAAAAAGGTCTCTAATATCATTGCTAAGGAATGTATACATTATCCATAGTCCCTGAGGCTGTGAGGAATTGTTAGGAGTTTGATATGATCAGATTTACATGTTGAAGATCCTCGATATGAGTATACAGAATATAATTGGGGGCAGAAGAATAGGACTGATAACATGGAAGTCAGAGATACCACTTAAGAATCCATTGCAAAAAGAAGAGAAAAATAAAGACCTAAAATGTTGCTGTGGAGATGGGACTAAAACTCTGGAGATGGAAATATATTGGGAAATATTAAAGGAGTAGAATTAATAGGATTAGGTGGCTAAATTAAATGTAGCAGATTAGTGAAATTTAAAAATCTGGAATGAAGTTCAAGTTAATTTGGAAATATCAGGAGAAATAGTGGCTTAGAGGTCCAGGGAAGAGTAGTGGTACAACTTTTAAATTGTTTCTGTGATGACTGTTTAACCTAAATCTTGACTGAAACTTCTTTTTTTAAAATTTTTTAATGTTTATTTATTTTGAGAGAGAGAGACACAAAGCATGAGCAGGGGAGGGGCAGAGAGAGAGGGAGACAGAGAATCTAAAGCAGGCTCCAGGCTCTGAGCTGTCAGCACAGGGGCCAATGTGGGGCTTGAACCCACAAACTGTGAGAGCTTGACCTGAGCCGAAGTCAACGTTTAACCAACTGAGCCACCCAAGGGCCCCGACTGAAGCTTCTTGACAAAAAAACTTTGGAAGGTTTTTTGGACCAGTGGAGGTCTCTTGTGCTTCATTAAGTAAAGATTATTATAGAGGAGCATATCCTTCCCTGTTGTGACTTAGTAGAAGAATTCAAACTCTTTCTTTATAGTTACATCATAGACATGAATGAGAATTTCTTTCATGCTACAGCCAGCCGTGTCTCCAACGCTTTAGTTTATTTGGTGGAATTAGGACTCCTAGATGGGTTATTCATATAGGAAAGTGTTAAATCATGCAGCTAGATGAAATCTCTGGCCATGGATAAGTATTATTATGCATTGGGAAGTCAGTGGGTACTAAGTTGACTTTCAAGGACTAAGCTCTTACTAGAATAGGAAGAGTAAGAAAACTTGGGCTCTGACTCAGGTTCTGTAAAGCTACCTGGCACTGATTACACTCCTCATGGCTTCTTAATTTCCACTTGTCCTGTCAGATGGTAGCTAATCCCCAAATCTTTTCCTTTCATCAGGATCTGGTTTCAAGAGAATCTTAGGCAACAACATGTCCTCAGGAGTAAGGGTGAGAAAGAGATTTGAGTGTGTTCTGTCATCTTCTGTTCCTTTTAGCTTCACAGTCCCAACTTAGCTCATTTTTTCAGTCCACATATTCTGTATCTTCACTTTTCTAACTAAAGTTTTTGTTCACTCTCATCTGCTTTTTCTGAGGAGAGAGAACACTTTTATGCTCTTCTATGCTGTTCGTGGAAACCCAGTAGAAGAATGTTAGATCCTCTCTGAATCTAATCAGTGAACCACAAACTACTCCCATCAGCCACTCTGACTCATGTCATGTTTCTGTATCGTCTGTGAACTAAGAATCATTTCCATGGTTTTAAGTGGTTGAATTTTGTGGTGTATGAAAATTATGCGCAAATTGAATTTCAGTTCCCATAAAAAATTTTCTTTTTTATGTTCTAGGATTGTTCACTCACAAAGGAGCAGTTAAAAAAGAAGTTGTGATAGAGAATATATGGCCCATTAATTCTAAAATATTTATTATCTGTCCCATTGTAGAAAGAATTTGCCAGCCTCAGGTCACGACCATTCCTTCCTTCATTAATATTGTACCAATCCAGCAGCATTCAGGACACGGAGCCTTTCTAGGGGTCTTACACTCCAGGAGGTGTGACAGCAATAGTCTTTATTTTGATAATTTTCTAGACTTCTGTGGAGTTTCGGTCATACTGTGCACTCATCCAGAGAGAAAGATGAGAGCAGCTGCTGACTCAACCACCATGTTTAACCCTCTTTTAGGCTTCCGTCCCTTTAAGTCCCTTACACCAGCATGAAGACTTTTGTGTCTCCTCTTTGTACCACTGCTCTTAGCCGTTTGAAGAAAACAAAGCATTTTCTCTGTCACCAAGAAATCCTACTCTTTTTTTTTCTTCTCTTTATTTTTTTATTATTATTATTTTTTTTACAAATAGTTTATTGTCAAATTGGTTTCCACAAAACACTCAGTGCTCAGCCCCACAAGTGTCCTCCTCCATGCCCATACTCCCCTCCTCCCCACATCCATCAGTCCTCAGTTTTTGTCAGCATTCAAGATTCTCTCATGGTTTGTCTCTCTCCCTTTCCTCCACCATTTCCACCCTTCTTCTCCCCCTTGTTCCTCCATCAAGTTCCTCCTAATCCTCCTATACGTGCACACATATGATATTTGTCCTTCTCTGCCTTACTTATTTCGCTCAGCATAACACCCTCAAGGTCCATCCATGTTGCTACACATGGCCAGATTTCATTGTTTCTCATTGCCATGTAGTATTCCATGGTATAGATAAACCACATCTTCTTGATCCATTTGTCCATTGATGGACACTTAGACTCTTTCCATGTTTTAGCTATTGTGGAGAGTGCTGCTATGAACATTGGGGTCCATGTGTTCCTATGCCTCAGCATTTCTGTATCCCTTGGGTAAATTCCTAGCAGTACTATTGCTGGGTCATAGGGGAGTTCTATTGTTAGTTTCCTTAGGAACCTCCACACTGTTTTCCAGAGGGGCAGTACTAGTTTCCATTCCCACCAACAGTGTAGGAGGGTGCCCGTTTCTCCACATCCTCGCCAGCATCTAGAGTTCTCTGATTTGCTCATTTTAGCCACTCTGACTGGTGTGAGGTGGTATCTCAATGTGGTTTTGATTTGTATTTCCCTGATGAGGAGGGATGTTGAACGTCGTTTCATGTGTCTGTTGGTCATCTGGATGTCCTCTTTGGAGAAGTGTCTGTTCATATCTTCTGCCATTTCTTCACTAAGTTGTTTGTTTTTCAGGCGTGGAGTTTGGCGAGTTCCTTATAGATTCTGGATATTAACCCTTTATCTGATATGTCATTTACAACTATCTTTTCCTATTCTGTTGGTTGCCTATTAGTTTTCTGGGTTGTTTCCTTGGCTGTGCAGAAGCTTTTAATCTTGATGGGGTCCCAATCATTTATTTTTGCTCTTGATTCCCTTGCTTTGGGGGATGTGTCAAGTAAGAAGTTGCTGCGGTGGAGGTCAAGGAGGTTGTTTCCTGCTTTCTCCTCTAGGGTGTTGATAGTTTCCTGTCTCACGTTCAGGTCCTTTATCTATTTTGAGTTTATTTTTGTGTATGGTGTGAGAAATTGATCTAGTTTCATTCTTCTGCATGTTGCTGTCCAGTTCTCCCAACACCATCTGTTAAAAAGGCTGTCTTTTTTCCATTGGATATTCTTTCCTGCTTTGTCAAAGATTAGTTGGCTGTATACTTTTGGGTCCACTTCTGAGTTCTCAATTCTGTTCCATTGGTCTATGTGTCTGTTTTTGTGCCAATACCATGCTGTCTTGATGATGACAGCTTTGTAGTAGAGGCTAAAGTGTGGGATGGTGATACCTCCCGTTTTGGTTTATTTTTCAGTATTACTTTGGCTATTCGGGGTCTTTTGTGGTTCCATACACATTTTTGGATAGTTCTAGTTTTGAGAAGTATGCTGGTGCAATTTTGATTGGAATTGCATTGAATGTGTAGAGTGCTTTAGGTAGTAATGACATCTTAACTATATTTATTCTTCCTATCCATGAGCATGGAATGTTTTTCCATTTCTTTGTGTCTTCTTCAATTTCCTTCATAAGTTTTCTGTAGTTTTCCTCATACAGATCTCTTGTATCCTTGGTTAGGTTTATTCCGAGGTATTTTATGGTATTTTGTGCAATTGTGAATGTGATCAGTTTCTTGATTTCTCTTTCTGTTGCTTCATTGTTGGTGTATAAAAATGCAACCGATTTCTGTACCTTGATTTTGTACCTTGCAACTTGGCTGAATTCTTGGATCAGTTCTAGTAGGCTTCTGGTGGAGTCTGTCGGGTTTTCAATGTAGGGTATCATGTCTTCTGCAAAGAGTGAAAGTTTGACTTCCTCTTTGCCAATTGTGATGTCTTTGATTTCCTTTTGTTGTCTGATGGCTGATGCTAGGACTTCCAGCACTATGTTAAACAACAGTGGTAAGAGTGGACATCCCTGTCGTGTTCCTGATCTCAGGGGGAAAGCTCTCAGTTCCTCCCCATTGAGGATGATGTTAGCTGAAGGCTTCTCATAGATGGCTTTGATGATGTTTAAGTAGATTTCTTCTATCCCGACTTTCTCTAGAGTCTTTATTAAGAAGGGATGCTGTATTTTATCAAATGCTTTTTCTGCATCTATTGACAGGATCATATGGTTTTTATCTTTTCTATTACTGATATGATGTATCACATTGATTGATTTGCGAATGTTGAACCAGCCCTGTAACCCAGGAATGAATCCCACTTGATCTTGGTGGATGATTCTTTTTATGTGCTGCTGGATTCGATTTGCAAGGATCTTGTTGAGAATTTTTGCATCCGTATTCATCAAGGATATTGGCCTGTAGTTCTCTTTTTTGCTGGATCTCTGTCTGGCTTGGGAATCAGAGTGATGCTGGCTTCATAAAATGAGTCCGGGAGTTTTCCTTCGATTTCTATTTTTTGGAATAGCTTGAGAAGAATTGGGATTAATTCTGTTTTAAATGTCTGGTAGAATTCCCCAGGGAAGCCATCAGGTCCAGGGCTCTTATTTGTTGGGAGATTTTTGATCACTGATTCAATTTCTTCACTCGTTATGGGTCTGTTCAGGTTTTCTATTTCTTCCCGTGTGAATTTTGGTAGTGAGTGTGTGTTTAGGAATTTGTCCATTTCTTCTAAGTTGTCCAATTTGTTGGCATATAATTTTTCATAGTATTCCCTGATAATTGCTTGTATTTCTGAGGGGTTGGTTGTCATAAGTCCATTTTCATTCATAATTTTGTCTATTTGGGTGTTCTTTCTTTTCTTTTGGATAAGTCTGGCTAGAGGTTTGTCAATTTTGTTTATTTACTCAGAAAACCAACTCTTGGTTTCATTGATCTGTTCAATTGTTTCTTTGGTCTCTATGTTGTTTATTTCTGCTCTAATTTTTACTATTTCTCTTCTTCTACAGGGTTTAGGGCATTCTTGTTGCTCTGCCTCTAGTTCCTTTAGGTGAGCTGTTAGATTTTGGACTTGCGCTTTTTCTAAGCTCTTGACATAGGCCTGCAGAGCAATGTACTTTCCTCTTAGGACTGCCTTTGCCGCATCCCATAGATTTTGAATTGTTGTGTTTTCATTTTCATTGGTTTCCATATATTTTTTAATTTCATATCTCATTGCCTGATTGGCCCATTCATTCTTTAGAAAAGTGTTCTTTAACCTCCATGTTTTTGGAGGTTTTCCAGACTTCTTCCTGTGATTGATTTCAAGTTTCAAAGCATTATAATCTGAGAGTGTGCATGGTATGATCTCTATTCTTTTATATTTATTGAGGGCTGCTTTATGTCCCAGTTTGTGATCTATCTTGGAGAATGTGCCATGCACACTTGAGAAGAAAGTAAATTCCCTGGCCTCAGGATGTAAAGTTCTAAATATATCCGTCAGATCCATCTGGTCCAATGTGTCTTTCAAGTCCATTATTTCTTTAGTGATTTTCTGTCTGGTTGACCTATCCATTGCTGCAAGCGGAGTATTAAAGTCCCCTGCTATTAGCACATTCTTATCTATAAGCTGGTTTCTGTTTGTGATTAATTGTTTTAGATATTTAGGTGCTTCCATATTCAGTGCGTAGACATTTATGATTGTTAGTTCTTCCTGATGGATGGACCCTGTAATTATTATGTAGTGCCCTTCTTCATCTCTTGTGATTGTCTTTAATTTAAAGTCCAGTTTGTCTGATATAAGTATCGCTACTCCGGCTTTCTTTTGATTTCCTGTAGCATGATATATATTTCTCCATCCTCTTACTTGTAATCTGAAGGTATCTTCCAGTCTAATATGAGTTTCTTGTAGACAGCATATAGATGGATTTTGTTTTTTAATCCATGCTGCTACCTTATGTCTTTTGATTGGAGCATTCAGCCCGTTTACATTCAGTGTTATTATTGAAATATGTGGGTTTAGAGTCTTTGTATCTTTTGTAGGGTTCATGTTTGTGGTGGTGTCTCTGGAATCTTTGTTCCTTGCAACCTTTCCTTCAGAGCATCCCCCTCAGGATTTCTTGTAGGGCTGGCTTCGTGGTGACAAATTCTTTCAATTTCTGTTTATTTGGAAAGGTTTTTATCTCTCCTTCTATTTTGAATGACAGGCTTGCTGGATAGAGGATTCTTGGCTGCATATTTTTACTGTTCATCACATTGAAGATCTCCTGCCATTCCTTTCTGGCCTGCCAAGTTTCAGTAGCTAGGTCTGTCAACACTCTGATGGGTTTCCCTTTGTATGTGAGGGCCCTTTTCTCCCTAGCTGCTTTCAAAATTCTCTCTTTGTCCCTGTATTTTGCCATTTTTACTATGATATCTCATGCAGAAGATCGATTCAAGTTACATCTGAGGGGGGTCCTCTGAGCCTCTTGTATTTCCACATTTACTTCCTTCCATAGTTCGGGGAAGTTCTCTGCTATAATTTGTTCCAGGACTCCTTCTGCACCTTTCCCTCTCTCTTCCTCTTCTGGAATTCCTATGATACAGATATTGTTGCGTTTGACTGTGTCGCTGAGCTCTCGAATTCTTCTTTCCTGTTCCTGGATCAGTTTGTCTCTTTTTTTGTCAGCTTCTTGTTTTTCTATAATGGTGTCTTCTAAACACTTATTCTCCTTTCTGCCTCTTCAATCCCTGCATTGGAGGTCTCTAATTCATTATGTATCTCATTTATTGCATTTTTTAATTCTTCATGTGTATTTTTATTTTCCATTCTGTCTGTAGCCATAGTTTCCTTGATGTCCCCTATGTTTTTTTCAAGCCCTGCTATTAATTTTACCATTATTATTCTAAAATCTTGTTCACTTATGCTGCTGATATCTGTTTTGAGCAGTTCATTAGCTGTCATTTCTTCTTGGAGTTTCTTTGGAGGAGAGCTCTTTCGTTTGTCATTTTAGTTAGCTTTCTGGCTCTTGTTGGTTTTAAAGACCTGTTATGCTCTCTGTTTCTATGAGCGCTGCTATATCCAAGAAGACTCTTTGACTTTCCAGGGCCTATCCTTTCAGAGAGTGTTTTTTGAATGGTATCTCTTTGTGTCTCTCTTTTTGGGACCTTGGTTATTTTATTTTCCTATTCATAGTGATATTTGGGACTCTCCACCTTGTGTACTGTAGCTTGTTTCTTGAGGTAGCCCTGGAAAAGAAAACAGACAGACAAACACACAGGGAGCAGGAGCACACAAACGCACAGGCGAATTCAACTAATATGGAAAGGGAGAGGGGAAAATGAAAAAGTTAAAAGAAAAAATGGAGGAGGGAGGGCGAATAATAGGGAGTATAAAATACATAAAAGGGTCAAAAAGGGGAAAAGAAAAGGAAAAAAGAAGAAAACCAATGGAGAAAGAATGGTTTATAGCATATACCTGGATTTCCCAGCTACAGTTAAATAGCTGTGTGTATGCAGTGCTGGTTTAAGAGCATAGAGAAAGAGAGAGAAGGCAGGGCGGGATGAGGCAAAATTGGAAATAGAATGAACAGGCAGAAGAGATAAGATTTTTTCAAAGAGGTAAAGGTTAGAATATGGTTGGATAGGTGAGAGAAGGATGCTGGAATTATCCAGAGAAACTATATAGTCTAATTACTCCTGAGAGAAAGAGCTGAAAATGTCGGTAGGTGTAGAATTTACATTTACTGAATGGACTCGTTGTGATTGTTTTTGCAAGCTGGCAACCAGAGTTAATCAGGTCAGTATTCTGGGGAAAAAAGAAAGAAAAGAGAAAGAAGAAGAAAAAAAGAAAGAGAAAACAAAAAGGAAAAAAAAAAGAAAAAAAAGGGAGGAGGGCACTTCTCAGCCTGGATGGGCGAGGCGTGATCCAATGCCTCAGGCGGGAGCTCTGCCTTGGCGGTTGTGGGGAGGAGCGTGAAGGTGCTCTGGTCCCTTCTCGAACCAAGCGCTGCACCTCGCTTTTTTGGGCGTGTAATCTTCCCGTACCGGCGGCGCAGCTGAAGTTGGTTGCACTCTTCAGCCCAGGCTAGTTCCAGTTTCCAAATACCCGTCCGCGCGCCCCGCTGAAGTTGCCTTAGACACAGCTTCCCAGGCAGCCCCCTCGGGCTATTCCAGGCCCCCTGCTGAGCTCTGGGGGCGGAGTCAGAATCGCTGCTTCCTTCTCTGGGTCAGGCTGGCGCGCATGCGCGGGGGCTTGCCTGCCGGGTCGGCGTAGCCTGAGCCCGCAGGAGTGAGGAAAACCGGGTCCCTCTATGGCTCGTCACCCGAAACACGAACTCACAGGCAAATTTCCCAGTTTTTAGCTCTTTGCCTTCCCTCTCGAGTTCCAGCCAGCCAGGAGCGCGGACGCCCGGTGTCTGCGCTTCTCTTTCAGGGGCCCCAGCCACCCTGGAGCTACAATGGTGGCAGGCGCGCCGCCACTCTGAAGTCCAGCGCCAGGAACAGCACAAAGAAGCAGTTTATGTGCTCAGCTCCCCCCGGGACCAGTTGGCGCGAGGGGACCTGGTGTGCAGGTATTTGGCAAGTCCGGTCTTTCTATGCACCGAGCGGAGGTTTTTCCCCCCGAGCGGAGGTTTTTCTGTTTTGGACTCTCTCCTTTTCCCCTCTCACTCCCCGTAGAGGGTAGAGGGGGATCGCCTCCCACCCTGGGGTCTCCGATCCCGGCCCGATTTTATCTTCCCCGGTTCGCACTCACGTTAGAAGGCTCTCTCAGTGGATTCTGCGTCCTATTTCTCCCAGTCTCTCAGGTTTTATAAGGTTTTCAATGGCTTCAGATCTTTTCTGTGTGATGTATGGGCGCGAGTGCAAGTACGGAGCTCCTTACTTCTCCGCCATCTTGCCCCCTCCAAGATATCCTACTCTTATGACAGAAACCCTATACATGAAAGCTATTATCTCTGCTGTGAATTTATAAATTCAATTTTAGAGCTCAAAATTTGCTTCTATGTAAACATTATCCTGAGGACAAGTATTTGTAGAAAGCAGTTGATTACCTGTGAATTGTGAATTACGAAGCCTGGGTGTGCAGAAGCCAGGGGGAATTTCCCATATTTCCTCTTGTTACCATTTATTGAATACTAATTGTTTGTCTCTTTGCTTACTTTTTTTTTTTCAGGTACTGTAATACAGGGTTCACCTGTGTTTCACTTTACTTGAGGATAACGATAGTACTATAAGTGAGACTCTATTATTATTCAGTTTCTTAAAGGAGGAGATAGAGATACACAGATATTAAGTAATTTGTCAGAAATGCTTACTTAATAAATGATGGAGGCAAAACTTGAACCCTTGTTTATATGACTCCCTGTATGAGAGAGACAGACAGACAGAGATACTGAGGGAACATTGTTTAAAATCAGAAAAGGCAGACAAGGATACTAATCCTGGATAAAATTTTGCTCACATTGTTACCCTAACATGTATTGGGTGCATAAAGTAAAAGTATCCATCCAGCACTTTAAAGCATAGTTCTCAATGCCTCCATAGTCATTATTATTGTGAAACATATGAGGATCATTTGTTAAAAACCATAACTATTCTGAAGTTATTACTGATATGTGCAATAGTGAATTGAAAGTTTGAACACTTCAGTGTAGTATGTACTCTAATGCATGATTATCATGGTGATGTGTGGTAGGTTGTGGTGTGGTCAGCAATGGCAGAAGGGAAATATGGCAAAATATATACCCTGGGAGAGTTTCTTATAACCCTCTTTCCTAAGTATGCATTTACATTATTTCCCTAATCTGTTGAGGTGTCCTCTTCATGTTGTTGGGTTTTCAAAAATATTTTCCTTTCATACATGAAGCTGATTTTTCAAGAAAATTTTAACAGTCTAGATATTTTGGTGAGGGTGCAGTTTTAGAAATGTTTCATTATTAGAGGATATCAACAGTTATCAAGGCTAATCCAGCATAAAATATTTTCAAAGCATAATTTTCTTTAATTTACAGTTCACAATTTTCAGCCATATAGAGAAAATGTGAATAAAGCATTTTTAAGCTTTAAACAAATATCTGTGTATCTGTGTCTACAAATCTGGATGAAAATACCTGTATGTAATAGGTGATGCAAATTACTCTTTTATACATGTAGGGCCTAGTGACATGCACATAAAAGAATAACAAAAAATAAAAGGCACATTGATTAAAAGGAAAAAAAAGAAAAAAAATGTCATCCCCGTTAGTGTTTGCCATTGCTAAGAATTGTTTCCTTGACCATACGTGAGAGATAGCAAGACTTTCATATTGTAAATGGAAAATAACAGAGAAATTAAAAACATAATTACTCATCATGGTTTAATTTGCTTTCCTACACTGGCATAAGATATTTGGGGCACATTGCCTTCAAGAAAATACCATTGTTATTAATTTCCTAGAGCTGCCATAACAAAATACCATAAATGTTTAAAGGAATAAAACTTTATTCTCTCACAGTTCTGCAGGCTGGGAGTACACAATCAGTTATTGGCAGGGCTGTGCTCTTCCTTAAGGTCTGAGTTAGAATTAGGGGAGATCTTTCCTTGCCTATTCTAGTTTCTGGTTATTGCTGTAATCCCTTGGCAATTCTGGTTTGTTTTGTTTTGTTTTTAATGTTTGTTTATTTTTGAGAGAGCAAGCAAAAGAGAGAGCACACAAGCGGCGAAGGGGCGAGGCAGGGCAGAGAGAGAGAGGGTGACACAGACTCTGAAAGCAGGTTCCAGGCTCCAGGGAGTCAGCTCAGAGCTGAGGTGGGACTTGAGTTCATGATCATGACCTGAGCCCAAGTCAGATGCTTTACTGACTGAGCTACCCAGGCACCCTCCTTGGCAATTCTTGGATTATAGACACATCATTCCATCTCTGCTCTAGGGTTACATAATAATATTACTGTGTGCGCCTGTCTTTGTCACTGTGTAGAAATATCCCACCTTCTTATAAATACACCAATCACTAGATTAGGGCCCACACTAATTCAGTATGACATCACCCTGACTTTATTACATCTGCAAGGACCCTACTTCCAAATATGGTCACAGTCATATATGCCAGGGGTTAAGACTTCAACATGTATTTGGAGGAGAATAAAACACAATTTAATCTGAAACATATCTAATACATTAAAATTATTTCAACCTAATAATTATTAAAGGGATGGTGGACATATACCATTAAGTTGAATATGCTATCTGAATAGCAAATATGATTCAAATGCATTTATATCACAGTTCATAAGAAATTCAGATGCCTTACTTTTCTTATTGAAATTCTTATTAAGATAATTTTAAGTTACTATTTTAAAATATTTTCTTTTAATTCAAATTATTTAAAAAAATAACACAGAGAGATCTCATGTAACTTTTATGCAGTTTCCACTAGTGATAACACCTCACAAACTATAGTAAAATATCACAGCCAAGGTTTTGACATTGATGTAAGCCACACATTTTATTCAAGTTTTTCTGATACTTTATTTGCACTTCTATGTGTATATATCTGTTTTGTTCTATTCAGTTTTATAACATGAGTCTGTGTATCCACCATGGTAGTTAAGAGTTGGGGCAGTTCTGTCACCACAAGTATCTCTTGTGCTGTACTTTTAAATAATAATCATATAAATTATATAAACTTTTCCTGCCCCTACCTTCCCATTAGCCCCTAGCAATTACCAGTCAATTCTCCATTTCTAAAATATTTTCACCTTTTATAATTATACAAATGGAATATATAGTTGAAACCTTTTGAGACTGGCCTTTTTTTTTAACTAGCATGATTCTTGCAGTTTCATCCAAGTTCTCACCTATTATCAAAAGTTCTTTCATTTTTACTACTGAGTAGCATTCCATGGTATGCATGTATCAGTTTGTGTTAATCATGCCATCTCTCCTGGTTTTAAAAGTAAAATCTTATCTTACTTACTGTTTAAATAGACATAACTTATCTGAGTTCATTCCAAATATTTTTATCTTTCTTTTCCAAAGTTCTTAAGTCATTTTGTTATAGAATTCAGTGTAAGAATTTTGTATTGGTTCTTAGGTTTTTTTGATGGGTTTGAGTGAGAACTGTCTGAAATTATAGATTGCTAAACCATACAAGAATGAAGAGCAGACCTTTGGGTATTGTTCAATTTCCTTCTCCTTCTCCCTTCCAGGTTTTCCTGGAATGAATTCTTAAATGTAAAAAGTATAATGGTAAATCTTCTTCCCCTTTCAAAAGGGGGATAGCAGGTGTGTGTTACATAAAAGATGTTATTTGTTATAAGTATGAGAAAAAGATATACTAGTTAATATTACATGAAATATGACCTCATCATGTAGAACTTAAAAGACAATGGTAGTCATTCAGATTTTTCCCATATGCAAAAGAAGAGGGCTTATGTTAGTAAAACTGGGAAAATAACCAAGATGTTTTGTCAAAAAAGATTCTCCAGGGACACCTAGGTGGCTCAGTTGGTTGAGCGTCCGACTTTGGCTCTGGTTACGATCTCACTGTGAGTTTGAGCCCCGCATCAGGCTCACTGCCCTCAGTCCCATCTCTCTGAGTCCCTCCCCTGCTCACACTTTCTCTCTCTCTCAAAAATAAAATAAACATTATCGAAAATGATTCTCCAACAGAATACTTCTTATAGCTTATTCTTTGCTTTTTCACATTATTTTTGGCATCAAACTTAATCATTGGTTTATGAGAACATAAAAGGAGAAATTATAATCTATTCCACTAATTATATATCATAATTCTTTACCCACATAATTATTTCAGCAGTCTTCTCAAAATCTTTATGAGAAAATCACTTTGTTTAATTTTACAGATATTAAAATCTAAGTTCAAAACAAGTGTAAAACACAAAGATGATTAGAGCACAGATTTTGACATTAACCATATCTAGATTTAAACTTGGTTCTGCTATTACTAACTGTTAAAACATATGCAAGTTACATAAACTCTTGAACTCCAGTTTTCTCATCTATATCATGGAGCTAATAATAGCTATCATTTTTCATAAATAAGTTAATCAGCATATATAAAACACACTGAAGATACTTCCTGGAATGGACTCAGTTCCTAGATTTTAAAATTGTTATTTAAAAGCATTAGTATTTTCAGTTAAGTTAAAATGGGCAATATTGGGGCACCTGGGTGGCTCAGTCAGTTAAGTGTCCGACTTCAGTTCAGGTTATGATCTCATAGTTGGTGGGTTCTAGCCCCGCGTCGGGCTCTGTGCTGACAGCTAACTCAGAGCCTGGAGCCTGTCTTCGGATTATGTATCTCTGTCTCTCTCTTACCCTCCCCTGTTGTGCTGTCTCTCTCTCACTTTCAAAAATGAATAAAAAACATAAAATAATAAAATAATATGACAATATTTAAAAGATAATAACTGATAAATTACAGAGGACTTTAGATATATATCAGTTTCACTGATCTAGGTTTGTTGTAGTAACAAATTACTCTAAATCTTGATAGTTAAAAATAACAAAGGTTTATTTCCTACTATTGTTGTATGTTCATCTTATGTCAGTAGATAGTTTCTGCTCAAGTCACTTTGAAAAGTAGTTTCATGATACCTACAATATTTTTTTTTTTTGTTTTGAGAGAGAGAATGAGAGAGAGAGCATGAGAGAGTGAGAGTGTGAGTAGGAGAGAAAGAGAGAGGGTGAGAGAGAGAATCCTAAGTAGGCTCCATGCCCAAAGTAAAGCCCGATGATGTGGGGCTTTCATGACTTGAACTGAAATCAAGAGTCAGACACTCAACTGCCTGAGCCTCCCACATGCCCCTTCTATAACATTTTGAATGTTAGTCACTGTACCAGAGAACAATAATTTTATGAAGTACCCATTGTCTCCTAAGACTACGTACTCATGACTCCTCTCTTTTGATCATAGTTCATTGGCAAAAGCAAATTACATGACTGCATTTGAAATTGAGGGGTAGAGAAATGGCTATCTTATCATATACCTAGCGTGTGAAACAGCACCAGCAGTTTTGTTAACAGAACTAATACCCTTTTCCGTTATCCTGTAATAGCTCCAAATTATAGTTCTCTATTTTTTAGTCTATGGAAACACAAAGATGTGAAAAATTTCTAATTCCCATATGGAACATTTTGTGGATACCAATAAAAGTGATGGGGAAGATGACTTTTAAATAAGGACTAAAATGGGAGTAACTGGGTGACTCAGTTGGTTAATCATCTGACTCTTGATTTCAGCTCAGGTTGTGTTCCTGTGGCTTCGTGGGTTTGAGCCCTGTGTCAGGCTCTGTGGCTGGCGGCACAGAACCTGTTTGGGATTCTCTCTCTTTTCCTCTCTCTTTGTCCTTCTCCCACTCATGCTGCCCCTCTCAAAATATATGAATAAAACTTTTTATAAAAAAGAACAAAATGACATTTTTCTTCCTTACCACCACATATCCATGTATTCATTCTCAAAATCAGCTTTGAGTCTCTAATATGTGGTGGGCATTCACTGTATCTCTCATCATTCTCATACTCTAAGTCAGTGGTGATACTGTTTCTTGTATCTCCTGGGTAGAAAAGAAGAAATAAAAACTGGAATTTGATCCCCAGTGAAACAAGTGGCAAAAAGAACAGCAAACCCCAAAATGTGAAAACAAAAAGTAATTGTGCTTAATCAATTCAAGTGATGGGAAAGGATAAAAACAGCTAAGAAGTACTCACTGTTGTCTAACCTGTTCAGCATCTGAAAATGATATTTCCATGTCAGACTTCCTGACAATAAAACATAGAGTTTGTAATGGAATCTTGCATAAAAGCTCTGCAGCTGAGAGCTCATTAGTTTGTTGACAAAGATGTCAGCTGAGACTTTTAATATATATATATATATATATATATATATATATTAAATATGTCAGTAGAAAATAAATGAGGTTGGATTTCAGAGATATGTGAATACAGTTTGGTGTCACACATAGTCATATAAATATTCTTTATCTAACACTTTTGAGTCACTAATAAAAGTTGTTCTGATTTGCCACTTGTACTTGATAAATGGAGATAAAATGTGCTCATGTAAAATAATCCATTTTTAATGTAAATATATACTTAGTTATAGCCCCTAGTGTAAGTATGTATGTAAAATATGAAATCTAGTCAATGCACACAGGCTGTGCTTGATTACTCTACCTACAAGGGGTTAAATATGTGATTTGAATTATCCGATTGAGGAAGAAAACATGAGGAAGAAAAGATGAAGTACAGGGGGCTTCTTTTCTCTTGCTGACTGAATGTTTTGGGTTCCGACACACAGTCACTAACAAATACAAAAAGACCCTAAGCTGAGGATGCATCTGAGACCACTCTCCACTGACTTTCTAATCACAAATACTTATTCAGTGATTTTTCCTAGCCTTTCACTTTATATGTATTTTTAATCATTTCAAAAACTCTATGAAATATTAATATCCCAGGTGTAAGGAAGAACTGCACTCAGTGAAGTTAAGCGACTTATTCAAGGTCTGAAATGAGTAGTAATTTGAATTTGGGTTCTCATACATGCTTTAATCATGCTAG
This sequence comes from Proteles cristata cristata, assembly GCA_017311185.1. Lineage (NCBI taxonomy): Eukaryota > Metazoa > Chordata > Mammalia > Carnivora > Hyaenidae > Proteles > Proteles cristata. The sequence continues at coordinate 467,547 of JAESUZ010002153.1, forward strand.
ACTTTGTTTAGTTTCAGGGATGTTCTCAGCCCTTTGCTCTCTCAGAGTTCAGAATTTTTATAGATGTACCACTCTCCTCCTTTCCTGGGATCTGGCAAACTCACTTTTCTTTCCAATTTGCAGCTTAACTGTATCCCTAATTATTGCATGTGGACTCCTTGATGGCAGTTAAAAAACCATAGTGTAGTGGCCAGAATAAAAGCCCCCCCGCCAAAGACAAACACATTCTATACCTCAGAAACTGTGGATGTGTTACCTTACATGGCAAAAAGGATTTTGCAGACGTGATTCGGTTAAAGATCATTTGATAGAAGATTGTTATCTTGGTGGGTCTAATTTGAGACACAAGTACTCTCATAAGAGGAAGGTGGGAAGGCAAGAAGGAGGGGAATGTGGAAACAGAAGCAGTCATTGGCATGGTAAGCTTTGAAGATGGGTGAAGGGGTCATGAGTCAAGCATTTCAGGTGACTCCTGAAACTGGAAATGGACTCTCTTCTAAAGTCTTCAGAAAGAATTCCACTTGCTGACAAGATGATTTTAACCCATAATAGCACTCTGGACTCTGACTTCCAGAACCGTGAGATAGTACATTGTGTTGTTTAGGACACTAGGCTTGTGGCAATTTCCTATTTGAACTATAGGAAACTAACACAGGTATCTCATCAAAGTCTTAACTGATCCCTTCAGCATTAACTTAATGTCTTCCATCAACAAAAGTCCTCATAAATAAAATTGAGTACAACAAGGTGAGGTTAGGTTTTAGAAGCATGGTGTTGTGAAGTAAGAAAACAGTCCTTATAATATGGATCTTTACTTGAACCTGTCATATCTATTATGTCTTTCTTTCCACCTGTAATATCTACATATCATGGGGAAGAGAAAGCAACTTGATATAATTAAAAGAAAATTGTAGCTTTGAGTTCTGGTTTTTCTACTGTGAGAACCCTCTAGAAAAAATTAAACCCTGAAGAAGTGTTTTCTTGTTTTTTGTTTTTTTATTTTCATATATATCACCTAGAGATTGAATCAACAGAGAGAGTAGAGAATTTTCTAAAAGAGAAGATGACAAAGACTGCCTAGAGGGCACTGGAGACATCTATCAAGACAACATAACCACATAGGTTACATTTATACATCAATGTAGAGTTTAATGATTTTAAGAGTTTTCAGTACCATTATATATATATTTTCTGTCTTCGTTTTAATAAATAATAGTTACAGTCTTATGATGGATAGTACTTCAACCAGAGCACATCATGATCCAATGACATGTATAAATTCTCATGTGTCCCAGGTGGTGAAGATGAGATTTCAGTTGAGTACTGGTTGATTCCAAAGTCCTTTTCTTAACCACCAATGGGTAAAGCATTAGACATTTGACTATAATGTCTGTGTAGAAAATCTTCTCAGTGTTTGACAACAGAAATGCCCAGCGTGGTCCTGCACTACCACAAAAGGATTCATGAAACCTGAAACGGGAAATCTTACGGTCAAAGGAAGGTTTCAGACCAGGGCCTCTTAAAGTCTGTCTTGGGAAGAATTAGGTCTTTGTTTCTTTGCTTTAATTCCTTTCATTTTTTCAACATTTTGTAAGTCCAATACTTTGTAAAAGACTGTAAAAATATATTTCAGATTTGGGTTTTTTATTTATTGGCTTCAAAAATTGATGACTGACACTAGTTTGTGTACCACTCTTCATGTAGCAGTGTCTTAGCACAGCGATCCACATATTATATTTGCAAAATGGATCAATTTAACACAAAATAACAAAATAATAGCACTTTGCTCCTAAAACCCCTACTAAATATTACAGATACCTACATGTTCCTGAAGCAAAGGTCAATAACTCAGAACTCCACACAGGAGATTTCCTAAAATTTCTATTCAAACTTTTATCCTAATCTGCAATTGTTCCAACTTACAGCGGCAGCTAAAATATCTTCTTTTATCTACCAATACCACACTCCCTTTACAAATAACTGTTTATCACCCTGCGCCACCTCTCCCTAAAATTTTCCTCAACCCTACCTGCTGACCATAGTGGGCTAATTTTACATAGCCTAAGAACTTGATGATTTTGTAGCTTCCAGTCCAGGCTCATTTTTCTCTCTTCCTCAGTCTTCCCATCTGGGAAAAATAATAGATAGATAGATAGTAGATAGATAGATACATAGATAGATACATAGATACATAGATAGATACATGCATACATACTAACATACATACAATACTGTGTTTACCTAATGAGGTTATTACAAACTTCAGTATGTTTTCTAAATGTTGTAAAATTATTATTTCTCATAAAGAGAAGCCCAACTCTTTGCCTGAGAAGTATAGTTTTTTGTATTTAAAATGAGTTTTGGGGTGCTTGGGTGGCTCAGTTGGTTGAGCATCTAACTTCATCTGGGGTCATGATCTCATGGTTCATAGGTTTGGGCCCTGTGTCAGGCTCTGTGCTGACAGCTCAAAGCCTACCATATTGTCTTTGTTTTCTAATTATCTCAATTATTTGTTTCATTTTTTCCTCATAATATACCTCCTTTTAGATTAATTGGGTATTTTTCTGATTCCCTTTTATCTCCTTTTTAGACTCATAAGCTGTAACTCTTTGTTGTGATAATTTAGTGGTTGTATTAGGGTTTATAGTATACATTTGTAACCTCTATGATAGATGGTATCTTCATTGTTGTTTTTTCTTCTACTTAACATATTCTGTTTGTTTTTTTAGGTGGTTTAGACAGAAGGGTCAATCTGACTCTTATTATTCCATCTTTCTTGGAATAAAAGTTCTATTGAATATAACTTTATCTTAATGTTCCTCTTCTGGAATTGTCCTATATATATGTATATATACATACATGTACACACATGTATATACACATATATACATACATGTATATATACACATGTATATATATGATACCCCACTGCATTATATTACATAATGTAAAAATTTAGAAAAAAAGGAAACTTCTATCCTCTGCTCACATACTTAAAAAACATAGAACCTATTTAAATAATCAGATATTGACAATTAAATAGCAAGTTTGGTACTCTTAGAAATTGATCAGTAACTTTAGGCTATGGTTTATGGTTTTAGTGGTTGTGTCTTCGTGACCAAAGACTTAAGTAAAGGCTAAAAAGTAGCTAAAGTGGAAATGAATAATAGTCTTGCTTACTTAAAAAAAATTGCCTATGTGTAATGCTCACAGAACAACATGCATGAATTCCGATGTCGAAATACATTTTTTAAAAATGTTGGCAACTTATCATCAGTAAGTTGTGAACTATACCAAAATAGCTGAAGATGATCAATAGAAAATCGCCACACTATCTAATATCATTGTTTTCAGTCATGTGACTATTGAGCACATGAAATGAGTTTAGTGTGACTAAGTAACTGGATTTTAAAACTTACTTAATTTTTACTTAAATTAAAAATTTTAAACTATAAGGTTTTAAGTATGATTGGGACCACTTATGTTTGTGAACCTAATTCTTCAATCTGCAAATTTGATAAAGTGTATGTACACATTAATATTTCTGATGAACAGTTAGACAAGTTGAGATGTACTGTAAGTACAAAATAGACACTATAATTTGAAGACAGTATAAGGGAAAAAAGAACCAAAAATATTTCATAAATGTTTTTTTCATATCAATACCTGCATAAATAACTTTTTGCTATATTGGGTTAAGTAAATTACGTTATAATTTTTTCATATTTTACTTTTTGTTTTTTGATGTAGTTACTGGAAAGTTTAAAATCATATAAAGTCTGGTATTATATACCTATTGAATTAGTGTTGATAGTTGTAATTATGTTTTGATATGTACATCAAATATTTAATTTATTAAGAAATAGTTTGAAAAGTCAGCATATTCTGTGGCCATAAGCTAAGAAGACTAAAAATATCATAGACACTCCATTATAAAAGAAGTCCTACATACTAAGAATTTTACTAGAAATGCAGATCTGAAACCTGTCACTGAATTTTGCTACTTAGGCATACATTTTTAAATGATGAATTAATCACCATAAATCAAAGAAATTGAAAAATGAGACAACCAGTCTGTCTTTTGGGAAACAGAGAGAGAAAAGAAGGGCAAAAGTGTCATCAAGGCTCTAGACATTGCTAACCAGCAGTTTAATGTTTGACAATTTATTCAGACCCTGATTCCTTAAAGAATTTAGGTGAAAAACTCCTTTCTACATTAATTTCATAAATATGAAAAGAAATAAGTCAACAAATATATCATTACTATGTGAAACACAGAATTTTAAGTGTACGGTTAGGTAAGTAAGATTGAAACAGGACAATATGTGAACAAATGTGTTAGATATGATAGAGATTATTTGAAACATAATGAGATACCCCTGAGTTTGACTTCTGAGAAATGTGTGAAGGTAAAGGCTAAGCTATTTTAACAAATAATGAAATAGAAGCTTATCTCCTTTTCAAGTTTTGTCTGGTCTATCCAGGCTTTCAGGGCAAGTACTACTAAACACTGTTATTTGGCGGCTTAGGCTAATTCTATATATCGTATGATCCCCTAGGGTGTTGATATTGTGTATGTAGTTAAATCTAGATTGCTGCAGTATCTTTATGCTGATTCATGAGAAGTAGGGAAAATAAATCCAGGGCAATTTACTTTTAAGGAAGTCATATGGAAGTTGCCCATATTACTTCTGCTTACATACCATGAATAAGAATTTAGTGACATGGCCACAGAAGCTACAAGGGACACTAGAAAATATATTCCCAAATGGGCTGTTATATGCCCAGCTAAAATTATTTTATTGTGTAACAGTGGGAATAATGAGGCCTACTAGAGATAAAGAAACCTGGTTGTGATTGATTATCTAAAAGCATGGACTTATGCTTTAACACATGTGCACACTGGCACAGTGATATGTACATAGCACAGCCAAATTTCAATAGCAAATGTGGATTTTTCTGGTTGTGTAATTTTTTCTAGAAATGTTGAAGGAAAACATAATTAGTTGTAAGGAGAGTAATCTTAAGGAGAACTGTAGAATTGTCATAAATTCTTATACTTTTCAATGTGGTCGCATCATTATTGATCATTACGTCTACAGAGATTTGGGGGGAAAAGGGAGAACAATGTTTGGAGAACAATTTGCAAATTTTATTTCTGCCTTCATTATTTCAAAGTCTTTTAACTTTGAGTGAATTTCTTAGTCTCTGAGTTTCACCTTTCCTATATTTAAAAATGAAAGAAGAAAACATATTTCCAATTATTTTGTGGAGGGGGGTTAAATGAGAAAATATATGAAACTACCTAGAATATGGTTAACATTCAGTATTTATTATGTAGGTAAATAAATCAAGGAAAAATGAGAATCCGTATAGGGTTTATGTTGTGTACTATAATGACCGTAAGTATATTTTGCATAAAGAACTTCAACAAAGAGTGTTTGGAAGAGATCAGATCATAGGTCTTACAGGCCATGGTAGTGATTTCGAACTTATCTTTGGAGCACTGAGAAGCCATTGAAGAGTTTAAAGGAAGTCAATTTTAGGATTACATGTTCATATTTTACAGGGATTACTCTAGGTTCCAGGTGTAGAGGAAAAAAAAATTTAATGTATATTTTGAACTAAATTAAAATGAAAATGCCACTTAACAAAATATTTGTGGGCTGTAGCAAAAGCACTGCTTAAAAAGAAATGGATAGCAGTGAATGTATATATCAGAAAAAACAGCTAAAATTAATAGTATAAGATTTCACCTTATGAAATTAGAAAAAGGAAAGCATAGTATACCCAAAATAAGCAGAAGAAAATAAATAGTGAGAAATAGAGCAGAAATCAATAAAATTGAAACTAAGAAATCAATAGGAAAAAAAAGTCAGTAGAACCAAAAGCTGGTTATTTTGAAAAATCAAAAGAATCAATAAGTCTCTAGCCCAAATAACTAGGAAGAAAAGAGAGAGGATTCAAACTACCAATAGTAGATATGTAAGAGGGATATCACTTTAGAGCTCATGAAAATTAAAAGAATAATAAATAACATGAATAACTCCATGCTCACAAATTATATAACCTGGATGATTGTGACCAATTCCTAAAACATGCAGTTTTTCAAAACTCACACCATAAGAAATAAATGATTTGATCATGCCTGTATCTATTAAAGGAATTAGATCAATAGGTGATAATCTTTGAAAACAGAAAAAAGCAGATCCAGGTGTGTTCACTGGTAAATTCTTCCAAACATTTAAAGAAGAAATTATAGGGGCGCTTGGGTGGCTTAGTCGGTTAAGCGTCCGACTTTCGCTTAGGTCATGATCTCGCGGTTCGTGGGTTCGAGCCCTGCGCCAGGCTCTGTGCTGACTGCCAGCTCAGAGCCTGGAGCCTGTTTCAGTCTGTGACTCCCTCTCTCTCTGGCCCTCCCCTGCTCACACTATCTCTCTCTCTCTCTCCTAGAAATAAATAAAACATTTAAAAAAAAATAAAGAAGAAATTATACCAATTTTCTACAGTCTTTTGTGGAGAAGGAATTATTTCTTATCTTTGTAGGATAAGAAGCAGAGGAAATACTCCTAACTCATTCCATGAGGCCAGCATTACCCTAATACTAAAACCTGGAAAAGGCATTCCAAGGAAAGAAACTAAACCATTATCTCTCATCAATAATTATGTAAAAATTCTCAACAAAATATCAGCAAATCAAATGTAACAATGTATAAAAAGCATTTTACATAACCAAGCCAGATTTGTCTCAGATATGCAAAGCTGATTCAACATTTGAAAATCAGTTATATTTTCAAATGTAATCTGTCATATCAGTAGGATAAAATAAAGCCATGATATCATATTAATAGGTGAAGAAAAAGCACTCAGTGGCAACCTTTATCCATTCATAATAAAAATCCTCAATAAAGTAGGAATGCCAGGGAACTTTCTCAACTTGAGTAGCGATATCTTAAAGGAGCTACATGTAACATTCTATTTAATAGTAGGAAACTTGACGCTTTCCCACTAAGATCGGGAACAAAGGAAGGATGTCCTCTCACTACCTCTTTTTAACATTGTGGTGGAAGTTGTAGGTAGTGTAATAAGATAGGAAAAGGAAATGTAGACAGATTGGGAGAAAATAAAACTATCTTTCTTTTTGTAGATAAAATGTTCATCTGTATATAAATCTGAATTTCCAAAAAATCTTCTGGAACTAATAAGTTATTATTATAAGGTTGCAGGATACAAGGGTAATACACAAAAGTCAGTTACTTTCTTATATCCCACAATAGAGAGTGAAATTTGAAATTTAAAATGGAGTAATATTTACATTGGCATCCTTCAAAAGTGAAATAGGTATAAATCTAACAAAATTTGTATAGGACCTATATGAAGAAAACTATAAAACTCTGATTAATAAAATTAAATAAATGAGGCACAGTCCATCTTCACTGATAGAAAGACTGACTATTGTCAAGATGTCATTTTTCCCCAAATTGATTTTATTGATTCAATGAAATCCCAATCAAAATCCCAGCACGTTATTTTGTGAGTATTGACAAACAGATTCTAAAGTTTATATGGAGAGGCAAAAGATGAAGGATGGCCAACACAACATGAAGAGAGAAGATCAAAATTGGAGGATTGATAATATTCAACTTTAAGATTTACTATAAAAATAGAGTACTGAAAACAGTGTGGTATTTGTGATAGAATACACAGATCAGTGTAACTGAATAGAGAGTTCAGAAGTATATTCACATATATATAGTCAACAGATCTTTGACCAAGGAGAAAAGCAAAACAGTGGAGCAAAGATAGCTTCTTAACAAATGAATCTGGAACAACTGGATATATGTATACAACAAATAAGCAAAAACCAAACCAAAACCAACAAAAACTAGACATGGACCTTACACCATTCACAAAAATGAACTAAAAAATTATTGATCTAAATGTCCAATACAAAACTTTAAAACTGGGAGACAGACTAGGTGATCTTGACTATAGCAATGACTTTTTTGATACAAATCTAAAGGCACAGTCTATAAAAGAAAAATTGTTGAGCTAGACTTCATTAAAACTAAAAACTACTCTGGAAAAGACAACACCAAGAGAATGAGAAGACAAACCACTGATTAGAAGAAAATATTTGCAAATACCACTTCTAATAAAGGACTGTTAGCCAAAGAGTGCAAAGAACTTAATAATAAGGAAACAGCCCAATTAAGAAATGGTCCAGTGACCTTAACAGAAACTTCACCAAGGAAGATATTCAGGTGGCAAATAAGTACGTGAAAAGATGTTCAGCATCATACATCATCAGGGAAATGAAAATTAAGACACTGGTATACCGTTACACACGTATTAGAATGTCCAAAATCTGAAACGCTGACATCAAATGCAGATGAAAATGTGGAACAACGGAAACTATCCTACATTGCTGGTGGAAATGTAAGATGGTACAGACACTTTGGAAGGCAGTTTGGCAGATTGCTTATAAAACTAAACACACTATTTGCATATAATCCAGCAATCCCATTCCTGATGTTCACCCAGAGGAGTTGAAACTTATTTTAACACAAAAATCTGTACATGGATTTTTATGGCAACTTCATTCATAGTGGCCTACTCTTGGAAGCAACCAAGATGTCCCTCAGTAGGTGAACAGAAAATAAACTGTGATATAACCAAACAATGCAAAATTATTCAGTACTCAAATGACCTATCAAGCTATGGAAGAACATGGGGGAAACTTAAGTACATATTATTAAGTGAAAGAAATAACTCTGAGAAGGCTACATACTGTATGGTTCCAATAATATGGTGTTCTCAAAAAGGCAAAACTGGTGAGAAAGAAAAAAAATTCAGTGATTGTCAGAGGCTGGGAGAAGGAGGATTGCGGTAGGTGGAGAACAGGATTTGGGGGGCAGTGAAAATACTCTGTATGATACTATAATGGTAGATGTACATAATTATACATTTATCAATACCAACAGAATATACAACACCAAGGTAAACCCTAATATAAATTACAGATTCTGTTGGTAGGTTCATTATTTGTAGCAAATGAACTGCTCCAGTTTATTTGAGGTGGGGTGAGAGGAGGCTATCCATGTATAGAATCAGGGGGTATATGGGAAATCTCTGTACCTTCCTCTCAATTTTACTTTAAGTTTAAAACTACTGTAGAAAAATTACCTTAAAAATGTCATGTGTGCCATATAATTCCATTTATATAATGTCCAAAACTATATATGACATTACAAAATGCTATTGGTTACATAGCAGTATGTAAAGAACATATTTTGTGAAGAACACGGGGACCGTGATTGGGAAGGATCAAAGGAGATCTTCTTGGGTACAGATTATGTCATATTTTTTGACCTTGCTGGTAGTTCCTGAGTTTGTTCATACAGTGAGGATTCATGGGGCTTTACCTTTAGTATATTTGCACTTCAATTAAAAACAAAAAAGAAAGAAAGAAAAAAAAAAAGAAATATCTAACCTAGAGCCCCTGTTCTTATTTTGCTTTCTCCACATAGAAACTGTTGTTTAACTCCTAAGAATACATGGTTTAAATTTAGAACATGGCGAAATGGAGTGGAAAGCTGTGAGTGAGAGATCCATGCTGAAATCAGGGTCACAGGATATGAAAGAAATATAAATGAACTAAATGATTATTATCTTGGGCTGAAAATCAATGTATATATAGGAAAATATACTTATTTTAATATAGGGAATCTGGAAAATATGGCATTACAAGCAATTTAAGGTATACAGGATATTACTTACCACAGTCACATTCCTACTACAATAATTTTTATTGGGGAACATGAGTTTATATAATTTCTTTTGGAAAAAGAATTTAATTGTAATGAGAGAAAATAATGTTAGTATTCATTTGAATGTGTGAACATTTAATATTGACCATACAGAATTTTCAGTGGGGATTTAAAATGTGATATAGAAGGAATTTTCAGTGCAATAAATTTAATAAAATGAAAATTCTCTGTTTTACTAGCAAGAACTACATTTTCCTCATCTACACAACAAACTCAACAGTGTTAATGTTCTTTTCTTATGTCTACAAATAACTTTCAGAAAAACTGTATAAAATGCCTCATCATATTCATTCTAATGCTGACACTTATGTAGTTAAGTATGGCTCTGTGCCTTTTAATGACTCATTTCATGGGAAAATAATCATTCTCTGAAGCTTCCTGGAGAAAGTACAAAACCTCTTCTGTTGCAGGGAAAGAGAAATCTATGCAAGGCCCATTATGGTAAAGGGGGTTGAGGGAGAATAAAAGGACCCTTGACAGTTTTCACCTCTGAAGAAGATGTCTATTTATTGTTTGACATTTTCTTGACAGTAAATTATTGAGCTATTTTGAGAAAACTTGGCCAATGATGCATAGACTTTTTACTTTTTTTTTTTTTTTTAATTGAACTTCACACTTTGTGGCAAACAGCTGGAACCTGGAAGAAGGATATAAGCCTTAATCAAGACTGGCTCTGATGTGACCTTCACTGTTAGGCTCTATCAGCTAGCAAAATAATGAATTATTATAGACAATAGAGGAGAAGAATGATTATTAAAAAAAGGAAATTCCTTTTATCTGGTCTATACTTGCTTTTATTCTGAAAAAACATTTTGCCATGTACAGCAAGAAGTCCTAATAGAAACTTAAATAATAGAACCTGGTCGAAATTGTTAAGGTATAGTTCTGAGATATGTCTATTTTCTCAACTAAAAATAGATATTCTAAATATTGACTTAAGAATATCTCAGTCATTTGGGTGGTTCACTTGGTTGAGCATCTGACTCTTGATTTCACCCCAGGTGATGATCCCAAGGTTGTGGGATCAAGTCTGTGTCAGGCTCCATGCTGAGTGTTGAGCCTGCTTGAGATTCTCTCTCTTCCTCTCAAATAAATAGGAAATTTAAAATATTAAAAAAAAAAGAATCTCCTATTTTCCCACAATTGCCCCTTGTTTCTGATATGTCTAGGATGCCCTTGAAACTTCCATTAGGGGCTTCTAGCAATCAGCCACTGTATTCAGCTATAGCCCATTATGTATATAACCTATAAAGCAGAAACTAAAAGCATTCATCTTCACTTAAGTTGCCTTCCCAGCCTTTGCCGTCAGTTGAATTTTCCAGTTTCATTTAATGTTATGACTCTAACCTAATACAGTATCATTTTGCAGTTGACTTTTTAAATAATAGATGACTGTGAAACTTATGCAAGCTAGATTTTAACTTGTAAGTGAAGAAACTGAAGATCATATTTTACATATTTGGATTGTGAGTGACACAGTTAGAAAGAGCATGATTTGATACAAGATTTTACCTTACTCCAGAGTTAATATTTATGCACAATTTGACTTCTGTGTTCTTCTCCTGTAGGAAAACAAAAATTAACTAAAAAAATTAATAAATAAATCTCTTACCACCTGCTAGCAGCACACATCAATTTTGTTCCTTTTGTGACTGGTGTCATCTGTCTGTGACATGTTTAGTTTTACAAGCTTTCGGTGGTCACAAACTCATTATTTAAATTCTTGCTATTGCAGGATTCTTTACTTCAGAACCCAGTGTTCATTGTCTCAGTGCTTCAAACAATGAATAGGTAGGCACAAAATGAGCAGCAGGCAAAAGCTTATTAGAGTATAAGACCAGCAAAGGAGAACAGTAGGAAAGGTCTCTTTAGAGAGAGGGGGGCATTTGAAAGTGAATACCCACAACTATAGGTAAGGGTCCTTATTTTATAGTTTCTGTCTCTCTTCTCTTCCCTTTCCTTCCCTTTCCCTTTGTTCCTTCTTAGGTCCTACTCTTACTGGGTTGATACTTAATGGTGCTGGGTTATCCATTCCTGATTGGCTCCTTTCCATTGTATGAGGGTTGCTCTATCGTCACATCATTCCTTGTGGGTCATACATTTTATAGTTTACTAGTTATTTTTAGTCAGATCTTCTGTCAGATTTCTGAGGGAAACCTCAGGGGAAGTAGATGTGTCTATTACATTCTTAACAGGAACCTTATGCCCTAGGGGCTTTGCTAAGGTCAAATACTCCCAGCATTGTTCCAAAATATGTGTTTTTCCCCACCCAGGAACCTCATTGTCCTAGCCTTTTTCTCTCTGCCTATCAAATCCTATCTTTTCCTATCATAATACCTGACAAGTTAATGACCAGCCTTTGAGGACAGATACTCAAGATGGCAGCCACCGTGGGTTTGGGAATAAAAGTCCCTCATGTTGGAAGAACTCAGCACCAAAAAAAGAGTAGGATGGGTTAGCTAGGGTGTAGATGATGAGGGACATGACACACAATGGACAGACAATCCAACTGGGCCTCTGTTAGAAGGTGTAGGAGGAGCAATAAAGTATCCTGCAAACTGAGAAGGCACTTTGAGATGGAAAAATGAAGAAGGCTACTCCCTACCATTTACATGGAGTTTTATTCAGGTAACTTGCTGGAAGAGGAATCTGGTAGATGATGACCTGGATGCTGCACAGTTATTCTCCACCACATCCAGATCTTAATCCACAGATTTTAGAAACAGTATGTACAGAGGTCATTATGGTTAGATCAAGGGGTTTAATATTCAGCAGACCTCATGGTGCCATCTGTGCACCAGAGGGGATGGAGAGGAAGAAACTCAGTTATCTCTAGTAATTATCTAAACAACTTTAGGGAAGATCAGAACAAGTCTTTCTGCATTCTGGTCATGGCACACATTAGCCTCCAAGAGGCCTGGAACATGTGACCTCATGGGAGATCATTGCATAGTCATGAACAATATGGAGGGTCAAAGATGGCGTCAGTATTGTTAGCATTCCTTTAAACTCCAAGAAAAATTTATGAAAACCTAATGTATAGCCTTAAATAGAATGTGGACGTAAATAATCAGAAGCAACTCCACTTACCCTTTAAGATATGTAACAGTAATCAATATGGATGGAGTTGGTAATTCTCACTGTGTAGAAACTTGAGAGCCATATCAGGGCTAGCAAAATGGCAGAATTCATACAGCACCAAAGTTGGTCTAAACAGCTGCAGCACTGAATAACGTTGAAAGAAAGAAATAAAACTTACCCACATGAAGAACAGTATTACAGTGATTAGTCAAAAGTAAAAAGCATAGGCCCACCCCTCCCCCTTTATTTGATTTAATCAGTTTCCATTTTACACATCAGGGAATCTTCTAGATGTATCTTGCAGACCTTAAAGTACTGGAAAGGAAACTCCCATTCAAAACAATTTATCTTAAAATACTCCAAATATACTAATATTTTGTCTATTTGAAGAGTATAAATTGTGTTCTAAACTGTCAAGTGTAAGTACTGTCCACTTTGAACTTCTAGAATCAAGAAAATAGATTTGAATTGATTTCCATCATAACCTGTGGGGCAGATTTAACTCCTCTGTGAAAAGACACATCATACAATTATTATGCTGATGGTGTGGCCTGGGGTCTCTACTTTCTTTCCCATCACTTCCCCTGGCTGTCTCCTTCCTTGCAATAGCCCTCCAGCTTGGGGTGGCCTGTTAGATGTGAATGTTTCAGGTCTCAACCTGGGGGACTACTGGTCTGTATATGGGTGGTGTTTTGAACCTCTGGTTTCTTCCCTTCCCTTCCCTTCCCTTCCCTTCCCTTCCCTTCCCTTCCCTTCCCTTCCCTTCCCTTCCCTTCCCATCCCTTCCCATCCCTTCTCATCCCTTCTCTTCTTTTAGTTTTAAACTATGCCTACTTTCCAAACCATTGTTCTTGTCCCACCTACCTCCACTAGCACTCTTGACTGAGCATACATTTTGCCCTCTCTCTTCTAAAATTGCCCTTTGGTGAGGAAGTCAGGGCTTTTCCGATATCTTCTCTCTCCTACCTTTATCTAGGAGTGCTGCTTTTTCTTCCTCCTCAGGTTCCTTTCTACAACATCACCACTAACACTTTCTGTGACACTCCATCACTTTCACCAGAGACTATCTGATGAAAGTTAGAAAGAGTCTCTGACCACCCTCATTTAGTTTTATAACATTTAATTAGTGTCTACCAGCTGGGAAATGAGTATTAGATCCTTATCCCTAGTATACTCTGCTCTCATCATTTGCTGATACTTTTTTTTTAAGCTCACCTTTCATATGATAAAAAGAATAGTCACCAGACTTCTAAAGTCCTTGGTGGTTAAATATGGGGAAAGACCACGTGAAGACACTTGTAAGGACAAACAATCCCTCTGAATTTTCTTTTCCTATAATTGTTTTTGTTTTAAAAATTAAATAAGTTTTAAGTTGTTTGTAAGTTTTAAACAACAGGACTCTCATTTGGACATCCTTGGAATCCATTTTGAATTCTGAGCATATTTTGGTTTAGTGCTACTGTTCTCATGATTCTCAGCAGGGATTAAAAGAGAACTAAGTATGCATGTCAGGTACCCTAACTTGGGAAGGCTTGACTTTATGGCAAATTGCTACATTTTTTCACTTTTCTGATAAGGACCACTAAATGCTGAATATATGCATATATACTGAAATAAAACCAATTCACTGTGTTCTAACACACACACACACACACACACATACACACACACACGAAAAGAAAGATACTTGTCTTTGTCCTCAGTCACCAGCACATAGCTTTAAAGCCCTTGTAATTTCCTGAGTTATAAGAGTGATAGAATTGTCTTTTGTTGTAATGAAGTGACTCTTAAGTGGATGCCGAGATATCTTCAGGATGAGGGTTAGTCACCAGAATATGTCTTGATTAGAATTTTGTAACTTTCGGCCCCATCCACCTACCATTTGGGAGAGAAAAGGGACTAGAATTTGAGATAATGGCCAATGATATAATCAATTATGCCTATGCAATGGAACTTCTGTAAAAATCTTTAAATGATGGGGCTTGGGGTGCTTCCCATTTGACTAACATCCAAGTGCTGGGAAAATGGCACATGTGAACCTTATGGATACAGAAGATCCTGCTCCGGGATTCTGCTGAACTTTGCCCTGTGTAAATGTTCATTTGGCTTTTCATTTATATCCTTTATGATCAGTTGTTGAAGTGTCTCCCTGAGTTCTGTGAATCATTCTAGCAAGTTCTCTAACGGGATTGTGGGAACCTCGATTGATAGCTGGCCAGTCAGAAGTACCGGTCATCTGATACTTTTGATTGACATCTAAAGTGAATGCAGTCTTGGGGAATAAGCTCTAAGCCTATGGAGTCTGAAACTAACTCCAAGTAGTTAGTGTTAGAACTGAATTGAATGGTAAGAAACTTTGGGTTGGATAAGTAGTATTCAAAAAGATACCATATGTTTGGTACCAGGAGGGGGAAAGAAACCTCATCATCAAATAACCATGCTAGGCTTTTAAATATTCAGAAGAAATACTTATTCAAAATCTTAATCTCCATGTGCCTACTTACAGAAAGGTGCTTTTCATCTTTAAGCCTTGATTTTTAAAATTTTTTTTTATGTTTTTTTTTTTTATTTCTAGGAGAGAGAGAGACAGAGACAGCGTGAGCAGGGGAGGGCCAGAGAGAGAGGGAGTCACAGACTGAAACAGGCTCCAGGCTCTGAGCTGGCAGTCAGCACAGAGCCCGACGCGGGGCTCGAACCCACGAACTGCGAGATCATGACCCAAGCGAAAGTCGGACGCTTAACCGACTAAGCCACCCAGGCACCCCTTTTAAAAAAAATTTTTTTTTAATGTTTTTCATCTTTAAGCCTTGATTTGTAATAGTAAGTCTGACATAAACTGAATCATATAGCAATAAATTCATTAATCAACGAGAGAATAAATTTATGTTAAGATACTGTGACTATTTGGGACGCCTGGGTGGCTTAGTCGGTTAAGCGTCCGACTTTCGCTTAGGTCATGATCTCGCGGTTCGTGGGTTCGAGCCCCGCGTCGGGCTCTGTGCTGACTGCCAGCTCAGACCTGGAGCCTGTTTCAGTCTGTGACTCCCTCTCTCTCTGACCCTCCCCTGCTCACGCTGTCTCTCGCTCTCGCTCTCGCTCTCTCTCCTAGAAATAAATAAAACATTGAAAAAAAAGATACTGTGACTATTAGCAATTTAGTAAGTCCTGATTATTTCCATGGGTTTCCAAAAAATCATCATCCTGCCCTTGCAGTGATTATTTTATTAGATAAGCTAAATTCGATAAAACAATTAAAATATTACATAATAATATGGCAAAGCACCTACAAAGTAAAATGGGCACATGTAGTTTAGGAAACTTACTCAAGTTTAGGGGAAGACCTAGGAACTTAATAAGAGATAAAATAAATGAATACAGATTATATACAATGTTAGAGGGTGATGTATGGAAGAAAAGAGTAAGCATGAGTGCAATTTTAAATGTTCTGTTCATAAATAAAATATTATATGAGCAAAGACCTGAAAGAGGAATAAGAATTACTGAAGAAAGTATGTGGATGAAGAGGACTTCAGGAAGATAGAATGATAGTACAAATGCCTGGAGGTCAATGCATATTGGAGGGATTTTAAGGAACCGCAAGGAGGCTGGTATGGCTGCAGCAGATTGATCAGAGATGAGCACAGCGGAGATGAAGTCAGAGGAGAGACAGGTCTTAGGCCATTCCGGAAAGTGGCTTTCTTCTCTGAATGAAAGTCACCTTCTTTCTTGTAGGGTACCGAGCAGAGGAACGGTGTGCTCTCTGATAGCAATGATGGAAGTGAAGGGCAGAGGAAGGGGACAACAGGAGGGCCAGTGAGGAAGCTTTCCTAGAAACTCCAGGGCAAGGAATGGTGCCCATCCTCACTGCGGTTACAGCAGCAGAGGCGGGGAGAAGTGAGAAAATTCTGGGTATATTTTATTTTTTTAAAAAAAAATTTTTTTTAAATGTTTTATTTATTTCTAGGAGAGAAAGAGAGAGAGACAGCGTGAGCAGGGGAGGGTCAGAGAGAGAGGGAGACACAGACTCTGAAACAGGCTCCAGGCTCTGAGCTGGCAGTCAGCACAGAGCCCGACGCGGGGCTCGAACCCACGAACCGCGAGATCATGGCCCAAGCGAAAGTCGGACGCTTAACCGACTAAGCCACCCAGGCACCCCTATATTTTAAAAGTAAGAGAACATCTTGTTATTACACATTGATGACCTAGAGAACCGAGTTGTTTTTGTTCTTTATCTTTGCTATTTCAGTGCATTGATCATTGATGGCAACAAAAGAACTACAGCCCCAGGAGTATATTTCAAAAGGGGATGGTGTAGGAATGGAAAAGCAAAGCCATTGGTTGCAAGAAGTTGTTTGTAAGCCATCTGCTGCAGACTCCCAGCAATAAATGAAAGGCATTCGGAAAATGAGGGTGCTACAGTAGTAAATAACAGGGAGAAAGTGTTACTTCTGTGTCTCATTCCCTAGTAAGATTTATTTAATACATAAAGGAATGAATGAACCAATCAGAATAGCTACAAAGCCAATATGCTAATGGTCAGCTCACTTTTAACATGTAAACTAACAGGATGGATGTCTCAGGTTTCATACATATTTGTATACATAGATATTGGAAAATAATAATTTTACATTATTTTCTTCAATTAGAATGACTTTATAATTTTTTGTTTTTTTATTTGAAAAGTTATATATGAAGATAATTTCTTCTTAAAAATCCATAAAATTTGTATAATTTATTGACATAAAACGTTTGGTTGCATTTATCTTAATATAGTGTTTTGACCATCATGAATTTTTTTATTCCCCAAAGTATATCAGAATATATAATAGTTAAGTTTTGCATGAGTGATTAATGAATATATTATTCATAGTAACCAGCATGTATGTAGTAGGATATTTAAGTAGAATACATAAGCCAAACAAATGTTATGCCAGGTCTACAATTTCCATAATTATCCTGAGTGTCTCCTTTAATCTCAGTAGTTCACTCTGACATGTCTAGGATCAGGTCATATGGGGAGTTTCCCTACACCCCAAAATTCTTCCACACCAGTGGGTATCCTACAACTCAACTCTGTTAGATACTACCTAATTGCAGTTAGCGTCCATTCCCCATGTGAAAGTTCTCAGTCACACAAAACTACCTTCACCCACCACCTCAGATGCCAGTTGCAAGTCCAGGCTATTACCTGTGCTTCTGACCCACTGACTATAAAGCAGAGGTTCCTGAAACACTCTTCTCAATTATCCTAGAGCTGCTCCTAGAACTCAGGAAAACAAGTTGCTTACTAGATTATGAGATTATTATAAAAGGGTAATTCCATCAGGAGCAGCCAGATGGAAGAGATGCTGAGGGCAAGGTGTGTGCCCTGCAGGGGGTAGCACTCTCTAAGTACTTGTGCATATTCACCAAGTTCTGTGAGCCCTGTGGGTTCTTGTGGCAGCTTTATTAGAAAACCAACATTGAGTAACTTATTAGTCATTGGTGATTAAGTCAATCACCAGTTCCTATCCCATTCCTGGAGGTAGGAGGGGGTTAGACTGAAAGTCCCAACTCTCTAATCACTGGACAACCAGCCTTCATCCTTAGGGGGTTTCCAAAAGTCACTTCATTAATATAAACTCAGGTGTGGTTGAAAGGGGCTTGTTATGAATAGTAAAAGACACCTTTATTGCTCTTATCACTTAAGAAATTCCAAAGGTTTTAGGAGCTCTGTTCCAGGACCTGCTATGAGGACTAAAATATATTTCTTATAGTAATCACCATATCACAACCATACAGACGTTATTCTAGGTTTACAGTTTCTATCAGTGATTTATGATCATATTCTTAAAATCAGAAATCTTAATGTTTTATGAATCCTTGAAAATGATGTTTTTCCCTCATAGGTAAATTTTGAAATTCTAGAATTACGTGGATGAGTTAAATGATTTGAAATGCAGGAACCATTTCTTTTACTTTTGTATTTAGCATTCTAATACACCAAAGTAAAATAATCCATTGTACACTAAATAATATTGAGCTGTTCTAACAAGTCTCAAGGAAGTTTGCACACTTCAATACATAGTGAAAGTGTTTAAAAATATGGTGGGGGTGACTGGGTGGCTCAGTCGGTTAAGTGTCCAACTTCAGCTCAGGTCATGTTCTCACGATTTGTGGGTTCAAGCCCCACGCTGAGCTCTGTGCTGACAGCTCAGACCCTGGAGCCTGCTTTGGATTCTGTGCCTCCCTCTTTCTCTTTCTCCCTTCGCTGCCCACGCTCTGTCTCTCTCTGTCTTTCAAAAATAAATAAATGTTAAAAAAATATATTTGGTGGTACTCCACCTAATAATATAAGGTAGTCCTCAGAATGCCTAATATGATTGGCAAGTAAAACTTTCTAAGAGAGACTATATGAGAAATAGGATTCTATGGTTATTTCTTGAGATGTTTTCAACTCAAGAACCTCGTAATTTTACTTACATGAGGAAAGCAGATTTTGTGGTTCAGATGTGCTAATATCAGATATTTCAGTTTTTATTTTGGGGGTGTTGGAGAAAGGAAATAAACTAAAACAGAAATATAGTGATGAGCATTTTGAGGGCCCAAATAGGTACAGTAGTCTGCATTAAGTATTGAGTGTAGGGAAGACGTGGGAATAACTATCAAGGAGAGCCCTTTGGTAGCTGCCAAAAACATAGAATAAATAATGTAAAATATACTTTTGGCCAAGTCATAGATAAATAACCACAGCAAAAGAATCAAAACATATTATTGATGTTAATTTATATTAAGCTTTTACTTACTTGAGACTAAAATATTGCATTTGGCAATGAAAATTTTGGTGATTTTTAATAAGAAATTGTTATGTCCAAATCGCGAGTCCCCAGAGACCTCCAAGGAGACGACACTGATGCGAGTACATAAGGGTGTTTATTACAAGCTGGAGCAGGGGCTCACCCATCTACCAGTGCAGCCCCAGCAAGGTTTGAAGTCCTGAACAGTAGCAAGAAGGGTTTTTATGGGGTAAGGGACAGGGGTGTTATAGTGCACATGTTGTACGTATAATATCATCACATAAGCACCAGTCATAATTGTACAGTCCCATGGTAACAGTTCACCATTCAGAATCTGTGAGGTATCCGTTACTTTTGGCGGGACCCAATCAAGACCTTTGATAATCCTTTGAAAATGACCAATTATGAAGTGAGCTCAAAGGGCCTACGTGGGGTTTAGGCAAAAGGTGAGTGATTGGCTAGTTTGTACAGAGTAACTACCTGCAGTTCCCATCCCTGACTCAGACCACAGGAATGTTATACATTTCTTTTGATTGGCTGATCCGAGGGTGGTCTGAGGGTGGCTTCAGCTGAAGCTTTTCCTGGAACTGGGGCTACGTGCAGCCCGAGGTTGCTCTTAATGGAGGACTTAATTTCAGGCTCCTCAAAATATGAATTTATAAAATAAGTAATCTGTTTATAAAAATAGTGAATTGGGATGTCTTCTAATAAATCAACAAGGATTCAACTGATCATCCAAACTCATTAATATTTCTGGAATTTCTCTGGAAATCTTTTATACTTTAAAAGAAAAACAAAATTTAAGTCTCGTGCACAAGTAAGATGTAAGAAAATTGTAGGTTTGGTGGTAGTGTTTCAAAGATTCCTGAAGTTGTGCAAAACAGAAACAAAACGTGTTGTGGGAATATGCCCAACAACCTATAAATAAGTAATTATATTTTTCACATTTGATCTACAAAAGTTTTGTAGTCCTTTTTCTCAGCCAGAGCACACTTTATGGCTTATTGTATTTTATACTGACTTTGAGTGGTTTGTTATGGTGATTTTACGCTTAGAAAAATACATATGCTTTACTACCAGTTTTTCCAGACCAATTAATCAACAAAATTCAAGTCAGAGAGGGGCTATTGGTCATCTAAATAAGGAGATAAATTTTAACTTTGAAGAAATGTTATTTGCCTAAAGGAATTCTCCTTCAGAACAACTATCATTTCACAAATCCGTTCAGATAGGAGACATTTAATGGCCCTGTCAATGAGTTCTCATGTAGCTGACTGTTTGTAGGTCCTTACTTTCTTGTCAGAACCAATCAATGGCCTTGAGAACAAAAACTCAGTAGTAGTGAAGCTGGGAGAAAGGAAAAGGGGCATTTTGTGGTCCAGAATGGATTTCAATAAGCTTAAACTCTAAGTGACAGATGAGGAATTTAAGCTGCTCGGTATAATTCTACAAATGAGGTGTGTGAGAGAGGTTTTCATTAAAATGAGTCTCCCTTCACACGGGCTTATGAGTCTCCCTGATATGTTCTCAGGCTCTCATTAAGGGACTTGGGAAGTGTAAAACTTCTCCAACGTAGTTTTTCACACTCCCTGTATGTTTATGTATATGTGATATATGAATTTCACCAGGAAAACATCTTGAAAGAGTATTTGAACTGAAAAGTATATTCATAACATGAATTAAACAAGAGTTCTGTTTGATCTTTCCTTGAGAAAAGTGCATTTACATTTTCAAATGTGATCATTTATTAAAGTGCCACAGTTTGTGCTAGACATCACAGAAAAGATCATGCTCGCTTGCCAGAGCACAGGCTTTGGCTATGAGTGAACAGATTCACCAATGAAGTCTTAGGGTACATTTTTATCATTCAATGAATCTTTTAATTCCTCGTAAATGTTATAATCATTGGAAACATGTTTTTGATGAATATCTTCAGGGCTTATAATAAGAGAAGTGACAGTATTAAGAAAGTCTAGATTAATATACCATTGAGTTATTTAAATTATTTTTTAAATGGAATACTCATGATCAGATGCCTCGTGTGGCTTCCTTTGTTTTTATTATTTTCAATACATTTATGTTACCCTTTGATAATAAGCATACGTGTGTGCGCAAACTATTTTTACAACAACAACAAAGTGTTTAAGGTCTGGGTGTTTACACTTCAAGTAAAATAAGACTTATTAAGAGAAAACTGACATCTAAAGACTTAGTATTATTACAAAATTGTTTTTTATTGTGATAAATTAACAGAGTGTGTTGTTTTGTATTTGCATAATGAAATAATTACTCTTGTATTGCTATTTTTATGTAAATGACTCTACATGCCTTTTTAAAAATTCAGTTTATATAATAGAAAACTAAATGACACTGAGATTGCCATGACTTACCTTGGTGACTTTTACGAGCTGAAAGTTTTAGTCTTGTGATTTATGTTTAATAATTTAACATATTAATAATATTTTAGATGTGGATTGTTGAACATAAGCATGCAGATTATTTAAATGAATATTTAATTTTTATTCACCTTGCCAGAAGACAGAACATGCATTTAATTGCCTGATATGAAAAATTGAAAAAAGATCAGTAAAAATGGTAATGTAAAAAAAAGTTTAAAATAAAATATGTATATCTTTCAGTTTTGGGGGCCACAAAATAAATAATAATCAGCTTGGTGTTTTACATTATATAATAAAAATTATAGTACAATTCTACCTTACTTTTCAACTGGAAAAAGATGGGGTCTCTATGAGGCACATACTCAAATTGTACATTTAAATTTGGATCTACTTTTTAAATTCTGAATATCTTAAATAACATGAATATTTTACATAATGAGTCTAACAGCATGCATTGAATGGACATCTGATGAATAACACTTCTTTTAAATTTTCCTTCTATGTTTATAGCCCCTCAAAAAAAAAAAAAAAGAGAGAGAGAAGTACTCTTAAGGCAGGGTGGGACACTAACCACCCCCAGGATTCAGTCAGAGTGTTGCTGTGAGCAACACTCCAAATATTGCAGAAATGAATATTTCGGCACTAAATTTTTGGTAATGAAAGGTGAAATTTATGGTGGAACTAAAGTTGAAAATACACAATTCACATTTTATATACTAGATGTTTTCCTTACTTCTTCGGAGTAAATTGGCAATTTGGGGAACAATATATTACGCGCATACACACACACACACACACACAACTTTGCTATAACCATATTCTAGAAACTCATACAGGGTGAGATATAATGATTTACTTCTGGAAACTAAAATTCTTTGACTTTGGCTCGCATGCTGAATTCTGCTCTATCACAAATGCTGCTTAAAGACTCTCCACTGCACTTAGAGTACTTAATGTTGCAGGTAGTGATTGGTGAGAGTTTATAAGTGAATAGCTACACGTGAGAATTGGCAAATCAAGCTGTAGCATTACCCTTAATGTTCATTTTCACCCACGTTCTTCATTTATTTTCCTTTATGCTCTTTTTCCATTCTTATCCTTTTTTGCTTTACAAAACTAAAATTGCCAGTGAGAGCATAATCAAGACCGAAGAGTATTATTGCCATTGTAGTTACTTCTTTTCCCTGGCTGCCCTGCACTTCACCACACCAATCTTGTTGTATCCCCATTTCTAACCACCATTCTTTGGTACATATGACTGGATTTAAATTGTCCCTATCTTCAAGGCACACTATAAATGAAGAAGTCTATCCTTCTACAGTAGGCTGTAATTTAAAGAAAGGGAAGACACTCATTATAATATCTTTATTGTGTATGTATAGAAATGGGGATAGATTCCTTCAGATTATTGGGCTGAAATTTTCCCTGTATCCTCATCTACAATGTTCTCTGGGGAGAATTATTTCTATCCTATTTAATTCAGCTATAGGCAAATTTAGTTTCAAGAACTGAAATTTGAGAACAAATCGAATGGTTCATGAGCTAACCTCTACGTTTTGCTATATTATGAATCAACATATATATTTGTAATGTTTATTTATTTATTTTGAGAGAGAGAGAGAGAGAGGAAGGGGTGGAGGGACAGAGAGAGAGTAGGGGAAAAATCCCAGGCAGGCTCTGATGGCACAGAGCAAACCTGACTTGGAGCTACATCTCACAGGGATTGAGCTCAGGAACCCTGAGATCATGACCTGAGCCAAACTCGAGAGTTGGATGCTTAACTTATTCAGCCACCCAGGTGCCCCTGAATCAACATATATTTAATTAAAGTGAAGAGCACTATGCTCATAAAAAGAATAAGTGTCTATCTTTATATAGTTTAACTTATTCTAGGCACTCAAGTTGCTGCTGTTGTTTCTAAAAATACACTATTTATTACTCTTCTATTTAAAAGTAAAAGTGCTGAGCCCTTATTTTTATTTTTTGTTAGTTTCCTTCCTTCTCCCTCCTTCCCTCCCTTCTCCCTTCCACTCTCTCCACCTCCCTCCGTCCGTCCTCCCTTCCTCTCTCTCTTTCTAGTACACACATCTCCATGGAAGAAAACATAAAGAAAAACTACACATAAAAAGTCTATAACCAGATGGACCGAGAGTTTTTCCCAAGTCCAATCCAAGTCTCAGGCTCCCTTGAAACTTTCACAGCAATATGGCACATAACATCTGAGTTAGCTCTTTGAGGCACTTACTACTTGGAAACTTTACAACTTAGGATTTACAAGTACACCAGATTAGTTCTCATTTTTAGGAACTTTGTGAAAATAAGGAATACTAGTGTTTTTCAGTTACTGTTCTTTTTTTTAATTAAAGAGAAAATTCAGATATCATGATGAGAGGCACAGTTGAGTTTTACAGTCAGATCATTGGTGATATTTTTACTTTAAACAAATATACAAACTGTAAGTCGGTGAGTCAGAGCTTCTGAGTTCTGATCCCAGAGCTGTCATTAGTTTTCTCTGCTGGAATGGATATGTCATCTGAGCCCTGTCTGCCTCCATCTTCTTATCAGCAATACCAGAATGAGACTATGGTACTTACTTACCTCAGAGGGGTAAAATAACAAGTATTTTAATGTAAGAAAAATACATTTTACATGTCTGGGGAAATTGCCTAGCCAAATATATATATATGTATATTTTGTATATATATATTGTATATATATGTCTATATATATGTCTATATATATAGTCTATATATATATACATATGCTAGAGAAATAAGTATATTCATCATTAAAAAAATACAAAATGCCTATTGTACTTATCATAAAAGACAGGGCATGCTTTGTAGGCTAAAAAAAATAAATAAATAACTGGGGCGCCTGGGTGGCTTAGTCGGTTGAGCGTCCGACTTTCGCTTAGGTCATGATCTCACGGTTCGTGGGTTCGAGCCCCGCGTCGGGCTCTGTGCTGACTGCCAGCTCAGAGTCTGGAGCCTGTTTCAGTCTGTGACTCCCTCTCTCTCTGACCCTCCCCTGCTCACGCTGTCTCCCTGTCTCTCTCCTAGAAATAAATAAAACATTAAAAAAAATCTAAAATATTGCTTTCTTTGAATTTCTTGGCTCCCAACACAAAGACTTTAGAATGCAACTTGACTCTCACATTATTAGATGATTCCTGATATTCGTGAGGTTTTCATTCCATAAAATAAATGCTGCTATCATTCTGTAATGATTCTCTAAAATAGTAAGAGTTTTTGCTTGTTTTGAAGTGTAGAAGCTATAGTGTTAAAAATAATCTACTTAAACACAAAGCAAATAACTAATTTTAACAAAGCTAATATAACGAATAAGAAAGACTATAGAAAACAACACTTGAAACCATTAATTGCATAAGGGGCCTCAAAATTGGTTAGACTATACCATTTTCTCTTGCTAAATGGTATTGGCCCTTTAGAAATGTATCTTATCCAATATCTGCTACCATAACTCCTCTCTGGGATTATAAGAATTCAGGCCTTTCCTCCTGTGACATTCACTCTTTTATAGCTTAGAGCCAAAGTGGATTAATTCTTCCCACACAAAGAAAATATCAAATTTCAAGGAACGCGAGCATAGGGTTCACATTCAGTCATATAAAACACTCTTTGAGTTAAAGATATTTGCAGTGTTTAAATAATCTCTTACTTAAATCAAACATTTAACCCTTAAAGTGTCATGCCTAAAACCTTAAGTCTATGCTTGGTAAAGGAATGGATGAATCAAATGTCCTTGAAATTTGAAATTGGTCTCTTAAAGATATGAGCTCAGACTTGAAAGTCCCTTTGTATATAAAGGAGAATAAACATAGCATATTGATTAAGTTGGATAGGGTTTTAAAGGTTGTCTGAATTTTCTGAGGTTGTATAAATTTAATATTTTTATAAGATGACATTAAATGCATATAGGAAGTACACATATTTCATTAATGTATGAATCTTAACATAGAGTGTGAATTAATGATAGAAATTGTTGAAGGTAGGGACCCTGGCTCATGGACTCTTTTTAGCCTTAACATGAGCTATTTTATGGTATTATTAATTATCTATAATACTTCTGTTGAGTGAATGAATGAATTATTCATTTTGGATTATGTGTATCAGTTAATATTGGAAGGTTTAAACTACATATGAATACAGTATGGGTTCCATAAAACAGAGGGAAAGCCACATTGATAATTCAAAAGCCTAGAATATATTAAAAAATTCATATTCAGTAATAATTTCAACCTCCACAAAAATTAAACTTCTACCAGAGTAGAAGACAGTTTGCTTTTTAACAGGACAAAGCAAACTGCAAAACAGAGAGAAAGGGTCAGAAACCTTTATATCCTAATCTCTATTTTTTAAATTTCCATTTACTGTGTGGCTTGAGGCAAAGCACTGGACCTCGCATTTTATTCGCTTGTGGGATAATAATACTTAGTTTATTTTATATGGTTACTGTGTGTGCTAATTAAATAATGATTGCAAAGCTCCATGAAGACTCTAAGATGGACCATAAATACTGAGCCAAATTCCTCCACTCAGTATCTCCCATTGGGTTATAAACACAAAGAATTCCATATATATTGGGAAAATGTGTGAGGAATAACTGTTAATGAGATTTTGAGAGAATTTTTGGTGAGCAGAATGTTATTATGCAATTAAGAAGGTATTGTTTGCCCAGTACTTAGAGCTAATGTTTCTCAGTTACTGAGATAAGCCCCTGGGCTTCTAACCATCAACAAATGGTTATGAAACCCAGTTTAAATACTGCATCTTATAGTAACAAACTGATTCATGTAGAATGAATTTAAAATATATTTAACAATTATATTTGGTGTTAGTATTAGATTCAGTTGTGAGTTTCAGCTAACCCCAAACTAGAGTATCTTAAATAAAACACATTTCTCTGGAATAATGACATGCAGTTCATTGGTCTAGGGCTGGTATGGACTGTCATAGTGTCAGATGCAATTCTTCTGTCTTATGGTTTGCCCATCTTCAATATGTGGCTTCCACAACATAGTTTAAGGTGAGTTAGCCAGCTCTGACAGTCATCTTTTCTTCCCAGATAGAAAAAGAAAATGGATAGCATACAGAAAGGAACAACACCAGCAGAATCTTTAAACAATGTTACAGAAGCTGCCATCTTGACTCTGCATATATCCTATTGAACAGTAGTAGTCAGTCACGTGACTGTACCTAGTGATGGAGTTCAGGACACACTACCCTGAAATATGGCATGTTGGTATCTTAAATATGTTAAGCTAGAGGAATAATTTTGTAAAGGAAAAAGAAAGAAGGTCATTCTGATTTACCCCTGTCCCCACCAGCTCTTCTTCCCTAAAACAAGTCCTAAAATTTCCATATGGCATGTTCCCACCCTGTATCAGGAGGAGGGAAGACATTCTTTATCACTAGAGAAAGGAAAATCTAGGGTTAGGAAAGTCTAGGGTTAGGAAATCTGTACAAACAAACTTGTTAAACTAACTTTTATCTTCCTGTTACCTCTTCACCATTTACTATCTCTAGCCCAAACCCCTTTCTCTTGACAATCCTTCACAAATCTACTGTTTTGTTTTCATTTTTGTTTTTGTTTTGTTTTGTTTTGTTTTGTCTAAAGGGTTTAAAGGTTTCCTGTACTGGTCACTTCTTCAGGTCCTCATTTTCTTGTGAAGGCTCCCATGCAAATGTAAAAAACTAATGTGTGTTTTTTCTCCTGTTAACCTGTCTTTGTGATCTTAATTTTCATACTCAGCCTGGGACCTTCAGAGAGTCAATAGGAGCTCTTTCCTCCCCTACAATAGCTGCAAAGGAAGCACTTTTTTTTTTTCTCAGTGCCTTGTGCCACGCTACAAATTCTGTTACTCTGAAAGGAGAGATTTTGTGGTACAATTTACAGTCCTGTAGTATAGCCTTTGTTTACAGGTAGTTTCAGATTATTAAAATATATAGCTCTATCTCAAGATGTAAAAAGCCACAGAATATCTGTAAAAGGAAATAAAGATAGAGGTTTTGGGTTTTTTAGGTGTTTTTTTTTTTTTTTTTTTGTATAGTATGAAATGTGTGTCACATGCTCAAATAATAAATAAATAAATAATAAATAAATAAGTACATAGGAGAGAAGATTTGCATATGTTTAGTGAATCACTTACTCAAAAGGGCATTGTGATCCTAGAGAGATGAAGGTAGGATTCTAGATTAGAAAATGACTAAAAGAAGAATCATAATTTAAATCCACTGGAATGATTATAATTGGATAGTTTTGTTGGTTGTTATATGATGTTTTTGAACATAAGGTAGAAGTGTAATTCTTATATTAGGGAAGTAACTGAAATAGGTTCCATGGGTCTAGGCAGCATCTATAGACTTTGGAAGTTTGTATTAGAAACATGTTGTTTAATGTGTTAAACAGATTAACTGATTAGATGGATGAGATCATGAGAAGTTCATTGCCTTCACTAGGAAAAGAGCTCAAAGCCTTATTGAAGTTACATAACGCTGGGACAAGAGAAAATTCTAATATCCCTCGTGCAGCTACTGTGTGACATATATGCTGGCACCTCTTTACACGCCTATTTATTTATGACAACATACTTCTGAGATAAATATTGCCATGTTCATTTTTCCAACTAAATATTCAGAAGTACAGAGAGTTTAAATTATCTGATTAAAATCTGACAGCATATTGAATCATAAACTTACAATTTAAAGCCAGATACATTAGACTCTCAAATGACTGTTCCTTCTATTACCATGATACATCCCCAAAGAGGTCCAGGAATGTTATCTTTATATTTGAAGACATTTTGCAAATGTCAGTGGATAACATACATATTTGGCAGATCAAAATTTAAAAATGCTGTAAATTCATTATAACTATCTGTATATCATCATTTAACACAATGAGTCAAGAATAATTCATTTCTTTTGCCCAAAGTATATAATTATTTTGTTTGATTTAGTCCCAGTAGAGTGGTTTTCTAAAGTTGAGTTAAAAGGAGGCATTAAACCTAAGTAAAAATATTTAACCTCAATATACATTAATATATAATTGTGTATCTTTAAAATTGTAATATATTTATTTCAAAAGTATTTGTGTTCTGGCTTGGGGAAATTGCCTGAAAGTAGAAAGGGGAGATTTACCCACTGTACTATGAGTGGGAGTGTAAATTAATACTACCTTTTAGAAGAGGTTACCAGTGTAGCAAGAGTGTTCAAAATTTTCCTACCCTTTGATCATGCTCCTTAAATTTTATTTTAGGAAACTATTACATAATAAATAATTAGAGATTAGGACATAGGTTTATATACAAGGATGTTAATTTCAGGGGTATTTAAGTAGTAAATGGAATGAGACTTACATATCCAGAAAAAGTAAGTACCATCGAAACCGTAGCATAGTAATGTTTTAGGATATTATGTCATCAAAATTTTGCTTTAATACTACTTGCTAACATGTGAAATGTAGCTTAGTGAACCAGAGAACAAGCCAGGGTCTTAGAGAAAGTTTTGAGGCACTTTTTACAATGCCAACAATTCACTATCGTTTTACACAGAAGATGGGATTTCTAGTTCATATTGCTGTACTTTAATCAAAGGAACCATAATTAAAATATATACATCTCTATTTTCTCCCCTTCAGAAAGTCTGGATGTATCAGATTAGAAAGGGTCTTTAAAATAACCTAGTGCTTTATTTTTGTTTTTTGCCTAAAAATAGTTTGGCTACTATTGTATTCTATGTATATGTACTACTATAATAAGGATTGTGTCAGGAGTTTGAAATTTATAAAAATATAGTTTCTACATTTTACAGTTGATACAGTTTTAGAAGAACTTGACCACATAATTTCATTTTTCCCTTTACCTTGCTTTCCATGTTATAAGACAAAGACATCAATGATAAACTACTTCCCAGGGATGTTTTTGAGCATTAGTTAATGTTTGTAAAGCCTCCACAGAGACCAGAGGATGAATAATGAAATAGACTCTCAAAGTAGTATTATCACTCTCGTCTTTCTCATTAGTCTCTAAGAGGCTTCATGCCAACTGTTAACATTTCAGCTGCCAAAATGAGGGGTTTCTATTTTAATTTTGCCTAGAAAAGTGAGCGTTCCTTGAACATCTGGGGTTCACCTCGGCATAATTCCAATAATGCTTCAATGGAATCAGGTATGTGAAGTGTGATGACCAGCACCACAAAGGAATTCATATCTAATTTTAGGCCTGCTGTTTCAATTTATAATTTAGCTTACATTTTAAACCTATTAGGAAAAGCAGTATCTAAGTAATACATTTGAGATTTATTTGAGGTTTTTATGTAAGAAAATTTTGCTTTAAATTAAATTACATTAAAACCTTGTCTATGGGGAGTAGGCAAACATAATGGGATTCGAATTTTTGGCCAGCTACTTTCACCACATTTTTCTATATATATTGTACCATGGCTAAAACATGAAAAAGTGAATTCAAATGAAAAAAAAATTTACTCATTCAAAAATACGTCTTAGAGGTATGTATTGTGTGCACAATGGTGCTAGGGATAGCAGGGTGACAAAAACAATGAAAATCCTACCCCCATAGAGGGCACATTGTTATAGTGCCTAGGATGTCAAATGTCCAGGATGATTTGACTATATTTTTATATTTTCCATGAGCCTATGACATTATCTGCCACAAGTAGTCAGTGCAAGTTCAATGAAAGAATGCATGGATAGGTGAACAATTCAAGCACACCATGGTTGTATGGAAACAACCAAAAATTTCACTTACATTAACTAATTTCTGGGAACTTAAAGGCACTGAACAATCATAATGAAATAAATATTTAATTTTACAATGTAGTTGTTTTTTAAGAGTAAGATGCTTTCATTAATGGAATAAATGCTGGACACATAAGTATAGGTTGATGAGCCTGAGATTTTCCTGAGGATTCAGGATATTAATTTTCAAAATTGGCAACAAAAGAATACTGGGTATAAAGTAACATCAAATCACATTTTATAGGTTAAATGAATATAGATAATAATCACAGTATCTATGACTCAAATTACTCTTTAGTTAAGTGTTGCAGAAACTGTATCTGATTTTTAAGGTAAGTTAAAGTTCAGAACAATGCTATCCAATAATTGTCTGCAATGATGACAATGTTATGTAAATCTGCAATATGGTAGCCACAAGCCACAGGTGGCTATTGAGCACTTTAAATTTAGCTAATCCAAATGAAAAGCTGAATTTTTAACTTTAAATAGCCACACGTGCCTTCTATTTTGGACAGGGAAGATCTAGAAGAACAAAAACAGAGTCATGGCGATAAGAACTGTTTTTGTTAAAATTTCTGTGTGATAGTTGGGCACATCCATGAGATTAAGGTAGTAACCATAACCTGGTGATAGTTCATCACTTGGCAGTTGGGAGTTGGGAAGGCAAAGAGCAGAGAGTAGCACCACCTCTGTCTTAAAGCTCCAACTAAGAGACAGACACATTTGGGTTTCAATTCTGATTTTAAAACTTAGAGCAGTGATTGGGGCGCCTGGGTGGCTTATTCGGTTAAGCGTCCGAATTTTGCTTAGGTCATGATCTCGCGGTTCGTGGGTTCGAGCCCTGCGCCAGGCTCTGTGCTGACTGCCAGCTCAGAGCCTGGAGCCTGTTTCAGTCTGTGACCCCCTCTCTCTCTGACCCTCCCCTGCTCACGCTGTCTCTCTCTCTCTCCTAAAAATAAATAAAACATTAAAAAAATTTTTTTAAAACTTAGAGCAGTGAAACTTTGGGCAAAATGACATCAAACTCAAGCGTGATGCAGGGATAAAAATATCTATATTCATATCATAAGGTCCTGAGAATGGCAGGGAAGCAGGTATAGTGCCTGGCATTCTGTCAGTGCGCAGCATATGATTGTAATTGTTGTTATTGTACTGTTATTACCCAATCTGAAGTCATCTTAAATGATCTGTATGTATAGGAAATAGCAGATAAAATGATCTGTTCCTTGTTTTGTTATCCAGTCAGCCTGAATGTCTGTTGTCTTCTGTCTCTTCTCCCTAAGTTAAAACTTATTTATTTCATCAAGTCTTTGCTAAAATCACTTACAATACAGGTTTACCTGAAGACAGTACAGAAAAGTATAATCACTCCTTTTTGGAAAAGAGAGTAGTGCCTTCATGCTGCTTTATGATACTTTGTTCATATTCTTTCCATGCTGTTTAGGATATAGCTTTTAGGATTTTTAGATGGTTAACTTCTATATAGTTTTTACTCCTATTTTACAAAAAAGGAAATACAGATTTAGAGAAATTTTCATAGCAGAACTATTAATACTTTGGCTGTCATTATTAGCCACTTGTAGATAGAACATAATCCAGAAATTATAATCCTTTAAATTCTTTTTTTATTATTATTATTTTTTTATTTATTTCTAGGAGAGCGAGAGAGAGACAGCATGAGCAGGGGAGGGTCAGAGAGAGAGGGAGTCACAGACTGAAACAGGCTCCAGGCTCTGAGCTGGCAGTCAGCACAGAGCCTGACGCGGGGCTCGAAACCATGAACCTTGAGATCATGACCTAAGCGAAAGTCGGACGCTTAACCGACTAAGCCACCCAGGCGCCCCAGTATAATCCTTTAAATTCTTAAAGACAGAATACTCTAATTTGTCCGAGAGTTGGTGATGCATCCAAGAGGAGTGTTTCAGGGATTTTAGTTCTGCATGTTTAGCAGTTAGCCAGCAGGACAGATGACATTGGCCAGTGTACGCTATACAGTCTATATTCTAAGAGGTCAGATGGCCAGAGTGAGTTACCTTAGAGCTAATGGTTGTAAAATTGGTTGTTTGTGACGAGCATTTTACAAATGAAATATGATAAAACAGATAGAGCACATGGCATAGAGACAAACTTTGTCACAAAACTTTTCATTACATAAACATGTATGTGTGCACATGCATGAATCTTACTAAATTATGATGCATAAAATATTTTCCATTTGGCTCACAATAAAAAAAGTCTGAAGGCATATCTTTGAGGATTTCATGTCCCAAACTGTATTTTTAGGAAATGTGTGGTCAGTAAGTGGGTGAATGCAGCCTCAGATTATTATGGTAAGAATAATAGAAGAAGGTAGATGGTATTTAAGGACAGCACAGTACTGTATGCTGCATGAAGGTTCAGAGAGATTAAAATGAGAAGTCAGGACTGGAAAAAAATAGAAATAAGTTATGATAGAAAAGAAGAAAAAAGTAAAGGAAAAAATAAAGTCACCTCTTTGAAAAACAAACAGAAAAAAAAGGTTTGCGGTGAGGTGTGCAAATTTTTACAGTATAATAACTGGATTGAAAAATGTAGAGAACAAAATCTGAGTTCCTGCAGAAGCAAATGCATTATTTTGCTTCCTAGCACCAGGAGTTCAGTCCGCACCTCCCCAAATTCACCTTTCTGCTCCCATGCCACCTCTTCTGGGAACTATTCCACATATTTCTGCAAATATTTCACTCTCAAGAAAGCAGCTGTTATCCTATGTGACCTTTCCCTGAGAAACCCTTGATTGATCTTGAGTTGGGCATATGACTAAACCAAGTGGAATTTTTTAATTGAAATTGAGAAAGGCCTAGTCTCCTGTGATGGATTTCCTAAGATGTAAAAACAATGCTTTCCGACCTATTTGGGCAGCTGTTCTGTAGCAAGAAGCAAAGATGAGAATTAGAGACAGTCCTGGTGGATTTGGAGTCGTGGACTCCACTTGTTCCTGAGTCCCATATGTATCTCTGTCCTTCCCAAGGTTTCAGCATCTAATCCTTTTTGGGTTCTGAAAGGCAAAAATCTCTTTTTAAATCTCAAGCTTCAGAAGAGGTACTATTATTTGACTAATATAATTATGGGAAATACTACCAACAGGGACCATCAGAAAAGAGAAGACATCATAGGACATGTGAAAACAGGAGCAAAGATCAACAGAGTAAGACACACAAAAACAATAGCGAAATACAGAAACAACACAACTAGGCTAATATGATTGAAAAGTAAATGAGAAAGGTTGGTGGCCAAAATGAGAAATAAATCTGAAGAGACATTTTAGTTATTCCACCTCATGTATGTAGAGATTTAAGAATGCATATATGATTAATGTATCAAAGTACTCAAAACACCTGTTATTCCAAAAGCTGTGGCTGAGAATGTAATTATGTTTATGAAACACTGTTTCCTTTGTCTTCCACTCAGCACTATGTGACCTTTTCAAGTCGTTCTCTCAGTTTGCAGTGGTCATAGGATCGAGTTCTGACCTGTGGAATACGTTCCTTGTGATGTGTGCAGATTAGACGCCTGGACTTGAGAAACCTCCCTCAAGTGGAGTGCCGGGGTGGCTCAGTTGGTTGAGTGTCCCAGTCATGATCTCATGGTTCATGAGTTTGAGGGTTCTTGAGTTTGAGTCCTGCATTGGGCTTGCTGCTGTCGGCACGGAGCCTGCTCTGGATCCTCTACCTCTCTCTCTACCCCTCCCCCACTTGCACTCTCTCTCAAAAATAAAATAAAAACATTAAAATACAAAACAAGACAAAAAAAGAAACCTCCCTAAGTGACTCACATTCTCTTTTCCTACCCTTTAAATGTACAGAGGAGTTTGATGGTGGAAGAGCAGAGAGCCATGATACAAAAGAGCCTGGGACACCAGGGACACATGGAAGGAAACTTGCTTAGTGGAAACAACTGCTTGGACTAGAATGTGGGATAAAAATACATTTAGTGTCAACCTACCTGATTTAGGACAGGATAGATTATCTGTTCCGGAAGCCAGTGGTGGCTTATAGAATACAGTGTTGTTTAGTTACTTTGAAATAATTTATTTGTATCTAGTATTTTAACAAAGGATGAAACATTAGGATACCATTAGGGTAGCAGTGGCTGAATGACTGGATCCTACCATTAGCAAGATGATGACAGTGGATAGTGTACATGAGATTATGTTTCCAACCCTGCTTCAATTTGCTCATCCTCATTAGACTGAAAAGAATAACTCAGCTGGTTGCAGAAGAATTTAATTTTAAGCCTGAAATTTTTCCATATCTGCAGGGAATTTCTGGATATACTTCACATTTGTAACATGATTCCATGATTCTCATACATCATGTTATTGGCAAACAAAGGTACCTAAGGGATAGATACAGTTTGATAGTTCCAGCCATCAATGACTATGTGAGAGCTGCTGAGAATTTCAAGGTTATACTTAAACCGATATGGGCATGTCCTGAGAGCTTTGTGCTTCTTAGCAAAATTATCTGCTGAGGTGATCTTTGAAGAATTTAAGAATCTTAATAAATTTCTAAAAGCATCTATTAAATGTTACATGATTTCTCCTTTTTGAAAAAAAGCAATCTACTTTCAAATTTATTTTATTCATGCCAGTTGCTGAGCTGTGGGACAGCCAGCTAAAGAAAATAAGTAACTTAGGAAGTGTATGTAAGTGCCCATATATTTTATTGTAAAAATAAAATGTCATAGAGTCTTAATAGAAATGAGGAAGCCATAATTTTGCCTCATACTTAGACCACAAATGCTTGCATGAGAACTGTTATCAACTGATAGAATAAAGTTACTTGCTTTGCTTTGCGTGTTTTAGATAAAATCAAAATTTTATATAAAGCCAGATAATTTTTTTAAATTTTTCAATTATCTTCCAAGTTAGTGACCAGTCATTATCTCCTTATTTTCCTTTGCCAATCCTAAACCCAATATTCTATCAAATGCCAAATAGTGGATTTCCTTCCTGTTATCTCTGAAATTGTATCTTCTTTATCCATTAGGTCTACTGAATTATATTAAGTTGTATCTCTATGGTCTGCATATTCCCATTTTATCAGAAATGGTGATACCAATTCACCTTTCCACTATGTGAATCAATGCTTTGTGTTAATTTTATTTTACTCTTTAAAATTTTTAATTGTTTATCCATGAGAGAGACAGACAGAGACAGAGACAGAGTGTGAGCGGTGGAGGGGCAAAATCTGAAATAGGCTCCAGGCTCTGAGCTGTCAGCACAGAGCCCGACACAGGGCTCGAACTCACGAACTGCGAGATCATGACCTGAGCTGAAGTTGGACACTCAATTGACTGGGCCACCCAGGCGCCCCTAATTTTACACATATTAATACCTTTACTTGGGAGGCTGGTATTACATAATGGTAATGCAAAGTGTAGGTACAAAGTCAGATTGGCTGGGTTCAAACCAATCGTGTCTTAATTTTGTAAACTTGGACAAGCTACTTAGTCTCTCTGGGCCTCAGCTCCTTTATCTGTAAAATGGTAATAGTGATAATACATAACTCACAATGGTATTGTGAAGGTAATATGAATAAGTGTATGTTGTGTGCTTAGAACAGTCCCTTAATAGACACTAATGCATGCTGATGATTTTGTGTGGGGGTGGGGGGATGGGGGGTGGTATGTGATGTGGTTACTGTTGATATTCCTGGTATAATGCAATAAATTGGGTAATGTGGATGGGAAAAGAGATGTCTCTGCCCTTAAATGCTTTGAATTGCAGTGAGAAAACATTTGTATACATAAATGATTGTAGAATATGATATAGGTAAATATAAAGTGCTTTAAGATTTTGGAAAAGGAAGTGACTAGCTATTTGGGGTCAGAAATTTCACAGGGAGTTACATTTGGTTTAAACTTAAAGAAGTGTGCTGGGGAATGATAGGAAACCACTGAAAGAACAAAACAGAATGGGCAAAGCACTAGGAGTGAAACATGGTGAACATGTTCAGGAAATTAAAATTCATTAATTAAAAAATAGTTCATAATTCATTGAAATGAGAATACTGGTTCTCAACATGTAGCAGTTTTGTTTCCTCCAGGTGATGTGTGGCAGTGTCTTTATTCTCACAACAGGGAGACACTATTAGCATTTAGTATGTAAAAACCAGGCAAGCTGCTAAACGTGGACAGCTCCCACAACAAAGAATTCTGTGGCGGAAGGTATCAGTTGTACTAAAGGCAGGAAGCCCTGGACTAAAGAATTGGGCAGGCAGAGAGAGTAGTGGACTACAGTTAGGAATTTGGTTGGAAACCACTTTAAAAGAGCCTTCTGTGCAATTTGAAAGATGCTGCCTTATGATGGCAACCTGAGCTCTGGTACATTAACTCCTTGAGGTTCTAGAACATTTGCCATTTGATATTTCAAATTTTAACAGACCATCTACTGTCATTTTTATTTAGAGTGTCTTCACTTTAGGCAAGGAAATTCCATATTTTCTTCAGACATCTGATCTTCTTAGTCATGGAAACCAGCCTTAACATCATTTAAGGTAAAAATTTTGTCCTCAGAAGTGCCAATCCATTTCCCCCTCAGGCCTTGCTTAAAATATATATCAAAACCCCAGTCTCCATTTCACTGTTTCTTTTCCTCACAATCGTTTTCCTGCATAGTTTAAGTGGGTTCTTTCCCTTACCTCTCCCTCCTGCAGATGCTCCCAGGACTCTGTGGTATTCCACTTTTGTGATTGGTGTTAGTCTTGGAAAAACAAAGAAGAGTCTTTTTCTTATACTTGTGTTTGTCTTTTAAGGTAATCGAAGGCACAGAGAGAGAGAGAGAGAGAGAGAGGAAGGAATAGATGTGAAAGGATCAGAGTAAACAATCACTTTGAAGGCTTTAGCTTTTTAGTAAATATGTTTCTCCCCCAACCTGGTGCCGTATGACTAAAGGAATTCGGGAGCATTTAGATAAGAGGAACAACAAAACAATATCGTTTGCTGCTTTTCCAGAAGAAAATCAAAGTATTGCTGAGGGTCTTCTACTTCCTGCTGATTTTGTTTTTCTAAAAATGTGTATTGATTTCTTCCACCTCAGAGATTCATAAATGCTATTAAAAATGAATGGCAGGTCTGATTTAAATTAAATGTCAGGTGGTTGATAGGTTTCATAATACTTTTTTAAAATTTTAATGACATTCTTACTTGATTTTGTATTAAAGGCATGCAAAACATAGAATACCAAAATCCACAATAGTATATGCTAAATGAATGCATGAATAATGAAGCCTTGCTTTTTAAAAATAAAAAGGAACATATATCTATATTTGTTATGGCTTATTCCAAAGCCACACAGGCTAAATAACACCAAGTTTCTACTCATTAGATAAGACAGAAACCCCACCATCGACTTACTTGCTCCTATTCTTCTCTTTTAAGGATGGTAATTACTCGAGTAATAGCAAATTCCTTGATCATTTGGAAAGCACTGCCAGATATCAGGATGTAACAAAGTAGGACGAAGGGTTGCATTTTATTACAGTCTATTATAATGACTTTGGGGTGAATGTCAACCTTTCAAAATGCCACAATATATAAGACTCTGAAAAAATTCCCTTATTTGCCCAAAATGGATTGTCATATGTTCTAAAAGTCTGAAGAATAAAATATGCTTTCTATGTATATAAAGGTAATTTCTCTTCCACTCTCTTCTTTTGCCCAAGCAAGTGTTCTCTGGCCATAACCACTTAGACATTATACATTTCCAAATGTTTTATCCTCAAACACTTGATTACTCTAAATATAACCCCTGTATTCAGCATCACCCCCACCTAAAAGGCATTCAATTGACCAGAAGGAAGAAGCAGGCTGTTGTGAAACCACTACTCCAGGAACTTGACTAGTTTATCACAGGTAGACAATTTGTGTTATTTTCTCTTTGTGGAGTTCACCCCACGCTGCTCCTTACAATCCAAAGTAGCACTTTCCTTTTTCTGATAGTGCTCCCAGTGGATGCTGAAACACTCTGCCACCTCCACTTTACTGATGTGTGCATTTCACCCCCCTGTGAATTACGTCTGTTGAATTTTCTTTTGCTTTTTCTCAGGCTCCTGCTGACAAAGCCTGCAGACAGCAATGTACATCCTTAACAGACAGAGTACCCTGCTCCCAGCAGAGCAACCCAGGCATTCATAGCTCACACACGTTGTTGATCAAGTGCTCCACAGAAAAAGCTGTCTGTCTGCCACAGGCAGAGGGTGAAAAATCTTTGACGATTCTCAAAGGACCCACCCACTTGTCCCTGCCTACTTTTTTTTTTAATAGGAAAGAGCGTCAAGCCCATTATATTGCATGTGAAGATTTTTTTTTTGTCCTATTCCTTGCTTCCTTGGCTTGAAATAATAGCTATTCTGGGGTCAGGTGTTAAGAAATGAAAAGGCTTACTAGAGTATAAATTTGAGTTTGTACTTTATTGCATCCCATTCTATCATTCATTCGTTTAACAAATATTTTTGAATCCCTGCCATCTGTCAGACGCCATTGTACCCCTAATCCGTCTTTAATGTGTGCCCCATTACCTCTGTTTTTAAACATGTTGATTTTTCTCCCCTGTCACAGACATCTCCAGAAAAACAAATGTAATTGATCACATGTGCTATTTGTTGTGGCATGGCCCCTCTTATCCAGGAACATGGAGCTCTCTGACTTTTTCAGCAGGAGTTTTCAAATCAAGAGTTCTACATAGGATTGTGATGCAGACTAGACTCATTTCAAATATCCATCACCTGCTGTTTCTTATTTTAGTGTCACCTTAACTCTCCCAGTCTATAGAAATGGTGCGGAAATTATCTAATAGAACTTACAGAGGCAGAAATAAATTGTGTTTGTTCAAAGATTGCTTATATAGATTTATTTGAAGATAATTGCATTTTAATGCAAAGAATAATACACTTCTGCTGGCAAAAATACGATTACAGTTTATTATCTTCTTTTTAAAGTTTAGTTCAAATGCTAAGAGCATTTACTGTTGCAGAAATTTTTATGTGGCCTATGTTTATCATAATGACTCTATATAACACCAAAAGTGTCAATTCATTGGGGGGAAAAAGACAAACAGATAAAACAAATCTTTGCTATGACATTTCCTTAAAAAGCTATTTAAACCTATTTTTTTGATTTTGCATGGGAATTTAAAAAAATCTACTGAAATAGCACAGCAAAAGAACCAGATTGTGATACAATAAGTCAATGCAGAAGAGTCTTTTAATATTGCAGAAAGAGCTCGGACTTTGACTTCAAAATCACACAGAACTGCGGGAGTACATAGCCCAGTCCTAGAGATTATGAAACCTATTGCTTTATTCTTTCAAAATGTATATTCTTATTTTTCATGTTCATTTAATATGTCTCTTGCCAGATTGTCTGAAGTTTGAATGAGATATCAAAGATGGAATGAACAAATCCCAGGCCCGCTCATACCAGAGGAACTAGAAAACACTCTTTTTCACGAGCTTGTTTAAAGAATAACTGTGTCATCTTTACTTATCTGTGTGTGTGTGTGTGTGTGTGTGTGTGTGTGTGTGTGTGTGTTTAATTTCTCCTTCCAAGTAGACTATGAGTTTTTTGATAATAATGTTGATGTCTAACATTTTATTAGCGCTGTTTCCAAGTACCTAGCAGAGTCTCAGACAAGATTACTTTCCAGCTAGTAACAAAATAGCAGATGCTGATTTGAGTTAATTCAGGTGAAACCTTTTTGACATTACCGATCGGATTCATACAGATGCAAACTTCCTGGTTTGCTCTATGGTTGAAGGACACATTCTTTCATACCAAGTCTATGACTCTTACTAACAAATAAAAAAAAAAAAGACTAACTTGCTTTGCTTGAGGTCCAATTTTATTGCCAGTGTCAATTGCAAAGACTAAATTGACTGAGTTATAATTCACATTTATTAAGATGATATAAGTAAATTAAGCAATTAAACATGTGTTCAGTCATCCTTGAATGAATGATCTCAACATTTAAAAGTAGCAAAACTTGGAGAAAGATAAAAGCTATAAATGATTCTATTCATTTCAATTTCACCAACCTTTGAATTAGAGTCCTGATTTTCGCTACATAGTCCTTTAGTGTGGTGGTTAAAGTTTTTAATTAAATTCTAGTTAATTAATATACATTCTAATATTAGCTTTGGATGTAGAATTTAGTGGTTTATAACTTACATACATTACTTAGTGCTCATCACAAGGGCCCTCCTTAATACCCATCACCCATGAAGCCCATCCCTCTGCCCAGCTCCCCTCCAGTAACCCTTAGTTTGTTCTCTATAATTTAAGAGTCTATTCCTTAATTTGTCTCTCTCTCTTTGTTTCTCTTTGCTCCTTTTTTTTGTTTCTTAAATTCCACATATGAGTGAAATAATGTTTGTCTTTTTCTGACTGACTTGTTTCACTTAGCAAAGCACTCTAGCTCCATCCATGTTATTGCTAATGGCAAGATTTCATTCTTTTGGTTGGCCAAGTAATATTCCATTGTATTCTACATCTTCTTTATCCATTCATCGGTCAGTGGACATTTGGACTCTTTCCATAATTTAGCTACTGTTGATAATGCTGCTATAGACATTGGGGTGCACGTGTCCATTCAATTCAGTTTTTTTGTATTCTTTGGGAAAATACCTGGTAATTTTGTATCCTTTGGGTAAATAGTAGGTAATACCTGCTTCAGAGGAATGGCTGGATCATAAGGTAGTTCTATTTTAACTTTTTGAGAAACCTCCATACTATATTCCAGAGTGGTTGCAGCAGCTTGGATTTCCACCAGAAGTGTAAGAGGTTCCTCTTTCTCTGCATACTTGCCAACATCTGTTGTTTCCTGTGTTATTAATTTTAGCCATTCTGACATGGTGACAGGTGTGAGGTGATATCTCATTGTATGTTTGATTTGTATTTCCCAGATGATGAATGATGTTGAGCATCTTTTCATGTGTCTGTAGCCATTTCTATTTCTTCTTTGGAAAAATTTCTACTCATATCTTCTCATTTTTTAATTGGACTATTAAGTTTTGGGGGTTGAGTTTGATAATTTCTTTATATATTTTGGATACTAATATTTATCATATATTTCATTTGCAAATATATTCTCCCATTCTTTTAGTTTTGTTGATTGTTTCCTTCACTGTGCAAGAGCTTTTTATCTTGATGAAGTCCTAATAGTTCATTCTGCTTTTGTTTCCCTTGCCTCAAGAGTTATATGTAGTAAGAAGTTGGTGCAGCTGAAGTCGACTATCACACAGTTACTCTCTGTGTTTTCCTCTAGGATTTTGATGGCTTCCTGTCTCATATATAGGTTTTTCATCTATTTTGAATTTATTTTTGTGTATGGTGTAAGAAAGTGGTCTAGTTTCATTATTTTGCATGTTGCTGTCCAGCTTTCCCAGCATCATTTATTAAAGACACTGTCTTTTTTCCATTGGATATTCTTTCCTGCTTTGTCAAAGATTAGTTGATCATATAATTATGGGTCCATTTCTGGATTTTCTGTTCTGTTCATTAATCTATGTACCTGTTTTTATGCCAGTACTATACCATCTTGATGACTACAGCCTTGTGATATAGCCTGAAGTTCGGAATTGTGATGCCTTCAGCTGCTTTTCTTTCTCAAGGTTGCTCTGGCTATTTAGGGTCTTTCAAGGTTCCTTACAAATTTTAGAGTTGCTTGTTCTAGCTTTGTGAAAAGTGATGGTAGTCTTTTGATTGTATTAAATGTGTAGATTGCTTTGTGCAGTATGGATATGTTAACAATACTTGTTCTTCGAGGGAGTCTGGGTTGCTCAGTTGGTTAAGTGTCTGACTCTTGATCTTGGCTCAGGTCATGATCTTGTGGTTTGTGAGTTTTGGCCCTGTATGAGGCTCTGTGCTAATGGCGCAGGGTCTGCTTGAGATTCTGTCTCTTCTCTCTGCCCCTCACCTGCTTACATTCTCTCTCTCTCTCTCTCTCTCTCTCAAAATAAATAAACTTAAAAAAAAGAACCCAATATTCTTACAATTTATGAACCTTAGGTGTTTTTCCATTTTTTTCTTTTGTTTTCTGAGAGAGCAAGCAGGAGAGAGGCAGAGGGAGAGGAAGAGACAGAATCTTAAGATCTTAAGCAGTCTCCATGCTTAGTGTGAAGCCCTACATGGGACTCAGTCTCACTACTATGAGATCATGATATGGGCCAAAATCAAGAGTCAGATGCTCAACTGACTGAGCCACCAGGTGCCCCTGCTTTTCCATTTCTTTCTGTGTCATCTTCAATTTCTTTCATAAGTGTTCTGTAGTTTTCAGAGTACAGATCTTTTATGTCTTTGGTTATCTTATAGCTTTTAGTACAATTATAAGTGGAAGCACATCCTTGACTTCTATTTCTGCTGATTCATTA
This sequence comes from Proteles cristata cristata, assembly GCA_017311185.1. Taxonomy (NCBI): domain Eukaryota; kingdom Metazoa; phylum Chordata; class Mammalia; order Carnivora; family Hyaenidae; genus Proteles; species Proteles cristata. The sequence goes on from JAESUZ010002153.1 coordinate 510,821, forward strand.
GTGGTGTATAGAAATGCAACAAATTTTCTGTATGTTGATTTTGTATCATGTGACTTTACAGAACTTATATATCAATGCTAGCAATTCTTTGGTGGAGTCTTTCAGATTTTCTACATAGAATATCATGTCTGTGAATAGTGAAAGTTTGACTTTTTCCTTGATTTGGATGCCTTTTATTTCTTCTTGTTTTCTTATTGCTGAAACTAAGATTTCTAGTACTATGTTAAATAACACTAGTGAGAATGGACATCCCTGTTTCTTTCTTTTTTTTTTTTAATGTTTTATTTATTTCTAGGAAAGAGAGACAGCGTGAGCAGCTGAGGGTCAGAGAGAGAGGGAGTCACAGACTGAAACAGGCTCCAGGCTCTGAGCTGGCAGTCAGCACAGAGCCCGACGCGGGGCTCGAACCCACGAACCGCGAGATCATGACCTAAGCAAAAGTCCAACGCTTAACCGACTAAGCCACCCAGGCGCCCCTGGACATCCCTGTTTCTTTCTGTTTTCCCCATTGAGGATGATATTACCTGTGCTTTATTCATATATGACCTTTTTGATGTCGAGGTATGTTCTGTCTATCTCTACTTTGTTAAGGGTGTTTATCAAGGAGGGATGCTGTCCTTTATCAAGTGCTTTTTCTGCATCTATTTGGAGAGGATTATATGGTTCTTATCCTTTTGTTAATGTGGTGTATCACGTTGATTGATTTGCAAATATTGAATCGCCCTTGCACCCAGGAATAAGAGTCACTTGATTGTAGTGATTGATTTTTAGAATGTGTTGTTGGATTCAGTTTGCTAGTATTTTTACTGAGAACTTTTGCATCCATGTTCATCAGGAATATTGACCTGCAGTTCTCTTTTTCAGTGGAGTCCATCTGGGTTTGGTGTCAAGGTAATAGTAGCTTCATAGAATTAATTCAGAAGTTTTTCTCCCTCCCTCCCACCCTCCCTCCTTCCTTTTCTTTCCTTTCCTTCCATCCTTCCTTCCTTCCTTCCATCCTTCCTTCCTTCCTTCCTTCTTCCCTCCCTCCCCTTCCTTCCTTCCTTCCTTCCTTCCTTCCTTCCTTCCTTCCTATACTTTGAAAAGAATAATATTAACTCATCTTTAAATGTTTGGTAGAATTCACCTGTGAAGCCACCTGGCCCTGGACTCCTGATGTGGGATGTTTTTTGATTACTGATTCAGTTTCATTGCTAATTATCAGTCTCTTCAAGTTTTCTATGTCTTCTTGTTTCAGTTTTGGTAGTTTAGGAATTTATCCATTTTATACCAGCTGTCCAATTTGTTGGCATATATTTTTTCATTGTTTTCTCTTATAAAAATATTTCTGTAGCATTGGTTGTTATTTCTCTACTGTCATCTGTGATTTTATTTATTTGGGTACTTTCTGTTTTCTTTTTGATAAGTCTGGCTAGAGGTTTATCAATTTTATTATTTTTTTCAAAGAACCAGCTCCTGGTTTCATAGATCTATTCTATTGTACTTTTAGTTTTTATATAACCTATTTCTGCTGTAATCTTTATTATATCCTTCCTTCTGCTAGCAGTAAGCTTCTTTTGTGGTTATTTTTTCTAGCTCCTTTAGGTGTAAGGTTAGAGTGTTAATTTGAGATTTTTCTTTCCTTTTATGTGCCCCTGCATTGCTATAGACTTCCCTCTATGACCACCTTTGCTGCATCCCATGGGTTTTGGACCTTTGTGTTTTCATTTTGACTTGTTTTCGTGTATTTAAAAAAATATTCGATTTCCTACTTGACCCATTCATTGTTTAGGAGCATGTGGTTTAATCTCCATGCATTTGTGGTCTTCCAAATTTTTTCTTGTGGTGGACTTCTGGTTTCATAGCATTGTGGTCAGAAAAGGTACTTGGTGTGATTTCAATCCTTTTGTTGTTTATTGAGTCCTGTTTTGTAACCTAATATGTGATCTGTTCTGGCGAATGTTCCATGTACTCTTGAAAAGAATGTGTGTTCTATTGTTTTAGGATAGAGTGCTCTAAATATATTTGTTAAGTCCAGCTGGCCCAGTGTGTCATTCAGTGTGTCATTCTAGTGTGTCATATTATCTACTTATTTATTTTCTGTTTAGGTAATCTGTCAATCGATGTCAGTCGGGTGTTACAATCCCCCATTATTGTGTTATTATCTATTAGTTCTTTTATGTTTGTTATTAATTGTTTTGTGTATTTGATTGCTCTCATGTTGGGTTCATAAATTGTCATATCTTTTTGTGGACTGCCTCCCTTATTATTATAAAGATGATAAAGATTGACTCTCTTTTTACAGCCCTTAAGTCTAGCTTGTCCTATATAAGTATTGCTACTCCAGCTTTCTTTTGACACTCATTTGCATGAAAAATGTTTCTCCACCCCCTCTCTTTCAATCTGTAAGTATCTTTAGGTCTAAAATGAATTTCTTGTAGGGAACATATAGATGGACTTTATTTTTTTTTTTAAATCAACTCTAATATCCCATATCTTTTGACTGGAACATTTAGTCCATTTACATTCGAAGTAATTATTGACAGATATGTATTTATTACCATTTTATTTCTTGTTTTGTCATTGTTCCTGGAGATTTTCTTGATTCTTTTTTGTCTTTGTCACTTTTGATTACTCTTTTGCACTCAAAGAATCCCCTTTAACATTTCTTGCTGGTCTGGCTTAATGGTCAAAAACTTTTAGTTTTTGTTCATTTGGGAAACTCTTTATTTCTCCTTATCTTCTGAATGATAGCCTTGCTGGATAGAATACTCTTGGCTGCAGAGCTTTCCTGTTAATCACTTTGAACATAGCATGCCACTCCCTTTGGACTTGCCAAGGTTCTGTTGAGAAATCTTCAGCTAACCTTAGGGGTTTTCCTTCCTAAGTTAAGGACTTCTTTTGTCTTGTTACTTTTAAGATTATTTTTCTTTATCCCTATATTTTGCAAATTTAATTAGAGTATATCTTGGTGTTGCCTGCTACTTTTGCTGATTTTCATGAGAGTTCCTTGTGCCTCTTACATCTGGATGTCTGTCCTCAGATTAGTGGAATTTTCTGCTATTATCTCTTGAAAAAATTTTTCTATCCCTTATTCACTTCTTCTGGGACTCCTATAATACAAATGTTACTTCCTTTGATGGAGTCATTGAGTTTCCTAAGTCTATTCTCGTGTTGCATAATTCTTCTTTCTTTTTTTTTTCTCAACTTTATTATTTTCCATTATTTTGTCTTCTAGGTCATTAATTAATTCCTCTGCTTTTCCAACCTGCTGTTCATTGCATCAAGCCTGTTTCCAACCTTTCTTATTGTATCCTTCATCTCCTATTGATTCTTTTTTTAAATTCTTTTATTCCTATGGTAAGGGTCTCACTATGTCTTCTTTTCTCAAGCCCAGTGAGTATTCTTATAATTGTTGCTTTAAATTCTCCATCAGGCATGTTACTTATATCTGTTTTGCTTAGATCTCTGGCGATAGCCTTATTTTGTTCTTTCATTTGGGATAAAATATACTGTCTTGGCATTTGTCTCTGTCCCTGCCTTCTTCTCTGTGTTAGCAAAACCTGTTATGTCTCCTGCTCCTGAAAGTAATGGCCTTATCAAGAAGAAGTCATGTATTATCCAGGGATTGACACTTCAGGGAGAGTCTCATGTATGTGCTACACACTCTCAGCTGTTGTGTTTTGGCTATTCTGTTTTTTAGGCCAGCTGTCTGCAGAGGCTCTTCTTGTCTGCTGTGGGCAATATTTAGTCCCTAGCCTGAATGTGGTGAGTTTTAACTAGGTATGCTCCGGTCTAATTATAAAATAAGACCTGACACTACTTCCACTGGAAGTGACGCCCTGCAGAACTCTTTGATTAAGAGACATGGTGTGGCAGAAGGGTGTGCTTGTCTTCTGAGGGAGGGGCCTACCACAGTGAGACTGAGACAAGCTTGACTGAGAAGGACAATACGGCCAGAGTGCAGGGGGTTAGGGCTTAGTAGAAGCAAGTTAGGCTGCCAGTGTCAGTCCTATGCTCCTTCCCACAGGTGGCTTTGGTGGCTTTGTGTTTATCCCAGGGTGGGGGGTGGGGTTGGGGGGGAGGATACAAATGGCACCAATCATCTCCTTTGTTCCCAGACAGGTGTCTCTGCGAATGCTGCCTCTCAGGAATGCACTCATAGAAGACCAAATAATGTCTTCCCATTTGTCCCAGGTGTTGTTGAGGTCACTGTTTCCATGCTGTCTGCCCCTAGGCTGTCTGCCTGCCTCTTCTTCAGGAGCAGCACAGTGTCCTTCAAGATCTATCCCAGCCAAGCATGCTGACCTTTAAAACTCCAGGCTTTAAGCCCCACTGTTTGCAAGAACTCATGAAATTCAACCCCTTTTGTTTTCCAAACCAGTGGCTTTTGGGGAAATGTTCTCCTTTTTTTGTATTACCCTGTATGCTCTCTCTCTCTCTCTCTCTCTCTCTCTCTCTCTCTCTCTCCCACTACCTCCCTCCCTCTCCCTCTCCCTTTGCCCATTCTCCACCACCCTCGGTCCTTTCCCTCAGCACTTGTGATCCATTACTCCCCTAACATATATCTCTGCACTTCCTACCTTCTTTTTTTGTGGTCCCTTTTCTCCATTAAGTTGTGGGATTTATCCTGTCAGTCTTTATGTTAAATTCTAGACAAGTAAACCTTCATTCTTATCTTGGTTGTCCAGTTCTATCATTCCATATAGTAAACAGAGAAATAGTTGTGATTTTTAAATTACATTGTTCACTCCCACTGATGATGGAAAGATCATGGCATACCATCAATAATAGCTCAAATATGCCTCAGGCTAAAGTGAATGATGCAAAAATAATATTTACTTTTAAAGTACATTTTTAAATTCAATACAATTCTATTTTAATAAACTGCACCCATTGCAAACTGTGAAAACATCCTTTTAAACTCACTAAGAAGACAAGTTGCTGACAAGTCATTCACATTCAAGGGGATCTTGAAATCCTTAAACAGAAGCACTGAAGACTATTTCAAAAAGATAGCACTATTCAGCCAGAAGATTGGATCTACAAATGGTTTTTTTCTTTAAGGATCAGTGAATATATTGAACGAGTAATAAGCTTAACACTAAAGCAATATAAAATTTCCTAACACTAGGACAAATTCTTAGATATTAGTTTGCTCTTGAGTTACCTTAAGATGATGTCATTGTTGTCCATTGTGGTGGCATTGAGGTTGGATGCCTGACTCATGGCCTGACTCCCCATAATACAGGAGTGAGAAGCAGAACTGTTACTACATTAACACTTGTTGAGTTGTATATAGTGTCTATCCCATACATCGAGAAGAATAATGCCAAATTAGAATAATTTAGAGAAATTGTGAATGTACATAACATAAATAATAATTGAGGGAATCAGACAGTATTTGGCTCTGTGTGGGAAAAAAAAGAAACAAAACTTTTGTTAAACATGAAGTTTAATTCAAACATTTAAAGGATTATCATAAGGAAGGGGTAAATGTTCTGAGTACTTCCACAGGATGATGCATAAGCATTCTAAACAAGGCAGATTTGGCATCAATATAAGTCTCAACTTTTAATTAAATGTATCCACTCATGAATTTGAGGATTTTTTAATGTGGTATTTTTGCATACAGAAGTAGATTCATCATGAAGGTAATGAAGCTTATGCTTCACTCATCTTAACTTCACCAGTGTCTTCAAAGGATCTGAATTTAATTTTGTAATTCTAGTTTTATATTCTTTTTCTTAACATTGATTCTTCAAATATCAACATTTCAGGCTCAACAAAAAATTTGAATCTTTTCTTGGGTGGCAGTAAGGCCATCATATTTTGTATCATCCTTTCCACTTGTAAGAATCTACATTCTTAAAATTTTGCTACTCTTTTTTCATTAACTTGTTTTATTCTCAATAATGTATTGACCAGAAACCCTCTATTATACATGGATTTGTGAGAATTAGCACAGTAAGCATAATTTGTCTCCCATTCATCATAGAGCATTATCAATGACAGAAAATATTTGGGTAAGAGGCCTCAAAAGTAGAATTTGACACTTTTTTCACCTTTCAAATAATAACTTTCTGAGTACACACAAATAATTAGGAGTATCAATTAATTTAAATATCTGGTTTAATCTAGAATTGTAGACAACTGTAAAAATAAGGGAGAATAAGACATTAGGTGCTCTGATGCTTAAGTACAATCACACATGCATATACATTGTCTTTAAAACATGAAAGGAAAAAATGATATTCTGTCTTTTTTCATTAATTTTAGTGCATTTGACAGCTTTCTTTCATATGAATATGTTTTGCTATAATTTTAGAAGGAAAATATTGGCAAATACTGCAAACACAAATGCCATTCTTTTCTAAATATCATATTTTCCTAATGTTAACAAAAAAGTACACAAATATACTTTGGAAATTAGGAGGCAAAGGGATTCTCTTAACTATGCCTAGGAAATTCCAATGACTAATTCATTAGGTTCAGAAATGATTGTTTAAGAGATGGATAAAATGGCTAGTTGAGTTCATCTTGACATAGCATGAGGAATCAATACACAGAAATAATAATGTGGAACTTTTTAGAAAGAAAAAAATGGCATTGGGGAAGAGAGCAGTGAAATCAAAGATGTATAGTGATGAACTCTGTATAGTGCTTTATAGTGGGGGAAAAACACACTTTCTAAACATGAGATAATAACAAATGGATTAAAAGTGAACCCCAGTTACAGGGGATGTGATTTGTGAACCCACATTTTAAATCCTTTCTTGCTGTAAATCTCAACAGAATGTCTATGTATATGAAAACTTGGACATGTGAAGTTTCTAATAATAGAATGTTATGTCAAAATTAATTGGTTTTAGGTTAGTGCTATTAAAAAAAAAATCAATAGCAATAAGAAACTATGATAGGTGATCCATAAGTCTGGAAACTTTAGATTTCATCCTTTCATGATTAGAAACAATGATGATGGTTCTGCCAAACACGGTTTTGAATTGGTAGAATATCCATGAAAAACATTTCTAGTGAGATAAAATTGTGGTATAAATGATTCAGAAGTGTAAAAGTAAGTAGAAGGTTAACAATGCCCATATCCTTGAAAATATTTTAAAATATTTTGAAAATAAACCTTAATGATATATCCATTGATGAGGAAGAATGTTATTCATAACAAGTATTTAGTATTCTGTGATATAGGGAAAAGGGTCATTACAGGGAAAACATTTCCCATTTAAACTACCAAGATCTAACATGAAAAGACTTTTTTGAGGCAATTCTTGCAAATTAAATCAATAATAAAAGTGTTTAAGACAGCTGAGACCCATTTTGAATGGATTTTAGAAGTATTTAGAAAACTAAATACGCTGGTTATTGTCATGAAAGATTTACCATGCAAAGAAGCATCCTCTATTTCACCCAAAGGAGAAAATTTCTCTTAAAAAGATCATTTATTTGGGTGCCTGGGGTGTTTCAGATGGTTAAGTGCCCAGCTCTTGGTTTCAGCTCAGGTCATGATCTCACAGTTCTTGGGTTTGAGCCCCTCATTGGGCTCTGTGTTGACAATTTGGAGCCTGCTTGGAATTCTCTCTCCCTCCTCCGCCTGCCCCTCCCCCACCTCACCCTCTCTCTCAAAATAAATAAACTTAAAGAAAAAAGACAGTTTATGATGTAGCTTTCATACTAAGTGCTCAGTTTTCCAGATTTCAAAATGTTTTTGAAAGGTATATTGTATTTGATTTTTCACATTTATTTTGGTGACCACTGTGGTCATTAGGGCTTGACTAATGACCCCTTGACTAACATTAGGGCTCAGATTCCTGTGCTACCTTGAGAGGTAGTAAAATTAGGTGGGTCACAATGGTTTGACTGCAGGTCACTCCACACTGCTCCCACAGAAAGTGTCCTGTAGACAAACAACCCTCTGAAAAAGGCATCAGGGACCATTCCTGCTCATCCTTGAGTAGCGAGTTTCAGCTCCCTGCCAGACCACTGAGTTATTCAGGAAGGCCAGTCACATCGTCCCACAGGAACCAATGTGTCACCTGACCTCCTTCATACTTCAGAGCCTGCCTCCAGCAGCCCCTGGTTGCTCACTCTCTTTCCAAATACAGCTTCGCCGTTGCCCTTCACATCTTCAGTGTCCTTTTGGACTGTGAGTACATGTGACTAATAAACCGCTGTCAGTAACATCTATCCAGTGTCAGGTGTCATGTGTTTAGCCCATCTCTGTAGCCATAGGGTAGAAATCTCTCCTCACCAGTGGTGTGAAAAGAAGATAGTAAAAGCAAACAAAAAGTATTGGTGCTTTTATGATATGAAATTTAATTCAGGTGCAGAATCGTAATAACATTACACATACAGGAAATAATTTTGCAGATTGTTTTGTAGTTTGCAATCCCTTTCTAGAAGCTAAGTAGATTCTAAGTCATAGGGCATACTTTATAAGGTGGTGTACTGAAACTCAGTTAATATATAAGACAGAGTCACTTACAGAGTAAATTATCCGGAAGGGTATAGATTACAGGTCTTCTCGCTTCAAAGTCTGTTTTCTTTCTGTCATACTGAGTTGCCAGAGAAATACAGAGATCTCACTATAAAAATCTATTTTCAAGAATAATGTAACACCAAACATGTATTTCATATGTTTCTTTTATTTTTCACTAAATTCCCTCCCTTTGGGTTTTCTCAACATTATCTATAGCAAAGTCAGTTGGAGTCTTGTATTAGTCAAGAATGCCTGCCTGTTAGGGCACCTGGGTGGCTCAGTCGGTTAAGCGTCTGGCTTCGGCTCAGGTCATGATCTCGCAGTTCTGGGTTAGAGCCGCATGAATATAATTCATCTCTAAATAAAAAGTTTCAATGTCTTTCATTTCCTTTTAAATGAGGCATTTGGGTTTTATTGCTTCTCTTGGTATTAATATGTATATACTGGCATGAAAGTTAGGGTAGAAAAATGAGTAATTTAAAAAAGGCCATCCAACAATTAAGTAAAATGCAACTACTTTTGATCTGCCTTTAAAAATGAAATCTTTCTTTATGATTGGACAACATTATGGATTATTTTTAATGTATATCTTTCTGAAATATTTATTTTCTTACGGAGGCCAATGGTGATTTCACTGATACATTAGAAACCACCATTAAGGTGGTATAAATTAATGGGATATAAATTATTTTGAATTTTCAAGAGATATTCTTTACTCAAGTTCACCATATAATCACATTATGGTATGTTGATGAAAAATAATTATTTACTGAATATAGTAGTGTACCACTCATAAAGCTCAAAATATAAAAATTTGTTTGATTTTCTTATAAATGTTATTTTAAAAGCAATGTACAAATTTGCTTATGTTTTGTCCTCTTAACTATTCATCCATAGGATTCAGGTTCATGTCTGCTCTCCTGACTGTTGACTAGGTCCTGTAGTTCCATTTAAGTGTGGTCATTTTCCACCCTTATCAGCTCTGACCTGTCCCTTTTTGGTCATGTTGTTACCTTCACCGTAAGTTATTGGCTTAGTGCTTAGTGGGAGAGTTAAGGTAAATTTTGGGGAGGGGTATATCTTGTGACTGTTTTGGCAATTGCACTGGTACCCATACCTGGGGCTATGTTGCTGTTACCTCCAGTGATGGAATGGAGGTTTTGTTACCAGCCAGATGGTGGACAGTGCATTTCTCATATCCAATTCCATCATCTCCATTTTCAGAACTTGCCTGGGCACCCACTGCTGTGGGGTTAGAGTCCATGGAAACAGTGGGAGATTAGGAATTAGGAAGTGTTTTAGGGAGTATACCCAGACTTAATCCTTGTGAAGGAGAAGGCAGGACTTTGGGAATGGGGAGGAGTTCTGATTCAGTTTTAACAGAGGCCCTAGCCAACTTGACTAAGGGATCAGAAGCTGACATAACTCTTTACAGGTGTCTTGAGTTGGAACAAAGAATCCAAGCCATTATACCCCTATATAGGTCTGTCATTGGTTTCTAGATTTGAAGTTGGATGAGGCAGTGTTCTTCAGTTGATGCACTCCCTCAGCTTCCTTGAAGGAAGCTGACAATGGAGTGCTTTCCCTTGGCAGTGTCTCCTGTAGCTGAGGGACTAAAAGTCAGTCCTTTATTCCTTAGGGTAATGTAGTCAGTGCCTCATAGCATAGTCCACATGGAGTATTAAATGTTTGTCCACATAATGGGTTTTACGGAAATCTATGAGAAATCTGTATTTTATCATGTTTATCTTTTTTTTTTTTTTTTTTTTTTTACATTTTTTTGGTCATTCAAGTTTTCTTTGAATTGTAGTTTGGAAATCTTGCACATTTTATATTGGATTCTTTTGTTTTTCTGTTAAATTGAAGGAGCACATACTACCTGTAACTATACACAGTCTTATTTTTCCTAATATTAAAGAGAAGCTTCTGACATATCAATGTTAAGTATGATGTTGATGTCGATTTTGGTAGATGCCATTTAAGGAGATTGCCTTTTATTACTAAAATAGCAGGATGTGTTATTATGAATACTATTAAGTTTCACAGAAGATTTTTCTGTACCTATTGAAATCACAATATGTGTAATCTATGTTATAGTGAATTACATTTATTGATTTCTTAGCGGTAAACTACTCTGACTTTTCTGGAATAAACATAGTTGTTCATGATTAGCTTTTTCAAAATATAGTAATGTTTTTAATTTTGCTCATACTCTTTAGAATTTTAGAATCTTTTATTATTGAAATTAAAAGACATTCTAACATTTCTTCTTTTTTTTCTTTTTCAAAGATTATAAATGCTTGACGTTCAATAGATACCTCTTACAAAATTTTTTGGGCCTTATGGAGTTTGTAGAATAGAGTATAGTTGTATTACTACTGATTCTATTGATTCAATTTTGTAATGGTTAAAGATGTATTCATATTTTTCCTTTTCTTTTTCTTGAGACAATTTGTAGTAATTGTTTGTATGTGTGCATGTTGCGGGGCAGGAGTGGGTTGTTGCTTCTAATTTTACAATTTTTTTTACCTGAAGTTGTCCATAGGATTTTTTAAATCATTTAAAAATCCTCAGCCTCCTCTATATTATGATCTTTTTAGCTTCTAAAATTATTATTTTATCTTCCTCTATATTTTTCTTGATCAGTCCTAAAATATTTTTTTCCATTTTATTAGTCCTTACAAATCAATAAGTACAGGTTTTCTTTATCCTATGTTGTATTCATTATCATTATTCTCTGTCACCTTTATATTTTATTTATCCATATAGTATTTAGGTATATTCTATTTATTCTAACATCTTAAGTGGGTTGCTAAGCTTTTTAAGGGCCAATCTTTCTCTTTTAGTATAAACATTTAATGCTGATAATTTCTCTATAGTGTATATTATCTGGTAAAATTTTTTCTGGTGAATTTTAATCTTTATCAATACATAGTGAGTATTCCTATGCCTAAAGATTCCATTTTTCCTTAAAGAAAGCCACAGTAACATTCGCTTACTACTGTGAGTGTGTTCTTTTTTCCTCTCTCCATCCTTTTACTTGCCAGCTTGCTGCATTCTGCTATGTTAGACTGCTTACTAACAGCACATGACTGGTTTTGTTTTGTTTCTTAAATCTGTTGTGAAATATGGCATTGCAATAAAGTTTTTTCATTTGTATTTACATTTCATTTAAACTCCCACATGATCAATATATTTGAATTTTGTATCTTATTTTGTATTTCCTTCTTATCTTTCCTTTTCAATACTTCTTATTTTTCTCTTTTTAATTTTCTTGTGTTGTCACACAAGGAATATTTTTATTTTTAATTTTGTGTTTTCCTGCTACTTGACTATTTTTATCTTTTAGTTATTACCCATTGGATTTTTATATTTTATTTGATCTACTTCTAACTCAAGATTATTTCTCGACTTCTTTCGTAAGGATACAAGACTTGAGAACAATATCTCTCAAACTGTCAGTGGTAAATAATATTTTTTTCAAATTTTCCAATTCTTCATGGACTGATAGATCTTAAAATAAAATGTGCACATTACTAGAAAAGTGAAATGATAAAATACTCACTAAAGGCAAGCCTACCTTTTGATTACTAGATTTAACAGACATAAAATTATTTTGTCAAAATGCTTTTAAAGTTTCTAAACTCTTACTCTCAATTTCAGTGTATTTCTTGTCACAGATCAGTACAAGACAGTTTGTGGACTGGTAGTAATCATGGTATGTGGTTTCAATGTAACTGGCTTTGAATATTTTCATTGCAATCTGTTCTTTCTATTTCTTATAGAATTCCGGTCAGGATGAAATATAATTTTAGTCCACCTTGATTTATTATCCTCACATTACTATTATTTAAACTATATCATATAGTCAACATTTCTTTAGACTTATTAATATATTTCTCAATTTTATAGCCCCCCCCCCTTTTTTTTAAACTCAGACCTCCTCTTTTGGCCCAATTCATTATTCTGAAATAATCTCCTAAGATTTCGTTTAGTGAGGGTAGGTTAGTGGCAAGTTCTTTGTTTCAAATGTGTTTATTTTTCCTAAAATCTTTAATGATAGTTTAACTTGGTATCTAATCCTAAATTGATAGCTTTCTTCTCCCACCACCCTTTTCTCAGGACCTTGAGGATAGTATTCTACTGGCTATTTACATTCATTGTGATGTTGCGCTTTTTGTAAGTAATCTTTCTTTTCTTCTTGTTTACATTTAACTTTTTCTTCCTACACTTGATTCTTTTAAATATCTTTGAAATGTTTCTTGATGTGGATTTCCTATTGTTTGTTTTGCATGGAAGGACATGTATTTCCTGAGCTAAAGTATTCTTTTTCATCAATTCTGTCAAATTGTCATTCACTGTATTTGTCACTATTGCCCCCTCATATTTTCTGTTGTCCTCTGCAAATCATATTAGAAAAACTGAGACATTTCTATTCTACCCTGTTGTCTTATAGCTTCTGTCTTTTCTTTTGAATTTGAATCTTTTGGATTTCTATGATGCATTTCTTCAAGTTTGGCAGTTCGCTTCACAGTATTGTTTTTGTTTTTTTTTTTAATTCACCAGTCTACTTGCTTTGATTCAATGATTATGTAATTTTTATTTGTAGATTACTTAATTTTTCTTCAAATCTTTTTAAACTATCTGAAAATCAGGGATTTAATTCTCCTGTTTGATTCTGCTGAAAATGCATGTGGTGCTATTTTATTAAACTTTTATAATTTGTACTGTGAGTTTAGTTTTGGTAGTCTTTTTCTGTGAAAATCATATGGGACTATATTTCAACTGTGTTTTCAAAAATAACATTTTTGGGGCTCAGTTGGTTTAACATCTGACTTTGCCTCAAGTCATGATCTCATGAGTTCAAACCCTGAACTGGGTTCTGTGCTGACAGCTTGGAGCCTGGAGCCTGCTTCAGATTCTTTGTCTGCCTCTCTCTGTGCCCTTCCCTTGCTCATGCCCTGTCTGTCTGTCTGTCTGTATCTCTCTCAAAAGTAAACATTAAAAAAAATGAAAAATAATTGAAATACTATTTTAAAATATAAAGGCCCTAGAATAACTTAACTTGTGATTATTTTAGGTTACGATTTTCTGGAAAGTATATAGTATAAATCTTATTATCACAGCCACGCTGTGAGAATAGGCTTATATTTGTAAATTCTTATATATTTCAACCATACCACAAGCCAAGCTAGTTAAGTAGCTTGTCATGCTTCCATATTGGCTTATTTTCTTTTAGAGTCTTTTCCAGGACAGATAGCTCTCTCCTTGTCTGGGAAGCAGACTTATGAAAAAGCCTAATTCAACCAACCCTCCCCTCCCCTCCCCTCCCCCCCACACTGATTGTCTGGGCCAAGGTTCATTACCTGTATTCTCCAGTAAAAATTTGATTTCTGATGTTGGTAGAGATATAGTTTTTAGCTTACCGTTCTGTTTTTCACTTTTCTCTTTGATTTAGGTCCTTACGATTTTTTCTTACTTGGGGTGGGGTTTAATTTAACTATACATTTAACATAATGTTTATTCAATTTTTTCCAGAATTTCTGGCTATATTATAGTGAGACATTATTCAGAATATTTATCCTGCCATAGTGTTATTTGAAATGTAAGCATATGATCCAATTCATGTTCTCTTTTCTTTTTGTATTCTAGGCATACTTTATGTCTTTCGGTAACTCGAAAATCCTTTAGTTACTTTCTAACTCACACTGTTTTCGGTAGGGTAATCTTAAGTATACTCCAGCTGTAAAAATAAATCTCCAAATTTCAGTGCTTTAAAATTATAGATGCTCTTGGTTTACTCATCTAACCTGATTTGGGTGTTTGTTGTGATCAGGTGACTTTCCTTCATGTAATATTTCAGATATTCGGGCTCCTTCCCTCCCAGGGGTCAACCATGGGAAAGAAATAGCACACACCACTTTCATCAAACTCCTTGGATGGAAGTTAGTCCCATAGCCACCTGTGGATGCAAAAGAAGCATAAGAAACACTTCCTTTCCGGTCAGGTCTATGTCTAATGAAGATTGCACATTACGGTAGGGAAACTCTCATTGTTGATGTAAGGATACTTATCTCTGTGACAGATGTTTTATGTATGATATTTCCTGTGCCTGGACATTTTCCCTCACTTAGGCTCTCTGTCTCACACTCACCGAATCACAATCTAGGAGAGTCTTTCCAGATTAAGTGAGGGCCTGGTTTCATAAAAATAAACTAATAAATCCTTCACCCCTTCTTAGCACTTATAAAATTATAATTGACTTAATGTCTTTGAAATTGTTTCCTCAACCTCTAATTCCCTTACTTACAATAAGTTCTGTAAAGAAAAAGCTCGTATCTCTCTCTCCTTCAACCCTCCCCTTCATCATGTTATTAATAGTTCCTTAGTGTCTGGCAAGTTGTGAACAGAAAATAACTATGTGTTAATGAATAAATAAATAGAGGTTTGTATAAAATAATCAACACATACATAGTGGAAACCATAATATTTAATATCATCAAACCCTTAAATGCTTAGTGTGTATAAGTAAGTTAATGAATCCATAAGGTATTTATGAAGATTGGCTCAACAGAACAGGTTCTGTGACAAAGCCAAATATATATTTTTTGTCATTAGGGTTCTCATATCTACTGAAGGAGTGAGGGTGTGAGACATTCTTAGGCTGGAACATTAAAACTCTCCTATAAAAAATTAGAATTAGTAAATACAAGTTATAAGTATGCCAAAATATGTCATCTCTGATGTTGCCACAAATATTATTTCAGTCATGGTGTTTTACATCTCCTCACTGTGGGAACCATATTTCCTGCCTTATAGAAAGAATAAAACTCATTCCATTTAGATACCCTACAAAAGGAATATCATACAATTAAATACACATTTAGTCCCACAGTTATTAGTATCTAAACTGTTAAAGTGGAGGGTTTTTATGTGATTATTCATTCTCTCCAATTTCAAGTATATTGATATTGAAGGTGTTTTTCCCCCTCTGAAATACAGTAAAATAAGATTACATAACTTCTTACAGCAGATAAAATGAGTGTTGAGTCACTCATATGTCACGTATGTCAAATATGTGTTAGTATACTTTCTTCAAAAGTGTTTTAAAAAAAACCCTGATAGTTAATACTTTTATGATCTTTTATTTTTACTTCCTTTTTAAAGTTTTTCTGTCTTTTTTTTAAAAATAGGTTTCTTGGCTTCTCTTTGGAGATCCTGACTTTCATGCTACTAGATTCCTCCTGGCCAGGTAAGAAGAAGGCAATGAACTTATTTGAACTTCAGAGTTAGAAACGTATTTTTGCTGAAATATATGCATGCATTCTGTCTAGACTCTTTAACATACACACATCATCATTCAGCACTGTAGTATTCTTCATCTTAAGTTAGTCATTGGTAAATGACTGCTTATTCCTGCTTCATTTTGTCACCTGTGTGGTTTTGCTTGGAATGTATGTTATTTTCATTTTTCCTTAACCATTCAGATTGGCTGTCAATTATATCCGGAGAGCAGCCTTTTAGTAATCAAGGTCAATAGGAATCTCTACCTCTAATAAGTCATATAAAGCCTTTGCTGTGTGCTATTCCACAGGGCAGAGTAGAAGCTGTTTTATTGACCAGCCTTTCCTAAGGGGGACCTGTAGCATTTGCAGTTTTTGCCCTCAAGGACTGGTAGAAGAGACCTCTGCTACTCTTTTAATCAGTACCAGAATCAGCAATTAACCTATAACTGTTGCTGGTGTCCTAGAAATGAGGCAATGTAATCTTTTCTCATTACTTCTTATGGGAAAATTGCTTTTGACATATGTGCTTTAAGGTTTCTCACACTTTTCAAGAAAAATCCCTTTAGCCTATATCAATCAGTACACATATTACCTCTTCCAGAGGTGGTCACATTTCAGCTTATCCAACCTAAACTGTTCCACATTGTATTTTGCCTTTATGCTTCTAAGTGTGCCCTGTTCATGTTTCTATCAGAATACTTCTCACAGTGTTATATAATCATCATTTTACTTCCTTAACTGTGAATCTTCTGAGATTAGAGAGCATTTATCTTGATAATTCAATTCCTAGGAAAGTGACTGGTTCTTCATTAATAATGGCGTTTCAGATCAAACTTAGTAACCAATATAATCTCTGCACAATGAAGAGTGCCTAACACAAGTAATCTCTCAGTAAATATTTTTTTAATATGATTCTTAATAATAACCTAACATACAATACTTCTTTTATGATGGGCACAATTCCAACTGTATTTAAATTAATTCATGTAACCCTCAAAACCACTTTAATAGGAATGGCTATAATCTTCTCCATTTTACAGATGAGTAACTGATGTAGGAAAGGGTGAGTAAATTTCCAAATGAGTGAAATCTGGTCAGTCTGGCTCCCAAGTCCATCCCTCTAGCATTGCTGTAGGATAAAGCTTCCCCAGAAAGAAATGACTTGCTAATGAAATATTGTCACATATAAGAATATTTATACTTACATAAAAGACTGATGCTAAATATAAATATATGCTCCTATAGGTTATATTGAGGTAAAGGGAAATGTATTATTTGCATTCATGAACATTTTCCATGAAACAAAACTGTATATCATTTTTCCAGAGGACACTGTGAATAAAATGAAGCCTCTTTACATTTTATGTCTGGAATTAATAAACCTAGTGTATAATTAGAAGTGATGAAAAGACTTTCAATTCTTAATGTTGGACTATTATAAGTTTTGGGTAGTATCTAAATTAATATCACCATGATAATAAAATACTACAAGAGAATGAAGATATGCATCATCAAAATTTTCTCATTAATGAACAGTGTTTTCAGCTCTCATACTAATGAAATGGGGGCTTAGGCTAAAAACATATCAGGAAATAGTGAGTATACTTTTGATAATTAAATAAAAGATCTATGTAATTGTAGACTGTAATACATTTGATAATTCACTTTAAAGGCTTTTATTTTCATATGGCCTTGAGATACAATTCCAATTGCATTAGGAAACATTTACAAAATTTAGTTTAATGTATGTTACCTTACAGTTTGTAATGTACCTCAAAAAAAATGGAACAAAGATTATAGGCATACCCAAAATTGAGTTTGAGATATAGTGTGCTAATCTGGTGTGTGCATGTGCTAATCTGGTAAATGTTATCTGGTTAAAAACTGGGAGTATTGCATAAATGCATTCACTGCATAGAATTCTAAAGAAAAAAAATCGTCCTTTAAATTTGGTTTTAGTATTTATTGTAGAAGGATTCATAGTGCCATTAAGATTGTTCTGCTGAAATTTAAATTTTTGTGTGCAATTATCCAAGTTTCCTAAATTTAAATATAAAACTACTTGAAGCTGATTCCTAATTTTACACATGGTGTTTGCTTTGTTTTAAAATTTTACTGAAATTGGGAACTTATTTTACATTAAATTACCTTATTTTATCTCATTATAGGTAAACGTAAATAGGTGTTCCTTTAATATAAAGTGAAAATGATCTATTTATTCAGATGTAGGACATTATTCCTGTCTTTCCTGCACACTAGCTAGTTTCAGATAATTCTCTTTCTCTCTTCTACCCTCTCTTTATTATTTGAAGCTTGTATTTTAGATTTATGGAAATTGGCATTAAATTACTTGGATTATTTTCATTTTGGGGTGTGTGTGTGTGTGTGTGTGTGTGTGTGTGTGTGTGTGTGTGTTTGTATATACGTACGTATTTGAGTTTAAGATACAAAGAGTGAGCCTGAGGTACCACTAACACTACCATTTTTAGATTTTACTTTAAATTACAGATTCAGAAATTTACAAATGGGTACCAAGCTATGTCTTCTCTCCAAAGAATTATAGACTCTGGGCTTTCCCAGAGAGAATTTTTAACACCATGAGATACCATAAGCTGTTAAATCTCTAATATTTTTTCACAATCACTGAAGAACATACATTTCTGGGCCACTGTACATTCTCCACATGTTTTGCAGGCTCCTCATAGATTAGCCAGTGAAGAATAATAGATAGTTTCAATTTGACAGTTATGGGATTGCAGTGCTACTATTTAGTAATGTAAGGGTAAGTTACAATCTCAATTACACCATGTTCTTTTCCTTATGACTCCTATGTTCTGAATTCCTATAAACAAGGGAAACAAGGTATACCTGTGTCTATTACTTCCTGAAAACTCATTTGCTATTGTGTTGACACTCTTGGAACCTCTCCATATAGAATTTCTCATGGTCTTTAGGAATATTTATTATTAGATCACTAGAATGTTTTAAACTCTTATCTTTATGGAAACTTTAAACATAAATTAAACATAAATACAAGAAGCTTACCTACTTTGATTCAGTGGACATTCTCTTCAAAGACTTTAAAGAGAGTTGTTATGGCATGAGTTGGGGACATGTGTTAATTCTCCACAGATTAAAAAAAAATGAGTAATTTAGGAAACCATTCATCTAAATAATAGTAGTTGGTTGGATTCCTTAGAAACCAAAGAATTTAGTTGAGGTGTTCTCTCACAGGTATTAAATGTAATGCCTTTCCACAAAGGCCAACTCTGTGATTAAATTCTGTTAAATTCATTATACTACATAAGAGTTTTCATTAGAATCTACTCAAAATTCCAGAAGATAAACAGACAAGGTCAATGGTATGCATGCTTGCTGTTTAAACTTTTCTGTAGTTTTTGGGAATAACAAGTAAAAATTTAACAAGTACCATACCTATTACAAATTAGTGTAATCAATAAAGTAATTATGAGTAAAATCATATAGCTATAATTTGTGAGTATGAGGCTAATAACCCCATAACTACTTATAACTGTGTGATTTTCAGCAAAATAGATTTCTAAACATTGTTTTGCTTATCTGTTAAAACAATAAGACTATCTCCTTCATTGGATTTTCTAATATTCTAATAGTATTATTAGGACAACTGTGAATAGTAAATGAAATATTGCATATAAATCACCAAGCAGAGTAGCTACCATTTGGTAGCTTGTTGTGATTATAATGATTTATGTATACATTTATAATTTATCAGTTGCATATAGTTTGCATCGTTGAATATTCTTAACTAGTTAGGTAGCACAAATCTTTATCTATTTTACAGTGTAAGATATTGAGGTCCAAAAAGTTGACTCAGGTGTACAATAGCATAATTAGTTGATAGAACTGTGACTTGAACTCATTATTTATGAATTTAAGGACAAATGCATTAAATTATTTTTAAAATTGTATTTCATAAAATATATCACAAAATGATCTTATAAAAATCCAGTTTAACTTCTTTTGCATGCTTCGTCTTATTCAGAATCCTGTATAAAAATGATAAATTATCTTAGGTAGTGATTTACATTTTATTCAAGTTGTATTTTGCTTCTTGACAAGCTTTGGAGAATCTTCTATGGGCTCCTCACAGACCTGGTTTTGAGTCCTGGTTCTACCAGTTAAAGGTCATTTGTGTGCTGGGGATACTTCGAGAATGAGGCAGATTCACTATTAACATGAAACTTCAGAGTCTGGCAGAGTAGAGATTTCAAACTACATTGTTGCTATCACTAGAATATTTCAGTTGTTGAAGTGCAGAATTTGTTAATTTCTAATTGTTTCTTAATATCAAGGTAAATATTATGCTTAATAACTACAAATTCAGTATGTTAAACACTTTATAAGTTAGGAAGTACATTCATTTAGTAGGTGCATTTTTGTTGTAATATAAGTAACATGCATGGGTGAGATCATCTAACTCAGCCTCTAGCACTTTAAATGTTTACATCTTATAACTTGGAACTGTCCCAGTGACTCAAAGCTAACTCATGAACTTCTTATTCCAATCAAAGTTGTCCTGTGCTTAGGCCCAAATGGGTACCCCTGTAGCTTTTTTTAGGTTGTTCATGCAAAATGTGCCTATTCCTTTTTTAATTTTCTATTTTCCAAGCTAAGTATCCTTAATTTCTTTTTTTTGTATCCTTAATTTCATCAACTATTTTTATTATGATTTATTCTTAGAACTATCTCATGATGTTAAGTCTTTTTCTAAAAGTGCTTTGGTTTGTCTATGAGAGTTCTACTCCCAGTCACCAGCTTGGTGACAGAAAGCTATGGGGCAGCTGTGACAGTAGAAGCAGATTCCTTTCATTTTTTGATTTCTAAGTAGCAGTAGCAAATTTCTGACCTCAGGGTAGGATTTAAAGAGGAATGACTTAATTGCTAGTGGCAGAGTCCATGACTTCTCCTTTTCCAGTCTGATCATTGCTCCAGTAAGCCCTTAAATTCTTAAAATGCCTCATTTTCTTTTCTTTCATTCAACCCTGAATTATCAACCTATTAAATGTATATAGGGCCCATACCATAGTGCTTAGAACTTTGTACATTAAATGTGAGTAGTTTAAAAGTTTAATTGCACTAAAAAAAAGTTTAATTGCACTTAATTTCCTTTGACAAACATCCCTTTTACAAATCATTTAAAAATAGAGTATATTTTTCATATGTTCGATCAGAACAAATAAATTAAAGAACAACACCTTCTCACATGTAAGTTCATTTAACACGTATTTATTGAAGGTCTATTATGTTTTGAAAATTGTGAACATGATGGTTAACAAAATAGACACAGTTCAGGTCTTCATATATTCCATTTCAATGGAAAATGTACTCCACGGAAACAGAAATAAATGAATTAGGGACAGATTTTTCCTTTTGGAACAGGATTACATTTCTCATGAGCTGGAAAATCTAATCAACTGTCTTTGGTTTTAATAGGAGTAGCCATGTGGGCCTTTTTGTGTGTGTTCTCAGTCACCGATTGAGTCATGGCTATCTTTCCTATTGTAGATGTAGTGAATCACCATCATACTGGCAACTGTGGGCTTTGCAGAAACATTTTCTTTTTGACATCACAGCATCTACAGCTTCATATTTCACAAATTTAGAGATGACTTTTTATGTTTTAATAAGATCTCTTTGCCTTCTCTAGCTATACATATCACTCAGCACTACTGATGATGCATCTCTGATTTCCTGATAATGTGTTCATGGATTTCCTATTCCATTTTTTTATTTGAGAGCCAAAGAAATTGGTATTCATTCTCCTTCCCTGTCTCCTGTTCTCCTGGAACCACACTTGTCTTGCAAGCTCCCCAGTGGCTAGAGATTCTTCCACTTTGTCTTCAACCAAGTGCATAATTCCACTTAAACTTCAGTTAAAATCAGTGCTTTGGTTCAGGGTCAGAGAGAATCTAGGTTGCTCAATACTTGGGACTCATAGTTTATTGTACTGACAAGATCGACTATTGAACTGTTTTCAATGCTTATTTATTTTTGAGAGAGAGAGAGAGACAGAGAGACAGAGAAAGAGAGAGAGGAGAGATAACAAGTAGGGGAGGGGGGGAGAGAGAGAGAGAGAGACAGACAGACAGACAGACAGACATAGAATCTGAAGCAGGCTCCAGGCTCTTAGCTGTCAGCATAGAGCCTGCTGCAGAGCTCAAACCCATAAACTGTGAGATCATGACCTGAGACAAAGTTGAATGCTTAACCAACTGAGCCACCCAGGTGCCACACAAGATGGAATATTTAGATGTCAGGCCCACTCTGAGGTATTACAAATGTCAAAAGTTAAGTCAATTCTTGTGACCTGGCCTCAGGACCAATAACATTTTGTCTTTAATGTAGAAGTGTGTTTTGAGATTTAAAAGGAGTAAAAGAAAATAAAAATGCACCCAAAAATATTTTCAAGTGAAGTGTTTTTGGGCTTTGACTAATTTTCAAATTGGATATTACAAGTTTATCTAAAATAACAATTCTCTGCACTTTATGGAGTTAAGAGGCAGGCCTATTCATATGTCTATGGTCCTAAGTAAAACTATCTCAAATTAAACTAACACTGAGATAAATGGGGATAGAGTGGTTATGTATCTCTGAAGAAAACTATACTAGAACATTGAATGGCAAACAATAGAAACCAAGGATTTGATTATTTTCTCAAACATACCTAGTTTGAGATTATTTGATTTCATGTATTTAGTCTTGCTTCTATGAGGGATCCTTTTTTCAATTCTGCCATCTGAATCATTAAATTTTCCCCCTTTCTCAGGAATAATTTCCCTACCTGTCCTACTTAAGTGGAGCCTCTGATTTGTGTGTAAACCTGACTGCATAGGGAGTTGAATATCAGTGTTTGAGGATAGAATTGAGCCCATAATGGGTATTGAAATAAAAAGATTAGTGAATTGAAAACCTGTGTACTTAAATGTGTGTTTTCCATTTCTGACTGAAAATGCAGCTCAAATGAAAGCCAATTTTCTTTTTATGAACTGAACTCCTAATTAGGAACTTGAATTATAATAGTCATAGAAATGGTAGTTATAATATAGACATATTACATTTGATTAGATTTTGCACAGGGGAAATTCTCCTTTGTATTAACTGGGCATTTAATTCCAACTCCACAGAAGGTAACTTTGAAATTGCAGGCTGTGAACTGTCCCCTGCCTGAGCACTCTGGCTTGGTCATGGCAGCCCATAGAACATGAGGACCAGCCACTAAAGGCTGATTCAAAAATTGTTGTTTCAGGTTTTCTGGGTTTTGTTTTAAATTTTTTTTAGTAGTACAGTTCTATTGTCCATGGCATAAATCTGGGGGCAAGATTTGCATTGAGAATGCTATAAAATACACTATTCCTTCGGGTATACTAAGGAGAGTACCCTCAACCAATTCACATAAATCAAGATAAGAATACTAAAAGCAAAGCAATTTGATTAGGCACTAAATTCAAAACATTACAAGATTGTGGTCTAACAGCCACTAGGAACTTAAGTCATCCCGCATCTATAGCATTCTTTAGTGTGGAAAATTAAAATGACAATTTTAAGAGATAAAGGGAATCTTACTTCTATTGAGCTTTAGGGTTCATGCCAGTTTATCTTGGTTATGAGGTGTAATGTAATATTATATACACATCTACTATAAACATTCAGACATTTATAGACATGTCAAAAGGGTACCACTTGATATAAAATAAAATAAATTACAACCTTGTAAAAAGTTCCATGATTTACTCTACCATAGGTACACTCTTTCTCTACCCTTTCTGCCATCTTAAATCCCTAGGAGAAACTGAAGAGAAATGACTGTAAATTCTACTTTAAGAGTTATCAGAGCAATAATGTGTAGGTTTCTAGTGTCAGGGATCACAATCTACCTTTGCTTTTATTATGAGATAGTATCATAAAAGTTTACATATGACAAATGAATACATTCTCTGAAGATTTTCAAGTTTATATTTAGGTAATGTATCTATGAATTTTTCTTTCCAGAAGTCTCGCAGAAGTCTTACATATATTGAATTTTCCACAAATTTTTTAAAAATTTCAAGTGGTATCAAAAGTCCATAATTTCCTTGCATTTCTGAAACAGATATAAAAAAACTACATACATCTAGAATGTAGATTAGGAGCTTTCTTTTTTCAGTGTGTCCTCTTTAAAGCTAACATAATTTTTTTCTCATCTTATATTCTGTCAATGACACTGCTGTGAGCTTGATTTTTTTTTTTTTTATGTGTGAGAGATGTTTGGCAAGTAATAGCATTCCTTTCCTATCAAGTTTTACAGCTTTTATATAGCCAGTACAACCCATTTAAACTCATATTCATTCTATACATACTCGCTTTTAGTGATATTTCTTCTTTGTATGCCCTCTTATAATTAGGAAGAAGGCCCCGAAGGGCCCAATTAGCCAACATGTGAATGTAATTATAACTCTTGACTTTTTTCTTTCTTCTCCTTGTATGTATGTCTGTGTAGTATATAGCATAACCTACTTGGGAGAAAATTCCAACCAGGAATAAATTACATATTGAGCTTTTTGCTAATTTATGGCAAACATTCATCATGGTTGCCTAAGAGACACAGTTTACTTTCACCTATATTAAAAACAGTAGAAAGAGAGGAGCTGCCTTTCATAGAGAGCTTCCTCTTGCATTTGGAAGTTGAACTAAACAACCAAACTTTCAGTCAGCCCTATGTCCAGTGTCAGATCATTATGTGAGCCTGGTCTTGCCACCAGAGGGATTCTTAAGATGGCTGAGGTTTGAGTGGTAAATAAGTATAAGATGTGTGATCAGCCAGCATTATTCTAGAAAGGAGAGTTTATTGCTACAGAAAGTTAAGTTCTGAGGAAAGAATTGAGACTTTACTGCTCCATCGGATTTATTTTCATGGCCAAGTTTCCCAATTGTGATTGTCTTGTTACAAGTGTACAAAAGTGTTGTCCCAGGCACTAACAGACACCATACTGAGAAAGTCCTCTCTCTCATATTTAAGAGCTTCTTTCTTCTCTTGGGACAATTAAGGTTTTTGTTTTTGTTTTTTTCTCATGTGTGGTGAATTTCCAAGGACCATATTTCTCATTATGAAATAATGCATTTTCAATATACAGTAAAACGTTAGATTACAAGTAATGTGTTCTATGAGTGTTCGGCAAGACAAGAAAACATTTCTAATAATTTTTAATGTGACAAATGAGCATTGTCTTGAAATATCAGTACTATGTAATGCCAAATGTCACATGATCACAACATAGTCAAAGGTTCTTGAAATTTGCTTTGATATACAATTGCTTTTTAATGTTGATTTATTTTTGAGAGAGAGAGAGAGAGAGCAAGTGAGAGAGTGAGTGTGAGCAGGGAAGAGGCAAAGAGAGGGAGGCATAGAATCAAAGCAGGCTCCAGGCTCTGAGCTGTCTGCACAGACCCAGACATGAGACTCAAAGCCATGAACTGTGAGATCATGACCTGAGCTGAAGTCAGATGCTTAACTGACTGAGCCATCCAGGTGCCCAGATATACAAGTGCTTTGGATTACCAGCATGTATCTGGAATCAGTTATGCTTGCAAACCAAGGTTTTACTGTATTTGAGATTAAACAAGGCATTCTTAGTCTTAGTTCATACTAAATATGCAAGTGGATGACCAAGTAAATATTTTGTGTCAGTGCCTTTATTTTTTTAAAAAAATGTTTAATGCTTATTTATTTTTGAGAGACAGAAAGAGAGAGGGAGAGGGAGAGAGAGAGAGAAAGAGAGAGAGAGCGAGAGAGAAGAGAGAACAGGGGAGGGACAGAGAGAGAGGAAGACCCAGAATCCAAAGCAGGCTCCAGGCTCTGAGCTGTCAGCACAGAGCCTGATGCGGGGCTCCAACCAACAAACCATGAGATCATGACCTGAGCTAAAGTTGGACCCTTAACCAACTGAGCCACCCAGGTGCCGCAGTGCCTTTACTTTTTTAAAGGTAAATGTATAACTTATATTAGCATCTTATTCTAGGGCCAAGTACAACTATGGAAATTGTTCACAGTATTAATTCAGAAGGGACCATAACTGTAAACTCTGATTTTCATCATGCCCTATAGAAGTCTGAAATATAGTAATTTGGGCTTCTACTCTGAGTTTGTTTACTAATTTTTTTTGTTTTTATTCCCAATTTGAATCATCCATCACCCAAATCTGTCACTATCTAAGCTTATTTGTTTATATTTTACTCTTATCTTGTCTGCTTTATTTCAGTTATAATGATAACAGCTAATAAGTAACATTATTTAACTGAATTTTCAAATTTAGTCTTCATAGTAACTCTCTAAACAATTTTATTACTACTCTCATTTTACAGATTAGAAAACAAAAGCTTTTCAAGGATACATTTCTTAAATTGGAGGGCCAGGATTTTTTAACCTAGGTCTTTCTGACCTCAGAGCTAGAGGCTTCATCATCAATTCAAAAGTAAATTACTATTACATTCTACACAGCAGCTCTGCATAAATAGGGTCTTTTTTTTTTTTTTTTCCTGACATATTATCTCCTGGAGCCTTGGCCACCTGCATAGCTCTTTTGTTTCCTGCTTCCAGCTTCTTTGTACTACCTGTTTACCACTCAGATTTCCCATATATCTTCTTTGCTCTACCAACTCTTAGTTGAAATAGGTGAATGTTTTATATAAAGAAAAAACACTTAGGAAATTCAAGTCCATCCTGCCTAGTAAACAAATGTTAAACTCTATCAAAATTTATATTTTCCTAGGGCAGTATCTGTTTATCTTAGGAAATATGGATTAATATTAACACATTAGATCAATTACAGGTTCACCCATATCTGGAAAGGTTTAGTTTATTTTCCTTTAGCCTGGCTGCATTATCCCTTTGATTCCTTGTGATTCAGTCTAGGTGATGCAGCTCCTAGAAATCTAGAAATTCAATATGGGGCTCTTACAAATATTGAAGGGTGTGAGCTTGGGGGCAGAGGCTCCCCTTCAGACGACAGCTGGATGTTTTTCAGAGGACTTGTGTTAAATGAGAGGATGTGGGAAAATCACAGAGGTCTCAGAGAGTTAAGGGAATGTCATGACTGGGCTAAGCAGTGGAAATGAGAGTAGTGAGAAGAAAAAAAAATGATGTCCTATGGCTGAAAACTAAAAATAGGTTCTAAGAAATCAAACATGCTGAACTACCTACCTAACGGAAAAGAAAAATTTACCTATTTGGGTGAAAACCTCTTTAGGTCTAACTTTATGTACTTGATATTTATTCAGTATAAACAGTATTGACGGGGCAATGAGGCAATATCAAAAGTATGATAGGGTCTGGTATAGATAATGTGAAAATTTCAGAGTTTAAGAATATATATGCCAGAAATGTATTATAAATTAAACACCCTAAAGGGTATAGTATTTTGTGATCATAGAAGATAATAATAAGTAATAATAATATGGATTGAAGGAAGGTCTACAACACCATTTTATTTAGTCTGAAATCATGTGGGAAAATGTGAATGCAATTTTATGTCCTGCTGGATACTATTTTTTCTTGACAAATCTTGTAATAGCATATTGTTCTAAAACTAATTTAATTGATTGATTTTATCTTTTATGCTTTGAGATTACCAACATAATATCTCAGTTCTAAAACAATATAAACAGCTAATCATTGGCATATAACAAATCTTTCCCCACGTGTGGGGCACCTGGGTGGCTCAGTTGTTAAGCGTCCGACTTCGGCTCAGGTCATGATCTCATGGTTCATGGGTTCGAGCCCTGCATCAGGCTCTGTGCTGACAGCTAGCTCAGAACCTGGAGCGTGTTTCGGATTCTGTGTCTCCCTCTTTCTCTGACCCTCCCCTGCTCATGCTGTCTCTCTCTCTCGGAAATAAATAAAACATTTAAAAAAAGCTTTAAAAAAAATGATCTCATGGGTTAGTGGGTTCAAGCCTTGCATCAGGCTTTGTGCTGACAACTAGGTGAGAGCCTGGAGCATCTTTCAGATTCTGTATCTCCCTCTCTTTCTGACCCTTCCCTGCTCGCAGTGTCTCTCTCTCAGAAGTAAATAAAACAAAAAAATTAAAAAAAAAATTCTCCACGTGTAAATATAAAATAGGAATATATCAATTAGCAATTGACTAACATGGTCATCTGCTACATCATTATCTATTTAAAATATTGTATATTTTTGTTCTTTATCAATGACTAGATCTCAATAATTAAGATTGTACCAAATGGCTGACTGTTTAAACCCTAGAACTCTAGCAATTGCATATAAAATATGAATTTTAAAGAGTAGTTTCATAATTATGTGTGCAACAATAATGAATAGGTTCTATAGACCACTGATTTTAGGAATTAATAAAGGACAAAAAGCAAGTTAGATGCATAGATAAAAGCATATGTAGACGCAGAGGAAGGAGTCATTTCAGCTAGAAGGAGCAGGAAGAGGCTGGTGCTTTTAGAAGAAGTACACCCAAATTTGATACAAATCTTCCCTCTTTACTACACAGCTGGTCTGCAACAGCAGTCAGCAAGAAGTTTGTATCAGAGACTGGACTTGAAAGTGTAGGCATTTGAGCTAGCAATGAAAAGATGTACCTTCTCTCCCTCCCAAAAATATTGGTATTTCTGTAAAAGTAGGAGATTCTTGGGGCACCTGGGTGGCTTAGTGGGTTCAGCGTCTGACTCTTGATTTCTGCTTGGGTCATGACCTTACAGTTAATGGATTCAAGCCCCTCATCGGGCTCTGCACTGACAGCGAGCATCCTGCTCCGGATTCTTTCTCTCTCTCTTTCTGCTCTTCCCTCCACCTCTCCAAATAAATAAACAAACATTATTTTTTTTAAGTAGGAGATTCCTACAGAAATCAAGGTATCATTACTCTCACCCTAGTAGCACTTTATGCTTTTTTCCCAAATCGCTGTAAACCTCATCCTATAAGTAGAGCTAGCATCCCCAGACACACTCAAGTATGTTTTCCAACACAAAGGGAACATATAAGCATGAATTACTAAAACAAATGCTATAGATTATGATGAAAATGAAAACAAAAAAAAGAATCTTAGAGAGCATATGATAGAGATAAATAGTGGTGTGCAAAGAGACTAATGAAACTTATAGTTAAAGCCAAACACTTTTTGGGGCTTAATATTAAAACACTGAAACAAAATAAAATTGAAATACCAGATAATAAAGACATGGAAATATTGGGACAAGAGAAGGGTGGAACTTGAAAGCTGTTTCTGTGATAAATACATCTAGTGATATAAGAAACTCTAAAACGTGATGAAAACATGTTTAAATAAATATGTTAAATATTAAAGGATGATGATCATCAGAAGAAATTACATAAATACCATGCATACACACATTCCCTTTCCCTGAAATTAAAAAAATATAAATACAAAGAAAAAAAGAAGAAACAAGTCTTAAGTAACTATATCATTAATGGTCAAAAATGGGAGGAGTGCAAATAGTACTTGCGAAATGAGAAGGATTCCTGGAATGTATGTTGCAGGTAAGGGGTGGGAGGGATAATGAATAACGAATACAACCAAAGATCAAACCCACTTACATGCTACTTAAAAGAGGCACACTAAAAAATAAACAAAGTATTGTATTTGAAGAGATGGAAAAGTATTTGTCAAACAAAGAATAACAAATAGAAGTGAAAAAAGAATTATTAATATCAGAAAAAAAGAAATCAAAGTAACATTCTGCACACGTCTTGAATTCCATAGACAATATCTGTTAGTTTCCTTCTACCTAAAGGATGACCTTTCATTTTCCTTTTAGTGCAAGTCAACTGGTGGCATGTTTTTTAGATTTTGTTCATTGAAAGTCTGTATTTTGCTTTTATCTGGAAGGGTGTTTTTGTTGGGTATACAAATCTCAGTTAGTAATTATTTCCTTTAAACATTTGCAGAACTCATTCTGTTATTTCCTGATATTTGGTTGTTGAGAAGTCACCTGTTAATCATACATTGTTGCTTCTTTGAAGGTAATGTGTGATTTTCCATTCCTTGGCTGCTTCTAATGTGTTTTCCCCCCAGCTTTAAACAGTTTTGCTATTATATGTCTAGCTGTTGTTTTCTTTTGTACTTACACATTAGGATTTTACAGAGCCTCTGCAAACTGTGTTTATTGTCTTTATTTGGTTTTTGGAACTCCAGGGGATTATTTCTTCAAATACTCTTTCAGTCCCATTCACAACTGGATGCCAATTATTCATTGGTTAGAGTATTGGAGAATGTCTCACTTGTCACTTGTACTCTTACTATTTTAAATTTATTCTTTTTTAAAATTCATTTTTATCCTCTTTATTTTGGTTTGTATATTCAGTATTGCTGTATCTTCCAGTTAACTAATCTTATGTTCTGCTCTGTCCAATCTGCTATGTTCTTGATGTAATTTATCATACTTTTTAGTCTAGAATTCCCATTTTTTTCTCAATATTATTCTCTCGTGAAATTTCTGTATTTTTCCTACTTTCTCTCTCTCTCTCTCATACACACACACACACACACACACACACACACACACACACATACACAGACACATACATACATACACACCATATTTCTATGGCCTTGTCTCTGCTTTTCTAGTAATTTTTTAACATCCTGCTCTTCTTTTTTTTTTTAATGCTTAATTTATTTTTGAGAGACAAACAAAATTCGAGCAGGAGAGGGTCAGAGAGAAAGGGAGACACAAAATCTGAAGCAGGCTCCAGGCTCTGAGCTGTCAGCACAGAGCCCGAGGTGAGGCTTGAACTCACAGTGAGAGCCATGACCTGG
This sequence comes from Proteles cristata cristata, assembly GCA_017311185.1. Classification (NCBI taxonomy): domain Eukaryota; kingdom Metazoa; phylum Chordata; class Mammalia; order Carnivora; family Hyaenidae; genus Proteles; species Proteles cristata. Next base: position 541,399 of record JAESUZ010002153.1, read on the forward strand.
GCTGCAGTCAGACTCTTAACTGACTAAGCCACCCAGGTGCCCCATGCTTACCTAGTAATTTTCTAAATGAAATATTAGATATTGGATATAAAAACTACTGAGAATGGAAACGGTGCCATTGTTCTCTAGGGAGTTTCTTTCTGTTGTTACGTAGAATGAGACTCTTAACCTAAATCCATTCAAAGATGCAGCTGAGGTGTAACTGGGTTATGATTTTGGTTTTGCTGAGGCTCATTCTGTCCTCAGTTAAAGTATACTCCCAGGTCACAGTCATTCAGAGCTTTCAACAAGAACCTTGTGTGTTCACTGGAATTTCTTACCTGGCCATTCCTAACTCCTAATGTAATTTTCTTTAGAAGGGAAAGTGTTTTTTTTAAATTTTTTTGTTTGTTTTGTTTTGTTTTGTTTTGTTTTGTTTTTGTTTTTGTTTTTTTGTTTTTTATGTTTTTCTTGATTAGCTGCTTGGTCTTTTATCTCTCCAGTTTTACACCTTGACAAATGGCCTTGGAAGAAATCTGCCACTGTGTCAAGCTCAGTTTTCTGCCCACCATTCTGCTGGCATCTTGGCCAATTTTGTACGTTCAGCCTCCAAAGATCATCATAAACTGTTGTTTTTTTCCGTTTCCCAGCAGTGGCGATTTTCCCAAGTAAAGCACATGTTCTCAGATTTATTTCTTGCACTCAGATTTGGCAATTCCCCAGAGAAAAATGCAGCTACAGAAACTTAGCTTGGTTCTTTCAGTTCTCCTCACCCTAGGATCTTGGCTCTGTAATCTTTATTGTTTTCAGCAGCAATACTTTCTGCATTTTAGCTGGCTTATTTTTAGTTGCTTCAGTTGGCATGTTAGTCTACCACATGCTCCTTTAACCTTTGGATAGAGAGATATATAGATAGATAGACAGATAGACATGGGATTATTTGTTGAATGTCTACTGAATTATATACTATTTTATTTATTCCTCACAATAAATTTTAGGAATATATATATTCATTTCCATTTTAAGTAATGAGTTGAAATTACTTCACAATCTATGTAGTCTCTGCAAAGCAGATTCTGAAATTATCTCCCATTTGTGAAATGAAATGCTGTGCTTTTCCTACTCTATCCCTTTTTTTGATGCTGATGAAAATGAAAGGAAAGTAGAGCACCTTCAGATGTCTGACATCAAAGAAGTTTGTGGCTCTTTAAGAAATCTGTGCACACCCAATGGACTGATTCTGAAATTCCACTAATCTCTGTCTAGGTAAATGGACCAGAGTAGTTGGAGTAAACCAGCCATAGGGGGGAAAATGTGACAAATAAATCACCATAAGGGTATTATAAAGACCATGGATTGAGGAATAGTTATGTGCTAAGCTCTCTGTCTACATGTATTAACATGTTTAAAGTCCCCATGGGGCACCTGGGTGGCTCAGTAGGTTGATTCCGGCTTCAGCTTGGGTCATGATCTCACAGTCTGTGAGTTAGAGCCCCACGTCGGGCTCTGGGCTGACAGCTTGGAGCCTGGAGCCAATTTCAGATTCTGTGTCTCCCTCTTTCTCTACCCCTCCCCCGCTCATGCTCTGTCTCTCTGTCTCTCAAAAATAAACAAACATTTTAAAAAAACATTTAAAAAAAATAGAGTTCCCGGTAACCCAATGGCCTGAATCCCTTTTTATTCTCATTTTGCTAAAGTTGAAACTAAGCCTCAGAGAAGATAGTAACTTAGCCAAGCCTTATAAGATAATAGGGTGAATGGTTCATTTTCAAAGCCCAAGCATTATCCATTGGATATACTGCCTCCAAAGTGAGAAACCATTTTCTTTTTCTTGTTTGGGAAGTGAAAACACCCCAATTTAGAGAAGAGAACCAAGGAGACAAATTTTGGTTGCAATCTTACAGTGATTAAATTTTAAAATTATATATCATTTATATGTGGAATCTAAAAAAGTTGAACCTATAAATAACAAAGAGTAAAGTGGTATTTATTAGGGGATTGAGTGGGAGATTGTAAGAGTGATGATGTTTAAGTGTAAAAGTTTGAAAAAGTAGTAAATAAGCCATAGAGATATAATACGCAGTGTAGTAAATAGAGACAATAATACTCTATTAACATTTTGTAATGTAATAAGTGTCACTAGATAAGCAATCATATTACAATATATAAATGAAATGAAGAACCAGACTTACATTATCAATTTACCCAATACCACACATCAATTTTTTAAAAAAAGACATAATTCAGATTCATATAAATCTTCTCAAGCCATTATCTAATTTACCAGTTCCTAAAATCTATGGACACTTATAGGGACTACATGTCCCTGATTATAATCAAACTAAAGAATCAAATAATAATAATGTTATTTTTTAAAGAAATCTTTATATCTAGAAATCTATATGGAGAGGGAACTGATTTATATGAATCAAATGATTCATAATGTTTTATTCTTTTCCATGATTTGCATTATTAAAAGTCTCTTTCAAAAATACAATGTACTCAGTACATTAGAATATAAAAATATTGTTGGACACTATATTCAAATATTTTTATATGTTTGTGAATGAGCAATATACCAATATATTCTGTATTCTAGAATACACTCTAAAAGATGGAAAGGGCCTGTTTATGGCATGATATATTTCCTTTTTCTATGATTTGTATTATTACAAATTGGTTACAATGACTTCATATCATGTGAGAGAAAATGAGACTGATTTAAAGATCTCCTCTGAGGTACAACAAAGTAAAATTGTAGGAGAAAAAAAAATACAACAACTAGTCTATCAGAGATAGTTATGACTGCCCCTTTCCATTTTTATTAAAAATGAAGCTCTGTAGCAGATGGGCTTCAAAGATATTTTAAAGATTTAAGTGCTAATGCATGGGAGAATTCCAGTGAAAACAGTTCCTTTAAAGTACTTCAGTGCATGCTGGGCTGTGGGAGGCACCTGGAGAGGCCTCTTAATCTTGCTTAGATCTTTCCATTAATAGAGTGCTATAAAATTACCTTCAACATGCATGAGAAAAGTGGTCTGACTGGGAGAAGTTTGGCTTCTTCCTAAATTATCTTCCCCTCAACTCAAATTTAGTAAACCATTCTAAATAAAGAAACAACTCCAGCTGCAATGGATGAGTTTCAGTTTGGGATTATTTTTATTAAATATTGAATATTTTATTATTTGAAAGCATATGGCCTACAAATGTTGAGAATTTCCAAAGAAGCCAACTCTTCATTGGGAAAGCATTCCATTTTGTGTGTGCATACACAGTTGGTGAAAGTTAAGTATTTAAAATGGAAATACGTTGTTTTTGTTTCAGGGTATAGTATCACCACAAACTTTGATTCTATATAAATGTCTAGCAAAGTCAGTGCAGGGTTACCACATTCATATTAAGAATCATGGTGGTGATTATTGTGAGGTCATTAAAGTTGACAATCTGTGTTACATATGATATACTTATAAGCATTCTGCATGCCACATAAAGACAAAGTCTAGAAGGAGAATTTTGGTAACCAGTGAACTAATTCATTATAATCAAGAAACCTGCTAAAGAAAAAAAGACAAATTCTATCATTCTTATAACTCTGTATTCGTCCCATGATCAAATTCGACTTCACTCTACTATTTTAGTTATACAAAATATGAGAGAATAATTTCAAATGTTAATTTGAGCCTGATAAGAGAATTTTTTCTATTAAAGAATTGTATTTTTTCATATTATATTGTATTTTTCTTTACATTTTTACTCTAACCATTGTACCATTTAAGTGTGGAAAAAACAAGCTATGATAAGAAATGGGAATGAAAAATGTAATTTTCTGTTTGTAAGAGAGGAATGTTCTCGTTTCCTGTCATAATTCCATTTCATCCAATTTTGTAATGAAGAAAGGATGTCCGCTTAGCTGTTGTTCAGGTGTCAGTAATCAACCAGAAAAAGTAGATTGGATATCTCACAAACAGGCCCTCATCCTATCCGTGCCTGTTGACAAGCATTGTGAAGCCAATTCCTTCACAGGCTCTGCCACGTACCATGTAACCTTGTATAGGTAACATAATTTTGATCAGTCACACTTCTGTATTTGCAATGCTAAGGATAATTATATAAATTACAGTATATATATAATTATCATATTTGTGGAAGTGAAATTGGTAATATTTTGAAGGAATATTTAAATTTTAAAATCCTTTATAATTGTTAGTAGTTCTACATTGCTACTATGAAAAGCTGTGCTCATATTGGGTCATGGGAAATTATTCTCCCTCTCTGTCTACAGCTAGACAACTTTACTCCCCTCCACTTTATTTTATAGAGTGGGGAGTCCAGCTGTGAAAGCCTACACTAAATTAGATGAGTAGAAAAACAAAAATCAGGAATGACATTTTCATTCCATTGTTGCCACCCACCCATGTTACACCCCACCATCACCCCTATTTATAATGAGTTTTACTTGATGAAGTGCCCCATAAATCAAATCATGGGTTTAAAAGAAGTCTTTTTATTTCATAGATTTAAACATAGATTGAATGCTTGCATAAATATTGTACTCTTTTTTTTTTATAAAGTACTAGCTTAACCAAAATACCATTAAGTAGTACAGAGCCAATAAATAAAGCAGCATTCCAATCCAGACATATTATTAAGAGAGGAAGCAATCAGATCTATAAAGTAGTTCTACATTGTAGGAGGGTGAACTCTTGTGAACCAGATGTTTTAATTTTTGTATGGTCTTTGTAGATAACAGTGTATTCTAAGGAACTTTGTATTTACTAATTAGAAAATGCCTCACTTAACCCAGGTGCTTTTGTTTCTCCCAATTCTGAATATTGTTACTGACCCCAAATGAATAATGTTCATCAACGATTAATGATTTCTTTTGATAGCATCAGTGTTCCTTAAGTAAAACAAGCAACATATTTTGGTACTTCTTTTCATGGGCCAGTCTCTGTTTGTCTGATGTGAATTGGAATTCTTTCAACATTTTAGTTCTCTTTTAGCTACATGGATATTCCTAATCCTTTATAAGGGTTAGGCTTGTTGTATACAGTTTTCAGACATATGTTTTAATATAGTTTTACCTTCTCTTGATTGCTTTGTTAGATGTTTAGAACTGAGAAGTAAGTAAATAGAACAACATACAGAGCCCCAAAAGAAACAACAAATATTTACCGAGGATTTCTTCTGAAGATTTACAAAGCAGAAGTTATCCTGGCTCCCATTGCGGAGGTAGTGATGACCTAAAAACACAAATGGTCACATATGAGCGTTAGTAAGTGTGAATTAGAACATCATCATGATAACTGGCTTTGCAATCTGTAGACCTAAGTTTAGGATTCCTACTAACTCTCTGGCTCTGGTAAATTATGTCTCTCTAAACATCAGTTTCCCTTGAATAAATGAAAGCTAGTATCATTAGTGAACAACTCTGAAGGGGATTAAGTTTTTTTTGCCTTAAACATACATGTGCATGTGTCACATGATCTGTGACATGGGAAATCATCCCTCCGCCCTCTTTATCAGTTAAATTCTGTGTTCCTCTGAAGGAGCTAAAGTCTGCAGAAAGGAAAGTGCTACATAAATCCAGTTGTAGAGAATGGTAAGGGACAGTGCTGTTAAAATTCAATTAAATTTAACAGCAAGCATGTGCTTTCAGAAAAACAGAAGATGGTTTTATTAATGTTTTCCCAGCCATGCAAATTAACAGGAATCCAAGAACTGCTTCTGCTAATAATAATTATAATTATAACTGTTATTAATAAATAAATTGGTGTATTAGTTTTCTAGGGCTGCCATTACAAAATACTACAGACTATGTTATTTAAACAACAAATTTATGTTCTTACAATTCTGGAAGCTAAAAATCCAAGGCCTACTTTTCAAAAGTTCTGCTTTCTTCCAAAGCCTCTCTCCTTGACTTGACCGTGGCTGCCTCTCTGTCCCTACATAGTCATCCTTAAGCCAGTGTATTTTCTGTGTCTTAATGGTTTCTTCTTTTAAGAGCATTAGTCATATTGGAGTAGGAATCCACACATAGACTTGAGTTTACGTTATTTATCTTTTTAAATATTCTCTGTCTCTCTCAATACAGTCGCATTGTAAGACACTGAGGTTTAGGACTTCAACAAAGGAATTTTGGGGAGTAACAATTCAGCCTATACCAAGTGATTTTTCACAAAATTCTAAGGCTAGTAACACTGGGGACAGTCTCCTAAGCAATCAAAGACAGCCATGTGTTGAGGGAGTGAGAGGTGGGGTGTACTGAAAAGAAGGGCAATTGGGTCAGAGTAGGCAACTTGTTCTAGGACTTCTACTTCTTTAGATTAATTCAGATGTTTGTTACTGGCTTATATTTATATTTGGCCACCACACAGTTTTATTCTTTTAATCTCTTTTGCTCCATGATAATTAAAGTAAGTGGAATACTTGACATGTTTTTCATACGGAGAGAAAATGAGTTACTGACGGATACAGAAGATGGAAAGTAGTCCTAAAAGAAATTCTGGCATATCAATACAAATGTTTACAATAAAAAAATATGGATTTTGGTTAATGGTGAAAATAAGGACTATGGATACATATTATTTGTTTGATACACATGAGTATGAGATTAGCTTGAGAAAATAACACGTGATTATATTTGTTGATCGCAGAAATATGATCAAATAAACAAATAAAATATATTTGTTTTCACATTGATTTGGCCAAAGACAACCTTTCTGTTGTATTCATCAGTGAATTAAATTATTTCTAGTCATGCATTTATAATTTTATACAACTAAAAGGTAGTATGAGCACTCTGTGTGACATTTGGATGGTCTTTTTGTTCTCGAATAGATAAATGATGAGGAAGTAAAGTGGGAAGTTGTGTCTGCTAAAGGAAGTGATTTTCACTATATAACACACTATGGTATGTCTATGACTATGAATAAGTTGCAATTCTTTGAAATATAATTTAAAGTAAACACTAAAAGCATTGAAAAGGAGTTTTCATTGCAAACATATATAAGAAGAAATGGGATATAAAAGGAATATGAGTTTTCTATGCTCCTATCCCAAAATCAAATTTAGAATATTATTAGATATTTATTCATGGATTAAATCGCTAGAGATATAAGGGCTCTTTAGCTGACTGTGTAAATCAAATATCTTGACTTAATTTCATATGTTAGTTATTTGCATTTTTAATTTTTTCCATATATCATCTTAATCAAAGGTCATTTCAGTATAGGTATTTGCAAAATGCAAGACAAGAACATTTAAACTATATAGATAATGATTCATAATTAGACGTCTGATGATTATGCTTTTGCTTATTTTAAAATTCATCTTTGGAGAAGGTTTAAAAGATATTCTAATCCATTTATCTTTCATGAAAACTTATCTCTTAATACCATTTTTTTTTAATTGGACATTACATCACTGTGGCCATGTGTTATAGGTTGAATTATACCCCTCTCAAAATTCATATGTTGAAGTCCTAATGCCTAATACCTTAGGGTATCATCTTCTTTGGAAATAAGACTGTTATAGATGTAATTGGTTAAGTTAAAATGAGGTCATACTGGAGTAGAGAGTTGTTCCCTCATTCAACATGGTACTGTTCTTGCCAAAGACATATGTTCAGACATAGGTACAAATATGGAGAGAGCACAATGTGAACATAAAGATGGCCATCTCCAAGCCAAGGAAAGAGGCTTAGAACAGATTTTTCACTCACAGTCTTCAGAAGTCATCGACCCTGCCAACACCTTGATTTTGGAGTTTGAGTCCCCTGTACTATGAGACAAACTTCTGTTGCATAAAGCCACCTAGTTTGTGGTACGTTGTTGCAGCAGCCCTTGCAAACTAACACACCAGATCTCAAGCCTTGCAGTTTTATTTTTAACTGAAGAACACTAAAGTGTGAAGACAGTCACCACTGAATGACATAGCCTTTTGCCAAGTTTCTTTATTCTTGTCAGGAGGTCTTGCTAGTGTTTCACAACCTTGAAACATGTGAATATATTTTTTAAGTTTATTTATTTATTTTGAGAGAAACCCCACAAACAGAGGATGCGCAGAGGGAGGGGGAGAGTGAGAATCCCATGCAGGCTCCACACTGTAAGCAAAGAAGCTGACACAGGGTACGAACTCTTGAAGCATGAGATCATGACCTGAGTCAAAATGGAGGGTCAGAGGCTTAACCAACTGAGCTTCCCAGCTGCCCCTAAACATGTGAATATTTCTTAAATAAATGTTCAGCTTTGAAAAAATTGTTAATTAAAATGCTGGTTTTAATGACAAAACAAATTGAATGATATTAAATATGTGAACAACTCAAGAAAGAATTAATTATGAGCTATCACAAGATACAAAATATATATTTACAAATAGAAAGGCTTCAGTTTCTTCTTTGTGGCCTACTTTTATAAAATGTTTTGAAAAGTCAAACTTTATAGTCAGAGTTCCTTAGGGTGGTGTCTAGGTTTATTAGTGCTATAGTGTTAGACAAACCTCTTGATGTCCTTAAGGCTAAAGTAAAAAAAAAAAAAAAAAAAAAAAAGAGCATTAAAATGATTAACTTGAAGGGGGATTCTGAGACATAAATCAGATGATCTAAGAAGGCACCTGAATTTTTAAATTGATGCACTCATGTTTTTGAGGAATAATTTACATATAAAATGTATAATCTCGAGTGTGCAACCTGATATATATTTACATATATGTATGCCTAGTTCCAGATAAAAACCTAGGACATTTCTGTCATTTCAGAAGGTCTTTTACATCTCTTCTTATTCAATAGCACTAGTTTGAATTTTTAAATCATAGATTAGTTTTGCCCGCTCTTGAATTTTATACAGATGAAAGCACACAGTCAACTCTGCTTTTCTGAGTTGCTTTGCTCAACATGAAGTCTATGAGATTCATCCATGTTGATATATAAGTGAGTTTTTATTACTGTGTAGTATCCCATTGTATGAACAAACCACAATGTTTATTCACTTGCATGTTGATTATAGAATTAAATATGAGAAAAAGAAACCAAAACCTTCTAGAAGGAAAAGGAGAATGTCTTTGTGACTTTAGAGTGGGAAAATATATCTTTAAATAGACCGAAGAACATATCAATTACTTAAAATAATTAATTTAGATTACATTAAAATTAAGATTTCTGTGGGCACCTGGGTGGCTCAGTCGGTTAAGTGTCCGACTTCGGCTCAGATGGCGAACTCGCAGTTCGTGGCTTCGAGTCCTGTGTCAAGCTCTGTGCTGACAGCTCAGAGCCTGGAGCCTGTTTCGGATCCTACGTTTCCAACTCTCTCTTCCCTCTCTTGCTCATTCTCTGTCTCTCTCTCTTAAAAAATAAATAAACATTGAAAAAAATTTAAAAAGATTTCTATTTATCAAATATATATATTAACCAAAGGAATAAAAAGTCACAGTCTGAAATAAGATTTTCACAATACATAAATAATTCACAATATATAAATAACTCATGTAATCAATAAGAAAAAAGTGAATGATTCAGTTAAAAATGATTAGAATACTTGAGCAGGCAATTATCAAAGTATCATATTCAAATAGCCTAAGCTTATATTAAAAGGCCTAACATCATTACCCAAGAAGGAAATATGATGTAAAGCCATAATGATGCATGATTATATCCTCATCAGTATACACAAAATTTTAAAAAGACTGTCAGTACTACCTATTGGAGAGGAAGTGGAGTAACTGAAACTTTCATACAGTATTGATGAGATAGTAAATTGATTTGGAAAACTATAGTATTATTTTCTGAAGTTAAATACATGCCTACCTTATGACCTAACAATCACTCTCTCAGGTGTATTTCCAAAGGATATCGGTATATATGTTTTCTAGAATATATGTACAAAAATGCTTATAAGAAAATTATTTATAACCCCAAACTGGAAACAAATGAGATACTGATCCAAAGAGAAAGGATAAATAAAATGTGGCCTAGAATAAGTTTTAGTAATTGCCACGACTATTATCATGCCTTTATATTTTCCCTGAATTTATAGTGCCTGATTAGATGTCATGTTTTTGTTTCAAATGTATGCCTTTTCATATTTATTCATTGGGCAAGTAGAGCAGTAGGAGAAAATGAGTCATTTAGACAGATTATTTATACTGGGAGGAGAGAAGGACTTTGATAAATGTCTACACATCAAAAATTATAGCTAACCTCTTTCTCCACACCTTCATTTCCTAAATCTACTTTAATGTGTTCCTTTCACAAATTATTAACAATATCCTTCTAGAGATTTATGTTTTCATGTACTTATAAGATCCTTGGCAACTATAAATGGTCTAAATGTTGATTCTGGTACGTAATAGGTATGTGGGAATGAAATAAGATTAGGTGAGAGGAAAAGTGGGTAATGAAAAAAAGGGGGCAACTTTTTGTTGTTGTTGTTAATAGTATTTTTAACTGTCTAGCCCTATAGTTAAATTCGTATTTTCTTTCATTTTTAAATATTTAAGTAATCCCTACACCCAATCTGGGTCTTGAACTACCCTGAGATCAAGAAACACTTGTTCTTCCAACTGAGCCAGCTGGGCACCCCAAGTTACATTCTTATTTCAAAGAAGTGCTGGGGTGACTCACTCGATTAAACTACCGACTTTTGGTTTTGGCTTAGGCCATGATCTCATGGTTTGTGGGATTGTGCCCCATGTCGAGTTCTGTGCTGATAGTATGGAGCCTGCTTGGGATTCTTTTCCTCCCTCTCTCTCTGTGCCTCTTTCGCCCCACATATGCACTCTCTGTCTCTCTCAAGATAAATATTAAATAAATAAATAAATAAATAAATAAATAAAATAAAAATATTTGAAGAAAGGAAACATTAAAGGCTTATATACTACACGTTTGGTGAGCTACCCTGTTTTTCAAGTTTTAAAGAACCTTTCTTACCAAGGTTCTATGGGATATGCAATGATTTCCATCATCACTTCTTTTTCTTTTCTTTTTTTAATTTTTTTAAATGTTTGTTTATTTGAGAGAGAGTGTGTGTGAGCAGAAGAGGGGCAGGGAGAGAGAGAAAGAATCCAAATTGGTAGAGAGCCCAATGTGGGACTTGAACCCACAAACCATGAGATCAATACCTGAGCTTAACCAGCTTAACCAGCTGAGCCATCCAGGTGCCCCAGTCCCCACTTATTTTTCTAATCCTTAGTTCTATTTCAAGTTTTTGCTCTAGTGAACTCTGTAATTCACCAGCATCTCATCTCCAGTTATTATTACTACCCCTTTTTGTTCATCACTCTCTCTTTTTGGTCATTCCGGATGCAAAGAAAGATTCAAATCCATATATTCTTGTTCTCAGACTACATCTCTACCTTCCCCAATGACATTCACTAGACATGTGATATAACAGGCTTTGCTGAATTCTGAAGTATGAAGATGTTTCTGATGAAAACAGTATAAGAAGCTTAGAAGTGAATGTTGGGCTCAACATTGAACTCATGTTCTGAATGTCCTTCAGCTACTCCGCAAACTGTATGATATTATCCTAAAGCTCAGTCTGTTGTCATTTGTTAGGTTTTTCTCTTTTGTTTGTCTCTTCCTTCTCCGGTCTCTCCTCTCTCCAGTACTAGGCTCTTGCTCTCTATTCATGATTAGTAGACCACCTATCATATTGTTAAATCTTTCTACTTTCAGTGTGTGCCCTGTCAGTCCCTTGCTAAGATGTTAACATTGTAAATTTTCTATGTTTTTGTATCTAATTTAAAAAAAGACCCTTTAAAACTTCTATGAGTTCTACAGGGTTTAGAGACAGTACCTTGACACACTGTCAAAACACTGACATGAGACTCTCTGGCAGTGGAAAAATAAATGGATAAATAAATTACTAGTCACTAGGATATAGAATTAATCTCTGTTTCTACTTTTTTTTTTAATCTACAGAGATAAAGTAATGATAGGGCCAATTTAAATTTTGCCTGCCCTGTTCTCCCCTTTTCTGATAGGAGGACCACCTACCTATAATCTATAGGGTTTCAGACAAAGGATGAAAAAGGAAGATACAAAGTCTAATTAATCAACCTCTGAGTAATTCATTGATAGTTGTTTTAATGAAAAGATATGAAATTCTTAGTAGTAAATTTGAAACTAGCCTACAGGATAGCTCTGAGAAGCCCGTGGCAGAGGGATTTGCCTGGCTAATGCAGACACTATTTTGATGTCCTGCAACATCTTTTCCTACAATTTAACCTTCTATCGTCATATATTTCCCTTCTGCATATTTTGAAGTTTGCATTAAAAAATCATAGCATAGTAAATGGTTTGATGCAATATTAAGGAAGGTTAAGATTACGGTTGTTTAAAAAACACTAGAATTTTAGAAGTCCGAGAAGAGAATGAGAATTCCAGATTGCTGGAGGCCATTATTTTTGTCCTATTTACTTTGTTGTAACAGGATCAGCCCTTGGCAAAATCAAGAAGGATGTGTTCAAGTTTCTTCACTTTTCTTCCCAAACCTGGTGATGCTTAGCTGTGATCTAATTCCTTTTCAGGAAACTTTCAGTTTACTATTCTTTAAATATATGATTTGCTGATAACATTTCTTGTGTTTACAATCTGCTGAGCATTGCATTTAGAATTTTCCATGTAATTCACAGAATTTCAGGAAGTAGGTAATACTTCCATGATTATACTACAAATGAAGACTCAAGATTTAGAGAGGTTAGGTAAATTGCCTAAGGCCATTGAGCTAGAGGGAGTCAATGTATTATTGAAAAACTGGTCGGGACACCTGGCTGGCTCAGTTGGTTAAGCAACCTACAACTTTGATCTCATAGTTTGTTAGAGCCCCACGTTGGGCCCTGACAGTGTGGAGCCTGCTTGGGATTCTCTCTTTCCCTTTCTCTCTGCCCTTCCCCTGCTCACATTTTATCTCTCTCTCTCTCTGTCTGTCTCTCTCAGTAAATAAATAAACTTAAAGAAAAAAGAAAAACTGGTCAACCAGTTTCCAACAACCAGATTATGACCTCATCTGAAAGTTGGTAACTGTGAAAGGACTTACTCAAGAGATATCAGGGGTGTGTGTGCACACACCTGTGATTATTGAGGATGAAAGTGTTGGGGGCCCAGAGGAAAAATACCTGTGGTAGTGACCTGACATATGATGGTGTTTGAGGATATTGGCAAGTATGCTGGTATAAGGAAGAGGGTGAGGTAGTGCACTGATCATCCAAACTCCTATACCATTCTTTTATACTTGAAATAGACTGTGCTTAAATAATTAAAACATTCATTGACCAATAACTGAAAATGTTTCATTATCAAAGACTGAAATCATTGTCCATTATACTAAAATAATTTGTTAAACAACAGCAGAAACCACAAAGAGCTGTGGGAGAATTATCCATTCACCTAATATTTATTAAGAGCCTACTATATATATATATATGAGGTACTCTTTTAGGGTCATAATGGTGAAGATTGACATTGTCCCTGTTCTCTCAGTTTAGCAACTTTTGGTGAAATATAAGCAAACACAAATTTATAAAGGATGAGAGATAAAAAGAGAGGTATGGGAAAATATGATAAGAATTTAAAGAGTACCTTTACTAGTTACATTTGCAAAGCTTCCCTAAAGAAATGGGTCATCCAACGGAATAAAGTTTAATAAGTAAAGAAAATAAGCAATACTTCTAGTTAAATATGATGAAATAAAGGCATTTTATTTTACTTCCTTCTTAGTAGTCAAATAAAAGTATTGATATGAAAATTGGCAAGAAGGAAAACAAATCAGCATCACCAAGGAAAGCAGGACCTAGTCACAAACCTAAACTTCTACCTATAAGAAATAGCTGTCAAATACTGTAAAAATTAGACCAAAGCAAGGCAGTCTCTGGTAGCAGATATAGATCTCTACAAATCTTAAACAGGTGCTGTTTCCTGGAGTGAGAGACATAAAGGGGGCTAACCTAATCCCTTGTCTGGATCAATAATGTCCTTGGGTCATTGACGAGTCACAAATTTGAAAATCAGCATAGAAATATTTTCTAGCTAGGGGGATGGGCAGAGATTTCACTGAGAGCCATATGCTTTTCCCAAAGAGTAAAACACTAATTGCAGAGAACTCAGCCAATCTGTTGAAAAAAATGTTCTTAAACAAGCAGACAAGAAATATAAACATTTAAAACTGTTAAGAAAGTGGAGAAAAAGTCTGAGAGAAAGATAAAATTAAAAGAATAACTAGTTAACTAAATTCTATGTAAAGAAAACCTGTCATAAACTGTAAGAAATGAATACTTGCCTAAGAAAATAAGAATTTCCAAGATTGTTCACCAAAGCACTAGATCATGTACACTGACCCAGGTGATATAAGAAAAAAAAAAATTGAAAAAGGATTAGAGATGCCAGCCACAAAATATCATTCCCAAAAGGATCCAGAGAGAATGTTAAATGCCTATGTACAGGTTTTCCTTAAGGTTTTCAGTGTTTTCTACAGCACAGATTAGAAAACACACCACAATTTTTTTAAAAAAGGGGGGTCATATATATATACACATATATATATATATATATATACATACATATCTATACAACTTTGATATGAACACCTAAGAAAGGTAGTTTAAACAATAAAAAATAACTGCAGACAAATTCAATTATAAATATCTTCAGAACTCTTAGAAGAGAAATAAAATAAGTTTATTTCAATAGTTGCTGAATGCATTTAAAAATTTTTAAATATGTTTATATTCTTTATTAAGACCTCTAAATAAAGTACAAGTAGATAGGAGTTCCTTAATGTTATGTTAGCACACATAAAACAATAATAGTAGGAATGGTTATAATGCTGAGTACTAATTTTACTAAGGGCCAGCTATTATACCTGGCATTGCTTTATATGTTGTATATAAGCCTGAGAAGTAGGTACGATGATTATCCCTGTTATATGGATAATGAAGGTCTGACACAGAGGTGTCAAGTAACCTTTCCAAGATTGATGATCTAATAACCAGTGAAGCTGAGTACAAACCAAAGTGGTCAGACTTCAGAACTCATATAAGTAACAGAGATCGTCTTTTAAAGAGACTGGACACAGAGCACACCATGTCCGAAGGCCTGTATGACGATGACCACTTTGACTCTCTCCTGAGAAATATTGTGGAGAGAGAGGGGAGGCAAGCTTGAATAAATGGAAAAACCTTTTGTTCTCGATGGGAAGACGTCATGTTACACATGTACTCAAAACTTCTTATGTAATATTTATTACAGTAATGTTTTCAATAACAATGACTAGAAATATTCTAAGATTCCATCTGTGAATGAATGGTTAAATACAGGATATCTATACAGTGGGATAGTATGCCATTAGCTTAAAATAATAATGAGAAGGTTAATTGTTATATACTGATGTGAAAAGATAACTAAACTATATTTGGTAGGAAATATGAAAAAAGGAAGGCACAAAACAGTACATATAGCACTTTGTTTAATGTAGATAAAGGAAATTTATATACGTATTTTGCCACAGAAAATTTCTGTAAAGATACATGAGACCAGTAACATTATTTAGCTGAGGAGAGTTCAGCTGGGGTTTGGTGGCACAGGGAGTAGAAACAGATATCTAATTTTTAGCAATGCTTTTGTGATTTTTCAAACCATGTTAGCATGTCATCTTCATTAAAAATACCTGTGTGTGTGTGTGTGTGTGTGTGTGTGTGTGTATAATTATCTGAGTTATCTGCCCAGATGTAGGAGTACAAAGAAGCGGCAAAGAAAGTTTCTGGAATGGTTGTGAAATGAAGGATACTCAAGTAAAACATAGGAAGTAAAAAGGATTGAGAAAGATACTAATCAAAGTTTTCTCAATTGACCAGCATTTGCCCCCTCGCTATAGCTATGGTAGTTCTGTAGCCCCAGAGGATTCTTAGTCTGTTCCTAAAAGAGAGGGAACCACATTTTAATAATGCACCACTGATATTACAGTAGAAACTTACACTTTCATGACCTACAAAGATAATTTCAATGTAAGAAAACTAGCTCTGAGGGATTCAAAAGTCAAGGAAATCTATTGAATATTTTTCTATAACTGCCAAAAGTGAATCTGTCTTTCAGAGCTATGATCTTATGCAGACTACTCTAAATTTAGTATAGAGGTCACACAGAGCAAAACTTCATTAATTTGGACTTGAGGTTATATATACAGTATATTGTTTTATTCAAGAAGTCCTAAGTTTACAATGATATCAAACACATACCAACTGATATGATAGTAGATTAGTAAAATGTTGCCTATTAGAAATGCTAGCAAACACATTTGTCTGTTCTCTTTTTGCATTTGTTAGGGCTTCCTTAAATGTGGTTTTATCATAGTAAATTTTCAGAATGAAGCTTCTAATACTTAGGAGTCTTCTGAATTATCAAATATTTAGTGATGTTCTATTATTGTAAGTTTTTCCTTCTATCGAGAAATTCTGAAGATTAACTTATGCTTGCCATATATATTACTTTTGATACAAACCTTTTTAGTAAATAATCAGATGATTTGTTCTCCAGTGATAGTTCATTTTGTAATTATTGTGTATTTCTTATATTGAAAGGGAAACTCAGAAACTATAAAAAAATTTAATAGGAGATTTCAAAATTGAGTATATGCTAATAATTGATTCTTTCGGAAAATGTATTTTAATTTCCTAATACTGAGAAGATAATTCTGTAATTCAGTGTTTCACATTTCCTCCTAAGTGAGTCCAGTCCAGTGAGTTTGATAAAATCTAGGACCTCTGGGTTTTAGAAACATTGGTGATCACTGCACAGCTGTGTAAATGTAGATGTAGAAAGTGGAGAAAAATAAGAATGTATTTTAACAGCATAGTATAGTCTGGAAGATATTTTTTCTGAGTAAGTTCCAAAAATTGCCCAAAGGTATTTTTGTCATTTGCCTCTTTCTTCTAGAAGTTGGTGCTGAAAAGGAAAAATAAAAATAGCAATCACAATTCCTAACAATTGAGTATTCTGAGAACTAAGGTTTAATTAATTGTGGTTTTATAGTAGTTGGGGCTGGTTTGTTTAAAAAGATATACATAGATATTTCCCTTGGTTTTTTGTTTGCTTGATGGACCTCTTTTGCAAAGCTCTTTTTATATTGTTTACTGCAAAGAAGAAATAACAGTCTAATCTCTAAATTCTAAATAAGTGAATTTTGATAAATGGTTTTCTTTTCTTTCTTTTTTTTTTTTTTGCTGAAGTGAACTTAGATTTCAAGCATATTAAGTTGCTAGGATCTCTATAAAAATATTTTTTTAAAATTATTCCTATTTTGTCAATACAAAAATGATAGAATATGTATTTATTTTTCATGTGTCACACATTCCACTATGGACCTCAAAAACTAACTTCTTTATTTTTAGAAAAAACTATGAAGAGATTAACAATAACATATTTCCTGATATTGCTCAGGATCAAGCTTTGTAGAATTCCAACACTGACTGATCTAACAGGGTGACAGGAACCAGTAATGGGACCAGCACATTACAGCCAGATGATAAAAGGACAATAAGTGATTTTATTTATCTGTAACCTTTGAAAATATTTTAAAACATTTGTCCATTTACTCATTCTTTCATTAATTCAACAAATTTTACTATATGTCGAATCTAAGCCAGGGAGTAAGTCAAGTGCTGGTTACGCAGTGATGAGAAAATAGGTCTCTGTCTCTGCCCTCTTGGAGCTTAGAATTCACAGAGGGAACTAGATATTACAAAATAAAAATCAATACTTCATTATACATTATACATTGTACATACTTTTTTTTAAGTATATACCTTTTAACTGCTTATTTTTCACTTAATATATCATGAAATCATTATTTTTAAAAGTCAGATCATTCCAGCCCTTTGTCTGGAACTCTCCAGTGACTTCTCATCTGATTCAGACTAATCCTTGAATGCTGCTGGTTGCTCTATGACTTTGATTGTCACATGCTCCCTTACCCACACACATTGACTTTCTTGCTGCTTCTCAACAACACCAAGCCAGCTCCCATTTAAGGGGTTCTGTTTTCTAATCATTCATCCCAGGACCCTCTATCTCCAAATGACTTAGGGTCTAACCTTTTATTTTCAGCTCTCAAAGGTCATCACTGAACACCCAGATTAATAATCCTATCCTCTAGTGAATTCTGTAACTTACTTGTTCATAGCTTTTAATATATGTGGCATGTTATATCCTCATGTGGTTATTGTATTGGGGCTTGACTTCTAGAAGGCTAGCTCCATGAAACTAGAAATAATTGTTCTCTTCACTGTTGTATCTCTAATATCAAGAACACTGTCTGGCACATAATAGATATTTAATGAACATTTCTGGAATGAATGAATAAATATATAAAGAATAGATGAATAAACAATTTTCCAGTCACTGAAGGTTTTTATTTGCATTAGAATATTTAATGATATAAATATATCATAATTTATTTAATGGATCTTCTATTTTTAGCCATTAGGCTAAATTAAGTTTCTTTTTTTGTTCCTTTTATAAACAATGCTGCCAGGAACTGCATTGTAGTTAAATCACCTGCTATTATTTCCTTAGGAAAAATTACAGAAACTGGGATTTTTCAGAGATACTAATCAGTCAATATTAGGTAATGAGAAAATACCTGTTATTGCTAAGGAATGTCTGTGTCTGAAATAAACTGAAGTTTCTTGAAGGGTTAACTGCTAGGCTCTCTGTTCAACAGCAAACTTCAACTTAAATCATTCTGGGGGCATTCCCATGCCTCTAGTCATGGTTTTGGTTGAATTCAATTTTTGAGTTTTCTCCAGTAATGATTTTGAACCAGTTTGTCTAGGTGGGAAACACAAATGTGAGTTTTAATGTGCATAATATATATGCCTCTGAAATTTTTTAAAATCTCACTTCTAAAAATCCAATAACTTTATTTTAAGAATCAGAATAGGAAGCATAAATAAGGACACATATAGTGATCCATCCACAACTATTTGACTGGGAAGTAGATTAAAATCTTAAATTATTGCTGAAGTTATCTAAGTTGAAAAAGACTCAAATATAAGAGCTAAAACTAATCAAAGTTTCTCATGTCAGCTACACTATTTCCTATGGAGATAATCTATGCAAGTAGTATTTATCATTTAAACAGTCCTGGATCAAAGACCCTTGATGATGCTATATTGCCAAAAGAAAGAACTTCTAACTGACAGTTTATTCAGCATGAGAAGGAAAGAATGAAGGAGGCCATTTGCATTTAGCTCACATATTAAAATAAAGAGAAAGTAAAGAGAACAGTTTCCAAATTTGACATCAACTCCCCCCTCCACCACCATTTTTTTTCATTGAAGCTCTGTTTTAGTTTAGAAAGAAATTCTAAATTGACATTTAAATGGTGGCAGGGCAATTCTCCTCTGCCTTGTGAAACGGTCTCTGGAAATGTACAATTACGCTGTCATCTTTAGCACTCCACATTGGACAAAGTTTAATTATTAATGTGTTTCCCTCAGAGAATGACTCGATCATGTCACAACTCTAGACAAATACAGCTAATGCAAAATCATAAAATATTCACTTGAATACTGCTGAACTGACAGGAAATTAATTCTATGAACACTTTTGATATTACCAGAAAATTAGTTTCAAATGCATAAGACTGAAATAAATGTGTTCATAATTTGCTCAAGGGTAATGCTCATCTTGCAATCAGTTGGTGTCTTTTTATAAATGTTACAAGTATTCAACATGGCTTTATGATAAAGAGGACAGCTAATGTAATGTATTATTTGTAGACAGTGTTTTACTTGTAAACAGCAGGGAGTGAAGAATTGCTCTCTCAGAAATATTTAAACTCGAGTAATATTCTGCTATTTATCATTTTGTAGAACTGAAGAATGCCATCAAAAAAATTTTTTTTCAGAGACTGAGAAGTTTAAGGAATGGTAATGGGATTCCAAACTTTTCACTTCAGATCACTCTTCCAAGTTTTAGAAAATATCTGAAAGTGATTGAAAATGATTAGTATCTTAAGGCTACTCAATGTCCAGCATTGGATAAATTGGAGATTTTATGTTTTTTGACAGTGAAAAGTACCCCTCAAATAGATTTACTGCCTCCTCTGTGTTTGTCCAGCAATTGGCACAAATTTTAACATATTATTTCATAATTATTTGTGTACATATTTTTATACTTGCCAACTAAAAGCTTAGGTAAGTTCATGGTGCAAAGTCTATATGCACAAGTTGTTTGGTGTATAATTGAATAAATGGATGGAAAGCTGAGAGGATCTATTAAAAATATCAATAAAGAAATACAATCAGTCAACCTATAATCAGTCAATTTTTGCAATCAAAAGTAATCTTTAAAAGATATCTTTAACTGTATCCCAGAATGGCTTCTCTAGATACCAGTGATTTCTGCTTTTCTGGGAACTCCTCTGGCACATAAAATTAAATTTCAGTAGTCAGAATTTGCTTATCTGGCTGTAGCTAATTGATGCAAGTTAAGCTTATGAGGCATTTTCTCTTCAGATTTGAAATTTTGAGCATTGATAGAGGTAAATTATATTCCACTGAATTCTTATGAGAAAACTTGCCACAATGTGATGAAGATCACACTTCCTGTCTTAGTTCCAGCTTCTCTGTTTCCTTCTAACCCACGCCCCTTTTAGCATGAGCTAGCCATACTCAGACATATCTATTGCTAGAAACTAAGAGAATCTTGATTCACATAATGTATGATAAACCTTATTTTGACAATATCCTACTGTGCTAGTTGTATGGTTTTTTAAACAAAAGTATCTATATTTCCATATCTAGGGTTTTCAGATCTTTCATGATCTTTTTCATATGCTTCTTCATTTTATGTAATATGAAAAAAGAATTATTGTAATTGTTAGATATTCATTTAATACCATCTGTAAGGATGCCATAATAAGATATTAAAAGAAGCATGGTTATTAATTAATCATAGAAGTGAATTTTATTTTAATAGTTTTAACTTCTTTTAAAAATTGGAGGAAATGAGGTTGTTCATTATGCCATAAAGCCACTTCTTATAATGACAAATTGAATGGGGGTCTGAATTAAATATGACTGTATAAATGCAAAAAGGCAAAAAAAAATCCTGAATTGAATATATTCATAGAAAGCAAAATATAGCCCATAAATTGGACAGTGAAAATCTCAAAAACAGTGGCTGGTGGTATTTTAGACTTACCGTTTTAACATTCTTATGCAGGTTAGTTAAAATGCATCCTAAACTGTATGTGCACTTTTTCTTCAGGAATGATTATTAATTCAATAAATAGGAACTATTATGTTTACTCATTCATCTTGCAAACTGTATCCAAAACATCATGCTAGACGCTACAAAGAAATATAATGATGAGGGAGAAAGTTTTCCTGTCATCAAGTAGTTTTCAAACTATCACACATGAGAAAAGTAACAAAAAGTTACCATAGAGGTGAAAATATGAGGGAATGTTAAGAGAAATATACATTTAAAAGAATACAATATTTAGATGAAGGAAAAGGGAAATCAGAGACTAGTTAGAATTCACACTCAAGTATAGAGCATATTCAAAGAACAGCATCCAGTGAGGGTAACTGGAGTCTGACTGAGAAGGAGTTCCCTCAACCAATAATCAGATCTTCTTACATCTCCAAATAAATGTACTATCTTCATGTTATGGTAAAACTAATGGGCTTGTTTTCACAATCAGGTTTTCGACCCAAGTTTTAGCCTTTCTTTAAACGAGGTCACCAGTAACATCCGCATTGTCAAATCCAGTAAGCAAATGTTGGTCCAAAATTTGCTATCAGCAGCATTTTAACATGTGGCCATTCTCTCTTTCTAGAAATCTTCTTCACCTGGCTTCTAGATAACCCCACATCCTTGTTTTGTTTTATTTCCCTCCAATGTCAATAGCCACTTTTTTTTCATGATGATGATGATGATGATGATGATGATTATAATTTTCTCCAATATCTTAACATTGAGATATTCCAGGACTTAGTCTATGGGTGGCTTCTCCTTTTGCCTATTTTCTCTTTATGATGTAATCCAGTTTCATGGATTAAAACACCAACTATACAACCAAGACTACAGAATTTACACTAGATTAAGAATCCTTAATTTTAGACTCATTTTCCCAGCTGCCCTCTCAATATCCCCATTTTAGTTATCTATAAAACATTTCAAATCAGCACATCTGGTTTATTTACCAATCCAAACTGTCTTTCCTCAGAGCCTTCCCCGTTTCAGTTGAAAGCAACTCCATTCTTGTAGTTTCTCATATGTAAACCCATGGAGTCATTTTTAATTCCTTTATTTCTCTCACTTTTTCCCGGTTCCTGTTGATGCTTACTACAAAATATACCCAGAATCTGATTATTTCTTTATCACCATCACAGCTACCACCCCTGATACATAGTCTCTTATGTAAATGTATTTCTTGTTTCTACCCTTGCTGTCCTTCAATCTACTGTCAGTACCACGGTCAAATTGATCCTGTTAAAATATAACCCAGATTCTATTTATCTTCTGTTCAAAGATTATGTAATAAATCTGTATTTCCTTCAGTTCTTAAAATGGCTCACTGTTCCTCCACCTGAAATACTCTTCTCCCAGATATCTCCAGATGTACTTCTTACAATGGTCAGCTTTATGTGTCAAACTGGCTAGGCTATAGTAACTAGTTACACAATCAAACACTAATCTAAGTGTTTCTGTGATGGCATTTTGTAGATGCATTTAACTTATAAAGTCTGTTGACTTTAAGTAAGGGAGATTATCCTTGATAATCTGAGTGTGCCTGATCCAATCAGTTGAAAGGCCTTAAGAGCAGAACTGAGGTTTCCCTGAAGAAAAAAATTCTGCCTATGGACTAGAATATCAGCTCTTGCCTGAGTGTATGAGCCAGTTCCTTGCCAGTAAAGCTCTGTCTGTCTGTCTGTTCTCACTCTCTATGAGCATTACTACCATGAATAACAAGAATCTAACATAGATACATATATACATACATACATAGATATAACATATCTAACATGTATAATCTATACTCTAACATATATAAATAATATGCTTAAAATATTATAAAATTTAGATGAAGGAAAAGGGAAATCATTAAATAAGGACATTCAGAGAGAATAGTTAGTAAGAATTCATGCTGAAGTATAGAGCATATTTAAAGACCAACATCCAATAGGGTAATGTGAGTCTGGCTGAGAAGGAGCTAATGCACCTCATAATTTTCATACATTTACAAATAAATGTACTATCTTCATGTTACAGTAAAAATAATAGGGTTGTTTCCACTACCTATACACTGTATATACACTTATACACATACATACATACATACCATATATGTAGCAGTGATGTTCTATGAAATCAACAGGAACGCTGAATTCACAAATACTGGACCCCTACTCTGAGGAGAAATACAGGGTTAAATTTCAGTCACAATATTTTCATCAATTGATGTACATATAACCTTATTTTATATATGTTTTTGTTTAAGGACAACTTTGTTTAATATATAGTTGATTCATTAACATTGAATTCACAGCCAACGGCCCTATACTCATGCCTGAACAAAGCTAACCTAACACATGTATTTTCTCAATAAAGCACATCGCAGACTGTCTGTAGTAGGGAAAACTAGATACCACCTTGATATTATGCTTCTGGGCTTTTTAAATCGTGAAATCATTGAAAAAAGTAAATAAAAATCAAAGAGGAAAAAGTGCTATTTAGACCACACAAAGCAGTCTTGTTACACTGTAGAGCTAAAACAAAAAGGCATGGTATTGCCTTGTTTGCCCTCAGCTAGAAACATGTTTGTTGGGTGACTCAGTTTTTTTGCTGCTCTGTGCATGTTCATGAATGACCACAAAAGTGCCATGGATATGGGGTTCCTGGGTGGCTCAGTTGTTTACTCAGATCATAATCTCACAGTTTGTGAGTTCAAGCCCTGCATCAGGCTCTGTTGTGATGCCTCAGAGCCAGTAGTCTACTTTGGATTCTGTGTTTCCCTGTCTCTCTGCCCCTCCACTGCTCATGTTATATCTGTCTGTCTGTCTCTCAAAAAAAAACAAAAAAAAAAAACCAAAAAAACACATTTTTTAAAAAGTTCCATGGTTATTGATTTGTGGGTTACAAATAAATTTTAGTAGATAAATTTGCAAATATGGTCCCATAGATAGAGGATCATAGATCTTCCCACACATACATGTACTCATCAAATATGCTACACATACACATCTGTGAATAATGTTTACATACATTTAAATATACATACACATTTATTTTATAGCATTTATCATGTTCTAACATTATATATTATTGTGTATGTTGTGTGTTTATTGACTATTCTGCCTATTGTTTATTGTCTAACTCCCTCAGATTCAATGGAAACTTCACAAGAAAAGAATTTGTTTTGTTCACTGACATATTGCCATTGCTTAGAATGATATTTGTAAGATAATAAATGCTAATAAATATATTTTAGTGGATGGATGAGATGCTTGATAAAACATAGAATTTTATGATAATTTACTTACTGTTCTCTTCAGTGAACTTGAAACCAGATTGCTGCCTCTAAGTTTATTCTTCTTGGAAATTTTAGAATAGGAAGCATAAAGTCTACCTAAATATATCCAGTGACTCTTTAACAAGTATCTATACTTCTCTGGTAGCACAGATTTCAAAAACCAGCAAAACATCCAGGTGCGGCATTTAATAAACAAGTTTGCCATTAAGAGTGGAACTGAGAGATTAAATTAGAAATAAAAACTTTGAAGAGTTATATGTGAAAATGATTGCTAAAACTGGGCAAGTACGTAAGCTCTCTGAGGAATAATTTATAGACAATTCAGTAAGAGCAGAAAAAAAGACTTAGGAAGTTCTAAGATCAAATAGGAACAGGAGAGGAAAAATGAGGTATTTAAAGATATAGTGAAGAAAACACTCTACCTACCTACCTATTTATCAGTCTATCTAATGTATGAATGGGAATAGGGAATTGCTGGATATGCCAATAGGGAAGACAAATTACTTCTGTTTTACTAGTGTTTTTAACCCTGGTAGTAGGGAAAATGTTTCTTCCTCAAAAGCATTATCCATTAAAATAATGATCATTTTTGGTGGTCTCACATAATTGGTACATGGATTGGAGATGAAGGGGGTCCCTAGCAAAGATTGATTTTCCTTAGGTGACTATTTTGATTTTAGCGTAGTACGACAACGTAGGGGCCAGTGCAGAACCAAAACCTCACTGAGTGGGGTGGATGAGGAATAGCCTGCATCAAACACGCAACTGGTCTCCCTTTTTGATGTTGCTAGCTTTTGACTTTCTTAAGCAGGGAGGCAAATGAAGTAGAAAGTTAAAGGGCAATCAGTCCTGAACCAAACTTATTCCTGATTTGGCAGAGATGATCATCCTCTCATACTAGTTTATGAGGAGAGGAAATGGGAGAGTCTTTATGGGTAGAAACTATTATCTGGACTTATGTAGGGATTTTACAATAGTCAGGTTTAAAATTAAAAAAAAATTACATATGCAAAGATGCAAAGAAATGCAACTAATATTTAAAAGGACCAATAAGCAGGGGTACCTTGGTTGCTAAGTCATTTAAATGTCTGACTTCAGTTCAGGTCATTATCTGGAGGTTTGTGGGTTCAAGCCCTGTGGCAGGCTCTGTGCTGACAGCTCAGAGCCTGGAGCCTGCTTCAGATTCTTTGTTTCCCTCTCTTTCTGGCCCTTCCCTGATTGTGCTCTATCTTTCAGCAATAAATAAATGTTAAAAAAATAAATAAACAAAGTAGATCCTAACGTGATCCAGATATGAGCTAGCAGCAATAACTAAAATATTATCATTAATATGTTAAAGATAGGAAAAGATGGTTGAAATACATGGGGAATTTCAACACAATGAAATCTACAAAAATAGACATTCTAGAATTAAAGTGTTTAATATATGAATTTAAGAACTCAGTGGACTCAGTAAGTTGAACATCTAGCTTTGGCTAAAGTCATGATCTCAAGGTTTGTGAGGCCAAGCCCCACATTGGGCTTGTTGCTGTCAGTGCAGAATCAGCTTCAGATTTTCTGTCCCTCTCTCTCTGCCCCTATCCCACTTGCACTCTCTTAAAAATAAAACATTAAAGAAAAAAGAAATCATTGAATAGGTTCAATTTTTGTACCCACTGATATATTAAAAAAAGATTAGTGAGGGGCGCCTGGGTGGCTTAGTTGGTTAAGCGTCTGACTTTCGCTTAGGTCATGATCTCGCGGTTCGTGGGTTCGAGTCCCGCGTTGGGCTCTGTGCTGACTGCCAGCTCAGAGCCTGGAGCCTGTTTCAGTCTGTGACTCCCTCTCTCTCTGACCCTCCCCTGCTCACGCTGTCTCTCTCTCTCTCCTAGAAAAAAAAAAACATTAAAAAAAAAGATTAGTGAACTCAAAGATCAGTAGAAAATATTTAAAGTGAATTACAGAATGGAAAAGAAATCAGTGAAAAGAAAAATTTAGAGTGTAAAAATGTATGTCAGAGAAAAATTAATTTTGCTAGGTAGCTTACTAAAACAAAATGTAGTGTCTTGCAACAATGGCCATTTATTATTTCTTTACAATTCTGTAGGTTGACTTTTCACAATTCTTTGGCTTAACTAAATGGTTCCTTGAGTCTGGAAAGGCTTAAATAACCTGTCTTGGGCTAAAGTTCCTGCATTTGGAGTTACCTGGTGGCTCAGCAAGTACCTAGATTGTACAGCATGATTTTCATGTCTGGTTTTAGGCAGACTGTAGGATGCTGGATGGCCGATTATTGACTTGAGCATCACATTCCTCCTCTTCTTGACTTTTTCTTCTCTAGGAGGTTAACTCAGATTTATTCACATGATGGTTTCAAGTTTCTAAGCATGTGAGAAAAGATAAGCTCTAATGCTCAACTAATTTTTAAGCATTTGTTTGCACCATAATTGCCCAGGGTCCAAAACCATTCAGATAGCCAGGAAATGATTAAAGGAGTAGACATATAGGTTCAAACTCTTGATGAAAAGACCAATAAATTCCCTTTGAAATTCCCATTTGAATAAATTCCCATTCCTTTTGAATGCCTACATGCATGAGAGAGAGAGAGAGAGAGAGAGAGAGAGAGATGAGGCAATTTTTTCAATTTACCATGATCTGAAATTGAAATCTCAGAAGGGAATGACAGATGAGTATTTAAAGACTTAAGGGGCGCCTGGGTGGTTCAGTCAGTGAGTGTCCGACTTCAGCTCAGGTCATAATCTCATGGTCCATGAGTCTGAGCTCCTTGTCGGGCTCTGTGCTGACAGCTCAGAGCCTGGAACCTGCTTCAGATTCTGTGTCTTCCCCTCTCTCTGGCCCTCCCCTGTTTGCACTCCATCTCTCTCTGTCAAAAAATAAACAAACATAAAAAAATTTTAAAAAGACTTAATATCTGAGAATTTTCCAAAACTGTTAGACTTAGGTATCAAACCCCAGATTTTAAAAGACCAGAAAACCTCAAAGCTGGATAAATTTTAAAAGTTAATTAAAGAAACCATAACATCTAAGTGCACATTAAAATGTTGAAAAATGAACACAAAGAGACAATCTTAAAAGTAGCCAGAGAAATAAGAATGGTTTCCTTCAAAGAAACAATACTAAGATGTTTGCTAACTTTGGAAGAAATGTTGTGAAAGTCAAGAAATAATTCAGTAGTATGTACCATTGAAAAGTAAGGATCTGTCAGAAGTAGAATAACTTGTACTAAGGATGTGGGACAGCAGAACACTTGCATATTTGGTGGGAAGCATATTGCTAAAACTTCTTTGGAAAGGCTTTTGGCAATATCTTCAAAAGCTGACCTGTAACTTCTTTGTAACCTACCAATTTCACTCCTTATAATAATTTCCCTCCAAAACTGAGGACATATGACCTCTAAAGTATATGTACATATATAAAATGTTTATAGTAACTTTCTTCTTCTTTTTTTTTTTTAAATGTTTCATTTATTTCTAGGAGAGAGAGAGAGACAGCGTGAGCAGGGGAGGGTCAGAGAGAGGGAGTCACAGACTGAAACAGGCTCCAGGTTCTGAGCCAGCAGTCAGCACAGAGCCCGACGCGGGGCTCGAACCCACGAACCTTGAGATCATGACCTAAGCGAAAGTCGAACGCTTAAACGACTAAGCCACCCAGGCGCCCCTATAGTAACTTTCTTCTTAATAGTTGCATATTAGAAACCAGCTAAGTATGTATCAAAAGTAGAATGGATAAATGCATTTTTATTTTTATACAGTGGAGACTGGTGTTGAGTTTTTAATATTCATATTTACTAATTTTATCCTGAATGCCTACAGAGATTATCTGAACTATAAATGAAATATCATTATTTTCTTAAAGAGCAAATAACAGCTCTGTGGTTTCTCATATTCCCCTTCTTACACCTGAGGTAGTATAATGAAAGCCAGGTCAAATGTCATATATAGGAAGAGCAGGAGAAAAATTTATTTTCTCTGCTTATATAAAGGAGAAAATTAGTGATGACTCTCTCCTCCAAAAGAAGGGAGAAATACTTTTACTCTTTTCCGGAAGAGATGGAAAGGACTCTAAGTTCTCACTACAACCTTTTGGAGTATAAATAAAATCTTTCCATGGGCCAAGGAGTCCCTAATGTCTTCATATTTTACAACCTAGAGATGTCTCCAAAGTCTTGGACCTCTTTTTCTCTTGAGTAAACACATACCTCTGAAGTTAGATATATCTCTCTGGAATTTTCTCTCTCTATATATAATTGCAAATTTAATTCCCAGGGCCTTCTCCAAGCTCAGGATTACAAGTTTCCTGTAAAATTTATTCAGAAAGCTCCTACTCTATAGAAACAAACATATTTTCTCTACACTTCAATACAGCACAGCAATATGAAAAAATAAACTACTTCTGAACTCAGCAACATGCACAAATCTCACAGATCTGTGATGAGTAAAGAAACCAGAGAAAAAAGAACCAAGCACTTTATGATTCTGTTTGTAGGAAATTCAAGAATTGGCAAAACTAATCTATGGTGATAAAAATTGTCCTCTCAATATTTTCGGCCTATCTTTAGAAGGTGTGCTTCTCTAAAGACCTGACTTTCACACATTACTTAAATAGATTATTGATCATCCTCAACCTTAAATTGTTCCTCTCCCCCCACTATGTACCATTAGCACTTAGCCACAGACATTCAGTTTTATACTTCTTAAAATTACTATTTCCTCTGTACTTCTCAAAAGCCTGAGATGAAATATCAGCCAATGTATTCTCTTGCCCGTATCCTTTTCCATTTTATGACCTGGATAAATTCTAACAATTGCTCTTCTCCAGCATGACAAAAGCTCTTATAGTTCTGTTCTAACAGACAGTAGCTTGACAGACTGCTTGTCTGTCATTCTTTGGTGTTTAGGAAGTTCTTGGAGTTGGTCAATTACGTGTTTGTTACTTTTTGAGAACTTTTTAGAGAAAAAGAAGATGTAATGCGATAATGTGATTGACAGGTTTTTGTTTCCTTTTTAGTTGCTTTTCAGGAACAAAATCCAATTTTCAACATGTAAACTTATCATTATATAATGTGTATGAGTTCATGGGTTTAAATTTTTTAATTACAGTTTTGCACAGTACAAGCTTTCAGTTTCAAAGAATACTTTATTGTATTTGTTAGATATTCCTTTGTTTTGATGTTATCATGACATCAGATTTCTCTCCTGTTGCAGTTGCAGTATGGTAAACTACTGTGTCTTGGTGATTACTTTTCCTCTCTCCTAACTGATTACAAGCCAAATTATAAAATGCTTGAAGCATTCAGGCTTAAGCCAATTTTTAACTTT
Source organism: Proteles cristata cristata (assembly GCA_017311185.1). Lineage (NCBI taxonomy): Eukaryota > Metazoa > Chordata > Mammalia > Carnivora > Hyaenidae > Proteles > Proteles cristata. The sequence continues at coordinate 571,229 of JAESUZ010002153.1, forward strand.
AAAGCATGAGAAGCCTGTGGTAAGGATTTAATGAATTTATTTTTTTTCCCCTTTGTATTTATACTAGTAGTTGAAGCCTGTGGCAGTTCCTGTCTGTTAGGTGAGTTTAACACGAGACCTGATATTACAATAAAAGATTTATAATTGAGGTTCATTTATGAATCTCAAGTATTACTATGGACTTTCTTATTGTCAGAACTAAACTAAAAATGAAAATGAAAGTACAATACTCTTGTAAATGTGAAAAAATGATTCTAATTATTTCACTAATAAAAAATTAAGAGGTGCAACAAATAACTATGAAAGTATATTAATGCTTTTATATTTTTTCATTATAATAAAAAATGCAATCATTAAGCAGAAGATAGCATTATCACATATTTTTATTATTTTATTTTTATTTTATTTTATTTTATGTTGGTCATTTGTAACAACATAACATGGTAGTTAAGTCTTGGGAGTCAGACTATCTGGGTTCACATTTTAGTTTTCTTTCTTTTTTTTTTTTTTTAAAGATTTTTGTTTTCTTTTTAATGTTTTATTTATTTCTAGGAGAGAGAGAGAGACAGCGCGAGCAGGAGAGGGTCAGAGAGAGAGGGAGACACAGACTCTGAAACAGGCTCCAGGCTCTGAGCTGGCAGTCAGCACAGAGCCCGACGCGGGGCTCGAACCCACGAACCACGAGATCATGACCTAAGCGAAAGTCGGATGCTTAACCGACTAAGCCACCCAGGCGCCCCCACATTTTAGTTTTCTATTTGAATTACTATGACTTTGGACTAATTATCTCCTTTAAACTGTAGTTTCATATTTGTAAAATAAGTGATGTTCAGAATTATTAATAGGAATAATAACACTAATCACAAAGTTGCTGTAAAGTTTAAATGAGCTAATATACATAAAAGTACTTACCAAAACGACCGGAACTTTTACTTAAAATGAAACAAAGCAAAACAAAACAAAAACCCAAACCTAAGACCCAAACCAAAAAAACAAAACAAAACAAAACAAAACAAAACAAAACAAAACAAAACAAAACACTTCTTGAGATCTCTGAAGAGAAAATTAAACAGTTGTGGTAGATTGCGAAAATGGTTCTCAATCATCTTTCTTTCCCGGTAACTTATCTTTTTTTTCTTTTTAATGTTTTATTTATTTCTAGGAGAGAGAGAGACAACGTGAGCAGGGGAGGGTCAGAGAGAGAGGGAGATACAGACTCTGAAATAGGCTCCAGGCTCTGAGCTGGCAATCAGCAGAGTCGACGCAGGGCTTGAACTCATGAATCGTGAGATCATGACCTAAGCGAAAGTCGGATGATTAACCGACTAAGCTACCCAGGCACCCCTCCCGGTAACGTTTCAAAACCTTTCCATTCAGACTTTGGCCATGTGACTGACTTCGGCCATCCATATGCTGACAAGTGTGATTCTACAAGTGACCTCAGAAGTCTTGTTTTTACTCTTTCTTGTGCCTCGGCTTTTGCCATGTGGATATACCTGGGCTAGCCTGTTGGAGGAAGAGAGACACATAGAACAGAGCCAAATTGCTTCCATTGCTTTAGTTGTTATCATTTTAGTTGAGCTTATAGTGTCAAAAGATAAACTGAGGCATATTAAAAAAATTAAGAGTTTATTTGAGTTTTTATCAATTTGAATTGGACAGCACTAAACCAGAAGTGGTTAGAAGTGCTCCAGTCACAAGAGCTTCAGGAAAGACTGCCATAGAGAAAAGATGGAAACAAAGTAAGGAACTTATGGACTGGTTATGATTTAAAGCCTCATTGGCCGTTTGTAATTGCTTGTCCTTAGGTTTTGATTTCTTAACCTTGAGGCATTTACAGGGTTAGATTTTGGTTTGCTTAAGTAGGCAGTCATGGCATTACAGCCACTTCAGACTAATGGCCTCCTTATTTAATTAATTTAACAATAGTGAGCCAGCTTTCAGAGATCTGAGCGAGCTGAGGCAGTATCTTTTGTTCTCATTGCTCTTATACACGGATTCCTGACACAGAGTCCCTAAAACCCTTGTAATTTTCTAGGTGATAGGAGTGTCTTGTTCTAATGAGGTGACTTTTGGTGGGCTCCTGGATGACAGCTGGTCACTGGAAGGACCAAGTCATGATTAGTGGTTTGTAATTTTCAGCCCCCCTACCATTCTCTTGAGAAAGGAGAGGAGCTTGAAAATAAGAGTTAATCATCAATCATGCCTACATGATGAAGCCTCCATAAAAATCCAAAGCATGGGGTTTATATAAGAGCTTCTACGTGGGTGCAAACTTAGAGGTGCAGGGAGAATGTAACATCTGGAGAGGGCCTTGAAGCTCGGAACCCCTTCCCACATACCTTGCCCTACACATATCTTTCATCTAGCTGTTTACCTGCATCCTTTATCGTATCCTTTAATAAACTGGTAAACACAACCAAGTGCTTTTCTGAGTTTCACAAGCTGTTTTGGCAAATTCATCAGACCTGAGGAGAGGGTCATTGTAACCTCCAATCTATAGCTGGTTGGTCAGAAGAACCTGTGTCTGCCACTAGCATTTGAAGGGATAGAGGCAGTCTCGTGAGACTGAGCTCTTGACTTGTGGGCTCTGACATTATCTTCAGGCAGATAGTGCAAGAATTGAGTTAAGGTGTAGGATACCCAGCTGGCATGGCAGAGAATTGCTTGGTCTGGGGGAAAAAAGCCTACTTAATACATTTTGTGAGCAGAAGTGAAGTGTTGTCTACACTTCAGTGAAGGTAAAAAGGACACTCAGGGAAGAAAGATGTAGTAGGGATGATAGGGTTTTTTTCCCCTACATAGGAAGGTAGAAAAACTGAGATTTTTTCCTTCTCAAATGACATGTAACTTATATATCTCAATGAAAGAATCAAGTTTTTGCTTGGACAGTGATAATCTTGGGTTTATTAGTTAGATTGTCTTCAGATATTTCTTTCAGTGCTGACTGAATGGGCATGATAAACTGCCTACTCTTATTTTAAGAGTTAGCAGTCTAATCATTTAGACATGGATCAAATTGCATACATCTAGTACAATAATAAGTTAGTGCACTTCCAACTATACTTGCATTTTCTCAAGAAATAGAAATATAGATCCATTTAAAGAGACAGTAACTTAGAGTTTACAAAGCACTTTCATTTATTTTTATTAACTCATTATGTATGGGTTTTTTACTAGCACCAATACCAAATAATTTTAAGATCATCCAAAATTCTATGTAATACACCAGAAAATTAACGACTATGTTAAATAACACCAAAAGTAAGATTGGCTGCAAGACATCATTATTTAATACATATCACAGACAGATTTAAATCACTGTAGTTCATTTTTAAATTCAAATGCCTCATTATTTGGTATAAATAAATTTTAAAAAATAAATTGTAAGATTAAGTTTCAGACAGCTGAATAAGTTCTTAATTTTTTTTCTTTTTTACATTTATTTATTGTTGAGAGACAGAGCATGAGCAGAGGAGGATCAGAGAGAGAGGGAGACACAAAATCTGAGGCAGGCTCCAGGCTCTGAGCTATCAGTGATGAGGTTTCTGCAGTGATAATGGGGTTTGTGGGGTCCGGAGCTGACAGCAAAGAAATAATTCTTGAAGACATCTTTGGTGCAAAAGGGTGATTTTATTGAAGCATGGGGACAGGACCTGTGGGCAGAAAGAGCTGCCCAGGACCTTACAGAAACGCTGGTTATATACTATCGGGTTGGGGGCAGTAAAGTCCAGAGAAAGTTTTTAGTGAGCTTTTCTTACACTAAAGAAGACTCTCAGGATACTAGAGGCCTAGCTACTGTCAAGCTAAAGGTTGTTTTTCCCTCTAGCAAAGTATTAACATTAAGACAGTAAGGAGATCCTGGAGAAACATTTTATTCTGCCAGCCTCAAGTATTTGTCAATGGGCTGCAGGATATAAGGAAATTTAGTTCTGTCATTTTCTTCTGCCTTTATTTCCCATGTAACTATGGAGGGATGATGTAAGTCCTGCAGGACTCTGATCTCTATCAGTTAACCATTTGTTTTTCCCCTTTCCTTTGTTCTTGGGCAGCCAGGAGTGCCCGAGGGAGGAATATCACACATATCTCACCTGGATGTGTGTGGGGGTGGGAGTGGGGTTGTTTGCAGCCTATCAGCTTGCCTTATGTTCTCTTATCATCAGCATAGAGCCTAATGCAGGGCTTGAACCCACAAACCACAAGATCATGACCTCAGCCAAAGTCGGACACTTAACCAACTGAGCCATCCAGGCACCCTTGAATAAGAAGTTCTTAAACAGAATATAACTAGAGATGCCAGTGGATATGTGGGTCTGGAATGAAGGATTGAGTTAAAAGTTCAGTATGTTGATTTATGTAAATCTCAAGGTGAAGAAGATGGACTATGAAACAAAATTAAAAAAGAAAAAGTACAGTTTTAAAACACAAAGATACTTACAAAACAAAATGAGAAAGAAGAGTCAGTGAATGAACCTGGCACTTAATCACCCAAGAATGAGGAGAACCATAGTAAATAATTTGGAAGAGATTGTTAGAGCAATTGATATTGTCATAACTTCACATATATGCATATTTCAGCTAAAATTAGAAAAGAGAAGTGACCTGTGTTTAGCAGTCCAGGTAGTGACTTCAGTAAGACGATATTTGATGTGGAAAATTATGATCTGACAGCATGATGAAGGAATACGAGGACAAAAGCAAATGGAAACTGTTTAAGAATCATGTACATAAAGAAATATAGTAAAATAGATGAGAGCGGAGTGCGGAAGTATTAGTGAAGGACTTGTTCGTTCTTTGGGGAAGAAAGACAGTTCATCAGCCTTTTATGATACAGAAAACAGTAGGGAAGTATTATCAGAGATAGAAAAAGTGTTAATCAATAGCAAGATTTTCCCTGAAAAGATGAGATGGGATGAAATGATAATGCTCAAGAGGAGGCTTTAGATAGGTACCCAGTACAAGAACAAATCCACTACTTCCTTCATAAAAGGCAGTAGAGAGGAATACAGATAAATAAATAAATATATATATAAATATATATGTATAAATATATATTATGTATATTTTATTATTTATATTATATGTATATATTCTTCAACATTTATTTAAATTTGAGAGACAGAGCATGAGCAGGGGAGGGGCCGAGAGAGAGGGAGACACAGAAACCCAAGCAGGCTCCAGTCTGAGCTGTCAGCACAGAACCAGACCCAGGTCTTGAACTCACAAGCCCACAAGATCATGACCTGAGCAAGAAGTCAGATGCTTAATCAATCAAGGCACCCAGGAGCCCCTGGAATGCAGATAAATATAGGTGATGAGGTAAGATGTAGAAGGGATTAATGTGCAATAGACACAATTTCTCTAGGTAATGTGACACAGGTCATCAGCAAAGGGGAGCTAGAGCCAGGACAAAGGTAGGGCCATAGTATTATCCAGGCCCTTGCTCACAGGAAAGAGAAAGGAGGAGAAGGGGAGAGAGAGGGAAGAAATGGGAAAGAGGAGCAGAGAGAAGTCAGAATTAGAATGTAGAGAAAATTGGGAAAGTTTTGACATTTGTTTTAGGGGAAGTAGAGGCATATGTATATAGTGCCTTTGATGTCTCATTTAAATTTGAATAACAATTAAGGTAATTATTAGAAACTCATATAGATATTCCATTTTAAAAATTAAATAATCACCCTCTATTCTTTTTTTTTATTTTTGTTATCATTTCAACCATAAAAATAATAATCTGGAAATTTATGTTTGCTTTCTAGATAATCTTATAAGATAATGTAAAAGAAGCTTTAAGAATCAGGAATGAGTCACAAAACTTAACCAGAAAACAGAAAATAATCAGCTGACATATAGGCATAATTAAGGAACATATTCATCACAGTAAAAAATAAATTTCTGGATAGAGTTTTGACATGTGATAAACAGTGATAAAGATCTCTTTCTACTTTAGAATGAATTCTGAATCTATGAGTAAATATTTCCCAACTATGAATGATAAAAATGACAGTAATGATGGAATCCAATATATATACATTCCATTTACATTGTAAATGATGAATATTTGAATTAAACAAAAATTGTATGCATAGTATATATTAAAAAATTAAAATTCTCTTTTAAGTAGCTTCTATTCCAAATTTATAGCTCTTAATTAAGGAGTAATAAAGTGCTGTGGAAGTGTTGTTAAGTAACAAAGAAATATTACTTCCCTTCAAGTACTGAAGGGCCAACTCAGAATGCAAAAACATCTGTTTAAGCAAAACAGCAAACATCTTTATATTTGGCAACATAAACTACCCTAATCATAGCACAAAATGTTTTCATTTTACCTCATACTAACACAATAATTAAAGCATTCTGAATTGTTATGTTTACAAAAATCTCTACATTTTTGAACTCATTGCATAAATGAGTCCATGATGGTTTGCCTTTAATATAATGTGTTCATTAGTTTGGTTTCCAACTTTTATCCAGAATTATAAAATTTCAACTAATCAAAAAAAAGCATAAACATCCATCTAAGTGATGTTTTTAATTATTTTTGTTTACACAGAGAGTTTCTGGGTGGGATGTTCACTGCTCGCCTTGCTTTGTAAATGGTAGCATTTTTCATTTATTAATTTGTGGCATCGTACTCACATGGCTCAATAGGTCACAAAGCAAAGTCTTTCTTTAAAGATTTATAGGAGAAAACAAACAAACAAACTGATGAACAAGGAAGGTCCAAACTTTAGGTCAATTATTTTGTCAAGCGCCGGATCATTAAAATTAAATGCAGTTTTGCTCCGGAGGCAAACATGGAAATGTTTTCCTATCATATCTCTTCTTCATATTTTTGTGTGGAAGATTCATGGGATAAGACATTACTGCCCTCAAACAAGAAAAGAAAGAAACAAATCTTGGAACAAAAGACAAAAATGATTCCCTAAGTTAAAGTTACAATGACACCCTTCGGTCTGTGGGAACATTTGCTGCAGTCAGATTTGAAAGCTGAGACAATTTTGTGTCCTACTTAACAATCAGTTCTCAAAAAGGGACCCTGAAAATTTTTGTCATGCAGAATTGTGACTGAGTGAGGTGGAAACTTAGGCTAGAACTTGCAAGTACTTATTAGCGTATATTCGAGGGAGTAAATTTCTCAAGGAACTCGCCTCAGTAGGCCCAGAGGCCAAAGTACGCCAGGCTTCAGAAGCTACTTTCTTGTGTTCATTTCATGTTTCAGTCAGGCAGCCACTTATTAGACAGCCACTGTGTTCAGAACACAGCAATAGAGTAACTGCTAATGCGACTATGCGGGTTTTGGCCCTACTGCCACTCATACAAGCGGCTGTAACCTCAATCAGAGACACAACCGCGATTCCCATGGCGTGTGTGATCATAGGATGACTCCTGGCAAATTGGATGAAAAGAGGGGGGAAAAAAGGTTTTGCTTTGCATTCAATTTGCTATGGTTAGAGACTCAATCATTGTATCTTTTATGATTTGTTAAAAGGATTCAAGGCACAAGGGCTATTGTGGCAGAAGGCATATAGTATTCATAAGGCACCATATAGGGAAATATAGAGGTGCAAGAGTCCGACCAGCTTGCTTGATCTCTCTACCCTACCTCACTTTCGACGTATCGAGTGTCTCTATCCTGGTGTCTCTTCCTCGTGAGAAAACACAAAAGGCAATGAATAACCCATTATCCACATAATAAATTTTAGACTCAGTTTTTGTCTGTGAAAATGAATAGATATCTTTGGAGCCAATTTTAGAAGTCATAGGTTCCAAGTTCTGTTGTCACTATACTATCTGAACTTGGGCAAGTCTTTTAACCTCTCTGAGCTCAAGTTACTACGTCTATGAAATTGAAATAATAGTAGCTAACTCACAGGGTGCTGTGGGTCAAATGCAATACTGTAAGTGAATAGGTTTTGGAAACTGCAAAGTATACCACAGTTTAAAGTATTATAACTGACCGTAATTTCTTTCTTCTGGCACAATGGGTAGGTAGAACTGGATTTTTTTTCATGCCTCTTTTTCATGAGTCAAGATCGAGTTTATCCATGGAAAACATTGTCCTTAGGTACTCAGACTGGAGATGGATACAGTAATCTTCATGACTGTGATGGATCCATTTCAGTCTTTAAATAAAATGCCCATGGAGAGAAGAGGTTATTACTTTGTAATTGTCTAGTGAGCTTTACTTATATTTGAACTGGAGAGTCATGTGAGATGTAAAGCATGAGGTTAAACTTTGAATTTTTGGTATCATTCTTTTTTCTAGCCTAAGTTCTGAAACTAAGGATAGACTTAGACATGTTCATATAAGGCCTTTGACAATGTTTTTTTTATTGTTTGTTGGTTGGTTTTTGTTTCTTTTTTATAACGAGGACAAAAGCATTTAACAAGAGAATATCCTCAGACAGTCTAACCCCACTGCCAATATTCTTTACCCTCTTAAGGCAAATCTGTAGTTCCCTGCAGAGATTATCTTCTCTCTCATTCTCAGTGAGAATATACAACATTCTCTGTTGTACAACCAACAGATATGTTTTTGAGAGTCTGACTTAGAGAACTGATTCATGAGAAGAGAGAATAGAAGGGAGAAGGATGGAGGGATGAAGAAGAGAGAGAGAAGAGGAGAGAACACAGAGGGAGACCTGGAGAGGTAGGAATGGCTGATTGTACCTCAAGAGTGAAATGAACTCTTTGGAAAAACGTAATAGACATGAAAGGAGGATGGCAGGAAGGTAAAGAAAAATCCTCAAAAATGTAGGTCCTTAGAAAGCTTTGGATTGGTTGCTAAGAATAAGAAATAAAATTAAAATTAAAATTTGGGGAAAAAGTAGTTACCACCAATATATTAAAACACGTAGAAGTAAGTATACAGGATCTATGTTCTATGGGTAGAGACGTGACTTCATTTGGATTTATTATTTTTTATTTCTTGGGCTATATGCCTTAGCACAAAGATGATATGTTATATTATCACAGGTGTATTCAGTTGACATTTTTGTGTTTTCAATGAATGTCATTCAAACTTCACCAACAGAAAATCTATATGTCAAAGGCTATTTCTTAACTATGTAGTCTGTTGTAATTGACTGAATTTATAATGGAATTCAAGTATATTTTATACAGGCTTGCTTCATAGGAGTTTACATTTATATTCTTTGATTCCTCACCAGTAATTTCATACCAAATGAACAAACAAACCAAAAAAGCTAAGCAAAATTAATAGTGAATAAAATTATGTTCTATTTTTTTTTGAAAATATGTTTTATCTAATAGTACCTATCTTTTTCTAAAATTGTATCTAAAATGCTTGCTGTGTGTAATTTTATTAGAGAGTATTAATTGTTTCTACTCTGCAAAGACCACAATGTGTTACATTAAATGAAAGGAAAATTTGATTTGAGTAGACTAGGAAAGTAATATCACTTTGAAATTTCTTTTCAAATATTTAATACTTATTTAGCACCTATAGCATAGACAAATACTGTCCATCCAATACTTATAAATCATTTTAGTGAACACTAATGGTCTCTGAGTTGGATTGCAGCTAGGATTTAACTATTGGACATTGGTAAGACAAATCCTTTCGTGCTGAAAAGTAAAGTGTTATGTTATATCTGAGAATGCCCTTAAATATAATTGCTTCTCTTTTTTTTTCCAGTAAATCTCAAAAGTCATTGCATCAGTCATGTTGTAAGTGAAATATACAGATTTCTTTTTTTAATCTCTGAAATACAGGCTGGCCTGTAGTGCCAGTATTTTGCTGATGCCACTCATTCAAAGTATTTATATTTATTTAAATCTGGGGAAAATTTTGTTGTTTTTTTCATTGGTAGGAACCAGAGCTTAAAATGACAAGTAATATCAATACTGTAGGAAAACTGCATTTCTGATGATGATAAATTGACACAGTGGCTCTTTGTTTCTTGGAAGGGTTAAGTGAAGAGATCATTGGTTGGTGGGTAAACCATATTTTCTTAGTGAATATTATGCGACTTATACCTAATTGGAAACAATATTGTTTTGTGTAAATATTTAATATCTTGAAAACTTGAAATGAAGTCCAGTTGAAAACTTTATTTTTATACCAGAATGATATCTAAGCAATTTCTTAATAAGATAAAAGAGTAGCTTATAGAAAATCTGGTCTATGATACTAAGAAACTAAGAAAATTGATACCAAGAACTTTGATTCTAGGGAAGTTTAAAGATAAATTTAACCCTGACTATTATTTAAGTCTTCTTTTGGGACAGTGCACTTGATTTTACTGACTGGTAAAGGCTCACCCACCTCATTGTTACTAAACAGAGTTTTCCATCTTAATGGGTTATTAATATTGCCAGCTCTGTTTTACTCAGTCGGAAAACTGGTGTGAACACAGTATAAGGTGGATACTATGCAGTTAAGTGTCACAAAACTACTTCAGGTGAAAGAAGCTATCTGGAAACTACTCTTCTCTTTTCTTGGATATATAGGACTTTTTGTTCTACCAGTCTTTTTTTTTTTTTTTTAATGTTTTATTTATTTCCAGGAGAGAGAGAGAGACAGTGAGCAGGGGAGGGTCAGAGAGAGAGGGAGTCACAGACTGAAACAGGCTCCAGGCTCTGAGCTGGCAGTCAGCACAGAGCCCGACGCGGGGCTCGAACCCACGAACCGCGAGATCATGACCTAAGCGAAAGTCGGATGCTTAACCGACTAAGCCACCCAGGCGCCCCATCTACCAGTCTTAAGTACTTTCCACCCTTCATCACAAGAAGGCCTTTTTGCTTTATGTGGTAAGAAGGAAATGAAGTGACTATAAATGTGGGATAGAACTAGTAAGAGCAGAAAGCATGGTTTGTATTAAGAACAAAACACTATAAATTCCATTCATGTGTGTTATCTGAAAAAGGCAATTTTATAAGCTGTAAAAATCAGGATATGCGTATAAAAATATATCTTAGTAATATGAGAATCCTTTGAACTGGATTTTCTTTTATCATTGGTTTGAGTACTTGCCCTCTGAGCCCACTTTTGGGATCTATAATGCTATGTGGAAATATAAATGAGTGCGCAACTCATGATTAAAGAGATTTTTTCAGGAGAGTTGAAGCTCAAGCTCTGCCTTTTTTTTCACATTGTTCAAATTCTATCAGTAAAAAGTCTTTTTTTTTTTAATGTTTTATTTTTATTTCTAGAGAGAGAGAGAGAGCGCGCGCGAGCAGGGGAGGGTCAGAGAGAGAGGGAGTCACAGACCGAAACAGGCTCCAGGCTCTGAGCTGGCAGTCAGCACAGAGCCCGACGTGGGGCCCGAACCCACGAACTGCTAGATCATGACCTAAGCGAAAGTCGGACGCTTAACCGACTAAGCCACCCAGGCGCCCCACTGTCAGTAAAAAGTCTTAATGATTATTATATGCAGTGATTACCTTAAAAATATTTTGGTTGGTATTGTACTTTCAATGAGCTTTAATTAGGAGGTCATATATTAAGAATATGTGGGTTAGAAAAAGACATTCCCTCTCTCTGGTTTTGAATTTGTGTTCTCGGCCCGTTAGGATGTTGTGTTTCTCCATCTCTTCCTCTATTTCTAGCATGTTAAATCTCCCCTCTTCTCCTGTGTTTTTGCTTTTGAAACTTCTCATGCCTCTGAAGCAGTTATATTATTCCTTTCTCCTTTCTGGACTTTGTTCTGATATTGTCTGACACAATATTCTCATCATCTTTCACTTCCTAATCTCTACTGCTTTTGAGATCTGAAAGTCTACACATGAAGATCATCAGTAATCTCCAAGAGGCTTCTTCAATCTTTGAAATTTAGAGTCTTTGAAATTTTGACCAAACTATTGATCATGTTCTTTTCCCTTAAAAATTTTCCGTTTCATTATTTCTGTGACACTGCATTTTCCTGGTTATCCAAATTCTGTCATTCTTGCCCTCCTGAAGGTAATTTTGTACACTTTCTTCCCCTTCAAGATATTCTTAGGGAAATCATTGTGACCTCTGGCCTTGAACTTTCCACTACATAGGGAGTTGCAAGTCTTTCATTTCATTAGTTACTCTTCGTACTTCAGTGCTTTACTGTCACTTCAAACTTACCAGTCTAGAAAACAATTAACAGGATTTCTTGTTGAACTAGTTCCTGATTCTCTTTCTGAGAAATCTCTTTATCACCACAGCACTATCACTGGTGTTTGACCTACTCCCTCATCCCAAAACTACCAAACCTTGTGTATGTTATCTCTTCATTCAGGTTTCTATTAACTGAACTCTAAAGAAGTCTTTTATCAGTCTTGCTTCAATCACATGAGATAAAATACGTAAAGTAACTTTGTCAAATAACACCTTTCAAGTAAAATCCGATGGGTACTGTGACAACTACTACAGCCACTACCACCACTGCAAGATCTGGTCTCCAAGCTTTACACCTCCCTATTCAAATGCATACTGAATTTAATCACCTAATTAATTTCCTGAAGATAATCACAATACAGAATAATGCCAGCTTTAACGTTCAATGCCTCCCCATTTCTTACTATAATTGCTAGAACTGATATTTAACACTCCCCATAATAAAACACCATGTGTTTTGCTTTCACATTCTTCCTCCTGACAAAATCCCTATCTATTCATTACATACCAAATATGCTATCTTTGTTGCCCTCTCTGTTTTAAAATACTATTTACATTATTCTCCATGCCTTTATCCCTCCATACGTATACATGGTTGCCAAATTCTTTTACCACCCAGGTAAAGTCTCATCTCTTTTTGTACTTACTCTCTGAAATAAACAGTTGATACTTACAGCATACACAGTTGTATTGTAATGTTTTCTAGGAGTTTGTTTTGAATAGCACCTTGATTTTAAAGTCCTGGAAGCAAATAACAATTTAAAAATTATTTTATTTCACCATGATGTCTTTGAACAGCTAATTTTCTGAAAATACTAGTTCACTGTTAGTTGATGTATTATTTTCAAGAACGAATGCCCTACTTTTAGGTAAGATAGAGTATAGTATAAGATCATTTACATATTCATTTAAAAACTGTAATCTACTAATTTAATTAGTATTTTCTTTAAAAAATTTGAAGAATAAATAGTATAAAATATGATTACAGGAATTTATGTTATATAGTAGAAATATTCTGCCAATATATTTGTATACTATAGTTAAGAAAGTTTCATGAGAAAAAGTTGAAAAACAATCTATAGCTTGCGAACTGAAAGAAATAACCAGAATTTTAAAAGTCTGTCATGATTTCTTGATTTACCTAGACTGAAAGATAGAAAGGGACTGAAATGACTTAGCCAACTGACCATGACGCCAGAGTTAATTATTATTGGGGGTGGCAATTCTCTTGCAACACTAGTCAGCACTCTTACAGAAGCATGACATTGACTGCGCAGGGGAATGTGGGTGGACCAGGACAAATCCATTTCCATTATTAGAAAAAATAGTTTAAAGCACTCACTCCACTGATGGAGGCTCACTGAGGTTATTTGAGGATATAACAGAATACTAAACTTTGTTATTTAGATTTTTTGCAACAAAATTTTGCATTTCTGAAAAGTAGTACTTTTCCATTGAAACACTCCCTGTACAACATTGTGGACAAATTCCTGATTTATATCTGATATTTTTTTCTCAGAATAAAATTTATTAGTGGCTATGTAAGAATTTTACCTTAGGAGCACCTGGATGGCTCAGTTACTTGGGTGTCTAACTTTTGATTTCAGCTCAGGTTATGATCCTGGGGTTGTGAAATCAAGCCCGATATTAAGCCCCATCTCGAGCCCATGTTATATTGGGCTCCACCTTCCTGGAGCCTACTTGAGATTCTCTCTCTCTCCCTCTGACCCTCTCCCCAACTCGCACTTTCTCTCTCTGTGTCTTTAAAATAAAAACAAATTAAAAAAAGATTTTTACCGTAAATGTAAAGATTAGTAGTGATTATATATGCCTGTATTATTACCAGTGCTTAATTTATATTTGTTTAATACTGAACATAATCCTATAAAGAAGATATTACTGTTAACTCGAATAAAAATGAATGGATTGCATTTTGTTTCACACTTTCCTCATGTTACCATTAAATTAAAAGGATTAAAATGCTATTTGTATTTTCTATTACAGTTTTTATTCTGGGAAATAACTGTAGAATATAATGCAATCAAACAGAAACAAAAGAAAACCAAAATATCTTGTCCCTAAAAGGAGACGTGCAAAATATTCTTGTAAATTGTTTGGCCTTGAATGAATCCAGTCTTCCTGGTGTTTGGCAGAGTACTAAAAACATTCATCTTTGGAAATAAGAACAGGATAGAGAGTCCCAAGGGCATATTGGGTATGGAATCTTATGCAAGTCAGTATTACAAGTTCCTCTGTAGAGAACACGTGTGTCATAGAAGAAACAAGCTGTTTACATTTCCAAATTTTAGAATTTTTCTACCTTAGTATTTTCCTAATTTAACAAGCTAGTGACATATAAAGACATACAAAGAAATTTATAGAGAGATGGGGAGGTAGAAGTGGGGAAATGAAGAATATCTAAAAAAGTTTTCACTTTTGCAATTGAAATAATAGATTCATATGATAATCTTCTTACTTGTAAATTCTATTTAAAAATTATACAAGTCTGAAAGCCTTGTACTGCATGGAGTGATAGAGTATTATTTCATAATTGATATTAGTAATCTATATGCATTGAAAGATTTTAGGGATATTAATGATATATGTTGCCCTTTCATATGTAGCATTAATTTGCTTTCACAAAATTCCATTCTTATAATAATGAATTAATAGTCTTTGAGTTTTATAATATCTGGTATATGTAAAAATTGGAAATATTATAACTAATATAATTTTTAAGGATACAAAAGTTAGGAAAATATTAAGGATTAGTTTCATTCTAGACCTGAGCTGTCCAGTAGGAGAGCCACTAGCCATGTGCCTATGTACATTAATATCTTAGTTAATCAAAAGTGAATAAAACTAAATATTCTTTTCTTCAGTTGTACTAGACTTCCTTCAGCTGTGAATACCTGTATGTGGTTAGTAGTGATTGCATTGGACAGTGCTGATATCATATACTGCAGAAAGTTCTATTGAAGTGTGATACTCTAGAGTTATATTCTTCAAAATGTAACATTTATACTGTATTGGAATATAAAGTCTTCTAAGAACTCAAATATTTATATGTAATATATAAAATCATTATAAATATTTGCTTCTAATAAATCTATCTGTATGCTCTCATTCATGCTGATTGTTTAATCCTGTTTTAGAGGGTCAATATAAACATCCTAACCTGTCTATATCATATCTTAAGTGTATATATCTAAATTGTTCTGATCATGCAATACTACAAAATACCTAAGTTTTATTTAATATTGTATTCTATATTTGGAATATAATCAGTGACTTTTATACTAAACAAATCCCAAATAAATATTTTCATAACATGCTGCTTTAAAATAACTAAAAAAAAAAATGTACCAACTAAATTTCTGAACTAATCTTAGCTGGGAAGGGATTGAACTTATGGAAATCTTCACTTTTTATTGTTCATTGGCTTCTGAATTATTGAAGCATGATAAGTTAAATTGAACTAAAGTTGTTATTCTTTGCCTCTGCTTTAAAAATATCCAAAGGGATTTTGCTCAAAGTTATAAGTCATTGGAATCCAAGATTTTTTGAATGTTTGAAGGTCAGCTTAGCTCTAATGTTTACATCTTTGAATACATTCTTATAAACTAGAAACCTTACACTAAAATAAAGCTACTTTTACAGTCAAATGTAGCCACCCAATTACCAAGAAACTATATTCACTCTCTAATTCCCATTATTTCAATCTATAATTGGGTAGTTCAAGTGGGCTGAGTTCTGTCTGTATTTATTTAATTCATACCACAAATTCAATCCCCATCTTATTATTGAAAGAGATGTAAACGTGTAGGTGTGGAAGTAGATGTGTAGACAGTGATGCAAAGATGAATGGGACTTGTCTTCTTTTTAAGGATAACAGTAAACCTCAAATTCTTAAGAAGGTGGTGCTTAGCTAGCAGACTTTCTTTTTTCTCCTCCAGAGTATCTTAAAAGATATGAAACCACTATATCTGTATATCTCAAATTCACTGCCCCTACATGCTCTTAGAGGATAAGAAAATAGAAGGGGGTGATTGAGATAGGGTAGTTGTAGATGCTTAAGAAAATGCTCTGTGATTTATCATTTTCCTTCTGCGGAGTGAGTTAGATTGACAGCCCCCTCAAGCTATATGAATAGGATTCAAGAGAGCCATTTATAAACATTGGAGATGTTTTCTATAGGAAGGGACGTGTTACCCATTCTACAGTGGATTTTGCAAACTGTAGAAACTGACTACCGTATGGCAGTGCATCTGAGTAGGGATCTATGAGAATGCTTAGAGGAAATTGTCATGTGGTTTGTGGAGTTTGGAAGGCATGTGAGAAAAGTCCAATGCCTGCCTCTCAACTACATAATTTGGGAGACATGGGAGGCTGAAGCTACAGCTCACAGGCTTATGAGGACTACGAGCAGTAGAAGAGCACGCTACACTCCTTTTGTTTGGTATGGCGGGGATCCATCGGTTTCCCATATTCCAGGTGGTGCTGAAGAAAATGGTGGTTCAAAGCCACCTTGAATGGTATTGCACTTGAGGAAATATACTTCTGGGATGTGGCTTTCTAGTCATAATCTTTTGTAGAGTATGTATGCAGGAAGCAGGAGTGGAGGGGATCAGACCATAAAGGTTCGTTCCTGGCTTACTGGAATCATGAACTATGAACGCTTTTTGGGGAGTTTTTAAAAGAGTTTCACAACTCTACTCTGTGAAAGATATAAATTTGAATATTTGTCCTACAGGAAGGCCTATCATATGTCTTTTGCCTTTTTGCCCTTTTCTTTGTGCTTCATCCCATGATTCTTTTTTTTAAAATTATTTTAATGTTTTATTTATTTCTGAGAGAGAGGGAGAGAGAGAGAGTGTGTGTGTGTCAGCAGGGAAGAGTCAGAGAGAGAAGGAGACACAGAATCCAAAACAGGCTCCAGCCTCTGAGCTGTCAACACAGAGCCTAACGCGAGGCTCGAACCCACAAACCGTGAGATCATGACCTGAGCCAAAGTCAGACGCTTAACCAACTGAGCCACCCAGGTGCCTCTCCTCCCATGATTCTTGATTCTATCCTAAAAGAATCAGAAATAACAATAGATGGATTATGCATTCTTTTTTTTTTTTTTTTTTTTAACAGAAGGCCCCTAAGCCATGATCAGACACTAGCTGGTGGTGGTGGTGGGGAGTACGAAATTACATTATGATGGACTTTTAATGTGGCTATGGTGAACTGTTTTAATTCCTGAAAGTTACTGGAAAGCTTTGGAATTTTTCCGAGATGTTGTCATAAGGCAAAGGGATCAAATCAAACATGTTTGAAGGCAGGGGTTGCAGAAAAATAAAAATGTTTCCTCCCTCTTCCCTCAACAAATTTAAAACTTCCAATAAATTTGCTACACATATATAAGCCAAATCTTTCCTAGACATCGATCTCAAAAAATGAGAGTCATTGGTCAAAATGGGGAGTGGATGAGACAAGATGGATGGCTATTGGTAATTCATCACTGCTGCAGAGAAGGAAAAAAACACACTGCAAATGCATAGAATATAGGTGTGAGTAGTTATCTTAGGTTTTTCTAGTCCACTCAAACAATTTCTGCTCAACTCTTCCCAATTTTAAAATCATTTTCTTTGATAGAGAAGAAAGAAGTTGAGTACTTCGGTTTTCTCACTGTCATCTGTTAATATCATACTATTTCACTTAGAAATGAGTCTAACTTTCCCTTTATTTTCTTTTTGTTTTTACTGCCAGCATAACCTGAAAGTTTTTATTTGTTTCTTTGTTTTCTTAAATATGTTTCCCCCTCAGGTGTTAGCTTATACTAGGATATATTTTCCTTTCATCTTTTGTTATAAAGTGTTGTTACTCTTTGGCTGCCCATCAATATATACCTTTTCTTCTATATTTTCTGCATGTTCTTCTAAATTCTGAGCTTACCAGAGATTTCTATGGATCTGAGTATTTCTGCATATCCAACTTAATAACATTTAACCAATTTGATACGATGTATTTTTTTGGAATTCACTGTTACATGATTAACCTCTCATTTAATTTCTTTAGGAAAAAAAATCACGATTGTATCAATATACACAGGGAATGCATTTGACAAACTCTATTATGCATTTATGAGACAAAAAGAAAACACTCAGCAAACAAACTGCTCTGTTATTAAGCTTGTTCACATTAAGATTGCTTTTGTCTTCTTGGAGAATTGACCGCTTTATCATTATGCAATACTCCTCTTTATCTTTGATAGTTTTATTTGCCCTTAAGTTGGCCCTGTCTGATATTAGTATAGCTATTCTACCTTTTAAGAAAGTATTGTTAGGATGAATATCTCTTTCATCTCCTTACTTTTAATCTATATGTATGTTTATATTTAAAATGGGTTTCTTTCAGACAATTTATAGTTGGGTCTGTTTCTGATCTGCTCTGACCATCTGCCTTTTAATTGATGTATTTAAACCACTGATGTTTGTTTGAGTCCATTCATGCTGCTATAGCAAAGTACCACAGAATTGGGTGGCTTGTAAACAACAAAAATGTATGTGTCATAGTTCTGGAGGCTTGAAATTTGAGATCAGGGTACCAGTATGGTTGAGCAAGCCCTCCTGTTCCAGGTCACAGACTTGCCAACTTTCCTTACATGTAGGAAGGAGCAAGGATCTCTGCGAGACCCCTTTTATAAGATCCCTAATTCCATCCATGAAACCTCCACCCTCATGAACTCCCAATCTACCTCCTAATATCATCTTTGGGGGTTAGAATTTTGACATAGGAATTTTAGGGGAACATGAATAATAAGACATAGCACCCGTTAAAGTGATTATTAAAATGTGCTTCCTTTTTTTTTTTTTTTTTTTTTTTGCTTATGTAGACCAAAATTTCATACCTCTACATTTCCTGGTCTTTAAAGAACTTCTTTTTAACAGTTCTTGCCAGGTAGTCTACTGGCAGCAAATTTCTTCAATTTCTGTTTTTGTATTGAGAAAATTTTTATTTCTTCTTCTCCTTTGAAGGATAACTTGTCCAGGCACATTGTCATGTGGTGAGTTTTCTCCTCTCAACACTTTAAATATCTCACACTATTCTCTTGCCTGCATGGTTTCTGAGAAGTCAGGTAATTGTTATCTTTATTCTTCTCTACGTGAGGTAATTTCTTTTTTTCTTTTTTTTTCTTTTTAATGTTTTATTTATTTTTAGGAGAGAGAGAGAGACAGCGTGAGCAGGGGAGGGTCAGAGAGAGAGGGAGTCACAGGCCGAAACAGGCTCCAGGCTCTGAGCCGGCAGCCAGCACAGAGCCCGACGCGGGGCTCGAACCCACGAACCGCGAGATCATGACCTAAGCGAAAGTCGGACGCTTAACCGACTAAGCCACCCAGGCGCCCCTCTACGTGAGGTAATTTCAACCACGCTCCCACCTCTGACTTCTTTCAAGATATTTTTTCTTTTTCTAAAAAAATGTGTTATTTATTTCTGAGAGAGAGAGAGAGAGAGAGAGAGAGAGAGAGAGAGGCAGACAGACAAACAGTGTAAGCAGGGGAGGATCAGAGAGAGAGGGAGACAGAATCTGAAATAAGCTCCAAGCTCTGAGCCAGCTGTCAGCACAGAACCCAATGCGGGGCTCGAACCCACGAACCATGAGATCATGACCTGAGCCGAAGTAGGATGCATAACTGACTGAGCCACCCAGGCGCCCCTCAAGATATTTTTTTGCATCTTTGGTTTTCTTCAGTTTGAATATGACAGACATAGGTATAGCATTCTTTTTATGTGTTACTTTGGCATTTATACTGCTCATTGTTCTCTGAGCGTCCTGATGTGTTTTGGTGTCCAACATTAATTCAGGAAAATTCTATCATTATTGCTCGAATGTTTCTTCTGTTCCTTTTCCTTCTTCTGGTATTGCCATTACATGTACTCTAGTACGTCTTCATAGTTTTCCCACATTCTTGGATATTGTGTGTCACTGTTTTTACTTTTTGGATATTGTGTATTGGATATTATACTTTTTGGATACTTTTTGGTTTTTAGTTTTAGAAGTTTTAACTGAAAAATCCTCAGACTCAGAGATTATTTCCTAATCTGTTCCCTAAACTACTAATGGGACCATCAAAAGCATTTTTAAATTTCTGTTTTAATGCTTTTGATCTCTAGCAGCATTTATTTTTGATTGTTTCTTAGAAATTGTATCTCTCTTCTTATATTATCCTTGGCCCTTTTTTTGCCTGTTATCTCTCTTATCCATTGGAGCTCTAGCATATTGTTCATAATTGTTTTAAATTCCTGGTCTGATAATTCCATTATTTTTGCCATATCTGAGCCTGATTCTGGTGCTTGCTCTGAATCTTCAAGCAAATCTTTGTTTTTTGCCTGTTAGTATGCTTTGTAATGTTTTGTTGGAAGACAAACATGACATACTGGATAAAGGGAATTGTGGTAAGTAGGCCTTCAGTAATGTAGTGATACTTGTAAGAGAGGAGGAACATTCAATAGTCTTGTAAATAGATCTCAGTCTTTTGGTGAGCCCTTGCCTCTGGACTGTGAACATCACAGATTGTTTTCACTTTTTTGCTTTGTTCAGTTTTTACCCCATTAGGTGGTATGGATGACTAGAGAAGGCTGGATTTGGGTATTTCCTTCTCCACAAGTTAGTTGGGCTCTGATAAAATCACAGTAGTTTAGGCTCTGGCAAAATAATATATCTCTTGAAGGCAGGCCTGATTAATTGAAACAATGATTTTACGTGTTTCAAAATAATTACTTTCTCCCTCCCCACTCTGACCCTTGCTGAAAGCCAGAGGGGATGTTTTCTGATCTTCATGTGAGAACCTGGTAGAGCTCTGAGAGGCAAAACTCTCAAAAATATATGTACCAATTCCACCTCCTATGCCCTGATGACTGGATTCCCTAAGCATATTTATCCCTCAGGCTTTTCCATATTGAGTCTCCCATAATTCACTGACTACAGGGGAGATTATTCTATCCAGGTACTAGTTCCCATGGAGATTTCTGCTCCAGTAAGTTGTGTTTTTCTGTATCTGCCTGTCTCTCCAGTTTGGAGGATACCAGTTTGCCCTGTTATGCCTTTGACAGAAGTAAGAAGAGTTGCTGACTTTCCACGTTGCTTAATTTTTTGCTTTTTGTTAGGACAGAGTGGTGACCTCTAAGATCTTTGTAGGCTGGACCAGGAACAGTTTAAGTTCATTAATCAATTTTTCAATGTTAAAATAAGCTTACATTACTGGCTTAAACCTCTGATAAGAAATAGATATGTTTTGTATATAATTTACCAATCTTTTGTTTAAGATTTTGATGATTATATTAATGAGAGAAATTGATATATAACTTTCCTTTCTTGTGGTAGTCGTGTGATGCTTTGGTTCCAAAGATACACATAAACTTTTATTTTTAACTCTTAATCTATGAATACTAGAACTTTAGAATTCGACTCCTGTTTGGCTACTTTAGCATTATTTTAATAAACATTTTAGTCCTATATATGTTTTCATCCCTGTAAGGTACTATTACTATTATATAGGATAATTGACCTGTAGTTGATACTCATTTATCATTACTCATGTATTTTATTTTTGGTTGCTTTTCATTCCCTCCTGTATTTTCATGTTCTGTTTAAGTAATTGATTCTAATGTATTCGTAGTGTGATTTTGCTCGTAACAATTCTAAAAACTTTTGTTCATTTGGAGAAGTCTTTACGTAAATTTAATTTTGAAAGATTTTTTTTCTCATTATAGAATTATCTGGTTAGCAGTTTTGTTTCAATACTTTAAATTTGTTATTTTATCTGTTTATTTATTTTGGCTTCCATTGTTCTTGTTGTTTGATTTTGATAAGTTAGTTTTCAGTTTTAATATTTCTCCTGTAAGTTGATATATGTGTGTGTGTATATATATATCTTTTCCCCTCTGACTGGACTTAAGATTACTCTTTGTCTTTAGCTTTGAACAATTTTACTATGATATTTCTAAATGTGGTGTCCTTTGTATTTTACTTGGGCTTCACATTTCTTCTTTAAACTGTGGTTTGATGTCTCCAGTCAGTATTGAAAGACTTGTAGCCATTTTTCCTCCTTAATAAAGTTACTATATGATTATTTTTATTAATTCAAAGATTTCTAGTTAAATTCCCCATCTTCTCATCTGCTTTCTCCAAAAATTTCCCTTTAAAAAAATATGTTAACTGGGGAGCCTGGATGGCTCAGTCGGTGAAAAGTCTGACATCAGCTCAGGTCATGATTCACGGTTTGTGAGTTTGACCCCCATGTCAGACTCTGCTGAAAGCTCAGAGCCTGGAGCCTGCTCCACATTCTGTGTCTCTCATTCTCTTTGCCCGTCCCCTGCTTATGCTCTGACTCTCTTTCTCTCAAAAATAAATAAACATTAAAAAATATGTTAACTGTAGTCGTTAAACAACTTGCCATCTGATTCCAAAATCTGGATCATATCTCATTTTTAAAATATATTGTATGTTTTCCTGTTGGGTTTAGTCATATATCTCTTCTTTGATATGTTTAATTATCTCTTACTAAATAAAAAAAATCCATTAAAAATGAGAAAAGCTGCATGTATTATTCCTCTAGAGATGGCTTGTTCTCTTTTCTCCAAGCTGAAAAAAATAGTGGGTGATTACCTCGTATCTTCAAGGCCTGCCCCATGTTAAGTTTGCAGCCCTTGTAAGGTTCAGTCTATCTGTAGTTTGCTTTTGGTCATAAACCTTTTCAGCTGATTTGTTTTGGGGGCCTCTTTCCCTTGCTAGACCCCCAATTCTAATGTTTTTTTCACAGCAACTAAAGCAAAGATCTCTGCATTTTAGAGGCTTTCTTCTTAGGTTTTAATTCTGTTATGGCATGCAGCTCTAGAATTTTGCACATGTCAAATTGAAATTGGCTGTGGATTGAAACTGCCCAAGTCTCTTCCAAAATATTCGCTTATTTCTTCTTCCCTCAACAATAATCCTGTAAGGATGCAAAATTGATTCTCAGCTTCCTCACTATGCCTGGAATCATCTAATACTCCCAGCATAAGAGTAACTACAAAGGTTGGCTCACATCTTGAAGTTCTTTCCTTTTAAAAGACTTGTCCCTTCATTTCTTGTTGCCTTAGTACTTCTCTAACTGCTTTCAGTTAGATTATTTCTGTATTTCATCCATCAAGTACAGTTGTTTTGTGCAGAATTACTCATCTGCCAGTAGTATTAGTTTCCCTTGTTATATCTGTCTAGGAATGGAAATTCTTATAATCCTGGCCTAAACCCAGTCTTGTTAAAATGCACAATGTTTTTTATTTTAATGCTTTAACTGGATTCAGTTTGTTTTAGGAATTCTGCATCAATATTTATGAATAAAAGAGCCTAATTCTTTTTCTATTCTCTCTCATGTTTTGTTTTTAAAGGTTATGCTTGCCTTTTCAAGTGAGTTAGGACTTTCTTTTTTGAAATATTGATGAGATTGAAAAAAATGAGAAATATCTAGTTTTCAAATGTTTAGTATTACTTTTGTGTAAAATTGTTTGACCTCCCCCCACTTTTTTTTTAATGTAGTAAGATTATTACTCTGGATACCATTTCTTCAGCTTTACCCTCTTTTAAACCACTTTGGTGAATCATATTTTCTTTAGTTTAGTTCATTTCATTATATCTTTCTATTTTTGTTGTTTTTTTCTGCTTTTCTTTATAGCATCCTTATTTATACCTGTAGCAGGAAGTAAGTAATGTCATTAATTCACCAATGAGGAAATAGAATAGCCCAATATATCTAGCTAAAATATGACAAAATTAAAATCTAAAATCGAGATTTCCAACCACCCTGTATTTTCTTTCCTTTTTTTTTTAAGTTATTTATTTATTTTGAGAGAGAGAGAGAGAGAGAGAGCGAGCAGAGGAAGGGTAGAGAGAGGAGAGAGAGAGAATCCCAAGCAGGCTCTATGCTGATGATTATCAGGGCTGGGGTTCCATCCCAGGAACTGTGGGATCATGACTTCACCTGAAAACAAGAGTCAGCTGTTTCACTGACTGAGCCACCCAGGAGCCTCTGTATTTTTTCTTCTGAGACTCATCTACCAGTATCAAGTTACATGGTCCCAAAGGTAGCCAGGTTTTAGAGGTGCATTCCAATGTTATTCTTTTTTTTTTTTCAAATAGTTTATTGTCAAATTAGTTTCTACATAACACTCAGTGCTCATCCGCACAAGTGCCCTCCTCCATGCCCATCCCTCCTCCCCCCTATATCCATCAGTCCTCAGTTTTTGTCAGCATTCAAGAGTCTCTCATGGTTTGCCTCTCTCCCTTTCCCCCACCATTTCCCCCCTTCTTCTCCCCCTTGTTCCTGTCAAGTTCCTCCTAATCCTCCTATACATGCAAACATATTTGTCCTTCTCTGCCTGACTTATTTCGCTCAGCATAACACCCTCAAGGTCCATCCATGTTGCTACACAGGGCCAGATTTCATTGTTTCTCATTGCCATGTAGTATTCCATGGTATAGATAAACCACATCTTCTTGATCCATTCGTCCGTTGATGGACACTTAGGCTCTTTCCATGTTTTAGCTATTGTTGAGAGTGCTGCTATGAACATCCAATGTTATTCTTTAGGATAGCAGCAGTTTGAGAACTTCACATTTGAATAAAACACAATTAGGGTAAGTGTCCATAGACTGGCAACTTAAATGTTGTTATAATAGGATAAACATTAAAAACAACACATTATAGAATATTTTGTTCTGACATTATCTGTGTAGACTATCATTATGAAATTAGTGATATCCGCATAGCAATTGAGTTTGAAAACTGATCGTTTAAAATTCATATTAGGGGTCAATCTGTGGTATCAGCACAAACTTTTTCGTTTTAAAATGATTTCCTTATGTCCAGCAAATCATTACCTTCCAAGTTTGAGGAGGGATGAAGAAATGGTAAAAAATTAACACTTTATAGTAGAAGACCAATTCTAATAATAAATGAAGAAGCTGAAGAAAATTAAGTTGATGGATATAATTATTCATTTTTTAAAAGTCTGCCTAATAATGTATTCCTATCTTGCTGTAGGAATTATTATTATTAAACATAAAAAAATAATTTTATCTCTGAATGTATGACTACTTCAAATAATTAATAATTGTTTGAAGTAATTGCATGAATTTCCATGAACTAAAAATTTATGATGTAATGTGATGTTTCACTGAATGATTTTTGAAATCTCTCTCTCTTTCTCTCTCTCTCACACACACACACACACACACACACACACATACACACACACACACACATTTAATCAATGCCCATATATGTACATCCACAAACCCTTAAACCAACCCCATAGGGGAAACCTGTGGCAGTAATTTGGAATTATCTATTAGCATCTTTAGCAAATCTTTTTCTTTTGTTTTTTTCTTTATCTTTAAGTAGGCTTCACTCCCAGTGCACAGCCCAATGTGGGGTTTGAACTCATGACTCTGAGATCAAGAGCTGAGCTGAGATCAAGAATCAGACACCCAACCCACTGACTCCCCCAATGCCCCCCAGTGTCTTTAGCATATTAATCATAGTTTTAAGTTCTCAGTCTGATAATCGTAACATCCTTTCCATGTCTGGTTTTGTCTGATGCTTGCTTTGTTTCTTTAGATTGTGGGTTTTTTTGCCTTTTGGTATGCCTTGAAATTTTTTTATTGATAACTGGATGTGATGTTCTGGGTAAAAGGACTACTGTAAATAGAGCCTTAGTAAGGTGATAAGGTGTGAAGGGAGCAGAAGCTGTTGCCGATTTTCTAATTGGGTCTCAGTCTTTTAGTGAGCCTATGTCCTTGGACTGTGTGTCTGATCTGCTCAAGTATTTCTCAGATTTCATTTTCTAGCTGCTTAGGTGGGATAGTGTGGCTAGAGTGGGCTGGAGAAGAGATTTCTCTTCCCCTAGGTGAGTTCCGCTCTGCTAATAGCCCAGCAATTTAAACTCTGGTTAACCAGTTTCCCTGAGGGCAGTCTTTGTTAGAACTGAGTGCTTTGGCATTTCGAAACTGTCCTTTCTTCCCTTCCCCTACTGGAAAAACAAAATATTTATCTTTGATATTTACTGTAGGAACCTGATTAAGCTCTGGAAGTAAGTTTCACAGCATTATGGGGAGCCCCCTTTATGACTGGGTACCCCTGGAGTTTTTTTTTTTTATTATTAAAATACATTTATTGATAGGATATTTATGATGTGGAAATGTTGGTTATTAAACAATACACAGAATATGATCTTATTTTTGTAAAAGAATACCATGGATGTTTGTATTTGTTTGTATATATATATGCACAAATCTAGAATGGTGTGTACAGTGTCTAACCAGGAATTGTGTCTGGGAGGTGGAATTATCTTCACTTGCATTTTCCAGTTTCTCCACAAGGAATTTTAGTTATTTGTGCTTTATTGTTATTTTTAAGTGGTGTTGGTTTTGCTTATATGCTTTGCAATCTATTTTATATTGGTTGGCAAATTTGTCTTGAGAGAATTAATTCTATTTTCTTCCTCCCTGTTAATGCTTCTCCCTATAGGGCAGTTTTGCCTTAGTTTGGCACCCTGGGATCCACATCTCAGAACCAATTCTTATATTTAGGAGGTAGAGGAGTTTTGTCCCAAGAGGAAATTGAATTCCAGTCCCCAGGTGTGCTCAGTCCTATTGCATAGGTTTCTGCCATGGGCAAGAATTTTATTCCTAGGTGCATTTCTGAATTAGCTGTCAAAGTGTTTTTTTTTTTTTTTTTAATTTTATTTTTTTTACAAATAGTTTATTGTCACATTAGTTTCCACATAACACCCAGTGCTCATCCCCACAAGTGTCCTCCTCCATGCCCATCCCCTCCTCCCCCCACATCCATCAGTCCTCAGTTTTTGTCAGCATTCAAGAGTCTCTCATGGTTTGCCTCTCTCCCTTTCCCCCACCATTTCCGCCCTTCTTCTCCCCTTTGGTCCTCCCAGAGTTATCCCAACTGAGGGCCCAGCAATTTGTCAATTATAGTTCAGGGTTTCCTACTCCAACTACTACAGGCTCTCGGAGTGTTTTCAGTCTCTGCTCAAGGAAGCTCTCACTTTCTACATTTGACTTTCTGTCTCTTTAAACATGGGTACAGTGGTTTCCACAGCATCTTCACCTCTCTTATGGATTCACGAGGAGTTCTTAAATTTTAAGTCTGGTCAGCTTTTTTACTTTTTAGAATAGAGTGGCAACTTCCAAGCTTCTAACATGTAGAACTAAAAACTGGAAGTCCAAAGTGTTCATTAACTTTAGGAAAAACAAAAACAAAACAAAATAACAACACTGAAAGCGATTTGGAGACAACTTAGTGGGAAATACATCTTGAGCTACTTTGTGCTAGCTACCTAACTCAGAAAAATGACTGTGACTGTTTCACCATGAAACATATTTAGAAAATAATGCACTTTTCTTTCTGCTCAACCAAATAATTAATTTACTTGCATCCAGAGTAAATCAACATATCCAGAAAGGAATAAATAGTTGAGGGATCCAATAAGAAATCTTATGAATAAAGACAAATATCATCAAGTTGTATTAATGGCTTCTGATGATAACTAATTCTTTCTCTATAAATACACCATAGATTTTCCTCACCCTTCTAGATTGTAATATCAGCATACAATATGCGAGATACTGTTTTTAGATTTTTTTATTCTTAAAATCTGAATTCACGAGGAAAAACATTCTTGAAAATTAACTTTAAACCTAGAAAATGTTCTCTTTTATTGATAGTCTACATGTTATCTGTAAGAGTTTAGATGCTTGTGCATATGTAAAATTTAAATAACAGCAATACTAACAGAAGTTGCTGATTGGTTTTGAAAGATACTATAGAAGTTAATAATAATATACTCTAAAGATATACTCCAAAGGAGAATCTTTTGAATTTAGAATACTTTTTATAAAAATGAAATAATTTTATATGTTTATTTCCCATTATTTATTATGTATCTTGAGACAAGGAAAATTTGATAAATTTTGTTTGATTCTTACTTAAATACAACCCTTCCCACCCTAGATTCTAAAGGTTGAGTTTGGTCACATATAAAAGTATACAAAGTTGACTTATTTATATCAAAATTCCATAGTTGGCTTCTAAGGGGGAAATTGTAATGTTTGTTTACTTGTTTAGTTGTAAATATAAAAATGGTGGAACATTTATAAACGTAAGTCAATGGGGCACATGGGTGGCTCAGTTGGTTAAGTTTCCAACTTCAGCCTAGGTCATGATCTCTCAGTTCAAGGGTTTGAGCCCCATGTCAGGCTCTGTGGTGACAGCTCAGAGCCTGGAGCCTGCTTTGGATTGTGTGTGTGTCTCTCTCTCTGCCCTTCCCCTTTTTATGCTCTGTTCTTTTTCAAAAATAAAGAAACAATGGAGCGCCTGGGTGGCTTAGTCGGTTAAGCGTCCGACTTTCGCTTAGGTCATGACCTCGCGGTTCGTGGGTTCCAGCCCCGCATCGGGCTCTGTGCTGACTGCCAGCTCAGAGCCTGGAGCCTGTTTCAGTCTGTGACTCCCTCTCTCTCTGACCCTCCCCTGCTCACACTGTCTCTCTCTCTCTCTCCTAGAAATAAATAAAACATTAAAAAAAATTAAAAAAAAATAATAAACATTAAAAAAATAAAAATAAATTAAAAAAATAAAATGTAAGTCAGAGAACCACATGACTTCTAGTATACACAAGTGAGAAAATATACTGAAAAGATCAGTGGAAAGCACAGCAGCTTTGAGAGTTAAAGGTAAATATTATTTAAAAATTATTTGCATTATTAGAAATGTTATTGTTCCTTCAATGAAAAGATATCTGTTGAATATCTACCATTGGCCAGACAATGTTCTATGAACTTGAGACATGTAAACAAACAAACAGCAGGCACAAAAGTTATTCTGTTAACGCTTAGATAATAACAGAGGGATACAAAAATATAAAACAAAAACTAAAGCCTAAACCTAACAAATAAGTAAATCTTATAGTACAGAAAGTAATAGTGCATGGAGAACTGGGAAAGAAAACAAGAGAAGTTATAGGAGAAAGTTGCAATTTCATTTTATATATTTATTTGTCTTTGTTATTTATTTGTTTGTTTGTTTAAGGTAACCTCTATGCCCAATGTGGGGCTTGAACTGAAGACCTCAAGATCAAAAGCACATGCTCTACTGACTTAGCCAGACAGATGCCCCAGAAAGTTGCAGTTTTAAATAAATTATAAACAGGACCCTCAGATTAATGGGTCTCATAAAGAAGATATCATTTTAACAAAGACTTCAAGAAGGTGAAGGTGTTGGCCAAGTTCAGACAGAGGCCCTAAATGCGAAGTTGGCTAGTGATAAACACGGAATAGTAAGGAGGTCAGGTAGCTAGAATGGAAAGTGCACAGAGAAGAATAATGGAGGGATGTCAGAAAGATAACATTGGCAACATCAAGTAGAATTTATAGGCCATTGTAAGGATTCTAGTCTCTGATGATATAGACAGCTGTTTTGAGCTCAGTGTTGAAATGATCTGACATCTTTAAAAGGGCCACTTTAGCTGTTATGTTGAGGATATATGATAAAAGAGGCAAGGGTAGAGCCATTAATGGAGGCAATGTGTTCCTGGAGCCAGCTCACTAGGGAGTTTATTTTGTGTTGGTATTTTGAAATGGTCCATGGTAGAAGTATTTACACCTATGAAATTGGCATATGCTGTAAATTAGGTCTTCTAATTAGCCAATTTAGTTATGATATTTTCATCATTTAAGGAACATGAAAGTTTTGTGGGGCACGTGCGTGGCTCAGTCAGTTGATTGTCCAACTCTTGATTTCGACTAAGGTTATCATCTCACAGTTTCATGGCTTTAAGCCCCACATTGGGCTTTCTGCTGACAGCATGGAGTCTACTTGGGATTCTCTTTCCCTCTCTTTCTGCCCCTCCTCTGCTGTGTTCTCTCTGTCCCCATCAAAATAAATACATAAACTTAAATAATTTTTAAAAAAAGGTACATTAAAGTTTTTGTTTTGTGTTTTCTTACCTTTTCACTGAATTTTTTAACGCAGAGTTAGCATACTGCTTAAGGATTTAATCTCTGGTTTCTGTTACTCTTTGGAATTGGCTATACTTATGAATATAGTATTAAATACAGTATAAATATGAAAGTATAAGTATACAATTAAATACAAGTATACAATATAAAACTATAAATATTATAGTATAAGTATAAAAACTGTATACATACAGTTTTAAATATTGCTTTGTGTTTGGAACAAACAATCTGAGTTGTCAATACAAGTAATTAACTCCTATATTTCCTTTTGATCAGATCTTTAATTTTACTAAACCACTCACTTTTTTCATGGCCACTCACTTCCTTTGTTAATATCAGTTTAGAAATAGACACAACACAAAAGTGTGACAAATTAGTGCAAGATCAAATTTTATCCATTATATAAAATATTCTCTTGAGTTACAGAGGAAGAGATGGACTTGGATTTTTACTGGATGCTGTCCTATTTGGACATGACAGCTGGAAATGTTACAGCCACCTTGTACTGTTGCAGACAGTTATATTGCTAATGATAACGTGCTTCTATGTTAATATAAGACTGAAGAAATAGAAGGAATCTGGATCCCTCATAATGACTCTGGAACTAAATCAAAGAAACTCTCTTTTTCTTTCTCCTCATGTGAAATGATATCCCTTATGGTTTCAGGCAATTTGAGGTGATGTCCTATCATTTGCCACTGAGAGTATCTTAAATAATATAAAGGCCTGAGCTTCAATAGCTGCTTCTGCCATTTATAAATTCCTTCTCTTTAGAATAATGTTACTCAGATATCAAAACTGTCACTATCATTTGTGGTTCCTTCCTTTATTCTTGGGTTTACTCCAAGATTTAGAATGTGATATCAATTCTTCTAGAGGATTGCATATATTTTAAGAAAGCAAATCAACACTATAATTCATTTCTTTTAATGAAACAATCTGCTACTATAGGACCTACTTTTGTCTATCAGTATCCATCAAAATCCAGATAGATTCTACTGGTATTCAAACAGAGTATGCTGTGTCCTATTGTTACTTTGGTCTATTATGTTAAGTTTGCTTGTTTTTTGGGTTTAGTATTTTCATTCCAGCTTTACAGATGACAAAAGTGAGGCTTAAGGAGGTATCTAATATAAGACAGAACAAAACAAAACAAACAACAACACACACACACACACAACAAACAAAACCAGAGATACCTAATATATATTTCAGTATTGGCTCATTAATAAAATAGAATACATAAATATGTCTGATGTGCACTAATGGATTTTAATTTAGTATTCACATATATTGCTATGTAAATAATTTCTGTATACCTATCTGTAATAGAGATATGTAACCATAAGACTACATACACACATACACTTATTCACTGGCTTCTAAAGTTTGATACTATTAGTGCATTAGTAAATACTCATTGATTAAATGAAGCAAGAGGCTTGATGGTGTATTTATTTTGATTCTATTAACGTAATATAAATACAGTCAGATTTGGTTTCTAATTTCTTATGCTCAGTATCTCATTTTTAAATGTGTAGAAGAGAAAATTTTAAACCATCAAAATAGTTTTTTGCGATAACAAAAATCATGGAAATGAGATTTAAGATAATTAAAAATGTGGAGAATAAAACGTAACATATCGTACAATTATAATAGTGGTAGGTATATGTTTTTATGGACAGAACCAGAAGATGATTGGCAATAAAATTATTTGTCTAGGCATTTATAGTACTTTGTTTTTGTTTTTGCCATATTCCTTTTATTAGTGTCATTATTTAAAAACTATAAATATCGACTTAATATTTTATTGCAAATAATTTCCTAGTAACATTGGTCTTAAACTCCTACAAATAATTGACAAGGAAATTCTGTAAACTATTTCTATTTACTACAAAAACAATAAAAAACAACCAACAGCTGAAGTGGTAGTGTGGTAGTATCTGCATACTCAGTGTGGAATGTAGTTTTTAGAGTTTTACTATAAAGTCTGAACAAACTCATTGCCACATTAGGTAATTCAAACCTTTAAATCCCTCATCCTGCCAAAGTTTCCCACCCTCTGGAGATGATCTGTATAATCACTGTAATTCTTTACTCAGTCTCTTTATTTACACACTACTCTATTGATCATATACTCTGGAAAATAGATTTTCTGAAAGTATGCTTGTTGATATTTTATAAACTCTTTGAGATTATATTTATCCAGAATAAAGACCTATATCTGAAACTACAATGATGCCAAACTGTATAAATTAGATACAAGGAAAATAAGAATAGAGAGATAAATACTATATTAATTTTCAAGTTATCTTTTCCCCTCAGCCCCTAGATTTATTTACCTAATTGTTCCCAAGTTGGTGGAGTTTGGAAATTCACTTTTCACTAATCAGTGCTTGTCAGGGATCAAGAAGCTCCGACCTTCTCAATTCCCCTAAGACCCTCTCCTTTTTATTGAAACATAGCTGCTTCCACAGAGATGATAATTGACCAGATTTCCAAATGGAAATGTGAAACAAACAAAATAAGAAAAAAACCCATTTTAACTTTGAACATCCTCAGAAGTATTTGCTACCAATATTGATAAAGAACAGATATATTTTTAATAGTGTCAACAGATTTTAAGATTTTTAAGTACATGTTGTATTTCTGCTTATGTTTCAATATGCTGATGATGCAGTTATGGGAAATATTGTAACAGAAAATAGTGAATTATCAATGGGTATTTATGATATACCTCTATAGTAAACAATGTGAATGAGTGTTCCATTGCAGTATATAGTAGATCTGTCCTCAAGGATCCATATACTCTCCAAATAGTGCTTAATATAGGCTGACTAGGTACCAAAACTGAATGGAAAGGAAGCTAACTCAGAAGTTTGAAGACATACAAAATTGAAATAGTATGAGCTAAACACTCATTAAATACTATAAGTATTTAATATTACTTCTTTAAAATGATGAACAAGAGGGGTACCTGGGTAACTCAGTCAGTTAAACAATAGACTTCTGCTAGGTCATTATCTCACAGTTCATGAGTTTGAGCCCTGGATTGGTCTGTGTGCTGACAGCTCAGAGCCTGGAGCCTGCTTCGGATTCTGTGTCTCCCTCTCTCTCTGCCCCTCCTCCATTCACACTCTGTCTCTCAAAAATGAATAAATGTTAAAAAAAATTTGAAAAAAGGGGATTCATAGCTGAAATGTTTAACATGTGATATGAAATAATGCATATATTTTAAATTATATATTTAAGATACTTCCTTTAGAAAAAATATTGGTGAAGGAAACACCATAGTACCAATTTTCTTCATACATACATACATATATATATATATATATATAAATATATATATATATATATATACACACACACACACACATATATATACATATTCTCGTAACGTGTATTAAGTGTGGCAAATATATGGAGGGTATATTGACATTGCACAAGTTGGTTTTGTTAGGATTGTTTTGGCTGTGGTTAGAGTGCGATTTAAGAAGGATCTGAGAACAAGCTTTGAATGATGTTCTGACTACATGTAATGACAGATAAAGATGATTAGAATCCATAAATACACTGTAGTTAGATAAGCATCATAGAAATAAGAGACTAATAGTAGAAGTTTTTAAGATTAAACTTGATCTGACTTTTTGCTCTCTTTTAATTCCTTTACAGAAATGTTTGTTTGTGAGTAAATTATTGTACAATCTAATACCTTATTTAGGTATTAGGTAGACTTCCATTTGTTTCCTCTGTTGATTTTATGAAGTTGCTAATGGTTTTGCCAAGGCATCTCCCTTCAGTATCAAATATGTAAACTATGCCTAGATAGTTGATAAAAATTTAGAAGCATGTATCCCAGATAACCAGATAATGATATTAAAGAAAATACTTGGAGAAACATTGAAGAATAGTCCATCTTATTTTGAGTACAAATGCCTCAGTCATATACTAGACATATATACAGATCCATATATGTGTGTTTATTAATAATCTTTATTGTATAAAGATTATACAACTATGCAATTCTTTATAGATTGAAGAGTGTTTTTTTTTTAAAAAAAACTTAGAATCTAACACTATCATTTATAATTTCTTCTGTAAGAATTAACTAAGGAAAATCAAAATTAAAACATATAAGATTTTAGATACCCAAAGCCGAAGAACCCAAAGCCTTCCAGACAGAGGTCTCTATGTGTAACTTTATACCTAAGTTATAACAGTATTTACAAAAAATTGACAGACAAATGTATTCTATCCTGTTGGCAGAAGATAGGCTCTTAATGTCTAATATTTAAAATTTTGCTCTGTTTTGACTTTTATTTGAATATTTCTTCCACCATTTATATTTTTAAGCTTCAGAATGCTTTCAACTCAGAGAAATTTCAAAATTAAAAAAATACCCACAATTCCACTATTATGGTGCTAATTTTGGTTACTTTCTCTCAATAGTCTTTTACATATTTACTTCATATATTAGTGGTCATAGTACACCTATCAGCTTTTCTCTTACTATATTTATTTTTCATTGTAGCATAAGGTTGACTTTGCTACACTGTAGCCTTCAAAATCATCACATCAAGTAATTATTTATATAATGGCTTTCTAAGTTGATAATTAGCTCGAGTCACCAAGAACATGCCTGATCACATCTGATTCATTTAATCAAAGCAGAATCCGACCCTAGGATATATGAGGTATAGAATGTCTGGTAGAATATTTACACCAAATTTAGTAGGGCTTCTCTAAAATGTAACATGGCTCAGAGATGAACGATCTGGCTCTGGAGTCATAGGACATAGGACTTTAACTTTGTTGGTGTGGACCTAGAATGTGTCTAAAGCTTGGTATTGTACTACACAAAGTTGGAAAAAAACTTCTCTGAGTATTTAATATTACAGTGCATTATGCCCCTGGGGTTTCAAGTGTAAACTCTTGAGTCACAGATACTTGGGTTTGTATATTGATTACTCTGCTTGCTAGTTTTATTGCATTAGATGACTAATTTCAGCTGAGTCTCAGTTTTCTTATCTATAAAATCTCAATAATAAAATAACTAATACAGTGGAGTTCTGGCTTCATCAAGTGATATAATCTCTGTACAGCAATGAGAGTGGCTGACACATGATAAAAGCACAATAGATTTTAGCAGTGGTTATATCCGTAATTGTAGTTGCAGTAGTAAAATTCAATAAATGTTGGTGTCTTGGTATAGATTTTTTTAATATTTTTGACTTTGTTAATACTGCATAAGGCATTTAAAATTTTCTACATTATCGTCTTTTGGATGATTGATTGTGTCTTCAATTATTCTCATGTATATTATTGCGTGCTATCTGACAGATATTTTAACAGTTACTTTTTATTGTATTCTATTCTTCCATAGCTGCTGACAGAAGTGATTGCAGTGTGAGGTCAAATCAGGCAATAAAAATGAACTGAGTACATTTTAATATGCAATCGCTAAATTTACAGTAGAATTGTTTTTAGTCCACATTTTAATTCATCATCTGCCACCTATTTATATATTAAAACATGCATTGATTATGGAAATAGTTGCAGAAAATTAAGCCATCGTGCTATTTCTAACAAATTGTTATGACTAATCTCATGCTTGTTTATAAGGCTTATAAGGCTTCACTATTCAATGCATATATTCATAGACTTGACCTTAAGTCAGTTGATACATTCATGAGATGAAACCCAAAAAGATATCACAACTGCACCTACATGCTCACAGTAGAAAATGGATATCACTGGGTATGTTGAATTCTGAATAATGATTTAAATAAATGCTGTCCTTCAAACTCTGGTGTGCATGCCCTCGGTCTCCAAGATCAGCATTTACTAATCTCACGCAAGTGTAATCCTTAGGCTATTGCTCAGTACCTCCAGGCAAAGTTTTGTGTTTCCTATTCTGTGTTCTCCTGTCACCTTGTTCATAGCTCTGTCATAACACTGTCTGCAGTTTTTTGCTTTTATGTGTGTATCTTCCACTGGACTTTGGGTCCCTGGACATCAGGTCCTGTCTCTTCATTTGTGTAACCTCAGGACCCGGCATGGTGCCTCATTGGAAAATGAATACACACTGAATGAAGGACTGACCACTGAGATGACACATACAGAAGCTCCTCTAATTAAGAGCAGCTTAGGTTGAAATCCTATTCATGTGCCTGAGCCTAAAGAAAAACTTTGTAAGAGATCAGTATGAAAATTGTAGCTATGATGGCATTGGTCTCAATCTTTTTTCTTATTTTAAATTAATTCTTTGGATATTTACACTTATATTTTTCCCTTTTATTGTACATCCTACATGGAAAATAAAACCTAAATGAAAACAAATAAAAACCTCTATGGTCAAACTAAAATAATCATGCTTAACTAACTAGTGTCATTTTTTTTTAATGTAGTGAGCTGATTTGACTTGCCCTGAGGCTAAGCTTATTTAAGTCTATAAAAGTTCTAAGGTTTAAAGTGTATAACCAGAGGTGAATCCTGTATTATCTGAGAACCTGATCAGGAAATGCAGTATTTCTTTTCATTATAATTAGTTACTGTGAATGTAGGTGACAATATATTTATTGGTAGGATTTTTACATTGTTAATGACCTGTGGGGCAGCTGAGGGAAAAAAAAACGTATATATAACTGTAGATAGTGACTCTAAAAAAGCGTATAAGGTTAAATCAAATTCCATTCTCAAAATTATCATTTTTCTTCTAGTCTACATAAAAGACATTTTCAAAAGCGGACATATTTGGGGCACATAGTTTAAAGCAACACTAGAGTAATAAAGAAACCATAATGTGCTTTTATTACTTGAGTTTTTACAGTTTGAGGATAACTCGATTGTATCCTCACCATTACTGAGTAAAACATGTAGCACTTTACCACGACAACAGGAACACCTGCTAGCAAAGCTGTTAAACTGTAAGTTTCCCTATTGCTCAATTCAACTAACAAGCTGCTTTAAACTGCCTCCTAATGTCTATGTAACATCAGTAATTTTTTTTTTCCTGTCCACTCTTGGGGCATATTGTAGAGAGCTATTCATCAATTATCAAAATTCTTTTTTTTTTTTTTGTAATTCTCCAGAG
Organism: Proteles cristata cristata; assembly: GCA_017311185.1. Classification (NCBI taxonomy): domain Eukaryota; kingdom Metazoa; phylum Chordata; class Mammalia; order Carnivora; family Hyaenidae; genus Proteles; species Proteles cristata. Next base: position 608,489 of record JAESUZ010002153.1, read on the forward strand.
GAATGGAAAAATTGTAAGCTAGAAGATTTTAGCAGCAAAATCCCTGTTATTTACTTTAGCATAAGCACATCATTATATACATTTTTTTTTCATGTTCCTTTGGGAAATACATAAGGAATCATAAATCTCAGAATCTATCTTGAATGTTGCCAATATAGTTTTTCTCTTAATATAATACATCACTAGTTTTCAAAGTTGATAAGGTCTCTGAAATTACCCTGTCATCAATTACATTTTTGTTATTGTTACACATTTTATTATTATCAGTGCAGAGAACATTGCTATTGATATTCTGTTACAGAGGGTTAAAAGTCAATGACTATTTTTCTTATGTTTAAAGTCTTTGCTACATACCTTTCGTGCTGCCTAGGTATGCACTGTAAAGTTGAAATGCAGTGTTTGCATACTGAGTAATTCTAAAATGTAAACTACACTCCTTAATATTAATGTGTTTTAAGTGACATCAGTTATGGATGTCTATGATTCATATTGCCGAGGTGTTCCCCTTCCCCAGAATGATGTACTGTCACTGTCCTATTCATTTTGAATGTTGTATTCATAAGGGTTTTGTGACTAGACATCACTGTAAATCAATGTTATTGGACTATATTTCCAAACAAAACATTTACAGACAGTCATCCCACGTTCTATACTCGGAGTACAACACTTGCACGAAGGTCAAATAAAGGCGACATCAACTTATGGATTAGTTTATTGAAAAAGCAAATGAAACCAACAATTTTTGGAATACCTTAATGAGAGGTTTAATATATTCATGCTTCACTCCAGAATTCCTAATAGCCTTAAGAGCTCTGCTAGAATTGTAAAACAAATAACATAACATTAGAGGGATATCTAAGTATTTGACGTTGTCTTTTCTGATGAAGCACAGGAAATATTCAGAGCAGTGTTGGTTTATAGTATGACTGTAGAGTGTGGGTTAGTATTAACAGTGTCACGATTTACTTCAAAATAAACACGATTCATTTATTATCACTTATTAGTTACTGAATTTGTTTTCATGGTTGATACAAAGAATATAATCTGTTTCAGTAGAACAACCTGACCTACTTTCTAATGTTTTGTCTTGTTTTTAATGTTAGGATGTCCCTTCAACTGAAATAAATAGTACTTCTTAATTTTCTTTTTGCAGCAACTTGGTATGATGGAGGTTTTGGGTAGATCGTGGTTAACAAATATTCTCATGTAATATTCTATAAGTTTTCTTCTCTCTATATTCATTTTCTCTATTCATAGAACTTAGTTTTTTTTTTTAATTTTTAACATTTATTTATTATTGACAGACGGTGAGAGACAGAGCATGAACAGGGGAGGGGCAGAGAGAGAGGGAGACACGGAATTTGAAGCAGACTCCAGGCTCTGAGCTGTCAGCACAGAGCCAGATGTGGGGCTCGAACTCACAAACTGCAAGATCATGACCTGAGCCGAAGTCAGATGCTTAACCGACAGCCTCCCAGACACCCCTATTCATAGAACTTTAAAGGGAAGTCATATATATGTAAAGAATATGCCCAAATCAGTAACCTATGACTGCATTACAATAAACCATATAAATGTGAATAAAAAGGAAAAGGAAATATAGATCTCTTGAGAGATTGTTGAGTGAGGGGTATTGAATCTAGATTATCTTGCATGGTGTAGGCTTTCTGTATATTAATTTAGATGCTTCTCTAAAGAGTAGAAGATAAATTTTTGTTATAGGTGTTTAAATGAAAAAATAAGGCTTTTCCTTGAGTAATTAGTAATATTTACATAAAAGAGTAAGAATGCTCTGAATTCATGCTGGCTCTTCTTCATGTTGCTGGCAAATTTGCAAGACTGAAGAAAAAGATTTTTATACTTACAATGTAAAAAAATAAACACCTAGCAATGAAGAGTCACCTTATTGTCATACCAGAAGTTTCTGTGAATAAAATGTATAAACTGCACAAATTAAATAAGTACATAGTAATTTGGCAGGTAAAAGAAATTAATTTTGCATAGAAAATTGTAATGTGCTACAGGTAGGCTAATTTATCTTAAACCCAAGCCCATATTTTACACCATGATGACATCCATCCATTTTATATTCTGGTACAGCATTTAGTACAGGGAGTGCTACACTCATTCATCAACCAGTAACTTCCTAATTAAGCTTCTGTAGTTTTAGTTAGGGTGTGGGTGGGGTCATTCATGAGTAACCTTGGCCATAGACGTCAGAGCTTTAATTAAAGAGCAATAGATGTGAGTGCTCTGGTGTACCTCACATTTTAAGATAAGTTTGGTAAAGATATGACCTTAATTAATATTTGCTAGCCGTAATTGTTCTAGGTTTTAGGTTGTTGGCATATTCTGAAAAGTTTTATCACTTAATTTTGGATACTATTTGAAGGGGTGTGGTGGGAGTGGGGTTAGGGAGGAGTAAACCAATAGCAAAAAAAGATCCCATTCTTTTGTGAACAATAGACCAATTGAAGAGATAAGGCTGATTTGTGGGTTTTTTTCTTTTTAACCATACCACATCCTTTTCATTTTACCCTTTTACTATTATCATAAGGATGCCATTCTTACAATGTGCTTTCTATCAGTTCATTGCTATGCAGCACAGCCACCTCTGGAAGGTAATGTTCACTTCACAAATGAAGAAAGCAAAGAATAAAGAGACCTGCTCTCTTGCCTAGGGTTACATTATAAGTTAGTGGCAAAATGTGTATTAAAATTCAGGTCTCCAGAGCCCCAGTGTTTTAATTAGCTTAATAATCCATGCTAACTTTCATGATTGTTAGGGCTTAGGCTTTGGTATTCTTTAACATTATTCTCAACACCTATGAAAAATGGCTGCCCTTCATAAGGTTAATGCAAACTATGAGTTACACCAATTATGCAAACCCTAATCTTTGTAACTTATCTACCCCCAGGGTGCTTAGTGCTGTGTGAGCATGTTTTTTTTTTTTCTTATTCAAAAGAGCTTTCACCCACTTCTATGAGCACTTTCCTTTTACACTATTAACAACAAAAACAAAACCATTAATTGAATGTTACCACATTTAAACTTACAATGAAGGTATAATTATCCTTACTGTATTAATAAAGAAATTAATGTTCAGTGTCTTGTCCATGGCTGCATAGCTAATAAGAATTAGAACGGGAATTTAATTCTGAGACTTATTTGAAGTATCAAAACACATAATCTTTGTGTATAAAGTTGAATCTTAGAAGAAATAATGTGATACCTCTAGAAAAACCAATAAAAGGGTTTGAAAAAGTATACATTGTATCAAAGTTCTTCATGTATAAAACCTTACCCTATACCCATGTACCCTTAGTCATCATTTATATTCTATAGTTTATTCATTCATTTTTTTCATTTATTCAATTAGTCATTTGATAAATACTGAGCTAATTGCTGACCCCATAAAGCCAAGAAAAATGATTTTAGATTGCAGTATTATAGTTTTTTTTAATGGTTAAAATAGATAATACATTAAAGTGAATTAATTCTAGTGGAATAGTCAAAATATTTTATATTATGTTATTATATTATATCATTTTATTTTATATTATATTATATTAATTATATTATACATTTATATTTAAATTGGGTGTTAAAGGAAGAGCTGTAACTACTATATCAAGGTAAAAGGAAAAGATTCCCTCAGAGACAAATATAGACAAAAATCCTCATCATCCTGAGTTTATACTCTAGAGGAGTAGATAAGAAACAAAATAAGTAAAAGATATTAGTATGTTACAAAGAGAGGAGTACTGAGGAATCCAAAAGGAAAGAGATATGGGGACTCATTATTTTAGGTACGATGTTAGAGAAAGTCTCAGGATATACATAAACAGGACATACTTTATGATTAATTGCCATGAGAGAAAAAAAGAAAATGTCAATAACTACTGATTTTTCACTGGTGGGTGGGGGACCTTTTGGTGAATAAGGGAAGATGTGACATTGAGGAAGTTAACAAAGTGTTCTCTTCACCCCTGTGCTATCTGAGATGTCTGTAAAATTTTAAGGAGAATTTCAAGTAGATATCAGGGGTCTTACATATAAATTTGTATTTCATCCAAATGATATGTAATTAATTTCATTGGCCCTCCATTTCTGACAACTCTACTTAGCACAAGTTTAGAAATGTCATACGTACTATACATTAAACTTTCATATTCTAAGGATTGTTAAACTAGTTTACTTACAAGCATATAATTGACTCTAATATTGAATACATTCCCAAAAGAGGTGATTGTATCAGTAGCTCGAACATTTTTAGTCTAAATATCAGTATAACCACCAACAGAATTTGAGCCAAAATATCACAAAAACCAGCAAAAATTGAAAACTAATAATACATTTCATTATTTAAGTCCTATCTGGCTTTTACTTGATGACTATGCTTCATATGTTTTCCAAGGAATACCATCTTGAACTCACTGACAAGTATAATCTGAGGTCCAAATAAAATGACAATATAGGAGATTGTTTGAATGACATGAAGATATATTAAAGGTTACAACTTAGAACCGCCTTTTTGAAATCTGAAGATGGCTTTGTTTGTCAGGTGCAGTGTTTTAAGCATGATGCATTGGATGCCATTAGATGGGCTGTGCTCTATCTGGTTGGTTTCAGATGCCACCACTTCCTACTGTCTTGACCATTATGCCGTTTGTTTGTTCTTGACGTGATCTCACATTGTTAACCTGCTACAGAACATCTATCTATCTTTATGTTAAAACTAACTGACAAAGCACCATGCACATCAATTCTCTGAAATGAGTCCTTATACAATTACTTTTGTTGAATTATACTTTGGTATGTTTCCATTGGTCTGTGCTGAAAACATGTTATAAGAAATATACCTATAGACCCTATCATGGTGTTCATTGCCAGAATGTTGTTGAGGATGTTATATATTATAGCACACATCATTTCTTTTATGAAACAATAGCCAAAAATTCTATTTCTAATATTATTGGACTAAGCTATTGTTCTAATCAATTGGCTCATTTTTATCCCAGGATAACGTTATTTTAAAAACTGATTTCAATGTGTAGTTCCCACTAGTTGTTTGAAAATTTTGGTCAATGTGAAATAGTAGAAAATATATATATATATATTGGTCTCTGTCCTCAGTTCCTGGCACAAAGCTCCTAAAATCCTGATAATGTACTAAGTGATAACACTAAAAGAGTCTTTTGTTCTAATATTTGGTCTCTGACCATAGTTTCTGACACTTAACTCTTAAGTCCCTTGAAATTTCCTGGATGTTAAGAATGTTTCTTGTTCAGATAAAGCAACTCTTAGTGGGCTTCTAGGTAGATTCCAAATGGGGGCTGGTTACCAGAAAGAGAAACCATAATTAGAATCTTAGTATTTTCAGCCCCACCTCCCCTTCCCTAGGAAGGGGAGAGGCACCGGAGATTAAATTAGTTATTGATCATGATTATGTGATTGCAGTCTTTATAAAAGTCCTAAGAGTATAAGAATTCTAAGATTCCAAGTAGGTGAACACATTCATGTGCCAAGAAGGTGGTGTACCCCAAAGCCATGGTGACAGAAGTCCCTGTTCTCTATTGGTTTATTACATTAATAAACCGGTAAATATAACTAAGTAGTTCTCTGAGTTCTGTAAACTATTTTAGCAAATGATGAAACCCAAGGAGGGGAGTCATGAAAATTTCCAGTATACAGTTCAGGAGATGATCTGGGGCTTGTAACTAACATCTGAGGCAGTGGGGGTGGTAGTCTTGTCAGTTTGAACGTGTTAACCTGAGAGGGAGTACTAACTTTGGTTAGTGTCATGTTAAATTGAATTGTAGGACCCCCAGCTGGTGTTTGCGAGCATGGCTTGATGCTCAGCCATGGTCAGACATGAAGTGGTGTGGTAGTCATGTGAGAGTCAAGGAGACACCTGAGGGAGTTTTCCCAAGACAGTCAGGATAACAAATGTTGGAATGCTGGTAGACAGCATTCCAACATGCTCTCCAGTGACCCTCACCCTTACATGCTTTCTTCCACTTGAATGTGGGGGGAACCTGAAGAGATGGGATTTTGCAGGTTCACTAAGATCACAAATTAATTGATCTTAAGGCAGGGAGAGTATATGAGTGGGCAGGACCTACTCATACAAGACTTTTAAATGTGGATCTAGAGACTGAAGGCAGAAGAAGTCAGAGATCTAAGGAGGAGATGGAGTCAACTTGCGATATTCTTTGTTTTGGCTTTCAAGATAGGTAGGGCTATTGGCAAGGGATATGGGTGGAGTCTAGTCACCAACACAACAGGAAAATGGGAAGCTTGGTTCTACAGTTGCAAGAAACTAGATTTATCTGAAAAGTAAGAGTTTGGAAAATCATCTTTCCCCTAAAGAGTCCAGAATTTTTTTTAAGTTTATTTATTTATTTTGAGAGAGGAGCAGACGGGGTGGGGTGAAGAGCAGAGAGAGAGAGAATCTAAAACAGGCTCTGCACTGTCAGCACAGAGCCCAATACTGGGCTTGAACCCACAAAGTATGAGATCATGACCTGAGCTGAAATCGAGTCAGACGCTTAACCAACTGAGCCACCCTGGTGCCCCTGGAGACTCCAGATTTTAAGAAAACCACTTTGATATTGCCTTGTGAAACCTGAGCAGAAACCTAGCCACCCTGTGCTTGGGCTTCTGTACGAAGGAAGCACGAACTGATGAATGAGTTTTGTTTTAAGTCACTAAGTTTGTAATAATTTGTTATGCAGCAATAGAAAGCAAATACAGACTGTGGTATCAAGAACTGTGAACGGGCTAAGATTTTACTCTGCTTGCAATTCAAATGTAACTTGCCACAGTTTCCTGCATGTAGATAGAGGACGTGAGACTCCTGGGCCACAGACAGGTGGCATTAGTACTTGCAGCAATAGCAAGGCCAGGAGTGTCAGGATTTGAGCTGATTGCTTGAACCCCAGTTCCCACAGGGGAATGTAGAGAGGGTCAGATGATTGGGTCTCTCTGTACATGCACTGGCTTCTGTTACAGGAAAGGAACTCGCAGCAAAGGAAACAAAAATCTTTTATAATGGGCAGTCAGCCTGCTTGACCTTCACCCAGCATGAGACATTATCTTTATTAAATTGGGTAGTATATAAACCTGGCCTTTGCTCCCAAGGGAGACACTATCTCTATCTTCTAAGCTCTCTTCCTATACAAAATCTATCAGTGATGACCAGAAACAGGAAAATTGTCTCCCAGTATCTTATACTTACAGGTTCCTTATTGAATGGAGGCAGTTATCATTAATAATAAAGCATGCATTCCTGAAGTATTAAGATGCGGTGGAGAATATTTATCAACACAGTACTATAGGGAGACATCTCCAAATTATTAAACTTCAAATTGTGTATAAAACAAATTTACTATCCTGGCTGAAAACTATATTTTTAATCTATTCTCTGCATGTATGTAACAAAGTATGACATTTTTTTCTTGTATTTTTTTCATGTTTATTTATTTATTTTGAGAAAGAGACAAAGCATGAGCAGGAGAAAGGCAGAGAGAGAAGGAGAGAGAGAATCCCAAGGAGAAGCCACAGTGTCAGAGGCTTGAACTTCTGAACTGTGAGATCATGACCTGCTCCAAAATCAAGAGCCAGATACTTAACTGACTGAGCCACCCAGAAGCCCCTCAATATATAGCATTTTAAAATTATTCTTATCTATGTTTATGTTCTTAACTTTGTTATTTCTCTTTCTTTCCTCACTATTTCTAATTTATATCACTTTTATATTTTCTGAATCCTTAAAGTTTGAAGAATTGTGTTTAGTCAAAGTCAACTAAAACAATCATTTATAAGAAATTGCCAAGGAGAAAATACATTTTTGTAGTTTTCCCATGACAGTATATACTGCAAGAACTGTGATTCGCTATGGTGTTCGGCTCATTAGACTGGATTAATTGCAATTTCTAATAGCTTTGCAGGATATAGAATGCTCTGAAGGCAATCATTTGGAGAATACTAGATATTTTTAATATTGCAGGATTAATTTCATATTTCTGAATAACTTTGGCTCTGAGCAGGGTTCATACACACACAGCATGTAACTTGAAGAAAAGAGATGTCTTTCTGTGCTGATTTGGCAAACTGAGTTTCCAAGCCAGTAGACCAATTGCTGTGGGAAGAAATCAGGCCTTTTGACATAGTCCTAACTTATTGTCTATACAGGTGCCAGTCTTGATGGCAAATAAGGTAAATCAATTGTTGGGGCACCTGGGTGGCTCAGTTGGTTAAAGGTGGGACTCTTGATTTTAGCTCAGGTCTTGATCTCATGGTTTGTGAGATCGAGCCTCTCTGTCAGGTTCTGCACTGAAAGCTGGGAGCCTGTTTGGGATTATTTCTCTCTTTTTTTTTCTTTTTCTCTCTTTCCTCCCCCCGCCCCCACTCATGCTCTATGTTTTTCATAAATAAATAAACAAAAGATTAAAAAAAAAAAAAGAAAGAAAGATGAAATTAGCTGAAATCTTAGCTCAAATAGAGACCCATTCTGGATCTGGGGAGGGGTCGATCCCATTCAGAGCTCACTGGCAGCTCAAAGCTGAATCAATGCTCTATCACAATATACATGATGGCTGCTTGAACCAAATCTGCGGTTATTGGCACTATATAATAGGATAAGAAACAGACGGCAAAAATGTGATTAATTTGGCAAAAATGTGATTATGTCTAGTAAGTGGCAATGTCAAAGTTTCGGGCCAGATTTTCTGACCTTCGGCCTGTTGCTCTTGTCCCTATTTTCTACTCTCACAACGTGTTGAGTGAATTCGTCTGAACTGTTCTTGAAAGCAGGGTTTGAAAGATGGGAAAAGGAGTAGCAAAGAGAAGAAAATCCTTTTTCTTTGCAGAAGAAAAAAAAAAAACTCTCAAAAAGGAAAACACCTAGAAACAGGAACCCCGGGTTGGATTTTGTAAGACAATATTTGACTTCTACACAAATTTGCCTAGGTCAGGACCTTCAAGTACTCGGGAGCCAGTAGCTCAGTGGTAGACTGAGAATCTGTGCCATGAGAGCACTTTTGCAGATTCACTATCCCGCTGTGACTCTTCCCAGAACAGCTCAGACTAAAACAAAGAAAACACATTCCCATAAAAACCTAACTAAAAGGTCACAGAAAGGAGAGGCAGAACTCATTAATTTTTTTCAGGGCCTGAGGGTTCATTCTTTAAAATCTGTGCCACATTGGCACGTGCGATTTGCATGATGATTTCCTTTTGTATCAAAGCACACCCACGCCAGGTTGCAATACCCTGATGCCTTGCCGCCCTTTGGCTCCTGTGTCCTGGGCTTAGCTGTGGCTGCCTTAGAAATATAGGTTCACATTTCTTTGTGAATCATCTAAGATGGGCCTGCCTTAAGACAGATTTTATTCCTTAGATAGTCTTAGAGTAGTTATTTTCTATTTGAACTGTGTACAAATGAGCCAAAACAATAACATCTGCATTGTTAAATAACGTTATTTCTGAGAACCACTCTTTTTAATGTAGAGATAGAGGCTGCCATTTTCTCTGGGGGTTGGGTGGGGGGAGGAAAGTATAAAATTTAAAGACCGTTAAATAATAGTCCCTAATTTTTACCTGTAAGTTCAAGAATTGATGTAAGACAGAGACGTTTGAAGGTATATATAACCTGGCTAAAATCATTCTTCTTTCCCTGCTCTCTACCAAGAAACAAGATGAAGAGCTAGAGAGAAGAGTTCAATGCCTATGAAGGAACATTCATCACCGCCTATATTCCAGTCCGTCGTGGAAATCTTCATAAGATTTGGAAGGAGAGTAGAGAGATCTAGACATAGTTGTTTCCATTTTTTTTTAAAGAAATAATCTTTGCAGTTAAAAAAGGCAATTATTTTTTGATATGTGAATAATCATGCACTTATAAAAATCTTTACAAGGTAAACACATGCGTTACTATAGTCATATATTTGTGTTAAATAATACACATAAAAAAGATAAATGAGATAAAGATGAGATAAAACCATTTTTAGAAAATATTCTGTCTTGGGGGCGCCTGGGTGGCTTAGTTGGCTAAGCGTCCGACTTTTGCTTAGGTCATGATCTCGCGGTTCGTGGGTTCGAGCCCCGCGTCGGGCTCTGTGCTGGCTGCCAGCTCAGAGCCTGGAGCCTGTTTCAGAGTCTGTGTCTCCCTCTCTCTCTGACCCTCCCCTGCTCACGCTGTCTCTCTCTCTCTCTCCTAGAAATAAATAAAAATATTAAAAAAAAAACTCCGTCTTATTTATTATTTTTTAAATTTTTTGTTTATTTACTTTTGAGAGAGAAAGAGACAGAGTATGAGTGGGGGAGGGGCAGAGAGAGAGGGAGACACAAAATCTGAAGCAGGCCCCAGACTCTGAGCTGTCGGCACAGAGCCCAGTGCAGGGCTTGAACTCACGAACTATGAGATCATGACCTGAGCTGAAGTTGGCGCTTAACCAGCTGAGCCACCTAGGCACCCCAGTTCTGTTCTATTTATAGTGGTTTTAAAAACTTTTAAAAATTTTATTAAAATTATTTGGTGCTCTCAGCATGATTAAATATGCAGCAACAACATCCTAAATATCTTAATTTAAACTCTATCCTAGAAAATGATTTGCAGATCTAAGTTCTCATTATTGAAATACTGTCTATTGGTTTAATGAGTGTCATTTGGAAAAGTCAAGTGGTAAAAATTCATAGATCTAAACAGAAGAAATGCATCTTGCCTGCATTTACTAAATCTTGAAACTCATGTTTCAATCCTGCTAATAATGCAAATATTTCGTTGAAATCAGATGTTAGGTTTTGAGCTAGCCTGATATTCATCAGTTGTTCTTTTGAGTTAGAAAGTGCAATATTTTTATAAAATATGCTCAAAGGCAGTCACAGAAATTCATTTGGAAGATTTACAGTCAGAATAGAGAATAAGAATTCTAAGTTTTAAAAACATACTGATATGCTAATTTGTATAGGTGACACTGTTTTCAGCAACAAATTTATTTGAAAATGGATTATGTTTTAAAAGGGCCCTTTCACAATGTTCCCTTTATAGCAGGAGGTTCTTTGAAAAGCAGCTCCATTCTTACTCATTGTTAATATTTGGCACTTTCAGAATATTTATTCTTATAAAGGGAAAATATGTAACTTATCTTTAACTTTGACAACTACTTAGGTTCATTCTTAATGATATGTGAAGTATCTCTCTGTGGTATGCAAGGTTTTCCTTCAATAGATCTGCCATTTTTCAAAATATTTAGAGATTCTTCTGTTTAGATAATATAGTCTATGTGTTCACATAAAAAAATGCAATATCTCATAATATACCAATACATAACAAATGAGTGGGGATGTCTCTGCTCATCCAGGTGGAACTCCCTTTCTTTCCTTAGTCTGTGACAAAGATCAGTTCATGTACTTTGACTAAGGATGTCTCATATATATGTTATATATATATATATATATATATATATATATATATATTTTTTTTCCCTTATACCTCAATTGTATCCTCTCATGTACCTGGTGTATACAATTCTTTTGAACCATTTCTTTTGCCTAGTTGTTTTGAACTTGTTTATTTTGTGACATTTCTTTATTTGCAAGAAAAGTTGCAGAGACAGTAACGAATATCCATTTATCCTTCACCCAATTTCCTTAATGTTAACAACTCACACAATCATGTTACATCTGTCAAAACTGCCAAGGTAACGTTGGTAGAATGCTATTGACTAAATACAGATTTTACATGGATTTCATGCATTTTTTTCACTAATAAATGTCTTCTTCCTGTCTCAGGATCCAGTCCATGATACTGTATTGCTCTTAGTGGTCATGTTTGTTTAGTTTCCTCTGGTCTATGATAGTTTGTCAAGTTTGCCTTTTCTTTTTTTTTTTAACGACCTTGACATTTTTGAGGACTAATGATTTTGTAGAATGTTCCTTGATTTGGTTTATCTGTTTATTACTCCTGGGTATTGAGAAGAATACCATGGAGAAGAGTTGTCCTTCTCATCACATCATGATACATAATATCAATATGACTTATCCTTAGTTTTTAACCTCCATCAATCACTTGGATGTTGGTATGGGAGTGGTATTTGAGATGTATTTCACTATAAAGTTACTTTTTCTTCTGTTTATTTTTGGAAGGTAGGCAGAAAGTCCAGTTTATACACAAGGAGAAGAACATACTTCACTTTTTAAAAATTAAGTTGTTTTATTTTAATGCTGGTATCATATAGTGTTATATTACTTTCAAGTATATAATACAGTGATTCAGTAATTGTATACATTACTCAGTACTCATCATGTTAAGTGTACCCTTAATCCCCATTACTAATTCACCCATCCCCCTCATACCTTCCCTTTAGTAAGTATCAGTTTGTATTCTGTACTTGAGTCTGTTTCTTAGTTTGCATCTCTCTCTCTCTTTTTTTTTCTCTCTCTCTATCCCATTTCTCATTTGTGTTTTGTCTTAAATTCCACATATTAATGAAATCATATTATATTTATTTTCTCTGACTCTTTTCATTTAGCATTATACTCTCTAGCACCATCCATGACATTGCTACTGTCAAGATTTCATTATTTTTTATGACTGAATAATATTCTAATATATTCTAAGGTATCACATCTTCTTTATCTATTCTATCAGTGGAAACTTGGGCTTCTCCCATAGTCTGGCTATTATAAATAATGCTGCAATAAACATAGGGGCACATGTATCCCTTTGAATTTGTGTTTTTGTATTTTTTGGATAAATACCAGTAATGTGATTGCTGGATTGTGAGTAGTTCTACTTTTACCTTTTTGAGGAAATTTTATCCTGTTTTCCACAGTGGCTGCACCAAATTGCATTCTACCATAGTTCACTAGGGTTCCTTTAATTCCTATATCCTTGCCAACACTATTTCTTGTTTTCAATGTTAGTCATCCTGACAGATGTAAGGTGATATCTCATTGTAGTTTTAATTTGCATTTTCCTGATGATGAATGATGTCGAGCATCTTCTCATGTGTCTATTGGCCATCTTTATGTTTTCTTTGGAGAAATGTCTCTTCATGTTTTAATTTGATTATTTGGTTTTTGGGTGTTGAGTTGTATCAGTTCTTTATATAACTTGGATGCTAACCCTTTATCAGGTATGTCATTTGCAAATGTCTTCTCCCTTTCAGTGGGTTGTCTTTTAGGTTTGCTGTTTGTTTAGTTTAGTGTGCTGATTGTTTCCTTTGCAGAAGTTTTTTTTTTTTTTTAATATATTCCCAATAGTTTTTTTGCTTTTGTTTTCCTTGCCTCAGGTGATATATCTTAAAAAAATGCTGTTGCAGTCAATGTCAAGGAAATAGTGTCTGTGCTCTCTCTTCCAGGATTTTTATAGTTTCAGGTCTTGCATCTAGGTCTTTAATCCATTTTGAATTTATTTTAAAATTCTAATGTGTAATATAGTGAAGAAAATGGTATAATTTCTTTCCTTTTCATGTCACTGTCTAGTTTTCCCAACACCGTTTGTTGAAGAGACTGTCTTTTTCCCCTTGTCTATTCTTGTCTCTCTTTCAGAAGACTAATTGACCATGTAATTGGTGGTTTATTTCTGGGTTTTCTGTTCTTTTCCATTTATTTATATGTCTGTTTTTGTGCCGGTACCATACTGTTTTGATTGCTATAGTTTTGTAATATAACTTAAAGTCCGGAATTGTGATACCCCCAGTTTTGTTCTTTTTCAAGATTGCTTTGGCTATTTGAGGTCTTTTGTAGTTCTATATAAATTTTAAAATTGTTTATTCTAGTTCTGTGAAAAATGCTGTTGGTATTTTGATCAGGATTGCATTAACTGTGTGGATTGCTTTGAGTAGTACATATATTTTAACAATGTTTATTCTTCCAGTTTGTGAGCGTGGAATGTTTTCCCATGTCATTGTCATCTGTAGTTTCTTTCCTTAATGTTTTATAGTTTTCAGAGTACAGGTTTTTTACCTCTTTGGTTTAGTTTATTCTTAGGTATTTTATTATATTTGGTGCAATAATTTGGTATTACTTTCTTAATTTCTCTTTCTACTGTTTCATTATTAGCATATAGACCTGGAATTGGTTTCTATAGATTGATTTTGTCCTGCAGAATTTACTGTGTTCATATATGAGTTCTAGAGTCTTTAGGGTATCTGTAAATACCCAAAGGAAGTTTGACTTCTTCCTTACCAACTTAGATGCTTTTTAAATTTCTTTTTTTTTTAGGACTTCCAGTACTATGTTGAATAAAAGTAGTGAGAGTGAACATCCTTGTCATGTTGCTGAACTTCAGGGAAACACTGCCATTTTCTTTTCCTCATGGAGTTTGTTAGCTGGGGGTTTTCATACATGATCTTTTGAGATATGTTCCCTCTAAACCTACTTTGTTGAGTGTTTTTGTCATGAATGGATGTTATACTTTGTCAATTGCTTTTTTCTGCATCTACTGAAATGATCATATGTTTTTTATCCTTTGTCTTATTGATGTGATGTATCACACTGATTGATTTGCAAATACTGAACCACACTTGCATCCTGGCAATAAATCCCACTTGATTATGGTGAATGATTTTATTTCATTTATTGTTAGATTCAGTTTGCTAGAATTTTGTTGAGGATTTTTGCATCCATCTTCTTCAGAGATACTGGCCTGTAGTTCTCTTATACAAACATTCTTCACTTTGAAAACAAGAGGACCCAAGTTAGTATTTTGAGCATTTTGTGAGGGTGTCCCAAAGTTCCTTTGGCTCTCAAGTAGGATACTATTGACATTTAATAGAAAAAGCAAGCCAGCATATTCTTCATGGAGGCCTCATAAAAGTAAAGAGGAAACATGTGTTAGGATATACCTTATACCTTCTCCCTCATGATGGAATAAGGACATGGGTGAAATATAAGTGGTTTAACTATAACAGAGTTAGCCAACTAAAAGCCATAATTAATCCCACATATATCTCAGATACCACTTCATTATTCTGCAAGTGGCTTGATAAGATAATATTAAAATGGAAGAAAAGGAGAAATGAGACAGGAAGACAAAGATGATGTTCCTATATATTCAATCTAAATTCTGAAATGACATCATCTCAGTATTTCTCTAGGGAGAAAAAGACACATTGGAGATCGAATTTTAATACTAAATGCCATTATGGTGTAAGGCAATAATGACTGGGAAATGACTGGATTGAGCCATGAGAAATCAGAATCGAGTAAATAAAATTTTCTATTATCATACAGTGATGGGAATAAGCTCGTGCTAGAAACTAAATTGATTTAAATTTAAAAAAGTAAAATAAAAGGTTCCTGGGTGGCTCTCTTGGTTGAGCATCTGACTCTTGATTTCAGCTCAGGTCATGATCCCAGGGTCATGGGATTGAATGCCATATCATGCTCTAAGTGTGGACTGTGTTTGGGATTCTCTCTTGTTCCCTCTCTCATTCCCTCTTTCCCTCTTGCCTGCTCACTTGGTCTCTCTCAAAAATAAAAATAAAAAATAAAAAAAGAAAGAAAGCTATATATATAATATCTAACATATATGATTATATATCTAACATATAATTAATATATATATTAATATCTGAGTTTTATGGGCTGCTGTTACCATCAGATTCACATCTCTCACACAAATTTGGCAGTATCATCAGCAGAATATAAACGTGAGACCTGTTCATTCAGTGATAACTGGTTAAGAAGAAAATTAATACAAGATATCAAAACTGTGCTTCCTGGTTGGGCTAACATGATATATTTTCAATTTTTTAAATGACCTACAGAGATATTTCATAATGACCTTTCTTAAGACTGGGAATGAAAAGAAAAAAGATTGGGGATGAGTGAGGGGAAGAGTATCTAAGTGTTGATGGATGGATATAATTGTCAGAGCCAGAGAGACAAGGTTTCATTTTCAGTTTTATTATTCACTAACTCTGTGATGTTGCTGAATTTATTTAAATCCATTGATCCTTAATTTACTCATTCTTAAATAGAGATAACAGGGACTGCTTTATGAGGTTATTTTGAGGATTAAATGAGATCACATTTGTGGTACATCAAACACAAAATGCCACATATAACAAATAATCAATAAATCCTAGCTTGCTATTATTATTATTATTGTTATTACTATCTTACTATCCTAAATATCTACTTTGAATTCTGAAATTAGAAGAAATTAAAACCAGATTAGTGAAATGTAGCCAGGAGCTTTGATAGTAAAGGAGAAATACAATAGAGTACATAAAGAAGATAAAAAGTTCATAAGGTATAGAAAAAGAAGCAGTCAATTAAGGCATGGAGTTTCCATCAGAAAAATCACTTCCCCCAAAAATTTAAAAAAATTAAAAAAAGACATAAGTTGTGAGCAAAGAATTGAGTGTAAGGTGATTGAGCTGATTGTACAGATACCCAGAGACACCTTTTGAGGGTTATAAACATTCCAGTAAGGGACAGTCCTTTATTTCAAGCCAAGGCAGTTAGAATTTATTTTACCTTATATGTTTTAATATATATGCCCTAATTAACATTTTCTTTCACAAATATAATGGGATACTGTCTGCCAAAAAATATTCTTGTAAGCACTATGAGATTTTCAGTATTTTATTTCTCATGGCTGACCAAGCTTGAAGGATTGGTAGAAGTAAATTTTTAAAAGAATGTTAACTTAAATTAAAGCATAAACTTTTTTGATCTTTATTATTATTGCTGGATAAAGAGTTGTCATTCCTAAAGAAATGCTTGGAGGTAGTTAATTTCTCTTTATGCTTAGGGTTACAGACTTTAAAATTTGTAGGTCTATTTCAAGCCTCATTTAGCTATTAAGAAATTTACACTATTTCCTTCACTTTCCTAATGGCCAGAGATACTGCAATATAAATTGAGAAGGATAAGGGAGGAAAAAAAAAACTTAAATTTTTATTACAGTTATACTTTCCTCTCATCAAAGGACATAAGAAATTCCCCTGCTGTATCAGTAATGCTGGATAGTTAATTTCTCTGCCCAAACAGGATCCACAGATATGCTGACATAACAATACCCAATGTTTCAAGATCCTCAAGGATATTAATAAAAAGCTATTTCTTATGGGAACCTCAGATTTTTTTTTCTACAGGAAAGATTACAGATCAGTATTTGTTATCTCAAAATATTAAGGTAATTAGTGCTGGGTGAATTTAAAAAAATGCAAGGTTCACACTGGTCCAGATAAGTACCAAAATTTGGAGGATACTTACTTGAACTTTATCAAAACTATGGAAATTCTGGTGTTTGCAAAATTGAACTGCAAGTCTGGGGAGAAAGGGCTATCTTGCAAGATTTTGAAAGCATCGTGTTGCTGGTTGTACTGAAAATACTACATGCATGGCTGTTCCCTGCTTTTTCAGCATTCTCTGGGTCAGCATAAAAAGACATGAAAAAGCCCAGAACTGCAGAGACATTAAAAAGGCAAAACCTTTATAAATGAAGTGCTTTTTTCCTTTTTTTAGTTTTAACTGACATTTTATTGATCTTTAAGCAAATGATAGTGAAGCAAATAACTCCCTTAGTGGATCACACACCCTGCCCCCTCTCCACCCATCTACTTTCCATTCTTTAGCCTGCTGGAGTGGGGAGCCCCCTTGGAAGTCCATGGAATTCTGGAACTCCTTGCTTGCATCAGCTCAGGGGGGATCCAGAGCAAGATGAGAAATAAGCCTGGAGACTGCAATGGAAGCTTGAGCAGATTGCGCAGTATCATTTCACACGCTATTGTATCCCCTTATGTCACTTTTTTTTTTTGTTGCCCACAAGAAATCAGCTCAGGGCAGAATGAGGGAAAGCTGGTGTAGCAAATGGTCTTCTTGCTGGTTTTAACAAAACAGTCACTCTAGTGGAGATCTGCCTCCTCTTGAATTCTGCTCCACTGTCTTGAGTCCATTTCTGAACCCCAGCCAGCACCCAGCTGGAAGGATACTACAATGCTGTCATGTCATCAACCCAGTCAAGATGTTCCAGCATGCGTGTGTGTGTCTGTGTGTCTGTGTGTGTGTCTGTGTGTCTGTGTGTTAACATTTGCCAAGTTGGCTGTTTTCCCATAAATTTCATGGAATATATATTTTTTAAAGGTTAACGTATATTTATCCATGGGTAAGCAAGTTTTTAGAGATTGCTCAGTAAACAGAATTTCGGTCAAAATTAGCGACAATGAACAGCAGTCATAGATACTCAATGACTCATCTAATAATATAGGATATCAGAGTTCAGAGTAAGGTAAAATACACAAAACCTTTTATTATAAGGTACAGCTGATATCACAAGTAAACTTTACTCTTTCCCAAATCTTTTTCTCCTTGACAGCAGTTTCCTGTGTGTGTGTGTGTGTGTGTGTGTGTACATACATGTTTCTTTTATAAAGGCTCTCCTGGCAAAATATCAAAACATTATCTATAACATAAAGTGCTCAAGAGGAGAAAATACTTTTCTGCCCAGGTAATATATAAGTCAAGATGGTTTATTTGAGAGAAGCTTGAGTTTGTTTTAAAAAATAAGCATTTGTGGGTATTTTTAATAATTTGAACATATGGTCTGAGCAGAAGCAAAAAAGGCAGTTTTTAACTTGATGTCAGATCATATCACATTATGTTGATTTATACTGCATAATGTGATATGCTGCACACATTTTTAATAAATGGGCTTTTTCATATCAACTAGGAAAGATTTTGGGAGTGCAAATCTGGTGATGTCCTTTGGGATTCTTTAGTAGCTCTCCACTAATACTATTTTCAAGTTTCTGACAGAGATTTTTCACATTTTACATACTTCTTCCATAGGGTGAAAAAAAACAAACAGGACAAAAATGAAGTTGTAGCAGAGAGAAGGTTTCGTTTTCATTTTTTTTTTAAATCACTGGAGGGAATTAAAGTTTATTTAGGTCAGGAGAAACAATTTTGACAATGAGAAATGATCAATTTTTTGATGATGTGGGGAATTGTAAGGAAAGGTATGCGAATCTGCGTAGGGAACCGAGTAAACACGCATTGCATGTCAGAAAGGTTAGATTGAGCATCGTATGTACTGAGTATGTACTACTGAGCCCTTTGCCCAATAGTCCATAGTCCATAATCCCTTTTTAGGCTAACTCACATAGAGAAGCTACTAAGATTTCTGAATGAATACATTTCACATTTAATTTCCAAACTGTGTTTTTAAGACAAAAATACAAACTTTCAAAGTCTATTTCTTAAATTTCTTTCCTCTCTTTTATTTATGAGTTGCCACCCACATAATTAATGGTCTATAATTAAACAAATATCTTTGAGGCACTATGTAGTCACATACACATATCTAGAAAAATAAATTAAACAAATTAAATTGAGGCACATCATTTACCTAGACAATTGCCTGGAGACAATGTAAAAATATGAAAAGAGCATAAGAAAAGCACTAAATTCCTGAAACAGTATCAAGCCAGTGAGGAATGTATATTGCTTGGCTACTAAATTTTATATGCAAACAAGCACATGCAAGGTCCTGTGATGATAGGGACCAACTTTGTGTTACACAGCACTTTCAACACCTGACATTAAACAAAATCGGAAATCTTTTTTGAATAAAGGTACTTTTGTACACAGTATTGTCTTAAAACAGGAAAAGACAATGTTACTGTTTTTTGTTTTTTTTTTCTAGGACCGCAAAGAGGAAATAAAATCTGTTACTATGTTTGATCGGTATATAAACTACACTTATTCTAACAGGGCCTCAGTTAATTGTTTTATATGAAGTATGTAAATTTATTTTCATTAATACTCCATGTTCAATTTAAGAAAATACCTAACGGAAGATTTAGACTAGTTTTGCCTAAGTCAATTGTTTTTCAGGTTCACAAAGTCGAACTTATCTTGAGAAAAGAAATAGTTAATTCATATATCCTTTTTGGCTGTAAAAAATCAAAAAAGCAGCAGCTTAATCAAGAAAAAGTGTGATTTCTCTCTCACATACATGTCCAGAGTAGATTTTCTAGAACTGATATGACAACTTTGTTCCACAATGTCTTTAGAATACATATCAGGGTCCCTCTGTCTTACTCTGTCATGTTCATCTTTCAGTCCCAAAGTCAATTCATAATTCCAAAAAAGCCATACGAATAGGGAGGAGGAGGAAGAGATGTTGAAAAAGAGACAGAGTATGCACTGCAGCCATATTTTGAGGAAGGTAAGCAGGGGGAACACAAAATATTTTCCCTTACACCTCATTGGCTAAAACTTAGTCACATAAGCTAGGATGTTGACTAGTTAAGAAATGTATTTGTTTTTCAGACTAGTCAGCTAAGAATAGGCAATTTCCTAAATATTATTATGGAAGAAGGGAAGAGTAGATCTTGAAAGATTACTAGTAGTCTCTACCACAATTAATAGTTATTTAGACTGTGAAATATTTTTGTTTTACTCTTATTTATGTATGTATTTATGTCAATTTTTAGAATTGACTTAAAACTCACTTCTTCCAGTGATTTCTTCCATGTACAGAGACTGGGAAACGTGCTACTGTTTCCAGTCTTTGCTAAGATTTCTGAGGATTCTTTGCCTATGTTGCTGAATTTTGCCTCAGAAGTAGCAAAAACTGTATCATAAATAACATTTATCATGGGAGCCCACAGAACCATATGGATTAATCTACATTTTTTTCTTGTATATGACCTTTGCACTACTTGTTTTTATACTAAATGACAACAGTCTCAAACCTGGACTTAGTTATTTATTACTGTTAAACATTACACCTTGAGATCCGGCCTAGCTCATCATCTTTCCCCAAACCTGTTTTTATTCCTGCTGTCCACTGTGATGAATGATACCACAGACTACATGGGTTCATGCTTTATTTCTTATTCTTTCATCCAACACAAATACTGTGGAACAGACTCATTCTTCCCTAAAATCTACATGGGTCACACTGATATTGTAAAAGTTTCCCAGATAATTTCTAACCATTCTTTTACCATCCTAGCCTCAGTTCTGCTCAGTCTTAATAGGAACCTTCTCCTTCCTCTGTTAGGAAGCTAAGAAAAGTTCTATCTTTATTACCTTTAAGACAAGGCTATTGCTACAGAAATTTAGGAAATAAGTAGTCAGTGTCTTGCTATAAGGTTTCAAAGCATACATGGAAGTGATAATATGGCTCTCTGAATATAAAACACCTATTCTCTGAAATACAAAGTGCCTTGCAGGTCCTGGCATAAGCATCAGGTCCTGGTATAAGCATTAGGTATAGATGAATGGTGATTGTTTACAACTATAAAAGTTTTTCAATCTAGGGGCCCCAGTTGGGTGGGTCATTTGTTTAAGCTTCGTACTCTTTATTTTGATTCCAGTCATGATCCCAGGGTCAGGGATTGAGCTTCATGTCTTGCTCTGTGCTGGGAATGGAGCCTGTTTAAGATTTTCTCTCTCCCTCTTTCTCTGCCCACCCTTCCACTTGAACATACGCACACTCTCTTTAAAACAAAACAAAACAAAACAAAACAAAAAAAAACAGTTATTCAATCTAGAGAAAGGAGGAGGAAGAGCAGAAAGAAGAGTAATAACATTAGCCATTGTCATGTCTTTGAAAGTAAATTCAAGTACTCCTTCTGGAGTACTATAGGGCACTATAATCCCCAGAGAGATTTGGGTATCCAAAAGCACAGGGACCTTCTGCATCTTTATCTTGTTGTGCTAGTATACAACCAAACTTTGAAATTTGCCCCACACCATCTTATTAGTCAAAGAGTACAATAGAAGGGGAAGTCATAGTAAGAGCCTTAGGCAAACAGGCAAAATTTCCTCCAGTTTTCCAAGAACATTACAGAATTAGCTAAAAGAGAGCATCGCCTAAGAGGTCTTTCAGTTGCAGAAGAGCTACCCTGCTGATGTCTGACTGGATTGTGCTATGGCGAATATAGAAAATATACCAACACATTTCAGTGAAGATAAATGCAAAAACACTGGAGACCATCACTGCTTACCTCCACTTCCACTTGATTCTATCTGAGCTTCCAAACCTCAAAGAAGATACAGAGCAGGATGTCCACAGATGACTCTGAAGAAAATAAGGTGCAGGAAGAAAATGTACTTCTTGGCCAGTGAGGCACGTAAGCCGCCTTTTCCCTTAATGACTTGGTTCTATGTAAACACCAACTCCAGCTCTCCCAGGATGCCCGTACTAACCCCAAAGGTGGGCGTGAAAAGAGAAGAGTCAATCTATACTACCAATCTATAGGGTTAAAATATAGATTATATTTAAGAATATATATATATATATATATATATATATATATATATATATATATATATATATATATATATTAATTCAGGTACTGGAATTAATTTAATAAGGCACACTCCTTCACCCCAATGATACATATATATGCATATGTATAAAACATATAATAAAGAAGTTTTATAAACACCTCTTACATATCATTTTTCTTTCATTTATTACTTCAGTCCTAAATCAACTTGTTGGCATCATCTCTCACCAGAAGCACAGCCTCTAGAGATTCCTCAGTGCTGACTCGCACATGCCTCTTCACAGGTTAACAATTAGACAGTCCACTCTTCCGCTATAAGGTCCAGACTGTATCATGAGATGTCACTGATATTTGCCCCAATCTTTTGTAATAGAGTTTTGTCTTTTTTTTTCTGTACAATACACTTAAGTTTTAACAATAATGTTTGTAGCTATCAAGTTGCATCATAATTAACTCTTCTTGTTTGCTTTTCCCAGTGGAAGCTCATTGGGATGAAGGAGTCTGCCTTATTAAATTAATTCCAGTACCTGACACATAGCATACAATCAATATTTTTATGAAATGAATAGCAATTTATGTATCTTCTTTGCACTTTTCAGTTTTAGTACAATTTTAGGATGATTCTCCTAGTTAAACTAAAAAAGAAGAAGGCTAAGAAAAGAGATGCCTTGACTGAAGTTCAGAAAGAAATGTGTGGAGGTTATAGCAAGGTTAGAGGAAAAATTCCCTAAATCTATACTTGCTGCTCACTAACAACAAGAGAGAGAAAAATGAAATCAGAAAGTGTTTTTGAATATTTCATAATTTTTGACTGTGTATTTAAAAAATGGATTCCAATAACATTTTAACAGTTCCATTTTAATTAAAAAATGAACATTTATTTTGTTCCACAGCCTTTAAGTAGGAGCTTAAAAATGGTAATATAACAAAACCTCTCTACCAAATTTATAGTCTAAAGCAGATCAAAAAAACAGCAAAACAGTACACATTTAGCTAATTCATTGAACACTTTCCCAAAGAGAAACATATTTTGTTCCAGTTAAAAAGAAAATAGGAGAAGTGCTATGTACCTGTTGGTAGATTACTAAAAATGGTCCCTCAATAAATCATGCCTTTCTGTCACCATGGCCCTTTTCCATATCTTTGCTGTTCCTGCCATCAAGAGATAGAGTGTATTTTCCCATATTTTTACTTATGCTGGTCTTGTGACTTTCTTCTACCAATACGATGCAAGAAGTGATATTCTGGGACTTCTGAGAGCAAAATTTAAGAGACTTAAGAGACTTCTGCTTTCACTCAGAAGCATCACCATCACCATGTAAAAAAGTCCAAGGTATCATGCTTTAGAGACAAGCCAGGTAGAAAGAGAGGTCTCGTGGAATAAGAAACAAAGTGAAAAGGGAGATCTTGTGACGGAGACCAAAATCTCTGGACATACAAGTCTCAGCAACACCAAGAAAAGGAACACTCCAGCTGTGCTAGCCTGCCCCATCTGTTTTGAGGCAATACCGCACTGCTGGCAGACATGTGAGTGAAGTCACATTGAATCGTCCAGCCTTAGTTGAGGTCAGCCCTGGCAATACAACTATGGGGCAGAGGCAAGCTGAGCCCAGTAAGTTCTGCCTAAATGCTGGCCCCAAATAACTGAGAGCAAGAATTGTATTTTACACTATTACGTTGTGTGGGGGTTTATTATGAAGCAATAAATAACCAATACAGTACCTCAGCGGTTATAAAAGTTTTATGTATGCCCAGAAATCAGTGCAGGGTGGTGACACACTACTTATTGTGTGGGGTATAGAGTCAATTATAGATGTTCTGAAGCTTCTCCTTTAAAAAAATCTAGATACTTGATTTTTTATTGAAAATACGTCTTGTGTAATATGTGCACAAAATAGTGTACCTCTGAATGTTAAGAGCAAAAGTATATGTAATCTTACAAAATTGCCATACACAGAGAAAATAACTAAATATTTTGTTTAAATAAAATATATAATTCATATTTCTAAAATATGTCAGATATAATAACATATCAAATTAAAATATATAAGTATCATTAGAAGAAGGATGAAATAGACATTCATGCAGATATCATTAAATTAAGAAGCATAACTGTATAATTTAAAGTTAGATTGTCTTACATACAGATTTTCTGTTATCCAATTTTAAATGGCATAATGAATGGCATCCCTGGATCATGAATTTTTAATATTGAAGCAAAAACTGTTTTAAAAGTTAGAAATATTATATTTAACCATAAAAACAAATGCCCCGGCTAATTTAATTTAGCTCATTAGTGTTATTTGCACATCAATATAAAAAGTATGGGGAAAATTTCAAATTAAGGCAAAGAACAATGTTTAAATGTGTCTTACTCTCTCCTCAGTCACATGAAGGACTACAGAACAAATTTCAGTCTCTGAAGATAGAAAGAGGAACTGCACTTACAAAAAATAGCTCAGAATACGTAGAGGAAACAAGTATCAGGACACCTGAGTTGGCCCAGTCAGTTAAGGGTCTGACTCATGATTTTGGCTGAGGTCATGATCTCTTGGTTTGTGAGATTTAGCCCTGTATCAGGCTCTGTGCTGACAGCATAGGAGCCTGCTTGGGATTCTCTTTCCTTCTCTCTCTGCCCCTCTCCCACTTGTGCATGCTCTCTTTCTCTCTCTCTCTTAAAATAAATAAACTTAAATAAAGAGAATGTCAGATGATACTCTTTTCTACTGTGTTTCTTTAATGTTGTTGTGTTTGGCAATTGACTATTTCATGTTTCTCTTAGCTCTTTTGGATTTCTCTCTGCGTGAAGAGTGAAGAGTTAAATGGTTGTTAATTAAGGATTATCACTGATTTAATCAACCTTGCTAAATATCCACTATAAATCAGAGGATCTTCTACTTTTACATTATACCAGAAAAAAAGTGTCAGAGATAATCTCTGATTTTTACCAAGGCAGTTTAATTTAAATCATACAGAGATACAGAAGATCTCATGAAAATGTTTTATAAAAGCTGATTTTAAAATGGTTCATTTGCTGTACAAAAATGTTTATAGAGTTTTAATAGTCTCTAGAGAGTCATAATTTTTCTTGAGTCTATTACTTATTATACTTTCCAGGCATTATGATGTCATTTTCATTCAATGTAAATTTTTGAGGGAGAAGTAATCATAGCTGAAGTCTCTGAAAAATCATCCAGTTGTTACAATTAAGTTGATTGCCAGTCTATATTTTTCATATGAGAAGAAGAAAATTTGCCGTTCTGTGAATAACTTGGCAATGATGAATGACACTCAAGTTTGCAAATGTAGTTACAACATTCACATAATGCTTTTTCTCTCTCCATAATATATCTAACCTTTGTTTTCCCAAGTATTTTTATAGACAACAAATTTCCAACAATTCCCAGCCCTAATCAAAGACAGAGGGCTGGGTTTTGAGGCAGGGGCAAATAAAGTAAAAGTAATAAATTTGTGTTCAGCTCACTTTTCCTGGGTTCATATGAATGTCATGTAAATAATAAGCCCAGGGCTCTCACTTTCTGGATTCTACATTGCATTGGATTGCATAGATTTGAAAGTAAAGTCCAGTTGAAACAATAAAAAATGAACAGCTTATAAAAATATTAGAAGTAGAGATTTATAATAAAAATTACTTTCCTTGGCATAATTATGCCTCTCAATTTCCATACGTATATAAAGAATGTTGTCAAGGGGGTATTTGTCTTATGTGTCTTAGTCTTTCTGATATTCTGAAGGATTTTCATCATCTGATCATTTCATATGGAAGAAAAGACTGTTTTTGTTTTTGCATTGGATGGCTTTAGCAGCCTAATTTTAGTAATTCGTTGTTACTAGGATTTGTGTTAGTAATCCATTGCTGTGTAACAAATCATACCTCCTCCCTTCTCCCCGACTGAATGACTTAAAAATTCACTATTTTGTGATTCTGTGGGATACTGATCCCAAATGAGCATTCTTCTGCTCCACGTTATGTTTGATGAGGCTGAAGTCATCTGGGACCTTGGTCTGGAATGTCCAAACTAGCTCACTCACATGCTGCTCTTGGCTGAGAGCCAAAAAAATGATATAGTTTGAATATCCAGATTATTAAAGTTAAAGTTCACATTGTCCTGTATATCAAAAATTTGGACTTCTTGACAACCCTTTATGTAATTTTGAGAGTTCCCCTGGAAAGCCTCATAGATGTCCCAGAACAATCTGGCCCATATTTCTGTCTTTTCATTTTGCCATCATACTCCTGCATTTAAACCAGGTTGCCTGATAGATATGGTTTTCTTCCTTGGGCATAGTCATGGATAACTCACATGTTTTACAATGTTTTCATAACATAGCTTATACCAGGAAATAACATTTGTAAGGAATTCATAAAGGCCTAATCTTAAGATAAGTGTGACACAAAAAGTAGCTTGAAACCCCTGCTAGCAGGGGCTATTCTTAAGTCCCACGTATCAAAACGTTCAAACAAACCATTGCCTAGCTATACTGTACACAGGCCTTTACTTTCTGGGTTCTGGCTTATTTCACATCACAGGAAATATACATGATCTCCATTAATAGAAGACTCAGTCCAACTGTCTTCCATTCTTAGACACAAGAGAAACACCTAAACCATGGACTGTCCTAGAGTCCAAGTTACAATTAATTTCCTGTCACTTATCTTCAGAATGCTTGGCAGTGAGAAGGCCTACTACTTTGGAGTGCAACGCCAACTTACACAAGTATGGTGTGGTTTGGTTCACACAAACAGCATGTAGCAACTTTAGTAACTGACAGTGCATTCCCCAGGTCAGATATGCTGTATTAAATAACACCTATATGAGACAGCTTATTTGATGTCCTCTGATTTCTTTTCAACCAGTGGGACTTGAAGAGAAATCATATCTGATTATCTATTCTGCCTAAGTCTGGTCTAGGCTGCTAATGAAAACAAACAAACAAACAAACAGGAAAGAAAAGTAAAGGAAGAAAAAGCAATTGCTTAAATCAGAACTTACTCTATCTTAGTCTCTCTCTCTCTCTCTCTCTCTCTCTCTCTCTCTCTCTCTCTCTCACACACACACACACACACACACACACACACACACCCCACAAAGAATATATACATTTAGAGCATAAGGTATTCTGAATCCAAATTCAAGAGAAACTGCATTAAACTAAGCTCCACTTAATTTGACTTTTATTAGTTTCTTAAGGTTCCCATAGCAAAGTACTACATATGAGGTGGCTTAAAACAGCAGGAATGTCTTCTCTCAAAATTCTGAAGTCTGAAACTGAGATAAGGTTGGTCCCTTTGGGAGGCTCTGAGGGAAAATGTGTTTTGGGTCTCTCTTTCAACTTCTGGAAGTTGCCAATGGATTTCCTTAATTTGCAGACACATCACTCCAATCTCTACTTTCAGTGGTAAGGTTCTGTTCTTTCCTGTGTATTTTTGTGTCCAAACGTCCCTGGGTTTCTGAGGATGCCCATCATGCAGTAGGGATTAGGCCCACTCTAATCGAGTATGACCTTATCTTAACTTGAGTACATCCGCAAAGACCCTATTTTCAAATAAGGTCATACTCACAGGTACATGGGCTAGGACTTGGTCATATCTTTTTTTTTTGGGGGGTGGGGAGGAGACACAAACACAATTCAACCCCATACGCAGTATTCATATCTATATACATACACACAAGACAGAGTAGTAAATATCCCACTTCACGTTTATCACATAAGCATCTTAATTTGGATTACATTGAGTTTTTCCAAAGAAAAAAATTTAAGTACTCACCTATTTGCCTAGCATCTGTATCACTTAAAGAATAGATTATTCAAGGTGTCCCTCCCAGAAAAAAAAAAAAAAAAAAAGGTCTGCCCCAAAACAAATATCAATTTCCAGCCAATAAGGCAGAAACTGCTTATCACCTCCCACTTGACAGTTTTCTAACTTCAAAAATCTTAAGCTCCTGTCTCCACTGGGCACCTGTTTACAAGGATAAAGTGAAGTAATAGAATGAGAAATCCCCCAGCGTTCTTAGGAAGAAACAGTGATATACAAATCCAGGGCAGTTTTATTATTCTCTTTTCCACACCACTGAATTCATTTTCTCAGTGGGAAGCCTTTCCTATCAGCCTCTTTTTTCTACATTCTTTCCCAAAGCAGCGCTTATCTTTTTTATACCCCTTTCACATATATTATGTCATTATCGCTAACAGCAAACTTTAAAAGAACCTGGATATTGGAGCTGTTGCTGTACTCCTGAGAGAATACTAGGCGACCCACTGAGAGAGAAGGAGTCTTGCTGTTAAGACTCTCCGTGTGGCGAGATGACCAGGGTAATTGTCCAGGCTCTGCACTGGCAGGGGTTGGACCAGACCCAGGCAAAATACCAGGGGCTCTGGGAGTTGGGACTGGGCTGAGAAAATACCTCCTATCACCAGTGCACAGAGTTGGTAATTTGGACTATTGTCTCTCCCTTGTGATTATTTTTAAAAGATTTAAAGTCAGGCTACCAAACCACACACATTGTACTTTTAGCCTGGACAGTGCTTGATCTGGGACAGGGCTGCTGACTAATTGCCAAAGAGTTCTAAGTAGTTTGAATATTCCACTCTAGAGCTGCAGATTGCCCAAGATTCAATCTCAAGCTTAATTTCTTTTATGATGAAATATTCTGACATAAAATAACTATAGAAAACCATGTAATAAACTCCATTGTGAATTTCCTATTCCATTGTATTCAGTGTTTTTCATTTTTTCAATTGGCTCTGAACTCCATGGTTTTTGCTTTAATATACTGAAATTTATTACACTTCCTGTTGTCGTGCAGTTTTGTGTTTGTTTAGGGAAATATTTTCCTACCCTGAATCAGTAAAAATACTCTACTATATTTTTTCTAAAGGTTTTAAAGTTTGCTTTATAGATTACATATTTACATCTATAGAAATTTACTTATTCCTATGTTATGAAGAAGGAATACTTTTAATTTAAAAAGGGTAACTGATTTTCTAATACCATGCTCATGTTGCATGGTACATATTCTTGTATTTGATGTTTGTGAAAGACAAAATATAATGAAAAATAAGAATATTATATATATATATATATATATATATAAAGCTATATAGCAGTTGCCATTTTTTAGAACTCAAAAGTGTGGGAGGAATTTCAGAGAACAAAATGGTAGGGTGTGAAAATTCTTGACTATCACTGCTTTCTGGTAGCACAGGGCTCAGGTAAAATTCAGCATTGGTACTTATGATCAACCCCCCTAGAGCAAGTTTTCCATAGTCCTGTGTCTGTTCCTAGGTTATTGATGTTATTGATTAGTCTAGCCACGTGTTGATATCATTCTTTTGTGTTATAATAACTTCAAGATAATTTTTAATGTCCCATAA
Organism: Proteles cristata cristata; assembly: GCA_017311185.1. NCBI lineage: Eukaryota > Metazoa > Chordata > Mammalia > Carnivora > Hyaenidae > Proteles > Proteles cristata. Next base: position 638,153 of record JAESUZ010002153.1, read on the forward strand.
GGTAAAAAGACAGCCTAGTTCTTCCTTTTTAAAGTCATCTTGTCTCTTCTTGTTTCTTTGTTAAGTTGCAAGAAAACCAGTTTTGAATTTTACTGGTATTTTCTATACAGTATTTTGGTTTATTTTTCTATTTACTCAAGTTTGTTGTCATATATTTCAATTAAATTCACATCACAACTTGTTTATCCCCCTCATTTTTAGTGAAATAGAGTAATTAGTTAAATGAATACTTTAATTAGTTACATTTTGATTAAACTTAAATTGTACTAGATTTGCCTTTAATTAAGAATATGTTTCTGACCACAGAGTTAACATTCACTAATTATAGAAATTTTGGATAAAAGGGAAAATGTAAAGCAGAAAATACTGTAAACATTTTATGTATTTCCTTAACAATTCTCATCTTGAATATTTCTATATATGGTAACATTGGGATTACGATTGCATGTGTAATTTTGTATTCTACCCAAATCACCTAAAATTCCAAAGTTAAAAAAAAACGGATGTTATACCATGATGTGGATTTGCAATAATTGCCTTATTAATTTTCCTTTATATAGGTATTTTGGTTGTGTTTCATCCTTGGTTTTTATGCATAACAGGTTTTCAGAGTATCTATATATTAAATCATGCTAACTTTACTTAATTCCTCAGGACAGAAGTTGGCACACTATGGCTTTTTCCCATTATTGTAAATAACATTTTATCAGAACCCAGACATGCTCACTTGTTTATGTTTGGTCCATGGCAGCATGCACACTGCAATAGCAGAGCCGGACAGTTGCACCAGTTACACCATATGGTCCACAAAGCCTAAAATGTTGCTTGCTGGCCCTTTCCAGAACAACATTGCTAGTTTCTACCTTAGGGTAAAATCCTATACATGAAATTTTGTCTGTGTGCATCAATAATTTGGTAATGTCTGAGACAATATAGATTTTCTCCCTGAAGCTCTGAAGTTTGTATCCATGTATGAGCTTCTGTCTTGAAAAGCACGGTTACGGGGATTGAATATTCAACCTTAATTATAAAGTACATTTTACACTGCTCCTCACCCCATGCATTTTTTTAAAAATTATGACTCAAGCAGTTTATTCATGTTAAAAATAAATTGATATTTACTTACTGTGGCAGATATTTTGATATTTTATAACATAATATTTATATCACAATGCTGACATGTGGCTGACTATCCACAAGTTTGCACTTCCCTGAAATCACCATAATATCAGATCATGCCTGACATTCCTAAGAAAATAATTATTCCTGAGAAAATGGACACTGTTTCATTTTCACCCTCCGCTCTGTATGCATGCAGATCCCCTAGTGTATACCAGAGGACACCACAAAATTTGTCTTTTTCTTTCCTTTTTACTTTTAGTTAAATATTTTTTTCATGTTTATTTTTGAGAGAAAGAGACAGAGCATGTAAGGGGGTGGAGCAGAGAGAGAGGGAAATGCAGAATAGGAAGCACGCTCCAGGCTCTGAGCTGTCAGCACAGGGCTGGATGCAGGGCTTGAACTCACGAACTGTGAGCTCATGACCTGAGCTGAAATCAATGCTTTTTTTTTTTTTTTTATGGTTTTTTTTTTAATTTTTTTTAAAATTTAAAAAATTTTTTTTTTTTTATTTCTAGGAGAGAGAGAGACAGCGTGAACAGGGGAGGGTCAGAGAGAGAGGGTGTCACAGACTGAAACAGGCTCCAGGCTCTGAGCTGGCAGTCAGCACAGAGCCCGACGCGGGGCTCGAACCCACGAACCGCGAGATCATGACCTAAGCGAAAGTCGGACGCTTAACCGACTAAGCCACCCAGGCGCCCCAAATCAATGCTTAACAGACGGAGCCACCCAAGCTCCCCCAAATTTGTCTTTTTTCTGCCTTCAAGAAGATTTTTATCTTTGACCAATAATTTTGTCACATAAATCACCAGAACTAAATTCTGGACTTGATCTTTCTCAATAGTTTGTGTCTGATCTTCTGTAGAAAAGGGTATGGAGATATTCATGATTATTTTTCTGCATGTGGTTTATGAACGCTATACTGACAGCAATTATATATGCATACTTACAGAACAGTTTTAGTTGGTAGCAAATAAAAAATGCAAATAATGGGAAACTATCTTTTTCTTTGACTGGCTTAATAATCCTTATACTGTAAACATTTTATGCCACAAATTTGTTGAGAAGACGGTGTGTTTGTAATATTTCATAACAAATAACAGAAGAAACTGCATTGGAGAGACAGGGAATTTTCCTCTTTGTCCACCTATTTTATCTTACAGTGGTGGATATACTTATAATTTATTTGTTCTTTTTTACTGTCCAATCTTTACAATCAAGAGATTAGAAATAAATTTTTAAGAATTAAACTACTTTACTACCATTTTAAAGCATTATGATTATTGATTGGTTGTGTCAGGTGTGAGAGTGAAGGACCATTATTGGAATATCGTAGAGAAGATAAATGCCTATTGGTATTTGACCTCTTGCTTTTTGTCAGGAGACCAAATAAATCCTTTCTACATCTTATTTGAACTTTGGCCATGATATTTATTCATGACAGTGATTCTCAGGATATGGGTTTTTAGCGAGAATATGACTTTTTGCAGAGAAATGATGTGCTTCTAGGAGTCTGAGAAGTGATAAGAAAAAGGGGGATTTGGGTATATTGAAAATTCCATATTGGGCTGACGCCAAGATTCCTGTCTAGCACCAAGTTACATCCAGGCAGGATGACCCCTTTCTACCACTCTACTAACTCTCGGACTAGGGGGAAAAAAACCCAAAACCAAAAAAAACATAATACTTAAAATTTTTTTAAATGTGTATTTGTTTGGGGGGCAGAGAGAGAAAATGGGGGAGAGTCAGAGAGAGGGAAACAGAGGATCTAAAGCATACTCTGTGTGGAGATCAGATAGCCCAATGCAAGGTTTGAACTCCTGATCCATGAGATCATGACTCGAGCCAAAGTTGGATGCTTAACCAAATGAGTCACCCAGGCATCCCCCCCTAAAGAATACTTTTATTGATTTTGTAACCACTTTTCTAAAGACCTCATCAGAAGAGAAGATGTTCATTTTTGAAAAGTAGACAATGGCTCTAAGAAAGTCATGACATTGGCTGGAGGAGAAACACTCTGATCTCAGTGGATATCAAGGGGTTTGGGTTTCATCTAACAGAAAGTCCTGATAATCACTCTCATCAGTGTATTTCAAAATGTGAATGGACATCATCTACAGCAGAATTATTCCTCACCTGCCTATTTAATGTATGCAGGTGTTCATAGGCGTAAGAAAGAAAGGTCTCTAGAACAATGTCCTAGTCATCTGCTTTTTCAGAAATGCCCCCAGGTAATTTTTATGTAGATAAAGCGCTATTGATAAGTGTCTTTTCCACATCCTTCATTATTTTGGAACTCGGGCCTTTGAACTTATCATAAATTGTGAGACATTTGCATGCATCCAGTGTTTCATCCTGTGTGAAGTACGAAATGTAATGTATCTATTATACAAAACATATACAAAACACCCTTAATATACAGTGTCATTGAGTGGAAAATGCTATGGCTGTTGATTCAAGTGACAGTTTTGAATTCTCTTTTAGTTTTCTAAACCCATTCCTCAGTGATAAAATGACAAGTACACTTTAAGTTAAAGACCATATTCTAAATCACCTTTTTATTCCAAGTGTTCTAGTTAGTATCTCTCACCATTTATCAACCTGCCCACATCCATTCTCACTCCCACACACACATGACGACCCTACTCATTCCATTCCTTCAGGTATGCACAGAAGCATAAATGCCTCACATAGAAACAGAAACAATTCCATAGTATGCTTCTCTTAAGAAAATCAATCTAGAGAATGAAGGAATGAGAATATTGCCACAGGATGAGCTTCAGTAATTTGATTTTTGTAACTTCCTAAGAAGTTAGAGACTTAGTCAATATTATCTTCTTTGCCATGGAATTCTTCTGAAACCAGTTATTTCTTATCCTTCATTCTCAAAGAATATAGTATATAGTCTTTCTGTGAGCTTTAGTTTTGGAGATGAATCTAGGAAACATAGTCACAAAACAAATTAACAGGAATATTCTGTACATTAAGAAAATTTTGGATAATGACTTTGGCTGGGTGTGAAGAGTTTTCCATTATACTAATGACTAGATGAGCACTGTTGGCTGTCACTAGCAGGTACAAACAGCTCCAGACCACCACTGACTGGTCCTAATCTTTGCTCTCCAAAGTAGAGAAACACAGCTGAGTACCGAAGAGCTCCAGGGATAAAAACTACTTTACATCTTGACTTTCAGTTTACTTTGGTGTGTTTGCAATAGGCTCATTATTAAGCAGAATTCTTCTGTAAATAAGAATATGTTGTTATGGGGGGAGGCACCTGGGTGGCTTGGTTTTGAAGTATCTGACTCTTGATCTCAGCTGAGGTCTTGAACTCAGGGTTGGGAGTTCAAGACCCGCATTGGGCTCTAAGCCTAGAATATGTTGTCAGGAAAACCGTTTCCTCAGTAAGTGATAGCTTTAACCTCTGACACCATATATGCCTCAAAACTATCTCATAGAAATGTCTAGAGAGTTGATCAAACCTCCACTACCTAATCCTTTTTTTTTTTTTTTCAAATGGAGAAGAGCAACTTGACAACTTCTGCAGAGGCATGTGAGGCTCTGGCCCTTCCCTAGATACTGGCACTTGCATGAAACACCACACTATTCTGGGCAGATCTTTGAAACTGTGCTCTTCTGTGATAGGCAGTGGGCCACTAGTCAAGGAAGAAAAAACAGCTGACTTAAATGTTCCTTTCTTCTACCTCCTCATCCGTTTCTTGTTCTCTCTCCTTCCTTCACTCCCCTCATCTCTCTCCTTCATTTTGTCCTTCCATCATTTATTTTCTTCTTGTATTCCATATAAATGTCTTAAACACCCAAAATAGTGCTTTGTATAGAATTACATCAAGAATACTATTTGAAATAAATGTGTATGTAAATAAATGTTGATTATGGGTCCGTTATATTAGGACAAGTATTTCTTTGGCTGCCTGGCACAATCATTCAAAAATACTCTGTTGCAAGTCAACCAAACTATGATTGTCACATGGACTGACTTGCTAAGGTTACCTAGCTAATTTCATGACTTGATGGGTCTTTCCATGTGACCTAGCAAAATCTACCGAGATGATGGTATTTCAAGAAACTGTGCTTAACCTACCTTTCAAAATCCTTACAAAATGCTGAGCACTGAGCCAGACATTTGGTTAATCATTTCAGTATTTAAACTATTCCTATTTAAGATATCTTTGTGTTAGGTGTCTCAGTGGCTCAGTTGGTGATTTTGCTTGGAGTCATGATCCCAGGAATCTGGGATCAAGCCCTTCATAGGCCTCCATGCTGAGAACCTGCTTAAGATTTTCTGTCCCTCTGACCCACTCCCTCCTCTCTGTCTCTCTCTCTCAAAAAACATATCTTTATATAAGAATTTAAACATTGTTACATATGCCATCTCTGTTGAAATATAACTATTCTGACCTTATTTCTTCTCATTTTTATACCTTAAGTACTTTTGTGCCTGCCTTTTAATGAGAGTTTTAAAATAGCTAGATAAACTGATGAAGTTGGTATAAGAGGTGGTTCTGGTTCTACCAAATAGATGCTTTTAAGTTTTTACCTGAACATCAGTCAAACGCTATTCCCCAGAGTCTTGTAAGACCAAAAGCAGATAATTTCTGTGATGGTGTTATGATGCATAGATGTGGTGATGCTGAATGAACTATCATCCCTAGAACTCCCTTTCGAGAATGTTTCTGGGATGATTCTAGGAAATTATAATGTGCTGTAATGGGTAATCTTTTGTGAGAGTGAGTCAGGGAAGGGAGGCAGTGGCCATTTTTAATCAAGCACACACCTTCTCACAGTTATTCAGTCAAACAGTAATCTAGATGCTGCAGTGAAGGGATTTTGCAGAACCAATTAACGTCTCTAATCAGTTGACTTTAAGTTAATCAAAAGGGAGATTATCCTGGGTGATCCTGATTCATCTGCAAGAAGGCTTTTGAAAGAGGGCTCAGGCCTTCTCTGAGATCAGAGGTTCCAAAGAGCAAGTGAGTCAGCAATTCTTCTCCTTCTTCCCTGGATCTTCCTTCCTGACTGCATGTAGATGACAGAGTTCAGATCATGACCCTGGGGTTTCAGCCTAATCATGATCTTCCCTCCCCGATTGTCAGTCTGGATTTCAAATTTCAGCCAGCTTCCGTACTGTGTACACCATCGTTTGAAGTACATCTTTTATCATAATCATACTTGTTTTGTCTCCCTGGATGAACTGGACTGATATATCTCAAAGAAGAGTGACTTGAAACTCTGGCTTCTGCCAGAGATGGCGGTGAAAAATAACCACAGTTTGCATATGTGTATGTGTATCACATAAGAAAATTAATTTGTATAATAAATAAAAATTATTTATTCTGTACAGAAGTCAGGCAAAGTATGAACATTTTGAACAAATTATTCACTTGGGATTATAGTCAGTTCACAAGAAGTAAAGTGAAATTGGAAACTTATATTTTATATTGAAGAAAAGAGTAAATGTGTTGAATAAAAAACATACTTGGACAATTTCTAGAACACTAGTGCTTTGAGATTCTATGTATCAGAAATTTTGGAGGATATAATATAGAATGTGTTGGTTGTAGTATGTTAACATTAATGACATTTAAAAAAATTATTTATGAGAGAGAGAGCTTGAGAGAGGGGCAGAGAGAGAGGCGGAAGGAGGATATGAAGTGGGCTCTACACAGATAGCAGAAAGCCTGATGTAGGGATCCAACTCATGAACTGTGAGATTATGACCTGAGTCGAAGGCAAAAGCTTAACCGACTGAACCACCCAGATCCCCCAATGACATTATTGCTACAGATAACTACTTGCTACTCAGCCAATGTGTGTTCTACATAATAAGGTTATTTACGTCAATGACATCGCTATCCTGATCATCCCATAGAGAATTCACAGTGCATAATACAAAGATAGCTATAAATTAGAAAAGCAGAGAAAGTTTGTTTTTGGCTTCTCCTTACTGAGAAATTGCACTGTGAAAGTGGACATTATGGACAGAGATATGAGACCAAATAATTTATTTTTCTTATAGGATGTGGTCTCTGCACTAGAAAACTAGGATAAGGTCAATTAAATCGTACAATCTGTTTGATTTTTTAAAAATTTTATATAAGGTCTATGTACACAAATACCCAAGGATGTACTGGGATTACCTGGGATCCCTAATAACCAACGTGAAAGTCAAGTAAAATGATATGGATTCTGTTGTTGTTGTTGTTTATGTTATTACTTAGCAGAGAATAATTAAAAACATTGATTGAACACCCGCTATAGCCAGAAATTGTTCTAAGTGCCTTGGGGAAAATAAAAATTAAAAATATGGTCTCTCATTATAAGTAAGGTCTAATCTAAAACTCTTTAATTCCATAAAATCTTATATTTCTCTTTAATCAATTAGTTGCTTCTCTTATTTTTATTTATTAAATCATAAACTTAGAGGAGTAGCACAATCTTTGCCTTAAAGGAACTTACATTTTAGTAAATAATATAGACGTGAATTAGATCATAGAAGAGATTTTAGTCATTGTAAATAGATACATTATTCTTATTAATACATGACATAATAATAACAAAATGCTATTGTTACTAATATTTTCATATTATTTAATACTTGACTATACAAATGTAATTCTTGATGGATCAGGGACTTTAATTTATTTTCACTTTTACCATTCCATAATTGCTTAACAAAAATCTAGCTTCTCATATTCTTTTCTAGAATCTCTTTAATTTTCAAACACTCTTGACCATTCGTTTTCTGAAACTTGTAGGCAGCACTTATAAATGTCCTCTGGTTATCACCTTTTGTAAACATTGCCTATCTAGAAAGAGCTAAAAGTTGTTTTAGCATTTCATCATTGAAGGGCATCTTTCTGGTTATAGAAGCAGTCACATTTTATAATATTTCCTCTCCAGTGAATCATTTGTGATACTGTAGATATTTAACATAGTGGTTCTTATGCCTGGAATTTTCTTGCCTGCGGTTTGTTCAGCTGGAACCCATTCAGGAGGCATTTAATGTAAGTAAGTCTTTTCCTAACAGTCTGCTTTTCATCTATGACTAGACCAGAGATTGGCAAACTGTGGTCCATGCGCTAAATCCAGCTCAACACCTATTTTTATAAATAAAGTTTTATTGGAAAATAGCCATTTCCCTTCATTTATATATTTTCTCTGGCTGTTTTCACAGTACAGCTTGCAGATTTGAGCAGTTGTGACAGAAACCATATGGCCTGCGTGATAGTCAGAATCCTAAAATGGCCCCATGATTTCCCACCCCAGTTCCCAGAACTGTGAATGTTGAGCCTGTCTGGCATGCATTGCAGCTCAGTGTCTCTCTCTGCCTGGTCTTGCCTCTTTCCCTGCTTGCACAAGTTTTAATTCAAAGAACATTCTCTGGTCTAGTTCCTGGAGGACCCAACCTGCATCACAGAGTTGGATCATCAAAGCTCACTTATTTTCAAGAACCTAGGATGGGACTCCTCCGCCACTATTATCCTTGCTACTTGTAGATGAATAACAAGTGCTTAGTCATTGATGGGAATTTGGTGAATTTCCTCTGGACTGCTCTTTTTTTTCTCCAATGCCCTTCTTCTGGGGTTGATACCTACCTTGGAAAGGCTTCCGTATCATGGTATAACTTAAGATTTTAATGCCCTGAATTTTGCACAGTTGAGGTGAGAGTCAGGGCCTCTTTAAGAAAAAATTCCTGTTTCTGTTCATAAAAGGCATTACATGGATACTTATGAATCAGCTGAGTAAATATTTCTGTGCTTCATTAGACTGAAATCTTTTGAAAGCAGGTGGTGTATCATTTTACTCCCGAGCATCTCATATAATGTCTTGATGTATGTTAGGATCTGCATAAATAATGGTGGAATGATTGGATAAATGAATAATTAAATGCTTCTATAGTTTTCTATAATTTACTAAATAATATAAATAATTTGATAATAAACTATAGAATGTAAGTTAACGAGTAAAACCTTTGTAATATTTGGATATTTGATCAGAGATCTAGCTAGCTATCTGAATAAGATCTTAAGGATGATATACTGAGGGGATTTTTTTTAAAATTACACCAGTGTTTCTTGATGCTCACTTATGAATAAAGTTAAAGTATCTTTGAAGGCTTTCTAGTCACATATATGTTTTGTAGTGCCAGGTTATGTGCTTTGTCCCTGTGTGTATCAAGCTTTTATTTTCTTCCTGATTCATAAATATCCCTCATATCAATATTCTACTCAAGGTGTATATCAACTTTTAAACTCAGAGGTATCTTTCCTCCACCTGTGCTCCAATCTCTGGAAATCTTCATTAATTTCTCTTTTCTCTCTCACTCTCTCTGTATATGAAATTACGACGAGCACTTCTGTTGAACATCGAAGACCAAAAGTACTACTTTATATATTAAAGATTTCAAATTTTTGATTATCAAGTTGATTGTGAAATGCTTCTAGATGATATTTTGTCTTCTTGATATATGGGAATATTTGAAATTTAAGCAGATAAGTCTACCATTCTTTTATTTTTCATGCATTAACATTTGGCATTGATGCCATGATAAAGGAGATGTCTTAATTTTATAGATAGAGATATGTTTTTACCCCTCCCTTCACGTTATGCTCATTTTGAGATGAATAAAAGCACTTATTTTATAAGGCGTCTGATTATTGCTAGTACACACATATAACCTCCTGAGCTGTATTTGAAATTTATCAAGTAAGAATTCATTTTTTTGGAATGGAATAAGGGGTTATCAAATAATGTATCAAAGAGTCAGGTTAAATATGCCCCATGTTGGCAATACAACCTCAGATAAAGGGCAGGCTCTTTAGAAATCCAGCCTATTCTCAACTTCCTGGTGTCAGGGAACTGCCTTAGGAATCTTTGTTAACACTGTAGCTGGGATAGTGTCAGACACAAAACACTCACTGGTTTTTGGATGAATGAACTACTTGGGATTCCAGTAAAGCCCCATGATTCATAAGCCATAGAAAATGACCAAATCATTTAATTTCTCTTAGCATGCATTTCCTCATATGGAAAACTTAGATGATAATTTATTTTTAAGGTTTTGGAAGCATTAAATAATTCTGAGAAAGTGCCTGAAATATGGTGGGTAAGTGATAAATAGTACATTTTATCATTTAATCCCATGTTTATTAGTCTGAGTTCTAGAAAAGATTTTAGAGGATTCAATAAAACTTAAGCTGAATTATGAAAGAATAAAAGCGGTTTTAGACATACTTCTGCATGTGTAGGAGTTTTGATAGGAAGTTGTATATCTGTTTTTATGCTTGAGATTGAAGCTAGGTTTGGCAAGAAAGCTTTACAGAAACTTATGCCAACAGAAATGGTGGTTTGAATCAATTCTACTTTATTACTCCCATGTAAAATTTGGACTGTAGTTCCACAAACACTTTTTTTATCTGAACTTTTAATTGATTTCAACTAAAAATTGATAAGATGATTTTAAACTTGGCTATTGATTCTACCATACTGAAAACAATCTGGGGAATTTACTCTCTGGTGAGTACAGATCAAAATAGTTAAGATAGTACAATTAATTCCCAAATGCAGCTGCTATGAAAATTTATTTTTATTATCCCAATTGTATGATTCTCTTTTGACATAACAATTCAATACAGTTATGGAGACAACGCAACTCCTTAGCATAACCATGGGTCTGCTCCTTGAAGCTGTTATTTTTGAATGAACAAGAAGGGACAAAGGAGAGTCAGCATGAATGACTTTCAATGATTTCTTTTCAGTGTACATCTATGTAATATATTGGAGAGCCTGCTGTAGTTGATAAGAAATTACACAGTTTAATGAACATAGCATTTGTTTCATCTAAAGCTTAAAAGAGAATATTGTTTGAGACTGATAAACTTTCCAGTGACATTTTGAATATATGGATTTTTAAAAATTTTTCTCGTGCAGCATATTACCTGTCTTCAGCGAATTAATACAGGCATATACATATTATCACACAAATGTATTAATCTTATCACTTTTTAGGTACCCCAAAAAGTATTCTACTTTATGAAGGTACTTACAAATAAATAATTGAATGAATTCTTTATTTTTAAGTTTATTTATTTATTTTGAGAGAGACAGAGACAGCCTTAGTGAGGAAGGGCAGCTAGTGGGGGAGAGGGAGAAACCCAGACAGGCTCCATGCTGCCAGTGCAGAGCCTGATGCAGGGCTTGAACGCATGAAGCCGTGAGATCGTGACCTGGGCCAAAACCAAGAGTCAGATGCTTAACCAACAGAGCCACGCAACCACCCCTAATGAAACGTTTAAAAAGTTAAATGTAGGAAGTATATAAGTAAGCTGAATCATACTGTATGAATTTTACATATTGTATTTGGAATAAACATTTTATTGTGATGCATAAAGAATATGTACAATAAATATTTCATGACAACTCATAAAATCTGTTATTATTATTTGCATTTCTGTAGTACAATAGACTTGTATCATAAGAACATTTATATGAAGATGTTTTTCTTTTTGCTTATAATCGAGTTGTTATGTTTTTTTTAATAAATCAATTTTATACCACAGTCATGCATACCTGATGTGTGTCCTTAATGGTCCTTTATAAAACCAGCATTTAAACTCTTACCTAATGCAGGGAAATTTGATTTACTAGAATATGCAGCTTTGATTGCCATAGGAAAATGTTTACAGAGGTTTTGTAGTATTAAAATTGCATCCAATTTCTTTGTACTTAACTGTAAGGAGAATGCAGGGAGTAAAGATGAATGATTGACTACTGTCAGAAGGTTCCATATTTATAAACATAGGATGCACTGATAAGCCTGGGATGTCATTAATCTACTCTATTCATGTGTGAGTATTAATGTTCTATGTTTCTGATGATACATGAAAGAAATTATTGTAATAGTAGGGAAGGTTTGTTAACATCAGTCCTAATATTTAAACAGTGCTGAGCTCCCTGGGTCAATGAAATCTGTATTGGAACATCATAGATCAATAATAAATATGAAAATAAAGAAACACTACAATGTATTTTCTTTGTAATCATTTTTCATTTTGTCTTTTGTGCTTTATTGAACTAATGTGGGCTCAAAGCTCCAAATCAAATGGAAAAAAAAAAAGTTTTGGAAATAGATGACTGAGAAACTACCTTGAAATGCATGTGTAGATAGTATAATACCATAATACCAAGCCTACAGTTTTAATTTTTATTTTCAGAGTTAGACAACAGTGAACACTTTCTTGAAATCTGGTGCTTCATTTGTATATATATGTATTTATTTGACTGGTTGATTTCTGACACATTACTCTTCTATTTTTCTTTTTTTTGTTGTTTTTTTTCCGTTTTTAAACCATAAACTACTCCTTCTTTCTTATGTTCATACTCCTCTTGATCTACTTATTCTTGGTGGTATCCTGTGTTCTATTTTCCTTTTACTTTTCTACTTTTAGATACTTACCTTGAGGAATTTTGTCTTTTCCTATGGTTTCACCTATCAGCTCTTTGCAGGTGACTCTGAAGTCTGTAATTCCCATCAACATTTCTTTCAAAAGCCAGACTGATACCCAATACTTCTGAAGATTTCTGCCTTGGCATGTCAAAGTAACCTGCAAAACAAATCTGGCTTTTCATTTTCGTTTCCCCAAAACAATATCTCAATTTGGTGGGGGGAGGGTGGGGCAAAAGTTGCAATTCTAGCCCTGCAAGACTTCAGGGAGGACACAAGAAACAGCAAAGTGAGAGAAGAAAAAAGATGCACAGAATTTCTAGCCGTGTGGAACAAGCTTAACTCTAGCAGGGAGTACAGGGGCCAGAATGACCCTAGGGAGAGTGGGTGAGGCACACAAGGGCTCTATAAGGGTTTTCCCACCACAGTCCTAGGTAAAGCCTGTACCCTGGGCTTGGCGCTCCCTTGTTGGACCTACAGAGACAAAGACACAATGAAAGGCAGAGCATTTTCTGCCTTTCATCATGTTAGATGTTGGCATTAGAAGTGACACAAGGGACTTTGGAAAAATGTCTCCACTTTCCTTTGCTCTGTGCCACCATGAAGCTACCTTGGTAGAAGGACTAAGGAAAAGATCTACTCTTATGTTGGTAGCAGTAAGAACAGTAGTGAAAGCTACCAAGTAGGGTGTCTCCAGTATGTGGAGAAGCATTTACTCAAGTTCCAGCACTGATACTGACATCACAAATACACGTTTATCTCACACGGAAAACCTTAATATACTACTGAGAACCAAAATGTATTGAACAAAGTGAAGGAAGTATAGTAACCCAAGTGAAATCATGCAAGATCCACATCAAAATACAGCCATACGTTGTTTACAGCCATACGCTGAAATATGTTTTGGTTCCAGACCACCACAATAAATCAAGTGAAGTGAACTTTTTGGCTTCTCAATGCATATAAATCTATGTTTACACTATACTGTAGTCTATGAAGTGTGCAGTAGTGTTGTCTAAAACCATGTATATAAATTAAATAAAACTGCTATTGAAAATTTTAACCACTGGGGGACCTGAGTGGCTCAGTTGGTTGAGTATCTGACTATTGATTTCGCCTCAGGTTATGATCTCACAGCTTTAGAGTCCCAGCCCCTTGGTGGGCTCTGCACTGACTGTGTGGACCCCGCTTAGGATTCTGTCTCCCTCTCCCTCTCTGCCCCTCCTCCTCCCAAAAATTAAAAGAATAAACTTTAAAAAAATGCTAACCATTATTTGAGCTTTCAATGACTCCCAGTGTTTTTTGCTGGTGGGGGTCTTGTTGCGATGTTATGGCTGTGACTGATCAGGGTGGTGGTTGTTGAGGTTGGGTTACTGTGGTAATTTCTTAAGATAACAGTGAAGTTAGCCACATGGATTGATTCTTGGTTTCATTAATGGTTTCTCTGTAGCATGTGATGGTGTTTGATAACATTTTACCAACAGTAGAACTTCCTTCAAAATTGGAGTCAATCCTCTCAAATTCTGCTGGTGCCTTGTCAACTAAGTTTATGTGACATTCTAAATTCTTTGTTGTCATTTCAACAATCTTCTCAGTGTCTTCACCAGGAGTAGATTCAGTATTGAGAAACTACTTTCTTTGCTCAGCCATAAGAAACAATCTCATCCATTAAAGTCTGATCATGAAATTATAGCCATTCAGTCACATCTTCAGGCTCTACTTTTAATTCTCGTTATTTCTGTCACATCTGCAGTTACTTCCTTCACTGAAATCTTAAACCACTTAATGTCATCCATGAGGCTTAGAATCAACTTCCTCCAAATACCTGTTAATGTTGATATTTTAACCTCTTCCCATGAATCACAAATGTTCTTAATGCGATTTAGCATAATGAATCCCTTCCAGGTTTTCAATTTACTTTGCTCAGATCAGAGGAACCACTATGGATGGTAATTATAGTCTTACAAAATGTATTTCTTAAATAATAAAATTTAAAAGTGAAAATTCTTGATCCATGGGCTGCAGAATGGATGTTATGTTAGCAGGCATGAATTAAAAAAAATTAGCCTCACTGCACCTCTTCATCAAGCTCTTGGTTCAGGTGCATTGTCACTGGGTAGTAATGTCTTGAAAGGAATTTTTTTTTGAGTAGGTCTCAATAGTGGGTTGAAGATATTCAGTAAACCATGTTGTAAAAAGACATGCTGTCATCCAGTCTTTATGATTCCACTTATAGAGCACAGGCAGAGTACATTTAGCACAGTTCTTGAGGGCCCTGGAATTTTTGGAATGGTAAATGAGCATTGGCTTCAACTTAAAGTTATTAGCTGCACTAGACCTAAGGAGAGAGTCAACCTGTCTTATGAAGATTTGAGGCCAGACATTGACTTCTCCTTTCTAGCTATGGAAGTCCTAGATAAAACAGAAACAGCCTTCTGTTTCATCTACATTGAAAATCTGTTGTTTGTGGCATTTATTATAGCTGGATCTTCTGGATAACTTGCTGCAGCTTTCATATTAGCACTTGCTGCCTCACCTCCCACTTTCACGCTATGGAGATGGCTTCTTTCCTTAAACCTCATGAATCAATCTCTGCTAGCTTCAGACTTCTCTTCTGCAGTATTCTCACTTCTCCCAGCCTTCATAGAGTTGAAGAGAGTTAATTACCTTGCTCTGGATTAGATTTTGGCTTAAGGGAATGTTGTAGCTGGTTTGATTTTCTATCCAGACCACTCAGACTTTCTCCATATCAGCCATAAAGCTGTTTTACTTTCTTATCATTCATGTGTTCGCAGGAATAACACTTCTGTTTTCCTTCAAGACCTTTTTGCTTTCATAACTTGGCTATTAAGCACAGGCTTTCAGCCTGTCTTGACTCTTTGCATGCCTTCCTCACTAAGCTTAATTGTTTCTAGCTTTTGATTTAAAGTGAGAGACATGTAACTTTTCCTTTCACGTGAACACTTGAAGGCCATTGCAGGGTTATTAATTGGCCTAATTTCAATATTTTTGTGATTCAGGGAGTAGGGACACCCAAGGAGAGAGAGAGAGAGATGGGGGAACAGCTTGTCAGCGGAGCATTCAGAACACATACACCATTTATCAGTTAAGTTTGCAGTTTTATATGCGCATGGTTCATGGTGCTCCCAAAACAATTACAATAGTTAACATCAAAGATCACTGATCACAGATCACCCTAATAAATATAATAATAATGAAAAATTTGAAGTAGAACGAGAATTACCAAAATGTATCACAGAGACACAAAGTATTGAAAAAATGTTGCTGATAACACTTGCTTCCTGCAGGGTTGCTGCAAACTTTCAATTTGTTAAACAAACAAACAAACAAACAAACAACACAATGTCTGCGAATTTTAGTAAAACAGAGCATGTTAAAATGAAGTATGTAGATAAACCATTTCCATAATCTTCCTGTAGACTGTTCTTTGATGGAAGGTTCTTAATGGTGTCTCAACCAAGTGATACAAAGAGTAGCCATCCTAGGTTCCTCCTGAACTGGGTCTGCTGTTCTGCATACCTCTCTACCTTTATAGTGGTTCACAGACCCTCATCACCATTACTTGGAATTTTTATAGCAGCTTGAGTTTCTGAACTATGAGGTTACCTACTTCTACTCCATTTATCTGCATTTCTGGTAATATGCTTTCTAAAATATAAGCTTGATTATTTCAACAGCCTCTACTGATTTCTAACATTTTAGTATCACTTTAATTCTTTAGTCTGATAAAAGAAACTTCATGCTCCTCCCTGTGTCTTGTCTTCCACTTTAAATTCCATTAGCACCTGCTATTCCAGAATACAGTGCACCTCAATCAGGCCTCCAGTGTCTTCTTTCCAGGCCCTGCATGTATCTTCTGTTCATATTTCAATAATGTGCTAATCTATAACCTCCTGAAAGAGATCTTCATTGAATTCTTCTCTCTTCTTGTATCATTCCAGGCAAATCCATAGACTTTCTTTCCTATGTTTTCCTATCACTCCAAAGCAAAAGCCTCTTTTAAACTTAGAATATGTTGGGTAGATATTTGATTATGTACATCTCTGCCCCATTGTATTCTACCATCTTTGAGGAAAAGAGTTTTGTCTTATTTAGTTTTATATACCTGCAAACAATATACAAAGTGGGGGCTTAATATTTGTTTGCCAAGGTTTGAATGTATCAAAGCATATAATAGAACTGAGCATGTTCATTATACTAGTACCATTCTTGTTATAAATCCCAAGTGCTTTATAGGCATTTTGAAAGTCTATAACCACAAGGTGAGATTTTTATCATTTTTTGTTTCTTAACTCTCTTGCAATTTGCAGGTTTCTTTAGCATTCATCAATGTGGAGCTCAACAATTCCATTCTATATTGAAACTAATCTCAGTTCATATATTATTGTAAATTAAATTATTATATGCTTGTTTTTGTTTTCTGGTTATCTTACATGAACACATTGTGTTTCTCAAACCAAATTTATTTTCAAAGAGGTGCAAGCCCTAGATGACTTTCAATGAGGAAGGAATTGGCTACACTAGAATTCAATAAAAGTTTAATAAATTTTTGTTGGATGGATGAAAGTACTTTTTCTCTGAGTGTCTCAGATCCAACATTAACAAAATGGCCATAAGTGTACCATTCTGCTTTTCAATGTGATTATTCCTTGTTATTTCTTACTTTCTAAACTAGGAAAATTTTGGCTAGATACTACTAATCACACTTGCTAAATCTAAAACATTATAGGATGTTTATAGATCTTTTATGTCTCAAAGCCATTAACAGGAAGGACATCAAAATTTAAAGACAAACACTACTAAATCTGAAAAGCAGACAACAAGCTGTAAAAATATTTGTGACATCAATACCACATAATGATAACCTAAGTACATAAAAATCAATAAAACTTATAGGCCAAAGATATGATTAAACATTTTATGAAACAAGAAATCTAGACAGCTGTGCACATAAGAAAAAATGCATGGATATCAATAATAAAACTGCATATTGAATTTTTCAAATACTTTTTGCTGCTCAAAATGGTATGTTGATCAAAAATTACATGTATAGATTTGGAGAGAAAAGACACACTCACATGCTGTTTGTTTATAAGGTAGATCTGTACAGTTCCTTCATAGGAAATATGGTAGTAAATATGAAAGTAATTAGATTAAGTTCAAAGGGAGTTGCTTTTGCTAAGCCCCGCCTTAGCAAACCAAAACTTAACTAAATTCTATGCTTGGCTCTCCCAGGAAAGAAAGGTCTGGGTCAGCTCCTCAGTGCTTGGTTCCTCAGCACAAATGTTGCAACTTAATTTTAAGACTTCCTTCCACATTTAAGGAAATGTGTTGCATATAAGGAAGCCATCAGCAAATGTCCAGTACATCTTCTTATTCCTACTCACTCTGGTCTATAACAATCTCTTTCCTTGTATAACTCTTCAGCCTTTCTTACTCTCTACTACATTGGATGTTGCTAGATTCAAGAATCACTGAATACAAGCTTACTAGATCAGTAAATTGTCTGTGGGAAATTTTCTCTTAACACTAGATCAAAAGATTGAAATATATTAATATCCTTAAATCTGGTCATTTCATTTATAGAAATTTGCCCTACTAAAATGCTCAATAGCAACATATTTTTATTCATTGATATATAATTGTGATATTGTGGTTTGTATTAAAAATATATTAGATTTTCCTACTTATTTCTAGCACAGAACTCCTAAAACACATGGAATTTCCTAAGTGGTAAGAGCAATAGAGATATCTTTTATTATTCATAACAAACCTCTTTCACCATATTAACTACATTAATAAGATAACTCTTGGAAAGCCCCTAATGACGAAGGGGTTGGTTGCTAGGGGAATTAACCATGTGATTGGAACTTTCTATCCTCCCAGTCAACCTCTAGTGGGGAGAGAGGGATTAGTGACTGAATTAATCACTAATGCCCAATGTTGTAATAAAAAATGCTTATGTAATATATCCTCCATAAAAATAAAAAAAGATGAGGTTTGGAGAATTCTCAGGCTGATTGAAACAGAGGGCATCTATGTACCTGGAGAATGACATATGACAAACTCTGTGGAGACAGAAGCTCCTATGCTTGGGACCCTTCTGGACCTCAGTCTACATGTCTTTTCATCTGGCTGTTCATTTGTATCTCTTAATATCCTTTGTAATAAATCAATAATCTTGTAAGTACACTGTTTTCCTTAGAACTGTGAGCTGCTCTAGCAAATTAATTGGACCTAAGGAATGAATAATGGGAACCTCAAAATTTTAGCTTACTCAAGGAAAGGGTAGTAGAAATTTCTGATTTGTAGCTGGTTGTTCAGAAGCACAGGTAACAACCTGGAGTTGCAAGTGACATTTGAAATGGGGAGAAGGGGCAGTTTATTGGATTGAGCCCTTAATCTGCGGATCTGAAGGCAACTCTAGGTAGATAGTGTTAAAACTGAATTGAATTGTAAGACATCCAGTTGGTGTACAGAATTCTTTGGTGTGGGGAAAACCACACCCACACATACCACACACACACACACACACACACACACACACACAAGAGATAAATAAAATGTGTAGACCAAATCATATTTTTATTATAGAAAAATCACTCAAGAACCAATGTGAGCAAGAATTTGATGAGGAAGAACTGGAGAACGAGACTTTCATTAGGAAGTCATTTTTAATTCTTTGGTTGAGAGATGGAGAGTTAGTGAATGGAGGTTGTGACAATGACTATGGAGAGAAAGAATTAAATTTGACACAGTTTCAGACTGACTACAGAGATGAAGAAAAGAGAGCGAAGTCATGTAAACCTCAAAAGTTCCTAATTTGAGCTTTGTATCTCTTGGTGACTTTATTATCTATTTTACAGAATAATGAGGGGCAATAGACATGTATGGCGGGAAGAAGATTCTTCTTGTTTCTTGGGAACCATCAATGTGATTATTTTTACTAGAATGTTGACAATTCTGGTTTTAGTCCTTCAGTATTGGAGCTAGAGGTTCAGATTTGGAATTTTTGGCATTTGAGTATAGTTATAGTTTATATTGCATGTTTTTATCCATAATATTTTTTCATTGAATGAAGAATATTTAATGTAGGATTGGATTTTGAAAGATTGTGAATTGGATAAAGTTCAAATGTATGAAAAATGCAGAATCCTGGGTCCTCAAAAGTAAAATATTTGTTATTTTATATTTTCTGGACTCAAAGACGGTTTTCTTCCAAACTACATAATTGTATTGTCATCAATATCTACCACAAGGAAGACTTCCAAAACCCAGGATAGAAATTCCAGGATCTAACAACTTTTATTTTTGTGAAAACCTCATATAAGTTTATCCATATTTCTTTAGCCTATTTCTATATTTTTGCAATCTATCATTCATGTATTTCTTTAGTCAGTGAAAGTTTATTGAGCACTTACTATTCAGGTACTGCTAGATTCTAGATATATAGCACTTAAATCCATGTCCTCAAAAATCTTACATTCTGTAGGTAGTCAAATGCTTGAGCAAAATATAAAAACTTTCAAAGCTCTGCCTCAACCTTTATTCCAAAATAATGATATTCAGTTACTTCTGTATCTGCCCCAGAGTAGAAGACAAAGGATGACAATTTGGATAAAGAACCCCCTCAGTCTAATAAGCCAATACTTAATTCTTTATCTGCCTGGTAAGAAGTTCTGCTCTAATGGTTGAGATTGAGCACAAATTTTTCAAATGGTTGATTTCTCCATGGGACACAAATTGAGTTTCGTTCTCTTAAGTGAAAGAAATGATAGTTTCAGTAAAAACACACTGTGTTGTTTTTTTTAAATTTCAGTTAGTGCCATACTGTCCTGCATATATTTCTCTGTTAATTTTTGAATGCAGATTAATATGTCTTCTTTTTAATCTTAAAAAGAGTCTTTTACTAATGATTCCCAACTTCAAAATCAATTCCAACTTAACAATCTTCTAAATATATCCATTAAAAAGTTCAATTGCATTCAATTTTATGTTCTTATTCTAAAGATCTTTACTATTTTTTAACATAAAGAGGATTTTGTCTTAAGCTTATTAAGTTTAGCACATCATTTTTATTTTACTAAAATATTTTAATTTTCAAAACAGATAGTAATGCAAATATTTTCAAGTCAAATAAAATATGTGCCATGTTAAATATCATCTGGACAAATTGAGATATACTTTCTTTAAAAAGTCATCTTGATAATATATTTAAAGTATTTTTATTCAAGTTTGGTAGCAAAAAATTATGAGTTAAGTGAACTGTATTTTAAATTTCTTTAGTAGTATAACTATGTTAAATCATACAGCAGAAAAGACTGCTGGAGAACTCACATAACAATGAAGTAGTCTTACTAACAGATTTTACCAGAAAGCTTACCCAGTTTATCATTTTACAAATGTATATCCATTAGGTCTCCACATCACTGAAGGTGAGAATCACTAAGAATGCATTGAATGTGAGCGTCAGTAAAAAGCATGGCTTCCTACCATACCTAGCATATGGTCCCATATCCTTAGTAATTACGTGGAATTATTTCACTCTTCAGTACTGTTTCTCCTTGCTTGGAGCAGACTTACTTATATATCACTGATATCACTGAAAACTCACTTCTTTCAAGCATTCTGTCATTCCATTCTATCACTTGTGAAGAGTTTTTCTTGTCTTGCAGTTGATGTACCACAGAAAAGCAAACAAGTAGTTGAGAGAAACCAGGGAGGGATGGGGAGAGACAGAGAGAGAGAGAGAGAAAGAGAGAGAGAGAGAGAGAGAGAGAGACTTTAGGTGTGATGTGAGCATCAAAGATCTCCAGAATGCTTTTTTTGCAGAAAGCAAAGTGGCCCCTCCAGTCAGAGGTAGGAACTAGAAGTGTGAGGAGAAAAGAAATTTCCCTGTGAAATTGGCCCTGGGAGAGATTGAAGCTTAACTTTTGTTGTGTCCTTTTTATACTTGTATTTAAGGGTTCTTGCTTACTGTTAAATGACATTTATTTGTAAATTCTCAAAGGTAAGTTGTTTCAGAGGATTCAGGGAAAGGAGAGGTTCAGTGAGAACCTCAGAAGTGCTACATTCCTCACCTGTAAAAGTAATGGAAGAAAAGGCAAGGACTCTGGAGGAAGGTTTTACAAAGATATGATTACATATCGACCAAAATATATGGAGAATGTCAATACATTGGCATTTTTTCCCAGATTTCATGTTGTTAAATTTGGTTCATTTTTCATGCCTGTCAAAATCCTTTAAATTTGGATTTTGTCATTCAGCTTATTCAATCATTCCTTCCAGCCTGTATACCAACATTGTCAGTGTTTCAATCAGAGTCTTCATCCAAATGCTGGTTATATAGATTGAGTATTGTCGAGTGGTATGACCCTGGGAATCTTCATCCACATTGACATAAATAATGTTACCCAATATATTCTTTGTGTAGGGTCAGTCAGTTCAACAATGAATGATACATATAGAGTTGTGTCACAAATCTACACCCCTGTATTAATGTTTATTTCCTACTGTTTTATCTGATCCACATAGATATCATCCATTAAGTCATTACTTGTACAAATAAGGCAGGTTGTCCTGTAAAATTCAGATGTTTATACTACATACATGTCTATCAGGTTAGAATCCCACTGGAAAATATTTATGTAGGGTCATTTCATGATTACAGTTTTCAGACACAAAATTATTAGTATCTTATCGTTAGTTTTATGCTCATTAAAATGGCATTGTTATAATACTGGCAAACATTAGATACTTTGCTTTTTTAAAAATTTTTAATGTTTATTTTTGATAGAGAGAGAAAGTGAGAGAGCAAGGGTGAACAGGGGAGGGGCAGAGAGGGAGAGAGAAACACAGAATCCAAAGCAGGCTCCAGGCTCCCAGCTGTCAGCACAGAGCCCAACATGGGGCTAGAACTCAGGAACCCTGAGATCGTGACCTGAGCCGAAGTCAGATGCCTAACCGACTGAGCCACCAAGGTGCCTCAAAGATGCATTATTTTTAAGACATATTGTAGTTGGATTTTCTGATTTAATATGTGTGACTTTTTAATCCCATTTTTAATTTTAGTATATTTCATTCTTAAGAGCTCTGTTCATCAAACCAAATGCGTTAGATCTAAAATAGAAGAGGTTGACATTAACTTATATATGTCTGTTTTGGGGGTAGTTCTTTTATTTTAGTTGCTTGGGAAGTTGATAGAATAATTTTTCCAAAGACCACGCTATGATATTATTTGTCATATTTCTATAAAAAGGCTAAAACTGACATATCAGTTTATGATTGCTAAAATAAGTACCATTCACAAGTGTACATTTTTTTTATTTGTGTGTGTGTGAGGTTAGATGAAAAAAAGGCTGTGTAAAAGTAAGCACAATGTCTACTTATTTCACCACCAGATCTGTACTGATACACCTGTATCAATGTCAAATTGATCAGTTAAAATGACAATTTGTTAGTAGAGTCATTGTTTATCAATAAAACAATAAAAATAGATAAAAAAGGAATAATGGCTCCCTGAAACAAATACTTACATTGTTACCCAACCTGGATGCACATTTGTAATTATTCTGCCATTGGGTCAGTGAAAGAACAAGAGGAAAAAGAAAGGAAAGGGAATTAAGGAGATACAATATAAGAAATAAATAGGGAAGAATAACAAGATAAATTAGGCCTGGCATTAGATATCTTTTAATTTTAGAAATGGGTGAATAGTAAAGAAATATCTATCTGCCTATCTGCCTCTATATCTGTCTATCTATCTATCTATCTATCTATCTATCTATCTATCTATCTAACATCTATCTATCATTCATCTATCCATTCATCCATCCATCCATCCACTGGAGAAATGTTTCCCCCATATTCATGGGGAAATTTCTATAACAAATTCCTCCTAAATTCTATATGACTGGAATTCATTCCTAACTGTTAGGGAATAAAAATGATCTTTGACAATATCCATTTGACATTCTTTTTTTTTTTTTTTTTGCATATGCTTATCTAAAAATGAAAACCAAAAACGATGCTACAAAAATGGTCTTATTTTAAAATCTTAAAGATAGTCATGTAAGATAGAAGTAGACTGACCTGAATTTGTAATGACAAGTCGAATAGATTAACAATTGAAAGAGCAACTAACGTGTAGTAAGAGCTTAGTCTGTAACTGTCAATTTTGTTATATTTTATATTATTTTTACGTCTGAGAAATCTGAAGCCTTAGGAAGTTAAACATCTTTCCAAAATCCTTATTATTATAATTAAGGCTACAATGATTCTCTATTACCTATATGCACAGCTGTACTTTTTCCTCATTACTGATACTTTCTTGAATGAAAGAAACACTTAAATGCTATGAAACAGTAATGTAATTGTTGAAATAAATTATTAAAAATATATGCCACTCTGTGTAGGGTTTGTATATTCTCCCTCTTTTGGCCTCCCTTTAATGAGAGACTTGAATAGCCACTCTTTCAAAAAATATTGTTTGAGTACCCATTCTAAGGCAAGCATTTTGATATGTGCTCAGAATACATATAGAAAACAAGATCCCTCCATTAAAGGACTTAAGATTCTAGTAAAAAGTGCAAAAATATAAACATGTAATTGTGTTATGAACCTTTTAATAGTGGTTATTACATGCCTCTAGAAATTTTCTCTAGACCTTGAAAATAGGTGGATGTTCAACAAGCAACTGAGGAGCACTATAGGTTTTCTAAGGAGAAGGAAAGATGAGACATAATGTGAAGGCAAGCATGCCTCAATGGTAGGTGTTGGAGATTATAAATGTTTAATATGACTGGACTGAACTGACCTAGAAATGTAGTGATGCTAGGGTGTAGGGAAAGCTCAGATTGCAAAGCACACAGATTATACATTTTTCTAGATTTAGTGCAACAGCCCTGAATAGCTCTAATATGGGGAAGTCAATGTCATATTTACATTTGAGAAGAGCTTGTGCCTCATCTTCCCCTGTGCAATGGTATAGAGGATGCAAGTAAATGATGTTCAATGAGAATGATCAACACTTTCTAACGCTGCAGAAAAATAATCTGCTCTTACTCTGTGATGAGTCTTGCTGCTAAAGATGTGTGGATTAAAATTAGGTTTAAGAACATATTAATTTAAAAATATTAATTTAAAAAGTTTAATAGTACTGTGTTTAGTTACTTATAATTCCCAAATGAGTTACAAGAGACGTTGTATAGAACCCTAACACATGACCAGGATACCAGGCTACTATTCTTTCAATATGAGGATTGGGTGTTCTTTAAATATTGAGAGCAGCGTGAGTTTGTCCTAAGGCACTTTCCCCTTGTGCAGCTGCCAAAGTGTTTTGCCTCCACACCTTGCCTTGTTTTGCTCTCCCCATCTGAGTAGTTTCATACCTGAGGCTAATTCATTTGTAACTCTCTCCCGTAGTTAAACCAGCTGTTTTGTAATAACATTGTTGATTTCTCTGAATGGATAGTACAGAGAGCAGTCTTTTACATTGTCATAACATTTGTAAGACATGAGCCCTAGAGGATCTGGGAAAATCTATAGTATGAGAGAACATAAAATGTTTCTCTAATTTCAAAATGTTTTGTTAACATGGAAATTCAAAAAGAAGAAATAATGGCAGTCACTTGCCTGATACTGATTCTGAAGAGTAATGGTCTGTAAAGTCAGATTTAAAAAAAAAAAAAATGAATGTCAGTCTGTCACAGCTGTATATCTCTTTATATTCCAAAACAATGTGGGGGTGAAGAAAAAAGTGTGGGAAGTGGGAAAGTCAAGCTTTAGCTGCTTAAATGGGAAGGTATCTGTTTTTATTATCAGCCTTAACAGTTAGGAGTAAAGGTATATCAAACTGGCATTTATCTTTTCAAGTTATATTTTATTTCCATTACTTAATTAATGAAATCCATGTTTTTCAGTTACATGTGACATGTCTGAGCTAGGTATAAAACCCTAAGCATATTTTATAATATGTTTTTTTTTAACATTTCTTTTTATTGTTGAGTGACAGAAACAGAGTGTGAGCAAGGGAGGGTCAGAGAGAGAGGGAGACACAGAATCTGAAACAGGCTTCAGGCTCTGAGCTGTCAGCACAGAGCCTGACACGGGGCTCGAATCCACAAACTGTGGGATCATGACCTGAGCCGAAGTCGGACGCTTAACTGACTGAGTCACCCAGGCACCCCTATAATATCATGTTTTATTAGAAGGAATGACTAACATTTGGGGTAAACTGACAATTATTACACTGATTTTTTCATGTGTCTTCAAAAAATTAAGAATGAGAAGACTTTAGTTCTAGGCCTTAAATGGCATAATTTTGTATTATACACCATCATTAATACAAAGTTGATGTAGTATGTTATATTATTTAACAAAGTTAGTACATTTAATTGGAAACATTTTTACACATAAGCCACTATTTTTGGTGATTTTCTCTCTATCACTCTATATGACTATGTATAGAGATGACATATTCTGAATTTGAGTTCATGAACTGGTACAGTAAAAGCTCTTTTACACCATGATTGATGAATTACTGTAAGCTGCTGCTCATCCCCTAGCTTATGTTCCAGATGTTAAATATTATGAGCAGTCTCTACTACCTATAATGCTAGCAAGTGTCTTAGAAAGAGACCATTATGAATTTTTAGAGAGGAAATCCAAACAGACTTAGCATTTCATATTTATTTTATTTTTTCCATCATTCTATAGTATTTATTTTCAATAAAGAAACTGTATATATAAAACTAACCCTATGTCTCAATGGTTATGTCTAATTCTTATTATGAAATGATTTTTTTTTTTTTACAAATAGTTTATTGTCAAGTTGGTTTCCATGTAACACCCAGTGCTCATCCCCACAAGTGCCCATAGTAACATTTCATATTTAAAAGTTACCATTATCTGTTAATTAGATTGAAAAATCATATAGCTAGTATTTTGTTTTTACTACGTTGTACGGAAAAAGTGGATTTAAGTTCTACCAACAAGTCATTGTGATAGAATAGTCAGATCTGTTGCATGAGTAGGTGGAGAAGGTCAGTTGCCACCCAAAACTTTCTTTCTCTAGAGCTTATAGGATTTTCAGCTGGGAAAAGAACAGCCCCAAAACAAAAAGAGAAAATCTGCTTCGTTTGTATGCCACAAGAATTTGTGTAGATTGGAACACATTGATATTAACACAACCCTTTGCCTTCCTTCAAAAATTTTATATTTTCAAGGAAATGTAGTCTAGCCTTGTCTAGTAATTCCTCTGCAATATTTCTCAAACTTTTACACATCAGACTTATCCAGAGAGCTTGTTAAAATAGTGTATTGGGTCCAACCCTAGAGTAAGCCAAGGATAGGGCCTGACAATTTGCATTTCTATCAAGTTATAAGATAATGTCCATGTTGCTCATATGGAAATCATACTTTGAGAACCATTAAAGAACAGAAAATAGAAGAAAACTTAATTAGACCATGAAAGTATGCCTTTCTCTTGACAGACATATTTTCATTTTGCATTTAGTGTCTCATAATTATTTATTTATTATGGCAGACATGGGTTGAGACTGGGACTGAGGCAGGTACAGTTAGTTCTGGAAACGGGCTTGTTTCTTCTGTCATGCCGTTTTCTGTTGTGGTTTGAGCTCATCTAGTTGGGAGATGATCTAGGTTTGTTATTGCTGTGGTTACCATCAGTGTACCACATGCTTCACTCATCTCTAGCCATTCTTTGTGCAGAGGCTCAGAGCTCTAGATGTCTTTTTCTAAGTCTCCCTGCTTTCCCCTCATGCCCATGCCATCCACAGAAGGCCTTTCTACCAATGATATTTCCCTTTCCCCAGCAGTAGGTGGCTGTTGCTTGTTACCTGGTGCTTAATAGACTGATGGTAGGAATTGGGGAGGTGAGATTCTATTTACCTGGTCCAGCCACAAACTTAGATAGGGCCTGTGTGCTTGATCTTTATGGGAAGGATTTTCTCTATATTCTTAAAACTTATAGCAGCCAAGGTCTGTCTTGGATTTGTGGCATATTTGTACAGGAGAGTATGTCCTGTCCCTTCTGCTTCCCCAGTGGTAGAAAATCTGTAATGTATTGGTGTAGGATTCTGGGCCCAGAATTGAGTCATCTAAATCTTCATCCATGGGAACAGAACTTCCTTCATTAAATATTCCCTCCAAATATTTAATATTTTATCATAGGGTTGTGTTTTTAGTGCACTGAAGATACTGGATTCTCTTGTATAGTACTTAATAGATATTGAGTTATATAACTTTACTCTGCTTTTTTTAATATTTTGTGGAAGAACTCTAACTTATTAAGTATTAGCCATTCTTGGAAATTTTTCGAACATCCCCACAAAACCACTTGAGTATGATTTTTATTTTAAATAATATCTTAAATAATAATTTTAAGTAAAATTTTTATTTTAAATAGCACATTAGGCCTAGTATAGGTTTACAAATGTCCATTTTGATATTTTTTATTCTTTTTTGTTGTCGTTTATTTATTTTTGAAAGAGAGAGATTGAGTGTGAGCGGGGCAGGGACAGAGAGAGAGGAAGTCATAGAATTTGAAGCAGGCTCCAGGCTCTGAGCTGTCAGCTCAGAGCCTCACATTGGGCTTGAACTCAGGAACCATGAGATCATGACCTGAGCGGAAGTGACTTGCTTAACTAAGCCACCCAGGCAGCCCTTGTCATTTTTTAATTGGTCTATTCCACTTTCCAATGTCTTTTCTTTTTATTCTTGTTTATTTACAACATATTTTTTTCCTTCCTTTTCATGTCTTTCACTCTATGGACAGAATCTTCCTCTGGTTTTAAAGCCCAGTATTCTATTTCTTCTCTGCTGTAGGCTATCATTACTAATTAGAAGCCATAAGTATGCTTATTTTTCTTGTCACTGTGTGCAACTTTCCTCTGCCTATATATTCTGCCTTAAGAAAAGAACCTTGGCCCACAGTCGATTTCTTATCTCTTTTCCCCCCATGCCCATTCTCATATTATTTATTTTTCTTTCTCCAATACTTATTTATTGCTGTTTTATTACTTGAATGCAAGTGATTTCCTTCCTTCCTTCCTTCCTTCCTTCCTCTTCCTACCTTTCTTCCTTCCT
This sequence comes from Proteles cristata cristata, assembly GCA_017311185.1. Taxonomy (NCBI): domain Eukaryota; kingdom Metazoa; phylum Chordata; class Mammalia; order Carnivora; family Hyaenidae; genus Proteles; species Proteles cristata. The sequence goes on from JAESUZ010002153.1 coordinate 666,864, forward strand.
TCCTTCTTTTTTGTTTCTTTCTTTTACAGAAAGGGTCACAGTGTCATAAATTATCTCAATTCTTTTTTTCCTATGATGTTTACATATTTTTTTAATTACATATGACTGTTTTTCTAAGTGTACAATTAAAAGTCCTTTCTGATTCTTCCTCTGCTGTCTCATTAATATAAAGAAGCTTTATATTAATCAAGCTCTTATTCTTCTTAGGTTATGATATTCCTTTTGGAAGAAATTAGATCGTTTTTTGACTTTGATGTTTTTATTTTCATGTTTATTTTTGAGAGAGAGAGACAGACAGAGCATGAGCCGGGAGGAGCAGAGAGAGAGCGAGACACAGAATCCGAAACAGGCTTTAGGCTCTGAGCTGTCAGCACAGAGCCGAATGTGAGGCTTAAACCCACAAACTGCAAGATCATGATCTGAGCTGAAGTAGGATGCTTAAGTGACTGAGCTAACCAGGTGCCACGTTGTCTTTGATGTTTTCAAATTCCCTATCTTCTCTTTGTTTATGATATGTCCTCATATTCTGAATACTATAATTCTTTTCTATTTTTGAAAAATTCTCTAGGCTTTTATTGATATATGTAGAGAATGGATTTTCTTCTTAGTGCTTGTATATCTCAAATGTTTTGTCTTTTTCCTTGTGAGTTTCTTTTATTCCTTTAGCACTTTGTTTGTAGTGGTCATAGCTGTGTTAGGGTATGGGCCAGAGCCTGGGTTCCAACTCTTCTGGATTAGTTTTTGAGGTTGGGAAGGGAGCATTTTGCCTGAAGACAGAGAACTTAAAGTTTTGCAGTTTGAGCTTAATTACTTCCTATTTTATACTCCAGGAATCCCTATGTCCTAAGGAAACTACTGTATTTTCATTCCAGGCAACAATTTCATTGTTCGTATATAAGCACATTTAAGAGTAATTTCTTTATTCTTGGCATGGAAAAGAAGGGAAAGAGAATTCTCAGAGATCTGCTAGTTTAGAGTCTTGATGGAGGATAAATACACTGCTTAAATTTTATTAAGAAAAAGGAAAGGTCAGTATAAAAATTAAAATTAGGTCAAACTTTATTTCCCAGTAAGATCGCAAGCTGGCATCAGCTCTAAAGAAACAGCACCTGAGATGCTCTCTGAGTGACAGAGAATTATGATCCTCCAAGAACTGGTGAATAGATTATTAAAACTCTGAGGATTCCTTGGGAAGATAGAAGCTGTTTGGGTCCCTGGGAACAGCAGCAAGGGGACTGTCCTGGAGCACACATTCAGGGGCACAGACGTGGGATAGGTTGGTGAGAGGTTATTCTTTAAGTTCAGTCCACCCCTCTTTCCCAAGAGTCCCTTTACTGACTCTCCCTGACCCTTATCCCCTCCATCAGTGTCCTGGGCATATCATTGCACAAACAGCCAGAGTGAATGACTCAAATAAGAAGACAATAACAAGGAATCCAAGTGGGCTGACAGGTAGTCTTTTAATTGTTCCCTCCTCCTAACTTACCCAACTAGGGATAAAGATGTATCACAAAGAATGTCTTCTGGCCCCCATACTTGGCTGTCAGCTTAGTTTAATTAGTTGTGTAAATCTAATGACTTTTCTTCTTTTGAAGACTTTTTGCTTTGTCCTTAGATTCTGAAGTTCTACTATGACCTGAATTTGTTTGTATTTATTCTGCCCCAAATGGGATGTTTGATTTTTGTATGAGTACTCATGTATTCCTTTGGTTCAGATAATTCTTGGCCATGATCTCGTTAATAGTCCCTTCTTTTTAGTTTTCTCCCAGTCTCTAGTTCTGAAACTCTAATCAGATATATGCTAAACCTATCCCCAATTTTCACTCAGTTATTTTATGGAGCTATAGAACTCTTATATAATCAAAGTCACTAGGTCATCTATCAGATCTGTATTTTTAATGAGTATATTCCCCCCACCCCCACACTGGGCTGGATTGTTGTGCTCTCTAGGTATATTGACCAGCTGTTTTGTTTCTGTTTTTCTCTGCCTCCTTAAGTATTCTCTTTCCTTCTATATTCTGTCTTCCATTTCTTGAACTCTCCTCAGCTTTTATCTTTTTCTCTTCCTTTTTTGATTTTTGTGGACACATCTTCAAGCAGCATCCTAATAAAGGGACTGATTGAAAATGTCTTAATTTTACTTCCAAGCTTGACTGATAGCTTCACTAAGCTTCAGAATTGAAAATTATTTTTCTTTAGTATTTAAAACATCACTCCATTATCTTTAATTTCTCATATTGCTTTTTAGAAGTGTGATGACATCTCAATTATTGCTTTGTTATATACGCATCCAATTTTTCATTTTTCAAAATTTTTAGAATATTTCATTTATCCTTGATGTTCTGAAGAATCTGTGATGATATGCTTTGCTGTAGAAGTTTTTTCATTCATTGTGCTCAAAACTTAATGGCACAATTAATATGACAATTCTTCCTTGTCCCTGGTGTTTATTTTTCATTTATCTTTCTTTTTCTTCTTTCTTTTTCTTATTTTTCTTTTGTTTCTTTTTTTTATAGCATAATGACTTTACTTACATATATGGTGAAGTGATTATCACAGGTTTAGTCAATGTCTATCATCTCACATAGATACAAAAACTAAAGAAAAATGGTTTTTACCTTGTGATGAGAAATTTAAGGATTTCCTCTCTTAGTAACTTTTAAATATACCATACAGCACTGTTAACTATAACCATCATATTGTACATTACATCTTAAGTACTTATTTTATAACTGGAAGTTTGAGTTTTTTTAATGTTTTATTTCACTTGAGAGAGAGGGAAGGAGAGAGAGAGAGAGAGAGAAAGAGAGAGAGAGTGCATGCATGAGAGGGGGAGGGGCTGAGAAAGAGGGAGAGGATCCAAGTAGACTCTGAGGTGACAGTGCAGATGGATGGATGCACTGGAACTCATGAACTCATGAGATCAGGACCTGAGCCGAACTTGGATACTTAATCGACCCAGTCACCCAAGGACCTCTGTAACTGGAAGTTTGTATTTTTTACTACCTTTTTAAATTCTTCCACCTCTCACCTCTGGTAACCACAAATCTGATCTCTTTTTATATGAGTTTGTTTTGTTTTAGATTCTACACATAAGTGAGATCACATAGTATCTGTCTTTCTCTGTCTGACATTTCACTTAGCATAATGCCCTTGATGTCTATCCATGTTGTCGCAAATGACAGACTATTCTTTTTTCTTTTGGCTGAATAGTAATATATATGCTATGTATATATACATTATATATATGAACATATATATTATAATGTCCTATTACATTATTACATATATAATATTTTCTTTACCTATTCATTTGCTGGTGGACATTAGGTTATTTCCATGTCTTGGCTATTATAAATAATGCTGCAGTAAACATACAGGTGTAGATATCTTTTTGATATAGTGATTTTATTAATTTGAATAAATACGCAGAAGTAGAATTGCTATCATTTAATTCTAATTCTTTGAGATATATATGTTGTGTTGGTGATTTTTTTGATTTTAACAATTTAAAAACTATTCTTACTATGGTGTAAGATTAAAAGCTGTAGTTTAATCTCTAATGTTATAGAAACATTATCGCCATAAATCATTCTAATTGGTCTCCATTTATTATTATCTTTCCTCTCTCAATCCTTAATAGTTATATTTCTAATACTTAAATCTGATTATGTAATTCCTATGTTTGAATCATTTAAAAAATTTAGTAATTTGACAAATTCCAAATTTCTTTGCACAAATGACAAAAACCAAATGGTTAACATAGACAGCAAGACCCCTTAGAGGGGTGCCTGGGTGGGATGGTTGGTTAAGTGTCTGACTTCAGGTGAGGTCATGATCTTACTGTGCATGAGTCAAGCCCCACATTGGGCTCTTGCTGCAGAGTCTGATCCTCTGTCCTAGACTCTCTTGCCCCTCCCCGCCTCTATCTCAAAAATAAGTAAATGCTAAAAAAATCTATAAAAAAAAGAAAAAAGAAGACAAGCCCCCTTTATAAAATAAGCCTGCTTAGGTCTTTCTTCTTCCAGGTTACAAATCACTGCTGCTCTGCATTCTGCTCTCCTACAGTGTAATTCATTTTGATTTTGCCCAGTGAATTCCTACTCATCAGGGAGGATTTAACTAAAATATTGCTTCTTCTACAATGTGACTTAACTCTTTTAACAATCTTCCTAATAACCTGTATGCACATCTATGCTTTTTAAAAAGATGTTTGTTTATTTATTTTGAGAGAGAGAGAGAGAGAGAGAGAGAGAGAGAGAGAGAGAGAAAGCATGTACACCAGCAGGGGAAGGCAGAAAGAGAGGAAGAGAAAGAGAGTCCTAAGCAGGCTCCTTGCCTAGCACAGAGCCTGATAGAGGGGTTGATGCCACAACTGCAAAATCATAACCTGAGCCAAAATCAAGAGTCGGACTCTTAATTGACTGATCCACCCAGGCAGCCCATGTCTATACTTTTTGAGAACTTTTGGGGCACCTGGGTGGCTTAGTCACTTGAGCATCTGACATCGGCTCAGGTCATGATCTCACAGTTCATAGATTCGAGCCCCATGTCGGGCTCTGTGCTGACAGCTCAGAGCCTAGAGCCTGCTTCAGATTCTGTGTCCCCCTCTCCCTGTGCCCTTTCTCCATTCATTCTCTGTCTCAAAAATAAATTAAACACTTAAAAAACAATAATAAATAATAACAAAAATTATCTTTTTGAGAACTTCAACTTTGGCTTAATTATTCTCCTTATATAGTACCTACAACATAGCAGACTGCTGTCTTTAATGAGTTGTTTTTTGAAAACAAAAAAATAATTACAATGATGTTTGTAAAATGAAATAAATAAATATCATTTAAATTGATATATATTTTAATTGATACTGGATCTGAGTGGAAATAGTCTTTACAAAAGTTATAAAATTGTGAAAAATTATGAAGGAAAGTTGAAAAACAGCTTCATAGTATCATCTTCCTTTATAGGTTGTCTTACGATTATGAAGGAAAATAGACTAAAACCACTAAAAAAGCTTTTATGCATACCGATTACTAAGATAAGAACACTTTTTAAAAAAAAAAAATGCCGGTAAAATTACAATTTAATTTCCAAAAGGTACACTTCATTGAACAATATTAGCTATCTAGAATATGAATATGAGGGAAAATATAAGAACTTTTAAATAAACAGAAACAAAGAATATCTGTATTGCATTTTTTAAGTAAAAAGAATCCTGAACTCTTGCTATAGTAAATAATAACATATCCTGATTTACTTATATTTGTAACGTTTTTTTTGAGAGAGAGGGAGAGTGAGAGTGGACATGTGCATGAATGCAAGTAGGGGAGGGGAAGAGAGAGAAGGAGATCGAGAATCCCAAGCAGGCTCCCTGCCCACCGTGGAGCCCAGTGTGGGGCTTGGTCCCACAACCACAGGATCATGACTGAGCTGAAAACAAGAGTCAGTCACTCAACTGACTGAGCCACCCAGGCAACCCCCCTCCCTATTTATGTATTAAATGCTTATTTACCTACTATTAATTATTTAACTTCTTTTTCTATTTGCTGAACTTCAGGATTTTTCTAGTAAATATTCAGTAAGACACAACATTTGCTTTTCATTTGTCTATAATGACATCCCTTCATACAGATTTTAACTTTTTGAGAAAAAACATCTAGATGGCACCTCTTGCTTTCTTTTCTGTTTAAATTCCACCCCTCCCCCTTTTTTTCTGATAAGTATACTCAGATTTTGCCTGGTGACTTACTTCTCCTTCACTGGATAATATCATGTGTAGGGTTCATGGACTCTAGCATTTCACAGTAAAATAAAAAGAAAAAGCCTGAAAACTTACAAAGAGAATCATTACAGTAAAATACATAGTTGCTCTCATTCTTATTAGCCCAATTTGCCTATATTGGGACTAGCTGGGCTACATATGTGGACACCATTATGGTGGAGAAAGACTTAAGCCTGAAATGATCTAGATATTTTAGGAAAGGGAGGGCAGGGAATATTGAGACAGCTGTGCCCCAACAGATGTTCCCTCTATGGACATAGAGAACTTGTTAGAAATAGGAAACCCTCCAGAATTCAGCCATTGATATTGGCTGATTCTTCCAACTAATGAATCAGAACTCCTTAGTAGTCTCTGAGCCAACATCTTGCAAAGTTGCTGAAAGTGGATGAAGGAAAGAAGTCCTAATTTTATTTATCTCTCTTAAGATACAGTGCTCACAGATTTGTTAAACAAGTTGTACTTTTAAAATCTTGGGTATAAACCATGAAAGAACCTCTGAACTTATAAAAAACATATATTTATGAAGTTCTTAATATGTGCCAGGCATGTATTAGATCTAGCTACTAAGTATATAGCATAGCATGAAACAACACAGACAAAAGTCCTGTCATTGTGAAGCCGACATTTTCTAAAGGGAGACAACATGAGTATTGATTAATTAATGTATGACTAAAGAAATAGTAAATCCCAGAATATAATGTAGTAAGAATTGATTTAGATGTAATTAAAATTAGGAAATGTGAAAAAAAAATGTTACTGGAAATTATTTGGTTAAGTGCCATGCCAAAGACCGCTAGTAATCACCAATATTCATTATTTTCCTCTTCATCCTGGAGAAAACACTTAAGCCACATTTCCCAGCCTTTCTTGTGTATAATGTGAGCGTGTGACTGAATGTTAGCCAATGGAATACAGAGGAAAACTAATGAAATCTACCTCAGACATAGAGGTGGATCCACAAGAGGATCCTGTGTAATTCTCCATAAACTCTCTTCGCTAGAGGTGATATAGGCCAAGTGCAGAGGCTTCAAGGGGTGGATCTCCAGGCTCCATAGGATGTTGAAGCCACTAAATTAAAGAAGCCCCTGAAAACTCCATAATGCAGAGAAATTGCCCCTCCTACACATATGCACACATACTAACACCACATTGAGTAAAATTGAACTATTTATGTGTGAAAAACCAACCGTGTGTGTGTGTGTGTGTGTGTGTGTGTGTGTGTGTGTGTGTGTGTAGTAAGTCTGAGATTTTGCAACTGCCATATCTGTTATGGCAGATAGTTATAAAAAGGTATACATTTGGATGAATAATCCCAAGAACAAATCATCTATGTACAAATTAAGAATTTTTCAAGGCATATCTAGTACAATCTATGTAAAGAAGACCAAAGGGCTAAAAGTAAGCAGTTAAGTATGAGAACTAGTGGGATTATATCACAAGTCAAAACGGATTATGGTTTTATTCCAAATATGACATGAGATCCTTGGGTTTTAAATAAGAGACTGACACTATAAATAACATTTCTAAATTTCTAAATTATTTTTTTCTATTGTGAAGAGAAAAAAATATTAAGTTACAAAATGGAAAAGTATTTAAGAGGCTATGGTAAGTATCCAAGTGAGAAGTAAGGATGGTTTGGTCTGGATGGCCTTACTACAGACTTAAAAAAAGTGAATGGGTTTTGTTTAAACTTTAGAAGTATAATCAATAATATTTGCTTTTGGACTGAATGTCCATCTATGCCCTAGATTTTTGGCTTGGCCAACTGGTTGGAGATGTCTAAAGAAAGATCTAGTTGAGAATGGGAAAGAGCTTAAACATTCTGTTTGTCACACAACTTTTAGATGCTTCTTGGTCATGCATATGAGGATGCCAATGAGACTGCTGGATAACAGTATCTTAAGCTGAGGAGAGGACAGGGCTACAGAGACATATTTAAGATTTACTGACATGTGTAGTAACTGATGAGAGAAGTGAATGAGGTCATGGATGGGGAGTATGTAGGTAGTGAAAAGGTTCAAGCCCAGGAGTCATTTCAACACATAGAAGTCAAGCCAGCCAAAGATCTTGAAAGGACTATCCAGTGAGTCAGGAAGAACATTTCTTAAAAAACAAGAGAAAATGAGTTTTTAGAAAGAGGGCATGGTCGACAAGCCTAAATGCTTCTCAGAGGCTAAGAATGACAAAATCAAAGAGGTTACCATCAGAACTGACAGGATAGAGATTAATGGTATTTTTTACAATCATGATTTCTTCAGTTTTTGGTCCTCAGGCAATGAAGTGGGTTAGGGAGAGAATGCCATGTGAGGAAGTATGAGCTGCAATGGTAAACTGATCCCTTTAAAAGTGTTGGCATGAAAGATACTAGGAAAGTGGTCGCTGGTGGCAGAGTGATGACACAAATGTATGTAGGTTTTTATATTTTTTGGGTGAGTATTCTAAAGCATGTTTGTATGCTGAAGAGAATGAGGGCAAACGTATAAATTGTGGGAGAAATACCCTGGAGAGTGTAAAATTGTCAGAGCTTAGTTATAAAGGAAGTAAGATGGATGGTTTCCGGAGTGCAAATAAGGGGTTTGACTTTTGATGGGAACAGGACACTTAGTCCTGTAATAGGAGGAAAGAACAAAATTGCACATGATTTGATCAAATAAGAGTGACCTGAAGAGATATTTCTATAGTTGCTACTACCCAGATTCAGGAAGCTTCTCTGGGTCCTCCCTTTATGAAGCCTAGTTCCTCAGCACTTACTTTGAATCTGTGAATTACCCTATATCCTGCCAATAAATTCCGTTTTACACAAGTTAACTACAGTAATTTTCTTTGACTTAGTACAGAAAACCTTAAATGATAAAATAAATCAGTGCTATGTGAAGAAAGCAGTCTTCATGAAAATTTGGGAAACATTAAGTAGAAAGATCTCTCTATCCAAGCTTCCCTGTGTAGTGGCAGAGATTCCAGCAACAGAGGATATTCATCACGGCCTTAAAGACTATGTGGTTTCAGAGAGCTTATCACTGGTGTGCTCTGTAAGAGACAGTGTCAGGTGACTAGATGTGAAGTAGTGAACTAGTTCTCTCCTCCCTCTCTCTATTTCAATAAGTAAGAAATAGTCAACAGCCTATACTTGGTCTCTCCTGACAACAACAAATGGTATTTTGCATAGAAAAACATTTTCTACAATCATGGTTGATGTTTCAAAGTAGGAATGTAAAGGAGGTGGATTTATCTAGGGCACTGATTTTCCCATTCCTTTAGCTATGGAACTGACTCAGTGAATGCAAACATGCAAAAGTACATTCTGTAAAATTAATGCCTGAAATTTTGGTTTTGCTTGAATTAAGAATGGGTATTGGGTACCTGGGTGGCTCCATCGGTTAAATGTCTGACCGTGGATTTTGGCTTAGGTCATGATCTCACGGTTTTGGGGTATCAAGCCCCACGTCTGGCTCTGTGCTGACAGCATGGAACCTGCTTGGGATTCTCTGTCTCTTACCTTCCCCTTTGTGTGCATGCATGTTCTCTCCCTCTCCTCCCTCCCTCTCCCTCTCCTGCTCCCTCTCCCTTTCCCTCCCTCCCTCTCTCTCACTCTCTCTCTCAAAATTAAAGGAAACCAAAAAAGAAAAAAAAAAAGAAAAAAGAAAGAAAGAAAGAAAGAAAGGGAGGAAGGAAAAGAAAGGGCATCCAAAAGCCCAGTGTAGTCAACCCTCTCTCTCAGTCCTGCCCATAGTTCTCATAAACTTAGGGCTCTACTGTAGAACACAGTTTGGAAAATTACAGATCTATGTAGTAAAAGAAATGAATCCGTTATTTATCTGTATGTCTATTATCTATCTATATTTATTATTTCACAAATTCTAATATTGTAATATACAAGTGAATATATTGTTATGAGTGAACTCTTTAATCATTTCAATACAAATAACAACTGAAAGTACTTAATATTTTGCTTTAAATTTAGCTATAGACTATAATTTGAATGGTTTAAATACACATTCAGACCTTAAATTAACTAGTACCCATCAGTTCAGCAAATTATATTGATCATTGCATATTAATTGCATTGTTTTTAATTTTATTATTTGTATAATTTTTCTTTTGTGATGATGAAAAGTAGCAGTGTCCAGACAAATGTGTGGGTGATATTACTGGGCTAACTCTCACCTCGGTGATGAATAAAATTGATTTGAGTCTGTCCCTCCTTCCTCTTTGACTGTTCAGTGTATGTAGTTCAAGTTATGTGCTCATTCAGAGAGTGAGTTTCTCAGATAGGAAAGGGAATTATTCAGCAAGCATATATGAACTCCGACCTCTGAAATTATTTTTTTTTACAGTTGAAGATGAATGTATTTGCATCCTAAGAGAAACATTTATGTTAGCATGAACACTTATTACACCATTATTTTTTTCAAAAGAGACTTTGGAAGTTAAAGGGGTTAAGAATTACATTCTTTAAAAAATAATTAGCTATGGCATTTATTTAAAAAAGAGCTAAATCAACATGCCCACTCTTATACACAGAACCATTCATCAGAGAACAGATGGTCCCCTAAAAGTGAAACTAAACACTTCTCGAAACATGACAATCCATTTATCTTAATGTGAACATCCTCTAGCAGATATCAAAAAACAACCGAGGCAGATTTACAACTTTCAGAGTGCATTACACATGCAATGGAAATCCAAGAAAGAATGTTTGCATTTAATAATCTGATTCATATTGGTAAATGGCACATGCAAATGTATAGCAAAACAGTGCTTAAATATTTTGATTATATTGAAAACTGCATTGCTAGAAAAGATAACATTTATCATCAATATTTCTTTAAGCTTCCTATTTTGTTGTGCGGAAAAAATTATCTGAAATTCTTTTCCGAATTTCTCTATCTGCCTAGATATTTGAAATCTGGGTATCTTTTGTTGGGCTGAATACATTAAATTGAATAATAAATGCATACATATTCTGTTTTATCATTTTAATTTGCGCATTTATCTCTCATTTATTCAGCAAGCAGTGATTGGGTAACTGCAATGAATCGTACCAGGAAATGGAAGTAAAACAATTTATCAGTGATGTCTATTTCTACCCTTAATGATCTAATATTATAGGAGGGAGAGACAGATCTGTAAACATGTCATTATAATAAAGTGAAATCAGAGTTTAAAATGTAGTGGTGAGGGGCGCCTGGGTGGCTTAGTCGGTTAAGCGTCCGACTTTCGCTTAGGTCATGATCTCGCGGTTCGTGGGTTCGAGCCCTGCGCCAGGCTCTGTGCTGACTGCCAGCTCAGAGCCTGGAGCCTATTTCAGAGTCTGTATCTCCCTCTCTCTCTGACCCTCCCCTGCTCATGCTCTCTCTCTCTCTCTCTCCTACAAATAAATAAAAATATTTAAAAAAAAATAAAAATAAAAAAAATAAAATGCAGTGGTGAAATATATGTTGGAAATATTAAGTAATGTTGTTTCTTGTCATATTTCCAGTTCTTCCTTTCTACTTTCCATTCCCACCCTCCCTTGCTCTTTCCTCATCCCATAAACTGGTCTTATCCTGACTCTTGACATTTAAAATTATAGGTTCTGAAGCAAAGGAAAAAGAGTAAGGAGTTTGCAAAGACTAGGAGCAACCCAGTAAAGAAGAGCAGTGTCTATCTAGAGAAAGATTCTCTGCATTGAGGGGAAGAAGAACCAAGCTGGAAGAGAAATGACAAAATTAGAAAGTAATGGGTCCTTATGAACGTATTCTCTTCTCAGTCTCTATGAGGGTTGCTGGTCTATTGGAATGAGAACAGAGTTAAAGGTATTGTCTTGATACATTCATGAGATCTGAGAGTCAAGGGAAACTATACCACACCTTGTGCCTTGCCCAGATTGAGCCCTAGGAATATGTGCGAGTCCCAGCTAGGCAATAACTCTGTGTTGTGCTAGGCAGACAGGGCAGGCAGACTCTTATGAATTCTCTATATAGGCAGGTGACACTGTAGCAGTATTCTTTCATTTATTCATTCATTCACTCATTTATTCATTTTTGCATTCTTTCAATAAATGCTCCAGGAAATCTTGGAAGGTAGGGTATATGCATTGTGGTAGGCATAATTCTAAAACTACCCCGATGACTTTTAACCTTATATAATCCCCTTCACTGTGAAAGTGGCATTATGCATATAATTATATACATTACGTGGGAAAAGTCAGATTATCTGAGTGGCTCCAAACCTAATTGCATGAGGGCTTAAAAACAGGGTTTTATTCAGTTGGTAGCAGAGGCAGAAGCCAGAGGGCTTCTAAGCATGAGAAGGATTTGCCATACCTTTGCTACCATGGTAAGGAATGTGAACAAGGAACATGGGCGGTCTCTTGAATCTGTGAATGGCTTCTGCTGACAGCCAGTCCTATGACTGCAAGGAACTGAATTTTGCCAACTATCTGAATGAGCTTGGAAGCACATTTCCCCCTGAGCCTCCAGATAATAGTCCAGTTTGGTTCACTGATACTTTGATATTGATTTTGTAAGACTATATGCAAAGAACCCAGCCAAGTCCACAAAACTGTGAAATAATAAATGGTGTTTTAAAGTCACTAAAATTGTAATAATTGTGGTAAATTGTTACATAGCAATAGAAAACATATACAAAACCAAATGTGAATAGTGGAGAGAAAAACCCCTACCACATGGAACATAAAATCTAGTGGGGAGATATAGGTAATACAGAAACACAGAAATTCTTAGATAAATGTACATTATGGTAAGTGGAAGAGTATGTGGAGCGATGTTGTCATCTAGAGAGTTGACTAATGCGCCCCACATTGAGATCGTGATATTTAAGTTAAACATTTCAGGAGGTGAGAAAATTGGCCCTTTAGGTATATAGGGTAGGTGAAGTCTGGAAATGGGACAGTGTAAATTCAAAAGTTCTAAAATGGAATATGTTTGAAGACTAACAAGAAGTGCAGTGTGGCTGGAGTAAAGTGGACAGGGAGGAAATCAGGAGTTGAAATCAGAGAAGCAAAGGACGTTAGATCATGCTGGGCTTTGGAGACCATTGTCTGAATACTGACTTTTCCTCTGAGTGAAGTGGGGATCCAAGTAGGATTTTGAACAGAGGCTGACATAATGTGACTTTCTATTCAGAGATAAGTCCCACTACTAAGGGAGCAGCAGAACGAGTATGATAGAAACATGGAAGGAACAGCTGTTAGGCTTGACACTATCTTCTATATGGAAACAAGAAAAAACTCACAGCGAATCTATATACACCTGTGGCACAGGACTACATACAATTGTAAAGTTCTCCAAAAATGTCTTTGAGGAGAGATACTCATGTGAATGTAGACTCTTGAGAAGGAAGGGTTTTGTTTTGTATTTGGCCTGTTTCTTAATTACAGTATTACTGGAGCATAAATACAGTTCTACTCCATAATTAGTTGTTGAATGAATGAAGACATATATGAATAAATCAGTGATCCTTGAAAACCTCTCATTTTCTCACTTTGCCTTCCAAACTGGAAGACGTTGGGGTGTGTGACAATAGATTGAATGTGTGTTTCTGCCACATTGACATGAATATACATTTGACTCTTTATTCACTTTTAAGTTCCCATTATTGTCGGAAACCGTTAAAGTCTCTTGAGGATAAGGACAATATATTGTTTATGATTATAGCTTCAGAGGTCAGCAGACCACAATGAAACCATCTAGTTAGTCTTTTGTACACTATTCCCAGGTACTATTGGCACAAATATGTTCATGAGGCCCCTCTTAACAAACAAATACTGGTGCTGTGGTACACTGGAAGCAAAAAACAAAAGTAAGCTTAGTAAGTGAAGAGGTTTGGTCCTCAGTCACAGCTGTAACCACAGAGCCTGGAATGACACAAAAAAGAATACACAAAATGTATACTCAAAGAATGGGGAATGGGAAGTGGAGAGAAATGATTAGATGAGCAAAAAGATAAGTAGAAAAGAATCAGAAAAAAATTGAATTTTAGTTTCCACTCACTATCAGGAAGTTACATTTTAATTAAGAAGTTTGAAACTCCAGTTTTTTGGCTGGATGATTTTTTTTAAAGTGACTGAGAGAGAGAGAGAGAGAGAGAGAGAGAGAGAGAGAAATGAATGGGGGAGGTACACAGAGAGAGGAAGAGAGAGAGAATCCCAAGCAGGCTTCATGCTGTCAGCACGGGGCCCAATGTAGGTCGCTAACCCATGAACCCTGAGATCATGACCTAAGCTGATATCAAAGAGCAGGGGACTTAACTGATTGACTCACCCAGACACTCCTGGTTGGTTGATTTTTAACATTTGTTCTAGGCCCAGAAAAGGAAGCAAACTGCGCCAGTCTAGTAAATTAGTGAGTTTATTCCATTCAACAAGTAGAATTTGCTAATATGCAACATATTACTTCATTAACGTCTTTGGGTTCTTAGTAATATTCTGAGTAAATTTAGGCTTTTTTTTTTATAAGAAAAAAATCAAGAATACTAGATAGAGAAGGCAATCTGAGGAATAGGCAATACGGGGGAAAACCTATATGCAAGAAGGTGATTCTTTTATGAAATGTGTTGATAAAAGGAAAGTTGGGAACTTTAAGATAAATTTTATGTTTACGGAGTCCCTGAAAAAATACTGATGATGCATTTTCTCTCTCTCCCTTGATCTCCATGTACCACCAGCATTATACCTACTACTGTCTCCACATGTTAGTCATCTTTCTAGAAGCAAATCTAATTAGATCAACACTCAGCTAATAAAAATGTGATGCTTCTTGCTGCCATAATATTACATCTAAATTCCTTACAAGTAAATATAAGATGTATGCCATTTAGCTTTCATTTTCAGACTCAGTTGATGCCATTGGCAGTCCCTCATCATACACACAGAATTTCTATGCTTTAGCCACAGACAGTCTAATAATAAATCTTTGTCTTTGCACATTATGTCGTCTCTTCCTGAAATGGCCCCTTTCATTCTTCTCCTTAAGGATGTCCAATTTATCATTCAAAATCAAGCTAAGACTCACTTTCTCCAGGATACCTTCTCCTACCATTATGTTCTGATGGCCCTATGGTAGCAGAAATTGCTCAGGGCTCCCAATAGCCATTGTGTCTTTCTTCCCTTTGGCAATTCAACTCAAAGATGTATCACGTGGCCATATGACTAGCTTCTGCCCAATGGGATTTGAAGAGAATTTCCATGAGCAACTTCTGGATCTTATCCTGAAAGGGTTGTTATTTGACCTCTACTTTCTTTTTTTCCCTTCTTGTAAGTTGGAGCATGGAAGGAGCACCCTAAGGAATGACAAGGTAACAAGATAGATGGAATCTGTGTTTCTGGTTCCCTTTGTGGAGTTTAGAAGCCCGACACTTAATTGATTGCCTTTCAGTGAGCACTTTTGTGCGAAAGAAAAATAAATCTGTCTTTCACAGTTTAGACCTATTTAGTCCGTATCAAATGGCTAGACCAATGTCCTAACTAATGCGATGTGTTGTTGCTAGCTTTACATGCCTAATCACATCAGTGTAATTATCAGTCAGCCACAGACTTTTGTTTGGTTTTGTTTTGTTTTCAGAGTATTTTTGTTATGTAAGGAAAAAAAAGAGGGAAAATTGATTTTAAAAATAAGGTGATATTTCACAGAATCCCAGGGAATTACAGTTGACCCTTAAACAACACAGGGTTGAACGGTGCAAATCCACTTAATATCCTGATGTTTTTGATAAATGCAATAAGGTACTGTAAAGATATTTCCTCCCCTTTAAGATTTTCTTAACACTTTCTTTAACTACTTTATTATAAGAATACACTATATAATTCATATAATGTACAAACTATGTATTGATTGACTATTTATGTTATTGGTAAGGATTCCAGTCAACAGTAGATTGTTCATAGTTAAGGTTTTAGGGAATCAAAATTTATTCATGGATTTTCAACCGCTCAGAAAGTGAGCACTCCTAGTTTCTGTGTTGTTCAAGGGTCAAAAGTACATCAAGGCCTCAATGAAATCTAGGAAAAGGAATTGGAAGGACGCCAGAAAGCAAGTTGTTCTCTGGAGCTTAATCTCTGTCCTGTGTGTCTTATTCTGCTCTCTCTGAAGATCTGCTTCATTCTTCGGCCAGGTAATTAAACACTTTTTCCTTCTTCTCAGACATGGGAGAAAGTACCCTCCCCACGTCACTCTAGAACATATTTAAATGTAAGCAAAATGTCAGAACTAGATCCATTAAGTCCTAATTCCAGATTCATTAAAAGAGAATCTCAGTGGTTGAGCTTCGATAAAGTCTTCAACCTTAATGTAATCATAAAGCCAGAGATAGCGTGTGTGTGTGTGTGTGTATGTGTGTGCGTGTGTGCGTGTGTGTGCACACACATGCACATGTATATGCATATAGATATATTGGCAGTGAAAGGAAGTGATTGTGTGAGTGCATACATACTGAGGGGTACTGCTGCTGAATTCATTTAGATTGCTATTGGAGAGGCTTGCCGAGATTTTATTCACTTTGTTATCTTCAGAGTCTAGTGCACTGCCTGTTAAAATAAATGTTTGCTGAATGGAGAGGGAATGAATGGAGTCCAAAGAGAGCACACTTCTGTACAGCAGCCAGAAATAGGTTTCATTATTTGGAGTGTAGACATGAAAACTTCTTGTCTTTTAGAAAGGAAGTGAAATCCAGACAGTGTAAAACTCAAAGAAATTTTCTAGGAGCAAATTTATCACTGACAGTTCTTTACAGGTAACTATAAAACACAGACAGAATTACCCTGGTGTACTGTCATCATCGCATGCAAATCTCAGCTCTCTGTGTATGTCCGTATTATTATTATTATTATTATTTCAAGAATGATTTAAAAACTATGAACTATCTGAAGTTTTTGGTGTGCCAGTTAAAATGGCTCTACTCCATTGCAACAACAAAAAATAATATGAAAAAGTGTTTAACTACATCTATACATGTGATAGTTCATAAAAAATGAATGCTCTTATACCTCTACATTTTTTTTTTCACTTTCTTTGGTCAGTGGAATAAAGACCTGAGTTAACTGAGGTATAAAACCTAATCACCTCATCTAAAAAGCCCTCCTTTATTGCTATAGGTAGGAAGAGACAGAGGATTCATTCTGAGATAAAGACATTCAATCTCACTCATCACACTAGGCATGTCAGAAAAATCACCTCATGGATGAGCATAACAGATTGAGCATATCAGAGAATGATCGACTTGGCAGATGGAAAGTTGTAGGTTATGTCAGAGCAATCCTGGATGGTGCAAAATAACAAAACCATGCATCTATACGTTCTATATCCAATAGGGATAATCATCACAGGGTTAATCCTTTAGACATTTTGAGATGATTGTATACTTTCAGTGACACCCATAGTAATATCCTCTATTCCAACTCTAGCACATAAGTGTAATATGGTAAACCTTATGGAAAAAAATATAAAGATATATTACTTATTAACACCCCAGACCATTTACTTTTTAATTTTAAATATTTTCAAAGTTGTCATTAAGTTTCCATAACTGTGTAAATAACTCCTATTTATCCTTTAGTAGTATTCCCACAACATCAAGATTATATCATGTATATATATATATGGTCTTTCCTCTATCTTTCTATTGGTTTTAGGACTATTTATGAGTTTTAGAACTGATGCCCATCACTGCAAACTATATTGGTATTCATCCAAGGAAACCAAGAAGACTCTGCTACATAACAGCAATCCTACTATCAAACTAAAAAGTTAGCACTGACACGTCATTATTGTTAAATATTCATACTCTATTTAGAATTCACCAGTTGTTCCAGTTACATCCTTTACAACAAAAGGGTCTAGCTCATAATCACACATTTCATTTAGTTGACCCTCAAGATGATGTCTCTTTATCATCTTCTATATGGAAGGGTTCCTCAGTCTTTCATTGCCTTTCAGGACCATCACAATGGTGAAGAATATGCCTCAGTTTGGGTTTACCTGATGTTTTCTTCACAATTAGATTTAGATGTTCACATTTGACAGAAATAATCCTGAAGGGAGGCTGTGTTTCTCTCTGTGTAATATATCAGGGCATATGATATCTCTCTTTGTTCTATTATTGGTAATGGTAACTTTGATCCCTTGGGTAAGGCCGTGTCTGCCAGGATTCTTCATCATAAAATTACATTTTTTGTTTGTAATAAATCGAGACTTTGTGTGGCACACACTGAGACTATGTAAATACTCTGTTACAACTCATATTTCCATCTCTAACCTTGGCATCCATTCATAACTCTTATTTTGAAATTATTATTACCCTGACTTTTTTGAACAAGTTAAAATAAATTTCTTGGCATTTATTTATCCATTCAAAAATATATATCAAGAACCTATTATTATGTGCCAGCACTAGGCAAAGTTCTAAGGATACCCTATCAGTGAGGAAAACAGCCATTGTTAAGTATTATGAGGATATAGGATTTATTGTTAGAATATGGAATTTATTATAGGAAATAGGCCTTAAACAATTGTCTTCAAAAAACATTCTGTGGAAATAAAATTCTAGAAGGAGATAGTAGGAGGATCAGAGAAAAAGTCACTAACCTCTTCACCTGGAGATTTACAGCAGAGGGCTAAGTCAGAGCTTGCAAGTAAATACTGAGGTGTTGAAGTACAATCATGGAAGAAGAACTTGTGGAAAGCCCATAGAATCTTTCTGGAATCTTCTACTTCATTTATGTAGGTACATCTGTGGTTCTCAGCCATAGCCATTGATGGAACATAATCCAGCTTAGATACCAGGGGTGGGGGCGGGGGGGTAGAATACCCAGTTCTTGCTTTCTGTGACCTATAAGTTTATTGCGGAAGAATGATACTGAAGAATTAATGACAGACAAATTTAAAGCTCTGAGAAGTGCTAGACAGAGTTACATAGTACTGTAAGTTAAAGAGGTTAATAATGCAGCCTCCTGAGGTAATGGTACTTGAGTGATGATTTGATGAAAATTAGGTCTTCCTCCTGAAATTTCTTCTC
Organism: Proteles cristata cristata; assembly: GCA_017311185.1. Taxonomy (NCBI): domain Eukaryota; kingdom Metazoa; phylum Chordata; class Mammalia; order Carnivora; family Hyaenidae; genus Proteles; species Proteles cristata. The sequence goes on from JAESUZ010002153.1 coordinate 685,657, forward strand.
TAATGTGAGCTTGTCAGTCTCTAATCAAAAGGTAGAGTCTAATTCCCCTCCCTTTCCTTGAGTTTGGTCTGGTCTTCCTGAATCCCTTGTATTAAGTAGAATGGAGCACCATTGACCGTGCAAGGCTTCCAAGCGTAGCCCAAAATGACCATACATCTTCATCCTTGCTCCCTTGAAATGTTTGCTCTCCAGCTGCTTCCTCTCAGAAACCAAGCCCTCACATATAGTTGATCTCTTTGATAACCCCAACTGAACTCAGGCTTCATGCTAGCTCCGAGGAGTAAAGGAACTATTTTGGATATGTTTCATTCTGCTCTAGTTGTTTTAGCCCCCAGACACTCAGGCCTCCCCCGTCACTTAAATCATCAGCCCTTCTCCACCATTTGAGGATGGTGTCCTCATGTGACCAATCAGGACAAATAAAACTAATTTATGATTAGTTTTGAGTCTTCCAAGCCCTAGCTACAGACATCTTTGAGCAGAGAAAAACCAGCCCCATAGAGTCCCCAGCTAAGTTTTGGAGACATACATTTTATTAAATATCATACAATTTTCACAAAAGTGTTCTTATTTTATGGCATTAAGTTTTGGAGTGTTTGGTTATGCAGCCATAGGAACAGGGAAAAATAAGTTATGAGATGATTTTAGCAGCCCAGTTTAAAATGTATTTTATCTTCTACTTAGCTAATGTTAGTAGAGATGAAGAGAGGCTAAGGTTCCAGAGATATTTATAGGTTAAAAACATTTTTTAAAAGTTAGTGAGGGGCGCCTGGGTGGCTTAGTCGGTTAAGCGTCCGACTTTCGCTTAGGTCATGATCTCACGATGGTGAGTTCGAGCCCCGCGTCGGGCTCTGTGCTGACTGCCAGCTCAGAGCCTGGAGCCTGTTTCAGTCTGTGACTCCCTCTCTCTCTGACCCTCCCCTGCTAACGCTGTCTCTCTCTCTCTCTCCTAAAAATAAATAAAACATTTAAAAAAAAAAGTTAGTGATAGTTTGAAGGATGTTGGGTAGTAAAGCAGATAAAAATGTCATGTTTTCTAATTGTACAACTCAATGGATAATGTTGACTTTTGATGAGTTACCATTTATTAATGTCTAGTTCCCTTTTGCTGGGAACATGGAAGACTGCACTCCAACTTCTTGATAGTTAAGTGACATTACTTGCCTAATTCTGGCCAATAAGTTGTGAATAATAACTAATTGTGATCAAGGTAATGAAAATCCTCTTCACACATTTCCCACTTTCTTCTTTGGAAGTGAGAAAAGATGTGGCTAGAATTACTGAGTCATAGCATGGATGACAACCTTGCAGAGTTACCCAAAATATAAAGGACTTTGTGTAAACAAGAGATTCATTTTATGCATTAAGCCACTGAGTCTATGAGGTTGTTTATCATCATAAATTAGTTTTATTTGTCCTGATTGGTCACATGGGGACTATTGAAGGACGACTTTGTTGCCATATGAAGTTGGTTAGAATAATGTTCTTTTGTTTTGTTTTCCTTTGTTTAATTAAATGGAAGTCATATCAGGATTTTTAAATGTTTTTAATGTTTATATTTATTTCTGAGAGAGAGAGAGAGAGAGAGAGAGCTGGGGAGGATCAGAGAGAGAGGGAGGCACAGAATCTGAAACAGGCTCCAGACTCTGAGCTGTCAGCACAGAGCCTGACTCGGGGCTCAAACCCACAAACCGTGAGATCATGACATGAGCTGAAGTTGGGTGCTTAACCGACTGAGCCACCCAGGCGCCCCAAGTCACATCATTTTTACGACCATTTACAAAGTATGTAGCAGCTACTTAATTTGGAGATTTAGTCACATGTTTCTTTCACAATACTTAATGAAATGTCACTTTACATACTCAAAATATATTCCAGGCATGATCTAGGTGACTTGGGAAATGGGATAAACATAGCTATAGACACATAGATATTAGCCTGAAACAACATAAAATTTACATAAAGTGTAATGATATTAATACATGAACCTACTAACAAAAATATGAGGTAGAAAATGATAAGTCATAAAAAAAACCTGTTCAAATATAATGTTACAATTGGTCAAAGAAGCCTAGATGTTCTGGGAGTGTAATTGTCTACAAAAATACACACAAAATAGTCCATCAAGCCTGAAGCAATAGGAAAATAATTGGACATGGATCTTTCATGCAGAGTTATGGTGTGACCATGGCACAGGAAGCAAACATTATATTCAGGTGACAAAAGATAATGCAGTTGGTCTAAAATCAAAACATACATAATAGAGTAGAAAATAATAAGGCCAGAAAATTTGGGTGGGTATTAGATTGCAAAGGACATAAAGATAGAAACATACATTGAGATTTTATTTTGTTAGAAAAGGGGGAAACTAGGGATATATTTGAGCAGAGGAATTGTGTATAAAAATAGTATTTGAGGGAAAAGACTTAAAAATTATATTAGAGCAGTATTCAAAAGAAGAGGCATTGAGAACCTGAAGAGAATAGAAGCAATGTGAATGAAGAAAAACAAGACATGGGCAAACTTTTAACTGGAATCTAGTTAGATAACAATAATAATTATTTTATATTTACATTTATAAACCCTTACTATATATCACCAATTAGTATTCTAGGTGTCCCCTATATCTATCACCTATCTATCTACCTACCTACCTACCTACCTACATATCATCTATACATTTATCATCTCTCTATCATCTATCTAGTCTATTTATCTATCCATCTTTCTGTCCTTGTATTTATTATTTTATGTACTTATTCATCCATCATCTAGATACTGTCTATTTAAACTTATTTAGCTCTTGTAATTATCTTAGAGATTAGTTTTATGTAGTGTACAAGAAAGAAAGAGATCAATAGAGAATGAAAAACTTAAACTTGAGTGAGGGAAACAACTCTGAATTGTAAACAGAGACACATTATGAGAAAAGTTGTAAGGAAAATATGCTCCATTTAGTATTTGACATATTTTCTTTGAAGATCAGTTTCAATTAGATAGATAGATAAATAGATAGATAGATAGATAGATAGATAGATAGATCTATAGATCTATAGATAGATACATCAATAATGCGTGCAAATCTCTAAATTTTAAAATCCCAGATTTTAATTTTTATCAGATACAAGATTGATGGCAAGTTGTACATGTAGATGAGTGAATCAATAAACTTTTGCTATTCACAATCCACTCCAAAACAGTAGCTTTAAGAAACAAACATTTGTTATTCCTCATTGTTGTCTCAGTTAGTTGTGTTGAATACTTTGAAATGGCCTTATTTACAAGTCTCCATACCGTACCCTTATGATGTCTGGGAAGCTTGGATGGCTGGTTCCTAGACCCCCATTCCCCCCACTGCAGGCGGCTACCTTATCACGTCCACATGGTAGCAAAAATGTTCCCAGCAGCAAAAGTTGTTGAACTCTGCTGAACAAGCACTCTTCAAGCCTCTGCATGAGTTACACTGATTCTGCTCCACTGGACATATAAGTGAATTAGCCAAACACAGAATCAAGAAGTAGAGACATAGACTCTCCATCTTAATGGGGGAGGCACCATTCTAACATTGCAATAGTACATACATATACTGAGGCATTAAAAAAATGGTAGTGACTACTGTACTGTACCACAGGTGGGGCTAACACTTCCAACATTAGGAATACAAATTCATGGGACACCTGGGTGACTTAGTTCATTAAGTGTCAGACTATCGATTTTGGCTCAGGTTGTGATCTCATAGTCGTGCTATTGAGCCCTGTGTGGAGCCTGCTTAAGATTCTTTCCCTCTCCCCTTCCACATCTCTCCTCCATTCACATTCTGTCTCTCCTCTCTCTTTCTAAAATAAATAAATAAATAAATTATAATCATAAGTATTATATTTTAATGTGTAAATGTGGCGCATTAGGGTGATGATGACAATGATTATTAACATTCTTTACAAAGCAGGCATTTTTGCCTAATTCATTGTTTTCTTCTGTTGCCTTATGAGGCTGACATTGTTCACCTGTAGCAGAAAAGTAAAAGACACCAGAATGTTTTCAACACTCTCCACCTGCTTTCTGTTCTGTATTCTTGTGATAGGGTGAATGGATCTATAGAGTTGGGTTACTTGATGTACATGTGCTATTCTCTTCTCATATCAAAGAATACATTATTCTGAGAGAAACAACATAGTTATTTGTCTTCATATCCATCTCATAAAAAGACAATTTAATGTACAATATAACTGGAAATCACTGTACTGCAGAAAGTTGATTTAATCACTCTATGCAGAAAATTCACATTTGTTAGTTGACCTGAGAGCTTCAATACTATTTGTGAACTGTTTCTATTTTTTTTAATGTTGCCACATTGCTGACAGAAATACTTGTCATGAAGGTGGTTCTAGATGGGAATTTATGTGTTTTTATCTTCAGAGTGTTATACAAAATGTGTCCTGTTTATAGAAAGCAGCATGGTGTATGGGAAAGGCCTAGGATTCAGATGAGTTAAACTCTAATTCCAGGGTAATCATTTACTAACTTTGTGACTTGGAATAAATCAGTTAAAGTCTTTAGGTCTTACTTGTGTTTCAAAAAAAGTACAGAAGATTAAAATATTTAAAAATAGATGAAACAGAGGTATGTGAGTGGCTCAGTTGATTAACCATCTGACTCTTGATCTCAGCTCAGCTCTTGATCTCAGGGTCATGAGTTCAAGCTCTGCATTGGACTCCATGCTGGGTGTGAAGCCTACTAAAAATATTAGATAAAAAAATTAAAATTTCTGTATCATAAAGGTTGAAGATACTATAGGGCTTTGTAAACTTGAAACCACGACATTAATGTCAATTTGTTCCTGAGTAGGGCTATCTGGTGTTTTATATCATAGAACAAAAATGTCAACCTATTTCTTCCCAAGCTCATTATTATTAAAATAATAGAAAATGATAAGTGATTTTGAATTAGACTAAAATTATATTTAATATACTTATTGATAGGCCAAATCTTTATGCACTGAATCAAAAACATCTTTTAATGCTTTCATAAAGAATAAAGCTTTTTGAGTGACACAATACCACAAAACTTTTAAATGTGGAAATGAAAAGAAGGTACTATAGGCCATCAAAACATTGTGAAGATAATTCTGAAGTCAAGATGAAGTAGCTTTTTAGGCATTAATAACTTTCATGAAAGTTATGAAATTTTAAAATTCCATACTTCAATGAATAGAGAAAGTCAACTAAACATGTTGCAATGTTTTTGGTAGTATGCGTTTTGTGCCACAGTAATCAAAATGTATACACTATATGGGGCGCTTAGATTGCTCAGTAGGTGCAGTGTCTGACTCTGGCTCAGGTCGTGATCTCTCAGTTTGTGAGTTCAAGCACTGCCTTGGGCTCTTCTGTCAGTGCGGAGCCTGCTTTGGATCCTCTGTCTCCCTCTTTCTCTGCACTTCCCCTGCTGGCACTCTCTTTCTCAAAAATAAATAAACATAAAAAAAATATCTAGGCTTCAAAATTATACTTTTCTTTGTATCTGTGAAGATACGTTAACAAACCAGTTTAAAACCTGTGCATACTCTTCTTGAATTAGTGTTAAAACATATTTGTGAATAATATCACCGAGTTCATAATCAAAAGTGAGTATAGAAGGTCTTTTTGACAAGTGAAATGTGGGTTTTATATGACCCTATGATTTTGGAGACAGACATTAGAAACAGAAAGTTCTCCTATTTGGGATGTGAAGTTCTATAGAAAATATTTAAAGGAACAGGTACTTTCCCGGGGATTGAAAAGTTAACAGTGTTTCACCAGGGAAGAAGGAATGGCACTCGAAACAGAGAGAATGGAATACATAAAGCCATAGGACCACATGAATTATTTCAAGAAGCTGAAAAACTCTGCCTCAGTCCAAGCATTGCATACGGTTGGCATTTTATGACCAGTCATCCATCTGCATCTGCATCTGCATCTCCAACATCCTCCCCCACAGTTCATGCTCCATTTTACAACCTACCTGCTTCCTAAACCATGATCTGATCATTTCACTCCTCTGCATAGGTCTTTGATGCCTCCTCACTCCTCACTCAAGTTCTTTTCTGTTTTGTTTTGTATTAGATTCTTAATCCTTCACAAAGGAGCCTTAGTTTACCTTTTTGATCTGCCCTCATTCTAGAAAGATCTATGAAAATTTTAGATGAAACATGACCTAAATTATCCTCTAACCTGTTACTCTATACAGAGTCGTTAACTTTTCCTAGACCACAATTCCATTGTTTGATCTTTAAGACTGTCTGAAGACATCTTAGCCTGTTCAGAATTCTGACCTTGATTAAATATTTAACTTTGTCCACAGACTTTAGCCTTCATTCCTGACCTCTGACCTTGATATCAGATCCTTTATCCCTTGTTTAAAAAAAAAGGTCAATATTCTATGCACACTGTATTAGATTTCTATTGCATGGCAGAGTGTGATGAAATAAGTGGCTTAAAGCAATACACATTTAACTCCTAGTTTCTGTGGGACAGTGAGTCTGGACATGGATTAGTTGGGTCTTCTGTGAGGCTACAATCAGTTTTGGCCAAAGGTAGATCGTCATCTGGAGACTCAATCGGAAATGGATCTGTTTCCAAGTTCACTCAAATTATTGATCGAATTCTTTTTTTTTTCTCTTTTTTTTTTTTTTTTTGCAGTTTTGGGACTGTAGCTTGCTTCTTCACAGCCACTGAGGGAAAGAGAGCCACTGCAGGGCCGTATGTTAGCAAGATGGAGTCTTTTATAACATAACATAACATAACATAACATAACATAACATAACATAACATAACACATAACATAACATAATCAGAGGAGTGATATCCTCTCATCTTTGCCATATTCTATTAGATGCCACAAGGCCCACACTCACTCTTGGAGAGGGGATTATACAAGGATATGGATATCAGAAGGCAGAAATCATAGGAGCACCTTAGGGTCTATCTTCCACACATATGCATCTGGTTTTCCATCATTTAAATGTAGTTCAGGGTCATCTGGGTGGCTCAGTCAGTTGAGTGTCCGACTTTGGCTCAGGTCATGATCTCATGGTTCAGTGGGTTCGAGCCCCGCTTTGGGCTCTGTGCTGACAGCTAGCTCAGAGCCTGGAGCCTGTTTGAGACTCTGTATCTTTCTCTCTCTCTACCCCTCCCCTGCTCTCTCTCTCTCTCTTCTCTCTCTCTCTCTCTTAGAAATAAATTAAACATTAAAAAAATTTAAAATAAATAAATAAATGTAGTTCATACACACAAACCTATACATGCTATGTGTCCCAAAAACTTAAGGCAATTGTGAGGTTTAATAATTCCAGATGTATAAAATACTATAAATGTATAACTACTACAAAATTACAATATTTAACTCTTTCTTGGGGTATCTGGGTGGCTCCGTTGATAAGCATCTAATTTCTGCTCAAGTCATGGTCTTGCAGTTTGTGCCCCGTATCAGGCTCTCTGCTGACAGCTCAAAGCCTGGAGCCTGTTTGGATTCTGTGTGTCCCTCTCTTTCTCCCTCCCCTCTTGCACTCTCTCTCTCTCAAAAACAAATAAACATTAAAAAATCTAGTATTTAATTATTTCTTATACAATTTTGTGAAGATTCGGGTTTGTTTGTTTTTTTAATTTCAATTATGTTTTCACTCAGTGTTCTCTATCTTCAACTGGATTATCTCTCTATCCTCTCATTCTCTCTACACACACATGTTATTTAACAAGCATTGTCTCTAAAATACAATGCATGTGTGTAGTTTAAACAATTTTAAATTGGCCATTAGTACATAATATCCTCAAGTGACTACAGAAGCAAAACAATTCTATTCTTAAAGAAATGTATTTCAATCAAGATTTAAAGGGATTTTAAGATACCATACACTGAAAGAAAATTTTAGATTTCAGAGTCATAAAAACATAAAAACTATGATGTTTAGAATCTATGAAATACAGTAGTAGCTGCAAATGTTGTATGCCATAATACTAAGTTCTATTATCCATGCCAGAAAAGAGCATATATTTTTAGGTTAAGCAACTTATTCAATACCATACAATGCGTAAGGGGCAGAGGAATAATTTAAACCCCAATCTAACCACAAACTATGTCTTCAGAACATGAAAATTGGACTCACAGAATGTCACACAATTTGTGTTATTACAAAATCATCCTTCTATGCCACAGAAAAAATGCTGCACAAATCCAGACACAGATCAAAATAACCTTGCTCAAGTTAAACAGTGATTCACTAAAATGAGCTTGCTTTCCCAAGAATCCCATGACACTTTTCTAAGTACACGCCAGAGTGATAGAAGATTATTGTGTAAAGATTCTTCTCCGCACCCCCACCACCCATATTCACATTACAGGTAAGTAGACCATTATGCTCAAGGACTTTCAAAACCAAAGCTTCCCTTTGTGTTCATAGTTAATGAAACCATAAACCACATTTCAGTTCTAATAGGACAAAGTGAGATTAGTTTAAAACTAGACTTTGCTTGACCCCAGAAACAATGCTTTCTCAATTTGTGTTTGCAGTAAGTCTTTCTCAGGTATGAAAGTGAATAAAAGTGGAAGGATGTATCTTCTACTTAAGCCTGTTGAATCCCACACCCAAGGAGTGATGATTAAACAATACCTGCCTTCTTTCAATCCTTATCTGGACATACCACATCCATGTCCATCTGATGATCTCTTGCCTAGCTGCATCCTCTTCATTATGGCTCTGTCCCTAATGTGAAGCTGCTATCAGTGCTGTCACAGAGGCAATGTTACATCTATCCTTCTGGAGCTACAGAGAGGGTTGCAAAAGCATTCCAGGTCTTTCACCCATGATCACAATTCATAAAGTGGTAGCCTCAGAAATTAGAGGTTTTATCCATTACTTTATAGTCAATGTCTCCTGAAGGAACTTTTTAGAAAAAGCAAACGTAATATGTTTGTAATGATTCTCCTAAACCTAGGGGTTCAGAGGATGCTATTCTATTCCATTCCAGTTATTGTAATGGTGCCTCATAGTTTAAGAGTAACCACCTACATTCTTCAAAGACATCAGTGCTTTGACATTGGGAATGGTGCTGCATCAGTATTCATCTTACTAATGAATTTCATACAGTTATAACGACACCTCACTTCCTTTGCTCCAGGAAGGCAGGGACACAATTTCATAATTTAAATCCTTCAACCTTCTGACTACACTACCCATGTCATCTTGTAAGACATTCTGTAAGATTCTGTCCACCCTCTGTATGTTTCCTAATAAAAAAATATAAAAGCTAGGAATAGTACTAGCAATTAAATTTATGTTCATCTAGTACACTGAGTACCTCCCTTCTTGGGCCCATTAACTCATGGTTCTCTGATCACTGTGCTTTTGTGGTTTTCAAGATGAGAGCTGATTATGAGCTTTGTCTCACTTTTTTTTTTCTTTTTTGAGAGAGAGAGAGAGAAAATGAGAAGGAGCATGAGTCGGGGAGGGGCAGAGCAAAAGGCAGAGAGAGAATCTTAAGCAGGCTCCACACCTGAGGTGGGGCTTAATCTCAGGACCCTGAAATCCTGATCCAAGTGGAAATCAAGAGTCAAAGGTTTAATCCATTGAGCCACCTTGGCGCCCCTCTTCCTCTGACTTTAGATCATTCCAAACTCACACAAAATGCTATTTGATGTGCTTTCTATGCTACTAGCTTCCCCACCAGTCCAGGAACCTTTCTGGACTTTGACCTTCACACAATTATTTTTTATTATTTGTTTTAATGTTTACTTAATTTTGAGGGAGAGAGAGAGATAGAGCATGAGCATGAGCAGGGGGAAGCAGAGAGAGAGGGAGACACAGAATCCAAAGCAGACTCCAGGCTCTGAACTGTCAGCATAGAATCCAAGGGCTCAGACTCTCAAATTATGAGATGTTCTGAACTGAAGTCAGATGTTTAACTGACTGAGCCACCTGGGTGCCCCTAACACAATTTTTAAGTTTTCTCCATGTACACAATCATATTTCTAGATTTCTCCCCAGCAATTTCAGTCAGTGAATTCTGAATATTGCAATAAGTGAGAACTCAATAACCTTTGCTGAATGAATTATTAAATAAATCTTGTATCACAGACATTTAAGAAAACCTGACTATTCTTGGGACGTTCTTCAGTGGAAACATGATGGCAAAAGAGATTTCATTTGATAGCTACATTTGTTGAATTCTACACTATCAACATCACAATCCACTCTGTAATAGTACGTTTTTATCTGGAAAAGTAAAATAATCTTTAAGAGAAAACAAATGTGATAATAATTATCACACTCAAGTATTATCAATGACAGTAGTCTTTTTGGCTGCATGGTATCAGTAGCTTCATCTTTTTTAGGTGAACGTATCTATTTGGTGAGTGTGTATACAAATTCTATACTTTCCCAAGCCCAGAAACTGCATTTTAACAATGAATTGCTATGTAAAAATTTATGTATACCATGTAATCTAATTTGGAACTAATGCATACTTGAGTGTACTCAGTTTATTCAATTTTAAGTGTCATTGGGTTTAGCAATCCGATGTTTGAAAGGTGCATGGTTACTCCAGAATCACTAAGGTGTTTATGTATAATAGCTATGATTTAATCTAAAAATGATGTAAATATAGTAAAAATAGTCCTATTTACAAATAAGAACCTCTGCCTACAGTTTATTTAGGTCAAAGTTGAATGAACAATATGAATATTATTATTTATTTTGTAAACTAGCTGCAGGCTGTAAATTAGTTTCTAAATAATTCACTTCTACATTTCATATTTGGGCAACATTGCTGGGGTATTTTCTTCCTGTGAGTAAGATCCAGTTAACAGGATGTTCATTAATGTTTGTTTATTTTTTTAATAAACAAAGGTGGCAGGAATAACTCAAACAACATTTTACTGAATGCTATTAGGAATATTAAACAATTAATTAAATTGTTTCAATTCAGTGTGCAAATTCAGTGAAACTGTATTAAATAAATATCGGATCTATAGATCAGCCTATTAAACAAATGTTCCTGCTTTATATCAGTCTTACACATCCTGTTCTTATGGGGAAAACTGTTTAAGCAAACGATTGATAAAAGAATAATTATAAAATAAGTAATTCCCTTGCGTACAAGGTAATGAAACAAAACAATTATGCCCACCTTGAAAGTGCACTTACACTATTTTTCAGTTCTTGGAAGAAGTTCATTTTTAAGTAGACAATTCCAAATAAGTGTATGGAATGTTTATGGAAAATTGGAATATCTTCAATGTATTGCTTTACAATTGCTGTTGATGATGCATAGTATACTAAAAGAAGTGACCATTCAGATGTCATAAGAAAAACTTGTGCATACTTTATGATAAAGATTTTCCCCAAATACAGAAATTCAAAATGAAGAAGACATCAAATGTGAAAGTATTTACAGTAAGTATGTAATCTTATCTCAGCTACTAAAGATATCTTAACTAGCTAGATTCCATTGATCTACTTTAAAGCTTTGTCAACTAAAGCTTTTTTTTTCTTAAATTGATTCTCCATTTTGTCTTCTCATTTTCTCAACAGCGCACAGCAGGAATCATTGTCTACAGACAGAAAACAGGATCTAGCTGTAGGCATACATATAAAACAAAGAGTCCCCGATTAAAGAAAAAAAAACAAAACACAAACTGCTGTTACTATTTGATCTTAAAATTATTGATCTTGTCAATCAGTGACAGAGTTCCATTTATATATGTAATAAATATTAATGTTACAATTGTATTGCTGACCATTTTACGAGTCAAAGAAGTACATAACATAATTAATTTGTTAATTTTGCTTTGACTGCCTATAGTATACCAGTACACATTTTATTTCACAAACATAAAACCAGTCAGGAATCCTTGGGCATTAGAAAATCAGGGCATCTGTCTACAGTTTAGCCACAAGTAACTTAAGAGAGTGAAGGCTCAATCTGAGTGTCGATCTTGTCTACTTTGTTTTCTCTAGACAAAGGGGAGAACGTTCAGAATGAATGAAACGGAAGAAAGAGGACAAAGGTGTTGGGATGAGGCAACAGAATTTGGTTGGTAACAATGCGTAATGTTAGTTAAATTTAAGAAGGGAAAAACACAATGGGCATCTGTGTAGAAACACACAGCTTTTAAAGTGTGTCACTGGCAGATTCTAAGTGAGAAATGTTGATTCTCACTGCTTTTTGCTTCCCCCTGCCTCTGGGCCAAATGTGAACAATTTCCCGTGCAATTTGATACTTCACTTTTACATATATCCATCCAAACCATACAGTCCATCAAAGAAGCTGACTGACGCTATACTTGGGTTGCACTTTGCCAGCCTTTCCTTCATTCAGTGTAAAACCTTTTGGTTTCTTTTCTAATAGGGTCAAAAGCACCTTTGAACTTATTTTCATTTAAAATGCAAAGTAATTCACACAGGATAGTAGAGAAATATATCCTCACTCCAGACAGGCAGAATACTCAGGAGGTCCTGAGTCGATGCTCTTCCATATTTTCCATCCCAACTTGAATCTGCAATCCTGAGCCTGATTAACCTCGGGACATGCGTGGTAATTGCAAATAACATTAAATCAAGTCTCTGTGCAGTTTCATCAAAAAAAAAAAAAATGACTTACTCGAGGAGTTCCTATCATTCTCTTTGAATTTCTTAATCCCCAAATAGGTTCCATATATAAATCTCTTCTTTAATTCTAATGAAGGGTATGCCAATCTTATGAGTATTGAAGTATAGATTTGGAAATTGCCAATACTCCATAAGGACATGTTTAAATCTATATTTTTAGTCATTGAAATCATGAAGAACTGCTAGTAGCAACATTATGAATATATGCTTTGTGTGAAGAATAATCAAATCTGTAGCTTTTGAAAACAGTATTTGTAATATCTCCATTTTCACAAAGAAACACTTCAAAAACAGTTTATATTCCTTTCTTTAATTTTTTTTAATGTTTTTTTTATTTTTGAGAGAGACAGAGAGAGGCAGAATGAGATTGGGGGAGGGCAGAGAGACAGGGAGGCACAAAATCCAAAGCAGGTTCTAGGCTCTGAGCTGTCAGCCCAGAGCTCAATGCAGGACTTGAACCTAAAAAGTGCGAGATCATGACCTGAGCTGAAATCAGACGCCCAGCTGACTGAGCCACCCAGGCACTTCTGTATTTGTTTGTTTGTTTTTTTTTCCCAATAAGAAGGCATTGTTTATGAATGCAACTATAGTTTATTCCATGAAGTGAGTCTGTTTTTCTACCAGTAAGTGAAAAAACAAAATTAAAAGCTAAACTAAACTATCTAATTTTGTTGACTTCAAAATAATGTAGTTCAAAAATAAAAAAAAAAAAATAGAGTAGTCTGGCAAGTTTGGTTTATGGAGTATAAGGTTAAAAAAAAAAGTACACAAACAATTATCTTTTATTAGTTTTCCTAATTTTTTATGCAGTGAATCATCTACATAAGCAAACAAAAGCAACCCCCCCAAATGTTTGTTTGAACTTATTTAATTTAATTTAAAAACAGTGATGTAGGAGTGCCTGGGTGGCTCACTTGGTTAAGCTTCTGACTCTTGATTTCAGTTCAGATCATGGGACTGAGTCTTGAGTCAAGCTCATTGAGGAACATGGATTCTGTGTGGGATTCTATTTCCCCACCTCTCTTTGCTCCTCCCTAAGTCATGCTAGCCCACTCGCTCGCTCTCTCTCCCTCTTTCTCTCTAAAGTAAACCAAAAAACAAAAATAAAAAAACAACAAAAAACATACAAAAATTGTGTATAATAAATGATGTATACTTGTATAATATTTTATAGTTTCTAAATAGATCTCATGTATGTTATTTCATTTTACTCTTATAAATTTGTGATTTGTCATAGGAAATATCCCCTACCTGTTTTATGTATGAGAAAGAAACTGGGCCTTACGAAAATTGTAATTTAAACAAGGAAGTTATACAGCTGCAGAGTAGAAAATCTTGTATCTTTTTACTCCTACCCAGGGATTATTTCCACTAAACCAGAATGTCTTTCCATCATAGCATAACTATGAGTAACGGCAATTAAAAACTTTAATTTTAACAACTATAGAATTTATGTTATCCAGAGAAAGCAAAGAAAAGCCATTTTGAAGTACTCTAAAGGAAATGAACAGATTTCTAAACTGCCATTGGAAAAATGGTACACACACACACACACATATATACACACACACACACAGGGAAAGAAAACAAAATGGTTCACATGATGAGTCCTGTATTATTGGCCTCGGGATACCAGAAGTATTAGCATTAGTATATTTAAGATGTATAACCTGCTAAAGACATGAAAAGCCAGGAAGGAGAGTGGAGTATTCAGAAGAAAATAGATCAATCAAGATAGAAATTGATGGCAAAAAATCTTTGAAGGAAGACAACTTTGTAAAGCATAGCAAACTGGAGCAAAGCAATAACAAAAAAGAGGGTATAAAAATAAAGGACAAAATATGTAAGTGAAGGACTTTCTGGGTTGAAATGGAAAGAACTTGAATATACAAAATATCATTGTGTATTGTTATTAACACTGCCCCTCTAACGTTCATTAACAAAAAATGAAAGAGATATATATTTCATATTTTCTTATAATGAGAGACTTTAAAAATTTGTGCTTAAAAGAATGACCATAGATCATAAATAGATATTTATATCTATTTTATAGATTTATATCTATCTATATCTAATATTTCTCTTTTGGACTCATGAGGAAAATGGAAGCCAGGAGATGAGACACATCACTAAGGGCAAAATTGAAAGAGCGGCAGGAACCAAAAAATTAGTATGGAGAAGGCTGAACCACCCGGTGAGTGGAGCCTTTTGAAAAGCACTAAGGACAATTTAAATATAATTTCTAAGAAATACTGAGCAAGGAATAGGCCTGCTTCCTGGGCCAGATGGTGTAATATTAGCAGATGACATTGGAAGGACTAAACTCCTATTTTGCTTCTGTTTTCTCAATCAGGAAAAAAATGATCTTCAAACTTGAAATGGTAGGACAAACAAGGGAATCGAATCCTGAGATAAGTGAGCAGATAGAAAGAGAGCACTTAGCTACTTAAATGAGTTCACGTTACCAGGTCCAGATTGATTACATCCCCAATGACTGAAATAACTTGTACTTGGACTCTGACTCATCTCATGAATATTCCTGCTCCTGTCTGGCTTTTCTGCCTACACGCTCATCACCCCTCTGCTGGATCATCTTAATAACCTTCCATCCAGTCTACCTGGGCCCAGGCTGTCTTCCTTGAGATCAGTCCTCCACACCACAGCTAGAATGAACTTTTCAATAAATACAAACATGATCATGTCTTTCTCTTACTTAAAAATCCTCCTGTGTCTCTCTAGTTTCTACCAATATACTCCTTACTATGACATATGGGGGCCTCCACAGAGTAACCCCAGCTCGCCATCCCATGACATCTCTGACCATATTACGTAGCCCATGCCCTGGCCAAGTGAGCCTATTCTTCAATTGGGCATGCTCACATTAGCTTCTTTATCTTGGAATATTCTGTCCCCTCTGCCTAAACTATCTTATCTTGCTCCACTGATCCACTTGGATTCTTCAAGACCCAAGTTAATGATAACTCTTCTTTGTAGTTCACTTTAGGTGTCAAGGTAGAATGAGTTCTGTACTGTCTCTGCCTTCCTGACAAGGTAGCTTGTTTCTCAAAATTGTTGAATAAGATTTATCTATATTGAAATCCTTCAGGCCAAATATTCCATAAATGTTTGGAAAATCATGAAACATAGGACATCATTAATATCTTTGATTTCTAAAATTAGACTCAAAAATCTTTTTAAAGCAAGACATTATCATTATAATGATTCAAATACTACATTAGCTCAAGGTGTTTATGTAAACAGTCTTGTTCACTCCTCTCTTTACCATGTATCCATCCCTATGTAACCAATTTGTGTGTGTGTGTGTGTGTGTGTGTGTGTGTGTGTGTGTATAAATCGTCCCATCAATAAGCATAGATCTACTCCACCTTTTAAAAAGTTACATAATATTCCTTAGCTATAAATGTACCAGGTTTTATTATTACTTGGTAAAGGAGGGCACGAGGGAAAGAGATATATTATTTACATATTGTAGGCCTTTTGTTTCATATAGTTAAGAGTAAGAACGCTAGAGGAGAGTGCCATGAGAACCTCAGTTCTCTTAAAACTATCATAATGAAAATGGGTCTGTGCTGAGGGTGATTCTAGTATTTAAAGATCTTCAGAAATGCTTTTCTGAAGCACCTAACTTTCTGAAACCTAAACACCACAAAGCGTGCAACTCTACTATATGAAAATGGCTAAAATGAGCATGCATGTATATATATGTATACATATATTTTTTTGCAAGATAGATTCCAAGAAATGGGATTACTGAATCTATATATACATACACACACACACACACACACACACACACACACACACACATAAGTGAGTATATATAAATATAAATATATATAAAACTTTCATACTTGGGAAGAACCAGAACTGACTTATAGTAGTGATATACATTTTTGATTAATGAGTGGATGACCACCTAGAAAAAAAAATCTCTAAATTTGTGCTTCAGTCTTATATTATTTTTCATGTTTTCAGTTCTTGTGTTAAAAATACATTAAACATACTTATTAAAAATATTGAGATGAAGCTAATTCTCTGATAGAATAGCAATATGAGAATATCTCGATAAATTTGAATGATAAAACCAGCAAAAAAATAAAATAGAAATCAATGAAAGTGTGCACAGAGATTCAAATATCCTTTCACAAACAGTTTGGTGGAAAAATGTTCAGGAGTTTCAGCTGACTCCATTCACACTCAGTCATCACCATGTAATAATCTTTTAGATTGTATTGGTATCGATGTCTAAAACATGAATGGTGCAGATTTTATGATAATTTGAGAAACTGACTTCATCTAGGTATCACCTTCCATTCTTCATACCACATTTTAAGATGGACATTTTCAACCTGAAACATGCCCAAAGTATGATGACTAATAAGAGGAAGGATCTCAAAAATATGTCATAGGAGAAATAGTTAAAATAAATAGGTCAATTCTTTTTGGATAGAGAGATGGACACACATAATTCAGAGGTATTTGAATATTTGAAAATCTATCGTTAAGGAGAAAATTTATGTAGTCTGTAAAGCTGCAGATTGAATAATAGAATTACAGAGAGACAGATGTTAATTCAATATATGGATGATATTTAGTATCTATAAGTTCCCTGAAATGGAAAAGAAAATTTTTAAAAAAGGTATTTTCTGAGTCGTGCTTTTCTCTAGCAAGTTAGAAGTCCCCTCTCGGGAGTTCTCTCATAGGAGTTGCAGCTCCTATGTTGAGTGTTAGTTTATTAAAAGTGGATGACTTTTTCCTCACCCCCAGGCCCCCAGTATTTTAGAAATATTTATGTAGCAGCTGAATCAGGCACTGGGTTCCAGAACAGAAAATACAGACAGGGTGGCTGCCTTGTCTGACGCACAGGATGTGGGATGGGAAGGTGTTGAGAATAACTGGTCAATGTCACAGATGCATATGTCTGATTTAAAGAAAACAGAATATTAACGTGCCTGGGTGGCTCAGTCAGGTAAGCTTCTGACTTCAGCTCAGGTCACAATCTCATGGTTTATGGGTTTGAGTCTGTGCTGACAGCTTGAGCCTGGAGCCTGCTTTGGATTCTGTGTCTCCCTCTCTCTGCCACCCCTCCCCCACTCGTGTTTTGTCTCTTTCTCTCTCTCAAAAATAAATAAACCCTAAAAATCTTTATTTAAATAAAAAAGAAAACAGTGTATCAAAAGAAACCATATTTAAGGATTCCTTTGATTACATGAACAACAAAATATTTTAGAAATTTTAAAAATTATCATTCAATATATCTGTATTCTTTCATCTAAATGATATGGCTTCATCCTATATTCCCAGTTACTTTTCTGTTGCATAGGAGTACATGATATCATGTACAGAAACCCAATGACTCCACCAAAGGGGATGACTTCTAATCGCCCTTCTCATCAGAGCTTTCTATAAAATGGAAATAGCCATCACTATAGCTGATGTTTATGGAGAGCTTATGATGTGTCTGTCAGGTATCCTTTGAATCTATCAAATGAAATGTTTTATTGAATTCTAACAATAATCCCATGTGGTGGGTAAGATTTTATCATCCCACGAACCTAGAACTATCACATACTTTGGTCCTAGTTTTGCAACCAGTAAGTGGCTTCCTGACTTCGTGTCACTGCTTTTAAGCTTCATGACATACCATGCCCAACAAGTGGAAAACACGTTTTAACAGGTTCAGATGAGTGAATGCTAGTGATTACATTTTATCCTTTAATAAGCCCCAGTGCTATTTTTGTTCTACTGTGTTTATTAAATGTCTGCACTGTATCAGGTGTTCTAAGAATAACAGCTGCAGGTGCTGTAGTGTTAGAGTCCCTAGTAGTTTCTTTGACCCTCATAGCCTGGCCCTGGAGTGTTCACCTCCCTTGTTAATTTCTTCCTGTGTGTGACTTACACATTGTAGTAGTTCAGAAAGTACTCAGGAATGAGTAGCATGCTCATTTATTCTTAGAAGTACAGGCTATGAAGGCAGCAGTGGTTTGAAACTTTTCTTTGCCAATCATAAGTTGTGTGTCTCGGGGCTAGGTCTTAACCTCTCTGGACATACCATCCCTCACCTGTATAATGGGAATAATAATAGCAACAATATTTGAGACAATAATGTAGCTTCAGTGATACAGGGTTATTGTGGGGATGACAGAAGGAAACCCACAGAAGGTTCTTAGCATAGCAACTGACACATGGCAAACGCTAGATAAATGTTAGCTATTATTGTGATGATGGAGATGATGACATCTGTCAGTATAATGCTCTGTATTTCAGATTCACAGGAAACAGAATGCATGTAAGCACATGTGCACAATGCAGATCTTGATAATAATAAACATTATTGTGCATATGTTTCTACCAAGCAGTTAACAGAAATCCTATATTGCAATAATTTCTAACATGTCCTGTGACTTAAAAATGTAGTTCTCAGTACTGAGCAAAGTTCCATAAATCATTAGAAATTCTCATCCCCACTGAGCTCTCTGTGACACCTCTAGCAGCTCAGCAGTCATTCACAGGCTCAGCAGCTTGAAGGTCAGGGATGCAGTATCTCCAGGTGCCAAGGTCACTTCAGCATTTAACCCTTAGTCCAGTCGATTTAAGACTACGCAGATTTGTTCTCTCCTTTGAAACAGGGCCCAGCAGGGTCTCATCAGGTGCTTATCCCCAGAGAACAGAAAGTTACTCCAGGACAAGCTAACCAACCACATCAAATGAGGGCAGACAAGGGACAGGCCTCCATGTCCCATGTGTGAATGCTCTGGGATTTATGGAAAGGATGAGAATGCCATGATAAATAAGGGGAGAATAATACAAAGGCGGGTAGTGGGGAGAGTTTAGGAGACAGATGGGCCACTGTGGTTGGTTGTCAGAATCTTGAGCGCTTTCTTCAACCTTATGGCCAGTGCAGGAAAGAGTTTCAGGAAAAAGAAAGTGGCTTTGGGAAGGTCATCTACTCAGACAGATAAATATGATTTCAAGGATTGCATTTTTGATGCTTTTGTTACTCATTTACACACAGTGAAGTGATAAAACTAAAAGCCTAAGACTCATTCCTTTACATAAACACCTCAGGCATTTCAGAAAAACAGGAATAGACTAAGATTTAAGATCACACTTTTTCTGCATGCCTGTTTCAATGTGTTTATTGTAGTCTGAATGACTTTCATAATAAACTATTTTATTTGGACTCATACAGGGATTAGAGTGATGTAAACTCTTGACTGTATTTTATTTTAACTACTCTTTTTAACTTGTGAAGTAATTAAAAGTAAACCCACAAAGTTGCAATGTAATGATATATGCAACATCCCTTTCTTTACATCTGAAATAACTTCTGTAAATTATGCTTTGAGGAGAAATGTGAGGAAGTACCTGAATACATGGATATATTTGTTTTCCTCCATTTTTTTCCTGTCAGACTTACACAAAAGGAAGATGTCTAGAATATCAAAAATATCCTAGGTACTCTTACTTTTCATAGACTCAGAAGTTAATTGACTGACTCATCTATGAGGATATTACTGGGTAGAGATATACCTACTATGATGTTCAGAAGTTATCAGGTAAGATATTTGAGAACTAGAGAACAGACTGTAGCTTTTCTGGGCTGCAGTTGATTATTTACCTCCTAAAGAAAAGAATCTTTGGATCTTTAGCAACCCAAAACACTGCAAAACAGAAGATAAAAGTTTCCAATCATGTTTTGCATACATATTTTTTAAGTTCCAATATCTTTCAGTTTTTTTTTTTTTTTTTTTTTTACTAGATGTCTTTTCATTACCATGCTGATAACATGGAAGTGGTAGTCACCACAATGTATCAGTTCCAAGAAATGCATTTCTGTCTCTTAGAATAAGATGGTACTCCTATGTCCCAATTTGGTTTCCACAAACATTTACTGTGCCCCTATTGGCTGTGTGCTGGTTCCTTTGCTACCCACTTTGCAGAAAATGACTGGTGTATTTCTTACTTTCAAGGACAGAGCTTCTGTCTTCCAAGGGGGTATTTGACAAGTATATAAATGACTATCCATAATGTGGAATGAAATGGGTACGAAAGAGAAGTACAACCAGGATAGTAAGAATGGACCTACAAAACTATCTGGTTGAATCCACCTCACTTTACAAAAGAGGGAATGAAGTCAAGATTAAGGGTCTTGCTTAAGGTCACACTGCATATTTGAACATATCCAGGACTGGAAGTCAGGTCTTTTAACATCAAATCAAGGGCTCCTTCCAATTTAATCTGCACTGATACTTTGGGGAAACTTAACTAACTTTAATTGTTCTTAGGCTTTGGCATATTTAACTTTCATAAAAGGCTATGCAAGTGTATCAAAAAAATCTTTCTGGACACTGTAAAATACATGGGATGAATTAAAATTTTGGCTAAGCAAAGTAAATACCATTTTACAGCTCCCTAACTCCATTATTCATATATCTGATACATTTTACAAAGTGGTTGTAAAACTCAGAATTGTCAGTGGAACAAAGCAACAAATCTCCACTGATAGGTCATGACAACAGCACTATTTTTGTTATCACATATATCTGAAATGTAATTTGAATTCATGAGAATAGTGATCCCAGTCTTTTTAAAATTGTGTGGACCTTCACATGATTATGCTTTCACTCTCAGTGAATGTTGATTGGGATGAACATAAATATCAAAAGGCTAATATGAATTATTTTTCAATTTTAAATTATGGGGCATAGAAGCATCTATAGACACCTAAAATTTTAAAAGTAATGGGTCTGTGTATATTCCTTCAAAATGTTATCTTACGTGAAGATGATATTAATCCCAATCATTTATTCATTCGTCATTCATTAATGTAAAGAAAATTGATCTTATTGCAGATGTGAAGCACAATATGAATAAGGCAGGTGTTTAGAATTCTTTTTATTCTATACAAATAGCAAAGTTTCTCTTTCCATATTCGTTTAACTAACCTTATGACCATTACACCATTGAACTATCATTAGGATGCTATCACCAACAATAGTAAGTACTTTTCATGTACACTTCACAGAAGGTGATGTAGACGACCTATAGGAAGTATCCTAACAATGTGATAGACAGTGAATAACCATGCACTACAATGTCTGCTCATTACTGACCTCTACTGGGTTTAATAAATCCTGCAAATGATTTTTAAATTGGTAGGTGAGTGGCTCAAAAGGAAAGGAAGGAGCTGAAATGTCTGCATAATGCTAATTGGCACTTATCTTTAATTCAGATTGTCCAGACAAGGAGGTCTGTATAAAGGCAAGAGTCTTAAACTCTACCATGTGTAAGGTTTACTTGGCAGTGTTCATGTTTCAGGTTGGCATGGAGCACATTTACCCGTTACAAAGTTCTACTAACATCTGCTGACATGAAGTGTTCATTTGCTTTTGATTTCCAAGTCCTTCCAGTAGATCTACATGCATTCTGAAGCTAGCTAAATGTTGAAGAAATGAGCAGCCTCATACACATTCCATAGTTACTTGTTCAGTGATTTCCTTTTCTTGCTTGGAACTTCAGTTTCCTGGCAACCGTAGCAAACAATAGAAACGTGGATGAGGCCTGTCCATCCACGTGAAAGCTCACAGGCTTTTTTATTACATTCCGTTTTTCCTATGATAACTGTGGTATATATTTACATGAAATTGACACAAGCAGTGTTGTAATCATCTGTTTGCTTTGCCTTTTAATCAGATCATTTCTGATAGGTTGTCTAAACAAGGATGTTACTGTCCTCTTTCTGAAATAAGTACAGCTGAGAAACAGCTCTCTGATTTTCATGAAATCATGCCCTCCACCTCTGCAATTGGACTTGAATATCCAGGAAGATCTTTATGGACTATAACAGATTATGGCTGCCCTCTAGTGACTAGATGTTCCTGCTGTTTCAGTTAAGGCCAAGAGTAGGGTATGTTTAAAACATATGTCCTCATTCCTATTCAATCAGTCAGGCACTAGAGGTCTTTATAGAGAGAAGACAATACATACATTGTTAATTATACTGAATATTAATTATGTTCTATGAAATGCAGGTATATGTGAAACACAGATGCATTTTTCTCAATCTGAGCACTGTGCCCACATACATTTCTTGAAAAAAAAAAAAAGGCAGCTGTTTTCAAACTAAACTCTTATCAGTTCAATAACTCTATATGATTTCAATAATTGTAGAACAAAGGTTAGGCTTTTTGATGTGGGAAGGCTAATTATCTCCTAGCACTCCTAACTCAAGTCTTCCTCCTACCTCCCTAACCTTTCTCCATCTTACTCTCCCTGGCAAAGAGAACATATTTTGTTCATTTGACAAGCAATTTGTATTTCCAACCAGCTTCAGAGAAATTGCTTTTTTTCTAATTGCTAAAATGTCTGGAGTTGTATTTAGATGATCACATGCCTGGGTGCATCAAGCCACATTTAAAATTCAACCAGCAAGACTATAACTGCCCCAATCAATAGTAGTGAAACATAGTAATCCAGACCACAACAGGCGAGTTGGCTTTCTTATTTCATATCAGCTACAAGGGACGGCATGGCAATGTGTGATTTGATTAATTTCAAATTAAAGAGAAACAAAACAAAAAGGGAGAAGAAAAGAAACCCTGCACTTTGGCCTGTTGCTGATAGAGCTGAATCAAAATACATCTCATTGCCAAGCAGACCGGAGAAAAATCACCTATTTGAAGGTTGACAAAAGAGCAAATCATTTTTCATTCAGCACCTCATTTTTCCCCCATCCCCAAACTAAAAGACATTTTCCACAAAGGATAGGTGTTTCTTTTTTCTATAAAAAGTAAGTTTTCACTACAAGTGTGAAAAACTAAAAATCAGCTAACTATAGAGGGAAAAATTCTTCCTGGCCTCTATGAAATGATAAATCTCCATTGTTTAAAATACAGTGCAGCATTTGACCTTGGATCACATTCTGACATATATAAACATCAAAGATAGAAATGCACTAGGAAAAATGGATGGATCTTTATTGCTATAGTATCTAATGAAAAATATTGATATTAAAAAGAGGTTGACTAGATAATCTACTCTGACTTCCATGGTCAATCATCTAAATGGCCTATAGGATGGTCTAAAACTAATAGAATAAATTCAGTCAAGAGGCCAGTTTTGATCTGGGCATAAGTTTCCAAACCCTTATGAGAAGACAATTTATTTCTTGTTTGTCTTCATTCCTTTTGTAGGAAAACACACTTCTTTTATAGAATAGATCCAACAACGAAATCCTTTTACAGAATCAAAACCAAGTTTCCTGGGATTTGTGGTTATGTTACAATGGCTAGAACCAATGGGAAGCAATACTAATATCCGTCTACCTTTCTGCTCCTCCCTGTAATTGCTGGAAGAAAAGACTCAACTCAGTAGTAGTTTCATAAATACTGGTTTTAATAATTAGCCTCTTAAAAACCAACTGAACTTCTATTTTCCCACCTTATGCTACACACCATCCTAGTAGCTCATGAAAAGAAGACTAAACGAAGTATGGTGTGTGCCTTCCAGCTGCTTACATACTTGTGAGACATGGAAGCCCAGCAGAGTTTTATAGTTAGAGAGTACATGAGGATGAAGAGAAGGGACAAAAGACAACAATAAAGGAACTCTGCCAACAGATTGTTGGAAGAGAAGAAGCACATGAAAAAGTGATAATAAACAAAGTGTAGGGAAAGTGGGGCACCTGCATGGCTCGGTGTGTTAAGTGTCCAACTCTTGATTTCAGCTCAGGCCGTGATCTCAAGGATTGTGAGTTCAAGCCTTGAATATGCTGATAGTGCAGAGCCCTCTTGGGATTCTCTTTCTCCCTTTCTCTGCCCCTCCCTGCCCCACGCACACATGTGCTCACTCACTCTCTCACTCTCTCTCTCTCTCTCAAAAATAAATAAAACGTTTAAAAAAGGATAGGGAAAGTTCTAACCTCAATGCTAAATAACAGAGTATTCAGGAAAAGTAAGGCAATTCATCTGTGTAAACTACTGAGAGCCTCAAAACTTGTAAGCACAGGTCACAGGAAAGGTGCGATAAAGCTTATGCTATCAGCTGGGTATCTGGTTAGACATTTTGTACAGAGAGGAGAAGCCACACCCAAATCCTGCCACCAATTCATACAACTGGTATCCCATGCAGTCAAGGGCAGGGTTGAGGATAGGGTTAAATAAATAATAAAATGACTGGGTGGCTCAGTTGATAAAGTGTCGGACTCTTAATTTCAGCTCAGGTCATGAATCATGGTTCATGGGATAGAGACCCACGTTGTGCTCCTCATTGACAGTGCAGAACCTGGTTGGGATTCTCTTTCTCCCTTACTTTCTCTGCCCCTCTCCCACTCGTTCTCTCTCGCTTTGTCTCTCCCTCTCTTTAATAGAGAGACAAATTTATTTAATAAATAAATAAGCTTTAAGAAGTAAAATAAGTAGATAATAAAATGGATCAAGCAAAATCTACATGCTGAATGGCACTAAATCTAAATGCTAAGGTACCTTACCCCTGCCTGCTTTGAGACTGTTGGAAAGCAAAATTTCTGCCAAGTAGAAGATTCAGTGGAATTTCTCTTGAATAACTAAATAGCCCCAGAAAAAAGACTTTATATATTGACACTTAGAGAGCTGCATACCTTAAAAGAAAAAAGTGAACTCAACTGATCATTCTACAGTGAAACTCACAAGCCAATAATATTTATCCTCACTCACAGAGAAGAGCCAGTTAGCTTTTTGCTGCCTTAATCTTAAATGTGAATAGAGAGCCAAGCACAGCACAACATTTTGTAGAAATCCTCTGATAAGAAAAAAATAAATTACTATGAGCAATCTCAAAAGGAATTCAGAGGAAAAGCACAATGTCAGGAATAGTAGCCAACAAGGAGACCTGTAATATATCAGAGAGATGACAGAAAATATTGTACCCGTAAAGCAAGAATAGGACAAGAAAGGCAAACAATTAGAAAACATGAAGAGGCTCTTGAAAATCAAAATTTTCATTAGCAAAACAAAAATTTAATTTAAAGGTCAACAGTGTAGGAAATCTTCCAAAAAGTAGGACATAAGGATAAAAAATAGAAACTAAAAGTGTAAAAACACAAACATTAAGTTCAATCCAAAAGGATCAACTTTTCATCAATAGTAGCTTTAGAAGGAGAAGCAGGGGTTAATTAAATGAGCAAATTGCCAAATAAAGGATGCAAAAAACATTTTCCAGAGCTAAGGATAAAACTTTTAAAACTAAAAACACCATTAATGGTCTAGAACAAGTACCTTAAACACACACACACACACACACACACACACACACCACCAACGACAACAATCAAATGATAAAATAACACAGATATGAAGACTCTGAGAGTTTTCATACAGAAATATGCAATAATAAAAGGGTCAAAATAATCCCGACTAGTTACTGGCTAACAATGGCACAATTCTTCAGCTAGTTAACTCTTTTAAATGATTTTATTTCTGTCAGTAATGGTCTTAGTTGCAGAATAAATTTGCTCTCAGTTGAGAAAAAGAAAATCTGAGACCCAGAAAGTTGGGCAAAGTTTCTCCTAAATTTACATGATGGTATAACCTGAACTAATATTATCACCCCTGGACCACATATGCTTCTGGAAGCTACAATGACAGCTGTTCATTATGTTCCAAACTTTTTCTCTAATAACAAAGGTTTCCAAAACACATTTCCCTAAACTCCTTTGGCCAAGGTCGTACTGTATGCATTTGGACTTGACACCACTGATACCTTAATTTCACAGAGATTTTGCTTATGTTTATCACCTGCTAATTCTAGAGCCTTGGCTTTAGGATTCCTATAGGGTTACTTTTGGGAAAACTAGCCATTTGCCTGGTACCTACTGCTGACTTGGATTGAAATCTCTTACAGTTTAGAAATTGTAAGCAGTGTTTGTCACATGGAATATGACTTAATAGATAAAATATTTAAGGGGAATAAGGAAATGTACAATTTTGCATGCTTTGCTTGCAAAGAAGATTGGCTGATGTATTTCAACATGAAGCTGAAGATAAATATCTTTGTGTACTGAAATCATGTAAATCAATTCACCTGTATCACAGAAGAAAGCTACCTAAGGGAAATGATACATTTATTCTAATAGGTGATTTCCTTACTTACTGTAGTGCATTTTAGCAGGTTTTTGCTCCACTAGTATCCTCCAATTTGTAGTATAGACAAGAAATCCTTGTTACTGCCCTGCTCTTTTGGGACCACAAATCTGGTCCTGGTGAGTTTTCAGTGAGCCCTCCTGCTGTTAGCCTGGCAAAAAAATCACGATTTTCTGGCTCAAGGGGCTTTGCTACTGTGTGCCATTAAATATGGAAATGCTCACATTTTGTGAATTCTGCTAAAATTAGATTCCTCTGAGCTCAAAATACCTAAGAGAATATGCAGGTCTCCACACTGAAAGAGCCCAAGACAGTGCCGTGTACAAGTTGCTGTCTGGAGACAGCTGCAGCAGACAGAGTCACACTCGCCTCCATTCTTGCTCCTCCACTGTCCATTCTCCAAACAGCAATTCTGTCCAGCGAGAACCAAGCCTTGCCACTGTTTTGATAAAAACACACACCTCTGGGCTTCTCAAATGTTCACTGAATAAAACGTAAACGCCTTAACATGCCCTACCCATGCAGTACACTAGCTGTCTACACAAGGTGCTGTGCATTCTCCTGTTACCTGCTCTAAGCTGCTCTAAGCTTTCTTTCCCTCCCACTTTCCTCTCTGCAGCCACACTACTCAGTGCCTATAGCAAGCACCCAAGCAGGTATGGCAAGTGCGATGCATTAGTACAGTTCTGTTGGCTGCTTATAGATAAGCTGTGTCCGATTAGCCACTAATAACTGGGGGCTAGGAGCCCTACTGTTTTCCCAGATCCTAAAGCTTTGCGCCAGCTGGCTATTCTCACAGGCTGGAATGCGTTCCTCACCCTCCAACTCTTGATGTGACTGGCTCTTTCTTGTCTTCAGGTCCTGTTAAACGCCTCCTGCTTAAAATCTCCTTTCCTTTTTGTTTTACATGGAAACACCCCTTCCTCCAGTATGGCAGTCACTCTGTTACAAAACATCAGTTGTGTGCTCATAGCACTTCTTGTACCCTGTAAGTATCTTATGTATTCAGGATAATTGCCAGGCTCTATCACTGGAGTGCAAGCTTCTTAAGGGCAAGGTTCTCATATTTCTGTTTACTCTGTTATCATGAGTTTTGAACAGATGGCTTGACTTAGTTAATCACTGTGCGTGAATGAACAAATAGTAGAAATTTAAATACCATTACATAGTCTGAACTGCTATGCAGTATTATTACATAATACAACCTGACATGCAGGAATAAAAAAAGCAGACAGTCACGAGCCTAGAGCTTTTGTAGATTAAGAACCCAAGTAACTGAATTGAAGTCAGTGAATAGTTCTGCAAATAAGGTGTGAGATCACAGGTCAAATAATATTTTACTGTGCCAAGTAGGAAAAAGTGTTGTAATGAATCTACCTTGTTGGCTACATCTAGATATCCAGATACCACACTAACTAATACTAATGTTTTTAAATGTGAAGATGTAGAAAGTTTGGGACAATACCACTGATCTAGCATATATCTGATTGACAATTTCATTGGTATGGGTAAAGCTTACTTTTCTTTATTGAAAATCCTCTGATAAAATTGCTTGAGCAAACGCAGGTGACTTCCTGAAAGTCCAAGAAATAGTGGGGCATGGTGGGCTGAGATTTGAAGAATCAAGATGCCAGATGAAAAGAGATTCCCTAATCTTGAATTCCAGATTTCCCTTGATCTGTTCTCTTAAACCATTTTGTCTAACCATGAGGCCTTTGATCAACCCAGAATATGGTTGTCTATGAAGCAAAGAGATCAATAATGATTTTCCTCAGACTAATTCTCCTACCTTCCTTGAGTCCACCTCTCCTAGACCAGCCACTCTGAATTTCCATTAGTGAGGTTTCAAAATTTGACTTCCAGAAGGCTTTGGAATACAGGAACACATAAATCAAAGAAATGTCAGGGTTTCTCTGTATCTAAGACTTAAACCTCACTTTCTGTTCTATTTTCCAACTCAAATTGTGTCCAGCCGCGTTGTCTCATATAGCTTATCAGAAGTTCTGCAATGGGGGTGTCTGGTTGGCTCAGTCTGTTGAGTGTCTGACTCTTCAGAGCATGATCTTGCAATTCATGAGATTGAGCCCATATCGGGGTCTCTGGGCATGGAGGTTATTTAGGATTCCTTATTCCTCTCTCTCTGCCCCTCCCTGCTCACATGCTCTCTCTCTCTCTCTCTCTCTCTCTCTCTCTCAAAATAAATAAATAAACTTAAAAAAGTGTTCTGTAATGATCTCAACTGTTTACATTTAAGTTTAAATAATAACAAAAAAAATAAGGATGTCCCAAATGTATAGTATAACCCCATCCTATTACCAGATTCCAAAATGTTGATTAATATTTCAAAACACTAATGTCAGATCTTATAAATATATCAAATTCAAAAGAGTTGATCAAATCCCCTTGACTTTGTAAGTTGAAAGTCTAAGATATGTAAATCCAATAAAGGGACACCCCAAATGTCTTCCCTCTTATAATTAGTATTATGTAATCTCTGTCCTGGGGTTTCCAATGAAGGTGGCTGATAGAGTCAGGCTAGATTCTCTTCTACATATTCCTGGAGCACTGCTGACATTACTTATCTAAACTATCTGATGTTGCAGACCCGAAGTTTCATATGGAAGATAAAAGCATACATTGTATCATCATAGCACTGGCCTGTACCCCCAAATTTAAAAAATTAAGCCCATCCACTGTCCCTAGAAATGTGGACAGAAGCAAAATTATGGCTCTATATTCTAGAATTTAGTTACTAAAAGCCATGACAGAAACTTAAGAAACTATGACAGAAACTTAAGGATATTAGAGTAAAAGTAGTTGTTTTCTGGGTTTTTTTCTCTCTTTCCTAGTGTCAGCCTCATTAGGTTTCTAGTTAACCTATGCTAATGTTCCAGAATCTATAAGCTGTAAATTTAGATTTATTTGATAAAAAGACCATCTTGCATTAACATTTATATTTTAGTACTCTACATTAATAACCAAACATGATGCTTCCTCTCTAAGAAAGTGGCATTTGGAGAAATTGTTGCTCTTTGCCAAAATTTTAGATGAGATGCCAGTCTTTCCTATTCCTAACCCATATTTGCTTCAATTGGAGAATAACCCTCAGCAGATTTTGAGTGGAAGTTGTTATTCATGTTTCTGAACTTTGCATTCCTACTGGTCCAGAAAGAAGTACTACCTCTGCTATGCCTTCTCATAATATTTCTTTTTTTGTTTTTTTTCACCATGGCATCTGTTTCTTTTTGGGGTTTTTTGCATATAAAGTTTCCCATAGTCAGTGAAACAAAATCAGTGCATACCACATTTTCCAAAAGCATCCAAAGTCTTACACTTTTTCACCTCCCTGAATTGGATGAGCCCATCAAGAAATTAATTTCCCTGCTGACCAATATTAGAAACAGGCCCAGAGTTTCATTATAGCTCTGCTTAGCATCCTTTTAATGTTTCAAATCTTTGTTCCTCTTAGAGAAGCATAATTTGTCAGATATGTTGCCTACAATAACTCTCCCACCCTGAAATGTAATCTAAAAATACGTTGACTATTTTTTACTGACCTTGCCTGTCTCTCCACTTTTGTCTGTTTAGATATTCAAAATATGTTTCCCTGTATTGCTGTTACGGGGGATTCTCTATCAGTAGCTTTGAAAGTCTTCTCTCGGTTACGTCCTTAGTTCTGCCTTCCTCTGGTGAACTCACCCAAGTCTGTTATCTTAGATTTTGCTCTCTTCTGTCAGATGCCATTGGGCATCTTTCTGATCTAGAAACAACTTCTAATATCCTCTTTATAAAAGTTTTCCTTCGGTGCTTCATCTATATAATACATCAAATTTGAAGAAAAAGAGAGAAAAGAAACAGAGCCATGACCTCTTCAGTTTCTTCTACAAAATTTGCTTGTTAGATGAGACACTATCTTCCTCTCTGGAGAAGTAGTTGAAAGGATAGTGATAGGTCAGATTGTTCTAATAATGCCATTTCATGTGAGCATAGAGAAAATAGAAGATGTGCCTGGAACATCTTCCTAGGCTAAAAAGTAACAAGTGCTGGTACAAGGGCAGCAGTAAATCAGGAAGACATAGCATCTCGAATGGAAGAAGCTAGTAAGAGCCAAAGACGGAAAAAATTGAAGAGTTAATTAAATAGTGGTAGTGTTGCATTATAA
Source organism: Proteles cristata cristata (assembly GCA_017311185.1). Taxonomy (NCBI): domain Eukaryota; kingdom Metazoa; phylum Chordata; class Mammalia; order Carnivora; family Hyaenidae; genus Proteles; species Proteles cristata. The sequence continues at coordinate 716,597 of JAESUZ010002153.1, forward strand.
GCCATAGAATAAAACAAATATCCTAGGGCCCATACTAACATAGTTTGATAAATAATTACATAGGGTAGAAGAGACAGCTCTCCCATACAAAAAGATTCTAATTAATCTAGAAAGAATGTTAAACTATAAAAACACATTAAGAATTACTACAGCAAGTTTCACTGATAGATGCTATATGGTAGTTGAAAATTAGAATAGAAATGGAATATTTGTATAGCCACAAAGATCTTGTACAAAGATCTCATACAGAATATTTATCAATTACAAAGGAAAAAATAGTAATTTTACAATGCTGAAACCCACCAGACAATACCTTAAATGAGGGACTGATGTTAAAATCCATCATAATAGAACACATGGACATCATATCCCTGGGATGAAGGTCAATGAGAACACACATGAATCTTGTTATTGTGCCAAAAATGCAAAATCATAATCACAAGACAAATCAAAATTGAGAGATATTCTATAAAACACTGACCAGTATTCTTTATAAGTTTTAAAGTCACAAAAAACAAGTATAAACTGAAGAACTGTCACAGATTAGGAGAAACTAAGGAGATATGAGAAATAAATCCAATGTGGTATCCTGAGAGAGAAAAAACATTAGTAGAAAACCTGGTAAAGTTCAAATAAAGTCCATTATTTTGCTAATAGTATTGTAGCAATATCAATTTCCTCATTTTGATAGCAATACTATGATTATACAAATTGTTAACATTAGGAGAGTTGGTGGAACAGTATATGTGAACTCTCTATGCATGCTTTTCAACATTTCTAAGTCTAACATCATTTTAAAATAAAAATATTGAAAGCAGTGCAAAAAAACCATGATCCAAAATATGAAGCAAAATAAATTGGCCTGGTTTTGAGCAATTAGTGAAATAGAGAAAACCCATTTGAAAATTCCCATTTGAATAACAAAGGGATTATGGCAGTAGAAAATTAGAGAGACTAATACATTCACATCAAATACTTGCTTCTCCGGTAAACCATAATTACATAGGTTGTATTAATGTAAATAATAGTTATGCACTTTTAGCATTTAGAATCAACCTATAGATGACTCATGGGAGATTTGATTATAATTATAAAAGAGGGTATAAATATTTTCATTCTTGACAATATGAAAGTAAAAGTATAAGTACAATAGTTTAGGAGATAGAGATGGAAAGAGTAGGAAGGTGAAGGGAAATGTGGTATACAAATAATATCATTCTAAAAAGTGAGAAGTTATTAAAAAAACTCTTTATGGTTTTGAGTCAGTCATAATAAATAAAGGTGAAAATAGAATGATATTTCTATATTGGGGATGGGAGATATAGGGTGGAGTGAGTAAATTTTCATTTACCTTGGTAAAATATTAAGAGAAAAATATCTGATGTTGATAAATTAAAGGACACATTTATGTACTATAACCACCAATCAACTTATGAATAGTAATAATAATAAGTAAACCCTTCTTGGGAGCAGGACTAGAAATGAACCTCCATGGGGTGAATCTGATTTTCTCTGTGTGTGTGTGTGTGTGTGTGTGTGTGTGTGTGTGTGTGTGTATGTGTGACGTTTTTAATGATGTGACATGTTATTTTTTTAATATTAGAAAGGATAAAATCACAACTTCTAATATTATGAATATTCAACTGCATAATAGTATTATCCTTTTTTGTAACACATGAAATTTCATTCATTTTTCAAAGCTGTGCTCAAAGGTCATTTTATTTCCATCTCATTATTTATGAGTGATACTGATGTGACCATAAAACTTTTTCTTATGATCCCAGATAGATTTAATATTTTATTCCTCTGTATTCTGATAATATTGTTTATAATTCCATTAAGCAACTAATCACAATTATTATAATTTATCTAGTAACTATATGTTTCCTTTGTCAGAATGAGAGTGTCTGAAGATTGGATGTTATGTTTCTTACTCATGTTTGTACCCCTTGTACTTAGAGTGATTGAGATATATTTTTTCAACATGTAAATATTTATAGAAATTACCAGTGATATCCTGCTTTCCTTAGGCTTTAAGGAGAATATCCATATAGAACAGAAGGGAATCAGATTCTGGGAGAATTGTCTTGGTTCCATTGTGTCTCTGCCTATATCCTTCAATAATTTATTCTTCAGTCAGAGCAGAAAATAATTTCAGGACAGAATAGTCAGAAGTTGATGCCCATTCTTCTTATTAGCCTGGCTGCCCTCCATGGTTCATATGTGTCAATGGTGGCTGACTATTATGCTGTCTAGTATAGATACTGTTATGGGTTGAATTGTATCCCCTAACAGATATTGAAGTCCTAATCCCCATAATCTATGAATGTGACCTTATTTGTAAATATTGTAAATAGAATCTTTATATATGGTCAAGTTAAGATAAGGTCATTAAGGTAGATTCTAATTCAGTATGACTAATATCTTCATAAAAAGGGAAAATTTGAAATCACTGGTAGACATGGGGACAGGCAAAAGGCCATGTGAAGTTTGGAATTATTCTGCCAGAAGACTAGTAGAAGCTAGGAGAAAGACCTGGAAAAGAGCCTTAGTGAGCATCTTCACAAAGATCATGGCCTTGCAATGTGTAGCAACATGGATGGACCTTGAGGGTGTTATGCTGAGCGAAATAAGTCAGGCAGAGAACGACAAATATCCTATGTTTGCACGTATAGGAGGATTAGGAGGAACTTGACGGAGGAACAAGGGGGAGAAGAAGGGTGGAAATGGTGGGGGTAAGGGAGAGAGACAAACCATGAGAGACTCTTGAATGCTGACAAAAACTGAGGACTGATGGATGTGGGGGGGAGGGGGGATGGGCATAGAGGAGGACACTTATGGGGATGAGCACTGAGTGTTATGTGGAAACTAATTTGACAATAAACTATTTGTAAAAAAAAAAATTAAAAAAAAAAAAAGATCATGGCCTTGTAAACACCTTGATCTCAGAATTTTAGCCTCCAGATTTGTCAGAGAATAAATTTCTGTTATTTAAGCCATTCTACTTGTGGCACTTTGTTACAGCAGCCCTAAGATCCTAAAATAAGCATTATTAAAAACACTTTCAACCAGACAGTCAGCAAAATTAGGCACCCTATTTCCTTGTTCTCTTATCTTCCCTTGGAGAGGGGCGCCTGTGTGGCTTAGTCGGTTAAGCATCCGACTTTCGCTTAGGTTATCTTCCCTTGGAGAGCAGTACAAAGGTGAGAGAGCCTGCTTGCACCTGTGGTTTACTCCAGGATGGAAACCTCATCCCTGGTCCTCTGTCTTGTTATAAGCTGTGAGGATAGACTGGTGGGTAAGGCTAGTGTGTGCACACTGAGCTCAGGGCCAGCTTTCTAGAGGTATAATTTGAGAAGCCCACTTGATAACACCTAACAATTTAGAGAAAAAATTGAGATTGGGTTGAATGACCTTCCCTTGAAGCTTATTCATTGTGAGGCAACTCATGGAGAACATCCGAGGTCATTAGAATTCTACTATTTGTCTTTCTATTCTTTTTGCCAAGCTAATATCTACAGAATGCATACTATGTGTCAGACACTATTACTCTTCTAGGTGCATGTGTGTGTGTGTGTGTACTTATCTTCCAGATTGTGGTGAAGTTAAATGAGGAATATAATCATCTATGTATGTATGCGTGTATCATCTATCAGTGTTTATATAATCCTCATCTATATGTTTATTATATAAATGTATATATTACCTATATATGTATATATTTATATATGTTTGTGTGTGCATATAACATATATATTTAACATAATATAAATATACATAGACATTTGTATATTATACATATAAATTCTATATGTATATATGTTTTGTCTATGTGTGTGAATTCTACTTTTAACTTTATCTCCAATATATGTTGTGTTACTTTATTATTTTTCTTTTATAGCTAAGATACTGAAGAATAAAGAGGTTCAACATTTTTTACAAAATATTTGTGATTTTAGACTCCAAGAATTGTGGCTCAGAAGTTTATGCTATTAATGTTACTTCTCAAGGAACTCTCTAAAACTAGCTTAGGCAAAAGGAAATATATAATAGAGGATATTTGTTATGAAACCAGAGGCACTCTTAGGAATGAGGTAGAAACAGAAAGTAGACATATCAAGCTCTTATCCTTGTTTCCCTTTGGTAGTTACTTTATTATCTTTTCTAACCATATGCTAGTTCTCTTCCTATGTTATTCTATATGCTAGTTGAAATTACAGTCTCAATCTGAAATTTTCCAATGAAGGAGCTCATTAACTCTGTATGGACCAACTGGCCACCCTTGGTTCAAACAGCTATTGTAGGGCTGAAGGCCCAAAATAATACTTAATGATCACATACTCCAGGACCATATTTTTGTATCTCTTTTCTCTGGTTTTAAGGGGGAAGGGAGGCAATTTGTAGAAAAGTCGGATAGGGGCAGGAAGCCAATTCAACATTCACTACCAGATACCTGTGCTTAGCTTATAACAGAGGCTAAGAATAGAAGTGTCACAAATTTGGGGCACCTGGGTGGCTCAGTTGGTTAAGCGGCTGACTTCAGCTCAGGTCATGATCTCACAGTTCATGGGTTTGAGCTCCGCGTCAGGCTCTGTGCTGACAGCTCAGAGGCTGGAGCCTGCTTCGGATTCTGTGTCTCCCTCTCTTTCTGCCCCTCCCCTGCTCACACTCTGTGTGTGTCTCTCTCTCAAAACTAAATAAACATAAAAAAAAAAAAAAAGAAGTGTCACAAATTTAAGAGCAAACTTATGGAGTAAGTGATCTTAAGTCCCCTTCCATCTATAATACTTTTGGGCTTTAAATGTGTTCTTCCCTTCTTAGAATTGGAGTTTACTGGAATTATGATTTTCAGATACTTTTAGAAAACATTCATTATGTTTATTTCCTCAGCATACATTTATTGAATATCTAGAATATTGTGAGGGGTAGAGTTGTATTCACGATTCCTCAAAAGATTTTGAAGTCCCGGGGCGCCTGGGTGGCTTAGTCGGTTAAGCGTCCTACTTTCGCTTAGGTCATGATCTCGCGGTTCGTGGGTTCGAGCCCCGCGTCGGGCTCCGTGCTGACTGCCGGCTCAGAGCCTGGAGCCTGTTTCAGTCTGTGACTCCCTCTCTCTCTGACCCTCCCCTGCTCACGCTGTCTCTCTGTCTCTCCTAGAAATAAATCAAACATTAAAAAAAAAAAAAGATTTTGAAGTCCTAATAAACAAAAAAATGTTATTGAAATATTTATACAAATATCACCTTTACAAAACACAGACTTTTCTCTTTTAAGCTGCATCCAAATATGTCTATCACTGTCAAATAAATCTACAGAGAATTAAAAATAGGTAGGGATTAAGTTTCTTGATACTGTTCCATATACTTTCCTGTGTACATAGGGCAAGACCCAGAATAACATTCCATTTGTTTGAATGATGGAATAATTGATTGATTTTTGTGACAAACGGCAAATACTGGTTGGCTAATTATATCTACAAACAACTTCTGTCATTCAAAATTCAACTGAACTCTATTTGTAGGGCAATATCAACCTGGAGAAATAGAAGAGCAAAATTAGCTGAAGTGACCTCATTCACTTCAAGTGACCACCTGAAGTGGACCCACAACATTTCTGTTTGGGGGTTAAAAAAGGCTTCAGTCTAGTTTGGGAAGACTGAGCTCTCACAAAGAAGGTTCTATTACCACTGAGAGCAATCACATTCACAGTGATCTAGGACGTGAATACTGCTGCTCCTTTCCCCTTTCTAAAGAACAAAGGAGTACTATGTTGCCATCACTGCTTTATCTAGGGGTGGGTTTTTGGAAATCAGAGTGGGCATGGAACTTTTTTTCCTGACAGCTGCCTCTGCTGCATGAGCTGATGAAAACCAGAAGGATACTGATGTTAAGAAGAAACTTGGCCTCCCTACAGTGTTCACAATTCCTCAAATTTATCTCACTTCTCATTGGGGATGCTATTATATATTCAGATAGTAAAAGATACTATGCAAAGCTAGACTTACAGTATGTTTTAGTTTAGTGTTCTATGACAACCTAAAGGATTTTAAATGCAAACAAACAAACAAACAAACAAACAAAAACCTGGACTACTAGGCAGAAAATCTGGCTCTGCCTCTTGGTATGTAACCTGATGGGAGGAATCTATGTGATAGATAGCTACTATAAATATTTAAAAGTTCATCTGATTAGAATTTTTTTTCTTTTCATCTAGGCTCTCCATTCTTTTTTTACTGTTAAGTACACATAATTCTTACCTAAAATCTTAGAAGTATACACACACCCACACACATGTGGGTGTATTTTTATATTCTCCTTCTCCAATTTGATTTCAAATTAATTTTGAAGTAGTTGTTTTTTCATATATATAGCTAGCTTAAAATTTTTCAATGAATCCCTTTAGTCTACGAAAAGAAAAAAAGGGAGATTACAGTCATTTGATTAATTAAGACATTTAACCATCCTTCTATTAAACAAGCATTTGATCGATGTCTCCTATTAACTTCTGTGGTATTAAGCATGATAATCCAAAAGACACTAAGATGAGCAAAAGATGGTACCACACTTCAGGAGTCAGCAGTAGAGTAGTCAAGACATACAGAGTCAATTTCTCTTTATTTGCAGTGGTTATATTCTGTTAGTCACCATGAGCACTCAATTAGAAAACATGGGTTTAGGGGCTCAGTCAGTTATGCAGCAAACTTAAGCTCAGGTTAAGATCTTGTGGTTCAAGAGTTTGAGCCCCACTTCGGGCTCCATGCTGACAGTGCAGAGCCTGTGTGGGATTCTCTCAATCTCCTTCCTTCTTTCTGTTCCTCCCCTATGTGTGCTTTCTCTTTCAGTCGCTTTCAAAATAAATAAACTTAAAAAAAAAAAAAAAACACACAGGGTTAGGTTCCATGAGCCTCTTGTCACAACATTTTTTGCCAACAGACAATATATAAACTGAATTCATTGTGTGCATTTTGTCTAAAGATACTGTATAAAATGTTGATTCATTAACACTGAACTTGCAATCAACAATTCCATAACTTATATAACACATATATATTCTTCATAAAGCACATCAGAGCCTCCTTCTGCTTAGAAACACTAGAAAGCACTTCAGCACCACAGTTGGGGGCCATTTTAAACAGCAAAGCCACCAACCTAAAGCTCAAAAACGTAAAAAATATGGCACTACATAGGTTAATCAAAGGACACTCTATGGTATGAGAGCTGATAAAAAAAAAAAAAAGGCAGCATGTGGCTTGCTTTGCCTCAACTAGGACACTTTCATTGAAAGACTCAAGTTTTTCATCATTCTGCACATACCTTCTAATGACTGCAAAGGTGCCATGTATATTGGGATTGCAAATAAATTCTGGTGGGTAGATAAACTTACAAATACAGAATTTATACATAATGATGAATGCAATCCTTGGGTCTAAATCTCAAAGTGAGAGGTTAGAAGTTTCTGAACAGGATAATAGCAGCCAGGTGATGAAGGATCTTAATGCCCATCTCAATTGCTTGGAATACTTCTTGTGATGATGAAAAGCCATGGACATGTTTTGAATGAGTGCATGGCATGAATTAAGATCTGATTATATAAGCTTATTATCTTACAAGAAGGAAGGAAAATATTCTGTTGATATTGGACTAAAGTGAAGTTATTGGAATAATGACGAGATTCCAGGTTAATTAGTCCAGCAACGGTACAGTGGTACATAGTAAATTAGATGATAATAGTGAAATAGCCATGTTCTTTTCCCAAAGAAAACCTTTCTGGCCCCATCTCCTATTCTAGTTTTTGTGAGATACTCCTCAAACAAATTTATATTCAGAGGTAGATAATATAGAAACTTTCTTCACAAGTGCCCCATAGCAGCTTGTTCCTATCTATATTATAGCATTCATCAAATTGCATTTAATCTACCTTCATATATAGTTAACTAACTCTTTGATAGTGGTAAATACTTTAGTCACCACTGTGACCCCAAGATCTATATATTTCTTTTGCTTGATAGGAGATGAATGGATCAATGAATGAGAGAGTGAAATAATAAACCAGCCTTGGTGTTTAGTTTCAATAGCCTTGCTCTCCATATGGAAAGAAGCAACCTTGAATGCCTTTCTCAGATGCAGCCTCTGCACTAAAATTTTCAATAGTCAGCATTATTTGGGTAAGATGTCTGTTACTTGTGAGCCATTTTATTTTAAAATGTTCTCATTACTTGTTCATAATAAGAGAGTGATGTGTTAGAAATTCCAAAGTTGGACCAATGTCTTTAAAAATTAAGTGTATAACATATTCAAGAAAGATGGTATGCTTTTTGAAAAAGTCTCTTTTCAGAATTTTCTGTAAGTGACCTAGCAGCAATTATTTTACCTGATACATGCTGTTTAGAGTGTTTCTGTAACATGAACTGCTACAATTGAAGAAGCCACCCTACAGAGGCACTTATCATCACAACTGTCATGTTTTCCTTTCTGCCAGGGATTTTATTTTTTATTTTTTTTAATGTTTTTTATTTATTTCTAGGAGAGAGAGAGAGAGACAGCATGAGCAGGGGAGGGTCAGAGAGAGAGGGAGTCACAGACTGAAACAGGCTCCAGGCTCTGAGCTGGCTGTTAGCATACAGCCCGACGCGGGGCTCGAACCCACGAACCGCGAGATCATGACCTGAGCGAAAGTCGGACGCTTAACCGACTAAGCCACCCGGGCGCCCCTCTGCCAGGGATTTTAAATCTCGCCGCAAAGTCAACCCAGGAGTCCCACTGTGGCTCATGTCTTGCGCTCTGTGTATTGCTCCTCTGACATTCTGAGCAAGACCAATCAATCAATTTCTTCCACCAGGAACTGAGTGGTCATGACATCACCATCAGGCTTAGCCCTGTTCTAGAAAACCAATTGAGCTTGACCAAAATGAGCAGCAATTTATTTTCAACCAGGGAGGCTCAGTCTCTATAGGGTTTTAAATATCAGATACTGCTGCTAAAGTTGGGTCCAGGAGTACCTCTACAAAGCCAAGAAGGGAAGGGTAAAGGAAGATCAATGTGCTCATTTTCAATATATCACTAGATTAATCCAGGTGGGATTCTGCAGCTGTGGGTAGAAAGCAAAAGGAGATCATTACTTGTATTTAAAAGTGCAAAAGCAAAATCAATTTTTTAAATCAAGTTTCGGGAGGACTGATTGATGGAAGGGTAGATATATAGAGAACACTATAAATTTCTGGATTAGAAAAGCTTTCCCCACCCATACCACTCATTAATGTCAACGAACTCCACATTACTGAATTCTGTTTGGATGCAATATTCAACACATTTTATGCTATTAGTAATTCATTTAAAAGAAGCTTATGCTGCAGGCTGTTTATGAAGAAATCAGTCTCACCAAGCTTTTTTAAAACACTCTCTTTTTTACCTATAATGTCAATAAGAACTAATGAAACCCTTTGTTATTATGGTCTTTGGTTATATATATGCAATTGGAAACACTCTCAGCACTTGCAGTTATATTACTAGGGCTTAATAAGCTCCTCAGGCAAAAGAATATTATGTATGACTGTTAAATTTTCCAAGAAAAAATTTGAAACAGGCACAATACAATTTTAATGTTTTGCAATCCCTGCATTCACATTTTTCTGTTAGAACAATTTCTACAAACCAGTTTCTCTAAGAAATACAAAAACAAAATTCCTAGATAGATGATTGTCAAGAAATACTTAGGGTAACAAACTTATTTGCTTGTGGTCTCTCCAAATTAGTTTGAATATACTTTTATTTAAAGTAAAATATTCAGTGGGGCACTTGAATGGCTCAGTTGGTTGAGAGTCTGACTCTTTTTTTTTTTTTTTTTTTAATTTCTAGGGGAGAGAGAGGCAGCGTGAGCAGGAGAGGGTCAGAGAGAGAGGGAGTCACAGACTGAAACAGGCTCCAGGCTCTGAGCTGGCAGTCAGCACAGAGCCCAATGCGGGGCTTGAACCCACGAACCGCGAGATCATGACCTAAGCAAAAGTCGGACGCTTAACCGACTAAGCCACCCAGGCGCCCCGAGAGTCTGACTCTTGATTACAGCTCAGTTTGGTCTCCCCTGCTTGGAATTCTTTCTCCCTCCTCTCTCTGTTCCTCCCCCACTCGAGCATAAACTCGCTCATGCTCTCTCTCTCTCCTTCTCTGAAAATAAGTAAACTTAATCATAATGTAAAATATTTAATATCCACATGCATTGAAAGGTTCTTGGCCATCTGAATGGAGGTAAAAATATAGGAAAAAATAGTAAAATAGAATGAAATGGCAACTAGATAATAAGTCCTATGCAGTCAGAACAGAAATGATTAGGGTGATATAAAATGGTCAGGAAATTTTGTGAGATTTGAACATGAACTTGAAGAACATCTTTCAGTATCGATAGAGAAAAATTGATAGCACATTTCACAGAATAGTAATGGCATGAACAAAGATACAAATAAAATGGATGGGAAGAAACCTCACATTTTTCTTTACAAGTATCTTTAGAATTCTCCTAAGCAATGTTTCTCAAAGGTGTAGTTGAAATCAAAGTTTCCAGGATGACTATTGAAAAGATGCATCTTTGGATTTCGCCCAGACTTCTTCAATGTGGATCCAAAAAATCTCTGGTGATTATCATGCACAACACAGTTTGAGAGCCATCATATGTGGATAAAGTTTAGACCTGAAACTTACTGTCAGCACACACCAGTCAGCACTGACACTCCCTTTCCAAACATAGTGGGAATTTACATAGGAAAAATATTCTTTCTTGGGCAAAGAAATTATATCCAAATAGCTAAAAGCAAAAGTTACAAAATCCATCTGAAATCTTAATAGCAGATTGCCTCTTCTCTCTAGGCTTTCTCTCCTCTCCTCTCCTCTCCTCTCCTCTCCTCTCCTCTCCTCTCGTCTCCTCTCCTCTCCTACTCTTCTCTCCTCTTCATTTTTCACCTCTTCTCTCCTCTCCTCTCCACACTTCTCCTCTCCTTCCCTCTCCTCCCCTTCCCTCCCTTCTCTTCCCTTCCTCCTTATATATTCTATTAGATTATTTCAAAGACAAGGACCATGTCTGTTTGGTTTACATATTCCTAGCACCTAGTTCAATAAACTATTGTTGTATATAGATGATGATGATGTTTATTACTAATTAAATGAAAGTGTGCTTATCTCATTGGACATATGTAGAAAACCATTAAAATAATATAGTTAATGATTCAATTATAATAAAAAGTCAGCCATTCATTCTGTGTTAACTTGGATTTCTGTCCCCAATCTATGTATGTGAAGATAAATAAAATATTTGACCTTAAATATCTCACTGTTTTATGAAAAGAAAGTCAAAAAATCAGGAATCGCTTTAAAATATAATTGAAAAAAAGTATGATGTAATATGGGGGGAAAAACCTTCTAGGTAAGATGGGATAGTGACACAAAGCACAGGGCAGTTAGAGAAGACTTCTCTGAGGCTATGACATGTCGTTTGTGTTCATTTCTTATGCCTGCTGTAGCAGATCCCTACAAAACAGGGGACTTAAGACAAGAGAAATTTGTTCTCTCAGTTCTGGAGGCCAGAAATCCAAAATCCAGGTGTCAGTAGGGCCGTGCTCCCTTTCTAGGCTCTAGGAAAGAATCCTTTCTTGCATCTACCTATTTTGGGCTGCTTTCCAGCAATCCTTGGCACATCTTGGCTTGTACCTGCATCATTCCAATCTCTGCTTCTACCTTCACAAGTCTTTCTTCTTTATATGTATCTTTGTCTGTTCTTTCTTCTTCTTGTAAGGACATCTGTCATTGGATTTAGCCTTCCAGCCCCCACCTGCCAAGTCTATTATGACCTCATCTTAACTAATTATATCTGCAAAGACTCTATTTCTAAATAAGGATGCATTCTGACCTGGTGGACATGGATGGGGGGAGGACACTAAACTCACTGCAACATCTAAATAAGAATTTTGAACTACCAGTAAAGGCTGATCTGACCAAGAATGTGGAGAATAACCTGCCTGTGATGGACACTGCATTGTTGATAGTGGCCTGGCCATATGATACTCCGTTACTTTGTAGTCACCCCTGTCTTCACAGATATTCTAGGCAGAAAAATACTTTTTGCACTTGGGTTTGCAATCTATCTTTTGCATCTCCTGGATGCTCCATCTATGCCAATCCTCTCTGAAAATAGGAGGTCAGGTCTAGTATGGATACCAATAATCTCTCCAACCTTCGTGCCTCACTGGTTTCAAATAATCATTTCACTTTCCAGACTCATGGATCCTTCCTTACAGAAGCTAAAATCTTGGTTGTAACTCCTTTCCAGGAAAGAAGTTATCTGACTTTGGTTTAACAAACAGAGGTCTTTACATGACTTCATCTAACTTATTTGTATCTGGGCCTCTCCAAAATCAAGAATAGCAAGATTTATGCCAGTCTGTATTTTACAACTCTTCCAATGGCATTTATCCTAAAGGGAGCAGAAAGAGGACCTGATGGAGGTGGAAAAAAAAGAAAGCAAAAACAAAACAAAACAAACATACAAACAAAAAACACAAGAAACTATGGTGTCTATTGAAAAAAAAAATGATAGAAAGAAGCTTGTATGCTTCAGTTGCTTTTCCTGCCTACTTAGTATTTTCAGCAGAAACAGTCAGTACTTTTTTTTCCCACTTTTATTTCTAGAAAACGAGCCAGAAAAGAGGTTCATTTGTTTTCTAGGTTCAACAGCATTGGAGACCAATATTTGCATATACAATTTATAGGGTCTACTGAAAGAAACCCCCTATGACCATGAGAGTTTCCTCCAAAGATTTGCTTGAAATTACTGAGATTTTCTACCACTTTAACCTAAATTGTTGAGCATAATAAGCTATCCCCTACACCTTGCTGGAGAAACAACACTGCCTGTCTTATTACCTTTATTCTGAAAGTTAATGACATCCTCAATAGGTAAAGTGGCATCTGACCTTTTAACCACCTATTCCACTGAAGGAAAATGGCATGAGCAGGGGTAGACTCTGAGTATAGCACCTCTGAGCAGAAAATAAGCATCTCAGAAGATGTTTTGTGCATTGCATTATCAAATAATTTAAAAACTTTATTTCAGTCTATATTATCTTTATTTAGATTGGCCTATTTCCCTTTTCGAGCCTTCAATAACTGTGAACTAACCAAGCAAGGGGAAAGTCAAAAAAAGTGAATTATATTTGCTTGTAGAAGAGCTAGTATACAGGCAATAAATAACAGCTAGTTTATCTGAATATAAAACAGGATTAAATCAACCAACTTGGTAAAACAGAATTTTAAGTGGAACATTCTTCAAGTGATATACTAAAATTGCTTCCAACGAGAGTGCCTATATTTATTTAATTTTAAATGAATATCACCATATTCTCATATTTGTATGCATTTTGGATCAGGTACTTGTTGAACATTTAAAACAACTGCTTTACTGTAAGAATATTGATAATTTGATTAAAATATCTTCTTTTGTTAAAGATTATTTACATTTAAAAAGTAATTAAATATCATATATAGCTATATTACAAAAAAGCACCTCCTGCTAAACCAATAGCTAGAAGCAAGAAAAATGGCATGATTTTCTAGTAAAAAAAATGTAGTCAAGGGTTGGAAACTAAACAAGAAGCATTCCATTTTCTGGAAGATAATGATATTTATATATTTTACATTATATTTCAATATTGCATTACAGGTAAGATACACTCTCATATTGTCTTTGAAAAAGTCAGGATATATCCATTCTACAGATATAAATACTATATTTCATCTTTATTGTGATTATATTTCTGTAGCCATTTCACTGCTTCATTAGTTTTCATTTTAATGACAACATTACAAACACACACACACACACACACACACACACACACACATGCACTTTGCTTTCAAGAAAAGCAAAATAGTTCAAAGATTACAGATTTTTGATACTGACTAACTAAGAAGTCTATATAGATTATCATCCCCAGCTTTGGTATCTGCCATTTGATGACTTTAATCAAGTTAGCATCTCTTTAATTACTTTCCTCAGCTGTAAGTAGGAGGAATTATAGTACCAACTCCATTGGACTCTTGTTTGATGAAAATAGTTAATACCTGCATAGGTACAGTGTTTAGAACAATGCCTTGCTGTAAGTAAGTACTTGAGAACATGCCAACCACTATTACCTACAGAGATATTTAAGTCCTCTCAGAATGGTTGAGATAACTAAATGAGATAGCATGTATACAACATCTTCTATAGACTCAAAAGTGATGCAAATGTTAATTTATTAAATAATTGGCAAATAGGTGTCCTCTGTCCCTGTTGCTCTCATGTGCCATACGGGCTACAGCAAGTCTTCTAACCTATCAGTCTCATCTTTAGAGCTCCTGTAGTTGTTTTGAGGGTGCACATGAAATCGATTTACAGAAAGTAAATGGTTATATAAATGTAAATAATACTCATAACCTACAGCAATAGTTTTTATAGTTACTGTTTTTAGGTGTGTAGTATTCACACTGGTACACTGTGTTATGGATGAAACAGATATTGTCACCATTTGAGAAGAGAAAACTAAGGAGTTGAGACATCAGAAAGCTGCTCAAGGTTATTCAAGCACTTTGTAGCATAGCTGGAAGTTAATACAAGTTTCCCAAATTCAGGGTCAAGAAATTGTGCTTTTTAGAAAGAAAAGTCTTGTCACTATTATATTTAAAGCAACATGGCCAATTGAAGTCTCTTTACATCAGCACACTATTTCAGTTATAGAGCTGAAAGGTAAGTGCTGAAGGGATGTATTTCTACCAAACCTGATGAAAAAAACATGATTTCTAGAATTGCCAAGGTGTCACTGAAAACTTTTACTGACACCCGATTTGTCTAATGGATGCTTGACAATTATTTAACTCCTGGCATAGATAATATTTGAATAAGATTCCACTGAAAATAAAATCTATGTTCAGCAGCCAACCTGCCCTAAACATCATATCTTTACTCTATCTATGTTTCCTTTCCAAATTTAAGATGTTCGCTTCATCAACCCTCCTTACATACACAAGAGCTCTTTACAAGTAGGCACAAATCCTTTTTAAGGAATGAAGCAGATATAAATAAACAAATACATGAATAAGCCTGTTCACTGTGTAATTTCTTTTCTGTCATCCTATTATATTGGTTAAGAAGCATTGCTTTATATGTGTCGTTAGACATAATATTACAGGATAATTGAGGCTATTTCCAGATTGGAATCAATTTTTCTATTGAACAGAGTTTCTTTAGTGAACTGAAGCTAAGTGACTGCTTGACAAAGCTATATGTTTGTGATTACAGAGAACCAATTAAATTCCACTCTGTAATTAGAATTTTTTTTTAAATTAGTCATTGCCTGTATGAGTTTGCTTTTTGATGTTAATGCAAGTATTTGGTTTAATTATGTGAATACTTTTGCTTACTATTTACAAAAGATCAAAAAAGAAAAAGAAGTGAATTTCTTTCATTCGGAGGCTACTATCTTTTTTAAAGTTGTTTAGGTTCTACTCTAAGCTTGCGTATGATATATATTCATAAACTCATTTGCATTTATTGTTGGATAAGATAAGGAGAGTACCTGAAAAAAAAGAACATTTCTAGGGAGATTAGACTTATATCTTTTCTTCTACTATTATCCATGATGTTGTTTTAGGCACTTGGCTTCAGATCAGAGACATATTAGGCAGCCTTGGGTTTCAGCTAGCACCCATCTCTTCATGTCCTAAAGCCTTAGCTGTCAAATTTAAGCCTAGGTTGAGAAAGAGACCAAATTAGTGATCTTTGCCTGAAGGTGAGTGATTTTTAAGACACTGATAGAATGTTAGATTTATCAGAGTTTTATATGTCATTTCTTGAATTACTTACAGTCTTTGGTGAAGCACAATCATGTAGTAAGCCATATAGGATTAACCTGGTTATTTTCCCAAGGCTCTAATACATGAAAATATTGGATAAAGTCACTTTAGGAATGCATTGCTAAAGCAAGAAACTGTGCAGCTTTTGGTGTTCTTCTTCCCTTCTCTATGTTGAGGACAGATTGTGATAATGTGTGATCCTGCTATAGTCTACTGGCCATTTCCTTATTTCCCTTAGAACAAAGAAAGAACCCAGCAACTCACAGTCTTTGGCAGCTCCCTGGACTGCACAGGGATTTGCACTAGTGCAAATGTGTATGAGAGTTGACTAAAGGATCCAATTACAAATGGTGGGGCTTTTAAGTGAAATTGTTGGGTATTTAGAACATGTACTTGTATTCTTAGTTTTAAACCTTAGTTCTGTACATAAGAGAACTATTATTAAAATGTTTAAGTCACAAGCTGCTAGGAACAAAGTTGTTGTTTTTGTTAAATATCTAATGTTTTATTTGGGGTTTAGCCAGATTTGAAGATAGCAATTGCTATTATTTACTCACAACTATAAAAACAAAAAAACAAAAACTTTACTGAGATATAATTTATATGCAATACCATTCAGCTGATTAAAGCATATGATTTAGTGATTTTTATTTGTTTGTTTGTTTCTTATTTTAATAGTATATCCACAAAGTAGAGCAACCATCAACATAATCTAATTCTGGGCATTTTGGTTACCACAAAATGCAGTCACTATCCATTCTCCTCACTGCCCCAGGCCCAGGCAAACACTGATCCAATTTCCATTTCTGGGGATTTCTAATCTTCTTAAAAATGGAAGGATGCAATATGTGATCTTTCTGTGGCTACTTTCTTTGCCTTAGCATGTTTCAAGGTCCAACTATTTGGTAATGTGTCAAGAACTTCATTTCTTTTTCTTGCTAAGTCACATTTAACTATATAGTTATAACTAACACATTTCATTTATCTGTTCATCAGTTGATGGACATTTGATTTGTTACCACTTTTTGGATATTGTGAATAATGGTTCTGTGAATACTTGGGCATGAGTTTTTGTTGGATTTTTGTTTCCATTGCTCTTTGATATATACCTAGGAATTGCTGTGTCATATGGTAACTTTATGTTTAACATGTTGAGGATGACCCAACTGTTTTCTAAAGTGGTTCCACTATTTACATTGCCCTCAGCAACATAGAAGAGTATGGAATTCTTCACATTCTTGCCAGCATTTATTATGGTCTGTTTTTATGATTGTAACAACCCTAGTGAGTGTAAAGTGGTTTTTACCTTCATTTTCCTAATGACTAATAATGTTGAGAGTCTTGTCATGAGCTTATTGATAGTTGGTTTATCTTTGGGCCAATGTCTATTCAAATACCTTTTCCATTTATAAATTGGGTTATTGTTCTTCTTATTGTCGAGTTGTAAGTGTTTTGTGTTGTTTGGAAAAAAGTCCCTTATGAGATATATGGTTGGTAAATATTTTCTCTCATGCAGTGGGTTTCTTTTTATTTTCTTCATGGCATTATTTGCAGAGTAAAAGGATTTTCCTTACTTCCCTAAGCCCTTGCCATGCTGTAAGGTGTTTGAGAGGGAACTGATTTCAGTATCTTCCTTTATTTTAATTCAGTTGCCAGTGTTTGGTTTGATTCAATTATTAAACCATAAATTAACAAAAGAATCCTTATTTGGTGATGTCAAGTGATTATAAAAGCCTATGTTGCATCTGTTATCCATTATTTATAACCTAGCAAGGAAGTTCCACATTTAACCTCCAGTCTATAATACTTTTCTTCCTGTAAGAAATACTTTTTTTAATTGGAAAGAACAGTATTTGTAAACTTGATCATTCAGACCATTTGGCTGAGTGGCCTCTCACTGTTAGGAGAACCAAAACAAAACCAAATAAAACTGTTGCCTTCTTTCACATTTCTACTAGTCCACACAGGGGAAAATGCATAGTAACTAAAAGCGCAGCTATCACAACACCAAAGCATTAATACACTGCACATACTAAATGGTCGCTGAACCTTTGCTGCATAAAATTTTTAAAAAATTGCAAAGAAGCCTGTTAGTTGAATAAGGTAAGGGGATTAATGTAATGCAATATCTAAAAGGAAACTAACTGCAGGATAAGTCATAAGTGAGTGATTGTTATTCTGAAGACTTATCCTGCTATAGAAAGGTGACATAACCTTGACCTCAGAGCAGAAAAAAAGTTACCAGATACAACCTGAGAAATCAAGACGTAATTTTTTTAATGTTTATTTTTATTTTTGAGAGAGAAAGAAAGGCAGAGCATGAGCATGGAAAGGACAGAGAGAGAGACACACACAGAATCTGAAGCAGGCTGCAGGCTCTGAGCTGTCAGCCAGGAGCCCATCACAGAGCTTGAACTCAGGAACCATGAGATCATAACCTAAGCTAAAGTCAGAGACTTAACTGACTCAGCCACCCACGTACCCCAAGAGGTGATTTTAATTTTGCGACCTAAGTTTTCTTTTTGAAACTGGACAAGACCCCCATCTACGTAGCAAATGTGAAAGATTTGAACTCTGGTGGTTCTTGTATCTAACATACTGATAAAAGGGACAACAGAATTATCCCAAAAACAGGTCAAAAGGAATTGAGCAGTGGAATGGTTCTGAGTGACCGAGAGATCTGTTTAATAAACTTTGAGGTCTCGTGAAATTATCAGAAGATGCTCACAGATAAATAAACTGAATAACTTTACTTTTGGATCATGTATTAATAATGTCTGTTAGCAACCTACCCTGAAGACATTTAGAAGGAGATAGTGATGGAACATGTATGGAGACTCTCAGGGGGCTCTGAGGAAGTCAGGACTGTGAGGCATAGGAAAATCACTTTGCTCAGCTTTGGGGACATGAAGAACCGAAAGAGCCAAACATGGAAGAAATGAAAACCTAGTCCATTTGAGATTGTGATTTTTTTTTTCTTTACGTGTTCCAAGTACCACATTATGGAAGGAATATGTGTTCCTATAAAGCATATGTAAAGCAGACTGTTTTTGGCATAAGTGCATCAGAACCTGCAAATACTTCTTAATCCACCTTTCACTTTGATAATCCTCAACTTCTGAAAACTTACATGAAAATAAAGTTAAGAAACACATTTTGAAAAATGTCCCCTTTAAGTTTTAGGAATATTTACTACCCTGAGCTCAGTGTCTGCAGTAGCATATAATTAAATGGTGCTTCCAAGTTCTGAATGACAATATCATATTGAATTTAGAAAGGAAACCTGTCAGCAAAATGTAGATTATTCATGTTGTGAATTCAAGGATCTTGATTCGAATGAAATACTTTATAAAATGTAGAAGAGAGGGAGGCAAATGAAACAATTGCAAAATCCTGATGAATTATACTGTTTGGCGAATTAAATTTTTAATGTTAACTAAGAAAAACTGGTGAAGCTAATATAGTCTCAAGAAGAACACTATCAAAGATTCTCTTCTAGGCAGAATGCCAGACAGCTTGAGCCAGCTTTCTGCAGCAATACCTTCAGATTTTATTTAAATTGAAATAAAGCCTGCTGTCTTAGCTTCACAGGCACAGTGAAATGTACCAGCTTCTTGCTCAATTCCAACATTGGTCCTACAATTGCATACTGTGATATATATTTGCAAATATAGGTGTCATAATGTTTTTACATAGCTTGCCAAAAATTATTGTCAAAACTCATTATTCAGCTAAAAGTAAAAGAATTGAAGAGATATACAAATGACTAAATAAATAAATAAATAACACCAGTATCTTCACAGTTCATTTGCCAGAACTAATTCAGTTGGAAATGGAAACATCTGGAAATAAAATGGATTTATGATAGAAATTACATTGACCTAATTAGGGGTCACCTGGACTTATTCCTTTACATGACATATTTTTTTTCTTTTTTTACTAATAAGTAATAAATAATCTTATCTTCAATTTTTAATTTCTTAAGGGATGAGACTGTGGAGACCCTTAAGTTAGCCAAGTAGATTTGCATTTGAGAATATTTCTAAAATTACTTATATTCATCCATTTCTTTATTGTGATTAATGATGGGCCTTACTTAATAGAAGAGTCCTTACACTGTTTCAGACAAATATTTTCTATGTCCGCACAAATCATATATTCATCAAGTCTTGTAACTACATATATAAAGCACATTTATGGTTATCATATCCCCTTTTTGGACATATTATTAAGATGTTGCCTCTTTACTTTTTAAGAATGAACTTATTTTGCCTTTTATTTAAAAAAAAAAAAAAAAAACCACAGGCCCAAAATGGAATCACTTATGCTGGGCCAAGCCACCAAACCAAGGTTTAATACATAACTGTGATTTTAACCTCCTTCAAAAATGTTCTTAACCACTCAAGGAATTTTCTGGGCAGCACCAGTGATTTAATCTCTCACAGGGCCTATCTTCAACCCACAAAGGAAGATGAGATAATCTGCATAAGATTCCCTGCCCTCCCCCTAAGGGAAGGTTACCTTGCCTGAAACAATTATTTCTTTTGTTTTGCTAATAACTTCCTTGTCTCACCTTTTCTTTTAAAGTCTTTCTTTTCTTTAAAATCTTTCCATTTTGTACATATTGGAGCTCCCCTTTACTTGCTAGATGGGATGATCCCCCATTCTTGAATGGCTTAATAAAACGGATTAGATCTTCAAATCTCCTTAGTTGAATTTTGTTTTTTTAATTGCTTTTATAGTATCAAATGTACTATATGCATTTACTATATACATGCTGTCCTCAAAGTGTATTTCCAAATTGAGAGGATTTTAACTATTATTATGCACTGATAACAGAAATAATCCAGATTCTAAATAAAAATCTCAATTTCCTTAAAAACTTAACTTTGATCTCAGTATATTTTACTAATGCACTTGGAAAATAATTTAGTGTTAATTATAATTTTCACAGTACGTTGTCTTAATCAGATTGTTTTATATGATAACTATACAGATCATTTCAATAACATAAACAAGATTTATTGAATATCTACTTGGTATTGTTATGCCCAGATCGTGATCTCCCCAAAATCCCAAAACCACCTAGGAGTCTGAGTCATGTATGCAAAGGCAAAGGGCTTTATTACAGGCTTAAGCTCAGGCTCCCAGACCTCACCAACACAATGGATCCATGCTGAGAGCCCCAAACAAGGGCAGAGTAGGGTTTTTATGGGGTTTGTGACAGGGGAATTATAGAAGTTGTGACATGGGAACAGTGATCCAGTCATAATTATTCAACATTATTGACAGCAGGTTTAACCATAGACATTGTCTAGAGTATTTGTTACTTGTGGCGGGATCCATTTACAACATTTAGAGTACCTTTAAATTCAACCAATTACAGAGTGAGCCTAGGGTCTTGTTCGGCGACTAAAGGGTTAACTTTAACGTTAGGTAAAAGGGTCCTATCTATAGTTTCTATCTCCAGGCCTCTCCCTTAACAATGTGGAGGGTGATGCTGGCCTTTCCTGATTGCGTGTTGCAAGGGTGGTTTCTCCTGCCTTGGGCAATGTGTAACTGCCTGATAGTTTCAGGAAAGCTGAAACTTAGGCCTTCTAGTTTAGAGGGGAAACTTAAAGCCTGTCATGGAGTCAGTTTGGTTTAGACGTTTAGACTTGTGGCCTTACAGTATAAAATATACTAGTTGATAGGGAGCCAGCTGATACAGTTATAAAGCACAGTGGATCCTCTAAAGCCCTTAAAATCTAATAGGGAATAAAAGTCTTGGAAAGGAAACTAAGAACAACTAAAATAAAGAGGAGTGGAAGTTACTCTTTTTTGTGTGTTTGTTTTAAGAATAGTAGTCTGTTATCAATTTAAGCCAGATCCTAAAGAACAGAAACATTTAGAAATGGGTATAGAATGGCAAAAACTACCTTTCGCAGGAGAATATTTTAATGTGCAAAGAGACCTAGATAACAAGATGAGGAATAAAATTAGAATAAGGCATTTCTAATAGAGGAATGATTTCAAATGGAAGAACAACAGCTAGAAAACTGAAATGAAATAACAGGTTGCCAGGTGATGGCCAATTTAAATTTATATGAAGGATTTTGAGGTATGTCACTGAAAGTCTGACTAGAAGAATGAAGTAGGTATCATAATAACTGAACGTAGAATTCAATGACCCAACTTTCTAATGTATCTTCCTTATGGCACATGTTGAAAAATTGAAACTACAATATCCCAGAATCCTTTGCAACTAGGTTTCAGTATCCAAATTAATTCCTTTCCTATAGATGCATTTACACTTGATTAGGAAGATGAAAATTAATGAGGTTTTTCTCTCTCCATTGGTGGTTGCTGCAATGCATGATCATGGACGCACTGGGTATTTCTTTAACATCATTACAGAGTCAAATTACTAATTGTGGGTGTCAAGAGGCAATTGCCACAATAATAGTGATAGCTCTCTAATTCCTTAATTATAGCTCTAAAAGAGTTTTCTCAATCTTTTGTTCTGATACTGGCAGAGGTAATATCCCTGATGGGCCATTTTAATGGCATAGCAGGAAGAGTTATGTGACTTGGAGGCTCAGGATGGGGCCCACATCTGCAACTTATCAGAAATGTTTGTGAGCAAGTAATCTCTTACATGAAGTTACTTTTTATACAGATAAAGTGGTGTATGCTTTTTGCCCCTAAGGTCTATGTGATCAATAGTAAAAAAAAAAAAAAAAAAGATTTTCATTGATGTGCCATATTTATTTCCAGTGGGAATTTGGGAAAATCATAATTGAACTCAATCCACTCAAGACTGAGTTAACTATGACACTGTTAGTATGCACCTTTGTAGAGTTTGTCTCTATTAAAGATTTCAGTTACATAAATTATTGATTAATCTTTCAGTTTTAATCGTACAGATTAAATAGCATGTAATTTCAGTGTGCAGTATTCTATTTCAGTAATCAATAATGTTTCACACAGTAAAATCTTAATTTCTAGAGATTTCAGAGAATAAGACTTCTGGCCAGAAGATTTGTCTGGATAGTCAAAGACATTAGTTATTAGAATATTATAGATATTCATATTTAGGTATGATTGCTATTACCAATCACACGGTGAAACTTAATATTGTCGCAAACAGGAAAAAAATTGTAAAAAATCCATGAATTGAGAATCTCATTAATTCAATTTCACAAATATACATGCTACCAACTTCTTAGCACATATATCATCCTTTGCAAATGGGTATTTATTTTTACATTGCTTTATTACTTGCATTCTAAATGTAAGTTGTAAGACTTGGACCATGTCTCATGCTACATAATAAATATGTAAAATTAATAACCATCTTTGATTTGCTGTCTACTACATTGTTTTAAACTTATTTATAGTAATTGCTACTGTGATTATTCTGGGATATTTAAATTTAAACTACTCCGTGGATATTGTTTGACCTACAACCCATATGGATCTGTCTATGAAATAAATATATAGACGTGACTGAGTATTCCTTGGTAACTCAGGGACAGCTTGTGAATTATTACTATTGTGACATACTATAGATAGGGATAAAGACAGTACATGGCGTAGATATCCATGTCTAATGATTTGACGTCCTGGAAAAAAATCTTTAATCTCTCACACTGCAAAGAGGGTTCTTCTTAACTTTTGCCCTTAGGGTTTGTTGGTTACCTAGCATCATTCAAGGCATCTTTAAATTCTGAACACTAGTTCAATATACCAGAGGCATCTCTATTTTGTATATCTGTCCTCTATCTTTTTAACACTATATATTATTAAGTAGGGATCAGGAGATATCAGTGTCTTTTTTTTTTTTTTAATGTATACCAGTGTGTCATATCAGGCTTATCCAATGTCATAAAGATACTGCAAAGGAAAATAACAACTTTTATTTTTAATTTCTGTTAAAGTAAGATTAGAATGTTTTGCATGGTTTCAAGGACACGGGCTTTCAAAATCTTCCTAATCCTACCTTGTATAGTAATACTGAAACACAGTATTGGAAGAGAAGTTCAGTGTTTTTTTTCTATTATTTTTTTAATTGGGGAACTGAATTTAGAAACTGATATACAGATGATGTATATATAGGTTTGCTCATCAATACTGGGGTATTATTGCAGCTAGGGTGTCAGCAGGAAAATCTGGAAGATAAATGTTTGTATAATCATGCACACATATCCACATCTTTGTCTATATGTATATAGACTCTATATGTACATTTATATGGTGTCATACCATAGTTCCAATATTGATTCAACTTCAAAGTATTTATTCTACCTTCCTCCTTTCCATGTTGTTTACTCTCTTCCCCAACCATAAGAAACATGACTACCACTATCCCCACTATAATGATGAGGCCTCATGACTATAATGATGAGGCCTCATGACTATTCTATCACTTCAATCAAAAGGTGGAATCAGTTAATTAAAAAGACAATAAAATCTGCCCACTTGTTCCTCCTCCTCCCTTTCTCTGTGGTTGGCATTAAAGTTTGAGGGTCCCATGTTCAATAGGAATTGGGTGGAGAATGTGGTCAGCCTAAAGGGCTATGTACAATCAATACTGAGGCCCACATGGTCAGTCCATACATACTGAGCACCTACCATGTATAAGATGTTCTACTACGTGTTTTGCAGGAGTGGCTTAGATCTAACTATATTTGTGCTTTTTCTTTTTTATTAGTATAATTTAGTTTGTCTTGTTAAATGTCAAGAAACTTTTTTTTTTAAATCAATTAATGTAGTTTTTAAGAGAGAGAGTGAAAGAGCGAGCACAAGTAGGGAAAGGGCAGAAAGAGAGGGAGAGAGAATCCCATGCAGGTGCCACACTGTCAGTGCAGAGCTCGGTTTGGGTCTTGAACTCATGAACTGTGAGATCATAGACCTGAGCTGAAACCAAGAATCTGGTTTCTCAGGTTTTCTTATCTGTCTTCTCATCAGTAGTTCTTTTCTGAGTCTTGTCTGTCATTTTGCCTGATTTTATACTCCTTATAACCTCCTTGTTCTATGCTGTCAGCCTGAGTGGATAACGCAGTCTCACATTCGTGGTATGGCACTGCCTAGCTCACCTGTAAATGGCGTGATGCTGGACAAGTCAATGCTTCCTACCTATATACATTCTTAAAATTAGATTGAGAAGAAGAGCTTGACTAGTAATATGTGTACATATGTGTATATTTACACATCACAGGGTCTAAAAAAGGGAACAAAACAGTAGACAGAAAATCCTCCCATTCTTCCAAATTTGCCATTCCAGGTTGTTGTCTATTCCTCACAGATGTGTTCAGTATTAGTTCCTTAACAATTTCTGGATAATTTTCTCCATGCTCTATACTCTTCCTTTAATCTACTCAGGAGAAGCATAG
The DNA here is from genome assembly GCA_017311185.1 of Proteles cristata cristata. Classification (NCBI taxonomy): domain Eukaryota; kingdom Metazoa; phylum Chordata; class Mammalia; order Carnivora; family Hyaenidae; genus Proteles; species Proteles cristata. Next base: position 741,843 of record JAESUZ010002153.1, read on the forward strand.
CTCTGAACTTTGGTAAGAAAGTTGTAGTATTTTCTCACTCCCAGGCTCTATTCTTCTTCCTCTTTCCACCTGCTTTCTTCAGTTCAACCATTCTTGTTTATGGCCCACACCTCAAAGCAGCATATTCCTTTTGTTACAGCGAAAAGCTGACATAGTTTAGCAATTTGAAACACACAAATGGAATCATGAAAGCCTCACTCCTACTGTGAAACCACAAACATGTGCATCACTAGAATTGACCTCACATTCATTTGTTTTCTATATGATGCTGTCATTCCATGTGTCATATGAATAATAATTATTTATTTACATATTTGTCACATGTCTCTTTACAGTAGTAGTAATGAAGCCAGTAGGGTAAGGATCAGGAAAATGCATTTCATGTGTCTGAAATGGAATTTTATTTTTTATTTTCTTTACTTTGTTTTTTGCTAATTCTTTTTCTTTATTTAATATTTAATTTTGAGAGAGAGGGGGGAGGGTCAGAAAGAGAGGGATACACAGAATCTGAAGCAGGCTCTAGGCTATGAAATGTCATCACAGAGCCCAATGCAGGACTTGAAGCATGAACTGTGAGATCATGACCTGAGCCAAAGTTGGATGCTTAACCAACTGAGCCACCCAGGCACCTCTTTGTTAATTCTTTCTAATGGCATATATGGACTGTATCATTTATATCTTTATGCCCAGAAACTGACACATTACCTAGCAGAGAACCTAGTAAGGTCGCAGTAAATAGCAAATATTTCATGAGTTACTGGATATGTCTAGATTAATATATGATTAACTGACTTGATAAAAATCATTTCAGCACAGCCCAACATGGTGGAGTAAATCAAAGTGAAAGCATGCTCTGGAAGGATCTCACTGATATTAGAAGGCCAAGGAACAAGCTTTGAACTTGATTTCTGTTCACATATAAGAGTTCTTTTAAATAGTCTTTCTGACTTTAATTAATGAGTCTTTAGGAAAAAAAAAAACATATCTTCTGGCTCCTCAGATTGGTGGTTTATAGTTAGGTTTTTTATATTTTTAACAGGTTCTTGTTTTTGATGGTTTAATTTTCCCCTCTGTATTATAAGAGATTTAGGACTGATCCTGAAGAGCCTCCATTTCATTGGCAGGACTCTGAGAGTAGGAAACAAAAAAGGACCTAGATTTTGTTCTAAAACCAGATTCACAGAAAATACTGTCTCGTTTCAAGCCCCAAAGCAATACCTTTAAAAATTCATTAAAAGTATTAGGGCATTCTTTTTTCTCTAGTAATAATTACCTAGTTAATGGAATTTTACTTTTTAACAGGGAACTATAATCACTGTAAATTGTTGCACTGAATTAAATAAATTTTAATTTTCTTTTGATCTCATCTTTACACCTATATTGCTAAACTGCTGGCTTAAAGCTGATATTGATCCCTAATAATATTTGAAATCAGTACATGCAGCCTCAAGAAATGGGTGAAAGAATAGAAGAAGCCGTCTCCCCAGCTCATTTCTAATCCATGCAATTGAAAATAGGTGACTTTTCATTTTATAACACAGACCTAACCTACCTTATTTTAAATTCATTGTGGGAGCTTGACTTGCAAGACAAAATTCATAGAATATTTTAAAGTCCTATTGCTGTGGAGATTTATGCAAATTCCTTATGGAAATATAGACACAACTTTCCCTTCATCAATAATGATGCATATTTTCCTGTGAAATACCGGCTGGACCTCACCCTCACTATATGAGATTCCTCCAATGTACTCATAAGAGAAAGAACACTGGTGACATTTCACTGAAAAAAAAAAGCCTCATGTTAATTTAATGTTTCAAATGACTTTAAGACTTTTAAACAGTGGATTTGGGCAAAGACATAAAATCCTTTCTTTTCTCTGTGAGGGTGAGGGAGGAAGAAGGGATGGGTAACCAGTGTTGGGAATGAAAGTAGGTTTAATAAACATACAAGTTATTAAGAAACCTTAGTCAAATTAAGGAACCATCAATGCCAGGAATAACAAGATTTTTTTTTACAAGGCATATCTAAAATGCATGCTGATAGTATATTTTGACTATTCATTTTCCACTCTAAATTAAAGTTATGGTTTTGAACACTAGGGAATGTTAGTGCATGAAATAATCAACTGCAAAATAGGAAGGAACTTTTTCTGCAAATCTTTTCTCAAGTGACTTTTGGAATAGAATCTGTGCAATAGACTTTTCCTTTTCTTCGATGAGGGAAGGAAAAGAAAACGTAAACTTTAAAAATTATCATATTAAAACACATATGGCAGAAGGCCTCCTTTTACTTAGCAAAAATATTTTTGACAGGAGAAGGAAAGGGCTGGAATCCGTGACGGCACATAGATGTGTACATTTTAAGTTCTGCTACACTGACTGATTTCATAAAAGTAACGAGCTATTTAAAAATTACACACCATTCACTTATCTCTTTGTACTTTTCCACAGATGGCACCCAGCAAAAGAGGCTGCCATCAATCATCCTGTGTCTTACCCAGTGCTTTTCCTGTCCTACTTTTCTCATGCCTTTCATCGCCATTTGCCACTATGGCATCTCTACATGTCTGTTTGCTGAAACAGTCAGCTGCCATAGTTTGGCTTCCTAAGTCACTTGGCTTAAACTTCAGTCTCTCTCTTCAGAAAAGCTAGGCACAACGCATCGTGTCCACATGCTCATGTCAATATGCATAACGTTTGGAAAAGGGGGCATCGGTGCTGAACTATCCGTTTTTCACAAGAGTCCTTGGGTCTAAAGTGATTTTCAAAAAGTTAGATTTTATGGTGTGTCTTTCTTGATGCAACTTAATTTGATGCTTTGGATCAATAAACTCTTGCATTCAGAAACACCTCCAAGATTTTGACAATTCGTACCAATTAAGTTCAAATGTGTCACAAAGTGGCCCATCTGACAGTATCTTGTCAGTGGTTTGACAACTAGTTGCTCCTGTTGCATGAATTATAGACATGATCAATCCCCAAAGGAGTCCTTCAAAAGGGCAATAGCAGCAACATATTAGAAGGATAGAAAATTTAAATTTAAAGGAGAGGCATATTAACTTTGACTAAGTTAACAAACGCCTACACTCTTTTGATTACTAATAGGTATTAGTTTGCACTTAAGAACCTATTCTATCTAAGTGAACAGATGCTACTTTGAAATGTTAGTGCATCAAAGTTGAGAAACATCATAGCCATAGAATTCTAATCATCTTTTCGTTGAAATAGAGGGATCGGTCTGTTTGAACATGAGTTAAGACACATCAGAGTCTGGACTGTTTGCAGTAATAACATATGCTTTGCATAACCTGTTCCTTTTATAGATGATTCATTTCACCCCACTTTAGCCTGTTTGTTAGACACAGTGGTTTGGTTTTCTTTTCACTCTATCAGGAATTGTGAGTGCTTTTGACTTTGTTCTTACCACATTCTACCTTATGATCCCACATTTATGTTTATAAAGGTGTGTCTATATGAGACATAGGTCCATTGCAAAATGGGAATGCTGGACCTTTTGTCTAAAAACTATTGAAACTTTTACTATATTGACAGCAGTGTATTAAGCCAAACATAGGGCATCATGTCTCCATGCATCACATCTTTCTTACTCCAGTTTAAAATCAGTGAAGACAGATTTTTTTCTTCTTTTAGTTATGTTGAATATTGTACATGAATATACCTTAAAACTCAAAATGTACTGAAGAACAAATAATGTAAATTGAGCTACTTTCTTGCCCCACACCCTCATCATACTGCCCAGTGGGTATCATCCTCAACAGAGTTTTGCATTGGCTATGCCTTGTGTATAATGGCTTTCCACTTGGTAGAAGTAAAATAAATATTTGCTGGCTGTTATATTAGACTGTGCATCGTAGATATAGCAGCAATGACAGCAAGTCGCTAACTGAGAGAATGCTTGATGGTTAAGTTGGAGAGGGGATCTAAATATGCAATGTCATTTAATGAGTGAACACTGAATATCAATAGTTTTCTCTTAATACTAATTGTGCTCATTTGTAATGCTCAGTGAAAATTAATTTTAAGAGATACTAATTATATTGCACCCACATAGAATTCACTGCTGCCTTCATAATGGGACTTGTTTGACAAAAATCAACTGAATTGAAAACATATTTGGATTCCTGTTAACAGTGAACCTGATTAATTTGCATTAAACTGTTTGATTTAGATTAGGTTAAAATAAAGCACACTTGAAAAGTCCTACTATGTAACAGAAAATTTAATTACATCCTCGGGACATCCCTATGCATTAGGGTTTGTCATCACAATTTTATAGACAAGAACATGAAGGCTTAGGAAATAGAAGGAACCAGCCTGGGGTCACTGAAGCAAGTAAATGGTTTCTAAATCTGTACACATTATAGTTCTTACACAATCCCTTGAGTTTCCATGTTACAGAAAACTGTTAAAAATAGTTCATCCATATTTATATCAGTTACTCATTTATTATAAGTTTCCTAAGTAAACTGAAAATGGTATGAGTCAGAAAATTGTATCTTTTGTATTTGGAAAAAAAAAATCATCTCATTAGAATTCATCAATGCAAATAAATTGTAGAAAGGGGAGAATCAACACAGCTAATGTGTAAACCTGAAAAACAAAAATAGAAGGAGATAAAAAGAAATGACCTGGAGCCCTGTCTCCAAGCAATATTTATTTATGTATATGCTGGATTCGTATCATGCCTTCCTTTGGAAGAGCTGATGTAAAATCTTGCACGTGGTAGGAAATTTGTAAACTCAACCTGGGCTTGGAGGTGTGTGATCTCAAACAACATATTCCAAACACTTGGTGGAGGTGATAGAGGCTGACTGCTGCCTTGAATGGATAATTAACATTTACTAAGTAAACACATTTACAAGTGTGTTGATCTCTCTCTCTCTCTCTCTTTCTCTCTCTCTCTCTCTCTCTATTTCTCTCTCTCTCTCTCTCCCTCTCTCTCTTTTCTGCTTCCTGTTAAAAACATGAAGACTTTAGTGGTAATGATGTGTTGCCCGGATGAGTATGGTTAAAAGGAACAGTGGGTAATCTGTAGTTTTTTCTAATCAGAGTGCATGCAAAGACTACCCATTATTTCAAGCCTAGGGGGATAAAATGATCTTTTGCATCATTTCTGAAGTGTGAAATGAGAAATGTATCTTTGGCAGTGTTTAGATTTCTAACCACATGAAGGATTGGAAGTGTTTTTGTTCCAATATTAAATGAGAAGATGGTGTGATTTCAAAATACTCATGTCTGGGAAAGGGCTGAAAAATAGCATTTTTTTCTTTTCAGGTTGCTTTTATTCCCAAAGTGGGCCATTTATTTATTTGCATATGTATTTTCTAATTTTTTTCAATGACTACCATGTGTAAAACAGTTAAGGTAAATGCAAGTATTTTTAAGGTATGGTCCCAGTCCTCAAAACAAAGTAAGGCGAAGGTGAGTAGAAATGATCACAGCGAATGCACTTTGTGGTGAGATGGTATTTGAAGCAGCAAAGATGGACCATATATAATATAATGGGCTGGGTATGGAAATAAGTAGCCTCAATGCTCCCACTGAATTGTCTCTGTGGGTTTTTCTGGAGAGAACATCTCTTACAGAGAAGTCACAAAAAACATTTGAAAAGCCATCTTTCAGATTTCAGATGCTTTCATGAAGGAATTTAGACATAAGGGGAATGGAAAGTGCAAAGGGGGCATCCAGCTACTCTGACTCCAGATAAATTGGTTATGTTTATAATGATACACATTGTCTCTTTGAGAATCACCTCACAGTGCTCACTCCAAGACAGATTCTATGCCTTTTGATTTCCCATTAACCTAATACTGTTTATTCTTATATGATGCAGTGCTTCAAATCCTAAAACTAATTTTTCTTTGACACTAATACCTAATTTACTTGGAAAAAAGCTGTTGTCACTTGTTCTCTATTCCTGTCCTTCTCAGTGAATAAATTCAATAAAAGGAACATTGTTTCAGCATTAAGGTAAATAAACTATGATAGAGCTCATTATGTTTATTATCTTTTATTACAGTCAATGCAAACAGTAGCACATGAGTTGCTGATGAAAGCAGTAAGATGCTTCTCCCAGTCTTTGTAAGAATGTTCTGGGAATTCCTTTACATATATAGTTAGGGAAGATGAAGATCATATATACATAATCTTAAAACCATAATGAATTTCTCTCTTTCTGCCTTAAAAACCTTCAATGCTTTACTGAGGTTTACATAATAAATATTGACACCTTAACTTTGATAATCAGCACATCCTGCCGTCTGGTCCAAATTTATTGCTATGCTCTTATGTTCATTTGTTTTCACATTGAGCTCTAGGCTAACTGAACTCCTTGGTTGACACCTGACCCTGCCCAGAATATATGTTTCTTCCTTATTCCTTTAGGTTCAAATTCAACCTGCAATTTTGTGCCCAGATGAAATTTCAATTCCTCCAAAATCCTTTCATTTATCTCTACTTTAAATAATCTTGCTTTGTTCTGAACTTACATTGTACTTTATCTGAACTTCTTTATGACATTTGTCACTTTCTTTTTTTTTTTTTTACAAATAGTTTATTGTCAAATTAGTTTCCACATAACTCCCAGTTCTCATCCCCACAAGTGCCCTCCTCCATGCCCACCCCTCCTCCCCCCCACATCCGCCAGTCCTCAGTTTTTGTCAGCATTCAAGAGTCTCTCATGGTTTGCCTCTCCCCCTTTCCCCCACCATTTCTGCCCTTCTTCTCCCCCTTGGTCCTCTGTTAAGCTCCTCCTAATCCTCCTATACGTGCATACATATGATATTTGTCTTTCTCTGCCTGACTTATTTCGCTCAGCATAACACCCTCAAGGTCCATCCATGTTGCCACACATGGCCAGATTTCATTGTTTCTCATTGCCATGTAGTATTCCATGGTATAGATAAACCACATCTTCTTGATCCATTCATCTGTTGATGGACACTTAGGCTCTTTCCAGGTTTTAGCTATTGTGGAGAGTGCTGCTATGAACATTGGGGTACATGTGCTCCTATGTATCAACATTTCTGTATCCCTTGGGTAAATTCCTAGCAAAGCTATTGCTGGGTCATAGGGGAGTTCTATTGTTAGTTTCCTGAGGAACCTCCACACTGTTTTCCAGAGGGGCTGTACCAGTTTACATTCCCACCAACAGTGTAGGAGGGTGCCCGTTTCTCCACATCCTCGCCAGCATCTAGAGTTCTCTGATTGGCTCATTTTAGCCACTCTGACTGGCGTGAGGTGGTATCTCAGTGTGGTTTTGATTTGTATTTCCCTGATGAGGTGCGATGCTGAACATCATTTCATGTGTCTGTTGGCCATCTGGATGTCCTCTTTGGAGAAGTGTCTTTTCATATCTTCTGCCCATTTCTTCACTGGGTTGTTTGTCACTTTCAATCCCATATACTTTTTAACATAACACTGAGAGCATATTAATTATATACATGTTATTTCCCCCTCTCTCTTAAGATAATAAATTCAGGGAGGCTCATGTTTAAATTTGTTGCTATATCTGACATATTAGGCAAGCCATTTGCTTTGTGCTTAGAAGGTATGCCGTAGATATTTTTTTTTAAGTAAATGAATGAATAAAGATTAATGTTACAAATGACTAAACAGGCAGGTTCCAGTTCAGTGCTCTTTCCAAAGTCACAGAGAAAATCTGAATAGGAAGTGAAAGTAAAAATTTCAATTCAGTAAATACAACAGTTTAAAAACATCCATGGGAATAAATATGAATTCAGTAAATATTCTCTATGAACTTTTGACCTAGTATTGGTCAATCATCATTTCGGGGAAGACTCAATACCCACTCCCATTCCCAGCCTTACCATTATTTTCACCAGAAAGCAGGTGGTTTTTGTTGTTGTTGTTGTTGTTATTGTTGTTGTTGTTGTTTTGCCTTAAGATTGACATCATTTATTTAATTACTTGAATACAGAAATGTATAACAGATTTTTAGAACCAACAGCTCATATTTGGAGACTCAAAACACTCTTTATTAACAATTCGGTGCTTTGATTTTTTTTTTCATTTTTGTGTAAGTCAGCCTCTTCTAGAAATGTTCGAATCTCATGAGAAATACAGAACTATTGGTATTTCATTTCATCAAAACCACAGAATCCTTGACATTTGGTGGAAAAGCTTATTCTTTTAAAGATGTCATGCCCTATTTCAGTTACTTGTTTCACTGCAATTTTGTTTTCTTTTTAATAAGGGGAGAGGAAGATGGTGGTTATTCATAATCATGACATTATAAAGACTGTTTTTATTGTCCAGCTTAATAGGTCAAAGTTGAGTACCCAGAATTGCCTTTTTGCTCTTATTGTACTTATTTCAGTCTCGTGCTTTCACTATCTCAACTTGGAGGTAACAAAATGAGACAGACTTTAAGGAAAAATCCTACTGTCTTTTTACCAAACATTTAACAGCACCAGGGAAAGTATTATTATTTTGTTTATTGCCAGGACTTGACGTCAGTTTTTCAAATTTTCTTTTTCCCGCAGACTTTTACATCTCTCTCCTCCATGACCATTCTTGGTTTCTTAGCTTTAAGACCTAGGTGAGATATTAGTAAGTGTGTAGGTTTGATTCTACATTTTATAAGTTAAGATACTGAGGCTCAGAGAGGTGACATGAGTTACTAAATTCACACAGCTCTCAAGCCATCTGGTTTATTTTTGAGTGAGTGTATTAATTAGAGGGGAATTTCAAGTTGGTAGCAATTAATAAGAAAGAGTATTAATTAAGAAGACTTAAGAAGAGTTAGAGCTATTTAGATCTATATCAGAAAAGAAACAATAGCCAGGAGGAATATGGAAGGTTTTACATATTTAAGGTCACAAAGGTAAAATGAATTAAGGACATGGTGAGAGTTTGATCAACCATAAATAAATTTTGATTAAACTTCATGACTATCATTTTCCCTTGCTAATCAATTCACACTGAAAAAAACTTGCAGAAAAATAGAATAGTAATTGTAGATGGAGACAGATTATGTAATTTTAATTGGGTAAAAATAATGCAAAAAATTGGAGATGATTTTTACCCCAGATAAAAGATGAGGACATAAGAGAATAAGAATTTGAATTATGTATTCAAACAAATGCACTTTGAGTATTCCCTCCAGAGCTTTGGATCATTGCAGATCTGTTTTTTCTACTCCTAGATTCTGTTCAGTGTGTGATTCATGTAGTTGCATATACAGAGTATCTCATTTCTTCTACCTACTGGGGTTTCTACCCAGAAGGAACATTTACCCAGGAATTATCAGAAACCTATTCTCCTGGTGGCATGTGCTTTTTGGCTTCATATAAAAATAACTGGAGTGTTCTTTCCTTTACAATCTTCCAGGCATATTGAAAGTACAAATGAAAACTAATGTTCCTGATTTCCCACTATCCTTGACCCCAAACTCAATCTCCCATTTATCTTGGTAGTAGTAGTGATCTAAGAGCAACTTTATTAGCATTGATAGCAAATATAGATGGAGTGAATTGGACTGGTCAAGCCATTCCCCTCTCTACAGACTTCTTCTAGACTTGAATAAAGCTTGCGTAGTTGATCAATTCCAGAAAGTAAGTGTATTAGATGCTGGCCCTCATGTAAGAACTTCTAAAAAAGGGATAGGACCCTTTTGAAATACTTTTTAATTTAAACTTACTGATCATATATTTAGATCTATGCAAGTTCTCAAGCCTTTTCTTCACTCTGCCAGTTGTAAGGTTCAAATTTTTACAACTTTGTCCTCAATTATAGCCTTTTAAAGGTAAGGAATTCTGTATATTTCATCATAATAATACATAAAAAGTATGTGCAGTAATTTCAAATCCTGTCCTAATTATGGGTCCAGTTTTATAAAAGTTTACTTAATTATTTAACTTGTCTATTTCCATTTATTTGCCAGTTAGACTTAAATAAATTTAATAAATCTGTTATGTAGCACTGAATGAACACATTTCATGTTAAGTAAACTTCCTCTTTTACAGTTAAAATGAAAATTTTTATTAAATGAGGTTACAAAACAATAAAAGATCTCAAGTTCATTTGGAATCATTTAAAGACTTTATATTCAGCAACATTTTAGGTGCAAGAGATGTTATTTTATTTTAATACATCATAAATTAATTTATTTGTATTTTAATTGATAAGATTAACTAAACCAAAATGCCATACAGAGAAAGCATTTGGTTCTCTAAATATTCTGAGTGATCAATTGTTTTTTGGTTTACTAAATGCACCATCATTGTTTCTTGAGTTGTGTTTGATCCAAACAATAGAAAGAAATTATTGTCGGATGAAATGCCATGTATGTCAAGCTTCCAATTAAAATCCAGGCAGATATATTTCATTACTTGAGTTAAGCTTAATGCTATACTTTCAGAAAGTTACTTGACTACAATAAGAAGTAAATAAGTGTAAAGAAACCAAATCAATCCTGAGCATATTCCTTGGTATGTTAACAAATGTTGAAATAAAGAGAATGTTAAAACAAAACTAAATTACGTCAATTCTAAGTTTATGAAAAAAATCATTTGTATATCTATACATGTAATTAAAAACAATGTGCATTAGTGATAGAACAATCATATCATAGGAAATCGCTCTACCTTGTGGTTTGTCATTACACTTAAAAGAGACCATCTGAATCGTAATGACACGTCCCAGTGGAAGATGTGCAATTGCTCTCTTCTTTCTACGTTGCTCTTTCGTCTTTTTTTTTTTTTTTTAATTTAACATTTATTTATTATTGAGAGACAGAGCCTGAGCTTGGGAGAGGCAGAGAGAGGTGGAGATACACAATCCGAAGTAGGGGCCAGGCTCTCAGCCTGATGCTGGGCTTGAACTCACAAACCCCGATATCATGACCTGAGCAGAGGTCCGGATGCTTAACCGATTGAGCCACCCATATGCCCCTGTCATCCTCCCAAGCCCCGGGAAAACTGGAAGGTCTTTTCTGATTGGTAAATTTGGGACAAATAAATTAAGCATGCTTACCTCAACTACTCCTCTTGCTGGCAGAGGTTGTTTTGTACATGGTGTTTAAAAAAAAATTCAAAGAGCTTTACTGGAAATGAATAGTTTATTGTGTGAGAGACAAACTCTTCACAAAACCAAAACTGATATGAAACTCTGAGGCATGATTTTACAGGATGGCTTCTAAAGTGAAAATGAGGTTTTTTTTTCACCTTTACAACGATAAGTTATTACAACAGCGTTTCCCAGACAGCAGGGGATTGGTTAAAAGTGATTATCTTTTACCATTATAACAAGATGACTTAGGTTTATTTTATGATTATCAGAGGATTTAAAAGAAATAAAGTTAAATTTCACTTATGTTCATGAAATAAGCTAGAATTAGTTTTGCTTATGTGGCTTAAATGGTTTTTTATGCTTGGGGTATTTTCAAGCCTGGTCTCCATTTTATTTTATTTTAACAAAGGTAAGTCCTTCAAGCAGGTAATTCTTCCTGATTCTGGTATTCACCATTAGGAGAAAACTAGGTTTTCATATTTAAGGTCATGTTCTTTAACCCAGCTTCTGTCAGTCAAGGAAGGAGGGGAGGGAGGGAGGAAGGAAGGAAGGAACTAAGTTTGTTGTTGTTGTTGCTGTTTCAGTCTTTCCTTTTAAATATATTTTGGTTTGGGCTCAGTTTCTTACTACTCTATAGGAAAAAACTGTTGCCTGTCTTTTGTGGAATATGCATTTAGTTGACCTGAAGTAGTTTTTGTCCCAAAGTGTGTTCTGTGTTCCACAAGGCCTTAGAGGTATTTCTTGTACCTGTGACTACTATAAAATCCACTAAAACATTACAAAATTATCCATGATAAGATTTCAAGTATTCATAAAAAATCTGAGTTTCTTTGCACCAAGTTTGAAGTGTGATAAAATTATCCTGTGAATTGGATGCTCTCACTGAAAAATGTTTATGAATTTGACTAATATAAACAAGAAACAAGAGGCATCTGGGTGCCTCAGTTGGTTAATCATCTGACTCTTGATTTTGACTCAGGTCATGATCTTTTGGCTTATGGGTTTGAGCCCCCATCAGGCTCTGTGTTGGCAGTGTGGAGCTTGCTTGGGATTCTCCTCTCTCTCTCTCTCTGTTCCTCCCCATCTCATTCTCATTCTCTCTCTAAACTAAATAAATAAACTTAAAAAAAAAAAAAGACAAGAAATGTTTCCCTTCATATAACAGTTGAGAAGACTGATGGCTTGACCAAAGGTCCCAATTAGGTAGATTTCCAAAATAGTACTTGAAGCCATAGTGTGTCAATCCAGAGATGGTTTTCTTTCCACTCTGTTGTGCTGTTTCTTTGGAAAGACTATATATTTCAGCTCAGTGAAAAGATAAAGAATAGTGAGAAATACCTCATTACTGATTATTTTTCATTATTTAATGCCTGTTCTCTTATTATATAGCTAAAACTAATATATATTCATGTGTGAATAATGTTTTCTAGAGGATAACCTCCATGAGAATATACTTTGCAATTCGTGAAGAATTTTGTAAAGGCTATAAAATAGATCATAAGATAAAAAATAATTCTTATTGTGTACAAAAATGATAAATCTTATCTAATGAATAATATGAGGCTTCCTTTAAAAATAGATCGTAAGGGTTAGATATATTTCATAGGAATATGAAATTATAAGAACTATAATTGGTCAAATAACCCAGTTTTTAATCCTTAAGACTCTTCTTTTCCCCCTTTTTAAAATGTTTATTTTTGAGAGGGAGAGAGAGACAGAGACAGAGCACAAGAAGCGAAGGGGTAGAGAGAGAGGGAAACACAGAATCTGAAATGGGCTCCAGGCTTTGAGCTGTCAGCACAGAGCCTGGCACAGGTCTCAAACTCGAGAATGGCCAGATCATGACCTGAGCCAAAGTTGGAGGCTTAACCTACGGAGCCACCCAGGCAGCCCAAGACTCTATTTCTCTTTTTAAATAGATAATATGATACATCATGTCTATAGAGCAATGTTTGTTATAGTGTGAGAGATCATTCCATAATGGTTCTCATGCCACTTGGCCTGGGAAAAAATGTGATTCCTACAGTAAGAACTGTGGAAAATGAACTAGCAGATAGTATAAAATTGCAAATATTAAGTAGTGGTTTAAGAAGTTGTAGTCAAGGGGCGCCTGGGTGGCTTAGCGGGTTAAGCGTCCGACTTTCGCTTAGGTCATGATCTCGCGGTTCGTGGGTTCGAGCCCCGCGTCGGGCTCTGTGCTGACTGCCAGCTCAGAGCCTGGAGCCTGTTTCAGTCTGTGACTCCCTCTCTCTGACCCTTCCCTGTTCACGCTGTCTCTCTCTCTCTCCTAGAAATAAATAAAACATAAAAAAAAAAAAATTAAAAAAAAAAGTTGTAGTCAAGATAATCAAGAAAGGGAGCAAAAATTTTGCAGCTAGAATATTTGAAGGGGTTTTATTTTATTTTATTTTATTCATTTATTTAACTTTACATTTATTTATTTTTGAGAGACAGAGTGAGACAGAGTGTGAGCGGGGAAGGGGTAGAGAGAAGGAGACACAGAATCCAAGGCAGGCTCCAGGCTCTGATCAAGAGTTCAGCACAGAGCCTGACGCGGGGCTCACACCCACAGACTGTGAGATCATGACCTGAGCCGAAGTCTAACACTTAACTGAGCACCCCAGGTGCCCCAGAAGGATCTATTTTTTTAGATGCAATATATTGTTTAGTCCATATTCTGTTTTTTAATAACCTTGGTCTGTGCCGTTTCCTCTGCACAGTATGAATTTAGAGCTTCTCAGCCCGGCCTTTTCTTCTCTTAGAGCTAATTCATGGAATTGTAGCTCTTGGTCTTGAAAACTACAATGCAGTGAAAGAAATCTCAGCAAGATAAGAAGGCCAAAAATATTCCCTCCTTCCTTACAGCTGTAGAAAAGCAAATTGAATTCTGCATGCTTTTGCTGTGTTATTTTAAGAAGTCTTAGAATCTTGGACTGTGGAGACTTTTGCTATCAAACCTTAACCTCAGTAGCATCTGTGATTCTGATTGGTCATCATCCAACAATTTGTTGTCCTGGTAATATCCAAAAAGACATCCATTTTCGAAACAATAAAATCTTGTTTTCTTCTTAAACCATAAGAGGATTAATGACATTTCTTTCTTGTCCCACATGCTTGGGGGGTAGTGGGGTGAATCCAGTCCATGACTTTGCTGTATCTGCTGTATTTCTCATTTAAATAAAGAGGTTAAGACATTTTGCCTCACTTAAAGTAATGGTTTCTGGGAGTTGTTACTCAAACTGAATGTTTTTTAAAAAGGTCAATTTTAAAAAGATTAGTTGAATAGGGCAGAGCAGTGATGATTAGTAGAAAGAACATATGATTCAAGATTATAAAGAGGAAACGCTGATTCTCGCAGCCACTCTACCCCTAACTAACTCACTGTCCCCTTATTCAGTCATTCGGCATACTTTCATTGAGTTCCTATTTGGTACTAGAAACTCCTTCAGGCATTTAAAATAAAGAAATGAACTTGGGGTCAGAACACCTTGGATTTGAAAATAGAATCTATCTCAAAAAAATTAAGTGGCCTTGAACAAGATAATTAACCTCTATAACTCAGTTAACTTTATCTCATCTTTAAAATAATGACAATGATAATCACTGAACTAGATTAAAGTCCAGAATACACAAGAGGTATATTAGTAAAATCAATAAGAGATAGCCTGATTTATAAAATAATTGAGGCATAGTTGGGGAAGCAGCTCTGTAAGTGAATAATTACTATTCAGAATTTGAAAAATTTATAATGTATCATAGGGTTCAGGGAGAGGGTCAACAAAAGGTTTGTATAAGAAGCTGAGATTACATCCTTGTCCCCTGATAGATATATGGTAGGGTAGAGATGAGAGCATGAACACCTCTATGTGTCACCTTGATGGAGAAACTTCACTCTTTTGGTCACAGCATCCCTATTTGTTAAGTGAGGGGACTTCAGTATTACAGTTCCTTCCAACTCCAACATTATGTAGTTCTTTGTGATCCAAAAGCATTTCTCCATGGCTCAATTGTGCCACTCTCTTAGACACAGATCTTTTCCCAGGTATGAGTCAGAACTATTGTTTTCTAGTTTTTTCCTTAGTTCATTTTACAAAGGATAAAAAAGTCATATGGCTGTCCCTAGTTACATAGTGATGAAGGATGTGTTCAGCATCAAGATACTTCTATCATCCACTCTCTCCTACCCACATTTTTTAAAAAAATTAACCATTAACTTGATGACCCTTTATGATTAAATTGCCTCAAGTTTCTAAAATTCTTAGAGAAATTACAAAGCCTTTGTATCAGTTTATTTGTACTATTTTCATAATTTTTTTCAATATTTATTTTTTCTTAACTTTGAGAGATTAAAAGGCCTTAGGAAATATTTAAAGCACTATTAGAGTAACCTGGAGACATCTAATATATTTTTAATAAAGAGTGGCAAGGAAAAGATCTACTCAAAAATCATTACTTTCTTTTTCTAATAAAATAGGTGAATAGTCTTATTTGATTTTGAATGTATAATTTCAGGGGGAAAATGTGATTTAGTTGAGACTTTCCTCAACTGGAAATTTTAGCTCACAGTAGCAAGCAGAAATAAATTCGAGACACAAAGAACCAGAAGTGCTACAACTCTAAAGTCACTACATTGTCCAATGAACAGAAGAAAATGTCCTTCAAAAACATGATTCTTCATTTCAAACAAGCTGTAGCATTTCTTCTTCACCATATCACTAAGGCAAAAGCTGGTATAGGTTATGGTCATCAATCAAAGTCCCTGTTAAAAAGTTCTTTCTATTTTAACTACTCTAGAAATTCTCATTTAGGGGATTCAGTTCACTGAGCCAGATCAATCCATACTAATGCAGCTATCATGACCTTTATCTTTATTTTCCTCTTTCAAAAATGCAATATAAACATAAATAAAAGAGAAAGCAATTCCCATAAAGCTAACTGTCTTTCTGATTTGGTTTCTTGTCATTGTTGATTCTGTCCTATGTGTGTGTGTGTTTGACAGTAGTTTGAAAATTCTAAAATTACTTTTTGTCTTTGATTGTGTAGTGGATGCTATGATATTCTGCTCAGATCCTACTTTCAGGACGGAAGCACTCCTGTCAGGAAGGTGGTGGCTGACTTCTGTCAGCTGTGTCCCTCCCTGGGAATTAGCTCAAAATGCCTTGCCAAAGACATATCCATCCCTGAAAGAGGCATACATCCAATGACTTGTCACATGGGGGTTAAAAGCTGTGGCCCCTTTGCCTTGATGGTGGATTACTCTGAAGCTTTCTACTTTGTTGCCAGTAAATTATAGCTCCACTCCTCCTCTGTCCAATTCTGCTTCCTTCATTATACAACATATGATCCTGAGAGAACAATCTCTTAATAAACCTAGGAATGATGCAAGATGTAAGGCATAAAAGATTCTTTTAATGTTGATGTATAAAATTATGAAATTCTTTTCTCCAAATGGCATCATTATTTCTTCATCTTGGGCATACCTTTCCTCAGTTATAGCTTAGTGCTTTACGTATGGTCTCACTCAGGTTCAGGAAATTTAAGGAAAGAGAGTAAAATTATATCAGAGAAAATGTAAGTCTTTTTGAAAAACCTTTTGTAGGCCTCATTAACTACCTGGTAAAGATTGAAATATACTTTTCTTTACCTCTTACTTCTCCTATAGCGTACAACCTCATAAGTGGCATCTGTGATCCAATATAATAAAACAAAATACCCCGTTTTGTCCACTCTATCTTTTGAGGGTTTCTAACACCTTTCTTTTTTACACTTGATCTTAGCCAAAAGGCCAAGAAGTGATAACACCTTTCTTTTTTGACTCCATAGCTTTTCACCTAATTAAATATTATCTTGTATTTCCTCTTCTCTCCACCCATGCTCACCAACAGTACTGCTTAATAGTCTAAATTACAAATTGGAAGCATATCACTCCCTTACC
Organism: Proteles cristata cristata; assembly: GCA_017311185.1. Classification (NCBI taxonomy): domain Eukaryota; kingdom Metazoa; phylum Chordata; class Mammalia; order Carnivora; family Hyaenidae; genus Proteles; species Proteles cristata. The sequence goes on from JAESUZ010002153.1 coordinate 758,832, forward strand.
TTTAATAGCTCTCTATTATTAATAAGGAATAATAAGGTGCATAATAATAATAAGGTGCATAAGGAACATACACCATTTTTAGAATATATGGTATGCTGGGCCAATGTAGTCTACACTTAAAAACAGCCGTGTACAGACCAGAAGTGGCAACACTCATTTTAATGTAGAGAATATTTGTACAACATTTGCTTCCAATTTCAACTCGTCACTACTTTTTACTGAAAAAGTTCTGTCTTCACCAGAGAACTGTGGTTTGACTGAAATCATTCTAAGTTAAGCATGGTAATTATGAAAAAGTAGTTTTGAAGAGATAGTCAAATAAGAAATTGTGCATGTGTTTTAAACTGTTTTGTCTTAATAACCAGTTCATGTTCTAGAAAATTCAAGGCTGTTAACATATTGAAGCAATAATAACTAACGTATATTTTTTATTATAGAGACGACCCTGGAAATTGACTTTATTTAGATGTCAGACAACATAAGTTGAGAATGAGTGTTCATAGAATTACCTTAACTACCAATCTTCTCATTAACTCATGATGGATTGATTATCAAAAATATAAGTGTTCTGAAATGTTTTCAATAATCTATATATACATATATGTATATTTTAATATAACTTAAAACATATATATGTGTATATAAACTTATACACATATATACATACTTTTAACACAAATACCTGTGTGACATATTCTTGCATGACAAAATATATAAACATAAAATCATGTTTTCTAAAATTTAAGTCATACCAACTCAGAAAGTGCTTATTGAATATCTGACATTTTGCTGGCCTAAAGTTTATATCATAGTCTTATCATCAAGAAACTTACTGTTCTGTGGAGTAAATTTGTTTGAGATCAAATTTAATCTAAAAACAAAGAAAAATCTTATATTTTAAAGGGTCAAATTAAAATTCTTTTACAAATTATTTTATAGTTTATTTATTTTTTGAGACAGAGACACAGAGGATGAGTGGGGGAGGGACAGAGAGAGAAGGAGACAAAGAATATAAAATAGGCTCCAGGCTCTAAGCTGTCAGCACAGAGCCTGATGCGGGGCTCGACCCAACAAACCAAGAGATCATGACCTGAGCTCAAGTTGGACACTTAACCCACTGAGCCACCCAGGTACCCCTAAACTTGATGTTGTAGAAATCAATTGATACAGATTTATGCAAAGGAAGATCTCAGGACTTATTAACATTTTTAGTCAAATCTGCCAACAATTGTTGAAAAATGAAGAATCGTTGTAGTATGTAATACAAATGTATTCACAGAATTTATTCATGACATTTGCCATACACTTTTGTTTCTGAGGACCATTCTTTAAGAAACAATGGCTCAAAACAGTTTTCATAATAAGTGTTTTGTCCACAGTTATCACATGGCTTTTATCTACACAAAGCTAATACTCCTTTGTGTACATTTATACTCACAAAACTATCCCTAGTACTCTTATCCTCATGATTGTAGGGCATTCCATTCAGAAAGAGTAATTTGAAAGACTGTATTATGCTTGTTGTAGTAAAATTGGTAGATTTGCTTCGAAATACCAGTGCACCTAAGCCAGCCTGCTTTTCCATAGTGAGGACACCGAAAGCAATGCTGCAATCCGCCAGAGCCAATGTAAACGTTAAACAGAACAAATACAACTGTTCCACATGGGCTGCAGAAAAACTACAAAGCGGAATAGCTATAAATATTCCATTAATTAGCTAAGTTGTATAACATATATTCTGTTCATAATTGGCCTGTAAATTATACAAGTTTTTTCCATTAGTCATTTACTTTCTGGAAAAGAAAAAACTAGATAAATGAGTCAAAATCCAAACAATTAAATAAAAATTTACTTAATATGATAATATAAAATTTACATTGCTTTATTTTTTCATAGTACATAAAATAGTCTCCAGATAACTGTTATTTGTCTAGAAAGACACGGTAGAAATTTTTGTTTTTAAAAATCTAAAAATAGGGGCACCTGGTTGGCTTTGTCATTAAATGGCCCACTTTTGATTTTGGCTCAGCTCCTGAAATCACAGTCATGAGATCAAGCCCTGCATCAGGCTCTGCAGTGGGCTGGGAGTCTGCTTGAGATTCTCTCTCTCCATCTACCCTTTCCCCACTTGTGAGCATGCACGTATTCTTTTTCTCTTTCTGTCACTCAAAAAAAAAAAAAAACATAAAGTAACATAAAATAAAAATAAAAATCTGAAAATAAATCTGAGTCTAAGTTTCCTCATATGAAATGAATAGGCATTTCCAAGAGTCATTTCTAAACCCAGTGAAAATGTTTGGCAAGAACTGTGGTGGGTATAGTGGCTTATAGAAGTGGTATACGTAACTCAGAACATTGTTTTTTGAATTTGGTTGTTGAAGGTACTACCTATATGTTTATCCTTTAACACACCTCTAGAACTTTTTTATGGCTTGAACTTGCTGAGCACCTCAAACTGCAATTGGAATATGAATTTGTATTTGAGCTCTAAGGTCTTGATTGCCAGGCATGCTAAATGCAGGCAAAATGATAATCAGTCAACCATTTATATTACTTTATTACCATGTTAATTCAATTCATTCAACATTTGTTGAGTGTCCATTATATATTGGTCATTATGCTAGGCACTTACAACAAAATATGTGCTGGCTTATCATTGTTTTAAATTTGTTCGACAAACAACTATAATCATATTTCAATTTAATGTAGCCTATTATTTTTATAGTTATAACCTATCATTTTTAAAACGCACATGTTCAAAGGCACTTGTCCACTATGTGCACTTTACTGGTCTAAAATAATGATAATTATTACTAGGTTTCTATTAGATTTTCATCCTGAAATTGCCAAGAATTGTTTATTTATGCTTTCTTTCTTTGTGTTTGGTGTGTAAAGAAGCTTGTATTAGTGGAAATATAAGATATTCAGTATCTAAGGATGTTGCAAAGGACTTTAAATTTGGTCTCATGAAATACTGACAAATGAAAAATGGCTTTGGTTTATATGTCCCTAAAGAACCAAAATAGGAGTGGAAGGTAATAAGCATGAAGGAGACAGATTTTCTTTCTGAATAAGGAGACAGAGAGTTGGAGGAGGCTGTCGGTATGCGGTGACTTCTATATTACAGAGTGCTTGGTCAAAGCATTTGTTGGGATGTGGCAGAACATAACTATCAAACAGTACTTTCTGCCAAAGAGATAAACATTCTGTATCTGTGCTTCTGATACTGAATCACTAGCAACACATAATTATAAAGCATTTGGAATGTGAGTAGTGTGACTAAGGAGCTGAATTGTTTTTATTTTTAGTAATATAAATGTAACTTTAAATAGCCACACCTGTAACAATTACATTGGACAGCAGTTATGAAATGTGTTCAGGCAGAAGTCACAAGTGACATTTAGGATTCCTTCTTACACAGTCAATGCCTCTGTGATTTTTAGACAATAAACATTGCCAATCACAAGGCTTGCTGACCCCCTGAACATACCCCTTTATGCCTCTACTACACAGAACTCATCACTTTGTTTAGTGTCCTGGATACAAGGCATGTAACATTTTCTGTGTGTCTGAAAAGTAAAAAGATATCAATAATATTGTCCAAATTGAGTACTTTTGCAAAGTCACATACTAGGTTGTTTCCTGTCGGGTTAACTTTAAACAGCTTTCAAACCGCCCAATGCTGCTAGTGGCCATCATGATTATGCAGTGGTTATTTCATAAATAACCTTATTTATTTATAAACTGAGTGAAATGAGAGCTTTCTGGGTGTAAAGCAGACTTATTTGGCAGAGAAGTCAGTCAAGACTATTGTGAAAGCTCAAAGTCAGGTTCTCACTTTCAAACTTTGCTGTTTGTGGGATGAAGGAATGATAATCTGCCCACATTGCAGAATGGTTTCCAAGCCAATCTACTTTGAAGCAGTAGATCCGTGTGTGTGTGTGTGTGTGTGTGTGTGTGTGTGTGTGTGTGTGTGTGTGTATCACTTGAAGTCTTATTCATGGGCAGCTGCCAGACAGGGTAAAATAAACCTTTTGCCTTTTTCTTGAAATACTACAATACAGACTTCTTAAATTGGCATAAAATTCCACCCAAAGTGGGCAGCCAAAATTAAATATTTGTTTTTCCTTAAGAGATTCCATTATTCCTGCCACATGACTTTTTTCCTAATGCTTTCTCTGCCTGAAATTCCTTTCCTCACAACTTTATACATTGAAAGCATAATGGATCCTTTAGTATCTATATTGATGTCAGCTTATCCTTTTTCTTTATCCCATCTACCGTCAATGATTATTCTGTCTGAACCTAATTATATTTATTGAGCGAGGAAATATACATGTTTACCTCATTCTACTAGATCACATACTGCCCGTTATTGGTGGCCCAGACATCATTGAAACCTCTACAGTGCTTAGAACAAGGTCATGATAATATTAGGTAGAAAACATATATGAATTAGCAAACAAATGGATGAATGAAAGAATGAACAGATAGTAAATCCTTAGGACATGGTTCACTGGTAAAGGGGTCTGAAAAGCAAGTTAAACACTTAATTGAAAACAACTTTTCTTGAAACTCTTTGTAGTGTAACTTACAGGAAGTCTCATTTAAACTGACATAAAAGCAAAGAAAAATAATTTATTGACTGGGGTAGCTTGATAGTCTTTCAGAGGTGAGGCTTCAGTGCAGTGAGAGACTATAAGCTGGATTTTTTCCTTCTGTTGACTCTGCTTCCTTTGGTTCCCCTGGACGCCATGATGGCTGCCAGCAGCTCAAGGGACCATATACATATAGATTCACTTGTAGCAGAGAGTGATGGAATTCTCCCCAGTTTTTCTGACAAAACTTGGGGTTTGTTTTAGGTTACTGCAATGTGATATGCTGACTTACACACCCCCGGTCACATTTTCCTATCCTGGGACTTTTCCAGAGTGGTCACTCCACCACACCATGAACTGAAGTGCTGAACGTGTTACCTCTTCTTCCTCCTCCAACCACAATCAGTTGCCAGAAGAAGAGGGAATGTATGTTGAGGAAACCAATTACAAGTGAAACAAAACTAAATTTTAATAAGTCATACCCTGAACTTTTTATTCAGTCGTACCATAAATTCCTTGAGGCCCAGTGAAAAGTCCTTTTTCTTAGTATTTAATTTTTTGAGCTATTGTTTTTTTCTGAGTAAGAGAATCCATCAGAAGAGGGAGTTACTTGCATAAAATCAGTGTGCATGATGGAGAGGATTTTCAACAAGCATTCTTTTGTCCATGTGCATCTTTCATAGGTGGCATCTGTTGTTAGTGATGCCTATCTTTAGCTTCTGGTTAATATTTCTCTTGGCTTCTCTCAGAAAATGTGTTTTGGCAGACATGACTCAGATTGACAAGAAATAGAAGCCTACTCTTAGCAGGGTAAACCAGGATAAACATAGTCTGAAATGACATCTCTGCCTTACTATCATTCATAATCTCCTTGCTTCTTCCTTGATTATGACTTTAGACTTAAATTTATAATTTTTATTCTCAGCTATTTATTTATTTGTGTATTTATTTATTATATCTATTTTCTCTCCTATTGCTTATGGGAAACAATGTACACTGATGGTTAAAAGTATGAGCTTGAGGGGCAACTGGCTGTTTCAGATGGTAGAACCTGTGATTTTTCATCTCCAGGTTGTGAGCTCATTTAAGCCCCACACTGAGTACAGAAATTATGTAAAAAGTTAAAATCTCATGTAAAAAAAGTAGAGGCCTTGGTGTCAGGGAGGACAGATTTCCTTTTACAGAAGCAACCCTTAATCAAACAGGAGAAACATATGATTTAATTTCCTGATCTTTAAAACAAAAATAATTTCAAAGAGTTACTGTGAAGACCAAATAAATACATAAAATATATATAAAACACACTGCTTAGCATAGAGTAAATGTTACCTGTTACAAGCATCATCACTATCTGTTTTCAGCTGAAGTGTGTTTTGAAAAATGGCATCTAAGAACTGATTCATTTTTGAGCTGTTAATGTTCCATTCCCTGTAAAATATCTAATTGCCAAAGTATGGGCCATACGGAAGATGACAGAGCATTCAAAAACCTAGGCGAGTCACTTGACCCTTCCCGTTTCATTCATTACCACCGCTGCTTCCTGTTTCTCTTCCTGTTACCAAACATGCTTATTTATATGTGTCTCCTTTCTCAGTTTTGCCTCTCCTGCATTTACAGGAGTGCCTCACATGCTGAAATCTAAGCCCTCAATACGGTAATCACAGATGTATCACCAAGGTGCATGTTCCTCTGGTCACATCTTTACACACTGTCCTCATGGCCCTATTACCCCCTTGGTTTGATTTGCCTGGAGCTCACCCTAAAACAGTGCTTTTAAAGAAAACTATGTTATCTAGCAGAAATAGGATTCACTCAATTTGAATAAGTTGGAAATAATGAAATTATCTTAATCACCAAGTCTTGAGCCACAAATGTTTGTGAATATTCTTTCTAATTCATATTTCCAGTATTATGGGTTTAGTTCAGGTCATCATTTTTTTTTCCTTTTCTGCAGCCCGCATGAATTCAAGAAATACTTGCTGATATTTACCACTATGTTCCACATATTTTGGTAGGTGGTAGGATACAATTCTATGGATCCATCTCTTCATTCAGAAATTTTGTTGTTACATTTGATGGTTTAATTGGTAAGTAAAAACAAAACACTGAACACAATGTGATCATTTCTGTGGTATTTATCAGGACATTCAGGATCAAAAGGAGTGAAGGGAGTGAAGACAGATAAAAATCTAAGGTAGGTAATTTCTGTAGGCAAAAGATTATTATTATTTTTTTACAAATAGTTTATTGTCAAGTTGGTTTCCATATAACACCCAGTGCTCAACCCTCAAGTGCCCTCCTCCATGCCCATCTCCTCCCTCCCCCCCAACCCATGAGTCCTCAGTTTGTTCTCAGCATTCAAGAGTCTCTCATGATTTGCCTCTCTCCCTTTCCCCCACCATTTCTCCCCATCTTCTCCCCCATGGTCCTCAGTTAAGTTCCTCCTAATCCTCCTATATGTGCAAACATATGATATTTGTCCTTCTCTGCCTGACTTATTTCACTCAGCATAATACCCTCAAGGTCCATCCATGTTGCTACACATGGCCAGGTTTCATTCTTTCTCATTGCCATGTAGTATTGCATCATATAGATAAACCACATCTTCTTGATCCATTCGTCCGTTGATGGACACGTAGGCTCTTTCCATGTTTTGGCTATTGTTGAGAGTGCTTCTATGAACATTGGTGTGCATGTGCTCCTATGCATCAGCACACCTGTATCCCTTGGGTAAATTCCTAGCAGTGCTATCTCTGGGTCCTAGGGGAGTTCTAGTGTTAGTTTCCTGTAGGCAAAAGATTATTAAGGCCCATGTATGAAACAGCAAGGATTTTGGACTTTGTTCTAAGTGTAATAGGGAAATAGTAGAGGATTTTCTCCAGAGGTGATTTGTGATTTAGTAGCATTTCTGTGGTTCTGTGGGAAAACGGAATCCAGGGAAAGACAAAGGCAAGAACAAGGATTTCAGATTCACTTTGTGGTCATTAGTGTATCACAAGGGGAAATAATTTTCTTCTATTCAGTGAAGGTCCAGAGATTTGGACAGGAGGGCAAAGATGAGACAGTATTTGGTGATGTATTGAAAGAGAGTAAGAGCCAAAACATCTATCAGGTATCCTGTTTGAGCAAATACATGCAAAATTATATTTTTCACTGAGATAGAAATTGTAGAGGAGATAAGGCCCTGTATTTGTTCTCTTTCTAATCCATCTTTCTCAGTGCTGCCAAAGTGATTTTTCCAAAGCAATTTTGATCATGAAAATCCCTGCATAAAAAATTCATTAGGTAAACATTATAGAACTCAGGCCAACATTACATTCAAGTATCTGCATAATATTTTTTGCAACTCACCTTTTATTCCTCTCCCATATTCTTTCCTTAACCACATTCTCTGGTCCCGTGTGTGTGTGGGGGGGGGGGGCGTGATTTATCCTATAATTGAATATTTCTAGCACCTTCTTCAACTCACAAACTCCTCTCTACCCTCTGTGATCTAGTTAAAATTATACCTTTCTATCCAGGTTTTTCAGACTTCTCAGTGCCCAGTTAGCCACAGCCCATCCTTGGCTCCTATCATAGCCATAATCTTATAAAACATATATACAATGCTGTTCCACCAAACTGTGCTTGCCTGTCTTCTTGCCATAAGACTGAATTCCCACATGGCTGACGTTGGCTTACTCTTGCATCATACCCTCCACCATAAAGCAGGTGGTCAATATTTAATGAATAAAGTAAACATGAGGACAGATGTGTCAGCATATGAATCAATGTAGAGTTTCCTTGTCTCTGCACATAATTTTCTAGTTCTAGTTTATTCAGGAATCTGTGGTGACAATGACCAGAAAACACAGGGATTCATACCGATAGAAATACAAGTTTTTTATACCCCTAATTTAGACAGTGTTAACTTTATCCACTGCTTTCATTACTGTAACCTTGCCCATTCACTGAATGGCAACTTTTTTGAAATACCAAATATTTTCAATGGATTGTTTCAAATCTGACTAGTAACCTTGTTGAGATTCTGCCAAATGTAAACTTACACATCAAAAATCCTTTATTAAATACTCTGTGAAACATTCATACATCACAGTTGATCTGTAATTTCTTCTATGATAAAATTTGGAGTCACTACCTCATTATTTGAATTACTCTTGTTTAAGTTTGCATTATGCAAATCAATATATATAATCAAAATATAGTATATTCGGGGAGCCTGGATGGCTCAGTGGGTTAAGCATCCATTTCTTGATTCCAGCTCAGGTCATGATGTCATGGTTTGTAAGTTCGAGCCCCACAGCAACAGTGCAGAGCCTGTTTGTGATTCTGTCCCCATCTCTCTCTACCCCTCTCCTGCTCACTTGCGTCTGCATGTTCTCTCTCATTCAAAATAAATAAATAACCTTTAAAAAAGTAAAAAATATTAATATATGTGTCTTTTTAAGCATTGTTGGAATTAGTTTTATGTGTGATTTTCTCATGTGCTGCTTATTTATTATAAGATGCCTGTGTGATAAATAATTACCTATACATTTGATGATCAGTTGTGGAATCTAAAAATAGTATATTCCAGTTTATATGCCCTGCTTCTCTGACTTAAAGGTGAATAATAATGTTTCTTATAAAATTACAATTACTAAATATATTTTCAATAATTTATTTTCCAGAATATAAAGCAATATATTTAAAAATCAAAAGTTTTCTCAAGAAACAGGAATAACAAATGAAATTAGGTTAATATGGATGAAGAGATATTCACATACTATCTCTGCAAATTTTTCAAAATTTATATAGGAATAAGTCTTTTAAAAGAAGTAGTGATTGTTAAAACTTCATTTTAAAACTCTGAAACTCTTTAAAAAAACTTATTTTTAGGGGCACCTGGGTGGCTCATTTTGAGTATTTGACTCTTGATTTTGGGTTGGGTCAAGATCCCAGGCTTGTGGGGTTGAGCCCCACTTTGAGCTCCATGCTCAGCATGGAGCCTGCTGTAGATTCTCTCTCTCTCTCTCTCTCTCTCTCTCTTTGTCTCCTGCCCCGCCTCTGCCCCTCTCCCTTGCTCAGGCTCTCCCTCTAAAAACAACAACAACAACAATTTATTTTTGTGTTTAAGTACAAATTTTACTAGAGAATTCAAATACCTGGAATGTTGTTTTTGACTAATGATATTTTATTAATGTTGCTTTTATTGGAATTCATGGGAAAATATCAGGATTGAATACAGATATGAGTGGCAATATGTTTGAAATTAATTCAGTTATTGTCTTAAAATCTGCCCTCCTCATACATCATAAAATGAGCAATTAATATTGAAAAATTTATGGGGCATTTCCTCCTTGCCAAACTAAGATGTTATCATCTTCCAGTAGTTTAGTAGAACATCACTTTGACATCCTACAGTAGCCAAAGTTATCAAATGTTTTATTTTATAGATGCATATTTGAACATACCCAAGTTTTTACCGATATCTTTGTATATTACTTTCTGCCTTTCAGTACACATTTCTGAGTTGAATTTGCTTTTTTCCCAAAATGCATCTTTAAATGTGTTGCTGTTTTTTTTTTTAATGAGGTACTGGAAGAGGATTTTTTTTATGTTAGTGAATTTGTAAAAAGATATATGTGATTGAATGAATACCCCCCCACATACACACATATTGGCTATATAACTAAAATAATACTTGTTTGCTATATGTATTGCATTCTTCTTGCTTACAGTTATTTTTTGACTCTGTATTGCCCAAGTAACTGAATTTATTTTACCTTTAAAATGTATGACTCTCTTCTCCCCTTCCTTCTCTATTGGAGATGCAGAATAATACAATAATAGTGGTGTTTCAGTCAGAGATAATTTGGAAGTATCTGGCTTATTAAGCTGCGCAAGGAAAGTAGCGGAGACTGATCCTACTTACAAAGTGAATCTCTTCTAATATCGGTTGCTGAATAATTTATAAAATTAAAAAATACTGCCCATCAATAAGGCTATCATACTTTTTCATAGTCAATTTCCTAAATATTTCCTGAAGCCTGTTATCTGGAGCAACAGTGTTACCGGCACTAATCAGTATGCAATTATGGATGCTACATGCTAAGAAGGTCTTGAGCTGACTTCCAAGTTTTACTAGTGTCAGCAAAAATAGTCTTCTTCATTCTAAGAAAACTAAAGGGTCTTCCTTTCCACCAGAAGCTAATTATGTAAAGAAAAGTGATTAACTGATTATGATGAATAAATTAATCTCCAAGGAGATGCACAAATTCAGACATTTCTAATTAGTATAATTTTCATGGGACAACTAGAAAAATTCTCCGTTCTTATTAGCAATGATTAACAGAACAATAACTAATTTTTGGCAGCTCCATACAAAATTATTAGAATCACCCTGAGGACATAGATTAAGGAATTGTAAATTCATAGAAAAGTTGGCAAAAAGCTAAAACAATAGCCTTAACAGAAAACTCTGTTTCTACTTGGAAGAATTTTCATCTTCCTTTGTTATGCTTATCATCATCATCATCATCACCACCACCACCATCATCTTCACCGCCATCATCTCCACAGCTAATAGCACTGAGAATCTACTGTTTGACTTACAAAATGATAGCATTTTGTATGATGAATTAACTTTACTTCTCACAGCAGCCCAATGTGGTCAGTGTTACTATTGCTTCTAATTTAATGATCATACAAAATGAAAACTTTATTTTGTTTGGTCCTGATTAATCTCTAATTCCACTAGATATGCTTTTTTTAATAATAATATTTTGAAGTGTTTTTTTAAATTTAATTGAATGGTTTAAGTAGCTATGTTCAATTTATTATATCCACATTGAGCAAAACAAAATGAAAATATATTAAAAAAACACAAGATATTTCTAATAATATTCAATATGTCATGTGTCTAGATAGAATACATTTTCACCACTGATTTAAAATAATATTTTTTTGTTTTCATTCTGATCAACAAATCAGACCAAAAATGATGACTAAAGCAATGTTAGAATATGTTGTTTGATGAGATTTTAAGCAGAAATATATAAGCATAATTTATTTATAATATAATGGAAAATTCTTTAATATAGGGCATATCATAGGGCATAAGATTCTAAATTTTTGAACCAAATGTGATTGAAAAAAATCATTAGGAAAATAACAGAAAATAGCATAAAGGAAAACCAAAAACATTTTATCAAAAAGTCTATCTTATCATCATATAAAATGTTTGTGTCAAATAACTACATTTAAAAGTATGGTTGCATAGGGAAAATGGAATACTGAATTGTTTTTTCTCATTCATCAGAATTTAAAATGTAATTTAATGAGTGTAATATGCTTTCTCAATGAGAAGATGTCTATGGTGTTCATAGAGATTCCCAAATCCAAAGTGCCTACTAGAATTAATATTCAAATATTATTTCCTCTAGACTTTCACACACAAAAAAATGCTTACCAGTCAGTCAGATTGGAACAAATAATATATGCGCAACTATTTACAACTTTCCATGATTACAAATAAAATGAACATCAAATATAAAAATTAAAATGTAGAGTTGAATAGTGATAACCTAAAAACAACAGTCACATTGTGAAGACAAATAAGCAAAGTATCTCCTAAGCATGTGAGCTCTGGTAGCAGATTAGATTCTTGGCAGAGTAATGAGTAACAGATCACCAAAAGCAAATGTGTTATGTCACACCTACTGGAGATCAGGTAGAAAGAATGATGGAGCATATCTGAACATGTAACATGGTAAGGGCAAGAGAAGCAAGTTAATGACATACATACAAAAGCAACTATGGTTAAGTTCAAGACCCTCCCGGGACTCTCCTTCTTGCTCAGAATAACGCCCCAAAGTCTTCATATGGCCAATATGGCCCCTCATAATTTTGTCTCCGTTTCTTTCCACACTCTCTAAGCTTCAACCTTACTGGTCTCCCTGCTTATAAAACTCTACCCATATTTTCCCATCAGGACCTCCCTAACTGCTCTTGCTTCTGACTGGTTCCCTTGCTGAAAAAAAAGCCTGGACTCCGTGGCTTCCCTCTGCTGGATTTTCATCTGATGTTACCATTTCATTGTGACATAACCTTGTATTTTTGCCACTGATCACCATCAAAAATTGCCAGTGCTGTATTTCTGATGTCTAGAAGAATGCTGACATAATAGGTGACACATATTATAGTTTTCTAATGATAAATGTTCATAAGTAATATGTGGTATATATACAGTTTATATTTGCAATATATGATATATATTTCTACTGCAAATATATTTATATATCTCCAGAATATATACATATATATATATATATATACATAATATATGTAGGTATTTAAAATTTACCTATCACACACACACATATAAACACCTGTGTGTGTGTATGTGTGTGTGAGAGAGAGAGAGAGAGAGAGCTAACTAAATGAAATCCATTTCTCAGTATAGAAGATGGGCAACATGCTATAGTGGAAAAAAAGCTAGGGCTAAAGACTCATATATGTGAATTTTAATCCTGATTCTTCTACATCCTGCATATGTTACAGATAGGGAAAATAGAAGAACATTCAGAGCAGAAAGAACCTCATGAGAAGATTTGATAGCTAAAGGGAAAATATGCCTTATTCGAGAAATGCCAATTTTCCCAGGGATGCTACACCCTTGATTGGATGCAAGGAAATGCTTAGATAAAATTGGACCTATAGTTGGATACTGGAGCCTGAGAAGGATTATAAATCTGATTCTTTACAGTAAAATGGGTGTGGCTGCATTTCAATAAAAATTTATTCAAAAACAAAAACTGTGGGATGTCTGGGTGTTTAAGTTAAGCATTTGACTGTTGACCTCAGCTCAGATCTTGATATTAGAGTCCTGAGTTCAAGCCCCATGCTGGGTGTGAAGCCTACTTAAAAAATAAAATAAAATAAAAAGTTGTAAGACAGACTTAGTTAAAAGGCTAGTTTGTGGACTTTTGTTTAGATAACCATTCAGTAATAAAGTGAACATTGTTTTCCAAGTGGTATGTGCCAGGAATTGTTGCAAGAACTCTCTATTTCAGCACGTAAAAACAAAACAAAACAAAACCCTTAGAAAGGAATAACTATATATCCCTCTGCCCATTTTTAGGGGTGAGGAAACTGAGTCAGAGAAAGTATCTTCCCAAAAATCCTGCAGAAAGAGATAGAATCCATTTTTAGACTTGGGCAGCCTACAGCCTATTATTCAATCAGAATTCTGCCAGACTTCATTTTGTGTATGTCATTATGTATTTTGGAGAGTGGAATAATTTGAAACAAGGACAATGTAGCAGTAATCAGCTGTCTTCAGTTCCCTCAATTAGAAACTTTAAAGAAGAGTTGACTTGTACCTTTGTGGTCGTAAAAATTTCTTCACATTTTTTTTTAAAGCTCTACCCCCTTCCTAGTCAACTCTTAAAAAAATCATCAGGTTAACTCTGTGTTCTGTAGCAGATGTTACAGTACATGAATAAATAAAATTTGACTTTCCTTTGGGATATTTAATTACTTTTTCCTAATCAAAAGAAATTTTCAGGGAAATGAGTAATACAACTATTAACCTTTTCCCTTCTGCTTATGAGACAACAAATTTATTATTTAAAATGAGAGGAAATTGAGCAATTGAGTCAAGTACAGAAGTCTCCTAGGAATATTCTTCACTTAAAAAGACATCAGAAGTTTTCAAACTAAGGAAGTGAAGATCATGTCACATTCAGAAATAATATTGGGCCTGAAGAGTCAGGTTACTCAGCAAATAAAAGTCTGTTTGGTGCCACTGAATAGTTTCTTTTGTCAATAATGGTTTGAGGAAATCAAAATGGAACAGCTGCATTTCACTTGTAATGTGGACTCATGGAAATGAACTTGGTGATAGATGTTAAATCCTGTAAACCTGAGGACGTTATCTTTTAAATGACACCCATGCTTCATTTCTTTATTTCTTGGCATTTGTGATTCATAGGTAGCTAAATTAATTAAAAACTTCTTACTAACATAAGAATTGTTATAACACTTGAAAAAGTCCAAATTATGCAACCTAGAACATATAAAATTTGTGTGAAATTAGAATTGACCTAATTCAGTTCTGGTTATCTGCTGTATAACAATATGCATACAGATATAATAAATACTGTTTCAAATACTTAAATGTTCTCAATAGACTAGGTTTCCTATTACATGTCTTTTACCACAATAAAAAAGAATTTACCTAATTTTAAAAAAGGTGATATCTATACTTATAGACTAATAAATTGTTATTTCAGAGGGAATGGTAGCAAACTGGTTACTTCAGTGACATTTTTGTTTCTGGATAAATATCATTATCTTAGTCCATCAAAAGGGTCACAGCAGCAGAGAAGTAAATTAAATATTCAACCATTACCTTGGTCAAGGTCAAGGTCAAAACAAAAGAGAACTTCTTCCTAACATCACAAACCCAGTCCCATTGATTCCCTTAAAGGAGTTCTCCTCATTACACAAGTTACATTCCTGCTTATCTTTTGTCACATTTATTCACATTCTTAAAGCAGATTCTGTTTTCTAAAATGTCTGATGTAGAACCATGAATAAATGTATATAACAATTAATAATGAAATATTTGAGTATATTGGAGTTTCCAATATATTGAATATGTTGGGCCAAAAAAATTTTAGAAAGTGTATTTATTTATTTTATTTTATTTTATTTTATTTTATTTTTATTTCTAGGAGAGAGAGAGACAGCGTGAACAGGGGAGGGTCAGAGAGAGAGGGAGTCACAGACTCGGAAACAGGCTCCAGGCTCTGAGCTGGCAGTCAGCACAGAGCCCGACGCGGGGCTCGAACCCACGAACCGCGAGATCATGACCCTAAGCGAAAGTCGGACGCTTAACCGACTAAGCCACCCAGGCGCCCCTATATTTATTTATTTTAAAAGCGAGCGCAAGTGGGGAAGGCAGGGGGAGAGAGGGGACGGGGGAGAATCCCAAGTATCTGCAGTAGCAGGGCTCGAACTCACAAACCATAAGGTCATGACCTGACATAACCGAATAAGCTACCCAGACACCCAGCTCTTAAGTCTTGATTTGTGAATGTTATCTTGCAGCTATATCAAAGTCTTACACTAAAAACAAAGCCAAAATCTATCATTTTAAGATTTTCTTTTTAATGTTTATTTATTTATTTTGAGAGGGGGAGAGAGAGAGAACAAGTAGTGGTGGAGGGGCACAGAGAAGAGTAGAGAGAGAATTCCAAGGAGACTTCACACTGTCCATGCAAAGACCAATGTGGGGCTCCAACTCAAGAACCGTGAGATCATGACCTGAGCCAAAATCAAGAGTTGGAAGCTTAACCGACTGAGCTCCTCAGGTGCCCACAAAGTCTATCATTTTTTTTTATCATACTTTATTAAGATAATAGTTTCTGGAAAGAAAACTCTGTTACATATATTTAAATAGAATTTCAAAATCTTGGTAGAATTGCTCTTTAGTCAAACCTGAGACCACAGGGTCTTGGCAAACTTCTGTTCTGGCTATGAGATTTTCAAATGGACTCATTGTGATCAGCCTTGTAATGGTACTGAAAGAACGCATAGTGATGATTGCTAAAAGTGTACCTATTTGTGTAATAGTATAATTATCAGTCACCCTTTACAATGACTAGATAATCATTATTAATTTCTTTGGTGTTCAATGTAGTGACATTAATCACTATGAGCTCGTTTGACTTTAATGTGAATATAATCTGTAATGCCATAGGAATTCCCCTGTAATTTAGCATAAATAATGTCCACTGATTGTGAAAGTACCATGAGCTTCCCTCCCAGGGAGAGAAGGCCTTTATAGCTGTCTCCCAAATGTGAATTGCTGTCCCTCTTTTCTTGGAAATGAGAACTCCTTATTGAAATATAAGAAAACTCTGGGGGAAATCTTATATCAGGATAAAATATGAAGTTTTCAGGAAAGAATGATGATTAAAATTTTGAATATTAGCAATGTGGTAATAATGATAAAGAAAGAGAATTATCCCAACAATCTGAAGGCATGTTCACCAGTAAGATGAGTCAGAGTGAGAAGTCTAAAAACAGATTTCCAAGGCCAAGTTGCTTGCTGTATGATTTTGGCAATTGACAACCTCTGTAACCATTAAATTTCTTACTTCTAGAGTGAAGGTAAGTTCAGTGTTCACACTGTAATGATTTTGAGAGAATTATACATAGAAAAGCATTAAATACAGTGTCTGAGACTTCATACATGCTTAATAAGTGTTAACTGTTAATATTATCAGTACTAAAAAGGATAAACTTAAAGTAGGTAAGATCAATTAAAATAGCACACATTTGTGCTAATTTTTAAGTTTTTTTAAAAATAGATTAAATAAGTCATCTTTCTTTCCTTCTTTCTCTCTTCCCCTTCTTTCCTTCTTTCCCTCATCCCTCCCTCCCTCCTTCCCTCCCTCCCTCTCTTTCTTTCTTTCTTTCTTTCTTTCTTTCTTTCTTTCTTTCTTTCTTTCTTTCTTTCTTTCTTTCTCATCTTCCTTCCTTCCTTCCTTCCTCCCTCCCTTCTCCTCCCTTCCCTTCCCTTCCCTTCCCTTCCTTCTTCTTTTATCCCTTCCTTTCTCCTTCCTCCCCTCTCTTTCCCTCCCTCCCTCCCTCCCTCCTTCCTTCCTTCCTTCCTTCCTTCCTTCCTTCCTTCCTTCCTTCCTTCCTTCCTTCCTTCTTTCCTTCCTTCCTTCCTTCCTTCCTTCCTTCCATCCTTCCTTCCTTCCTATTTTTGTGCTGTCAAGAGTGAGATTTCCCCACAAATGGTTACATTTGTCCCTGCAGTAGGTCAAACTAGGTATTAAGACTACCACATGCTGCTAAATGCCACTTTCTCACCACAATGTTTCCTGTGTGTGTCAATCTTCTTTAATATCAATGAGCTATTCTAAGTGTTTTTTTTTCTCTTTTTATCCATCTTACCTTGTTTCAATTTCCTCAAGTTAATCAAAGAAATGCTCCTTCCTCTGAGTGCCTTGTTTAAAATATCTTGTTATGTCAAGCTAAGTAATGTCATTTATAACAGAAGAAGAGCATTGTTTGTCCAAGAAAGCAAAATCTCCTCTTGAAAACTGACAGGTATTCCTGTTTGCTGACTGGCTGAATTTAAATTGGCGTGTTTGGCACATACCTCCCTGACAGAGCCTTCTTCCCTTAAGAGTGCTGCTTCTGACAACACTTCCTTACATATGTATGCCATTAAATAATTGCTGCCCGCACTTCATTTATGTTTCCTTTATTTGTGTATATATTTTTCAGTTTGTAGTGTTTTTTTTTTTTCTTAAGACCCGGTCTGAAATGTTATATTCTATGGAGAAAGGAAAGGCTGGATGAATCCTTCATCTGCTTTCATATCTGCTAGAAGAAATTATTGTTGTTTTGCTTGACTTCATAATCTTTCATGCTCCAGGATTTTCTGGTATATTTGGAAATTTGGGGAAAAGTTTACTTAAAGTCAGGTAGAATTCTTCCCCGTTTTCTTCAATTAAATGATTTAGAATGAGATTTTTCCCTCTTTTTCCACATTGGTAACACAATGTATTCCATCATTTCAGTCTCTCATGAAGACACTCAAAATTACTGTAGAAACAAAGCAAATCCTGTAACAGAATGAAGGCTACAATAGAAATGAGGATTAATAAAAATACCTTTTAGAAAATAAGATTAGAGATGACATATTATTATCGGCCATGAGGGATTCTTCCGGCAGCCAGGAAAAACACACACACAGCTTTTTTGGTTTTGTCTTCATACCAGTCTTCCATTTACCAATGAATTCAGAAATAATTGTCACCTTAGGGCTCTATAGCATAGCATGAATTAGGGTTGGGTGCTTATAAACACCACAGCTGTGGCTTGCATGACTTGTTGCTTGAAAGAAAACCAAGAGCCAAGCAAACTCACAGGAATTCTTTAGGCTATTGAAGTACAGTTAAGAAAAGAAAAAAAAAAATCTTTCTAAGGACTCTAGAATTAATTTTAACCTCCAGTATGTGAACCATATCACTGTTCAGTTATCAAAACCTGGTTACCTATTTAGCTATATAAGCACATAAATCTTTTTCTATATCTTGTCATCCAATATAATCAGGTCAACTCTGTTTGCTCAGAACAGAGAGCTCTTGATGTCTTAGGGTGATGACTCAACCACTAAGAAATAAGGAGATAAGTTACAAATGTGGAGACACAGAAACCAACACACTTGATTGATTAGTTGGTGGGGATAAATAAAAGATGGTTTTAAAGAGCTGTGGGGCAGGTATTTGTGAAATCAAACGTGGAGATTTGTGGCTTCAAAGCTTTACAGTGCTTTTTGTCTGTATGAAATTACTGAAGTGGTATTTGAGTTCGTTGAAATAATTCAACACTTATTTCAAGGCTGTGAGAAACTATTAGCAAATATAAGTGATTGTTACTAAAAAAGATTTTATACCAGCCATGGTGTCTTTTATTGTTCTAAGTTTCTCACAGAATTTTGGAATGTTGATATAATGGACAAAATTTGTCATTATGGCCAGCCACGTTCATTTTTTTTCTGTAACACAGGCATCATAAGAACAAACCTGTCTATTTTTGTTTCTTAATAAAAGAGACGTTGGAACAATCTCTGAAATAGGCATAAAATGTTCAATAAATATATGTTGATTGAATGAAAGTTTGTCTTTATAAGAGTATGCGGTAGATATTTTTCTTTAGTCTGAGACTAGCAGCATAAACACTGATCTCCTATCCTGCACAATGTATTACATATAGGGGCTGTGTAGTCAGATTACTTGGGTTCAAATCTCAGTTCTACCTTTTACTGGTTGTGTTTCCAATATCAGCATACAGAATTTCTCCGTGATACTCTTGCCATAGCAGAAAAAGAGTTTGATAATAGAATTAAACCCAAACAGTTATTAAGATGCATTTAAAATGCTTAGAAGAGAATTTAGCACATAGTGAAGATTCAGACTGTAAACAATGTTACTATTGCTGGTGCTAACATAGAACATCTTTAATATTTTCTTTTTTTTAATGCTGGGTATTCCCACTTGGGTAGGATTACTCAACCGATTAAAAATGAATTATTTGCTTGGCAATTGAGAATCACATCATTGCTTTAACTTGATTATACCAATGTAAACATAGCTTATTTGCATGTATACAATATGTATATAGTATGCCTTTTTAGAATCGAGACGGTGCCTCATTTGCCTCTGTATTCCTAAAAGACAGGACAACATCTAATACGTAAATAATCATAAAGTATGTTTTGACTGATTGACAAATGAATGAAGTATTTGGCTTTTGTTTACACACACATAGTTTTTCTGCTCTGGCATACATACCTCCTCTAAAAACAAGTATTATAAAAAATAAAGATTCAAAGTAAAGAATTTCTGTTTTCACTTTAATTTCTCAAGGCCAAATATTTGAAGAATGTAGGATTGTGTATCTCTATTAGTGTTTTGGAACATTTCCTCACACATATATCAGCCTTTGCAATTTCATCGAAAAACAACATTAAAAAGAAAAAGTCAAACTTCTAAATTCTAAACATGAAAATTACTTTATGAAAACAGAAAAGTTTCATAAAAGATATCTGGTTAAGAGGTTGTTTTTTTGTTTATAGTCAACATTAGAAATTGCTACTAGAAGTTATATATACCAGTAAAAATATAAAATTTCTAAGATAAATAACCCCTTAGTATTCAGGATATCCTATTTCAGTAAACCTTCAGTTTTTGGAAAAGTGCATCTGAAGTTTAGGTCACTTAGTAGTCAAGTACTCCTTTCTTAGGGCACCTGGGTAGCTCAGTCAGTTAAGCATCCGACTTCGGCTCACATCATGATCTCACCGTTCGTGGGTTCGAGCCCCGCATCAGGCTCTGTGCTGACAGCTAGCTCAGAGCCTGGAGCCTGTTTCGGATTCTGTGTGTGTCTCTCTCTCTGACCCTCCCCTGCTCATGCTGTCTCTCTCTCTCTCTCTCTCTCAAAAATAAATAAAACATTAAAAAATTTAAAAAGATAATTTCTATATTAAAAGAAAAAATTAACATTCTTGTGTGTTATAAGAATGGACTTTGAACAGTAATTCCATCCACTTTCTTCATCACAGAATTGATTTCTATACACTGAAAGTCTCAAATGTATGTAGTAATATGTTTAGGGCATCCACAAAGCTATTGTTATTTGTTGAAGAATTAGATATGTAATTCTTTTTGGGAACAATATTTTTGAAATGTTGATGCACTTCAAGTCACAGAAAATGTCAAATGCTTTCAAAACTGTGATAGGCAGATTCACATTCAACAAAAATTTCCAGGATTTCAAACTTTAACAAAAGCAGCAAGACAGATTTGATCCATTTTTTTTGTCTATCCTCTATCATTACCTTCTCAGCACCCATGACATTTTGACATCTCTTTTCTGTGATCTCGAGCATTTATATATTATTTCTCAATCATTCTTTGCTATATTCAATAAGAGAAATATAATGACCTAATTCAGTAATTTCAAAGAAAACAATACCTTGGTTCAAATATATTCAGATTCTTTGCTATTATTTTTGGTATTTTGTCATTTTAGAGTTTTTTAAATAAAATATGAAGAGTTCAGTTGCATTTTAACACTCTGATTAAAACAATACAGTCTTGAACAAATTTTTTGTTTCAAAGTATTAAAGTCCATTGACTTTTTATTTATTAAAGTGAAAATGTAATTGTAGGGCAATTAAATTAATGGATGTTATTCTTTCAGGTTTGGTAAATACTTTATCTTTCTTGATAGCTGTATTTTAGTTGCAAAATGTATGCAATTTTAAATGCTGCCTAGGCTTTTAAAGAAATCTTCCTAGTTTATAATTTCAGCCCTATGATGAGTTAATGTTTTGCTCTATGTACTGTCATTTTGTTATTATGTATTTTTGAAGGATTTTTTTTGTATTTTCCTTGAAAAATAATCTGTATTCTAATGTGTTACGTTAAACTCAAATAAGTAAAGTCTCTCATTACAAAGTAATTACTGCACTGAATCATTTAAATTTTTGCTGTTCACTTGTTTTAATTTGGGAATACACTTTCTAGATGGCTCTTCTCTAATGCTATTAAATTGATTAAGAAAGATTAGTTCATATGATTTGACCACCATATACTAACAAATTTTACTTAAAGCCATAATTAACATTTCTAATCCTAAAAGATTCCCTTTTCAAATTACTTATAAATAAATATTTTATATAAAATAGCACAGTCTTCAAAAATCACATGAAGTTATATTCATTTCTTCAGAATTCTTAAGTTCTGATGATTGTCCTAGCTAAAAACAGTGTAATCTTTATGGTGTTCATTTTAGAGCTGATGGATGCCAGGATCTGTATATGAAAATTAAAGTAATGTATTACATGAAGGGAAAGAACACAGTCTCCTGCAGAGATTAAGTGTCTTTAACACCAGGACTAGCTTGTCTTGTCTGCATTTGGAACAATAGATGCTTCCAATCTAGCATGACATTTCGATGACAGTCTTTATCTTCTATTGTCAGTTAAAATATGGGGATGAAGTTTCCTTGAAATTTCCCCAAAGTATCAGATAGACTGCAATTCCCAGTTGTGTACTTGTTTGCAAGGCAGAACCAGAATCAGCCAGAATACTGAACTATTTAGTTATACAACAGCGACCAGAGAATTTCACAAATGTGAACTCGCCCACTGTGTTCTTCCAACCAGATCCCCTAAACTACTGTCTAACATTTGAACAGTAAAACTTTCCCATCTCTAAATAAAGAAACAGTCTGAATAATTAATGTTTCATTTTAATATTGTTCTTGTCTGGTGTTTAAGAAACGGTTTAAAAAAGTGTAACATCAGTGGGTTTACTGAATACATTTGGAATAACAGCTGGTAAAATTTTCAGGCTGTGAACACATATGCACATTTTAAACTTTTTGTTGTTCAATATATTCAGCACATCTGATTTCAAACATTATAGAAGCTGTCATCAAAAATATTTGAATCCTTTAGGGGCGCCTGGGTAGCTTAGTTGGCTGAGCGTCGGACTTTCGCTTAGGTCATGATCTCGGGGTTCGTGGGTTGGGCCCCGCGTCGGGCTCTGTGCTGACTGCCAGCTCAGAGCCTGGAGCCTATTTCAGAGTCTGTGTCTCCCTCTCTCTCTGACTCTCCCCTGCTCACTCTGTCTCTCTCTCTCTCTCTCCTAGAAATAAATAAAAATATTTTTAAAAAATAAAAAAAATTAAAAATTAAAAAAAATATTTGAATCCTTTAAAAATATTTTATTTGAAGCATAATTGATGTAGTAAAAACAATACTAAAATACTATTATTTATTCTTACTAATTTTTATTGAAGGCATATATAATAATATTTGCTTAATTAAGGAAATGCATTTTATAATGGCTCATGTACATAGCACAAACTAAAACATGAAGATAATATAAGTTGAATAAAAGGTGAATGTTATATATAAAAGGACTATGATCATAAATATATATTAAAAGCTATAAGTAATATTTCTGGCTTGTTTTAAATTAATTAAAATAAGTCATTTAAAAATCACATGAGTTTTGTTAGGAGTAGAGAATAGTCCAAGATATTGCAAGAGGTGTGATTTATTTGATTCTTCATCTTTGTTACCTCTTTTGACTAAAATTAAAATAGTTATACAGGAGTGTATTAGAGTAATAGAGCTGAACAATGAACACTTAGGTCATGTTATATCTTTATTCCTATACATATATAGATATATATGGGGCTATTTAATTAACAATATTCTCACCCTAGTATTATTGCATTCGGATTTCCATAAACACGGAAGATAAAATCTCAAACTATGTAGATTTATTTTGGCCTTCATTATATTCCTACATTTATTAAAAACGTTTAAAGATCAGATCATGGATATCATTGAATGCCAGAGTAAGTCTTTTTCTAATTTATCTGGTTCTCACTTAAGTAATACCAGTCATACCTACTATATACCTGCCACCGCTTTGATGTTGTAATGGGCTTGGAATACTCCATTACTTTCCTGCTACCTAATGTGATGCATTCTTAGATATATGGCCATATATTTTTCACACTCATCCACCCATCCACTTGTTCATTCATTCAATAAAGCTCCTTTGTATACCTATTTAAGTGACAGGTGCTTCTTCTGAACTTTAATAGTGAATGAGGCACAGATCTTTCCTTTTAGGAGTTACTTCTCCAAGGCTCAGAGCTTTCTCTGCAACAGGTAATGTTGAAAAGGGTTCTTTATGCTGTAGAAATTCTGTAGACCTTATAGTCTGTGAAATGTTTCTCACTGAGTTTATCTAGCCGATTGTGTTAACAAGTATCTTTTCTTCACATACGTTGTCTCTAAAACTAGATCACAAACACTGTTTCCATAAAACTACAGTCAATGGGGCATGAGATTTACTTGGAGCTCAATTAATTATTTGTGGAATGTTCTGTCTATCCATATCTCCTTTCCTCCTGCTATCTATGTTCTCTAACCTCTCATTTTATTTAGGTTTCTGCAAAAGTTATCACCTTATCAGAAGGGGCTTTCAAAACAAAGCTGTCTAAAATCGTGCTTCCTACCTCATCACCTTTTATCCTCTTCCTTGTGTTAATTCTCTTCACAGTGCCTAGCAACTCCCTGGTCTATGAGATGTTTGAGTTGTTCCTTCCCCTGACTGTAGAATAATGTAAACTCCTTGACAGCCACGACTTTGCCTGTACAATCATGTTATATTCCTCATGCCCCATAGTGGCTGGCATATGTTAGATGCTCAATGAATGTTTGTTGAATTAATGAAAGGGAGGCTTACTTTTTCTGTTCAAAGGTATGACTTTATTATATTTTGGGGTGGATTAAAAATTATGAGAAAGAACAATTTTATTCTAATGTATAAACTGTTTCTCTTAGATACAAGCTAATAAAGTAAAATATGAAATAATTGTGTCAAAATTTGAAACTAGATTTTCCAGGACAAGTAAATGTGGTGTATGTTTACTTGCTCTGGAAAATATGAACTGCCTAACTCTAACTTGAGCCCTGACAGCTTTCTATCCTGAGGATAGTGTGTATATTTTTAAATGCCAAGAGCAAATTTAACTATAGCTCATGGGATGCAGACGGTCTTAACTGTGTTCACATGCTATTTTTCTGGGATCCCTAGAAAAAATCATTTGGCTTTTATTCCACACGTCATGCTAACTGTTGTGTAAATTCTCTTATTGCATCATTGTTCCTGCAGTTGCCTTCCTTGTTCTCTCAAACATACGTAGGTTTCCAACATGTGTTATATATTCACAGATATCTTATATGATACATTTAAACATATAATGCAGACTGAGCAGATGATACATTTTACAGTTTCATTTAAGCTGTGAAATGATGGCTTTAAATTTGAATGCAAATTATTTGATGCTAAATTCATAAAATTAGCTTTTTTCCTAATATGTCATCATATTTGGTCCATTTTTCAGGGATTGTTATATAATAATATTTTAATAGGATAAGACTAAATTTAGATAGTTCTAATAATGAAAATACAGCTGATTAGCTTTATTTCATTTTAAAAAGTTGATTGTAAGTCAACCAAGGAAAAAGAAAAATCAGTTGGCAATTAGTTAATCGGTAAACATTATCCAAATCATTATATATATCTTAGAGCAAAAACTCTAAGTGTAAATCTTGTCTGTCTACTGATTTTTTTTTCCTTCTGTTAAAGTGCTATTTTTCTTTCTGAATCTGAAAGTTCCTAATCTGTGTTTTATTTTGTCCTCTTAGTTTTCATTTTGTTACTAACTTCCATAAGCATATATTGTGTTTTTTTCCTCCTCGTCTTCAAGGTTAACCAGCAGCTGGTTTTTTATTTATATTATGGTTTTTCCTCTTTTATTTTGGGGCTCTCACTACTAAATGATTTATTGGGTTTACTTTGGTAAGTTATTTGTGGGTTTTTTTAGGAAACATTGCTAATTAAGAGATTTGTCTAACCCCTTTACTGCTTGCAGGTGATAATAGCTTCTTTCTTTATAATGATTCTTGATTCACCAATTTTTTTATTGCCCTGTATTGAATATGACTTTTGTATAGAAGGTCTGTTAATATTTTGTTACAATTAAAGAAAAGACTTTTGTGTGATTATTTCCCTACAGAATGTTTTAAAATTATTTCTGCTTAGAAAAAAAAAAGTGAATCAGAAGTTATAGAATTGTGTTTAAGGTAAATCCTAAAGTTACTTATTAGCAAAATGATATAATTTACCTAAAATATCTGTGTATTTATATTGTGGGGGTAGGAGTGATCCATAATGATATTTAATCACTCTGTCTTTTTTAAAAATGTTTTTATTTTTAAGAGAGAGAGGGAGAGTAGAAGCAGGGAGGGCAGAGAGAGAAGGAGACACAGAATCTGAAGTACGCTCCCGGCTCTGAGCTATTAGCACAGAGCCTGACGTGGGGCTTGAGCTCCTGAGCCACAAGATCATGACCTGAACCAGAGTCAGACACTTAACTGACTGAGCCACCCAGGCTGCCCCTAAATCATTCTGTCTTTTTTTAGTTCTATATAATTCCACTCTCACATAAATAACTGAATTTCTTAATTTTCTAGTCCACATTGTGAGATCATGAGAAATGGTCATTAATAAAAGCTCCCAAGCCTACGGGCCTTTCTTCAATGAGTAGTAAGTAGAAGACAGATGTCTGTTGAGTTGCAACACTAAGAGAAGTCAAATTTAATTCATTTTAGTAACATATCCACTGTTGCCCACTCATCCTACAACAGTGCCTATAAGCACGGACATGATAGCTGTGGAAAAATACAGTTTTCAAAATATGACAAGATCCCAGACAAAAATTTGTGTCCCTCTCATCAAGTTCCCTTCAGTTAGTTTTCACCAAACATTCACGTTCACTTGATTATTGCAGTGCTGTTAAACAAACTTCTCAAAAGTCCAAATCCCATTTGACATTCTTAAACCTAAAAACCAGTCAGAGACTTTCCATCATCTTCAAATTCAAAATCCTTTCCAAAAGAAATGAATTCCTTCATAATCTGGACCCTGCCCACATTTTGAGATTTATCTTTCTCTACATTCATATATCACTTTCTAATTGAGCCATATTTAAATATTTGGATTTTCTTTAAAAGGAATTATTAGCTAATTTCCATGATATTCTTATTTTCTTGAATGTGGTCACTCTCATTTTTTTTAATCCATGCATTAGTAATTAAAATTTGGGGTATAATATCAGGTAATATTTGATAACACTTCCTTCTCTATGGGTACATTTTACTTAAGTATCCATTAAATGTGTTCCCATTTACATAACTTTGTTTATTACTCTCTATTGTAATCATTGGATTATATATCTTTCTCTAATTATACTTTGTGTTTCCTGTTAGCAGGAATCATGTCTTAAGAATATTTGTATCTTCAGGAGGCCTGGGTGGCTCAGGAGGTTAAGAATCCAACTTTGGCCTCTTCACATATAGTGTCAAGCCTGCTTGGGGTTCTCTCTCTCTCTCTCTCTCTCTCTCTCTTTCTCTCTCTCTCTCTCTGCTCCCTGCCCCAACTTGTGCTTTCTCTCTGTCTCAAAATGAATAAATACAGTTAAGAAAGAGAGGATTTTTGTATCTTCTAACACTAGAAATTGGACACACTTAATAAATATTTCTTGTGTATTTATATAATATTTTATATATGTATTCATAAAGAACTCTTAAAATTAAACAATAATAAGACATGGGGCGCCTGGGTGGCTTAGTCGGTTAAGCGTCCGACTTTCGCTTGGGTCATGATCTCATGGTTCGTGGGTTCGAGCCCCGCGTCGGGCTCTGCGCTGACTACCAGTTCAGAGCCTGGAGCCTGTTTCAGAGTCTGTCACTCCCTCTCTCTCTGACCCTCCCCTGCTCATGCGGTCTCTCTCTCTCCTAGAAATAAATAAAACATTAAAAAAAAAAAACAATAATAAGACAATTGGATTAGACAATAGGTAAAAGATGACACTTCACCAAAGATTTAATAAAGAGATAGCAAATACACATATGAACAGGTGCTCCACATAATATAATCAGCAAAATGCAAATTAAAACAGTGATCTACTACATAACTATCAGAATGGAAAAAATCTAGAACACTGACAACATCAAATGTTGTCAACGATTTGGAGTAATAAGAAGTCTTATCCATTGCTAGTGGGAAGCAAAATGGTACAAGCACTTTGGAAGACAGTTTGGCAGTTTCTTACAAAACTGAACCTAATCTTACCATATGATCCAGCAATAACACTCTTTGGTATTTTCCCAAAGGAGTTGAAAACTTAATATCCCCCTAAAAACCTGCATATGGATTCTTATAGCAGGTATATTAATAATGGTCAAACCTGAGAGCAACCAAGATGCCCTTCAGTAGATAAAAGTGTAAATAGACTGTAGTACATTTACCCAATGAAGTACTATTAAGGGCTAAAATAATAACAAAATAATAAATAAAATACTAATATGCAGCAGCAGCAGCTATCAAGCCTGAAAAGACATGGAGGATTCGTAATGAATATTACAAAGTGAAAAAGCCAACTTGAAAAGGTTGAAAACTATTTGAATTCGACAGTATAATATTTTAGAAAGGGTAGAACTATGGAGATAGTAAAAAAAATTAGTGTTGTTGCCATGGGTTAGGGGTGAATAAGAATAGTACAGAAGACATTTAGGAGGGTGAGATTTTTCTGCATGATGTTATAGTGGTGGATACATGCCGTTAAATATTTGCCCAAAACCATAGAATGCAACACCAAGAAAGAAGATGGGCAGAGAGAGGGAAAGAGACAGAAAGGAATAAAGGAAGGGGAAAAAAAGGAGGAAAGGGAAGAAAACACTATGAATGTAGTGTAGTTATGAATGAATTTATTATTTTTAATTTTTTGTTTATTTTTGAAAGTGTGAGCAGGGGAGGGACAGTGCAGGAGGTAGACAGGGGATCCAAAGCAGGCTCTGTGCTGACAGCAGTAAGCCCAATATGGGGCCTGAACTCACAAACCATGAGAACATGACTGGAGCAGAAATTGGACACTCAATAGACTGAGCCACCAACGTGCCCCCATGGATGATTTTATTATTATTCTCAACTATTTATTCCTTTTCTCAACTATGAGTTCCTTGTTGCTATGTGATTATAGTGCATAAGTGTTCCAGAAAATAAAAATCTGAAATAAATTGTTAGGAAATAAAAGTGAATTATCTTATAAAAGGTCATTATAACTGAGTAATATTTATTACAAGTAAGCAAGACTTTCAGTACTATAAACATATTAATATAATTTATTTTATAACTATATTAAAATAGGAAAATTACATTACCCCATGCATATTTATTGAAAAGGCATTTGATAAAATTCAATATTAAAATTAATAGTTCTTGGAGCACTTCAGTAGCTCAGTTGGGGAAGCCTCCAACTTCGGCTCAGGTCATGATCTCACTGTCTGTGGGTTTGAGTCCCATGTAGGGCTTTAAGCTGACCACTCGGAGCCTGGAGCCTGCTTTGAATTCTGTGTCTCCCTCTCTCTCTGTCCATCCCCTGCTCATGCTCTGCCTCTCTCTGTCTCAAAAATAAATAAACATTAAAAAAATTTAAAAAGTAATAGTTTTTTTTAAAAAAATAGGAAGAAATGCATACTTATTTAACAGATAAAATATATCTTTATGTCCAGCTTCCAGCAATATATATAAGAATATCCTTCAAAGGGACAAGGAATGATGCCCATGACTGATTCCACTATTTAACAATGTCCTGAAAGTAATAGCCAATATAATTATATAAAAGGAAATATAAATATAGCAAAAAGAGGAGGAAATAAACATCACTATTTACCAGTAATATGATTTTGTCCTTGAACACCCAAAAGAACTTAATTTTTTTTAATTTTAAAAATAAAATAACAGACTGAGGTTGTCAATTAGAAAGCAGACATATAAAAATCAGTTGCTGCATATTTACAAATAATATCTGAGCAGGAGACATGTTGAAAAACATTATTTATAATAACAAAACAACACAATGCTTAGGGATAGCCTTAATGATAAATATGCAGGAGTTATATGAAACAGAATAAACAAACAAAAGGAAAAATCAGACCTATAAATACAAAGACAGACAAACTCATGCTTGCTAGAAGGAAGAGGGCTGCAGGATGGGGAAAATGGGGGAAGGGAAGTAGGAGATCTAGGTTTCCAGTTATGGAGTGAACAAATCATGAGAACAAAAGGCACAGCAAAGGGAATGTAGGCATGGTATTGTCATAGCTTTTTCTGGTGACAGATGGTAGCTAACACTTGTGGTGAGCATAGCACAAAGTATATAGGGAAGTTGAAGCACTATGTTGTATACCTGAAACTAATGCAAATTATGTGTTAGCCATATTGAAACATATCATACATCATCTTTAGTGAAACCCTGAACTTTTCAGTCTGAATAGGCATACAGACAAATGGAAAACAATGAAAGGTCAACAAAGAGGCCAAAATAAATACTAAATTTTAGTGTGTGCTAAAAGTGGCATTTAATTTTTTTTTTTATGTTTTATTTATTTCTAGGAGAGAGAGAGACAGCGTGAGCAGGGGAGGGTCAGAGAGAGAGGGAGTCACAGACCGAAAGAGGCTCCAGGCTCTGAGCTGGCAGTCAGCACAGAGCCCGACGCGGGGCTCTAACCCACAACCGCGAGATCATGACCTAAGCGAAAGTCGGACGCTTAACCGACTAAGCCACCTAGGCGCCCCCCAAAAAAGTGGCATTTAAAGCAATGTTGAAAATTATAAAAGAAAAATTCTCAAAAAAAATAAAATAAAATAAAATAAAAGATAGTGGATCAATCACTTGTATAGCTAGTATGAAGTTTAAAAGACAGAAGTAGTAAAATTTTCGAGATCTACAATAATTATATTCAAGAGATACACAAAATAATAAGATTTAAAATATGACATCAAAAACACAAAATATAAAGGTAGAAAGTAAAAATTCAGTGCTTTTTAGAATGCTTGGACTTAAGTGACAATCAACTTAAAATGGACAGCTATATACATAGAATATTACGTACAAACCTCTTGAGAACCATAGATGAAATGCCTGCAATAGATACAGAAAACAAAAGAAAAAGGAATCCAAGCATAACACTATGGAAAATCACCAAATCACAAGGAAAGAGAGCAAGAGAAGAAGAAAGAAGCAGAGAACTACAAAAACAACTAAAAAAAAAAAACAACCTACAAAAACAACCACTAGCAATAAAAACATATCTATCAATAATTACTTTAACTGTAAAAAGACTATATGTTCCAATCTAAAGTATAGCTGATTGGATAAAACAACAAGATCCATTTATATGCTGCCTATAAGATAGCCACTTCAGATCAAATGACACATACAGACTGAAAGTGAGGGGATAGAAAAATATAGTCTGTCTCTCAGGGAAGGGAAACAAAAAGGAAGCTTGGGTAGCAATACTTACATTAGGAAAAATAGACTTTAAAACAAAGACTGTAATAAGAGACAAAGAATATTATTACATAATGATAAAGGGATCAATCCAACAAAATAACATTTATAAATATGAACATATTCTTACTGGGTTACCTGTAGAATCTAATTTACAGGTAAAAATTTCAGAAAGGTGTTTATGTGTGTGATGTTCATGTATTCATAAATAGACTAAGAATGTTTATTGCAAAGGATAAACTATATGATACATTTATTCTATTTATACATTTTATTTTATTTTTTTAATGTTTATTTTTGAGAGAGAGAACATGAGCAGGGGAGGAGCAGAGGGACAGGGAGACAAAATCAGAAGTAGGCTCCATGCTCTGAGCTGTCTCAACACAAAGCCCAAGGCAGGGATTGGACTCACGAACCAGGAGATCATGACCTGAGCTGAAGTCAGACAGCTTAACCAACTGAGGCACAAAAGGCACCCTTTTTATATATTTTAAATGTATACACGAGAGGCACCTGGGTGGCTCAGTTGGTTGAGCGTCCAACTTCGGCTCATGTCATGATCTCACAATTCATGAGTCTGAGCCCCGTGTCAGACTCTGTGCTGACAGCTCAGAGCCTAGAGCCTGTTTCAGAATCCTTGTCTCCCCTTCTCTCTGCCTCTCCCCTGCTCACACTCTGTCTGTCTGTCTCTCTCCAAATAAATAAACATTAAAAAGTTTTAAAAAAAAGTATACATGAAAGTAGTCACCTAACTATATCCTAATAGTTTCAAAACACCTGCACACACAAACATGAATACTTGTGTGTATCTCCATTCTTTAAGGCTGTACCTCATAAATTCCAAAGTATTTTATTTAAAAATTAAAAAATCAAATTGATACTAAAAATGTGGTAGTTAACTGAGTTAGAAAAACTAGCCTTTGTTTTTAAAAGATACTACATAAATTGGCAAAATTGCAAAAAAAATAGTTGGTTGACTTTTTTTTTGTTTATTTTTTCATATCAACCTTCAAAGAAAGTTAAATCTCTGTTAGTATTCTGGATGAATATTCATATGGAAATATGAAGTAGAATAGATAAAACATGGTGAAAACAATATGTTTTCATCATGTGTCACCCTTTGTGATAATTTTATGTCTCTTTTGAACTGAGAATCTAGCTTTGTATTTAAGGGTACATTTTAAAAATTTGTTCCTATCTAGTACAAATAAGTAGAAATAAATTTTAAGTCAGACTTTATGAGTAATGATGTCACCATATGCATAATAGGCACTTAGCTGATAATGAAGTTTCCTGTGCAATATATTAAGTCTTTATGTATTATATAAAAGTCTATAATGAAGTATCAGAAAATATAGTTGTAAGCAGAGGCTGGATAAATGTTTTCTATTATAATTGTCCTAATTTTATATCATCATTAATAATGATTTCATAAGCACCAATTCTTTCTTCCACCTGAACTGAAAAATGGGCAATTTTTCAAGGCCATAAAAATTTACTGTTGAATTATAACTGCACCCATTATCCGAAAACTGAACTTGTCCTTAGGGTACAATCATTCTGCCAATGAGACAGATTTTTTTTCCTTTGCTATTATAAGTAATAGTATTTTTTACTTTTATACTATCAGTTGCATAAAGTTCTGGTCAATTATTGAGCCTCCTAATTTCTTCATATTGTCTTATTTCTGTATTTTTTATTGTTTATTATTTATAAGCTATGTCTTTTCAGTTTTGTTCTGGATTTAGTTGAAAAAAATAATTATTTTATAGGTGATATAGTTTAAAAGAGGAAAAAAAGAAGCCTTGTTTCCCTAGCTCATAGTTTCAACAACTTGAAGTTATGTAGATTAGTATGATATTTATCAATGGTAAAAAAGTACATCATCAGGTGCCTGGATGAATTAGTTGGTTGAACATCTGACTCCTGATCTTGACTCAGGTCATGGGTGTATGCACATCCAGGTCATAAGGGAGAAACATCTGTCGGTCTAGCAGCAGGGTTTCCTAAACTATGAATCGCAATGAATATTTGTATGAAATGAAGTCTTATATTATAGAATCTAAAACATGATTTCCATTGAATTGACCCCTAGAATTTGATTCACCAGGAAGAAGGAGAAGATGTGTGTTTTTTTCAGGTTCTTGATACAAAAGCTTTGGATATCCAGAATGGACTTGGTCATCTCTGCTTTGTAAGACAGAAGAAATATAATTCACCCACCAAATCCAAATAAAAGAATGAAAATGTTAATGAGCGTGGAGCCTGTTTAAGATTCTCTCCCTCTCTCCCCTTCTGCCCATCTGCCTAGCTTGTTACTCTCTATCTCTCAGGGAAAAAAAAAAAAAAAAGAGAGTATATCATCAAGGTCAGAAACTATGAGGAAACAATTTTTCCAATATAACATGTATTTGATATTTAGCATTTTGTTGATACAATCTGAGGATAAAGAAACCTTAGAATGATAAGTCTGAGGCTCCTAGGTGGCTTCGTCAGTTGAGCAACTGACTTTGACTCAAGTCATCATCTCGCAGTTTGTGGCTTCGAGCTTCATGTTGGGCTCAGTGCTGACAGCTCAAAGCCTGGAGCCTGCTTCCAACTCTGTGTCCCCCTCTCTCTCTGCCCCTCCCCCACTTATGCCCTATCTCTCTCTCTCTCTCTCTCTCTCCAAAGTAAATATTCTAAAAAAAATTTAGGGTAAAGAAAAGTCTATGCTGCTTCTCTCTCTTCCTAAGAGTTAAGAATTCCTTGGAAAGATTTTGAATATTCAAGGCAGCAATCTTTCCCCAATAATTGGCATTTATAAAGAAAAATTTACAAATGAATAATTTATTGCTAGATTTGAGTGAAAAAATAAACAAGTTGGGTATTTTGTTTCAAAATGGAACAGATGCAACAACTGGCAATGATGGGCCAGCTTATTTTAGGCCAACTGTCTAGGGACAACAACCAAAAAGAGTGGACAAAGTGTTTAATATATCTATTTGAAAATATCAGAGAACTACCACAATTCAAGGACTCAAGAGGTCAACATTGTGAATAAAACTGAAGATAAAAGGTTTAAATCTGATTTTTAAAAAAATTTTTTTCCCTTGAGGTATTTTTCAATTCAAAGGTGAAGTCTAAGAAGCTAAGAATCTGAGTAGAAACAAAGCAGACAAGCTGAGAAGCTGGCAGAAGTCTTAGATGCCTCCCAGAGCTGAGGGGACAAAAGTGGGAGTTCAGGGCCTCCACAGTTGGCAGAATGCCATGAAAATTCTGGCCTTCTCTTTAGGAGCTTGAAGGTTACATTCTAGGAATGAGAAAGAATTAGAAATAGACAATTGCAGCCAAAGGCAGAAGTCCAGGGTGGAATCAATCCAATCTTTGTTAAAGTTGCTAACAGATCTGCCAGTGAGTAGCAAAAGTGAATCTTCAATAGAGAACAGCCTCTACTCCATCATGTTAGTCTTTTTTTAGTTTTTAGTTAGTCTTTTTTCTGTTTGTTTTTTCCCCATAAAATTTATGACAGTTAATCAAAAATGTCAAGCAAACATGGGGTATCTAGGTGGCTCAGCTGGTTGAGCATCCAACATTTGTTCCAGGTTAGGAAAGTTTTCTGCTATGATTTGCTCACATAATACTTCTACCCCTTTTTCTTTCTCTTCATCTTATAGGACCCCTATGATTCTGATGTTTCTTTTTAATGAGTCATTGATTTCTCTTATGCTTAAATCATGCTCTTTTGCTTTAGTTTCCCTCTTTTATTCTGCTTCATTATTCTCCATAAGTTTGTCCTCTGTATCACTGATTCACGGCTCTGCCTCATCCATCCTTGCCACCATGGCATCCATTCAAGATTGCAGGTCAGTTATAGAAATTTTTATTTCATCCTGATGAGCCTTTAATTCTTTTATCTCCATAGAGAGGGATTCTAATCTATGTTTGACCCCTGCTAGTATTCTTATTATCGTGATTCTAAATTCTGGTTCAGACATCTTGCTTGTATCTGTGTTAGTTAAGTCCCTGGGTATCATTCATTCCTGTTCTTTCTTTTGGGGTGAATTCCTTGGTTTTGTCATTTTGAAGGAAGAAAAGGAATTAATAAGGTAAAAAATTAATTAAAAATTTAAAAACAGCACATACACACACACACACACACACACACACACACACACTCACTCACTCACTCACTCAAATAAATGATGCTAGATCCTAAGTGTGTTTTGGTCTGTTTATTGAAAGGAATTTAACTGATAAAAGAAAAAAATGGAAAAAATTAAAATTTAAAAATTAAAATAAATACACACAATCAAATACTTGATGCTAGATCCTAGGTGTGTTTTGGTCTGGTTATTGAAAAGATTAGATTAATTAGAGAAAAAAAATGGGTAAAAAAAGAAAATGTTTAAAATTTTGGGAAAATATGATGAAATAGAATAGCTTGAAATGATGGAAATAAATAGAATTTGAAAAATTTACAAAAAAGTAAAAAGTTTAGTAGAAAAATATAAAGAAAAATATTTTTAATAAAAATTTAAAATAAATTATTCTTTCTGCATTCAAGTAAAAGAAACAAAAATGAAGAAAAAAAGAAAATTGAATAGATGAGCCAGTGAACAGACTGAAATACAATTGATATTACATTGTTTTCCCCTAGAAATCAAACTATGAAGCACTTTATCGTATGTACACCAAGCAGATGGAGAGATTTGTGGTGCTCCTGAAGAGCAAGCTTGGCCCAGTAAGGTGGGGGTTAGCATAACGGCCCCAATCTCCATTCAGTGGCGCTGCTTAGCTTACTGGTGGGAAGGGGGGGGCGGGATTGCTGTGACACCTGTAGGTGTGTATGTGCATGTGCTGGCGTTGTGAAAATGGTGTCACCCAGCTATCCAGTCCCTAGTATCAGAACTCTATGTTCTCCCTAACCAGGAATCGTGCACCTGTCCTTTGTCTCTGGCTTCTGTCCACTCTCAGCTTTTACACTGTCTGTGACCAATCCATCAGGTTTCCAGACAGCATCTTACTTCTGGGTTTTATCTCAAATAAGCTGTGTTTTCTGACACCTCACTTCTGAGAGACTGCAGCTTTTGATCTGCTCAGAATTTCTGGGGGAGGGTCTCACCAAG
This sequence comes from Proteles cristata cristata, assembly GCA_017311185.1. Taxonomy (NCBI): domain Eukaryota; kingdom Metazoa; phylum Chordata; class Mammalia; order Carnivora; family Hyaenidae; genus Proteles; species Proteles cristata. The sequence continues at coordinate 795,052 of JAESUZ010002153.1, forward strand.
CAATGGCTGGTTGCAGGCCACACCCAGGAATGTTTGCAGGACCATGCTGCTGCCGATGTCCAGAGACTATGGCTGGGTGCCAGCCTGCCCCAGAAAAAGTTCACATGATCATGTAGCCCAGCATTTCAGGTATTATGGAAAATCAAGCATGGCCCAGCAGCCTCCTGCATCCGCTCTGCTCCTGGGGATTTGCCCTTCCCACCAGCTCACTGCTAGGTATGGAGCCACAGAGTTTGAGACTCTGTGCTCCCCCTGTTTATAGTCTTAATGAAATTGAAACCCTCTCCTTTCTCCTTTCTCCCTTTTTAGTTCAATCCCTGCGACTGTTTCCACTTTTCCACTTTCGCTACAGCTGCTTTTGTGGGGGGTGCTTTTCCCTTAATATCTCCCCCCATCTGTGTCCTCTCTCCACAAACAAAAACAGCTCCCTGCCCTCTGCAGCTTCTCTCTCCCCCTTTCAACACTGTGTGTTCACCTTTCAACACTGTGTACCTGCTGAATTTTGTAGCTCAGTTTGTGCAGATTGTTGTGTTAGTCCTCAAATCAGTTTTCTAGGTGTGCACAATGGTTTAGTGTTGATCTGGTGGTATTTCATGTACGCAAAACAGAAAAAAGACTTCCATGCTGTTCTGCCATCTTGGCTCCTGCCGAGCATCCAGCACTTGATTTTGGCTCAGATCATGATCTCAAGGTTTGTGGGACTTAGTCCCATGTTGGGCTCCTCCCTGAGTGGAGCTTGCTTGAGATTCTCTCCCCTCCCACCTCTGCCTCTCTCCCCTACTTGCACTTTCTCTCTAAAATAAAAAATAAAAATAAAAACATTAAGTATGTGGACAGAGAATAATTTATTAAATACCTAAAATAAAAGCAGATAATAGAAAAATAACAATAAGATATATCATGTTATTAGTTCAAGATAGATGAAGTGGGCAAAAATAAGTGAGGATATATGTCTGAATAATAAAATCAATCATGTAAATCCTATTAATATACATAAAACTTTATACTCAAAACTATAGAATGCACCTCTTTCTCACATGCACATGAAGATTTTCCAAAACTTACTATATTTTCTGTTGTGGACTGAATAAGCCACCTTGAGGAAAAGTACAGCTAGGGAATATAATCTGTGATATTGTAATAGTGTTGTATTGTGATAGATGGTAGGTACACTTGTGGTCAACATAGCATAAAGTATAGAATTGTGGAATTACCACACTGTACCTGAAACTAATGTAACATTGTATGTCAACTATACTTCATTTAAAAAAAATAAAAACTGTTTCCATCAAATAATTTCTCAGTGAAAGAGAAAATACAAATGAAAATTTACAATCCCTAAAAATATGATGCTAAGAATTAAGCTCTTGGCCTTACCACCATCTTCTTAGAAACTTCTACATCATGAGAGCCAAGTGGAGGAAGAAGCAAATGTAGAGACAGAAGAGAAAAAGAAGAAAGACGGGGCAGAGGTCTAAGTAAACAGCTAGCCTGTGCACCCATGAAGCCACAGGAGCAGAAATAAAAAAAGACAGAGGATAGGGATGCAGATACAAACTATTGGACAGCCTGCCTACTGTCTAGAACTTGTTTCAATGGCTCTAGAACATTCATAGCCATCTGGTCACAATGACTACTTTAGGAGACCCAACTTGCTCATAACAAAACAGTGTATTTTTGTCCTTTTCCATGGACCTGTGACATTCAGGACTAGTTCTGTTCTCCATTGTGGCTGAATGTAACATGTGTAGAGTAAGTCTTCTCTTTTGCTGTATGAACTGAAGAAAAAAAAAAGAAAGAAAAAGTAACACAGTGTAGAATATAAATAAGATATGTAGAACAATAATGAAAGGAAAATGCATAGTCTTAAATACTCATATCAAGAGAAGTAAATAAATTCCAAGTGCAATATTACAAAATATTTATTGATCTATGCCAAGAATGCAGCTAACTATAACTTTATATTCAGAAATTATTAACATTTACCATATTATTAGATGGAAAGAAAGAAGTACTTTCATAGATGCAGAAAAACCCTCATTAAATTCAATTTCCATTTCCGATTTTAAAAATAAGAATAAAATAGTATTTCAGAAATGCTTTGTAACAAGATCATATGTGTGCATTTGTGTGTGTGTGTATGTGAATATACATATAAACAATATATATGATATATATGAAATAAATGTGTGCATATCTGTCTATTTCTATACAAACAAGTAACAAAAATGTATGATTATCTCATCAGATGCAATAAAGGGTTGTTAAATTTGTTTCCCATTTATAACAATAATAATAATGACTTATCAAATAAGAAATATACAGTGATTTCTTTAATATAATTATTTAAAAGTTCTTATAGACACCTACAGCAATGATGTACTTAGTAGCAAAATATTGAAAACTTTCTTCTTAATGTGAGTACAACATAAGAATGGTAATTTTTACCATGTTTTCAACCTTAGACTGAATATCTATATTAAATGAGCTAAGAAAAATATACAAGGTATGTGTGGTTAGAAAGAAAAAAGATAGGGGCGCCTGGGTGGCTTAGTGGGTTAAGCGTCCGACTTTTGCTTAGGTCATGATCTCGCGGTTCGTGGGTTCAAGCCCCGCGTCGGGCTCTGTGCTAACTGCTAGCTCAGAGCCTGGAGCCTGTTTCAGTCTGTGACTCCTCTCTGACCCTACCCTACTGACGCTGTCTCTCTCTCTCTCCTAGAAATAAATAAAAAAAAATTTAAAAAAAAGAAATAAAGAAAAAAGATAATTCTATTATTTGCAGAGTATATTATTTTACATATTGAAACTTCAAAATTTCTACAAGTAAATTATTTGAATGAATACATGAGTTTAGCAAGGTCACTAGGTAGACAGTCAATATAGACAAATCAGTTATGTTACTATAAATCTACAAAACCAATTAAGAAAACAAATGTCATTTAAAATAGCACTTAGAGTACAAAATACTTAGGAATAAATTTAATAAAATATTTCCAAGACCTCTTTGGAGGAAAGTATAAATTCATATGTCTCAGCACTAAAAAAGTCTTAAATGAATAAAGACATTATACTGTGCTCATAAGTAGATTACCTGTTCCATGGGGAACAGAGAAGTAGATGTGTGTATGTGTGGTTTTATTTGGGAAGCAGATTATAAAATAAAGTAAGCTCTACACCCAATGTGGGACTTGAATTTAAGATTATAAAGTTTAAATAGAAATGCCAGATTCCAAGAACATTCAAGAAACTCTTCAAAAAAGAAAAAGAGAGAAGGATTTACCTCTTTAAGCTATAGTAGTTAAAACAATATTGTACCAGAGGGAATGATATAGAAATATACAACAATATAACACCATATAGAATCTTAAAACAAAGTGTGCTTATACAGACACTCGATATATGTAAAGATGGCCCTCTGGTTAAGTAGGAAATAGAAAAAGACATTTACAATTGGCAATGAAACAATTGGCTATCTCATAAAATAAATAAATAAATAAATTTTTTAACATCCAAAGGAAAAATCAGTTCCAGGTGGGTTAAAAACCTAAATGTGAAAGAAAAGTCAACTCATAAGTGCTACATAGGGAAGTACTTTTTAAATATGACAAGAAAAACAAAATCACTGAAAGGAATACTACAGTTTTTACTTTATTAAAATTAAGAACTTTTGATCATGAAGAGAAGCTAGAAAAAAAAGTAATGAAGCTAGAAACTGGGAGAATATATATTTAGAAATAGCATTTAGAGTATAAAAAGAACTTCTAAAAAATAAGACATCCCAATAGGTCAATGGATCAAGAGGGCTGCCTATTCATGTAAATCATAAAAACAAAAATCCTAATGGTCAATAAATTAAAATAAAAAGTAATGCATATTATTATTATCATCAGCAATTTTTCAATGTCAGAATAAATTTCACATATGAAATATAAAGGTTTACTTCAATATTTTTTTCACCTGTTTCAAAATTTTTTATTTATTTATTTTGAGAGAGAGTGCACAAGTTGGGTAGGGGCAGAGAGAGAGGGAGAGAACTATCCAAGCAGGCTTTCTGCTGACAAAGTGCAGAGCCCAACGCAGAGCTTGAACCCATGAACTATGAGACCATGACCTGAGCTGAAATTAAGAGTCAGACACCCAACCAACTGAGCCCTCAGGCCAAAGTTTGCCTCAGTATTGAGAAAATATCTCATGATGAAGACATGTTATAAAATTATTTTCCTTAGGAAGTATTACTTTGCAATACAATTCATTATTTGATAATTTATATTAATTCTATTAAACAAGTGAATAAAAGTATATTTTTATATTTTTGGAGTAGACTTTTTATAATTTAAAATTACTGTTTTAAAAATCATTTTACTTGAAAAACTGTTAGACTTTCTCTCTCAATGAGAAATTTGCTTTCTCTAACTCAAATTTTGTAAAGACCTGAGCTCATATAGAAATATTCTTGTTAAATAAATTATATATTTCACCAAGGCAGGCGTACCTACATTAGGAAGCTGTTTGTAAGATATTATACCTCTATACACATAATATATAACAACTATTTACTTACTTTTTGATAAATTCAGTTAAATATTTTATTGACAGTATTAGAAATGATAACTTGAAATTTCTTTGAATGATAATGTTCTGTGTGCAAGGTTATTTTCTTGCAGCACTTTGAATATATCACACCATTGTCTTCTGGCCTGCAACATTTTTGCTGAAAAATCTGCTTATAGTCTTGTGGGGGTTCCCTTGTACATAACAAGTTGTTTTTCTCTTGCTGCTTTTAATATTCTCTATTTTTAATGTATCTTTTGACATTTTATAATAACGTGTCTTGCTTTAGATAATTTTGGGTTTATTTGGATCAGAGATTTGAAGCTCTCCATTTTCTGGACCTGGCAATCTGTTTCCTTTCTGAGGTTAGGGAAGAAGTTTTCAACCACTATTTCTTCAAGCAGGTTCTCTGCCCCATTATCTCTCTTTTCTTCTGAGACCTATATAATGAGAAAGTTACTCCATTTGATGTTGTTCCATAGTTCCCTTAAGTGATCTTTACTTTTGAAAATTCTTTTTGCTGCTCTGATGGCTCATGTATTCTTCTACTATATATGATCTGCTACTGAAACCCTCTCGTGTATTTTTCACTTCAGTTATTGTACTCTTCATCTCTGTGACTTCTGTTTCACATATTCTTATATTTTCCTTCTCTTTGTGTAAGTTCTCACTGTGTTTATCCATTCTTCTCCTGATTTCAGTGAGCATGTTTTGGGCCATTGTTTTATAATCTTTATCAGATACTTTACCTATCTCCATTGCATTAAGGTTTCTCTGTGCAGTTTTATCTTATTCTTTCTTTTGGAACAGATTTCTCTGTTTCCTCAGTTCGCATGACTCTCTGTGTTTCTTTCTGTGTATTAGGTGAACTGGACACCTCTCCCAGTCTTGAAGGAGTGGACTTATATAGGTGGTGATCTCTTGCTCTAACTCTTGGCTGTCTCTTGAACTTTGTGATTGTCTAAGCAGCCTGATTTATTCTTGATAGATCCTCATTGTTGAGGGTGTGCCAAGACCTCTCAGTGTTTCAAGAAGAGGGATCTCATTTCACACTTAGCTCATTTTCAAGCTGACTGAAAGCCATCCCTCAGGCAACAGCTCTTAAAGTGTGCAAATACTTAATAGTTTTATGGGGTCAACACTATAAACCCTGCTGGCCTCCAGACCAGGATATCTGAATGCAATGTCTAGGTGACAGTTCCAAACAACAACAACAACAACAACAACAACCGAGGCTCCAGAAGAGAGCATACGCTTCTTTTAGGGAGATAGCATTGGGCTGTAGTGAGGTCAAGGGAGTAAGTAAGGATGGTGCCTTCCTGCTTACGTTCCTTTCCTCTAGATGTGTGGCAGACCTAAACCCGGGTCCTCAGGCTCAAGCTCCCATACAAGTAAAGGGGCCTTCTTTACAGGAAGACTAGAATTTGTTTCAGTCTGCTGTCTCTGCACCGCTTTGGGATGAGTGGGGATGCGGGGTTGTAGCCTGCCAAGTACTGTTTTTCTCATTGTTACTGTCCTATGGAGCCCAGAAACTTAAGCCCCCTTGGCCACCAGGGCCAAGCAATCAAGGGATCTTGTGCACATTCCTGCTTTAGTGAGGCAGGTGGACAGTGTAAGGGTACGGTATGCTCATCTCCTTCAGCAGCGAAGCAGGTGAGTGTCTTGTCTCTGTGACTGTAGGCTTTAACAACGGAGTGAGAGAACAGCATTACTGCTAGCTCTCATCAGGTCTACTCCCAGAGCAGGAGAATGCTGCAGCCTTCTGTACTCACAGGCTTTAGCAAGGCAACAAGAGTGTGCCACTTTTGTGTGTTCCTGCTATGATAACAGAATAAAGGATGGAGCAAAATGGCACCTACCAGTGCCTCTGTCTCTGCAGAGAATGCCCACCATCTCTTATACTTGTGGTGAATACTTTAAGATTAACAAATATGTCTTTACATCTTTACATATAGTCTAGGTGTTTCTATAGCTGCTTTCATGCTGGGTCCCAGGGCAAGTGAGATCACACATGAGCCCTTTAAAAAGAGAATCTCAGGGGCACCTGGGTGGCTCAGTCAATTAAGCGTCCGGCTTCAACTCGGGTCATGAATTCACAGATCATGGATTTGAGCCCCATGTCAGGCTCTGTGCTGACATCCAGCTCAGAGCCTGGAGCCTGTTTCTGATTCTGTGTCTCCCTCTATCTGGCCCTCCCCTGCACATGCTGTCTCTCTCTCTCTCTCAGAAATAAATAAAACATTAAAAAATTTTTTTAAAGAGAATCTCAGTTCCCCATAGCTGTTTAGGTCCCTTGGACATAAGCCCCATTGGTTTCCTAGCCAGTGTTTTGGGAGAGCACCTCTTTGGTGTAGATCCCAAGAATTGGAGTGTCTGATGTGGGGCACAAATCCCTCACTCCTCCAAGGGAATCTCTGAACTTGTAAGGTCCCTTCCTATTGGGGTGGCCACACCAGAAGTGGGGTTTTTGGGGAGATTGTGTCTCTCCCACTCCTACCCACCCCCTGTTTTGTCTTCTATTTTATTTTTTCCCTTATTGTGGAGAAGCAGTTCAACTAGCTTTCACTTATTTTCCAGATGGAATTTTTCTGGACATAGCTATAGATTGGTGGTGTCTGTGGGAAGAGATGAGTTTAGGATCTTCCTACACATGTTCTGTAACAGTCCTTCTTTTACTTCCCAAGTACATAGTAATCACATAATAGCTGTCCTTACTAAATATGATTTTATTTTATAAAATCTATGAAAAGAGTAATGATATTTTATCCTAGCTCATCAATGAGTTTGGCATTCAATCCATGATTCTCCAGAATTACCTGTCTAAAATGATATATGCATTTTTTATCCAAACACTGAGACCCTTTAAAGTACATAATATCCAATAAAGAATATAAAACATCACTGCCAGACTTAGTCAATAATTACACAGAATTTTAATAATGATTAAGATGACTTCCTTTTTGTGTCTATGTAAAAACATTTGGAAGTTAATTTGCTTTTTAATACTGGAATCTTATATTCACATTTATTTCATTTGTTTCAAATTACTCACTGCATTATGAAAGAGAATCATCCCCTAATTGTGACATTTGTTGTTATATTAACTTATCCAAAAACAGCTCACATCTTTTATCTTTTTAAAAATACTGCAAACCAATTGGGCTTACAGGGTTTCAGACATTTTTAAAAAGAAAATGAAAATAATTTGAAGACATTATTTCTAAATGTCTAGCTAGGCCAAACAAACGTAGCCAAATGAAACCTCAATGTATATTAGAAATTTAACATCTAACAGAAATCTAGCATTCTAACATCTTAGAAATTAAGCTGTTTTCATTTTAATAAAAGTTCAGTTTAAAAAAAAAATCTATGGAACAATATTACCAATAAAGATAATCAAGAATAATTAAATATTTTCAGACCACCAAAGCAGAAGTTATGTTAAGTGACTATTAGAATAATTGGCATTAAGTTCTAGAAGTAAATCTTAAAGATTATTCAATTATAAGTTATATAAGTTATATTAACTTAAACTGTAGTTCCACATCAAATGCATATGAAAAATGCCATTTAGCATACCTCACAGTAGAATATATACATTTTACATTATTATCTGTAATGGTCAATAAAGCCCTAAGTGAAGAATGGGTTTAGCTTTGTTTCTTTGAGCATTTCGCATATGTATTTATGTATGGCATGGTTTTTAGTTTCATATGTGTAAAAAATATTCCCTTCTTAAAACTATTAATGTTCTTTTCACCATTGTTTTTCTGTCTGCAAGATCTTTTCTTTTTGTCAACCAAGGCATGTACCTGTGCAGGGGGATGGTGTGGTGGTAGTAGTAATGACAATGGGTGGTTATAACATAGAATTTATCCTATGGGAATAATCAAAGAGCAACACCAAGTAACGTTCAGCTCCTTGAACATAAAAATATAAGTTTTGAAGCTCAAAAATCACCTTGAAACCCTGGCTATTCTATTAAGAGAGAAGCATACACATTTTTTTTTGTCATGGCCCAATTCTGAACTAACTAGTACATTGTTTTTCTATAATGTAAATAAAATAATACCTGCGCTCATTTATGAGTAAATAATTTCTATGGTAGCAGAAAGGTCCAGGGTAGAGATACAGAATGGAGTAGGGAAGAAGGTAGAGAGGTAATCAGAAATATGTTCTCATTTCTCCTCTCTAGGCTGTTACAAACTAGAAGTTGTTAAATTGTTTGAGGTAATTACTAAGGTTTTTAAAACTTTTCCTCTATGTGGGCCTCTGGAACCAGATTCTATAGTGAAGATGGCATTTCCAAAGTTATACATCCAAGTGTAGGATGGAGGTTTCAGCAACACGATCTGAAAAGGAGTTATCTAGATCATCCCAGATCTTGAGTGTTATGGACAATACATTGTTAGTTAGTGGGCCTGCTCTTGGGCCTGCTGTGACAGGGAAACGGTGTTTGTAAAGCAATCCAGGGCAGGGCAGCTGAGGTGGAAGTTGGGGAAGAGAAGATACAGGGGAGGCTTAGTGCTCAAAAATTACAGCTTACTCAAAGGTAGAACAATCAGAAGGGAAGATGGTCAAGGTCTATCAAGATTTTTATCCTACCTAAAGTAAGGACGATTGGCTCACTGGCCACAATTCAGCAGGATGTGGGTTAACCACATAGATTAGGAAATTGGGTATTGCTTCGGAGGCTTTATGCTGACCTATGTATACACAATAAGGATCAGCCAAAAGGGAATGCCACTTAAGGTTATGAACCCTCCCTAGGAGCAGCCCACATCCGATGACTGGTCAAGTTTGGATACAAAGGTTCAACTTCTGCTTCTCAATTCAGGATATCCCTGGAGTGGCAAGTATGGTGAATGCCTAAGTGAAAAGTATGCCCTCAGAAGATGAGAATAAAACCTAACAACTCTGGAGATATAGTAAAACCACTGAATTATACACTTTGAAATGGTGAATTTGGTGGTATGTGAATCATATCTCTATTTTTATTATTTATTTTAATTTTTTAACGTTTATTAATTTTTGAGAAAGAGAGAGAGAGACAGAGTGTGAGTAGGGGAGGGGCAGGAGAGAGAGAGAGAGAGGGAGAGAGAGACAGAGTGTGAGTAGGGGAGGGGCAGGAAAGAGAGAGAGAGAGAGAGGGAATCTGAAGTAGGGTCCAGGTTCTAAGCTGTTTGGCACAGATCTCTATGCTGTGCTCAAACTCACAAACCATGAGATCATGACCTGAGCCAAAGTTGGACACTTAACCAACTGAGCCACCCAGGTGCCCCTCATTTCTTTTTTAATAATACATATTTATCATGTCCAAAGAAACTAAGGCAAGCAAAGTTTGACCTAAAAAAAGCAAGACTGGATGGGGAGAGGAGCAGATGAGGGGAGAGCTAGTTAAGGCAGCTAAAGCATCATTAAACCTAGTGAATAAGTCAAAAGAGTACTTGAAACTGACATGTCAAGAGGAAAGCAAGAAAATAGGATTATTTAGAGGTTTAGAAGGGACCATGAGTTAAGCTAGAACCCAAATTGTTAAAACTAACAGGCTCTGAGGAATTTACATGGCAGAGATCTTTCTATTCATTATGAACTCATTATAATATGTGATTTTTAAAAAGGTATGCATTTTTTATGGACTGAATTGTGTCTCCCCAAAATTCACATGTTGCAACTCTAACCCTTAATGAGAGTATATTTGAAGATGAGGATTTTTTTTAATGTTTTATTTATTTCAGAGAGAGAGAGAGGCAGCATGAGCAGAGGAGGGTCAGAGAGAGACGGAGACACAGAATCCAAAGCAGGCTCCAGGCTATAAGCTAGCTGTCAGCACAGAGCCCGATGCGGGCTCAAACCCACGAACCATGAGACCATGACCTGAGCCAAAGTCGGATGCTTAACTGACTGAGCCACCCAGGCGCCCCTGGAGCTGAGGATTTTAAAAAGGTAAAATTAAATGAGGAATGCATGCACACAGAGGAAAGGCCATGTTAAGACACAGCAAGGAGGAGACCATCTCCAAGTTCAGACCTCATCTGCCAATACCTTGATCTTGGGGTCCAGCCTCCAGAATTATGAGTAAATACATTTCTCTCTCTCTCTCTTTTTTTTTTAATGTTTGTGTATTTATTTTGAGAGAAGTGAAGCCCACACAAGTGTGTGTGTGTGTGTGTGTGTGTGTGTGTGTGTGTGTGTGTGTGTGTGTTTGTGTGTGTCCTCTCTCAGGGGAAGGGCCAAGACAGAGTGAGAGAAAATCCCAAGCAGGCTCCATTCAGTCAGTGCAGAACTCAACACAGGGCTAGAACTCATGAACCATGTGAACATGACCTGAACCAAAATCAATAGTCAAATGTGTAACTGCCTGAGCCACCCAAGTGCCCTGAGAAAATACATTTCTGGTTTTTAAGCCACACAATATATGCTTTTGTTCTGGTAGCCCTAGCACACTAAACACATTCATAGTACTTGGATAAAAATAAAACAATATAAAATAAAGTAAACAATAAAATCAGTCATTATTTCTCTTACACAGAGACTATATGAGTCCAGAAAGCTGTACTTAACGCAGGGCCTTTGGTCCTTTGTATCAGTGTGGTAATTGACAGAAGGCTTTATTAGCTTATAGAGTAAGAAAAAGAAGTAGTCCATAAGGGTTTAAGATAAGTAAATTCAAGATCACTTAACCATATATACTTGCCATGATGGATAATAGCTAAAAACAAAACAAGTGAACAAACAAAAAACAATTTAAAGTAAGAGAACAGAAACCAAATAGTTTGAATTGAAAAGGCAGCCTAGTGAGGACATGGCATAATCATCTGCAAAGCTAGATTGCCAGGGATTGGATTCTAATTCTACAGTTCATTAATTGTGAGATATGAGGCAAATTCTTAATTTATCAAAGATGCAGTTTCCTTACTGATAAAGGAGAGTTAACACCATGTCTTCTAATAAATTTGTAAGGAGTGTTAATTGAAACCAAATGTGTCAATTATTTTTTATAGAGAATGCCACATAGTAATATCTTAATAGAAATTTGCTTTAAAAATTAATAAACAACAATAGAAACAAAGGAAATGAGCTTTGCCTCAGAATTACCTTTATGGATTTAGCCGAATATAATTTTTTCTGGTGTCGTAATAGCCACTCTGGCCTGAAAAAGGACCACAAAGGCCTCACTTATTCCTTTTCTTAAAAATATGCATATTTTTTGACTGGCAGTATTTGGGCCTGAAAACTCCAGTCTCTGAGGTGGACTACCAATGACCAATCAATTCCCAATTTTCTACTTAAATGTTTCTATCTTGCAATGCAGAGGAATTATAATAAATCTCCTTACATTTTTTCCCCTAAAAATCTCTCTGTATCACCCCATATGTATGTTTTGAAACTCAGGAAAGAATTTTACATAGACCCTAGAGATTTTAATAGAAATGCTAAAAATGGTAGCTAGAGTTAGGACTCAAGAGATTCAAACAAGTTAGTATAAGAATGAACAGGTGTTCAGAAGAAGTGCCCTTTGAGACTTCATTGGATTATACTGGATTCTAGTAGTAGGATCTCACTGCAGTAAACCTTCTCTTAAAAAAGTTAATAAAACCAGTCAAGGACAAGGATTTATAGCAAGATATACACATTGAAGTCACTATTTCCTTAAATACCTAAATCATATACGTTGTTGAGGCCAGGAATGATTTATCATGGAGCCATATTTACATTTTCCGTGAAGTACATAAGGCCATAGAATGGAGAAATAAGGCATAACAATTCTTGTTTTGGTAGGTATTTAGGCTGATGATTTTCAGTCGTCTTTCACTTAATCAAAACATTTATTGAGAAATGACTTTTTCTCCTTTTTCAAAAGAATTCATAGATTTATACATGAGGAAGATAAACCAATAATCACAATGCATTAATACACACTATTTTTGGAAAGCCCTTTCTTCAATTTAAATCTTAGCAGCCTACTTAGTTTTGAAGGCAATGGGGACCATTTGATGATGTTTACAAGGGGGTGATTATAATTATGGGACATGGCCACCCAATGCCTACTAAATAAATTAAACAGTCCTTAGCACATTACAATTATACTTTATGATCTGTTCCCTCATCTCCCATTCACATTTCCCCAGCTGTATATTCTTTCCCAAACAAGGCATTACATGTCTTGCTGTAGTGTCTTTCTGAAAACCATCTGGTCTACTCTGCTATTTTTTCCTCTGTTGCAAGAATCAGTGAACCCCATTAATCTAGACTAAACTCACGTGTCATCTCCTTAGAAAAGTTTTCCCAACTCCATTGCTTCTTCCTGTTCTGCCATGTTCAGTTAGTCATTTCTAAATTTGGTCCACAAAACTTTGGGGCTATTACTATCAACACTCATCACATAACCCTGTAATCATTGAATCACATGCCCAACTCTGCAGACAATGAGGCAAAGGCTTTTATTAATCTTTTTGTCATAACACAATATCAAGGACGCAGGCATTCAAAAATGTGTTTGAATATTTGTGGTTGGAACAGGGAAGAGTTGGGGAATGGCAGTGGAGAGGTATGTACATTTTACATCTTTGTTTACAGTATTAGATGACAGTACTATAGAACTGAGTTATTCTCCATAAGAAACAGAGAGCCAGCAGGGCTTTTAAACAGATCCATAATATATCAGATTCATGGATTCATTGTTCTAGCAATTAGATGTGAGACTAGGCTAAGAATAACATTTGTCAGACAGTGATTTGATGGAGTAGATGCTGTCAAATTGAGCTAGCTAGTAGTCACTCCCTCATTCCCTTTGCAAACCTGTAAGATCTTTCAAATAGGGTGTCTTTCTGTTTAGTCACAAATGCAGCCTGTATGCACACAAATGGCTGGACTAGTTAATACGATGAAACATATAAGCCCTTAAGCACCTCTCTCCACCCACAACTCTTCTGTTATCCCATTTTTTCTCCCGGGACTTCCTTCCTGCCTGTAAGTCAGCAAGCAAAGTTACTATGCTCAGCAAAGAAATTCCCAGATTCTGTTTCAGAGCCCCAGGCAGCAATATTTCTGTGTAATTGATGCCTGTGTCCTCCTCCATGTTAAATGTTTTAGTTATCACTCCTACTAATATAAGTAATTCTGACAAGAAAGTACTGGATTGAGAGTAACAGCTATGTATACTGGGGGTTGGTTATTGGGATAGCACAAGTAAGTGATAATAACCAAACAGATATCTCCAGTGAGGTCAAGGATGTGCAGTTACAGCTGAGATTCAATTCCAGGTGAGGGAAGAAAGTTTAAGTTTCCCAAAATTATGGAAAAAGCATTAGGTTCAAAATGGGCCAGAAGCTCAGTCAGTAAGAATAGGATATATTATGTCTTCCTAGATTAGCAATTTGTTGTCAGAATGTTAGAATATCAGGATAAAGTTTCTTAATTAATTCTAAATTTAGAAGTCACCCTTGAGTATTAAATGGATGTAACATTACACATATGAGATGAAGTAGCAAACTGCTTTGGGGACAGTAAGATAAGGATATAAGAAGCCAAGAAAATTCTGAGTTCTTATGAAAATAATTTTAATGTCCAATTGTAGATATGAATAAAAATTCTCTCTGTTAGAGAAGTCAGTAAGGGGAAAAAGTATACTAGCTTAAAGGGTTAGGGTTGCTTTTCCAAGTAATTGAGTACATAAAAGTCTTTTTGAACATGTATTATCTGACCAGGAGATATAATTTCATGTGTAACATATAAACTGAATAATGAACTATTTAATATTGAATATGAACATGATATAGTATGATTCTTGTTAGTTTTTCCTTTCCATTAATATGAATGGTCTAACATAATTTATATCACTTTTCTAGTCATACTGACTCAAAAATCCTGAATACCTTTTCCTTATCATCAGTTACCAGATCTTACAAATTTTGCCTCATGTATTTTTAAAAGTCTATGGCCAAATGTCCTTTACTGGATTACTGTGTGCATGTATGCATCTTCATATGTTCCCTGATCTATTATAATTATCTTGTAGGTAAAGGCATTTATCACAGGCACCATATATTCTGATTACTTTTAATCACAAGAGCAGATTCATTTTACTAATTGAGTTCCAGCCAATACAATATCTCATTTCTGAGCTCTTCCCTTTTGAATGTCTCCGGCCCTGGCTGGAAGCCTCAAGTGGTGGTTTTAGGGATAGGGAAGCACAACGTCAATATCTACGCTGGTCATAGTCCATGTCCCTCTCAATTTACTAAATTAGCCATACTCTCTGGCTTTCCACTTGGACCTGGGGATAGAGGAAAGAGAGTGGTTAAAAAAGAGATCCTTCTTGGCTGGTACACTTATAATCTGACCTGTGTGGCTTCTGGTGACAATGTATAATTTCATGCTCATTATCGTATGAGGTATTATTGTAGGTTCTTCATAGAACCTTCTACTGGAAAACCTCAAAAGAAAACCCTCTGATATGAGTAATGTTCTTCTGGTTGTGCTCACTGTTGATTCTCCACTATCCCAAAGTCTCAGGATGGTATCTTTGCCCCTCCAGGTAGCCCTTTCGTGTGGGATTACTTTTTAGAAACATAGAAAGTCAGCTTGCCTCTGATGGAATTAGTCCTCCCAATGCAATCGTCCTATTATATCTTTTCCATCTCCAGCTCTTCAGCCTTTGCCATGTACCCTTAGAATTTATCAGTAAAATTAAAAAAAAAATAAAAAGGGGGGGGGCGCCTGGGTGGCTTAGTCGGTTAAGCGTCCGACTTTTGCTTGGGTCATGATCTCGCGGTTCGTGGGTTCGAGCCCCGCGTCGCTCTGTGCTGACTGCCAGCTCAGAGCCTGAAGCCTCTCAGAGTCTGTGTCTCCCTCTCTCTCTGACCTTCCCTGCTCATGCTGTCTCTCTCTCTCTCTCTCTCTCTCTCCTAGAAATAAATAAAAATATTAAAAAAAAAAAAAAAAGAATTTCTCAGTAAAGTTAGGCCCCATATTTTGCACCCTGAAGGTCCCATGCCATATCAAGTTCTCTGAGTATTTTGGTTGAAGATCCTCAAACTTAGCATATGTTGGAAAGAAAGTAGCCCTTCTTCCTTCATGAAGGACCATACAGCCTATTAAAATCACTCTCCCAAGGAACACAATTTTTCAGTCATTTCAACAGAAACTTCATATAAACTTTCATATAAACTTCAGATGAAGAGCTAATGTTGGTAGAACTATGACCATAATCTTGTAGCATGCTCTATGCAAGTACTCTGGCATTCTCTCTTAGTTGTTGCATTGTTCTGGCCCTTTCAAAACTCGTGAGTGAAAGAATCTCCTTTTATTATCTGATTATAAATGTCTGCCTCACCAAGTAGATTAAAAACTTAAATTCAGAAACCAAGGCAATATGGAATGCTAGTTGGCAACACAAGCATAGCCAAATATGCCTCGATTGAAATCCTTGTTCCATTACCTACCAATGGGAGACCTTGACTGTATTATTTACTCTCTCTGGGATGTAGTTTCTTCATCCAATATGGGGCTAAGAAACCTACCTTAAAGTAATGGATATCCTTTACTGAGCCTTTACTCTCGTAACATTTATTTAGCTTTATGTGAAAAACAAAAACAAAATTGAGTATGCAAATTCTTTTATATCTCGTCTCATTTGTATGAAATGGGATTTACTATTTTCCCTATTCATTGATGAGGCTTATATATGTTATTTAACATGCAAAATTTAGATATCTATTAACTAGGCACAATGGCAGAGTGGAGACTCTGGAAATGTAGTAGATGCTCAGTTGATTCATTATTAAATAAAATAAATATTTCTTATCATCATTTTACAGCTGAGGATTGCTGTATATAAATATTAAATTAATTACTCCATTTCCCAAATCTGGTAAATATTGTTTTCAGACTTTCATAGCTATGTTTCTCCACAACCAAATTCTAGAGTCTATTCTGTTTAAGTCAATGACTTACCCCAAACTCCATTGCACTTGCAAGTTCATTAACATGCATACATATTTAAATATATAATGACTTACTTTCTAATTTTTTGAAGCAAGAGATATAGATTCATTTATCCAGTCATTTTAAAATGTAAGGGATAAAGTAAAGCTGTAATACAGCCTTTGTAATGAATTTTACTTATTTATGTTCTTAGGTTTTAGAACAGGATATAATAAAAAAAAAAAAAAAACAATGTAGATGGTTAACTGTACTTAGTTTACTGACCATGTCCATTAGTATCACATGGCCAGTCTTGTTTAGGGGACTACCCTGACAGGATTTTTTTGGTATGGTTTAACTTACGGTTTTCTCAAAGAAGACAAAAACAGCCTCATACTTACCTTGTTCAATTAGCTTGTATAGAGTTACAAATTGTGTCTTACTAAGTTTTTGGCTTGAGAGAATACAGAGTCTAGGATTTTGGTTAAAAAATCACAACATGTTCAATGAGGAATCTTAATAAATTTCAAATAATAATTCTGTTGAATTATTTGCTTCATTCAATAGTATATAATATGTAAATAGCATATGACAGGCACTTTCCTAATCCCTAATTGAGTACAAGAGTATATCAAATTTTTCTAGTTTTATATAAGTGAACTAAGAAAAAATTATAGCATGTATGGAGCATAATTTCTACTAGAAAAAATAGGTTAGAAACCCAACAAAGTAAGTAAAAAGAAACAAAATATGGGTATGAGTTATGGAGATGGATTGTTATAGGGTGTCAGGGAAAGCTTGTCAGAAAGAAAGAAAGGAAGGAAGGAAGGAAGGAAGGAAGGAAGGAAGGAAGGAAGAGAAAAGAAAAGAGGATATTCAGATAAAGACCTAAAGGAAGTGAGGGAGAAAGTCATCAAGTATTTGGAGAAGAAAGCGTTTTAAGCAGTTGGAACAATAAGTACAAAGAGTCAACACTGCCGCAAAACTGGTTTTGGGAGAACAGCAAGGGAGTTGGTGAGCAGAATTCTCCAAGGAAGCAAAATGGAAAAAAGATAAAATGGTTAGATATATGGAAAAAAAAGTGATAGGAAGAGATGGAAAGAAAATCATGTTGGGCCCTATGAGACATAAAAATGTTGGCTTTTGCTTGGAGTGTGACTGGAAGACATTGGAAGGCATTTATTTAGCAGTGTACCTATTATGTATGATGGATTTATAGTTGACTCTGGTTCCTATAAGAGGAGACAGAAAAGGGGCAAAGGCAGGAAAACCAAAGAAAATGGTGGAAAAGCTATTGCAAGATTAAACTAGAGGGATGATCCGATAGATCATAGTGGTTAACAGACTTAAATAGTTCATCTAAGCAGCAGTGGAGCTGGTGAAAAGTAGTCAAATTCTGGGTACTTAAGGTAAATCTGGGTGGAAGTTGCTAAGCTATTAGAAGCAGAACCTGAGACAATGAGAAGAGTTGAAGATGATTCCAAGATCCCTAACCAGCACAATTTGAGATGCTGGAATTACTATTGTATTGGATGGGATCGACTGGAGGGAGAACAAGTTTGGGCAAAGGACTGCACAATGGATTTGGGTAGGTTACTGAGATATTCATTATATAGTAAAGTGGAAAACTTGAATTGGCCAATAGATATTGGAATCTGGAGCTTTCATTCTCTCTCTTTCTCTCTCTCTCTCTCTCACTATATATACAGTGTACTAAGGTTAAGTCCTTTTCTTTGGTTATGTTTATAAGGAAAATTACATTTCAATTTAATATGATAAGTTTATATAAATGCACAGTCCATAGAAACAGGATTGCTTAGAAATGAACAGAATATGTTTATAAATAAAAACAATGGTTGATTTAATCATATCCTACAACAGGAAGAATATCAAGATAATGAGTAAAAAAATCAGATAAATATGTAGGAATAGAGTTCGATTCTCTGATCTAACCACAACAATGGAAAATACCTTCAAAATGTCCTTAAATATTTAGATATTTTCCTTAGCATATATGTGATTTTGGGGGCTTAGCTTTATGAGTTTTTCTGAAATAATTAAATCGACTTAAATAGACTTAGTTGCTTTATCTGATCATAATATCCTTGTAAATATACATGTTCAAACAGTATTCCAACACTTTTACATATTATACTGAGATGTGCAAATTTATATAAAATGTAGACTCTCCCAGAAGAGCTAAAATACAGTACTTATTTATTCCCAAGGTCTTTCATAAGAAACAATGAAAGACTTCTGTGCATGTTTAATGAATTAAAAACTGCTTAAACTTTCTATAAAGTTCATTGAATCTCTTTCCATTTTAGTTATTGTTATGGTACAGAAGTCATTTCAAGCTTCTCTAGCGATCTAAAGAAATGTCTCCGGAATGCTGCACATTGATGAACAGCAAAATTGGACAATACAATTTTTGACTTTCATTTTAGTCTACACAGCCAGACTTTCATCTGTTTTATACATTGGGATTCTGCTTAAGGTTGTGTTTGAAACAATAGTTTTTACTGATGAAAAGAAAAATGATGACAAATACCAGGTATACAGAAAGGGGCACTAGATCCGAGTATGTGTTTTATCTATATAACCATTCTACATAAAACACAAATAACTTATATTTAATAACTTATTTTTTTGTTTCTCATCATTATATGCAAACATCAAAAGGCAAAAATTTTAGTCTGCTGTCACCATACTAAAGGTTACCATAGAACCTAGGACTCCTTCTGATGTATATTAACTGCTCCATAAATAGTTTTTAAATTAATGGATATGGAGACAGAAGGCTATGCAATTCTTAATCTTTAAATGTTTCCTTTACTTACTTTAGAAAAAAAATTAGGGGAAAAACTGTGACCTCAGCTGTGAGGAACAAGTGAGATAATGTGTGTAGAAATATTCCCTATACTGCAAGCACTCTTCCTTTTAAACAAAAATTACAAGAAATGATTATTGGATATGATAACCTTTTTTTAAAATTAGCTCAGCATTCAAAGGCACAAAAAATAATACAAAATAAGATTTTTGGTGGTATCTTTTCCAGTAGCCTCAATTATCTTTATAATTTGGGGTGTGTGTGAGGGTAATCCACAAAGAAATGAGACAAAAATCTTGCAGTAGACTTTGTCAGATCCTCTGGTTTTTCCACAGAAATGGCCCAATATTAGGAAGACAAAAGCAAAAATGAATCCCAGGTTCTTTCCTGACCTCAATTATGATCTGGGATATATTGTTCCAACCAACTGAAGTAAATTTTAATAACCCATTAGGGTTACCATAGAAAAAACAGTGATTTTATAGATTACAGTGGCACCCATGGAATGCTCTTTCTAGAGGAAAGCGAACTGTTAGACTATGATTATTTTAATAATTACATACTCTCTATCAGAATCTGTATTAGGCATTTTATATACATTATCTGATTTAACTGTCATAACAGTTCTAAAAGTTTCAAATTATTTTTCTCATCAAACTGCAAAGAAATGAATGGGTTTGTGCACTGACCCAAGTAAAAAGTAGAAGATTTGAAATTTCAATTTCACTTCTAGCTCTAAATGTGTGTTCATTCCATTTCAGAAAATGAAGCCATACCCCAGTAAAAAGTAGGTGGAAATAATCTGGCAGAGCAATAAAAATGAGTTTTAAAAAACTGTACTACAAATAAAGCCTCTGTTACAAGGAAGCAACATTTTAGCACAGAATGAGATGCTCAAAATACCACTAGAATTCAGATCAGTGTAAAACTAAGAAATATAGGGTCTAAACATTTAGATCATTTTATTAACAAAGTACTGAAAATGTATACCAGAATCCCAATGCAATGTTTAAAGTCATTGTCCATATCTGTGCAATTCTGCAGATGTTGACAGTTTACATAAATATGCAGTTATTTTTTTATACTGTAGGTCAATCATATTACCTCATATTTTTATAGCCTTCATATTCAATTTAAAACAATGTTCTGACTTGCTGGATAAATACAGTAAAGCCACAGTAGATTTATCCTCTCTTTCGTGCTCGAAACCACACAAAATTAACAAGGAAAATTAAAACCTAATTCTGCTATAATGAAAATAAGGACTGAGAAAAACTATGGAAGTAAAAATGCATATTTTAAAAAGCTAGTCCATATGGGATCAAATTCACCCTCAAAGTAAGTGGCCGATATCATGAAGCATTAGCAAATATATTGACTTGGAGTGCAGGGATAATGTCCTTAGCCATATAACCTAACTGTTGAGAAACCTATGGAGACAGTTACAACAAAAACTTCTGGGCCTGATTTAGTTCAGAGAGGCAGACACAAAGAAACACAGAGTGCCATATGTGAAGGGAGCAGTCTGTCTCTGTGGACTCGATGCATTTTAAAGTCTGAGAAGCTACTACTTCTTCATCCACTTATGGAAAATATTGCAAATGGCTAGTTTAGAAAACAGTAATTCATTCAGTTATGAATCATTTAAAGATGACACAACATACAAAGATCAAAATTATCAAGAAAGTTAGAAGCAACACTTCTCAACAGATAAAAATAATTCTATGGGAATGTGTTACCACACACCAGGTAAAAATCACTAATCAAAACCACACTGAGATACCACCTCACACTGGTCAGAGTGGCTAAAATGAACAAATCAGAGGACTCTAGATGCTGGCAAGGATGTGGAGAAACGGGCACCCTCCTACACTGTTGGAGTCCAGCCCCTCTGGACAACGGTGTGGAGGTTCCTCAAGAAATTAACAATAGAACTCCCCTATGACCCAGCAATAGCACTGCTAGGAATTTACCCAAGGGATAGAGGAGTGCTGATGTACAGGGGCACATGGACCCCAATGTTCATAGCAGCAGTCTCAACAATAGCCAAATCATGGAAAGAGCCTAAGTGTCCATCAACGGACGAATGGATCAAGAAGATGTGGATTATATATACAATGGAATACTACCTGGCAATGAGAAAGAATGAAATCTGACCATTTGTAGCAACATGGATGGAACTCGAGGGTGTTATGCTAAGTGAAGTAAGTCAGGCAGAGAAAGACACCATATTTTTTCACTTATATGTGGAACAGGAGAAACTTAACAGAGTACCATAGGGGAGGGGAAGGGGAAAAAACAGTTAAGGAGAGGAAAAAACCACAAGAGACTCTTAAATACTGAGAACAAACTGAGGGCTGATGGAGGTAGGGGAGAGGGGAAGGGGGGTGATGGGCATGGAGGCGGGGACTTGTTGGGATAAGCACTGGGTGTTATATGGAGACCAACTTGATGATAAACTATATTTTTTAAAAAAACCTGTAAATAAACATTTCACTATTAATGCTGTGCAAATATGTCCCATCATCCAGACAGTGTCAATAACGATGATTGATCTCACTGTTCATAAACAGTTATACGGTGATATTTTTCTCTAGAGTGTTGCATCTCAACAGCTCCTGCATTCTTCTTGTATCAGCATAGAGAAATATACTGGGATTTTTGGACAGAAGTTGAATGTAGATCTCAGTTCATGTCTTATAACCAAAGCACCTAACTCTGAACTCCCACCCCCACCCCCATTTTAAAGCTAAGAGAAACCCAGCTGTTTTGCTTAGATGGCAATCATTTACATGATTATTGGGTGTTCTCTAGCAAATTTTTCACAGTGGGAGACTTTTTACAGATAAGAAATTCATCAGTGATAGAGGAAAAGATTGCAAGACAGACTAGTTAAATGTTATTATGGGGAAATTGCACATTTTGTCTATTTAAACATTATTGCTTTGTTTGGAGCATAGGCTCAAATAAGCTTTAGAATATAAAATTTCTGAGAAGTCATTTTCCTTAAGAAACTAGCTAGGTTAAAAATAAACTTTTGTCAGCAGAAAAACTGTTTAGCTAACTGTTTGTAATCTTTAGCTGGAGAAGAGCAGAGGGAATCAAACTCCATCAATTGTGTGATAAATAGCCTGCTGTAGAACTTTCAAGCAGAGGGTAGTCATGTGGGAGAAGCATGCTTGCTAGACAATATTTTTATCCTTTAAATTAAAGTCATGGGATTGCAGGGTAGAGAGGTTGAGGGAGAGGGCACAGTCATTCGATTTAATTTTTTTTTGTTTTGGTTTTTGTTTTGGTTTCATTTTGATTCAGGCGGTAAATAAATTCAAAAAACTCTTCTCTTACCCAGTCTGTATGGGTGTAAATACCTGAATTCTAGAGAGAGCAGTTCAGTTCCGCAGCTTAGCTAATTGGAAAACATTGACACCCAAATTGACCTGCTTATTTCTTACCTCTGAGGCCACAGGCCTTCTATTGGCAGAAGCAGCTGTTGCAGCATATAGAACACATCAAGACTGTGTGAGCATAAGTAACTTTTGAAAAAAATGGAAGGGTTATAACCACAGATAGGTGAATAGCAAATGATACCGTATAAGAAGGATCCATGGTACTTCAAAGTACTCATGGTCTTGTTTTTCTTTAGTACTTGTATTAAACTAGCATCTGACTTTAAACTTTTTAAAGAAATAACTTGCATAAATGTGTGTACATGTGTATGTATATTCAGTGTATAATTTTTAGCTTTTGATAAATCTTGTTACTTTTAACTTAAATTTTCACATGTTTTCTAGATTTTAAGTCCTCTCTATTGAACATTTTGGTCATAGATATTGTCATTATTATTTATTAACCAAAATTTTGTTTTAAGGTCTTCCATTAAAGTCAGTTTAGAATTCTGGGGGGAGAAAGTGTATAGTAGGGGCCCCTGAGTGGCTCAGTCGGTTAAGCGGCTGACTTCAGCTCAGGTCACGATCTCGCGGTTTGAAGAGTTCGAGCTCCGCATTGGGCTCTGTGCTGACAGATCCGAGCCTGAAGCCACCTTCAGATTCTGTGTCCCCGCCCCCCCATCTCTGCCCCTCCCATGCTCATGCTCTGTCTCTCTCTGTCTCTCAATAATAAATAAAAACGTTAAAAATTTTAAAAAGGTGTACAGTAAAAGTTTGTATTCTAGATGAAACAGTAGTGATTATTGTCTTGATAAAGAGAAGAAAGGATAGTAAAAGATGTAAGAAAAAAGAGAAGGAAAGAGAAAATAAATGCAGGAAGGAGAGATAGAAAGATATTGAGATATAAAGATACAGAGAGGTTTCATTCTTAACACTGACACTGGGAATTTTATTCTCAGGATATTCTCTTCCACCCAGTGAAGTACACTTGAACATTACATGTATACTTATATATGTGCATATGCATTATATATTGTGATTTCTAATTCTTAACTTATCCTGCTCTACTTATATTTAATACTAAACTACCTCATAAAACCTAAGCAACTAACAACACTATAGTCCCATTAAATCTCTAATTCCTTTTTTTGTTACATATATGTATATTCTACATATATTCATTCAGATGGTCGATCTGGCATCATATTCCTTCAATTCAAAGAGCTTCCTATGGCGTTACCTTATATCCTTACTTTTGGCACAATTTTTTCTGTCAACAAATGGTGTCATTTTCTTCCTTACCTGAAAATAGCTTTTTAAAAAAATACTTTGGTTGGATGTAAAATTCTGGAGAATGATATATATTTTTATTTCTAATATATATTTTTAGCACTTTAAAGATGTCATCTTTTTGCCTATATTTCTGCATGATCAGAATATAAATATATTTTAGCACTTTTTTTTTTTACAAATAGTTTATTGTCAAATTAGTTTCCACATAACACCCAGTGCTCATCCCCACAAGTGTCCTCCTCCATGCCCACCCCTCCTCCCCCCCACATCCGCCAGTCCTCAGTTTTTGTCAGCATTCAAGAGTCTCTCATGGTTTGCCTCTCTCCCTTTCCCCCACCATTTCCGCCCTTCTTCTCCCCCTTGTTCCTCCGTCAAGTTCCTCCTAATCCTCCTATTTGTGCACACATATGATATTTGTCCTTCTCTGCCTGACTTATTTCGCTCAGCATAACACCCTCAAGGTCCATCCAGGTTACTACACATGGCCAGATTTCATTGTTTCTCATTGCCATGTAGTATTCCATGGTATAGATAAACGACATCTTCTTGATCCATTCATCTGTTGATGGACACTTAGGCTCTTTCCATGTTTTAGCTATTGTGGAGAGTGCTGCTATGAACATTGGGGTCCATGTGCTCCTATCCATCAGCATTTCTGTATCCCTTGGGTAAATTCCCAGCAGTGCTATTGCTGGGTCCTAGTGGAGTTCTATTGTTAGTTTCCTTAGGAACCTCCACACTGTTTTCCAGAGGGGCTGTACCAGTTTCCATTCCCACCAACAGTGTAGGAGGGTGCCCGTTTCTCCACATCCTCAGCAGCATCG
The DNA here is from genome assembly GCA_017311185.1 of Proteles cristata cristata. Taxonomy (NCBI): domain Eukaryota; kingdom Metazoa; phylum Chordata; class Mammalia; order Carnivora; family Hyaenidae; genus Proteles; species Proteles cristata. The sequence goes on from JAESUZ010002153.1 coordinate 819,864, forward strand.
AGAGTTCTCTGATTTGCTCAATTTAGCCACTCTGACTGGCGTGAGGTGGTATCTCAGTGTGGTTTTGATTTGTATTTTCCTGATGAGGAGCGATGCTGAGCATCGTTTCATGTGTCTGTTGGCCATCTGGATGTCCTCTTTGGAGAAGTGTCTGTTCATATCTTCTGCCCATTTTTTCACTGGGTTGTTTATTTTTCTGGCGTGCAGTTTGGTGAGTTCCTTATAGATTCTGGATATTAACCCTTTATCTGATATGTCATTTGCAACTATCTTTTCCCATTCTGTTGGTTACCTATTAGTTTTGTGGGTTGTTTCCTTTGCTGTGCAGAAGCTTTTGATCTTGATGAGGTCCCAACAGTTTATGTTTGCTCTTGATTCCCTTGCTTTTGGGGATGTGTCAAGTAAGAAGTTGCTGCGGTGGAGGTCAAGGAGGTTGTTTCCTGCTTTCTCCTCTAGGGTGTTGAGAGTTTCCTGTCTCACGTTCAGGTCCTTGATCCATTTTGAGTTTATTTTTGTGCATGGTGTGAGAAAATGATCTAGTTTCATTCTTCTGCATGTTCCTGTCCAGTTCTCCCAACACCATCTGTTAAAAAGGCTGTCTTTTTTCCATCGGATATTCTTTCCTGTTTTGTCAAAGATTAGTTGGCTGTATACTTTTGGGTCCCCTTCTGAGTTCTCAATTCTGTTCCATTGGTCTATGTGTCTGTTTTTGTGCCAATACCATACTGTCTTGATGATGACAGCTTTGTAGTAGAGGCTAAAGTCTGGGATGGTGATCCTCCCGTTTTGGTTTTATTTTTCAGGATTACTTTGGCTATTCGGGGTCTTTTGTGGTTCCATACAAATTTTTGGATAATTTGTTCTAGTTTTGAGAAGTATGCTGGTGCAATTTTGATTGGAATTGCATTGAATGTGTAGAGTGCCTTAGGTAGTAATGACATCTTAACTCTATTTATTCTTCCAATCCATGAGCATGGAATGTTTTTCCATTTCTTTGTGTCTTCTTCAATTTCCTTCATAAGTTTTCTATAGTTTTCATCATACAGATCTCTTGTTTCCTTGGTTAGGTTTATTCCCAGGTATTTTATGGTTTTTTGTGCAATTGTCAATGGGATCAGTTTCTTGATTTGTCTTTCTGTTGCTTCATTGTTGGTGTATAAAAATGCAACCGATTTCTGTACATTGATTTTGTACCCTGCAACTTGGCTGAATTCTTGGATCAGTTCTAGTAGGCTTCTGGTGGAGTCTGTCAGGTATTCTATGTAGAGTATCATGTCATCTGCGAAGAGGGAAAGTTTGACTTCCTCTTTGCCAATTCTGATGCCTTTGATTTCCTTTTGGTGTCTGATGGCTGATGCTAGGACTTCCAGCACTCTGTTAAACAGCAGTGGTGAGAGTGGGCATCCCTGTCGTGTTCCTGATCTCAGGGGGAAAGCTCTGAGTTTTTCCCCGTTGAGGATGATGTTAGCTGAAGGTTTCTCATAGATGGCTTTGATGATGTTTAAGTAGGTTCCTTCTATCCCAACTTTCTCGAGAGTCTTTATTAAGAAGGGATGCTGTATTTTGTCAAATGCTTTTTCTGCATCTATTGACAGGATCAAATGGTTTTTATCTTTTCTTTTATTGATTTGATGTATCACATTGATTTGCGAATATTGAACCAGCCCTGTACCCCAGGAATGAATCCCACTTTATCTTGGTGGATGATTCTTTTTATGTGCTGCTGGATTCGATTTGCAAGGATCTTGTTGAGAATTTTTGCATCCGTATTCATCAAGGATATTGGCCTGTAGTTCTCTTTTTTTTGCTGGATCTCTGTCTGGCTTGGGAATCAGTGTGATGCTGGCTTCATAAAATGAGTCCGAGAGTTTTCCTTTGCTTTCTATTTTTTGGAATAACTTGAGAAGAATTGGGATTAATTCTGTTTTAAATGTCTGGTAGAATTCCCCAGGGAAGTCATCAGGTCCAGGGCTGTTATTTGTTGGGAGATTTTTGATCACTGGTTCAATTTCTTCACTCGTTATGGGTCTGTTCAGGTTTTCTATTTCTTCCCGTGTGAATTTTGGTAGTGAGTGTGTGTTTAGGAATTTGTCCATTTCTTCTAAGTTGTCCAATTTGTTGGCATATAATTTTTCATAGTATTCTCTGATAATTGCTTGTATTTCTGAGGGGTTGGTTGTAATAAGTCCATTTTCATTAATAATTTTGTCTATTTGGGTGCTCTCTCTTTTCTTTTGGATAAGTCTGGCTAGAGGTTTGTTAATTTTGTTTACTTTTTCAAAAAACCAACTCTTGGTTTCATGGATCTGTTCAATTGTTTCCTTGGTCTCTATGTTGTTTATTTCTGCTCTAATTTTTACTATTTCTCTTCCTCTACTGGGTTTGGGGCGTTCTTGTTGCTCTGCCTCTAGTTCCTTTAGGAGAGCTGTTAGATTTTGGACTTGCGCTTTTTCTAATCTCTTGAAATAGGCCTGGAGAGCAATGTACTTTCCACGTAGGACTGCCTTTGCCGCATCCCAGATTTTGAATTGTTGTGTTTTCATTTTCATTTGTTTCCATATATTTTTTAATTTCATCTCTAATTGCCTGATTGGCCCATTCATTCTTTAGAAGGGTGTTCTTTAACCTCCATGTTTTTGGAAGTTTTCCAGACTTCTTCTTGTAATTGATTTCAAGTTTCAAAGCATTGTGATCTGACAGTGTGCATGGTATGATCTCTATTCTTTTATATTTATTGAGGGCTGCTTTATGTCCCAGTATGTGATCTATCTTGGAGAATGTGCCATGCGCACTTGAGAAGAAAGTAAATTCCCTGGCCTCAGGATGTAAAGTTCTATATATATCCGTCAGGTCCATCTGGTCCAATGTATCTTTCAATCCATTATTTCTTTAGTGATTTTCTGTCTGGTTGACCTATCCATTGCTGTAAGCGAGTATTAAAGTCCCCTGCTATTAGCACATTCTTATCTATAAGCTTGTTTCTGTTTGTGATTGTTTTAGATATTTAGGTGCTCCCATATTCGGTGCATAGACATTTATGATTGTTAGTTCTTCCTGATGGATGGACCCTGTAATTATTATGTAGTGCCCTTCTTCATCTCTTGTGATTGTCTTTATTTTAAAGTCCAGTTTGTCTGATATAAGTATCGCTACTCCGGCTTTCTTTTGATTTCCTGTAGCATGATATATATTTCTCCATCCTCTTACTTTTAATCTGAAGGTATCTTCCCGTCTAAAATGAGTTTCTTGTAGACAGCATATAGATAGATTTTGTTTTTTAATCCATTCTGCTACCCTATGTCTTTTGATTGAGCATTCAGCCCATTTACATTCAGTGTTATTATTGAAATATGTGGGTTTAGAGTCTTTGTATCTTTTGTAGGGTTCATGCTTGTGGTGGTGTCTCTGGAAATCTTTGTTGCTTGCAACCTTTCCTTCAGAGCATCCCCCTCAGGATTTCTTCTAGGGCTGGCTTAGTGTTGATAAATTCTTTCAATTTCTGTTTGTTTGGAAAGGTTTTTATCTCTCCTTCTATTTTGAATGACAGGCTTGCTGGATAGAGGATTCTTGGCTGCATATTTTTACCGTTCATCACATTGAAGATCTCCTGCCATTCCTTTCTGGCCTGCCACGTTTCAGTAGATAGGTCTGTCACCACTCTGATGGGTTTCCCTTTGTATGTGAGGGCCCTTTTCTCCCTAGCTGCTTTCAAAATTCTCTTTGTCCTTGTATTTTGCCATTTTTACGATGATATGTCATGCAGAAGATCGATTCAAGTTACGTCTGAGAGGAGTCCTCTGAGCCTCTTGTATTTCCACATTGACTTCCTTCCCCAGGTCGGGGAAATTCTCTGCTATAATTTGTTCCAGAACTCCTTCAGCACCTTTCCCTCTCTCTTCCTCTTCTGGGATTCCTATGATACGGATATTGTTGCGTATGACTGTGTCGCTGAGCTCTCGAATTCTTCTTTTCTGTTCCTGGATCAGTTTGTGTCTTTTTTTGTCAGCTTCTTGTTTTTGTTTAACGGTGTCTTCTAAATCACTTATTCTCCTTTCTGCCTCTTCAATCCGTGCATTGGAGGCCTCTAATTTATTATGTATCTCATTTATTGCATTTTTTAATTCTTCATGCCTATTTTTATTTTCCATTCTGTCTGTAGCCATAGTTTCTTTGATGTCCCCTATGTTTTTTTCAAGCCCTGCTATTAATTTTACCATTATTTTCTAAAATCTTGTTCAGTTATGCTGCTGATATCTGTTTTGAGCAGTTCATTAGCTGTCATTTCTTCTTGGAGTTTCTTTGGAGGAAAGCTCTTTCGTTTCGTCATTTTTTTTTAATGTTTTTATTTATTTCTAGGAGAGAGAGAGAGAGAGAGACAGCGTGAGCAGGGGAGGGTCAGAGAGAGAGGGAGTCACAGACTCTGAAACAGGCTCCAGGCTCTGAGCTGGCAGTCAGCACAGAGCCTGATGCGGGGCTCAAATGCACAAACCGCGAGATCATGACCCAAGCGAAAGTCGGACGCTTAACCGACTAAGCCACCCAGGCGCCCCTCGTTTCGTCATTTTAGTTAGCTTTCCGGCTCTTGTTGGTTTTAAAGACCTGTTATGCTCTCTGTTTCTATGAGCACTCCTCTATCCAAGAAGACTCTTTGACTTTCCAGGGCCTATCCTTTCAGAGATTGTTTTTTGAATGGTATCCCCGGTCTCTCTTGTTGGGACCTTAGTTATTTTATTTTCCTATTCGTAGTGATATTTGGGACTCTTCACCTTGTGTACTCTAGCTTGCTTCTTGAGGTAGCCCTGGAAAAGAAAAAAGACAGACAGACACACAGGGAGCAGGAGCACACAAACGCACAGGCTGATTCAACTAACATGCAAAGCGAGAGGGAAAACGAAAAAGTTAAGAGAAAAGACGGAGGAGGGAGGGTGAATAATAGGGAGCATAAAATACATAAAAGGGTCAAAAAGGGGAAAAGAAAAGGAAAAAAGAAAACCGATGAACAAAGACCGGTTTAAAGCATATACCTGGATTTCCCAGCTACACTTAAATAGCCGTGTGTATGCAGTGCTGGTTGAAGAGCATAGAGAAAAAGAGAGAAGGCACGGCGAGACGAGGCAGATTTGGAAATAGAATGAACAGGCAGAAGGGATAAGAAGCTTTTTTCAAAGAGGTAAAGGGTAGAATATGGTTGGATAGGTGAGAGAAGGATGCTGGAATTATCCAGAGAAACTATAGTAGTCTAATTACTCCTGAGAGAAATAGCTGAAAAAGTCGGTAGGTGTAGAATTTACATTTACAGAATGGACTTGTTGTGATTGTTTAAGCAAGCTGGTGACCAGAGTTAATCAGGTCAGTGTTTTGGGGAAAAAAGCGAGAAAAGAGAAAGAAGAAGAAAAAAAGAGAAAAGAAAGGGAAAAAGAAAAGAAAGAAGAAAAAAAAGGAAAGAAAACAAAAAAAGGAAAAAAAAAGGAAAAAAGAAAGAGAAAAAAGAAAAAAAGAAAAGAGAAAGAAAAAAAGAAAAAGGGAGGAGGGCACCTCTCAGGCAGGGATGGGCGTGGCGTGATCCGATGCCTCAGGCGGGGGTTCTGCCTTGGCCATTGTGGGGAGGAGAGTGACGGTGCTCCAGTCCCTTCTTGAACCCCGTGCTGCAGCTCGCTTTTTTTTTTTTGGCATGTCAACTCCCCATTCCGGGGATGCAGCCGAAGTTGGTTGCTCTCTTCAACCCAGGCCAGTTCCAATCTCCAAATGCCAGTCTGCGCGCCCCGCTGAAGTTGCCTTAGACACAGCGTCCCAGACAACCCCCTCGGGCTATTCCAGGCTCCCTGCTGAGCTCTGGGGGCGGAGTCAGAATCGCTGCTTCCTTCTCTGGGTCTGTCTGGCGCGCATGCGCGGGGGCTTGCCTGCCGAAGCCCGAGCCCACTGGAGTGAGGAAAACCGGGTCTCTCTATGGCTCATCACCCGAAACACGAACTCACAGGCAAATTTCCCAGTCTTTAGCTCTTTGGCTTCCATCTCGAGTTCCAGCCAGCCAGGAGCGCGGACGCCCGGTGTCAGCGCGGCTCTTTCAGGGGTCCCAGCTGCCCTGGAGCTACAATGGCGACAGGTGTGCCGCCGCTCTGAAATCGAACCTCCAGAAGCGGCACAAAGAAGCAGTTTGTGTGCTCAGCCTCCCCCAGGACCAGTTGTCGCGAGGGGACCTGGTGTGCAGGTATTTGGCAAGTACGGTCTTTCTATGCACCGAATGGAGGTTTTTCTGTTTCGGACTCTCTCTTTTTCCCCTCTCACTCCCCGTAGAGGGTAGAGGGGGATCGCCTCCCACCCTGGAGTCTCCGATCCCGGCCCGATTTTACCTTCCCCGGTTCGCACTCACGTTAGAAGGCTTTTTCAGTGGATTCTGCGTCCTTTTTACCCAGTCTCTCAGGTTTTGTAAGGTTTCCAGTGGCTTCAGATCTTTTCTGTGTGATGTATGGGCACAAGTGCAAGTACGGAGCTCCTTCTCCGCCATCTTGCCCCCTTCTATTTTAGCACTTTCAAGATGTCTTTTTCTATACGATAGGAAGCCAACCATTTTACTTTTATTTTTGTTTCTCCACATTTAAGGTTATTCTTTTATGTGCTGCCTTCAAGATATACTTTGGTCTTGCAAAATTAGATTCTTATATGCTCATATATGACTCAACTTGACGTACACTAAGCTTCTAGAGTATGCATTCATATACGTTAATAATGTTCATAAATTTGATGATATTTATTTGGATTTTTTTGTTCTATTCTCTAGGTTTTCTTAGTCTTAAATTTAATTACATCTCTGTTTGAGCACTTCTCATTGTCCCACAAATCACTGATGCTTTTTTCAATGTTTCCAATATTTTCCATTCTTTTCATTCAATTAAATATTATTCTATTGATCTTCGAATCCACTGACACTTTATCTGTTTCCATTAATTCTTTCTAGTTATATGATGTATATATATATTTTTTTAGTTTTAGAACTTGTTCAATAGTTTCCATTCCCCCCTGAAGTTCTCTATGTACTCATTATTTCTATCTTTTAAAAAAAATCATTAACCATATTTATAATGGTGGTCAAAAATTGTTATTTGTCAATGTTAACACAGTCATGTCAAATTTTATTTTTAGTGACTTTTTATTAACTTATAATGGGTCATATTTTCCTGCTTCTTTATATGTCAAGTATTTTATGCTTGACACTGTGGATTATACTTTGTAGGATATCTGGATTATGTTTACCTCCTCAAAGATTATCGATTCTTGTTTTGTCAAGAATCTTTGATTTTAAAAGATTTGATTTTATACTTTGCTGTAGCCTATTTATTTTCTTTTCCTTTTTCCTTCCTTCCTTCCTTCCTTCCTTCCTTCCTTCCTTCCTTCCTTCCTTACCTCCTTTCTTTTTTTTTCTTTACTTTCCTTCTTTCTATGTTTTGTCTTCACTTCAGAACATTGTACTAACTTGGATAACATGGCCTTTTGAAACCTCAAGTGAGTGATCAGCTGCCTAGCTAGATCTAATGCTCGTTGTCAAGGCAAGATTTCCATTATTGTTCAATATGTCATGACCTTGAAATCTCTGTTCTGATCTCAGGGTCCTAGCAGCTGCTCTTTATTAGACATTATTGGTGTCTTACTCTATACATGTGCAGCACAGCCCTCAGACAAATAGCCCCAGGGAACCCCTCTGCATATTTCTGTGTCTACCTTCTGTGCACCTCCCTACTCTCCAGTAACCCACTCCACAAATTTTAGCAGCTTCAGCAAACTTTGATTTTACCTTCTCAGTTCAGCAAGACTGTTATCTCATTAGGCTGTAATTCAGAACATACTCTCAAGCAGAAGGTTTGAGTGAACATAAGGTTCACAATATTTATTCTTTTCTCATGGATCACAGCTCTGTGATGCCTACTGCTCAATGCTTGAAAACAGATCCACATGTCTTGTCCATTTTCATATAGTTTGCATTATGAGGACAAATCTGATACCAATTACCCTGCCATGGCTGGAAACCAAGGTCTACACTTCTCATATAACTTGGCTTGCAATTGTCTTCCCAGTTAATTTGAATTACTGATCATCACTTACAAATGTAGGCATTTTCTTCACAGTTAAAAGCAATACTTCCATATTCTCAGATGAAATCTTGGAGTAATTCTTGATTCTTCTCTTTTATTCTTTGCTTCTAATCCACTAGCAAATTCTAGTTTTATCTTCAAAATATATCCATAATATTTACCCATGTTATGGATTAACATCCAATATTTCCACAATATTCCAGACTGTTTTCTGTACAGAATTACTACAATAGCTGTCAAGCTGAGTCCATCCTTCTATCTTTGACCCTTTCAAGGTTATCATTATGTTATACAGCATTTTTGTGCTTATTAGGAAATGATGTCACCTACAGTCAGAAACTTTCAATAGTTTTTCATCTTACTTGCAGAGAGTTCACAAGTTCTTACAGCAGGCTGAGAAGATACAGGATTCCACTCGTTATTATCATCATTTTTCTATCACCTTTCCTTTTTTTAACTCTTCTTCTCTAACACTGGCCTCTTTATTATACCTGTCATGGGTGAAATTTATCCCTACTTCAGAGTCTCTGCACAGGTGTTCCCTCTGATGAGGACAATTTTATGCAAATATGTACATTGGCCTCTGACTAAATATCGCTTTTTCAATGAATATATCGCCAACCTCTTAATTTAAAACAGTTTTTTCTTCTCTCATTCCTAACTATAACCACACCTGGGAATCACTATCCCTCTCTCACAATCTGTCTATAAAATCAAGGGAACAAAATAATTTTTGTAGATCAACAAATAAATAATATTTACAGTAGATTTTTGTCACTCTCACTGTCTGTCTATCTATCTATCTATCTATCTATCTATCTATCTATCTATCTATCTATCCATACATATATATTTCATTTTTTGGTACAGAAAGCACTCTTGCTTTAAGGAACTACCTTTCCCAAATTAGACATTGTCATTTCTGGAGCCATATCCAGTTTAACAGACCATTTAGTAATGTCTTTGAGTTAGTATACCATTAGATCTACTTTAAAGCCCTCATTTTCCAATTTCTCTTGATTCTGAAGTTATATAATTAATTGTAACAACAAGAAACTCTATAATCTTAAATTCTATTTTTATAGAAGCACTTATTTCCTTTTCACTATGAAAGGACTGCTGTCTGTCCCATGTTTAGGCTAAAGTAGGATCCCTCTTAATATTTTGTTTTGATAAGGACAACCAAGTATCTAAAATATGTATCAATATTTATAATATGTAGACATGTAGAAGCATTAAATTAAGAATTTATTGAGTTCAAATATTAACTATGATTAAACATTGTGGACATTATAAATCTTAGTGTAATTTATCTTCTACATTTCTGATTTTCCACATATACTTTAATTCCTCAAGGGCACATCTAATTATAATCACAGTGTCTGGCACATAGTGTATTTGGCCTGCTAAAAATACATTGAGATACCCACAGGAAGATTGCAAGATTTGGGTTTGATTGTTAGGAGAGTGACGATGACAGTTTGAGGAATTTAAGGATATATTTGCCTATGGCATGGCTTAGATAAAAATGGTTCTAGAAGAATAGATTGCTGTTTGTGGGACATAAAATAAAACAAAAAGTGTGTATGGCTTAATAACATTTTAATAATAAACAGCTGTAAGAAGTACAGCACTGTATAAGGATATTGAAAAATAGATTAACAGCAACTGTTGTCAGCAACATACGATAGAAATAGTGCATCTGGTCATTTTATATTTCACAGATATGATATTGGCCAGCTATTGCCATAGACTACCCTCAGTTTTTTAGGGTGCGGGTCTGTTCAACTTAGCTGAACACTCTGAGAAGGAACAGAGCTAGTCTCTAACAAGAAGGAAGTTACCGTTTTAGTGTTCTAATCGTTGTAATGACATTCCATTTCCCCTCTTATGGTCACTGGTCTCTCACACTGAAGAGCAGGCACAAAGACAAGAAAGTGAAACCCAGGATATCCAGATCATTGAGGGGCTGCCCTAAAGCCTGCCTGACACAGCTGTTAACAGGGTTTTGTTGGTTTCTAGAATTATTTTTTTATTGTCAATTATCTGAATTTTCTTGCAATGTTAACTTGCAAAGTCTTCTTATTAAAATGCTATACTTAGCTTTTGTTGGATGTGAATATTTGGAAGGATTCTTCTCTCAAAATTTGCTGAAACTCTAAGATACACCATTTCTGTGCTTTATTCTAAGATGCTGAGTCAAATTTGAAGTTTGGTTATGGTAGCCTTGTTCATCTTAATAGCCTATTTGATTTTTCCCCTTTTCCAATTCTTTGTATACTTAATAATATTTTAATAGTAATATATGAAAGTCATAACTATCTTAATATATAGTTATTAACTTATTTTGCTATCTAATAATTCTGGATTAAGGAAATAGCTATATCTTCAAGTATGTATGTTGTGTGTGCATATACACAGATAGATAATTAGATGGATTTTGATACATTGAGTAATCTGCATTAGTCTAATTATTAAAACATAATAAAGTTTCTATGTTTGGGGCTCTGGGGTGGCTCTGGTAAGCATCCAATTTTGGCTCAGGTCATGATTTGACATGAGCTCCATGTCAGGCTTTTGCTGACAGTTCAGAGCCTGGAGCCTGCCTCGGATTCTTTCTCCCTCTTTTTCTGCCCCCATCCCCTCTCAAAGATAAACAAACATTAAAAAAGTAACTATATTCAATAGCCATGTTTTCTTTAAAATTCCAAGTCACTTATAACTGTCCTTTTATAGATTCTTCAGACACAGCTGCTATATTTTATTATTTACAAACAGTAATAATTTGCCTGTATACTGGATCTACAGCTTTCAGTTATAGAAACATCTGTCATATTTCTAAAAGATTTCTGTGAAAGCTATGTGAGGTGTCTAAACAAAATTCGGTATGCCTAGGTCTTAGAACTGGAGATATAATGTCGTATGCCAGAACATTCTCTTTGATTTTAATTTGAATATGAGTTCCAAAGGACTTTTTTACATTTTTCACTATGACTGGCTTTATAGATTTTGAAGGCAAGTGCTATTATATCTCTAGCTTTCTGACTAATTTCTTGATAAGTCCTTATGGTAACAGCAGAAAGACTAGTACCTCTCTCTTGAATCTCTATCATGAATTATTTAAGAACTATAAGGAGACGTACTCAATCTGACAGGGGCATCAGTCCTACTCTGAGAACTAGGAAGAGACACAACAGGAAATCAGATTGGTTTCACTGATTTATCAGTCAGAATCCTCCTGAGAGGTGGCTCATGTAGTTTTACAGGCTGACAAATCTGAAATCTGTAGGGTAGGCTACCAGGTAAGAAATTCAGACAAGAGTTTTATGGTGCAGTTTTGAGGCAGAATTCCTTTTTCTCCAGGAAATCTGTTTTTGTCTTAAACTCTTTTTTTTTAATTTAAAAAATTTTTTTAATGTTTTATCTATTTTTGAGAGAGAGATAGAGACAGCATGAACAGGGGAGGATCAGAGAGAGAGGGAGATACAGAATGTGAAGACAGGCTCCAGGCTCTGAGCTAGCTGTCAGCACAGAGCCCGATGTGGGGCCCAAACCCAAAAACCGTGAGATCATGACCTGAGCCAGAGTCGGAGGCTTAATGGACTGAGCCACCCAGGCGCCCCTTAAACTCTTTAAGTTGATCAAACGAGGCCCATCCCGATTATAAAATCTTATCTTTACTTAAAGTAGGCTGCCTACAAATTTTAATCTTGTTGATACACTGCCTTCCTAGCAATACTTAGACTAGAATTTCACCAAACAACTGGGCTCCATAGCCTGACCGAATAGACACATAAAATTTAACCATCACACTTCTGATATATAGTTTTGAAATTGGTTCTGTGCATTGTGACAAACACTGAGTGTTTTAAGAATGACATATCTAGTTTTAGCTTTCTTCCAGCTCTATGGTATTGCTGCCTTATACTAGAGCTCCAACATTGCAACACAATTCACAATTCTTTTCTTAAATTATAACCAGAGTGTTAGGGTGGTGGGATTCATTTGCATTTCTAGTCACAAGAATTGCCACAACCAGCCTTCTCGCATGGCACTTATTTTATGTGAATTAACACCTTCTGCCTAAATATGTATAAAATGGAATTTTATTTCAAGAATAACTTTGTTCTTTGATCCCACTCATTTTTGGTCAGGAAAACCCTTTATATATCATGACAGGTTTGCTAAACTTCAAATCAGTTCCTTCGAAGAGGCAAGATAATTTCCTCTCCCCTCCTTTCCATAGGTTGTTTCCATTTATTTGTTTGTTTTTCCCCTTCACTGCCTAGACCAATTTCCCTGTCCCTTATGCCCCATCCTTTACTTATTTAACTCCTCATGTGTCTCTCAATTGTTAGTTTGCTATGGAAGCTTTCCTGACTACCCAGTTTAAGGTAAATTCCACTCTCAACACCCATCATTTTATATTATGTAATTTTTTTTTTCTTTTAGGTAATGATTTGTTTGACCTCTGTCTTCCATGCCCAATACCATCTTTTGATTCAGGTAAGTGAGTTCCATGCTCAATATCATCTTCTGAATCAGGTAAGAGAGTTCGCTACACTGGGTCTAAACTTTAGAAGGCTCTACTCTGGTCTTCTCCTGTGTGTCCTTTTTCCCATCAGTTGAGGACTCTGTGAGATCAAAGGAATCTGCTTCCAGTTTGCCATTTTCTTGTTCTCTGACACACTCTAGGTACCTCACAGTATAGAATATCCTGCTCAGATGGCCACAGGTTCTCTTGTTCTGATGTTGTATCTCTAAATTTAGTGGCCAGAGGAAAGTGTGAGTACAGGTGAAGCTTGAAAATGCAGTTTGGAACATCCACATATGTGGAGTAAAGAAACATCATAGTGTCGTAGAGAGGGAATTATAGAGAAGAAGTGGGATGTGGGAACTTGTGTGTGGGAGGGTTGAGAACTGGAGACTAAAGCCAGTGTCTGACTCAGCAGACAACGACTGTATTCTCAGCGGGAACTCAGAGATGCAAGAATCCCAAATTCAGACCTGGCCTACCTCTTGTTATGAAGGTACACTTAGCAAAGTAAAAGGACAAGCATATTTTACTTAACACTGACTTGTAATTTTTAAATATTTTGACATATGGTGCTTGCTTTGTCTGTTGTGGATTGTGTACTTAATGAGATAGATGAACCTCTGTACCCTGTTTGCTGCTTTTCCCAGATTATGGTCCATGCCATATAGTGAAGATTTGCCTTAAAAACTTTTAAATAAGTAAAATATTCTAGACTAGAAATTAGAAAGACCAAGTCTCTGTTCTTAGCCTGCTTCTGAATTGCTATTTGCCTTTATACAAATTATTTGGTCTCTTGGCCAATTGTAATATGTGAGAGTTTGAATTTGGTTATTGCTGAGATAAATTCCAGATGTAAACTCATTTACAAAGTTTTCATTAACATAACTGATGTGTATTTAAAAATAACAATGAGAAAGAAAAGGTAGAGCAGAAATACATAATTATTGTAGCTAAAAGCCAAAGTGTTCAAATGTAGCACCGGACCACCAATCCTTACAGTACCCTGTCCATCTCTGCTATATTGCTTTGCTTTTATTTATTTCTGTGAAGAATCCCAGGAAGGATGGTGGATCATGTTTAGTAGTCTCATCTTACAGATGAAGATTAGAAACAAGAGAAGATTGACTGTTAGCACCCTTACCAGAAGAACAAAGGCTGGTTTTTCTGTAAAAACTTCGTTCTCCTAGGGACCCATTGCAGTTTGTGAACTGAATTATCACTCATGGCTGGGACAGAAAGAGCTTACAGGGCTGGGCTCTACGCGATGCTTTCTTTTCTTGTCCTTGCAGGAGTCACTTTGGAGGATTGTTTCCCCCAAAGCCAAAGAAATATAAATGGCATCTTTATCATAAAATCATATGCTCATTTTTTTTCCTGGTTCTACTCAGCGACATGTTAACATCTCCATTTGTCTTTTATTTGCTTCTTCCAAGAGATACACACCTTTAACGTGTCAGGTATCTACAATCATCAGCTTATATATTTCTTTGTGGAGTCAGTTTCTCTTTTATTTAAGTTGATTTCTCCATTTACTACTTTAGAGTAGAAAGAAGTAATAATTTATTTTACAGAAAAACAAAATGTTCTACTTTCATCAAGATGTCCAAGATCAATTATTTTAGACTTAACTACTCTTCTTCCTATTTATAGATTTTTTTTGTTTTTTCATGTGTTAAAATTGTCAAAACACAAAATGCCAGAATATTACTGAGTTCTGACAATGACTAGGGTTACATATTTAATAGGTTGAAATTTACAAGAAGTATTTATGAATATTTCTGAATTGTCAATTCATTTTAATTTCTCATAAACCAATGTATATTCATTTTAAACTATTGCTATATTATGAATTTGTAATGCTGAGAAAAGAGGTTTTTTTATGTTTATTTATTTATTTTGAGAGAGAGAAGGAAGAGAGAGTGTGAGCAGGCGAGGGGCTAAGGGAGCAGAGGAGAGTGAATCCCAAGCAGGCAGAGCCTGACACAGGGCTCCATCTCAGGAGCTTAAGGATCATGATCTGGGCTGAAATCAGGAATCAGATGCTTAACCAACTGAGTCACCCAGATGCCCCTTAAGTAACGAGTTTTCAATCCAGATTTACACTTGATTCTTGGCTGCTTGAAAGAATGCTACATGTATTAAGATAGATTTGAAATCTTCAAGTGTGTTAAAATTAGCACTTGTTAAATAAATAAATATTTCAATCAAATAGTAGATACTGAATTTTACCATATAAAATGTTAACTAAACTGCAAACATGCACAGGACATATCCCTAAATTTATGGAACTCCCATGGAAAGTGCCTAACAGCCATATGAATTATCATTTTTTTACAAAGTTCAGCTATTGATTAAGATCATCTAAATTTATAACTGAATATCCTTTACATTTATATCTATAAGATTTCTGATTTATGCAACTTTGCATAATTTTTATTCTTATTTTTATCTTGCAGTTTGTATTTTCTAGTACGGTTGCAAATCATTTATACAAGAGAGCCAGAGAGGTAGAAGAAAAAATGTTTAAAGGAAAATAAAAATTTAGATTCAAATAGAGGGATATTCAAAAGTGAACAGAAGTGATTATAAAGGTTCTTTTAATATTATTTTTTTATTTTTTTGCCTTGAATTATCAGTATCTATATTCATAAGCTTATTTTTAATTAGTTAATTGTATGATCACATTACCCAAATGAGCCATTTTTACTTTTTTTTTCTTTTTAATTGATGCTTAGAAGCTTTTTCTCATTCCCTCTTTGAATTCTCTTCAAATGTTAAAAGCAAACTTGTGGGACCAAAGTACAGTATCAGTTTTTGTACTTTATGCAATTCCAAGGTATTCTGTTGGTAATAAAGAGAAATATGTAACACTCTTCTCCTTTCAGTTTTATCTCTTATTCAGCATATCAGCATCTTAAGACATTACTTTTTTTTTTTTTTTTGCATCATTTACTTTTAAATGACATAGATGTGATAGTGATTAAGGTTGGGAGTTGAAGTGGAAAGCAGAAGTTTATGATAATCCTTCTGCTGGGACTCTATGCTTATTTTGCTAACAAATTTACTTCATTACCTAATTAAATTTTAAAAATGATAAACAAGCAGGAATTTTACTATATATATGTATATATATAGTATTTACTACATATATATATATATATATATATACTATATATATAAATATACACTATATTTATATATATAGGATATATATAGTATTTAGTAGTAGATATTACTATATCTATAGTAATATAGTAAATACTATATATATACTATATATATACTATATTTAAAAAGCAACATTTCAGTATACATATGTATATGTATACATATGTATATACACATATATATACACATATATATGTATATATATATATATACATATGTATATACACATATATATACATATGTATACTGAAATGTTACTTTTCAAATTTTTAAATTTTTTAAATGTTTATTTATTTTTGACAGAGAGAAACAGTGTGAGCAGGGAAAGGTCAGAGAGAGAGGAAGATACAGAATGTGAAACAGGCTCCAGGCTCTGAGCTAGCTGTCAGTACAGAGCCCGACGCAGGCCTCGAACCTACACACCCTGAGATCTTGACCTGAGCCAAAGTCGGACGCTTAACCAACTGAGCCACCAGGCACCCCTGAAATGTTACTTTTTCATTTTTTGGATTTTTTGTTGAAAAGAATTTCAGATGAGTGAGAAAGACTCACTCCCACCACTAAACTAAATACTAATTTAGTTACCAACACATAATTTTACTTATGCTAAGTAACCCTTATAAAAAATTAACTAATTAAACCCAGGTTACATTATTAGACTTTTTATTTGCTATTATGAAAATATTATTTACTTTCAAAGTTAACACGGTGCTAAATCCTAAAGCAGCATTGCTTCTTACATACATACAGCTTTTCTTCCTGGTCCAGAGAAAACTATCTCATTCTTGACACCTTCACATCTTCGTAACAAACCTATTAACTTTTGCATTTTTTATACTTATAAAACTTTTCACTGTATGCTAAGCATTTAAAGCTGACTGACTGATTGATTAGATAGTACATTAGGAATTATTTCCATTAAAGTTTAAACATTAGTTGCTTGGTCAAAGTGTAACTATCACTTTGGGAAATTAGTGAAATCTTTAAGACCAATGGCAAAAACAACAATGAACTATACATATGAACCATATTCTGGTTGATACCTGAAAATGAAATACACATATGTATGTGGGATTAAGCAAATAAGTAAATAGATGGCGGTGATGAGAACCATGTTTATCACTATTAGAGTAGGATTTTGCAGATAAGTAAAGAGAGAAGACTAGAATGTCCCATGAGTTAATAGATTTAGATTTGGAGAAATTAGTATACATTCATAAATAGTTTAATATAGATACAAATGGGAATATATTAAAACGTTTATAGATAGGTGTATATGCATAAATTTGTATATCCACATATAATCCCTTGCTGTCTCAGCTTAGAGTCCCTAGAAGTACGGACATTCTATTACCAATGAGCACACCTAGTGCTTAGCTCTTGGTTTCTAATACCATTCTTTATACAAGGAACCAGGAATTCTTGGAAAAATAGCTGATTCTAAGACTGGGGCAGGAAATACATAAGATGTGACTGGAAGATCTTCTAGTGGTAAAGGATGGAAGAAAGGAAGTACTCAACAAAAGTATAATGGTGTTATAAAGACACAAATGCCAACCAAAATAACTCCCAATGGATAATAACATAAAGAATACTGAATTATAACCCAAAGTATAAAATAGGTAACTATGAGGCCATACTAATATAAATGGTTGAATTTAAAGAGAGAGAATAGGCAAATCGCCTGGGCAGATGTATTCTAAATTGCATATGTAGATACTCTGTGCTCAAGGAGATAGAGAATGACTTCCTACTTCCTACATGTGCACTTCACACATTGATTTCTTTTATTTTTATTGAAAAATTTTTAATATTTTATTTATTTCTGAGAGAGAGAGAGAGAGTCAGTATGAGAAGGGGAGGGTCAGAGATAGAGGGAGATACAGAATCCCAAACAGGCTCCAGGCTCTGAGCTGGCAGTCAGCACAGAGCTGGACATGGGGCTCAAACCCACAAATGGGGAGATCATGACCTGAGCCAGAGTAGGAGGCTTAACCGACTGAGTCACCTGGGTGCCCCCACGCACTGATTTCTTTCCAAAAAGTGAAGACTGAAGAGAGAGGAAAGGAAAACACTTAGTAGTGGTGAAAACTGACTTTCATGACCTCAACTAGATAATCCAAGTTGACATCAATAGTAATAAATTATGTTGACATTATACACCTTTGATATGAATGGAAGAGAATGGTTCTTTATCTCAATTGTTTTCTTCCAAAAAAAAAAAAAAAGAGAAAAAAAACATAAATCCTGTCTAATCATAAGAAACAGATCAGAAAAATCCCGATAGAGTGCCATCCTACAAAATACTTAACTAGTACTCTTAAAAACTATCATGGTCATTGAAAACCAGAAAGTTCTGAGAAACTATTACAGCTCAGAGGACCCTAAGGAGCCATGATAACTAAATGTAATACGGTATCACATAACAGGACAAAGGACATTAGGTAAAAACTACAGAAATCTGAAAGAGTGTTTATGTTAACTTATAATAATACAGCAGTATTGATTCATTAATTATGAGAAATGTACCATACTCAAGTAAGATGTTCGTAACAGGATAAATTTTGCAAGAAAATATGGGAATTCTCTGCATTATCTTTACAAATTTTCTGTAAGTGTAAAACTATTCTGAGATTAAAAGTTTATTTGGACAACGTCTACCTTAAAATAAAAATTAAAAAATGAACTTCCTTTTATAAAACTATTTCTAGAGAAAAATCAGTTTTTATTTACAAACTCCTATATATAGCCACTTTCCAAACAGGGATTTGTGTGGCATTCAGAATGGTTTATTCCATACTCCTAGTAAAGTATAAACTCTTACAAAAAAAAAAATTACAATCACCTTCACAAGGGGAAAAAACACGAGAGAAAAATTTGTTATTATCTTTTTATAATAAAATTCAGATCCCAGTGGTAGCAATTTAATGTTTCATTAGTGTTTTAATCTTTTATGAAAACATAATCTAGCTTATTAATAATATAATGGGTAACTAATGTTCAAGAAACATGTACTTTTGATTCATAAGACATGGGAACAATTTTTATTGCAAAATTTATCATATAGAAGAGTCTATACCACTTACATACAGTTTAAATAATAATAATAATAAATATGCTTGCATCCTCACAATTGAGATTTTAAAAATAGAAAACTGTTAGCTTCTTAGTATTCCTCTACTCACTTGATTACATTTCTACTTTTTATGTTAATCATTCTCCTTGACTTTCTTTTAATCTGTAGCTATCCTACAAGAATACCTCCAATCACATATTGTTTAGTTTTGTAAAGTTAAGTATGGAGCATGTACCTCCCTATTCAAATAAAGTTTAATATTGTTAACACTGATTGGAGGCTCCCAGAAAACATGAGTTGAATGAAGTCTCTGGCGTACATTCCAGCATTTCTGAAAGCTTATAGGGGTCCTTTTTGCATAATTCAGTGGGAAAAGCATGAGTTATTGAGAGATAGGGCTTATCAGAGTCGGGACTTATGACAGGGCTGCAGTGTGAGCCATGGACTAGATGTCCAATAGCACATTGGGAGTCAGCTAACTTCTGTTTTTCATCTCTAGCCTCCCTGCAAGCCATATCTAGCTCTCAGGAGAAGCCAAAACAAAAATTTCTCTGAGGCTCTCTTGAGGTTACCCAACACAAAGGTTCATGGAAAAGAGAGCAGACGTCTAATCAATCCATGGTAAAGACAAAGAAATCAAGGAAATGATACATGTTCAATGTTTTCCAGAAGAGATTTTATTTTACACCTCCAAGTATAAATGTCCACACTAGGGGTGTGGGAGAGAAAGGGGTGGGAAAGTAGCCCAGAGCCATGATGGTGGAAAAGGCATATGGAGACAAAAAACATTTTCCAAGCAGTACTCAGCCAGTCTTTTTATTTAATTTTGTTAAGGTTTCTTTTTGAGAGACAGACAGACAGACAGACTGTGAGCAGAAGAGGGGCAGAGAGAGGGGAAGAAACAGGCTCCAGGCTCTGAGCTGTCAGCACAGAGCCCAACACGGGGCTAGAACCCGCAAACTGGGAGATCATGACTTGAGATGGAAGTTGGCTGCCTAACTCACTGAGCCACCCAGGCACCCCAGTACTCACCCAGTCTTTCTTTTAATACTTTTCTCTCCACTCTTATTTCCATGGGTATGTGATATGTAGGTTTCTAAGCATTTTGAGGATTTTTACTCTGTCATTTAGGTACTTTTCAATATTCTCTTGTGTTGGATGGGTATTTAATTTTCTTGGTTGTACTAAGTCAGTTACCATTCAACCTTCTATTTTGCAGAATTCAAAAATTTTGCAGTGATTTCCTTCCCTATCCTTCCCATTGTTGTGATATACACACATACACATACACACATTTAATTTGATCCTTTGACATATTGTTTTGGGGATTTCAGACCAAAACAAAAATTAAAATGTGTTTAATTTGTCATCTGAAACCAGAACTTCAGAACTGAAATTACTCTGTAAAATAATGAAGTCATAACTGACATGATCATTTGATTTCAGTGTCAGGTAAGTGTATACTATGATTGACCAGACTGTAGTATTAAAACTGTTTAAATAAATGATGTCCACTTGCTTATATAATTATCTTCAACTCCCTTTTAGACATATCTTAAATGTAGAATGAAATCTCAATAATAGATACATGGCTATTTAGGAGAGTAAAAATCAATAATTGGTTCTTTAGGAATCAGATTTTCAACAGCCTCTCATTCCCAATAAACAAATCTCAATAATTCATTATAGTTGTAAACTGAGAAGTCAAAGATTACATTGATCCCAAACCAAGCTGTTGAAAAATAAAAAAGTCACCTTTATTTTTCTCAATGACTGTATCAACATTAACTGGTATTCAAAATGAGTCGTTAGTGAACTGACAAGGAATTGAAATTTGCCAAATTTACATTAACACTATAGTGATGTTACTTAAAATTTAATAGAAAATTTAAAGAAAATTATACTTATTAGTTAGCAAATGCTTTAGGGAAATATATTACCTGACTTCTGTCAGTTGGTTATAGACCCACCTTATCCTGAATTTTCATGTATTGTGCCAATTTTTTCCTACAAATAAGCAAGAATGGCAAGTGAGCATATAATTTTACCACTCTGTGAAAAGTGCTATGGTAAAGGTATGCACTGAATGTTGTCCATATAGAGGAGGAGGCCCAGACTGGGGACACTGGTGTCATGGAAACTGCAGGGAAGAGGCAATGCCTGAACTGAGTCTTCAGGCATTAGTAAAAGGCAGATACAGAAAGAAGGAACATTGCAAAGAGAATGAATTAAGCAAAAGCAAAGGAGCGACATTCAGATGTCTAGGCTACCTCGATCCATCGGAATTGGGAATATAAAATAGGAGGTAGAAAGAGATGATACAGACAAATATGTACGGGGCAGACTAAGAGCACTTTATATGCCATGCTGTGCAGAACAGCGTTATTACAAATGCAGAGTTATTAAAAAGTTTGAAACACTGAGGTACGGTGGTTGAATTACAAATTATATGCATCACTCCAGAGTCAGAGTAAAGGATGGTTTATGCAGCTTTTAAATATACAACTTTGAACCACTTTGATGCCTCCACAAATGAATACATGTAATTTTCCATTGCCAAATACTCCTTACTGTGAAACACATTTTCTCCTCAAAATATCCCTTTGGGCCTAATTCGATGAACATTAGAACTAAAACTCATAATATTTGTATATTCTGAGACCAGAAATTATTAATATCTGAAAGCTTGCTATTAAGTTGGCAATAAAACTGATTAGTGGAATTATTTAAGGATAGACAAGGAGTCAATATCCAAAGTGGGGGTTTAGAGGACAGGAGAAAATGAATAATTCTGGATGGATGAAATCTTAAATACAGTTTAACTTTAGAATATTAATGATGGCAAAATGATGCATTTCTCTCTTGTTTTTCACATTTTCAACAAGAAGTTGCTTACTGTGTATGCTTCAGTTATCTACTGCTTCTTTACCAACCGTCCCCCAGATTAGTAACAGATTAGAGGTGCATTATGTGTTACTCTAGGGTTGGCTTCTCAGCTCCTTGTTCCACATTGTATTGTTTGGATCACCCACACAGCTTCCTTCACTTAGGTATTCAGCTGTGGCTAACAATGCACAATGGCTTCACCCACAGGTGGGCTTCACCTCAGTGGGTGAGATTGCTAGAGGCTTCCATGTGAAAACTTGTAGACTGCAACCAACTCATTCAGGAGTATAGCCTGAGCTGTTTTATATGGAATGGAGGCCAGATCTTAAGAGGATGAAAACAAGTTCCCTTGGCCTAGACATTTATAGTGCCACTTCCCCAGCATTCTACTGGTACCAGAGAATTATAGGGAAAACCCAGATTCAAAGGGTGGAGAATACATTTAATCTCTTGATGGAAAGAATGGCATGTGTGCACAGAGGGATTGAGGGCAGCCATAAAAACAAAGAAGCCATCATATTGCCTTGTTGAAATTATGAGAAAATGAAGATATATTTTGGTAGATATTGAGGCAATTGACCCATAACTACAAAATCTCAATTTCAAAAGGAAAAAGGTGTTATCATTTTGTCAAAACTTTGTAATGTTACCTACTGGCTTTTCTGAGAGACTTTGATTTAAATATGGATCACAACATGGAGTCTTACCAATATCTGAAGTACTTTTGTGCTCGTATTAATCAATATAGGTTGTGAACAAAAATTAGTTCATTCAATAAACATATACCATAGACATGGCTACTTCACTAAATATATACATTTTTAGCATTCCTATTTATACTGTTATGTTACCAGGGATTTCAGCCATAAGAGACAAAGGAAGACACACTAAATGAGGTTAATACCAATTATAAATTTACACCTTATTACACACTGCTCAAACTAATACAGATACAACATCATTTAAGGTTGAAAACTGTGGCTAAAGGAATTAATCTGCTCTGCATGGAACTCGGTTTATTTAATCAATGTTACTTCCACTAGAAAAGTGGATTAGTTTCTTCTTTAAGACAGAGTTAAAAGTTTTGCAGCTAATTTATTTTAATAAGTGTTCTCACTGACGGCTCCAAAAAAAAAAAAAAAGAAAGAAAGAAAGAAAGAAGGAAAAGAAAAGATCGGGGAAAGGGGTAGGGTACACTAAACTGTAATGAAGCACCAGGAAAGAAAGCATGACTTAATTATTTTTCTAGGGTGGATAATGAATAAATTAGCCACACTGCCAGCTTGCCATTTGTATAGAATTTATTACTTTTTCTTTAAGAAGCATATCATGACAAAGTCAATTTTTCTCCTGACTGCAAGCTGATTGATGGGCCAATATCTGGCCGCGAAAGACTTCCTCTACATCATTGTTTGGGTGATGTGGCTATCCTAAAGAGAGTTTGAAGTTTTCTTGAGTTCATGCTCCCCTATATAGTTACAAATGACAAGTATGTTAACTCTTTTTTACAAGCTGTCTGATCATGTAAACTACAAAGTGAATACCCTATATCTGACCAAATCCATATATGATTTGGGGGCTAATACTTATTATTATTTTTCTTGGAAGATTGCACAGCTATGCTGGGAAATGATATCACCATTACAGCTAGAGATGAGTGGGTCTTGTAGGGCATTATTTTTTTATGTGAAATGTGACAAATCAAGTTTCTAGGCTGGAAAAATTGATTCATAATTTTTAAAAATTTTTTTATCATGCTGGTGATTTATAAATAGAAAATGAGCATGAAAATCTCTTGTTATCTTTAAACCAGTCTTTATTTTGTTCATTAAAAATAGTTATATGTATATAGATAGATTTATATATTAAATAGATATATCTATATATTAAAATTGTTTTCTTTAATGGATTTAACCTGGCTGCCTGCTTACATGTAAGATGTCAGCTGCTATGTTGGGTGGGTGGAAGCACAACATTGAAATAGCAAATGGAAAATGAAAACAAACAGTAGTTCAAGCTCAGTGTTCAAAATGCAGAGCCAAACGATATTTATTTTCCTTCTTGCAATTGTACTTTATTTTCTTTCTTCCAAGTTTTTATTTAAATTCCAATTATTTAATGGACAGTGCAATAGTAGTTTCAGGTATAGAATTTAGTGATTCATCACTTACATAAAGCACCCAAAGCTCGTCACAAGTTCACTGCTTCATCCCCATCTCCTATTTCACTCATCCCCTCTGGTAACCATCAGTTTGTTCTCTGTAATTAAGGGTCTATTTCTCGGTTTTCCTCTCTTTATTCCCACTAACTCATTTGTTTTGTGTCTTAAATTCCACATATGAATGAAATCATATGGTATTTGTCTTTCTCTCACTGACTCTTTGGAGCTAGAGAGTATTATGCTAACCAGGCAATACTTTTAAGCACTCAAAAGGTCTTAGTGGTTAAGTATCAAGAAAGTCTATGGGGAGAAAAAAATACACAGATAACTCTGTCTTTCCTGTGTATTTATTTTTAAGCAATCTCCTAAGTAGTACTTTTAATCAATTGAAGAGGACACAAAATGCTTGTCTCTTTAGAAAGTGATCTTCAACTTCTATTTTCCTACAAGGGCAAACTACTTGTGATTGTGCAAGAGGTACAAACTCAACCCTCTGCTAAAACTCTTTTACATAATAGAGTTCTGATTAAATTTAAGAAATATAGATGTTTTAGTCCTTACAGTTATATGAAACTTTTAAGCAAATTTCTTACTTTATAAAAACAATTACATAAAGTAATATATTTGTCAAACTTAAATTCAAAAGAAATGTACATTTTCTGTTTGTAGTCTGAAATTAGTTGTGTTGCTTGAGTTTTATCCCATAACATATCAACTATTTGGAGGTTTCTTTGACCGTAAAAATGCAATTACCTATATTCATATCATTTTATAAATATGTGCAAACTAAATACATACAATCACACATGAAAATTTGCATCTCGAAAATTTACCACATGTGTCCGTTTATTGGTTTCCATTTTACTTTGTATTAATAGCAAAGCCTATATGCTTTCTTTCATTGAATACTATCAACTGAGCTATATATATTTCTTGATAATCTTGCCTTGCATGTAATGATTTTCCATTTACCTAAAAATGTTATATCATACTCTTTGACAATAGTAATCTCCAACTATATGGGAAATTTGTGTTAAAAATAGGCAGAGATGATAAGGACACAATGGACACTTTTAGGCCTATGTGTATTATTGGGAGCTAGACTAAGATCGATGACATCAACAGTACCTCTAAGTAATTCAATGACTGAATTCAGTACTTGTGAGCATCTCCACATAAGAATGTGCACCATCTTACAAGAATAAAAAAGTCTTTACTCCTTGGGTTGGAAATCATTTACAGTTCTCTGAAATTCTTCTGCATCCTCATGACTCAGTTCATCCCCAAGTATCTGTAGTGTTGTAAAAGGTTAGATTCTTTCAATGATATTTTATTTGATTATAGTTCTGGGGGTGAGTATTCCTTGATCCTTGGTTTTCTCTCTCCAATATGTATTCTTTTTTTTTTTTTAATATTTTTATTTATTTCTAGGAGAGAGAGAGACAGAGTGAGCAGGGGAGGGTCAGAGAGAGAGGGAGTCACAGACTGAAACAGGCTCCAGGATCTGAGCTGGCAGTCAGCACAGAACCCGACACGGGGCTCGAACCCATGAACCATGAGATCATGACCTGAGTGAAAGTCAGATGCTTAACCGACTAAGCCACCCAGGCGCCCCTCCAATATGTATTCTTTAAAGCAAATGTCTCCACTCTCAGATTTACATTTTTTTGTTTGTTTTGTTTTTTTGTTTTGTTTTGTTTGTTTTTGCTCTCAGATTTTTTTTTCCCTTTTATTTATTCTTCCAGGAAGCTAATTCCCTGTTCTGAGAAGACATAAAGTTAGTAGAAATGAGCAAGCTCACACAAAAAATCTAAGGAGAAAATCAATTTTAAAATGTTAAGTGCCAAGTTTATAAAGTTAAGGTGAAAAACTATCTCATTATAATTTAATGTATACTAATTATCTATTTGATAATAAACTAAATATCTGTTCACAGGAATAAGACTGAAAACACAAGCCACAGTTGCCAATAAAGGAGACAAAGGATAAAAATTAAGACTAGCTATATAATTTGTGCATCACAGTACATAATGAAAATGCAGTGTCCATTTTTCATAGAATATTAAGAAGTTCTAAACAGTGAAATCACAGTATTAAATCAAGTATCAGACCTAAGTGCAAAGTTCTCTGCCATTGCAGAAATTGAATGTATGCGAAGCTGGTCCTGATTTAAAAACCTATTGTATAGGTTTTTAACTTCATGGTTTTTTTTTGTTTTGATTAGTTAGAAATTACTATGTAAAAGACCGTTAATGCAGTAGTTAAAATAATATGCAAGCCTTAACTCTAGTAGCTAATGACATGAAGAAAAAAAATAGTAAGTTTGATTTTTCTCTTCTAAAACCTCTCATGGAAATCCATTTTTTTCTATTTAACACTGGGCCTTTGCCCACAAGCTTTCTCTATGGACTAAATCTATTTTTGCCTTTTCTTTCGTGGAACAGATACCTTTTCTTATCTATTTCCCTTCACATGGAGGCACTCTTTTGGCTTCAGAGATGAGTATAAAAAGCCTTAAATAACTTTGGCTACCTCCAGGAAAATGAAACTCCTCTTAGTGCTTAAATTAGAAAGCTATCCTTTTTATATCTCAAGATCACCCACAAAAATTTGATTTTCTTTTTTACTTCAAACTTTGGAATTGAAAAGTATAAACAGTTTCTTACTATTCTGGGTAAAGGAAAAAGAATTCTCTTTTTTAATTTAAACTATAGAGCTGCTTTTAAAATGTGTATCTCTGAAATTTTAATCTATTTCCTTGAAGGAATAAAATCCCAATGATAATAATTAATAAGATTTATAATTAAATAAAGGATGAACTTCTTACTTTAAATTCTTACAAACTATAAGAACTAGTATAGATTTGATTTTGTGAATATATTTATTTTTTGGAATCAAATTAGAGAACTTAAAATCTAGAACATTCTGCCTAAATTGAAAGTTTTTCCATTACTAAAGTGCCATATATTTATTTTCATTGTTAGAAAACTCACTTGGAAAGAGGTGATACCATATTCATTAAATTGTGTTATTTACTGAGACCTGTTTGTTAAGGACCTCGGCTAAATTTTTAGGATTAACAAAACAAATATATATGTATATATATGTATATTAATATATATGTGTATATGCATATATGTGTGTATATATATATGTATATATATATAGTGGTTGTTTTTTTTTTTAATATTTTATTTATTTCTAGGAAAGAGAGAGAGACAGCGTGAGCAGCTGAGGGTCAGAGAGAGAGGGAGTCACAGACTGAAACAGGCTCCAGGCTCTGAGCTGGCAGTCAGCACAGAGCCTGACGCGGGGCTCAAACCCACGAACCGCGAGATCATGACCTAAGTGAAAGTCGGACGCCCAACCGACTAAGCCACCCAGGCGCCCATAGTGGTTGTTTTTAAAGACAACAACTTTGTCTTTAAAAAGATATTGTTTTAAAGACAATATCTATGTAAGATATCCACTAATTGAAAGTTAATATTTTCTGGCACTAGGAAACAATAATTCTAAAGTTTAGCCATTATTTGCCTTAGAGAAACAAGACTCAATGTAAATTTTGAAACATTTTATTTTATTACAATATCAAAGACATACACATATTGCAAAAATAGTAAAAAATACTGCTATAAATTGTAACATCATTTTACAAACCAAAAAACAAGAATTGCAATAATAAAATTTAACATTGATAAAATCTGGTTATCTAACCCAGTGTTCATATCTGAGTTTTATCAATTGCTTTAGGAACGTCCTTTTATAGATATTTTTCTTTCCAGGATCCAATCTAGGATCAAGCATTGCATGGGGTTTTCAATCTAATTCATTCATTTGTTATTTTTTTTTCTGAAACAATTCTTCAATCCTTCTTTATCTTCCTTGATGCTGACTTTTTAAAAGTAGTATAGACCATTTATTCTGTAGAATACCCTCGTTTGGTGTTTGTGTGGTGTTTGTGTGGTGTTTCCTAATGAACAGATTCAGGTTATATATTTTTGGCAAGATTACTGCATCTGTCTGTCTTAGAGCATTATATTAGGGGTGACAGGATGTTGGTTTGTACCAATGTTGGTGATGATAATTTCGATCATTTGGTTAAGGGAGCAATGGTTAGGTTGCTCTATATAGGTTACCATTTTTTTTTCTTTTAGTAATTAGTAAGTGATTTATGAGTAAATACTTAGAGGCTATGTAAATAATCTGTTTCTAATCAAACATTCATTTACCAGTTTTAGCTTCCATTGATGATTTTTAAAATTTATTCATCAATATTTATTTTTTGACACTTTGTCATTAAAAAGGGATTTTATTTTCCCCTTCTTCTATATGTATACTTTATGTACCTAATAAGTTACAATAAGAGAACATTGATAACATAATGAATATAATTAAATTAAGTCCCTCGGCAAGCATTTACCTTAATATTATCACCCCAATTTAACAAAAATATTAACAACAAAAGTTATTTTAAAGATATAACAGTTTTTGTTTATTATGATAAGAAGTTACAGCCATGGACAACACTGAAGATAGAGAATAAAGAAGAGAAGGAAGAATAAGATGGAGGGAGAGGGAGAAGAAAGTAAAGGAAGAATGGAGGGTAAAACAAGGAGATAAGGAGAGAAGAGGAAGAGAAAGAAAAGGAGATTGGTAAACAAGATAAAGGATAGTGAATGAAGACAATTCTTTAATGGAGTTAAGATGGAAGCTTTGATTGATTATATCACTACAATTTCTTGTCCAAAGGTGGTAACTTTTTTTAATATTATTCTTGAGATAATGCTAAAAAGAACAGCATTATCTGCTCTTATACACTCACCTTTGAGAAAGCTGCCGCCACTCTTCCCACCATATGAGCTAGACTAAGTCTCTGGAGATCATGGGGGCTTGAAGACAGAGTAGAAATGGGTTAATTCCATGTTTTGCCCAGTTAAAAACTATTCCTGCATCACATTTTTGTACTGATAGACAATTTCAAGAATACAAAAATTAAGAACATACTGAGTAAAGAATCAAATTAAGGGTTAGTAATTTTAGCATATGATCAAAGAAAGTGTGAAAATTGTGAATTAATGAAATAAGTTGTAGGTCATTTTAATCTACACTCCATTGACATGACTTTTCAAAGTGGATTTAGATGACAGCATTTTTATACAATTCAAACCACCTAAGGAACTGGAACATAAGCTGTCCATTTAACTATTTATTTTCTTTTTTATTAGTGTCATTTATAATCTTTAAAATCTACCAGAACAGGAATTTGCATGTCATTGATAAAATAAGAGTAAGCCATATACATGTTTTTTTTAATATTTCAAAGAGTGGAAAATAGTGAAACAGATTCTCCTTTATAACTTACGTCCCTTTAGTGCACCTTCCCCAGATATCACATGTATTCCTTCAACATACTTCTAAGAAAAGTACTTATTCAAATTCTGTCAATTATTATATATTGAATTGTCCTGTATTGCCCCATTATTGTTTTTGATGTTGTTAATTTATTTTTATCATTAGAAAGTAATATTTATTTATTGAAGAGAAAGTAGAAAGTAGAAAATATACCTCAAATAGGTAATATAAGAAAAAAAAAAAAAAGAATCCCATGACATCGGTATCCATATTAAGCACAATTTAATATAGCATATTAATTTTAGTGTATGTTTCCTAAAGTTTCATTTCTCTCTTAGTATTCTTTATTATTATTCTCCAACTTTCTTATTATAATTTTATTTTCTATATCATCCATTTATCAATATCTATCTATTCCTACCACATACCTACCCAATATATCAATTTACTTTCGCTTTTAATTTTAATGTGTATTATTTTCTTCAAATTATTTTTGTCCTTAGGAATATATCAAGCAATAATTGCCTTTAGAATGGGATAACATTTTAAAGTTGTGACATTTTAGTAATTTCATAGTTCTTTCTGTGAAAATATCTGTTATTTTTTTTATATTTACATATGTTTTAGTTTTCACTAATGTAAGTAATATTACAACTATACAAAATGGTGAAATTGTATAAAAATCTTGTATATATCTATGATTATGCCCTTATAAATAAGTTTTTATAATAACTTATAATTAACAGTTAAAAGTTATTAAAGAATATTGGCTTCAATCGTTTTTCAAATTTCTATTCAGAAAAACTAATTGACAATGCATGGTAAGAATAGTTTGGAATATATGGAGATGTCAGTATTTTAAGAAAAATCTTTGTCCCACACAAAGGGCAGTTGGTATGGTTAAAATTAATGTCATCAAATAATTTTCTGATTTTATTAAATATAACACAATACCTTACTTCTTTGATAACTGCAGTAGGTATGTTCTCTTTATCGGCAATCAATTTCTTTTATGTCTTTACACATTGATTCTTTCTAAACAATTTCATTAAACTATATGCAATGAATTTGCAGGCATTTTATATTATTCATGGATTTATTTTACTATCAAATATTCTGCAACTATGTTATCAAATTTTCTGTCCCTAATTTTTGTATTTTTTATATACAATGTCTTCTCTTTTGCCAGTCAAATCTTCTAGTCACTTAATTTATATTTTTTCTATTCCTTTTACTTTTAGAAAGCACTTGGTTTCCCTGAGATCAGTTGAATATCAGTCTATTTCTTTCTGTTTATGATTTTATTTTTACGTACTTTTGGATGTAATATAACTAAATCTTTTTTTCCCCAAAAATGTAGTTTAGCATGCCACTATTATTTGAATCCTTTCTTTCATTAAAACTAACATTATAGGGCATTCGGGTGGCTAAGTCGTTTGAGCATCTAACTTTTGATTTCAGCTAAGGTCATGATCCCAGGATCATGGGATGCAGTCCCCCATGGGGCTCTGCCCTGAGCATGAAACCCACTTAAGATTCTATCTCCCTCTGTCCCTCTCCCCCACTTGTGCTTTCTCTCTCTCAAAAATAATAATTAAAAACCCTAAATTTTTTATATATTCATTAGCTTTAGCTTTCTATTCTATTCCTTTAACTGTCTATTATTGTTCAAGGATCACAGGTGTTTTGATTAATTGTATTAATAGTATAATCTTATAGGCCAAAGAGAAAGCCCTTGAATTTTTTCCATTTATTTAATTACTATTCCAACTATTTTCTGTTTTTTAATTGCAAAGAAATTAAATTTAGAAATTCATATGTGGATGATAAGAAAAGAAGTCTTCCCACTGTGGAA
Organism: Proteles cristata cristata; assembly: GCA_017311185.1. Classification (NCBI taxonomy): domain Eukaryota; kingdom Metazoa; phylum Chordata; class Mammalia; order Carnivora; family Hyaenidae; genus Proteles; species Proteles cristata. Next base: position 850,986 of record JAESUZ010002153.1, read on the forward strand.
GCTTATTTTGTTTTCATTTCTTCCTGTCTTTTTTAGGAATAATAATTTTATTGCAATTTGTTGATGACTTATATGTACAAGATATATGCATTGTAGTTTATAAATATGATCCATTCCTTTTGTAAGTATTTATTTAGAGTTTGTAATGGGCTAGGCCCTCATGTAGGAAGCTGATAATATAATGGTAATAAAAGCTATGCTTTCTACTCTTATGAAATTGATGTTTAATTGGAGAGACTGTTTCTGAAAGAAGAGACAAAGCTGGAAGGAAGCAGCGGAGGAGGAAGCAGCCTCTATGTAATGCTATGGGGAGGCAAATTCTTCCAATAGGATAATCACAGATGTGTCTTTAAGGAGAGATGCATTCTTGAGGATCCTCGATCCCATGAACTGCAACCAGCTTTGGTGGACTTTATCAGAAAAAGGAACGTATTTCGATAGCTAACAGAATTAATGAGAATTCTAAAGGGCCAGTACTGAAGAAAGGTAAGATGAAACGAGACAAGAAAGCAGCAGACACTCTTTAAGACGCCCTGCAGGACTGTCTGTGGCTGGGAGACACTGCTGCCTACTGGATGTTTGATTCCATCTCTGCACCCCTGACACTACAGCAAACAGTCTCTAATAATTCCTGCATCTTTGTGTCACTTCTTCAGACTCAGAGTCTTAGGTGAAAGTATTGTGGCAATCTAAGTTCAATGCCCATGTTTAGGCTACCAGGAAACAAAGAGAAGGAATGTTTGTAGCTTTCACCTTTCCCTCCATTGCGTGTATTGGAGTCCAGTCTCCAGTCAAGATTTACATGAGACTTTGCCAAATCAAGATTTCAGATATTGGCAGACAAAAAAAAAAAAAAAAAGAGAGAGAGAGAGAAAAAAGTCCATTATTTGTTGACACTTGAGCTATAATTTGGATGTAGAAAATGACTGTCATGCAGAGATGACAAACAAATGCAAAGTCAGGAATGAGATTAAAACATTTGAAAACAAAAACAGAGACCAGAGTTTATGGAACAATGTATGATCTGTATTATTTTTTAGATGTTCTTAATCATACTAGATTTTTATGATCTTTTTAGATCTAACATTGAAAGCATATTTTACACAAGATTATGTGAATGCTTGGAGAAAGTTAAAAAATTACTGTATTAGCTTTTTGTTTGTATCAGTTGTAATTATCTATTTGTTTTCACCTTTTCCCAATAAATATAGTGACATCCATAAAAATCTACCGATATAAAATTATTTCATTTAATCTGCTCCTGAATCTTATTTTCTATTATTTTATTCATAGATTTAAAAATGTATTAAAAAGACTATTTGAACTTTAATTATGTTAATGCTGTATCAATTTTTAAGAATAATCTGAATGAACCTAGATTTATGGAATCTTTTAAAAATATTGTTCTTAAGATCTAGAACAAATCAGATACCATGGGAAATATGTATATGTGCATATTTATGTATGTATGTATACATATGAATATGTATATTTTTAATTTAAAAACAATATCTCATAAAACTGTCTGTGTGCAACTTCCATATTTTAATTCACATGTCTCATTGACTACTGACTGGGAATGATTGATAAGTGTGAGCTCTGGTGGCACCTTCCTACATGCCCCCAGGCAGAGCTTAAGGGAGCTTCAGGTGCCTGTAGGAGTCATAGACTAAGTTTGGGGATCTCCAAACTTTCTCTACTTTTACCAGTATTACTATTGCTATTTTCTCAGTATTTGAATTTTTAGAAATGACCATATATGTCTTGCTTGACCTGAATCTTTTGACCTACCTGAAGTCCTTGAAAGGATTACTGCTAGTAGATGAACATGCTGACAACCCATTCCAAAGTTATTAGACATTTGATTGATTCATCACTTTCTTCATTGACTGATACAATAACTCAACAACGATTTATGAAACTTTTTCCAAGTATCTTTCCAAGTCCTTTATTGTTTTTTAGTTGGGTTGTTTTTTTTTTTTTTTGTTTTTTGTTTTTTTTTTTTTTTTTTTACTGTTGAATTTTTTAAAATTAAACTTCATGTTAGAGTAGTTTAAATTCACAGAAATATTGAGTGGAAAGAACAGGAAGCCTCCACATATCACATGCCCCAAATGAATACCACCTCTTCTACTATCAGTACTCCCCACCACTGTGGTACATTTATTACATTTATTAAATTATATTTATTACTGACGAACCTGTATAGACAAAGGATTATAACCCAAAATTCACAACATACCTTAGGTTTCTTCTTGGTGTTTTACATTCTCTGGGTTTTGACAGATATATGATGACATGAATCCACCTTTGAGAAGTCATACAGAATATTTCCAGTGTCTTAAAACTCCTCTGTGTTCTGCCCATTCCTCTCTCTCTCCTCACAAACTCCAATAACACTAATCTTTTCACCAACTTCATAGTTTTGCCTTTTTCAGAATGTCTGATAGTTGGAATCATACAGTATGTACCCCTTTCAGATTGGCTTAGTTATAGGCATTTAAGTTTCCTCTATGTCTTCTGATGACTTGGCAGCCATTCCTTTTAAGTATTGAATAATATTTCATTGACCAGATGAACCAAAATCTAGTCCATTTTGTTTATCCATTCCTTTGTTAAATCAAAGGACAGTTTGGTTGCATTTTACATTTATGTATGATACATTTTGCATTAATGTTGTAAAGGGTGTAAGTTTATTCTTTTTTGCAAGTAATGTCCAGTTGTTCTAGCACCTTGTGTTAAAAAGGAGTATCTGTTCTTTATTATATTGAGTATGCTCATTTAGCAAATATTAACTGCATTTATGTAGGATCTCTATTCTCTGTTTCATCGATCTATGGGGCCATTTTATCACCAATACTATAGTCTTGATTACTATTGCTTTAGATATGTATTAAAGTCAGATAGTGTCAATCCTCCAACTTTGTTATTCTCCATCAGTATTGAGCTGGCTATTCTGGATCTTTTGTTATGTCCATATAAACTCTTGATTTAGTTTGTCAATTGGTGTTGAATTTTGCAAATTCTTTATATATGTAGATACAGATCCATTTTTATTACATAATTTATAAAAATTTTCTCCCAGTCAATGGCTTGTCTTTTCATTCTTGTAAGAGTGCCTTTCTCAGAGAAAAATATTTAATTTTGATGAAGTACAATTGATTAATGTTTGCTTTTAAGGATCATCCTTATAATGTCACATGCAGCTTTTTCTCCCATGTTTTCCAACAGGTGCCATGTTTGATCTATAGTTCATTTAGATTGAATGTCTCAGAGATTGTGAGAATTAGATTGAGGTTCATTATTTTTCATGTCAATTTCAGTTATTCCCACATTATTTGTTGACAAGATTATCCTTTACTTATTGAATTTTCCTGGCACTTTTATCAAAAGAAATCATTTGGCCATATTAGTGTGAGTTTATTTCTGGACTCTTTTTCTGTTCTATTGATCTATATACCTTCCTTTAAGCAATACCAATGGCAGCAGTGTAATATATCACAAAGCCACATGGTGGTATTCTCCCATTTTATTCTCTTTCTTTCTTTATTCCTTTTAAAAATTACAGGTATCTTAGATTCTTTGCTTTTTCACATAAACTTCATTTTTTAATCACAAAGAATATTCCTTATATTTTCGTTTTTAAATTTATTTATTTAAATTCAAGTTAGTTAACTTAAAGTATAATATTGGTTTCAGGAGTAGAACCCAGTGATTCATCATTTACATAGAACACCCAGTACTTATCCCAACAAGTGCCCTCATTAATGGTCATCACCATTTCGCCCAACACTCAGCCTCTTCTCCTCCAGCAGTGCTCAGTTTGTTCTCTGTATTTAAGAGTCTCTTATGGTTTGCTTTCCACTGTTTTTTCTTATTTTTCCTTCCCTTCTCTATGTTCATTTGTTTTGTTTCTGAAATTTCTCATATGAGTGAAATCATATGATATTTGTCTTTCTCTGACTGACTCATATAAACTATAGAATAAGCTTGCCTACATGTACAAATATTTGCAGGGTGTCTACATTTGAATTTCATTGACTTTGTACATCAAACACTTTTAATTGGCATGTTTAATATGTTAAGTGTTCCAATTCGTGAAAATAGTGTGTCTCTTCATTTATTTCAATATTCTAAAAATTTATTTCATTATATATTTTTTTCAGAATATAAATTCTATGCACAGTTTGTTAGACTTTTACCTAAGGATTTTTGTTTCTGGGGATATTGCAAGTGGTATTATTTATTAACTTCAGCTTCTAACTGTTTATTGCTAGTATATAGAAGCACAATAGATTATTTCAAGTTGAACTTGTATCCTGAAACCTTATGAAATTTACTTATTTGTTTTAGGAGCGTTTTTAAAAATGACTTGGGATTTTCTATCTAGATTCACATCATCTGTTCATGGGTACATCTTCTAAATTTTATGCATCTTATATATTTTTCATTCCTTATTGCCCAGGCTAAGACTGCATGCATGACATTAAATGGAAGTGTTGAAATTGAATATTCTTGAATTTTCCCAATACTCTAGGGAAGATTTTATTGTAAAGTATGATGTTAGTTGTATGTTTTTTGTAGATGTCCTTTATTAAAATAAGGAACTTCCCTTCTATTCCAAATTTACTGATATTACTAATTTTTATTATGAATAGATACTGAATTTTGTCAAATATTTTTTCTTCATCAATGTATATAGTCATGTTACCTTTCTTCTTTAGAATTTTAGTATGTTCACTCTGTTAGATGGCTTACATTGATTTACTTTTGGGATATTGAGTCAGTTTGGCCATCCAGGGCTACACCCTTCTTGGTCATGGTGTGTTATTCATCTTATATATTCCTAGATTCAATTTTCTAATATTTTAACTTTTTATCTATATTGGTCTGTGATTGCCTTTTTTTCTTGTACTGTCTTTGTGTAAATTTGGTAATAGGATTATACTGGCCTCATAAAATAAGTTGAGCAGTGCTACCTCCTTCTATTTTCTGGAAGAGATTATATAGAATCAGTGGTACTTTTTTTTTAAACATGTTTAATAGAATTCATCAGTAAACATTTGGCATATAGATTTCTTTTCTGATAAATCTCTTAAGTATGGATCCAAGTCCTTTAATAGTGAGATTATAGATTCTCCTGATATACTCTATGTCCACTCCAAAGGCCATAGCTGGGTTTGGAGCTGCAATGATTCCAAGCCAGGGGACACAGAGGGGGAAAATAAAGTAAAATCACCATAAGATTAAAGTCTAATTTTGGTCTTCTTCCCTATCTGGCCAATACTGTTTACTTCCCAGAGTCCATGAAGAGTTATTCTATGAATTCTGCCTACCTTTCATAGCTACATTTAATGGAGAGACCAGGTACAATGTGCTTACTTCTCCTTAGTTGACCCTGGCATCAAAATTATAGCACATTAGGTGACAGTGTATTAAAACATGAAAAATTCTTTGACTAGTGCCTGAAAAGTAGCTAACACTCAATAAATGGCAATTATGATCATTGTTACTATTGTCCTGCACTGATCTAAGGACTGGGATACATTCTCTGCCTTCATGGAGCTTACAGATTAGAAGAAGAGATAGATATAAAAAAAAGATACAAATAATTAGTTAAGATTTTTAGGAGTGTTACAAAAGAAGACCATGATGAGACACAGAATATCATTTTTGAGTGAACTTATTTCATGACTATGCATACATGGATGTGCTTGTCAATTATTGGGGGTCACAAGATATATTTTGGTTATTCAAGGAATTAAACACTCAGTGTGTTATCAGGATATTTTGGAATTACAAGTAAAGTTACAGAGCAATTTTATTTTATAAGGCTTTTTACTGTTTTATTTAATAATTAAATTAGTGGCTTCATTTTAATGTTTACTCTGTGCCAGGTATTGAATGACTTTTTTAAATTCAGGATATCTTAGCACTTGAATTATGTCATCTGAATCTCATCTCTTACCATTCTTTTGACAAAATGGCAAGATAAGTTCCTGGAGTGCATCCATTCCACCAATATTGAACAGTGCCTACTGACTTTCGTAGTGCTGGGCTGGACCTGCAGGAAGAAAGGATAACTGCAGAACTCCAAATAACTGCTCTGTGGTGACATGAGAAAGAATGGGCCCAGACAAGTTTAGCAGAAGAAATGGTGTTAGAAGACATGTGAGAGAAACTAGGAAACTGGACAGAGACAGTGGCAGGAAGTTGGCTTCTCAGACACGAACCCACAATCTGCCCACATGTGTCTTTTGGAAACCGAAATAGCACTATACTAAAAAGCTGAAGAGAAACTCTTTGTACATGCATTGCATACATTAATACAGATTTTCATATTGCAAAATAATAGGACAGAAGCCTTGTGCACAGTTAATCTTCTATAATGCTTATTTTCTAGAGTAGATTTTGAAAAAAAAAAGACTTTAATGTGTTAATATATGCCAAAGTTCCTTAAGGGAGCCATGTTTCTTTCCACTGAAGGGCCTTGGACACGCTCCCACACCTTTTACTTGAGTTTTTACATAAAATTGATTTAATAACTCAAAACTCACTTCCTTAGGGAAGACTTCCCTGAATAACCACAAGGGTCAGGTATTTTGCTTTCATAGATTCTAATACATTTTAGTGCCACTTAAGTCCTAATCTCTTTTGCTCACTATTATAACCCTAGTGCCTAGCACTTAGTAGATGCTTATTAAATTGTTAATGAAGAGTGTGATTAACCACAAGTAATTATTAAGCACTTAGTAAACATTAAACACTCTGTCACAAGGATGAACGAATATGATTTATGCTGTAGAGATGTTTACAATCTAATATGAAAAGTTACACATGTAAGAAAAATTAGCACAACTGAGTTCTGTCTTTGCTACCCTTTACACACATGAGCTGGTAGTGGTACAATTGCCAAGAAGGCAGGGGACAGTCATGGGTAGAGTAAATAAAAGAGCTTGCCAACAAAGGTATCACAGAGAAACTATCATTGAATTGAGATATGAACAAAGATTTCCTACATGTACTAGAAGTAAGTATGCTTTTCTGAGTATATATAAATGTGTGTATATATATATAATGTATATAATGTGTATATATATATACACACATTTATATACAGTATATAAATATGAAAGTGATTATATGTTATCTACATCATGTATATGTGTATATAACATATATAGTAAAAGAGTATCTGTGTATATTTTTAATATACACATATGTAAATTGTAACTTTAAAATGACTAGTCTATCAGCATTATTTTAAACCACCTGCTACAGACATAATGATGTTAAGGATCAATTAACACACCTTGAATATATGACTTCAATACTATAGTAAGAGAAATGTCCCATGTGTCTTTTTAATTTTACCCCTGATTTAACCATGGCATAACCATGGCTTTTACTTACAAAAGTGGTAAAATGTATTGCAATGAATTGTATAACTAAGAAAATTTCTATAAAATCAATCATTCCATGATCCAGAAACTCTTTACATTTGTCAGTCTTCTTGGTAAGATAATGTGGATTTGAACTTTTAACCCTCTCCCAGAGAAAAGAAGAGTATCACAGTATGTTATTTATAATGACTATTTACAGAAAGCTTGCTATTAATCAGACATATTTTGTCTTAGACTTCAATTGTCAATCAGACTCTCATGACCTCTTTTACTTTTCTAGTGTCATAGTGTCTCAACCACAATCTTGAAGCTCCTTTACTTTAATTCCATTCTCTTGCATAATGATAATGTTTATTCAACAACTTTATAACTTAAGCATTCTGCATAGAACCATCTAAGAATATTTTTGTTCCTGCATCTGGGTATCACAGAAAGGGAGTGATGGCAATGTGATTGGGGAAAAAAAAACATATCTGCCTCAATGTGGCTGGTTTTTATTCTGTCCTTAAAGTTAGACATGATTATGGCTAAATAAGGGTACCCATGGGTCCTAAAATTTCACCTTTTCTCTTATATTGATAACAGAAGAAATTAACTGTTGAAGTGAAAAAAGAAAAAAAGTCAAATTTTTAGGAGCAAAGACTTTTTTCTTTTACCTTAGTTAGCCTGAATACATTGCAATGTCTTCAAGTAACACTGCGGGGAATGCAATTTTTTTTTTTATTGGCCTGAGGCTGATCCACAGGTGCAGGGAATTGCAGACACATTTAGATGAGCTCTAGCATCACACCTGTGCTACAGAAAAATGCAAGGACAGTAAAGAGATAAATGAATGCTCTGTTCACTAAATGGACTTCTAAGCCTGTGGGTTAAACTTTTTTTTTTAACTCTTCTTCCTTCTCCATTCAATGATCTGTTTAAAGTCCTGGATGATTAAAGATGTACCTCCCTTATCTTTGAACTTAAAAGATGTGTTTAAAAATAAGACTACACCTCTTTGGGAATAGATTTTAAAACTATTAGCTTAAAATTACCTCTTTTACATTGGGAAGCATGTTGGAAGATGACTTAAAAAGTTCCTCCATCATTTCTTTTAATTACTGATAGTGTTCCAATAGTTTCTTATCAGATTTTATAAATAATACAATGAAACTTTAATATGGCCTACAGATATTTCAACATGCATTCCTTTTAAGTATTTAATATTTGAAGAAGTTATCACATTGACATTAACTTTATAAAAAAGTATCAACTGTTAAGTTTTAGAGGAGCCAAGACAAGAGACTATCTCAGTTTTCTGTGAAATATCTAGAAATCCACAAAACTGAATGCTTGATACTCATCAAGAATGATTGTGGTGACCTTTATTTTTTGTTTATTTATTTATTTTGAGAGAGAGAGAGAGAATGAGAATCCCAAGCAGGCTTTGCTCAGTCAGTGTGGAACCTGATGTAGGGCTTCATCCCAGGAACTGTGAGATCATGACCGGAGCCAGAGTCAAGAGTTGGATGCTTAACCAACTGAGCCATGCAGGTGCCCCTGTGGTTACTTTTATTCATTAAACTCTTTTCAGGAATTATCTATTTAAATCCATTTGTTGACTCTTAAACCACCTTTCACTGGGCAAAATGTAGAGAAATTAAATACACCATGAAAGAATAGCTTTGTATAAAGGAAATGTTTCTCAGTGCTTGTTCTATAAAAATATATTACATTTATTGGCACTATTTCCAGTTTACAATATCTTTGTCAGAAAGGAATACATTTTGTGAAAGCAAGATTTTATAACAGACTCCTCAATCAGAGCACAAATGTATTCACCAGAATACTAACTAGAAGTCTATTTGATCTAGATACCTATTTAATAATACACCTAGACTATGTTTTACCTTGGATCTTATAAGGAAAAAATAGATATTTGAGAATGCTTAATATACCTAACAAAATTGAAAATGTATAATAATTACTAAAATTTACTTCATGAACTATTATAGATCATACATAGATAATATACACTGAATTTTGTATTAGGTTCCAAAGCCTCCTTTTAAAAGAAACTTAATAAAACCTTTATCCGTATGAAATATTTCCATCTTGCGCTTAGCCAGATTTATTTCTTGATATTTCTTTGCTGCCCACCCTGCTTATCCTAATCTGTGCCCCATCCTTTGCTCATCTTACTACCCTTTTTATTAGAAATAACCCACACAGAAGCAGGAAGATCTGCTTCAAACAGAAGTTCAAGGTTTACTTGTAAGCCCTTATCATTTTTTACTTCTGCCTTTTTCTACTGCATCATAATGTCTTGGTCATACTCCATAAAACTATATACATTAAATTATACACACTCTTATGTGGATTTGGTCAATGTTTTGAAATCATGTGACTTTCCTGAAAATCACAGATTATAATTATAAAGGTACTTTCTTATTTGTAAGGGCATTTAACAAATGGAGGCTTGAAATAGTAAGATTCATAACTGTTCTAAATTCACAACCATACATTAATTGGTAAATTCTTTCCAAGCAACACAATTGGTTCTGTTTTATAAAAATTTCCAGTATCTGGTAATTCTGGACATCAACCTGCTGTTTCACATAAGTGTGTTTTAATCATAGACTGTTATTCCATAGAGAAGATTTTGTTTCTCCTTCTTGTTTGAAATAAACAATTGATTTAGTATAAATCTGCTTTTCTCTCTGACATAGAAACAAAAGACAGATTTTGCTGCAAATAACTCCTCTTGATGACAATTTCCCATGATAGAGACCTGTGTCACCTTTCTTATTCTGATACAGGAGCTTTTCTGAATACATATTGTAAATTATGGCAGTTGTGATGAATTGCCCAAGTTTCAGATGACATGGAAGAAGTTGTAAAGTTTCCATCATTCTTAGGTTTTTTTGCACTGTTAATCCAGCATATATACATGTATATATGTAAAATTCTGCAGAAACTGGCTTGACTTTGGTTACATGCTCATAGAAATTATATACCATTTTCAACATTTCTGTTCACACACATTTAAGATTCTCTACAGTCATCAAAATCCTGGATGCATCTTGTACTTTCTTCTCTAATGACCTTTCTCACCCAGCACTATTTGAAGATTACTGATTGTTTTCATCATAATCATAGTCTACTTTGGACTAAAATTCTGATTCTCAAGATTTACTAAACCTAAGAATCAGATGGGCTTATTTAAAGCAGATTCCCATGCTACGTCTATAGACATTCAGTGTCAGTTCATCTGGGCTGGTGCTCAGACATATGATAAGGATGCACTCAGATTACACTATGGGCTTCTTAAGGGAAAGAAAACATTTTATGAATATGTGTATTTCTGTTACTTGGAACCATGTGTTATATATAATAAACATAATAATTATATGTTAAACTGAATTAAAAGGCTTTAACAAAAAAATACCTTTGGATTGTTTGTTAATATTCCCTGTTGGAAACTTTATTATCCCAGTTAGATTGTGTCAAACTTTTGAGGCTAGGAATTGATGAACAAGTGGACTCAGGGAATATTCACCTCACCACTCTTCATATACATCTTATTATTTCACCTAATATCTGTTGCACACCCATCTAAATCCTAGCCTGTATGCTAATTGATGTGATATCAAATTGTATAAATTTAATTCTTTACCCTCAAGGAATTTACACATTAGAAAAGAGGCATATTAAGTAGCCCTAAAATAATGTAATGATATATAATAGAGAATAAACGAAGAGAATAATAGAAAAACAAAGCAAATAAATAGAAGCCCTGAGAAATGAAGGCCAAGTGCAGTCTAAGGCTCTATAAATATTAAAACTTCAAGAATCAGCATATGGTTGATACTAATACAAATCATTCTCTATGCCAATTCTTCAAAAAAATTGATGCCATTAGAAATTGTCAATGTTCTAACACCATTTATCATTAAAAATGAAAGCAATAAGGGACGCCTGGGTGGCTTAGTCGGTTAAGCGTCCGACTTTCGCTTAGGTCATGATCTCGCAGTTCGTGGGTTCGAGCCCCACATCGGGCTCTGTGCTGACTGCTAGCTCGGAGCCTGGACCCTGTTTCAGTCTGTGACTCCCTCTCACTCTGACCCTCCCCTGCTCACTCTCTCTCTCTCTCTCTCTCCTAGAAATAAATAAAAACATTTTAAAAAAAAGTTAAAAAAAATGAAAGCAATAAAAATGTATACTCTATGCCACTGTCTCTCATTTACACTCTCATTTATATGTACTCATAAAAACTGTGCCCTAGATTCCTCTAACTTTGCTTGTAAGAACTCATGTTTTCAGTTATTTACATTTATACCAGATCATCTGTTCTTTACCCCAGTCTTCATTTGATTAACCTTTAAGCTGTACCTCCTTCCTCTCTGTCGCTCTCACTGGAACATCCCCTTTAAAATCAAGCTTAATGTCTATGTTTGCTAACATGTGAATACTAGAAGTGCCTGGGTGGCTCAGACGGGTGAGCATCTTACTCTTAATTTCCTCTTCAGTCATGTTCCCAGTGTGATGAGCTCAAGGCCTGCACCTGGCTCTGCACTGAGCATGCTGCCTGCTTAAGATTCTCTCTCTACCTCTCCCTTGACTTTGCTCCCCTGCTCTCTCTCTCTCTCTCTAAAAGTAATGATGATGATAATGATAATAATAATAATAATTCAATGTGAATACTCTTCCCTGTCACTATGGCTTTTCTTCCACAGACCTCTTTTTCTCCAGCATGGGGGTTGTCTTTGCATCATCTCAACAATAAGCAAATGTTCCCAACGGCCCTTCTGGCTGACATTTATGACCATAATTCCTACTTTGATGAATCCTCATGGTTGGTAGCCTAGTTTTGTGGAAGGCGGTCATCCTCCTACTGTGGTAGAAGCATAAAGAACAAATCCTTTCTAGTCTATCCTTTGACAACTAAGGATAGTCTTGTGACCTCAGCTTAGTCATCTGGATTCTTCCACCTTAGAACATGCATCTCCAGTGAGTGATGCAGAGATAAGGAGAGTTTAAGGAAAATGTTGCCATGTGGCAACATCTTGACCAGATTGGTTGTTGAGCAGGAACTTATCTTTTGTTTCTGGTTATTTCAATGTTGTGACATCACCTTCAAAATTTACTCTTTAAGGGGTGCCTGGGTGGCTCAGTCAGTTGAGTGTGGGACCCCTGATTTTGGATCGGGTCATGATCTTATGTGCTGATAGCAGAGTCTGCTTGGGATTCTCCCTCCCTCTCTCTGCTCCTCCCCTTGCTAACACATGCTTGCTCTCTCTCTCTCTCAAATTAAATAAATATTTAAGAAAAATACTTTTTTTCACTTAGAATAGCTAGCTTAGATTGTATTGCTGCAACTAAGAATTCTAAATTGATTTCTGGTTAATGAAAATAAGATCCAAACCTTCCTGATAGTTTCAAAATATATTGGGTATTTCTTGGTAAAATATGTAATTTTAGCAATGCTTTCATGGTGGAACAAACCGTGGATTATTTTTTTGTAATAGATAAAGTTTAAAAATAATTATATATTATTATATCAAATATTCTATGAATAGATAAAAATATAAGTGGACATATATTGAAAAGTTAAGATTGATGACATATGCAAACTCAGCATTTGTCTACGTCAAATAATATATATTTAAATCACTTGTATCAATGTCAGTTTTGAACGTATTTTTTTTGATTGCCATATAGCAGCGTGGTCTATTTGCTACTCAGTATTTATGTCTCCCATTGCTTTACATTGTGTTTTACTGTGCCCTTACACCAATTTCTCTATTTAAATGATAATACTATGTCTCAGCTATTTTCAGAGGCCCATAAAATTATTGCATTTGACAAAAAAGGTACAGGATTCAAAATATAATAACATATAATCTTTAGAAAATCCATAAATTATTAAATACTAAGGAGTCCATTTGGGGATAAAGTTTATGTCCTTCAGGAAGGCCATTGCAGCAGGTTTTACTATTAAGCTCCTCATGTTGTTATGCCCTGAGAACTTCACACAGATTTAATGAAATATAACTCCATAGAGTTCAGTGCAGGCCTAAGACCACATCCAACTGTCCACATACATTTGATATTTATAAATCTTTTATGTTCTGTAAAGCAACCACACCAAAGGTAGAATAATGAAAAAATATGTATATCCCATCTTCTATTTATATTTTCTGGGGGCTTATCATCTCTATAATTTTTCACTTTGTTTCATATTTTTCTGTTGATTCTTTACCTTCTGCTTCCACACATCAGCCATAGGGCCTTCTTATTTCTATGGAGCATTGTGGGTTCATTGTAGGGAATAGATTATACAAAAGGGTCTAAAAATATTTTGCAGGATGAAATGGGGGAAATTATAAGTGTTATTCTCCTATGAAAGAATTGTATTTATAGTTTTCTGGGCAGAGAAGTTGGTAATAGTCATTACTCCTGAAAGGTTAATCCCTTTTCACCAATTTATATTAAAGGAAAAATAAATACAATAATAAAATATGTTTGTGATTTAAAACTGTTCAAAGGCAACAGGACTGAATTTCAGACACTTGTGTTACTAATCAAATATACATAAACATACTATAAAAAAAGCAGCTCTCTAATTTGTTGCAGCAAAGTTTACATATTTCTCCTCATTCATCTTTGTTGCTTCGATTTTGTATGATATTTAGAGAGTAGAGTTATAACAGTTTCTTTATAAATGCAATGGAATAAATTCTCTAGTGTGTATCTGCTTAAATCTGATAATGTACAGAATAAGAGTCAATAAGCATTTTTTTCTACTGTGTAATGTTTTTTGTTCAATTTGACAAAGTTGTCCATGTCTATAATAATTAAATGCCATATTTATTGTATCAAAATAATTAAAGGAAAGCAAGGCAGCTAAGCTTGAAAATAATTCAAGCATCATTTTCAAATAGTACTATATTAAATAAAAATTAAATCTCTTTCTAATATTTCCTGGTAAGTTCTCAGAAATCTGATATTACTGGGTATTTTTATGGATGACAGATCATGCAATAATATGCAGGAACATAGATAGTGGACTCAATATAATATCTTCACTTGCACACAAAGACTTATGGATGACATCTTAGTAAGCTTTTATTTAGTTCAGTTTCAAGCAAACTGTAGCAATTTCAAAAGGACATAATGTGGAATAATCTCTCATTTAATTTCTTTTTACTTTACATATTTTTTAAAATTTATTTTTTAGAAATGGAGGGAGAGGGCATACATGCACATAGGAGCAGAGGGGGCCAGAAGATTAGAAGCAGGCTCTATGCCGACAGCAGGAATTGAACTCATGAACCTAGAGATGATGACCTGAGTGGAAGTCAGAAGCTCAACTGCCTCAGCCACCCAGGCACCCTGGGCGTTATTTTTGAACAAGACTATGTGCTAGTTACTACAGATAAAAAGATAAACAGAACCTCATTCTTATCTTAAAGGACTTTAAAATATATTGAGGAGGAGGAAGTACAATTATCTAAGCCAAATGAAATGGAATATTCAACAGCTTTAAGTGACATGAGTTGGGAGTGAAGAGAAAGAAGCCAAGGGTCTTACTTGACCAGGGATCAAGGAAGTTTTCCTTTCTAAACAAGAGTAGTTGACAGGGAGGTTTATTAAAGAGTAGAGAAGGGAACAAAGTACACTTGAGACTGACTGAAAATAAGGAGCAAATTCAGAGAGCTGAGGACACCTCTGGCATAAATGCAAGGAGACAGAGTGTGAAGATGAATGGCATGAGTGAGAGGAACTGTCTTCAGCAAAAGAGCAGACAAGACTTTGAAGGGCATTTCAGGGAGTTATTTTGTCTTTGTTAAGGCAGTGGGGAGTGTTTGCAGGTTCTTGAGGATGGGATGGGATGATAAATCAATGTTTGAGAAAAGGAACTCTGCTATGAACGATGAAAAAAAGAGAGCCGCATACTGTTAGAGGCTTGGCACTGCGGATCAAATGGAATCAGTGGAGATAAACTGGTCATTAGAGTAAAGGCTTTTTTACCTACTGAGTGTCCCTTCTGGAATAAATGAGATCTTCTCAGCAAAAAACACATGGGTGATCTTCTATACTTCTATACTGATGTGCTGGCAAGCTCTAAGCAATCCATTATCAAGGTGATACAAAATTTTAATGATAGAATAGTATAACTGCAATTGTCAGAGTTCAGTCTCCCTAAGAGCAGGACACATTTGGAATATTCATAAAATTCTTTTACTTGGAGCAGAAATATCAGAAGATGAAAAATCCTATCTTTAGAAGAGGATGACATCATGATGTGGATTGTAGAAGATGGAATGAAGAGGAATCATTAGGGAGTAGCAGAAAGAAAGCAGATTTTTTTCCTTGCCCTATGGTGTTTTGTGCCACCGTTTATCCACGTAGCTCTCTCAGCCACTTTCCAGACAGCAGAGCACATTAAATGCATTCATGATTTGTAATTTAAAACTACAGTTGTGCGAAATTGCAATTTAAGCTTGTATGGATCCATACCCATTGAGTTTGAATTAAGATTTACAAATATGTATTAGGTTTGATAGAACAGTCATTGAATGAAAAATACAATTTGTGGCACTGAAATGCAGCAAAAATATGAAAATTTAAAACATGTATGAAATCTTTCTCAACAATATGCTGATTAGATCTTAGGCAATGCATAGAGCACATTCCAGTAATCAATCAGGGTGTATATTCTGAATGCCATGATTCTAAGTTTCTTAATTTAAAAATAAATTGGAGGAACTTATTCTGGAAGTAATTATTTCAGAAAATTATCATGTTCTACAAAACTCATTCACAGTCAGGAGACTAATAAAACAAATCAACCTTTTAAATTCTTGGTTTTAAGTGGGTAGGGCTGAAAATCTAAGGCTATAGCAACACAATTTTTTGTCATAATTCTCTAGCTCTTCAACCAAAGGGTAGTTCTAGAAATTCCCTAATATCCATATAAACAAGAAGGTGAGGAGCAAGGCAAAGAGGTTGAAAAAATCATTGCCATCATGGCCAAAATGCCAGAATCATATTTATTATCCAACATGGGAATATTAATGATAATCTGGTCCACACCCACCCACAGGAATTAGCTCAGCAGCATTGACTCTCTGGTTGCACATTACATTATACGTGCACAGCCTTCAGCTCTAGATGATCTTATTTAGTAAGTCTATTTTTGCAATATCCCCAGATCATTTTAATGTGCCGTCATGGTTGAGAATCACTGCACTCTCACAAAATATTAACTGAGATGAAACACATGATTTCCCAATTTAGGGATAATTTTGATTCTGGTAAACATCTTTATATGAAGATGTGACCTGGGTTCTTAAACTTTCATCCACTGAAATTACATCAGCACTTCTTCTTTAAAAATATTTTCCTATTTTTACTTGTTTCCTTTCCTAAAAATAGATAGGTTATATAGCTGATGGGTTATTTAAATTACTTTTATCACCAAAAATAATAGCTGGTATTTAATATGGGTTCACTATGAAGCTGACACAAACAGGTATTTATATACAATAATTTTAATATTTTTATCAATTCTAGAAGGTAGATATTATCATTTCTATTGCAAATATGAGAAGATTAAAACAGCAGATTTCAAAACATACCTCAAATTGCATGCATGACTAGAAAGTGCTGAATGTGGGGATACCACCCCAACATGTATGTTGTCAACCACTACTCTATGTAAGAGAAGGCTCATTGTAGATCTGAATTAACCAAATTGCACCTGCCAATCATTTTAATATTTATAGAAAGCTGTTATCCCTTCCCAACATTTTCAACAGCCCAAGAAATTCTACTTATTTTTGTATAACCTTGTTGCCTTCTAGGGTTTACCTGTCAGTAAGAAATCTCATAGACTTGGCTTAAGCACTGATCCTAACTTGCCAATACCATCTCCTGTGAAATTTAAAATCATATCCCATGACCTTTAAGAATTCCTGGGGGCTTAGGCCTTCATGGTTTCCATCAACTGAATTGCCATTAAAACTTTTTATTTTACTCTGAATGTAAAACTCTTCTCCTTCATAGGTTTATATACATATACCAAGGTAAAAGTCGATTCATACTATGCATTTTAAAAATTCTGTCTGATTTATTAAAGATTCCTGAGTTAAAGAATAGTTACCCCAAGTGGAGCAAAGCCTTCTGATATCTTCTGAGCTCTACTTTTTCTGCCTCCTCTTTTTACATCTGCATTGCCCTTTGCTCATAACTCAAGCTCACAAATGCATCAAATGGCTCTGGAGAAAAAAGCAAACAAATGGCTTGTCATAAATAGGATCCACGACCTGAGAGTGCAGTTAGGATTATAAATACCATCTTTTATCTCATTATCAACTTATCGTTTCATCTCTCACTCTCCTAATCACAATTTACTGAATATCTTTCAGTTGAATATCTGATTTATTTTCTAATCAGCCTGATAGTTTTTTATTAGTCTATGCTTCCCAACAAACCAAGAATGAAGTAGTCACTGAATCTCCCTTCCTCTTCTGTGACTGTTTCAGTGATAGTTGTAATAGAGAGCACTCCATTAATTCACTGTAATGATCATGCCTGGAGACTATTCCAAATGTTTTGCGAGAATGTATGTATCACAGATTTTATAGCAAAATAAAACCCTAAATAATAATGGATAACCTGGACAGAAAAAGTGGTCTCAAATTTGACACCTTGGAAAAAAATAGTTTCAATGTTTTGTTGAATTTTGTGGGCTTTTTTATTTGTTTTTTAATATTTTGTTGGAAAAGTAGTCACCTTCTGGAAAAGTTATTACAGAAATCTCAGAAGTTCAGTGGATAAAATGTTTAAATTATGCAGCAGAATAGCAATGATCTTATGGTAAATGGAGTTTAAGCAATGTAAAGCAAATGAGCTCAGCCACTCTGCACCATGTAAAAAAATACTGGGTGAGGTATATCTGCAGTTCATGCCTTCTTTAGGAAATGTTTCTAAATGTTATTTAGATTACTGGATGTTCCCCCCTTGGTCAAGAGGTGTGGGTGTGGGTGTGTGGGTGCCTGTGCGCACGTGCACCTTAATAGGTGCAACACATGTGGTTTTCTTCAAGCAGTTACCCAAAGTGTTGTCAGTGCATGCCTTTGTGTCTTGCTTATGTATCTTGGCTTACACAGTTATCCACAAGACTGTCGGCTATTCTTGTTGGTCTTGGTGTTTATGAAATTTGCAGCCTTGGGGTAGATGTAGACAAATATAAGGTACTCTGGGAGATATCCAAAAGACAATGAATAAATTGGGCAGAGGGTATTGTCAGAGAAGGTTCTCTTGGTGTCCTGTGTGATTGTCTGGTGGTTTTCACTTCTTTTCAGTTTGTAGCACAATTCCCATCCCCTTCCAAAACAGTCTCTATTACATATTCTGACATTGGAATGATTCAGAGCTAAGTCTTAGGAAACTATTCGTTTTATCTACACTTTTCTGTTGTAGGAAACATCCACTCCTGTGACATTAAATCTACTTTGCCTTTTTATGCTATCAACAATTCCAAAATTTCTAACTTTGGCTCTAACATTTCCTCTGAACTCCAGCCTACGGCATCCAAATACAGATATTGGGATCTCTGTATGAAGCGGCTTCCTGAAAAAGACAGATGGAACATTACAAATAGATAATATGAGCAAAGTTAAAGCAGTGGACAATTTCAAAGACTTGAGTAATATCTAGGGGCACCATGAGACAGAGTGCAGGACACCCTGCTAGGCCAGAAAAGGAAAAGTGAGGGACAGGTTACCAGAATCTGCAGGCAGGCTGTGTACAAAGTGCTCCTTCACAGAAATCATGACCTTAGTTCACAGGAGGTCAAGGGAAGGAGCTGACCCGTGGGAATCCTGCAGAAAGGGAGACCAGGGAAGCCATATTCCAACTTCACTCTCCTCCATCCTTTTGTCTGTGCTTCCTGTAGACAGAACTCTACTAGTAGCTGGAAAGTAAGAAAGACATAGATGTAGCTCTCAAAGTTAGCCCCTGGAGTACAAAGCAGGATGGAGAAGGTATATGGAATGGCACTACTCGAGGGAATAGCATATGTGAAAGGCATAAGAAGAAAGGCCTCAGACTAGGGAGTAGCTCAATATATCTGGAACAAAGAAGTCAGAGTGGCAGTTTCTGAGGTAGAAGAGATAAATAGCAGCCAGATTATAAAAAGTCTTCTCAACTAAATTAAGGACATTAGATTTAAAATTTAGAAGAATGTCATGCTAATATTTATGTTATAGAAGCCACATCCTGGCTGCTGGCTTAAGTCTAGAGCAGACATGGACTGAAGAGCTGAGTGGGGTTAAAGGGCTGGCAGTGAGAGAGCAGGGCACGGACCAGACAATTAGAGGATGGAAATAAAGACAGATTGATAAAGAGACTGCAAAGTCACAACAGATAGGATTTGGTGATTCTTTAGATGCTGGAAGTTAGGGGAAAAGAGAAGTCAAGGATGAGGTGGACATTTCTGACATGTATCACATATAGAATGGCAGTAACATTTTTAGCAACAGGAAAGGGTATAGAGAGAATTAGGGGGAAAATGATGAGTGAGGATTTGCACATATCTTACGACATTTAGTTCAAGTTGCCTATGAAACTTTTAATAGAAATGTCCAATAGAGAGGTGGATATATGGATTAGAAGCCCAAGAGAAAGAACAGAAATATAGATGTTTGGGAAATTATTGGCATATTAATGGTTATTAAAGAAATGGGATGGATGAGGAAATTAGGTAGAGCATTAAACTTAGGTTTGACTGACCTAATGCTTACATGCTTTACAATACACCTGGCTAATAATAATTGTAAAACGTTTGTTAAAAAATAGATATTAAATGCCAATAATAATAGCTAGTTTCTAAAGCCCATGTTTTCAATTCTAAATATCTTCCATGGATGCTTCCTTATTTTTGTTTACTGACTTAATGCCTTATGCAGTAAAACCTTTTTTTTTAATTTAATTTTTTTTGAAAGAGAGAGAGAGATAAAGGGAGAGGGGCAGAGAGAGAGAGACAGGGAGAATCCCAAGCAGCCTATATACAGTCAGCACAGAGCCCCAAGTGGGAATTAATTCCAAGAACTGTGAGATCGTGACCTGAGCAGAAATCAAGAGTCAGACACTTAACGGACTGAGCTACCCAGACACCCCTGGAGTAAAAGCTTTTTAAAGGAGTTGTAGAGAAAATATTTTTGAAATATTATTGGAAAAGAAAATTCCAGGTATCTAAATGGTGTGATGGACTCTTGAGTTTTGGAATTAGAATGCTTATTCTAGGTCATTTAGTGGCCCCAGAAATCTCACATTTTAAAGGAAAAAGCAAAAGATCATAGACAAATGAATTTGGGAGGGTCATTCCAAAATGATAAAGAAAGTGAATTCTTTAGTTAAAATAAATACAGATAAGTATATGTATGGATTAATTGAGTATCCCCAGTAGAACAGTGTCTACAATGTAAGGTTAATGGGGGTGGAGGCAGAAAATTGAACAATGGGGAGGGTACATGATATACAGATTAGGCTGTGCTTCATATCACACTGATGATCTGAGCTTCGAAATATCCGTCTCCGATTCTGCCATGAAACTGCATACAATACACACATTTATATTTAAAGGCTGAAATATGGGGAAGCTGCTAAAAACATGGATGCTGAAATTGCTAACATTTCATAAGAAACCAAAAAAAAAAAAAGAAAAGAAACTCACAGCCTTAATGAAAACTGAACCAAACCCATAGAGAAGCAGATGTTTCCCTTTAGCAAACTTTCAAAGCAGCAGGAACTTGAATTCAGTCAGGAAACTGGCAGAGGCTCCGGAGCCATTTCTAAGTGGCTAGGAGAGTTGCAGGAACGTCCTTGAAGACTAGTGCTCTGGGTAAAATGGAAGTGGGGGTTTTGGCAGACTGCGCTCTAGGCTACCTGCCAGCGACTGAAAAGCATGACAGCTAATGTGGCTGCCTGGATAGTTCTTTGGCTGCACCTCTGATTGGAAGACACGATTTTGAAAGGACTCCATACAGGAATTCCATTTGGCAAAGGCTTGCTTTCTGGCAAGGATATGGAAAGTCTTCTTGAATAAGCATTGAAGAATAAATTGTGTCTGCCCCAGGATAAAACTTCAGGGGAATAGGGAAAGAATTAGGAGGTAGATTATACAGAGGCAGAAAGTTTTCAGAATGGCAAGAGACACTAGAATTTTGCAATCAGTAAAAAGGACCTCACTGTAAGGGAAAAAAAATTGGTAGTTCTTCAAAGGATCTAGAAAAAAAAGAAAAAGAGAAAAAAAAAAAGGAGCCAGTCTGGCTACTCAGTCACTGCTCTGGATGAGGGAACCAAGTAATAAAGATCGTATGTGAATCACAGTGAGAATGTACACTTCATTCAAGAAAGCATTTATCTAAAATATTAAAAAATATTTTGAATTATGTGAAACAGATTTTATACTGTAGAAACCTGGCACCACACTAACCAGTGGGTCATAAATGCTGACCTAATTTGCAAGGCTGTGTTCCTCTGTCACCTGCTGTCTGAAGTGCCTTTGGGGACCGGCCAGATTTTGGTTATTAGTATGAGTCTAACACGGAACACACCATGTGAGCTTTTCAGTGCTAGAGTTCTCTCAGTGCCTAACAGGGTCCACATACCTCCCTGACATGCAAAATGTCATCAGGTCCTCGACTCCATCAGCACACACAGGACTTCTGATGTGTGAAAAGCAGCATAGTGCCTTGCCATTGATTAACAACAAAAGATCATACCAACTTTTTTTTCTCTTTAAAATACGTAATCATGACTGCTTTAAGGAGTCTTTGTGAGAGAGATCATTTCACTCTGTAGGCAAAAATATAAGATGTTTAATTTGAATTATGATAAACAGCAATTCATTTTTGTGTGTGTGTAAGTATTCAAATTTAACTAGATGTTCTATATTTTTATTTGCTAAATTAGGCAGCAAATTTTAGGGACAGTTTTATGAGTGAGGGAGATCTCTTCACGTGTTTCCATTGCGATTAAATAAATTCACTTAGAATCCAACTCTCTATAAATAAATCTCTATATTGATAGGGAAATTCATAATCTTTTACCTGGTTTGTGAGTTTCTTTACTTTTGAAGAAATGTGTTTTATGACTTGACCTCCAGTAGGGGTGCTGAAGAGATGACCAGAAGATAACGTTGAGTGGAAAGAAGAAGGCGAGGAAAAGGGAGAAGAGCAGGAGAATGCCAATTCTTGTAACCTTGTCTCATTTAAATAAAATAAGACCTTACAATTCGTGAGCAAGATGTTTGGCTCCTTGTAAGTATACAAAAAAACATATCATCTGTGTCCTGTGAATTATTTTATAACTATCGATATGGGAAAACTGAGAGTGAAATCCATACCTTTTGCCCCAAAATACAAATGCTTTAAACTGCTATCAGGAAAGAGAGACATTTGAAAGTGATTCAGGGAAAGAATCAAGGTGCAAAATGTAATTATAGTTTAAAAATTAAATAGACCTCTGCTGTTCTGCCTTTTTAGAAAGTGCTTAATCAAAAGGCAATTTTACCCAGTTACTAGAGGATATTTGACTTCCATGGATAATTGCCTAATGTAAACTCAGAGGACACATATTTACAGTCAGCAGTTTTGGGAAACAATACCACAGAGTATTAAAGTCTTACTTGTGATATCCATCCTTTTCAAGCTTAGTGTAGTGAGTGCAGAGGATCATTGGGCTCAGAAGATTAAATCTACGAAATTATCTATTAAAATATTTGACTGTAGCAATATCATAAAGTGATGTGTTCATTATGAATTTCTAGATAAAAAGTAGTTAAAGCATTTTATTTTTGCTTAGTCTAAAAATAGTTTCTAAGTAAATGGTTCTAATGTGCACATTGTACCTAATAGATCATGAACATGTTAAAGGCAGGGTCTTATCTGTAGGTTACTCCATGTATGATGGACACATATTGCAAAAATAGTGAATCAAGGAAAATACAAATTAATGAATAAAATCATTAAGGAAGCAATAAAGGAAAGTCAGTATTTAGCAACTAAAATAACGCTTATGACGTTCATAAAAACTGTATGACTAGATCCTCTGAAATTGTTGAGATATCTCTTCTACTTACCTTGAAAACTACTAGGCACACACCCTCCCTCCCCCCCGCCAAATTCTAAAGAAGTTGACTATCTCTTTGTCCTATCATTTCTCTCACAAAAATGTATAATTTGTATAGGAGACTAAATATAGTGAATAATTACATACGGAAAAAATGAATTCCAGTTAGAATCATTAATTTATATTTCAATGTTGGGTTTTATATGGATGAGCTTCCATTAAAAGCAGTCCATTAATTTATATGGACTGTTGTGAACAGTCCCTGACCCCATATTAGGTGCTCAATAAATTTTTGTTGAATGACTACATTAGTAAAAAAAAATATGCACAAGCTTTTTTCAAATTAGGTTTATAATAACGAAGATATACACTTTATTTTTTTAATGTTTATTTATTTTTTGAAGGACAGAGAAACAGAGCATGAGTGGGAAAGGGGCAGAGAGAGAGGGAGACACAGAATTGGAAGCAGGCTCCAGGCTCTGAGCTGTCAGCACAGAGCCCCATGCAGGGCTCGAATCCACAAACCGAGAGATCATGACCTGAGCTGAAGTTGGACGCTTAACCGACTGAGCCACCCAGGCATCCCAAGATATACACTTTAAAGAGTTGGAAGAGCTCAAAACAACACTCCTTAAATAGTTGAAATATTTGTCTTCAACTTGTAAGCTGATGGATAAAAGAGCATATTATTTTCCAACCTATACAATGAGCCTGACAGTAGTATCTACTTCATGGTAAACGGAATTTATATTCAGAGCACTTAGACTAGGTCTGCTACAGAGTAAGCACACTTATTATTTTCTGTTGGCTTTTATTATCATGTTAAATAAGTCAAGACTTTAAACTGAATATATGTGAAAAAGTATTAGTGTGGTAATCCAGAAAAAAAAAATTAGCAAAGATAGACAATAGCCATAAATAAAAATGACTACTGAGTTACCTAATGATTAATTAATTAATGGGCTATTTGTTTATTTGTTTCAAGTCAAATGTTTCCTAGGACAGCCATGGAAAGGAAAATTGAAAATATCATAAAGCAGGATATTGTCTTCAAGCCCTATCCAAAAGAAACACCATTACATTTGCCAAGGACCTGTATGCTGCCTTGTGACAGGACAGATCTGCAAGTTCTCAGGCATACATGACTTATACTAGCCTAAACTTTCCTACCTTTAGCAATAAGTTAGTATGAGCCCAAAGTAAGAGGCTAGTGGGGCAGTAGAAACGCTGTTCACTCCTTCCAATTTTATCTCCTAGAAATAAAGGGACTGCAAATATGCATTAATTTCCCTGACTTTACTAGGTCAATCCTCATCTCTTATGGTGGTGCTGTCCAGTACGGGAATTACAGAATTACTAGCCATGTGTGATTATTTAAATGAAAATAAATTAAAATTATATAGAATTAAAAATTAATTTCCTCGGGGCGCCTGGGTGGCTTAGTCGGTTAAGCGTCCGACTTTCGCTTGGGTCATGATCTCGCGGTTCGTGGGTTCGAGCCCCGCGTCGGGCTCTGTGCTGACTGCCAGCTCAGAGCCTGGAGCCTGTTTTAGTCTGTGACTCCCTCTCTGACCCTCCCCTGCTCACGCTGTCTCTCTCTCTCTCTCCTAGAAATAAATAAAAATATTTAAAAAAAAAATTAATTTCCTCATTTGCAATAGCCACATTTGAAATGCTAAAAGGCTAAATGTTCTTTTGAAAAGTGCAGACTTTAAATTCTCTTTTGCAGCACCTGGGTCACTCAGTTGGGTAAGCATCTGACTTCGGCTCAGGTCATGATCTCACCGTTAGTAGATTCGAGCCCCGCATCTGGCTCCATGCTCACAACACTGAGCCTGCAGCCTGCTTCTGATTTGTTTTCTCTGTTTCTCTCTGCCCTTTCCCCACTCACACACACACACTCTCTCTCTCTCAAAAATAAATAAGCATTAAAAATATTTTAATTCTCTTTTAAAGAATGTACCCTAAGTTGAAGTGATACAGGACAAAACCTAAATTCTTCACCTTGCCTGAAATCAAAGCTGGATCAAAAAATGACTTGAAGAGACAAAACTGACCATGCTAAGGAGCGAGAGAGCATTGTCAGCTCATCATGACTTAATATAATTCAGTTATTTATATTATCTTATGCCTAATTCACAGGAACTAAAATGCATAGAATCAATGGCATGGGAGTTGATCCTGGCTGCAGTCAAAAAGCAAGGTGGGTTCATTATGAAAAGAGAAGGAAGGTAAAAGAAGGTAAAAGGAATACAATGGGAATAGACAGAGGGAAGAGAAACAGCAATAACTTTACAATTTTGACAAAAGCCGGCACTTTGGTTAATAATAACAAGCAGGAGAAAGGCAGATTTTCAACAAAAGTGCTTTATGTGGACAGAATCTACTGAGCTAAGTACACCTCAAATCCCCCAGCATAAAGGCTCAAAGAGCAAACATTTTTTAATACTGACTCTTTGAGTGTGTACAATACTTCCCTTCATGCAGAATCCAAGCACAGTTGTAATAATTTAGCTCTTGTCAATCTATCTGCTTCACTCTTTCATCATTTTGCCTAGAATAGCAAGGTGAGATCTAGGCAAATTGGGTAGGGAACAGGGAACTGGCTCTGAGAAAATGCATACTGAAATACAGACACTTGAAGGATATTATCTCAGGGTCTAACTGTGCCAAAAAGTAGGTTCATGCGAGATTGTTTTCCCCTTCTTGAAATTTGAAAACCGAATGATAGAAGAAATTGAGTGATTGGATGGCGATACTTTGCAGGATGTGGTCATTATATTTATCAGTGCCATATGACAGTC
Organism: Proteles cristata cristata; assembly: GCA_017311185.1. NCBI lineage: Eukaryota > Metazoa > Chordata > Mammalia > Carnivora > Hyaenidae > Proteles > Proteles cristata. Next base: position 877,315 of record JAESUZ010002153.1, read on the forward strand.
AGAACTTCAGGAAATGTGGAATGATTCAAGTGTGTAAATGCGGAAATGACACAATATTTTAGAAAGTTGGATTTGGTTTTGACAGTGGTGAACAAACCCAATTGTCATGGAATGGGGGAGAGCCACAACATAACATAAATACATAATTTATTTAAAGTAGTGATATTAAGTGCTATGTTGAGACAGTAAAGTAGAACAAGGGAAACAGTGATGGTGGCTGGAATGCTAAATGGGATGGGGAAGAAAGGTCTTTATCAGGGGGACATTTGAGAAAGAGTCTAAATGGAGCTCAAGAGAGTAAGTCATTAGACTTCCTGGAAGACTAGCTTTCCAGAAAGAGAAGAGATCACCTAAAAAAGCTATGTTCTCTGGAGAATTTTCAGGACAGCAAGAAGTCTGCTGCGGATGAATCAGATCAAGCAAGGAAAAGAATATGATAAAATGAAGTTAGAGTCACAGCCAAGAACTTTTCAATATAGGGTATACATTTTTAAATACATGATTAGAAATTACAAAAAAAAAATTCTTCTTCTAGATATTCTTATAATCTGCATGGATGTGACTGCCACACTCTTTTCTTATCTCCTGTTGAGCTCCTCTGCATTCACTCTGGTCCAAACTCACTGACTTCCTTGTTGATCTTCAAGAATACCATCTGTGTGGTATTTAGCCTTGAAACAAGCTTTTCTCAAATACTCCAAATAGCATTGTTCACCTTTCTATTCAGTTCTCTACTCTCATTTTATCTCATCAGAGGGAACTTCTAGTACACTACCACCCCTTTCTGCCAGTTTCTAGCCTCTTCCCTTTTTTTTTTTAAACTTTTTTTCATGGAAATTATTAGCACATGACACATTATTAAGAGTGCTTGGTATGATTACTGTTTATTTTCTCTCTCCTTGTACCAGAATAGAGGCTTCCTGAGAGCAAGATTTTTGTTTTACTCGTTCTTCATTGCTAAAACCTGGAACTGTAATGGGCACATCGATGTTGGCCAGTAGTTTGTTGTTGTTGTTATTTAAATAAATGAATGAGGAACTGAGGATGGCAGCAATTGTACTTGCTGACAATTTGGAGGTCAAATGTGAGAACAACAGAGGGGTAGAGGAGGACTCCAAGATTTTAATCCTTAGATACAAGTCAGTGGCAATTCCATTCACTGAGATGTGAATCAGGGGAGAGGAGGAGCTTGGAGGAAGCCATCAGGTGTTCTCATTGGAAATGTTAACTTACAGTGTTTGAATTTAGTTTAAGGGCAAGTAAGGAAGAAGAGTGAAGCATAAGTATTCTTTCTTAAAGGTGGTTTGAAATAGGCTTAGAAGTATAATACCTACCACAGTGTGTGTTTGTTTTGACCAAACATATTTGAACATGGGCTATTATAGCAGGAAAAAAAATTCAGAAATTATGGGTTCCTTGAGCACCCTAAGTAGTACATTGGGATACTGAGCATATGAACAACTGTCCCTACCCCCACTTTCCACTTTAGCCAGAGTAGTTCTCCTTGAATGGGACAACTACTTTAAATAAAGTACTTAATATAAAAAGCTTAAATAAGTACTTAAAAAACTTCTCTAAAGTTTTACATGGCTATAAACATTTGAAATCAGATTTCAACCTTCTTTTTTTTAGATGCATATTTATTTTTGAGACAGAGAGAGACAGACCATAACTGGGGAGGGGCAGAGAGAGAGGGAGACACAGAATCCAAAGCAGGCTTCAGGCTCTGAGCTGTCAGCACAGAACCCAACTCGGAGCTCAAATTCACAGACTGCAAGAATCATGACCTAAGCCAAAATCGGATGCTTAACTGATCAAGCCACCCAGGCACCTCAACTTTCTTTTTTTTTAATGTTTATATATTTATTTTGAGAGAGAAAGAGAGCACACGTGCATGCACGTGAATGGCAGATGGGCAGAGAGGGAGAGAGAATCCCAAGCAGGCTGCATGCTGTTAGTGCAGAGCCTGATGCAGGGATTGATCCTATGAACTGTGAGATCATGACTTGAGCCTAAATCAAGAGTTGCATGCTTAAAAGACTGAGCCACACAGGTGCCCTTGTAGTTGCTGATTTTTATTACAATAAAATATAGCTTCCATCTACCAGAAAATTTTCAAAATAATCCTCACATACACTCTCTGGGAAAAATAATGTGAACTTTATATGATCAAGCAGCATACAGGCATTTTTTCCCCTTTACTTTAGTCTATAAAGCCTCTGCTTAAATGTTGACCTACTTGCTTCTGCTTATATAACTCTTCTCAAGTCCATATTTTTGGTGGGGGCAGATGGAGAATGTCAAAGACATAACAAACAAGAAATTGTGCATCCTTTTATTTTCAGTGAAGAAAGACTTTAAGAAAATCCTCTATCTGGGGCCTAAATTTCCCCCAGAAACACCCAGTAATAACTTTTTTTGCTCATGTGAAACAGATGGAATTAATAGAATGAGCTTATTGTTCTTACATAGAATGTACTGTATTTCTGATACCCTTCTAAAAGATTGGCTGCATCATCTGCAGGGGAAAAGAAGTATATGTCATCCTATGGGTCTCATGTTGAAAATCAATTTTCTTATAATTTGTAGTTGCTGGCTCTGGTATGATGTCTGTAAGAAAATCCAGGGAATAACTCTTGTATCAATATCCTGAATAAGGTAAAAGAAGATTGCTTTGAGTGTCATTAATTGACTTTAAAGCTGTGTTATAATATTTCTCTATCTCTGAACAATCCCTCATCATATTTGTAGGCTCTTAGCTGCATGAAGTTGGCAAATGTTCTGTGGGCTTTTCTCACTATCAAGAGCTCCATCTCCCCCAGGGGGATCAGATAGTTAGCAAGGAAAAAAAAAAAGCTATATCATCTGTATCTATATATCTATAATCTATATCTATTTATCATCTATCTTCCTCTTTTACCAGAAGCTTGGAGACAGTGCCAATTATGTCAGGCATTGAAATCAAGAGGAAATAAACAGAAGGTAAATCACTAGACTGAACTAAGTTTCATATTTGGTTTTCATTGTTCTCAAAAGAAGTAGGGAATGTCAAACATAAATTTCTGGATAGAGGTTAATTCTAACATATGTAGCTGCAAAAATTTGTAAATGTTCTAGTTCTGGACCTGAGTGGTGGCTTCATTATATTATGTTCTATAACATATATTTATATTAGCTATAATGTCTCTATGTAGAATATTATGTTACCATAATCAAGAAAATTAAAAGAATCAAATTATAATCCTAATTTTCACAGACACTAGAGTTAGAAAACTTTCATAGACTGTTGTTAACTTAAATGCTACTTACAAATATGATAGGCAGGTGTTGTCTCTTGTTCTAAGAATTTAACTCTATGATTATCATGAATGCATTTCATGCAATTAGAATTTTGTAACAATTATAAGAAAATAATCAGAAACTTCATGTCTTTTCAAGAAAGAATTTAAAATATGCTTTATGTTAAATGTGAATGATTTATTTGAAATGAGTATATTCAACTTAGTTAATAAGTGTTATTTCTTCCATTTTTGAGAGGTGTCCTTGAGTATTAAGTACCATAAACTATTGCACATATGGGGTGAATTTTTAGAGAGAAAATCACTAGCACCTGGAATGCAGTAACATTCAAAATGTCTTTTGTGTTTTTCCAGCTGGTAATATTTCTGCTCATAGAGAATGTACGTTTACAGTTAAAGTCCTTTTTCTTTATCCAGACTATCCGATCTCTCTTATCACCTTTCTCATCCCTATCTTATGCTTCTTTAATCATAATAAAATTGATTTTACTCTAAGTTCTACACAAAGCTCCATTGACCTATTTTTCCCATTTTCTGTTTTAATTTATTTACTAAGCCTCATACTATATACCTGAAGTCTCTTCTAACATTCTTTTTATGTGATGCTGAATGATACTACAGTTTTTGATATAAAAATTAATGGACTAAATTTGAACTCCTTTTAAAGTTTTATAATAGGAATGACAAATGTCTTCTAGTATCGACCAAGCTTTCCAATTTTAAAACACTATCAGGTGACTAAAATATTCTGGGTTATCTTTATAAACTCAGTGAACAAATAATTAATACAATGCATTCCCCCCCACCTCCAGAATTCATTCCACAGCAGTGAATTAGGTTGGCAGATTCTTAGAACCCAATAGAGATGAGAACCCAATCTCCTATTCAGAAAGTAAACACATTTCTGTTCTTGAGCTTCTCAGTATTGATCACTTCTATTTTAAATTTTCTTCATTAGGTAACTAAACCTATTGCATTTTTACACTTTTTTATTTCTTTCTTTTAAAAGATAAAAAGAATGATTTTACATATAGGCAGATTTTTTCATAACTCTAGTTTATATTTTTTAACTATTTTTTAAGTTTATTTATCTACTTTGAGAACGGAGGCCAGAAGGAGAGGGAGAGAGAGAATCCCAAGCAGGCTCCAAGCTGTCAGCACAGAGCCTGATCCAGGGCTTGATCCCACGAGCCACCATGAGACTGAAATGAAGAGTAAAACACTTAACTGACTGAGCCACCCAGGTGCCTCTGCTATTTTTCTCTGTGGTCTAGATCCATTATTACTGCCAGTTCCCTAAAAATGTATTCCAATGTCTTACATTTAATAAGCACATTAAGAGTTTGTGTTTCTATAATAATTAAAAATAGTTTCATGATGCTATACTCAACAGACCTAGTTTCTTCAATAGCTTGTATAAAATAACAGCAACATCCCCTTCTGGTTTTGCAAAGAGCCTGTGTTAACATGGACCCCCAATGAGGCAGAGGGAATAGTGAAGAAAAGCAAGAGCATGGGACCCAAATCCTCTATCTCTTCTCAAATCTTTGCATTACTAGACTTCTATGTGGTTCAAGATCAAAAAGATGGAGCAAAGCTGGCAGTATTCCAACTGTAATAGACCATGATAATTCAAATGGGTGATTCTAAAAAAAGGACAGAAGGAAAAGTTCACAGAACATCCTCAGGAGTGTGATTTTTAAAAATCTGCCAGGAATCCTAGGGGCATCCATGACCTTTGTGGGACTACCTTTTCTCACAAACACAGCAACCCACCAGTTAAAGTCAATGAGGGGTCAGAAAATAAACTTTTTCTTTTCAAGCAACAACCTCACAACATTCCTCTGTGTTACCTGCATAAACCTTTTACAGGCTTTCCTCCATTTGTTTGTCTTTGCCTGATCTTTCTAGTTGTCAGAAGATGACGTTTTGCATCTTAGAAGAAACTGTGAAGGACACAATGTCTCAAGTTAGGTGATACACATTCACGTGTCATGCTATTAAAATATGGCAATTATTTGAATCATATAAATCATATTTACATATAAATTATTCAGTAATTACAAATGTCATGCAGATCCATTCTGCCTAAGTCATCAGGGAACATTTAAGTTTGTTTTAAAGAAACATCTTTAGACTTCTTTCACTAGAAAAAACTCTACTTGGCATTTTGGGGGAACTAAAATACATACACATACACAAAATTTAATGGGATTCTTCCTAGACCTCTACATAAAAGGGGATTTTTTTGTCCTAAAGCAATTTCTGTCCATTAGAGGTACTTATCAGATGACAGAAGATCGTCTACACTGGCAGATTCAGTGGCTATTTGGGAAGCTTCGCTGCCACCTGCAGCTGCACCTGCTGTGAAATTTTGCTTTTAGATTCTTTGGTGAGTTCAGAATCTATTGCATAGATTAGTAAAATGAGTCTTATCCTAAAAGCAGTTTTCGAGGATAGTTAAGGAATTTCCTTGGGCAGGAATGGACTATACAGGTAGGTTTTTCCCTTGAGATATATACGAACTAGTGGATAAATAAACAATAAATTGTGTCTTGCAATATAAGCGTCTTCATTAACTAACATTATGATACTAATATTGCCTACATCAGAGTTTTCCATACAGTTAGTCTTCAGGTGTGTAGTGAGTTGAAGAAGGAGGAGGAAGAGGAAGAGAGGGAGGAAGAAGGAGAAGGAGGAGAAAGAGAAGAGGAAGAGGAGGAAGAATATGAGGAGGAAGAAAATGAGGAGAAAAGAAGAAGGAGGAGGAGGAGGAGGAACAAGAGGAGGAGAGGAGGGGGAAGAGAAGAGGAAGAGGAGGAAGAGTAAGAGGAGGAAGAAAATGAGGGGGAAGAAGGAGGAAAAGAGGAAGAAGAAGAAGAAGGAGGAGAAGAAGGGAGAAGGAAGAAGGAAGAAGAAGAAAGGTAGTTGATTTTGGAATCCTCCACTTTTTTTTTTAGAATTTCATCTGCTTCTGGCAGAAATTGTTAAAAGGATTTGTTTCTGTGATTTTAGAATGCTGTGTTTGTCTCAAAATAGGTAATCTTTGACTTATGAAATAAGGTATTATCAAATCTGATCTTTGTCATGAGATCTCAAAGCTGCTAGTTAACAGGGTCTCAAGCTGTATCTTTTGTCTCAGCTTCCACCGCTCTCCCTAGTTTATTCTGAAACAACCACTCTGGTCTCGTGAGGACCTTCAAATATACTAAGAGTATTCTTGCCTCAGAACCTTTAACCGTACTCTACTCTAGGTCTGAAACAGTCACTCTCCAGCCATCTGCACAGCTGGCTCCTTTGCTTTATTTAAGTATCTGCTTCAATGTCATCTAAGCAGAGAGGTCCACCCTAAATACCCCTTTAATTACAGTGGTGCCCCCTTCCCCCACCCATCATTATCTATCACATCGTCCTGATTCCTCATTCTTCTAATTCTCACCACCTACAGGTATGTTAGATTTATGTGCCTGTCTGTTTATGTAAAAAAAAAAAGTTAATGTTTGTTTATTTTTGGGAGAGAGAAAGAGAGAGAGAGAACAAGCAGGGAGGGACAGGAAGAGAGGGAGACAGAGAGTCAGAAGCAGGCTCCAGGCTCTCAGCTGTCAGCATAGAGTCCAATGTCTGGGCTTTAACTCACCAACTGTGAGACCATGACCTGAGCTGAGATTGGTTGCTTAACTGACTTAGCCGCCTGGGCACCCCTCCCTGTCTGCTTATTAATGGTCTCTTCCCAAAGAGTAGAAGTGTCACAAGTACAAGACTTTGTGTATTTTGTTTGCAGGGTAAAGTCGCTGTGCAAAATAGCATTTCACAGATATTTGCTTAATAAATGAATAAAATAATGGCACATCAGACTCTGATATAGTTTTTATGACCATTTTTCTTTGTCTCTAAAATTCATAAAATGTGGTATTTTTGACAAATTAAGTAACCAAAATTGACTTTTCTACTGTTATGAAATTGACATTTTCAGGAATTGTATAAAGCAGTAAGCTCAGCCTTTAGTTAATAATATGTCAATACGTTAATAATGTGGTAGAGTGAGAAAACATATCTTGGTGAAGGTTTATGAAGTCCTCTTCCTATTTGTGATCTTATTTGTAGCCCAGCATTAAAGCAGGACCTGCCTCCAGTATTAGTAACTCTGCTAATGTATCTAAAGAACCACAAAGTGAGAGGTTTTAAATGAGACAAAAACATCCTTAGAGTCACTTAAACTCAAATCAATGTAACTTCCTCTTCCTTTTAAATGAGGATTGGATTACACAAGTTTCAGGATTTTCTCAAATTAAGATGTCCATGGTTCCTGGAAAAGTCTTTTTCTCAAGATGTCAGAAAATTTTTTATCGAAGAGTAAGTTGACTTTCTGTTAAACAAAAACCTTATCCTGGGGCGCCTGGGTGGCTTAGTCGGTTGAGCGTCCGACTTTCGCTTGGGTCATGATCTCGCATTCGTGGGTTCGAGCCCCGCGTCGGGCTCTGTGCTGACTGCCAGCTCGGAGCCTGGAGCCTGTTTCAGTCTGTGCCTCCCTCTCTCTCTGACCCTCCCCTGCTCACGCTGTCTCTCTCTCTCCTAGAAATAAATAAAAATATTAAAAAAAAAAAAACCTTATCATGTTTCTCAAAAATAAGCAAGTATGTAGAGATCATCTGAAGATTGAATGACAGAGTTTTCTTTATATAGATCACGTTGAGTTTAAAAATGGTAATGTTATTTTTGTTGAGAATTTTCTGAGCATTGTTTTGAAGCAAAAAATTTTATTTAGTGATCTCAGATGAAGACTTGGCAGAATTTTTCCATATTGAATATTCTTTGCCAAAAGAGTTGAATAAATAAAACAATTTGAAGACTCTACATCATTTTTAATAGTTATGCTACAGTTTTGAGAACAAAAGAATTACCATGTGAAAAACACCCATAGTACGCCCTTAGTGTTTTTTTTCCCTAAAAAATATTTGCTAAGTCAATGATGAAAGCAGATTTAGCATTTTAGATCTTAGTAAGAGAAGAAAATGATAACCCCCCCATAAAGTTGAGAAATAAAGGATCATAATGATATATATGGTATGATTGAAATACACTAAAGTGTCTTGGTGCTACTTAATATACACACATGTGTATGCATAATTTTCTAGTATGAATTCATATTGTCCTCATTTCTGAATTTAGTAAGTGTAGATCAAATGTTTTTTTTTTCTTTTTTAGAGTGAGAGAGAGCACATGAGTGGGGGTGAAGTGTAGAGGGAGGGAGGGAGAGAGAGAGAGAGAGATGGAATCTTAAGCAGGTTCTATGCTTAGCATAGAGCTCCATGCATAGAGCTCTATCCCACGACCTTGGGATCATAAACTGAAATGAAATCAAGAGACAAATTCTCAACCAACTAAGCCACCCAACACTCCAATCCAATCCAGTTTTAAATACTTATTTTGGCACTATTATTATGCTTTGGATGACCTACAACACATTTTTTAATAGTGTTCCATATTTGATATACTGTTTTTAAGTAGAAATGCGTTGTTTTGCTATGCTAAATTTTTCAGAGCTTATGTAGTGTTAATAGAATTTCACCTCTGTGTGTCATCAAGTAAATTTTTTTGGCTTAAACAACTGATTTTTTTCCCTATTCAAATTTTTATTTAAATTTTAGTTGATTAACATATAAAGCAATATTGGTTTCAGAAGTAGAATTCAGTGATTCATCACTTACATACAACACCCAGTGCTCATCATAACAAGTGCCCTTCTTAATACCCATCGCCCTTCTAGCACATCCCCCACCCACTTCCCTCTATCAACCCTCAGTTTGTCCTGTATCATTAAGGGTCTCCTATGGTTTGTTTCTCTCTCTCTTTCTTCCCCATCCCATAGGTTGATCTGTTTTGTTTCTTAAATTCCACATATGTGTGAAATCATATGCTAATTGTCTTTCCCTGACTGATATATTTTACTTAGCATGATCCTCTAACTCCATTCACATCTTTGCAAATGGCCAGATTTCACTATATTTATGGCTGAGTAATATTCCATTGTATAATATATATCTCTCCTTCTTTATCCATTTATCAGTAAGTAGACATTTGGGTTCTCTCCATGATTTGGCTATTGTTGATAATGCTGCCATAAACATTGGGAGGCATGTACCCCCTTCAAATCTGTATTTTTGTATTCATTGGGTAAATACCTAGTTGTGCAATTGCTGAATCATATGGTAGTTCTACCTTTACCTTTTTGAGGAACCTCCATACTATTTTCCAGAGTGGTCACATTCCCACCAACACTGTAAATGGGTTCTGCTTTCTATGCATTCTCACTCTCACATGCTGTTTCTTGTGTTCATTTTAGGCATTCTGACAGATGTGAAGGCGTTTCTCACTGTGGTTTTGATTTGTATTTCTCTGATGTTGAGTGATGCTGAGTATCTTTTCATGAGCGTTTTAGCCATCCAGAAGTCTTCTTTGGAAAAGTGTTAAGTCATGTCTTCTGTACATTCTTCAACTGGATTATTTTTGGGGGGGGGGTCGAGTTTGGTAAGTTTTTTAAATATATTTTGGATACTAACTTTTCATCTGACATATCATTTGCAAATATATTCTCCTGTTCTATCGGTTGCCTTTTACTTTTGCTGATTGTTTCCTTTGCTGTGCAGAAGCTTTTTATCTTGATGATATCCTAATAGTTCATTTTTGTTTTTGTTTCCCTTACCTCCAGAGATGTGTCTAGTCAGAAGCTGCTCTGGCTGAGGTCAAAGAGGTTGCTTCCTGTGTTCTCCTCTGGAATTTTGATGGTTTCTTATATCACATTTAGGTCGTTCTTCCATTTTGAATTTATTTTTGTGGATGGTGTAAGAAAGTGGTTCAGTTTCATTCTTCTCTGTGCTGCCCTTTAGTTTTTCCAACACCATTTGTTGAAAAGATTGTCTTTTTTTTCCATTGGATATTCTCCCCTGCTTCATTGAAATTAGTTGGCCATGTACTTGTGGGTTTGTTTCTGGGTTTTCTATTTTATTATGTTGATTTATGTGTCTGTTTTTGTGCCAGTATCACACTATATTGATGGCTACAGCTTTATAATATAATTTGAAATCCAGAAACATGATCTCTCCAGTTTTGCCTTTCTTTTTCAGGATTGCTTTGACTATTTGGAGTCTTTTGTGGCTCCATACAGATTTTAGGATTGTTCGTTCTAGCTCTGTGAAAAATGTTGATGGTATTTTGACAGGGATTGCAAATAAATGTGTAGGCTGCTTTGGATAGTATAGACATTTTAACAATGTGTGTTCTTCCATAAGGTAAATTATTCCCAGGATTTTATTCCTTGTTTCCAAAATTAAATAATTTGTAAGAATCAATAGAGAGTTAAGTGGAAATTATCAGAAATTATTAGTTGTTTAGCAAAATATAAAGAAACAAACAACAAATCAATCCAGTTGGAAAGTAGAACCAGCTTACAAGTTGTTGTTTTTTTCCTCCTCCCCCAGTAAAGTTTACCTCCAACATGGGTCTCAAACTCACATATCAGGAGTTGCTTAGCCCTACCAACTGAGCCAGACAGGTGCCCCTAACCAAGTTCCATTTTAATCAGTATTACCTTATTGTGTAATCAAAGGGGGAAAAACAGACTGTTCAGAATTCTTAAGGATCAAATAATGCAATGTAATTTACCCTAAATAGCATTAGAAATCATGCAGACCAAGAATGAAATTTCAGCATTCACTGATTTGTTCATTCAGTACGCATTATTAAGAGTTCACTCAGTGCTAGTCATAGTCAACAAGTTACAGTCTAAGGACAAAAATATTATATATGACTAAGATACAGCATTGAATGTAAGAAAACAATGAATGTTTTAGCTGTAAGCAATAGAAAATCAAGCTCACAATGATAATAACAATTTGGTTCTTTTATATACTAAGAGTCTAGCTGTGAGTTGATGTTAGTGTGGTTTTCTTGAGTCAATAATGTCAGGATAGGAAAGAATATCTGGTATTTTTTCTTATCTGGCCTTCCTGGTAGCATGAGCTACTGAATCTCTTGACATCTTCTGTTTCAGGGCAGGATAAAGAAAGAAAGAGTGGAAATCAATAGGAAAGTATAACTTCCTAAGCTATCCCAAGAAATTCTTTCGCTTACATAATTCATGGTATCACCTTAAACCTCTAACTGAAGGCAGACAGGAAAAGTAAGTATTTTGTGTTCCCAGCCTCTTTAGTAATGGAAACAAATTAAACAGAGTTTATTGTGAACTCATGAAGTTTTGTGGATTTGATATCCTTCAATACTCTACATTTATTATTGTTTTTTTTATTATCAATTATCACACCTTGAGTGTGGGACCCTATTCCAGGTGACTCTCTTATATTTTTGACATGACTGCTTTAAAAAATGAAAGGTTTCTTTGGTTTTCTGATATAAGAAGATGTCCTAGAGTTACAATGTACCTCTCCTTCCCCCAGAGTTAGCCATTTCTGTAAGATATTCCAGTTTTTTTTCAACAGGGAGGAAAATTGGAAAAGACCCTCTGTCAAGATGTCTATTACTGTGGAAGGCGATAAAACTTCTAGACAATGTTACTAAAGTAGCAAGAATATTTATTAAATCATAGATTTATATTTTTAATTTAATTTTAATAAGACTTTATTTAATGTCCTTGATTTTTAATTTTATGTAGTTTTATTTGCTTTATTTTTAAAATAATAGAAGTTTGGAATTCAGTTAGTTAGTTGAGTTGCTTAGAATGCATTCCACTAATAAATTCATTCCATATATTGTAGTCTAACATCTCTTGAAATAAATTGTTTTTCTCTGTATATTGTTGGGGGAGGAAAAATTTTTCCTTCTATCCTTCCATATTATTTGGCTGACTCAATAAACAAATTAACAACAACAACAGTAAAACAGATTAACAAGAGAAAAAATAAATGGGGACTCCATAAAAATATGATATCCAAGGATAAGCCTAGCAGTTGAGGCTTATGTGCCATCTTCAGCAAGGAATGGAATAGACCCCTAAGGCTTCAAAGGGAAGAAGGGTGATTCACAAAGTGATAGAAAAAGCTATTTGGAATTAGACACTTTGCTCTGCCATTACAGATAGCTCATTAGAATGAAAAACAAAACAAAGCAAAGCAAAATAAAACAAAGCAAAACAAAACAAAGGAAAACAAAACAAAAGAACTATCTCTTAGTAATAGCTTTCTCTCAGAGCCAGGTCCCCCTATCAAATGTATTGTAGGTGCCTTAAGGAAGGGGTAAAGGTTTTCTTGATTATCCAGGGTTTTGATTGGCTTTAGCAAAAAATAGTCCACGTACCAAAGTGGCATATTTTGGGCAAACTGTTTTTAACCCCTTCACAATATTACTGTTTTTATATATAATCACTTTAATCTGTTTCTTTTGTTTTCATCTATGGGATTAAAATAATAAAGCATATCATGATTAAAACTAACAATATACAGGGCGCCTGGGTGGCTCGGTCAGTTAAGCGTCCGACTTCAGCTCAGGTCATGATCTCATGGTTCGTGGGTTTGAGCCCCACGTCAGGCTCTGTTCTGACAGCCAGCTCAGAGCCTGGAGCCTGTTTTGGATTCTGTGTTTCCCTCTCTCTCTGACTGTCCCTGTTCACACTGTCTATGTCTCTCAGGAATAAATAAAACATTAACAAAGGTTTTTTAAAAAGTAACACTATACAAAGATATACGTAGAAAGTCTTGTTTTCATTCCAGTCCTCCCACCACATTTCTTTCCTTCCATAAATTTTATTGGACTTTTGACAATTCTTACAGATGTGTGTGTATATATATGTTCTGCTTTTTATTTTTTTTTATTTTATTTTTTAATGTTTTATTTATTTCTAGGAGAGAGAGAGAGAGAGACAGCGTGAGCAGGGGAGGGTCAGAGAGAGAGGGAGTCACAGTCTGAAACAGGCTCCAGGCTCTGAGCTGGCAGTCAGCACAGAGCCCGACGCGGGCCCGAACCTACGAACCGTGAGATCGTGACCTAACCGAAAGTCGGACGCTTAACCGACTAAGCCACCCAGACGCCCCTATGTTCTGCTTTTTAAACAAAATAGCATATACATTGTTTATTGCCCTCACCTATCCAAAAGTTAGTACATGATACACATTATTCTGTACTTTGCTTTCTTAAGTTTGCAATATATCTTGGAGTTCTCTTCATATTCGTATACATTATTTTTGAAGGTTTCGTAGTAGTCCATTGTGTCGATCTGATATCACAAATCACTCTTTTAGGCTGCATCTGTGGGTTGTCTCTAATGTTTTGCTAGCATGAACAATGCTACAATAAATAACTTTGCAAATATATCATTTCATATTTTGGTATATATTCATATCCCAATTAGATTCCTCAAATGGGCATTGCTGTGTCAAACAGTATGTGTGTTTTTAAATTTTTGACATTGCCAGTACTCTTCCACATAGTTTCACAGCAACAACAAAAATGTATGGAAGTGCATTCTCACTGCTTTGCCAACAAATATTTGGATTTTAGCCAGTTTGCTATGTGAAGAATATCATCTCAGTATAGTTTTAATTTGGATTTATTTTATATGAGAAAGGTGGAGCATCTTTTCATTATTTGGAAGGATGGGTGTGTGTGTGTGTGTATGTGTACATATACAAATATATCTTTTCTTATGAACAGTATCTTTTGCTATTTTCCTATTGAGTATTTTTTTGGTCTTAGCAATTGTTCTTAACAGTTGTTAGAAGGCTCTTTCTCTATTGTGGACATTATCCTTTGTTTGACATAAGTGGCAGATACTTTTCTGGGTCATTTTCACTTTTATTTTTACTGTCTTTATGGTAATATTTTTGTCATGCATTAATTTTCTGTATTTTTAGTGTACTTACTTTTCAGAGTTTTTATTTTTCACCTGAAACTCTCCGAATTGAAAATCCGCTATGATGAATTTGCATATGTGCCATAGCAAAAACATTAAAGAAACTCCTGAGAATTAGTTAGAGAATGTGGAATGCGCTGCTGTCATGTCTCAGCTGTTGTCCCTGGAGGATCACACCTCCTGCCAGGGATGTTTATATGTTCTAACTCTCACTAACCTTTATCCACCATTACTGCGACGTGCCTGTCGAATTTCTCTTGCCATCAAATCTCACTCGAGCACTTCTTCAGGGGGTAAACATTACATTTTTAAAGTTGTCTTTTTGTTTATTTCGTTAAGTGTTACTTGGATTTATTACATGTTTGAAACAAACTATTTCATGAGGTTTATTTGCATGACAGCTTACATGCATTGCAATATAAAAATAAAGCATAGTTTGTATAGAATACCATAGAAAATCACTACATACTGAACACAAACATACCAGCCAATATGTTCATTTCATGTTAAACTGTTAGGTAATTGATGCTTTAAATGCTTTGTATTATGCACATGTCTTTGGAGGGTTGTTTTATTACTGTTTTAGAGTGTTTATTGACATTTGGGTAAATTAGCTGGAGGTTTTGGATAGGCCAATTTTATTATTATTATTTCTACTTAATATAATGGGATATAGGCTCTATCTACCTGAAAATGTGGTATTCAGCATGTTTTTCAGCATGGGATTAGATTCATTGAACAAGGTTATTTGTACTTGTTTATTATAGTCTCTTTCTCTTTCTTTCTTTTTTCTTTCTTTCTTTCTTTCTTTCTTTCTTTCTTTCTTTCTTTCTTTCTTTCTTCCTTCCTTCCTTCCTTCCTTCCTTCCTTCCTTCCTTCCTTCCTTCCATACATTTGGGACTTACTCTGGCATTTGGTATGATGTATAATTCCATTTTTATTTTCCTTTTTTCATATGACTTTCTAGTTGTCCCAACTCCATTTATTAATAGACTCCATCTTTACTGAACTTCTGTAGTATTGTGTAAAGTTATATTCACCTTTGTGCTTGTGTCCATACATTTCCTGAGCATTATTCTTCTTTGGGTTCTTCTCATACTCCTTACCACCCATAAAAAATTTTAATCATTCTTAGAACTTTATCTTCTATGTACTGGTGAGTCTCAAATATAAACTTCTGACCCAGTTTTCTCTCAAACAACATATCTGAATATCTAGTTACATACATGACTGCTCTACTGTCCTAAAGGAATCTCAGCCTCAAAACGTTCATAACTTAGTCAACCTTCTTCCTCATGCATGTACAATATTCAGTGTCTTCTTTGTCAGGTAATTGCACCACCTCACATGAAGTTGGTCAAATATTTACTTCCTCACTCTTCAACCACATCCACATCCAGACATTAATTATGTTCTCTCTTTTTTATTTCTGAAAAGTTGTCAAAATAATTCAATTCTCCTCACTGTCATTGCTACTATCCTAGCAATGAAATCATGAACTGGATTATTTCTCTTCCTTTACTGATTTTTGTACAACTTTAGTACCACTCCACATTGCTTCACACACAAAAATTATTTTAAGTAGAGGCCTGAAAGTGCCATTTACTAATCACAGTCTCTTAATGGCTTCCACTTATCTATACGATGAAGTCTGATGTCCTTCACGTGATTTCTAATGCTTCTTATGATATGTTAACCCCCCTCTCACCCATGTTATTTAAACTTCAGACATATGGATTTCTTTCAAGTCCTGGAACACATTGTGTTTTTTCTACATTGGAAACTTTACATTTAGTATCCTCATTTCCAGCAGTAGTCATTTTCTTGGCTAAAATTAATTTTTGAGTCTTAACTTTAAATGACATTTCTTTTCATTTTCTTGGCTAAAGTTAATTTTTAAGTCTTAACTTTAAATGACATTTCTCAAGAAGCCATTCACCAATTCATTCCTTCTGTAAATATATATTAAGACCTAACTATGTATCAGGCATGCTTTGAGGTACTGGGGTTGTAGCATTTTACAAAATCTTATGGAAACCATGTTCTAGTATGGGTGGAAGAAGATATAAGCATATATAAGCATGTATTCACAGAATAATTGAGATAGGCAGTGGTAATACACACTCATTATGTACCAGCAAGATGGTTCTTGTGGTCAAAGTATTCAGATACTACAGCTCCTGTCCTGAGCTTCCAAGTATCTCCTTGTGAACTGATTAACCCAGTTATTTACTGCAGAGCTCCCAGATCAGTTAATAAACAGAAGGTTAATGATTGTCTCAGCAAAGTTTCTCCTGCTCTGCCTCCTGCATATATTTTGCTTAGTTGGTGCTAACGCCATTTAACTCTCCAAAGATCCCACGTTCCCATACACTATCAATGGGATCCTCCAGGAATTCTGAAGCTCTCACCCTTCTGACATGCACACCCCGTGACTCTGGTAAACCACACTTAAGCATTATTGAGAGGGGCGCCTGGGTGGCTTAGTCGGTTAAGCCATGGTCATGGCTTAGGTCATTCGCTTAGGTCATGATCTCACGGTTCGTGGGTTCGAGCCCCGCATCCGGCTCTGTGCTGACTGCCAGCTCAGAGCCTGGAGCCTGTTTCAGAGTCTGTGACTCTCTCTCTCTCTGACCCTCCCCTGCTCTCTCTCTCTCTCTCCTAGAAATAAATAAAATTATTAAAAAAAAAAAAAAGCATTATTGAGAAAGTTATCCTACTGTCCAGCCCACCAATGTTTCTGTTGATTAATCTCCCCCCATTCACTTTTTGGTACCCCGAGAGCCTGCCCAGAAACCAAGAGGGGATATAACATCCCCTTGACACAGCACTGCTTACATCAGCAGAAATATGTACAGTCCCGTTCTCCAGTCAAGGCTAGACCATCCTCTGAGTCACCCTCTTGTGGCTGCTGGTGGAAATTTCTTGATGGAAATGATCCCATAGAGAAATGATAATGATGCAGAAAGATGGAAACATTGCCAATAAACATTCTTGGAGTAAGTTCTAGGGAATGGAACTTTATACACAAGTGTATAATCAACTATAGGAGAGGCTCATAGAAAGTTGCAAGATGAAGGTAGGACATGTAGAAACATTGATTTTTCATCTGTTCTTCAGTAAAATAAGAAACATGCATTAAGTGAGACAGACTATGTAGCAAAGATTATGGTTCCCCTAGATTATACTAAATATTCTTGCCACATATTTTCTTACAGCCCTTTACTTCCTTTTTCCTAACTCTTATCATATTTTTGATTTCTTACAAAGCATATACCCGGACTAAGTTTTACCGTTGTGTTTTCAGCTTTGTCTGACATAGTACAGCCACACAATAACTATTGATTGAACTGAACTAAAATCAATTTTAAGATATGGAATAAAAGGAAAACAATGGCATGGAACCAGAGTGGGACAGTATGGAAGAGTCCCAGTTTTAATGACTCTGTGCTTATATACTAAAATAATAATAATGCAGTAAGAGAAGAACGTTTATGAGGAATGATAAATTTGTTTTTGAGTGTGTAGATTTTCATGCAGCTAGAATCCATCCATCCAAATGGAGCATTTACATGAGAAGCAGAATATATACAAATGGAGAGTTGAGGTGGGAGATTCATGTTACATACATAGATTTGGTTATTATTAAGCTGTAAGGGTATAGGTAGTAGTTGAAACTATGTATTTGTGTGTTTTGTCACCTAAGAATGCTTTGTAACTAATAGCCAAATAAAAAGTCAAATCTTAGGCAAAAATAAATCCTGAGATAGCACCAATATGTAAGTTCATGAATTGAATTTTGCAGTTACATTTTCTTTTCTTGTTTTTCCTTAAACAATTATTTTTGCATCTCTTCTCCCCCATTTTTTTTCTGCTAGCTCCAGGATAGATTTTAACATCCTGGAAGGTAACATTGAAGGCTTTTATTTTCTAAACTCAAAGTGCTGATCACATAGCACTTTATCATGGTTAGATAACTATTTGTCACTTACTTATCTAGCTATATTGGTATTGATAAAGGACAGATATGTTAAGGTTCGAACTTAGAAAACTCCTTTGGAAAGCTAATTCAGGTGACATAAAGTAGTAGAAAACAAAGTAGGTTAAAAATGGTGAATAGGTATTTGTAGCTAAATTATTTTTCAGAAGTTTTGATTATTACATAACTGTTTTCTTTTTTAATTCTCAAGTTAGTTAACATATGGTGTAGTCTTTGCTTCAGGAGTAGAACCCGGTGATTCATCTCTTACATATGATGTCCAATGCTCATCCCCAAAATGCCCTCCTTAATTAGCCCATCACCCATTTAACCCACCCCTCATCCCCATCAATCCTCAGTTTGTTTTCTGTATTTAAGAGTCTCTTGCAGTTTGCCTCCATCTCTGTTTTTATCTTTTTCTCCCTACCATTCCCCTATGCCCATCTGTTAACTTCTCAATTCTTTCTCTTATCTATTATTGTCCCTCATCCTTGTTCATTCAAGCCTTATTGTGTAACAACACATTTCATTTCCCATTGGAAGAGCTCCCATATCCTTATTCTTTAGAATATAAATATAATCCACTTTGGGACATAGAACTTGATACTCAAGGTACTGTAGGCTCTTCTCCATTATAAGCATCAAAACCAGGGTGAGACTAATGTCGCTGACAGGCAAAGATATTGAACCCTACTGAAGACCTTTTTCAATGACAGTAATCAAAAGCACATGTGTGAAAAAGAAAAGCTGACACTTCAGGGTCCACAGGGCAGTAGCTGGTGGCAATTTAGCAAAGCAATAAATAGCTTTTAATAAAACTCAATTTTATTAATGAGGTAAGAGTTCTGGATTTCCCCATAGGACCTACATGTTCATCAAGTGCTGGGAAACATTCTGAGTATTGGAAAAAGGAGATGCCAGTGGGCTCAAAGAGCAGTTTTACTCCTTTTGCTTTTTAATTGAACAAACGTTCTGCTGAAATTGGAGTAACAGGAATATTGTGACTTATTTTCCTTATAACATCAAGAAGAGTTTTAGTGTAGACTATGGTGAGTTCTTATCATTTTATTCAAATACCGAACCAGAGCTTCTAGAAATGAGAAGAATCCAGGTTGTTAGGATTCATTTGCAAACTGATCAATTATTTTAAAGAACACTGACTTTTAAGTCTGTTTCTAGATAGACCCTGTCCTCTAATTTTTGTCTTGCCCTGCCCTAGCCATACCAATGCTATTGTGTTTTCCTTTGCATCTAGAATCCATTGCTTGTTGTAGTCCTGTATCTGATTCAACTGATTCACTTTCTCTGTGTGGGCACAGCCAGTGTGTTTACTCCCCTGTATGTTGTATTAACCTACTGAGGTGGGAAGTGATAGAGTAGGCAGGCATGACTTCAAGGGAGGAAAATGGCATCCATAAATATGAGGGAGAGCAATGTAATGCAAATTGATGATCAGAACAACAGTGCTGTGAATGATGCACCCACAAAGTGAAAAAAAAATACATATACTCTGCAATTGCTACACTCCCCATGCTTGATCTTGCATGCTGTTTAGCTACCTTTGAACATTTTGAGGGACAAAGCTAAGAACAAAAGACTTAGAACACTCCAATAGGCAAATCCTTGCCTGGCTTGTCCAATTATACGTACTTACTTTATCACAGCTGGTATTCCTGACCTGACTCCAGGCTAAGATTCAAGAGCAGCATGTTCTTATACCTTAGCACACTCACCTATAGAGATATTTGATAGCTTCTTCAGAAGAGTGTATCATGCTCTAAGACAAAATAACTAAGAGGTTTTAACCTAACATGCTGCAATATAATTTATTTGCTTCACATTTATTTTTATTTTGATCACGTGTTTTGTTTCACATGTACTTTTATGTTTTGTTCAGCTAGATTATGAACTCCTGTAGTGTATGGATGTCACCTACAGTGTCTAGCAAAGTACCAGCTATCAAATGCTACTAAATGCAACTGTGGAAAGTTGAACATGTGGGAGATGAGGCTTGTTTGTTTATGGATAGCTTCCACAATTTCGTATTAGCCACTAAATGCTAGACACTGTTCTATATCCCTGAGATGCAAATATGAAGAAAAGGCTTCCAATTCATGGGAATTTATTTCTTGTTGTCTGTTTCTCCATAAGTAATATCATATGCAAGGAGCTACAGGTTGATTGGAGAGTCAGACATTGTTCCTATTCTCATGAACTTGTGAAGTTTGTTCTCTGGGATGAAGACAAACATTATGGATTTTTAATTTTAATTATAATTTGATCATGCTGCAAACAAATATATGAGTGTGTATCCGAGGGATGAGCCCTAATCTGGAATGTTATATCATAATGTGGTTTTGTTTGCTTGTTTGCTATTTGTTTTAGAAAGGGACGTTTGAGTTGATCTTTAAAGACTGAAAGTATGAATAGGTTGTAGGAAAGAGAACATTCCAAACAGGCTATGGTTCATGTAAATATTATGAAGAGGAAAGAAGATGGAAAAACCTAAGAGTCTTAAAAAAAGTCTGATGAGGCTAAAAGAGCTTCATGAAAAAGGTGGTTATAATGTCATAGCCATTAACAAATGTCTACAAAGATATTTTTTAACTCTCATTTCAATCAAATATGCCACAATTTCACTTTAATCATGCTGCCAACATAATTATGAGTCAGTGCTGTCAAATATTCTTGCATAGTCGCTATTAACACTCTGGCATTCTTAGGAAAATATTTAGATTAAATCACACAAGAATAGACAACATGCAAAGTGGGTAAGAATTCTTCAGATTCTCTCTATAAATTCTCACATATTAGACTAGGTCAACCTCACACAAACACACATTTCACTAACCCCAGTGTAACTGTTCACACCGTGTCTTCCTCAGACTCGCTCAAGTATATATCACTGCGGACTCCTGGCGTGGCTTCCTTCAACTCTCCTGACACTCTTTTATCAAAACCCTCAGATCCCTCTCTTAATACTGTCATAAATATTTGGAACACTGGGACAGTTGATAACATTTATAATAAAATTAAACTTTAATTCAAATTATTAACAGATTGGATGGAAAGGTAGAGGAATCGCAATCAACAGAGCTTGCTTTGATCTAAAGTTTAATATAGAGGTCAAATCCAGGCCGCCTGGAGCTACCAGTCTACATTTTCCAAGATACCATTATTTTAATTTTCTTTGCCTTAAATATTTCATATGGAGATGGATGGCAAAGGTCTGAGGGGGATCTCTGATTTTCTTTTTTCACTGAACAAATTACCAGTAAGTAGATTCTCTCAAAAGTTACTTTTATTTTTCATTTAGTGAGAGTGAGAAAAGGAGAATCTAAATTTCCTGACTTCTAGTACCACTTTCTTTTCCTTGTATTTAGCTACCATTGGAGATTATATACTTTTTCTCATTATCTGCATTTAGTGGACTGTTTCCATTTCATGCTTGGGTAAATTGATTTTTGATAATAACTTTTAATTAACCTTCCTTCCCTCCTCCCTAATGATTTTGTTATTTGGAACTTTATTCAGCAAAATTTGACCCTGTTGACTATTTCATCCATAATTAACTTTACATTTAGCATTGCTGCTACTGTACACTCTGAGGTTTTATTATTATTATTATTATTATTAAAAATCTGTTTAGCACACATTTATTTGCAGTTTGCATGAATTATGTGAATTCATACTATAAACTCTCATAGTTTCCTGCACTTGCTTCTTTTCTCCTCCTTATTTACCCTTTTCTGGTTTTTAACATTCAGCTTATTTGCAAATTCTTCTTTCATAAGAAGTGGTCTTTATGATTCATAAGTCATGGCTTTCATGTTTAACTTTACTTCAGAGTTCCAGAAATAAAAAAGACACTCAATAAATATTTAATGATTCAGAGCACTTATAGTTACTGAGCACCTACTATGTGCAAACTGTGTCATAAGTGCTCTACAGATGGTATATTACTTATCAAAGCAATTCAGATCACATTATGAATTATTTAAATTTTGCATTGTTTTTAAGAAATTTTTAGTTTTATTTTTTAACTTTAATTTGGAGCTAATATTTAATGTTTATTTTTGAGAGAGAGAAAGAGAGAAAAAGAGAGAGAGAGAGAGCACATGCGTGCTGGTGTGGGAGGGACAGAGAAAGAAAGGGACAGAGGATCTAAAGCAGGCTCTGTGCTGACAACAGAGAGGCAGATGTGGAGCTTGAACTCAAGCTGTGAGATCATGACCTGAGCTGAAGCTGAAACTTAACCGGCTGAGCCGCCCATGCACCCCTAAATGCGGAACTTTTTTATTTTTTTTTATTTTATTTTTTTTAAATGTTTTATTTATTTCTAGGAGAGAGAGAGAGAGACAGCGTGAGCAGGGGAGGGTCAGAGAGAGAGGGAGTCACAGAGTGAAACAGGCTCCGGGCTCTGAGCTGGCAGTCAGCACAGAGGCCGACGCGGGGCTCGAACCCATGAACTGTGAGATCATGACCTAAGCGAAAGTCAGACGCTTAACCAACTAAGCCACCCAGGCGCCCCAATGCGGAACTTTTTTAAAACGAATCTTTTCCTAATGGAAGAAAAGAGTTGGGAAGAGGGGAGCTTGTTTATCTTTGAACTGCAAACCCTTAGCATTTAACAGATGCCTGAAATAACTTATGGAACTCTACTTGTCTCAATGCAATATTTATTGATTCATCAGCTATTATACGCCAGTTACTTAAAAATCTCCAACTTCAGTTTTTATCTTGGCTCACAGAGATTTAATTGATGAGAATTTTTTTAAAAAGTTCTTTATATTTTTTAGGAAGATCTTTTGTAGAAAAAGGGAGGGGACAACTTTTATTGTTTTAGCATTTTACTACAAGCAAAGAGTAAATTCTAAAGACAGAAGACACATGGAGAGAAGACTGCTTATGCTCTGAATCAGAATCCAATATATGCTGTTTCTCTGACAGCCACAGTTAAGAGGTCCAGGAATCAAGAGGTAAAAATAAGAAAGGCACAACTCACTGTTACCCTATAGACCCATTACTAAAATCTTGCTTCTTATTCTCACACCGTATGCTCTGCTGGCCTAGAGATCTAAGTTCCAGAAGGAGCAATGCTTCTACCAGGAGACACAACATTAATTCCATTGAACTGGAATCATAGAAAGCTTATGAAAGAAATTGAAGAAGACAGAAAGAAATGGAAAAGCATCCCATCCTCATGGATAGGAAAAAAAATGTTAAAATGTCTATAAAACCCAAAACAATCTATACATTTAATGCACTCCCTATGAAAATATGACCAGCATTTTTCAGAACAAGAACAAAGAACCCTAAAATTTGTGTGGAACCACGAAATTCCCCCCAAATAACCAAAGCACTCTTGAAAAAGAAAAGCAAAGCTGGAGGCATCACAATTCTGGACTTCAAGCTATATTACAAAGTTGTGGTCATCAACACAGTGTGGTATTGGCACAAAAGAGACACACAGATCAATGGAACAGAACAGAAAACCCAGAAATGGACCACAACTATATGGTCAACTAATTTTTGAAAAAGCAGGAAAGACTCTCCAATGGAAAAAAAGATAGTCTTCAACAAATAGTGTTTGGAAAACTGGACAGCTACATGCAAAAGAATGAAACTGGACCACTTTCTTGCCAAATAAATAAATAAATACATACATACATACATAAATTCAAAATGGAATAAAGACCTAAATTTGAGACTGAAAATCATCAAAATCCTAGAGGAGAAAAAAGGCAGCAACTTCTTTGACCTCTGCTGGAGCAGCTTCTTACTAGACACGTCTCTGGAGGAAAGGGAAACAAAAACAAAAATAACTATTGGGACTTCATCAAGATAAAAAGCTTCTTCACAGTGATGGAAACAATTAACAAAACTGAAAGGCAACTGACAGAATGGGAGAAGATATTGGCAAATGACATACTAGATAAGGGGTTAGTATTCAAAATGTATAAAGAGCTTGCCAAACTCAACACATCAAAAATCCACAAATAATCCAGTTAAGAAATGGGCAGATGACATTGAGACACTTTTTCAAAGAGGACATCCAGATGGCTGACAAACACATGTAAAGATGCTCAACATCACTCATCATCAGGGAAATACAACTCAAGGCCTCCAAGAGATACCACCTCACATCTGTCAGAATGGCTAAAATTAACACACAAGAAGCAACAGGTGTTGGCGAAGATGCAGAGAAAGAGGAACCCGCTTGCACTCTCAGTGGGAATGCATACTGGTGCAGCACTCTGAAAAAAGCATGGAGGTTCGTCAAACGTTAAAAATTGCTATGACCCAGCAATTGCACTATTGGTATTTACCCCAAAGATACAATAAATACTGATTCAAAGGGGCGCATGCACCCTGATGTTCATAGCAGTATTATCAACAATAACCAAATTATGGAAAGAGCTCTTCTATTGACCAATGAATGGATAAAGAAGTGATATATATATATGCATATATATATATACATGTGTTTGTTATATACCATATATATAACATATGTACACATAATGGAATATTACTTAGCCATAAAAAAAGAATGAAAATTTGCCACTTGCAATGACATGGATGGAGCTAGAATATACTATGCTAAGAAAAATAAGCCAGACATTCACACATATGTGGAATTTAAGAAAAAACAGATAAACATGAGGGGACAAAAACCACGATGCAACCCAGAAAACAGACTTTAAATTTTTTTTTAACATTTATTATTATTTATTTTTTTTAATGTTTTATTTTATTTCTAGGAGAGAGAGACAGACAGCGTGAGCAGGGGAGGGTCAGAGAGAGAGAGGGAGTCACAGACTGAAACAGGCTCCAGGCTCTGAGCTGGCGGTCAGCACAGAGCCCGACGCGGGGCTCGAACCCACAAACCGCGAGATCATGACCTAAGCGAAAGTCGGACGCTTAACCGACTAAGCCACCCAGGCGCCCCAACATTTATTTATTATTAAGAAAGAGAGAGAGACAGAGCATGAGCATGGGAGGGGCAGAGAGAGGGGGAGACACAGAGTCTGAAGAGGGCTGTCAGCACAGAGCCCAATGCGGGGCTCAAACCCACAAGCAGTGAGATCATGACCTGAGCCAAAGTCAGACACTCAACTAACTGAGCCACCTATGGAACCCCCACAGACTCTTAACTATAGAGGATAAAGTGAGTGTTGCTGGAGGCAAGGTGGGTGGGGAAGGGTCTAAATGGGTGATGGATGAAGGAAGGCACTTATGATGAGCGCTGGGTGTTTTATGTAGGTGATGAACCCCCGAATTCTACTTCTAAAACCAATATTACACTATTATGTTAACTGACGAGAATTTAAATGAAAACTGAAAAAAAATATAAAAAGTGTTAACTGTTTCCATCCTCATTTCCAAAACAAATAAAATTATTTGTTTAATGGTTTAGTTTTTATATAGCTTTACATTTGCATATGTTTTTGAACAATCATAGTATTAATTCTCATGAAATAACTAAATAGAATAAATCAGGGGTCCACTGTCATTCTTAAATCAACTGAAATATATACTGAATCACTCATTAGGGGTATATAGTAAGTAGTATTGAGCACTTGTTTTATTTTTAAATACTTTCTTCTTTAAAAAAATCTCCACAATATTTTAATGATTGGAAATTCTCTAATGATAAGAGATAAGAATGGATTTTTAATTGTCTAATTATTTGAAAAGTGTTAAGCACTATTAATTCTTCTATGTTTTTACCTGAAGGCAGATATATATATTGGTTTGCTATATGAAACCAAATTCAGCACAACTCTATATTTTTAAAATATATTTGCTTTTAAATCATTTGTATATGCATTAGTCACTTTTTTATACATAACTAGTAATCCAATAATCACTTTTGGCCTTTACACACTTGGAAGTCAAATCTCCCTGAGGATTTTTATTTCATTTACAAGTGTAATTTGTTTGAAAATTTAACTGATTTCCCTTTCTTGAAATGGCTTGTGTTAGAAAAGGAAATAAATGCTAATAGGAACACAGACAGAGGCTGCAGTGCTGGGAAAATCAACCCTGAAAACATTCATTGACAAGAATATATTATGTGTGACTTTTAGACCATACATTCACACAATTTAAGGAAAGGGGTGGGAGTTGGAAGGGAAGGAGGCATTCAGAAAAGCAAAAGCTTTTGTTTTTTAAATTAGTAATGTTGTTCTATTTGTGCGTATGTGTGTGTGTGTTTTATTTTATGAGAGAGTTGAGGTGGCTAAATCAAAACAGTTTGAAATTAGCCTGTTGAAGTGAGCAAAATAACCATTAAGAAACAATCAATAACTAATTTTATTTTTTAAGATTATTCCACTAGATTAGTCTTTGAAAACAAAAATAACAAGAGTGTTAATCAATTAGTCATCTTTATTCTAAATTAAAAGGTAAAGCTTGAGAAAAAAAAACCTGTCCTGAGGTAATAGGTATATGATTATCACTGTAAAATAGGGATTTTCAATAGAGGTGAAATTGACCCAGAGGAAAAGACAGGCCTGGGAGGGTGAAAAAAAACTTAGATATTAAAATATTTTTGCCCCTCAATAGCTGAAATTTATGAATTCCTAAGTGTTTAAAATTTTTGTTAGTGTTGTGATAATTTCTTTTTGCAGACAATAATGAAAAAGATTGAGAAACACTGCTATACAGTATGTCAAAAATTTTAATGGTAGAAAAAGTAATATTTAAAAGCAAAATATTTATTTGTAAAACATAAAACACACATGTATTAAGATTTACTTTTGGGTGGTTGCTATGACATATCTCAGATGTTTTCTTCAGACTAATTTCAAATCCA
Source organism: Proteles cristata cristata (assembly GCA_017311185.1). Classification (NCBI taxonomy): domain Eukaryota; kingdom Metazoa; phylum Chordata; class Mammalia; order Carnivora; family Hyaenidae; genus Proteles; species Proteles cristata. The sequence goes on from JAESUZ010002153.1 coordinate 904,275, forward strand.
CTCCCAGAAAGAAAGAAAGAAAGAGAGAGAGAGAGAGAGAGAGAGAGAGAAAGAAAAGAAAAGAAAAGAAAAGAAAAGAAAAGAAAAGAAAAGAAAAGAAAAGAAAAGAAAAGAAAAGAAAAGAAAAGAAAACAGTGTTGTGAAATGTAGTACAAAGGTAGACTGATAGATAAATATTTGAAAGCATTATTTCATCTCTCCTCACCTGGTTTCAGTGTTTTCTAATATGTGAATTAAAATATCTACAGAGAAAATATTTTTAAATCTTGTTAATTCTTTGAGCCTCAGATGGATTAAGCTAATTTTATTAATTCAAGAAAAAGAAAACCAAATTTAAAAAGGGGGGACTAGATAGAAACTCTCTAAATGATCCTTTAATCCTTTTTTATAAATCCAAAATTTTTATATATTCTTTTTGTAAGGAATTTTGGATTTTTTTCAATGTCTTTAAAAAGTGGAGCAACACTGACATCCAGTAGTTAAGTAAATCCCAGCAACATTTTTAGTTTTGATAGAAATGTACATTCAGAACAGAGATGCACACACAGACACAACACATTCTGCATCAATGACACTGGCCTTCTAGAATATTCTTTTGCATTTTTCTTGTCCTGGTCTGGTTTTAAAACATAGTTTGAGTTGAAAGTTAATGCTGTCACTTGCTCCATATGATAATCTATGTTCCAGTGAATTACCCATCATCAGTATATTTCCTAAAGTTCTGCCTTCAAAGTTCAACATTATAGTGCAAACAAATCACTGTTTTGGATTTTTCAGCCCTACTTGCAGGAGAGCGAAGTGAGGTAATAGATTAGAAAATGAAATTATGAAATAAAGACTAATGACATAAGGGAAATGTAATGTCATATTTGTCTTCATATCTCTTCATAGTCTTGGTAATAATATTCTTCAATCAAACTATTTCCTTGAGTTATATATATAGAAAATGTACATCTTATTCAGGCATTCAACAGATTCAAAAGACATCCATCTATGTCCTGAAGGTCATGTGTGATGCAAAAATAAACAGTATAAAATTATGTGCTAATGCTAAGGTATAAATGGCAATTAAAACTCATGACCTGGAAAAAGTATAATAACCCCTATGATTAAAGCATCTGAAAAATAAATAAAAATGAAAGTAAATAAATCATCCTGACCACAAGTGATTATGTTTTAGAAAGCACTGTGCCCCTTACAGTCCAGTTTCTTATTGATAGTTATAAAAATAGTTACATAACCTAAATGCTTGAGAGCAAATAAGGTTTGGTCCTCATGCAACCCCAATTTTCTGGCCTTATTTTACAATACTATACATTGAAACAAATCTTGTCATAACCCTCTTCTTTTAAGGTTGCCTTTCCATCACGCATGGCTAAGAGTTGGCCACTTGGAGACAGAAAAGAAAGAAAAGAGAGAAGTTAATGAATCAGTGCTTTTCAAGGAAGACACAGAAAAGATCTATGTAAATGATGTATGCTTTTTTAAAATGAATTTTTCTTTAACTATAATTCGTAAGTGAAGTTCTAGTTATTAGCATTAGGTTTAATATTCTGTACATAACCAGGAAAATGTTTTATTTCTATCTGGAACTTGGTCTTGATATAGTTAGCCATCCTTTTGAAAAAAAAAAGGTTGTTGTAATATTATATATCTGGAGCAGCCCATATTGTACTTTCCAAAGAGAATTATAAACAGCTAAGTTTGTTGCTTTGAGATCATTTTAGGGGTATGAACTTCAGAGACATTTGCTTGCTTTGGAAATTCTTTTCCTCTCTACATGCAATTGAATGCCTTAGAATAAACTCTTCACTACCTGGCTGCATCCAGGAACTTGCTGTGCTTCTAATAATTACTCACCTTGCTGCTGTTCAGCTTCAGAAGAGAAGACTGCTGTGGAGAAATAGCTCTAGTAGTCTGGCATAGAGAGAGAATAAAATACATTTTTTTGACAGTAATCTCCACCTCATTGTAAATTTTTGGCTTGCTTTCATGAGGCTTACCATGAAAAAATAAAATGAAGACTTTATACGTGTAATGTATTTTTCTTAAAAATAGGTATATGAAGATCAATAAAGTCCTCCAGTTTAGTGCATGAGTTGCCCAGAATATCACTGGACTAAAAAGACCCAAATTGGCACCAGCACTGTGTAGGACAGCTGTTCCCATTTCTTCCTCTGAAGGGGTCCTATGCATTGCTTTCCTGGCAAACACAGGGAACATGGATGGCCAAAAGAAAAAAAAAAAGTCGATATTTACATGATGGCAAAATAACCACATGATTATGTCAGAAACAAAATTAATTCACAAAAGAAAATTGACAGCAGAGAATAAAATAATATACACTAAATGGTATTGATAGTTTGTAATATGTTGCCAAATCTATCAATAATGATAAATGCATAACATACTATGAACCTTGACACATCTCACACTATATACTACTATTCTGACAACTATCAATTGTAAAGACACTTGAAAATATGTTTATTTTTCTCATCTCATGGTATTCTTTAGGGTTGATAGAAAATTAATTCCAATTCATTTACTTATTCAATAACTATTGACCTAGGACTTTCTATATGCCAGACCTGTGATAAGAGTGAAGAACTTACAGATGAAAATTAACTCCTAGGGTTTAAAAACTGATGCCATTCCAGATTCTTATAACTATCTTATACTGTTTTATGGAAGTATGATGTCCTATGTATATACCTTGTATAATAGTAATTCAAATTATCTATTAACAAATATGATTTATTTACAATGACAGACAAGAAATCTAAAATGAAGGTCAGACCTCTTTTGTAGTATATAGACTGACACTTGCTGTCTTTTTAAAATTCAATATTTATATGACAGATCCTTTATCTGAACCTCATATGCACAAGAAAGAATAGGGTAATAAAGTAAAACACAAAGAAATCATATCTTGGCTGATGATGGCCCAATGTAGTTCTAATAATATAAAGCAAGATTTTAAAAAATATAAATAAAATCCAAGTGTAACTCACCCCCACATATATATTTAAACTAAAAACAGGAAAAATTAGAAAAATGGTGAGGTGGGCAGAATAATGCTTCCCTTCCTCTAAAGATGTCTATCTTCTAATCTCCAGAGTCTGTATATATTAGGTTATATGACAAAAGGGAAATACGGTTGAAGATGTAGTTAAGGTTACTAATCAGCTGATCTTAAAATAGTAAGAGTATTCTGGATTATCTAAGTGGGCCCACTGTAATCAGAAAGATCCTTAAGTGTGAAAGGGGAAGGTAGAAGAGGGAGAATGCAAGAGGTACCATGGGAGATAGGCTTTTTCCAATGTCATTCACTTTGAAGATTGAGGATTGAGGCCACAGGCTGAGGAATGTGTGCAGGCTCCAAAAGCTGGAAAGGGCAAGGAAAAAAATCTGCCATGAAAGAACAGCCCTGCACACCTTGATTTTAGCTCACTGAGACACATTTCAGACTACTGACTTCCAGTACTGTAAGATAATAAATCTGTCTTACTTTAAACCACTAAGTTTGTGGTAACTTGTTACAGCAGCAACAAGAAACTAATACAGATAAGTTCAACAGAGAAGCAGATTAGGAAATTGGAGGAACATTTGAAAAATTCTTCTAAAAGTCAATAGGGAATATTAAAGAAACGTCATGAGATAACACAAATGACAAAATCAAGACAACAAGAGACCTGGAGAAGAAGGATAAGCTGCAGAGCAAAAGAACTATTTGCCAGGGAAGAAACCGAGGGTCTGAAAGGTTAAATACATGCTGTAGGTGACAGTACTGTGAGTGGACCCAAGCTTCGTCACAGATGATCTGATTCCCAGGGCCAGAGCTCTCTTGTAACAACTGCCTCCCTAGGAAAAGAGCTCATCAAAGAACCAGAGTAGATCACATCTCAAATAGCTCCCCCTTTGTTCCCAGAGTTGTCTGATTATTTACTCTGTTGTGTAACTTTTTATGGAACTTACCTGATTGATTTACATTGTGTATACATCAGCTTCGGTACCGTTCTCACCTCACCAAGAATGCAAACCCCTTACAAACAGAAACCTTTTTCATCACTGTCTGTCCAGCTCTTAAACCCATGTCTGATTCATGGTAGGCCACAACATTTTTGTGAAGGAAATTTGCAGACTATTCACTATATCTAAGCCTGGGAACATTCTTCTTAGGTCACTCTCACTGCTTTTATAATGAGGATTAAAATAGACTTCAGGGAGTCTTTCTAGCAGTCAGTTTATAAGGAAACCTTGGCAGGAGCAGCTGGGACTGGGACAAAGGGAAGGCGAACACTTTGCTGGTGTAAAGTGAAAACAGCTGTTGAAATAGAGTGAAGTGTGTTCTGGGTACTGGAGCTAAGGGACTAGGGATGTCTTTCTAGGTGGCAAGATGATTTAAGTTATTCGCCTCTTCCCCAAATCTAGAGAGATGGATAAAATATTTCCATAATTCAGCTACTGTAAATATATTGAATGGGACCAAGCTACGCCTTTAGCACTTGTGAGACCATGTGACCAAGGAAACAGAAAACAATGCTGCAGAATTATAAAAATATAGTTAGCAAAGGCAGAATCTGAGAGATTGAAATTTGGATAGTCCCAGAAACAGAAACATGATTTTACAGCAGCTAATTTATTAATTAGTGTTCAATTGGAAGTGAGTCAAGATGTAACATGTGAAACAGAGTACAGAATTTGATGATTGAAAATGAATCAGATGAGGCAGGAAGACAACCATACGCTACAAAGAAGGAATTACTCTCCCTGTCTCATTTTACTCTCAGTGCCAAAATGATGAGGCATTTACATATAGGTAATGCTAGGATCGCACCGTGATCATTCCTATATACTAATTCTAGTACATGTGTATATAGTCCACACACATATATTGGTCTTATGTTTATGAAATTAAATTATATAATCTATTTTTTACCAAATACTAACATACACATGAATGAGATAGATTATATATGGTATTTAGTTTACATGTATATGTATGTATTTGTGTGTGTATAGAGATTCACTTCAATGGTTTTCTCTTATTTTTTAAACTTCTGGTTCTTTATTATTTAATTAATTAATTAATTTTTATCATTATGTTAAGTGTACTCTTTAATCCCCAGCACTTATTTCACCCATCCCTCCACCCATCTTCAATCTGGTATTTGTTCTCTGTAGTTAAGAGTCTGTTTCTTGGTCTCTCTCTCTCTCTCTCCCTCTCTCTCTCCTTTGCTCGTTTTGTTAAATTCCTGAATTTACAGTAAAATAAATAAGGCCATGATATGTAACTAACACTGTACCTTTTTTTCACTCAAAACAATCATAGAACTATTAAAAATGTATGAGGCAGATACCATCAGATAATAGAACTGTAGCACTGTGATTCTTGAGAGAAGGAACGTGAGCCCCAGTCATCCCTGGTTCTTTGACAAGCAAGTCTCGTCTTCTAACCATGCACAGAGTGTTAGAACCTAAGGCAAGTGTGGTGGTCTTGCTGAGCTTAGAGGAGACTGAAGACATCAGCAAGTGTTGTGTTGTGTGCAGAGAGCCAGTGAGCAGGGAGTGGTGTGGATGGGCAAGACCCAGAAGTCTGTGTCGGGGCTCCCTATGAGTTGTTGGCTGAAGACAGGCTACATATGGCCGGGGCAAGATTCTGAAAGGCCTAAGTATTCACTGAGATGGCTGAGGCTGAGACCAGCTGGAGATTACATGGGTGATAGGGAGGCTCTCTGTCAGCCAGAGAAAAGAAACCTGGCTTAGCACCTTGCACAGTCAGCCGAGATACTTAGAGAGGCCAAACTTTAGAAGAACTGCCTTCTGGTGTAAGGGTCATACTGTGCGACAAATAGCAAAAACAAAATAGACCTACTGTAGCAAAGAGTGAAATCAAGCCTAAAGAATTTTAAGAGTATCTCCTAGGAGTTTAATTGCCTGCCAGAACACAATTTAATACCCTTTAGAGAACACAACAGAGTCCAAACCAGCTAAGTTGTATCATGCAGAGTATTTTATGTATAATCAAGATTGCTTGTATGGCAAAGCAAAAAAAAAAAAAAAAATTAATTAAAAAAATAAAAACAGGTAATTCTGGAAACTACTAACCCAAATGATAGAATCAATAGTAAAAAATTTTAAAGTAATCATAACTATAGCCCAAAACTTAAAAAAGATTGATATAATGAGAGAAGGGATGAAGAATCTTAATGGAGAAATGATAACCTGAGGCGCCTGGGTGGCTCAGTCGGTTAAGCATCCAGCTTTGGCTCAGGTCATAATCTCACAGTCCGTGAGTTCGAGCCCCACATCAGGCTCTGTGCTGACAGCTCAGAGCCTGGAGCCTGCTTCAGATTCTGTGTCTCCCTCTCTCTCTGCCCCTCTCCTGCTCACTCTCTGTCTGTCTCTCAAAATAAAGACATAAAAAACTTTAAAAAAAGAAATGATAACCCTAAAATATATCCAAATGGAAATTCTAAAATTGAAAAAAATCAGTATATAAATTGAAGACTTGGCTGGATGAAACTTAACAGCTAATTGAACACTCAGCAGAATGGATCAGTAGATCAGTACAAAGGGGATTGGTAGAAATGATCTAATATGAAAACAGATCAGTAGCATCCATCCGATGAACAGAGGAAAAAATTGAAAAAAATAGGAAAAGAACTGCAGTGACATGAAGGACAATATCAAGCAAACTAATATATGCATAATTTTAGTCTCAGAAGAAAAGAATGCAATTCAGAAAAATGGTTAAAATAATAATAAATGACAATTTCCCTAATTTAGCAACAAACACCAATGCAGAATCCAAGAAGAAAAGCATTCCTCAGCACTTCACAACTGAACTGCTGAAAACAAAGAAAAAGAGAAAATCTTAAAAGCATCCAGGAGGGAGGGAGGGAGGGAGAGAGGAAGAGAAGGGAAGGGAAGGGAAGGGAAAGGAAGGGAAGGGATGGGATGGGATGGGATGGGACGGGAAGGAAGGAAGGAAGGAAGGAAGGAACGAAGGAACGAAGGAAGGAAGGAACGAAGGAAAGAAGGAAGGAAGGGTGAAAGAGAAAGAAAGAGAGAGAGAGAAAATATGGGAAAGAGAGAAAGAAAGTATCTTACCCTGTGCAGTGTAGGCAGATGTTCAGAAGGCAGAGGAATTCTATGTCCATCAAAATCATACTCGAAAAATTGGGGTAAAATAAAAACAATTTCAGATAAATAAATGCATAAAGACTTTGTCACAAGACCTACAGTACAAGAGATATTGATAGTTCTTTTCGATCGAAGGAAACAATACTAAATGGAACATTTGAATTTATAGACAGGAATAAGGGGTACTAGAAATGATAAATATGTATGTAGATATAAAAAAACCTTTTTAGTTGATTTCAAAGATAACTGATTTTAAAGCAAAAATAACAGTATTTTGTGAGACTTATAAATGATCATATTTTCAAATTGTTCAAAAAGTAGAGGATATATCTAAAAATCCTATACTGAAAGTAAAATAAGATACTAAAATATCCATTTAATCAAACACAAGGAAGTGACATCAGCAGGAAGAGTAGACTAAGAGTCTCCAAAATCTACCTCTTGGTAAAAACATCAAGAATACTGACAAAGGGGCATCTAGGTGCTCAGTCAGTTAAACATCCAACTCTGGATCTCAGTTTGTATATGTGTGTGTGTGTGTGTGTGTGTGTGATGTCCTGATTGGTAGTAAAAAATTATGTTGTTTTAAGGAGATTTTCAAACATGAGCTTTTCCTTTAGTATTTTCTAAAAATATTCCTAAGGTTTTGATGGTTTATTTGTTGCTTGTATTACTCAGCTTATTTAGCTTGATATTTGGGCAAGTTTATTACTGGTAATTACAACTCAAAATAGCCAAGCTGTTGTGTTTATAGCAACATGTAGATTATTGCTAATATAATATAACTTTGACTTTTAATGAATCTGGCAAATTTTACAAACAAGTATGCCAGGCACATCTTTTCATTACTGCCTAAGCCTCATTAATATGATGATTTTGTCAAGCATCTTGACTGACAAGTTAAATATTTCTGCCACACTCATGTAAGTTGTAAGAACAAAAACAGTGAAGAGGGAAGCTCTCCTTCTTTGCTCCTAATTAAACAAGTATTATCTTACCATTGTTGTTTTCCAGGTACTACATGCTTTTAAGATCCAATAAAGTAAATGTGCAATTGACAAATAACATGTTTCACTCCCTAATTAAGCTCTATGGAAAGTTACTTCCTTAGGATACGTAATATCTCTTCAGCCACAACCACATTTTATTCAATTATATGTTACAGAGATCTAAAGCTATGCCCTTATAAACAGTCATTGGCGTGCTATTGTGCAGATGGCAGACAGCAACATAATTCCAATAAAAAGAAAATCGAGATTTAGCTTTAATCGATAGAAAAATGTCTATTGAATTACGGTCTACAGAAAACGCCCCATTTAAGACCACTATATTAAACAGTGTACACCAAAGGACCACTTTGGAAGAATTAGTAATTCTTTCATAACCAATATAATAATGTATCTTTTAATGTATTGCTTCTTCATTTAGAAATCGTAAGAAAATCTCTTCTATTTAATTAACTTCTTTGTTAAATATAAAATTATTCACATAGAACTGAGCGCAGTGAGTGATATAAATTACATATATATGCATGTAGGAGCAGAGTGGAATGAGCCTTAGCATTTTGTCTCTGTGTTCCTATCACTTTACAGTGGGAAACTGATGAGAATGGGATTAAATGTCTTGACAGTATCAGCTAACAAATCATTCCTAGTACTGGAGCTGAAAGCACTTCTTTCTAGCCTTTCTTGTCATTTCTCTTTCCATTTTAGGAAGAACTTAATATTTATAGATTATTATAAAATAAAACTATATAGTTTTCTTATTTGGAAGTGTGAACAGGTACAATAAAGTATAAACCAAGAACTATTTTTGTTTTATGGTTTTGTGGGGCTTAAGCCTTCCATCACCGTTGATCCTACTCAGTGTCTCTGATATGCGGTTTGTGTTTCTTGTGCAAACTATTCAAGACAGTCACCTAGTGCTTCCTCAGCCCAATTGCACACCCATTCTAAATATATGTCTTCCGTGAAAAGCCTAGAAATGTAGCTGTTGCTTGTTAAAAGAAAATAGACTGACTGATCAAATGGGCTTCAGAAGGAAAGAGGGTGTTAAATTTTCATGTTCTTTAGAACTAATTCCTTTCAGCATGCCCTATTTGCTGATGAAGAAAACTGCCTCTTGAATATCACCCATCTTCTCATGTATTTCACATAGCCCATGTAGTGCCCTCTTCAGTTACAAATTAGGATTTTGTTTGGAAGATTCTTTTTTTTTTTTTTTAGTTTATTTATTTTGAGAGAGAGTGAAAGAGCATGCATGCACGTGTGTGCACTCCAGGTGAGGGGAAGAGGCCGAGGGAGAGAGAATCCCAAGCAGGTTTCACACTGTTATGGCAGAGCCCAATGGGGGGGCTTCATCCCATGAACCGAGAGATCATGTCCTGAGTCCAAATCAAGAGTTGAGGGCTTGCCTGCTTGGGACACCCAGGCGCCCCTTGGCTAATTCCTTTTAACAAAACTGTTCTATCAGGTTTGTCATCAAAAAACCGAACTAAGACAAAGCAAACAAAATGACAACTAAGTTTGTATTTCTCCAAATTGGAATGTATAGAACAATTGCAAGGCTATAAAATAGGTCTCAAACAAATACCGGGATTGATTTGTTTTGTGTGCTTGAAATATATCATGTAATTAATACCATGGTGTCCATCACATTTAATTACTACACTAATTTATTGTCATGTACTGGTATAAGCATTGTACATAGTTAGTGTTGTTTAATCATTGCTAGACCCCTATGAAATTCCTTCACAATCATATAATGACTCCATCAAAGATTGTGTTTACTTAGTGCTAATAACAACTAATTCATACCTATCAGTTCAAATCTCTTCCTATATTAACAGTACATACGTGAACTAAATTAATTACCAGTGTTATGAGGTAAATATCTCTGTTTATAACTGAGAATCTGAGGCACAGAAAATTAAGTGGTTTATCCAAAATCATCTATCAAGAAAGTAGACTCAAGTTGAGTCAAATTTGGCTTCAAATTCCAATATTGTAGTTACTCAGGACCACAACATTAGGAAAGTACCCTAGAAGGCCATAGTCACAATCCACCACCCACCTACAATCTAGTGAAAGAGCCTAGAACTTCCGCTACAGAGTAAACCTCTGACTCAATCACATTAAAATTGAATCATGTTACATTAGTCACTTTCCGCATATATAGCATGGAGATCATTTTGATGAATACATGAGATTTTCCTTTATGGGAATAAACTCGGCACAATGTCAAGCACACAGTAGTTGTTAAACAATGACAGTCGGTAATACAGGTTATGTTAACAATACACATTTGTACAAAAGGAAACTAAATGCTTTGGATGGCCTACACACCTGTTTAGAAGATGTTGAGGTGACAGAAATCATGCACACAAGGAATGTAATTAGTAGCTCTGCTACATCATAAAAAGCTGAATGTGGAAATCATGCCTTATTCCTTTTATACTACTGCTTAGAAGCTATCTAGTATATTAAGAGGTGTTCAGTAAATCATTGTTGAAATAAACTGAGCCCTTACTATCATGCATGTATTTGCTATGTATAAAATCTACTTATCTAAACAAAAAACGTGCATGTGTTTGGTGCAAATTAGAACAGGCTGTTAGTCAAAGAGACTTAAGCATGAGTTCCTTTTTCTCTCCTTAGAGCAGTGAGAAAATATTCCTCAGTCCTCACAGAAAACTGGATTCGAGACATAGGCCGAGTGTGAACAGATGGGCCACTGGGACACACGGAGGCCGGGGCCGGTTTCAGGCTCCCTGTGAGCCCTCACGGAACGATTCCAGTGCTGTCACTCCATTGTCAGGATCAACTAAATTCTACATAATACGTACAGTTCCTTAAGAAATTTCTTTCTCTAAATGTTAGGCAGAAGCTAGATTTTTGTAGTCAGTCAGGGAGGACACAGGAGAAAGAATTTTCCTTCCTTTTTTGGTGGCCTATTTTTTTTTCCCTCTATATATCATTTTGTTTCATAGAACTAGAAAAGAACAAATGAGCAAGTGAATTTTAAATTACTAGTTACCTTTTCCTTACACTTAACCTTTACGAAGTTGCTTAGAACCAGTTAATTAACCCAGTTTGTGATTGCAATGGTCATGCTGAGTGGCCATGTGAGTACACTTTAATCTATGATTCTCTCTCTAGAGGACCAATTTGTTGTTCTTGTTCAACAACTTGGAAATTAAACTACATATAAATAGAGTGAAATTTACATTTTAAAATACCTTCATTTTTTTCCTTTAATGTTTGCTTCTTCTAAGTTCTTTAAAATTTTGCAAAAAAAATCAATATTTTCTCCTGTTTAAATACATTTTCATTTTGTTTTGGCTTCCTTATTAGCATTTTTTTGAGTGGATTAAATTAACTTCTTAGAAAATTATTTGGCATTTCACAAATAGTCTCCTTCAACACCTCTCCTGAAATACTTCACAGGAAAATCTTGGGAGAACAGAAACAAAGATGGGGGAAAAGAATCAGAAAATGTCTATTATAAATTTCTTTCAAAAGCAATAGTTGTTTTATGTCCAAAAGGATTAACTTCCAAAAATATTTCTTAAGATAAATGACAGGAAAGAGATCAAGTCCTATCAGTAGGTTCTGTGTTATTATTTTAAAGAGGATAACCAGGTGGGATGATTTATTAGCATTACGGTGAGAAAATTTACAGAAAAGTCTACAGACAAATCACACTATTGAACACAACTTCTCTAATTGAAAAAAAAAACCACGTATTCCAATTGAACTGAATGCTGTAGAGGATCGAGGCTTCTGTTCATATAGGGAACCTGAGGGATGTTTAAAATGGCCTTTAAATAAGCTAGCAATGGCTACTATGTACTCATCTGGAGGAAGGATGGTATGGGATACCTGTGATCAGTGCATAAGTTTAACCACAGGTGTACAAATAAAAATCATCCAAAATTTTTTTAAATGCAATATAATTTATTTAGTTTTGGAATTAAAAAAACTGCATTCAGTATTTATCTCTTTATATTCACTTTAACTAAATAGAGAAAGATCCACAATTATAATTTTGTTACATGAAATACCACAGGTGATTACTATGTTTATTGTGCCAACACAAAATTGTGTTTTCTCTAGATCACTTTACCTTATGTTGTAGTTATCACCTAGAAGAAGTGAAAATAAAAGATTCAGTGAAGGAGCAGCTAAAATACCTCAAAACCATGTGTATTTACCTAATAATGTAGCCTCAATGTTTATAAAGTAAAAGTTAGTGGAGACAGATGTATAAAGAAACGTTGAATATTTTAATATGCCTCTCTATCATATAGAATGAGAAGAAAAAATAATAAATTAATAAGCATATTGATAGTTGGAAAATTATAATTTACTAACTTTAGCTGATTAACCTGTATAAATGTGCATTCTTTTTAAGTACTCATGGACATTTACTAAAATAGACAAAAAAAAAAAAGTTAAATTAGTAACTGATCTCTGGTGACAAAAATCATAATAGTGGTTATTCTTAGAGGAAGTTGAGAGGGAAAGGGCACAACAAGCCTCTGGAATGCTATAAATGTCCAATATTTACTTGTGAATAGTGTTTCCACAAAAGCACACAAAGGTGTAAATTCATGAATTTGTGTAACTGTGTGATCGTATGTAACTTGTGCCACAATGAAAAATAAATTAGTATCTAAAAAATTCGGGGCGCCTGGGTGGCTTAGTCGGTTAAGTGTCCGACTTTCGCTTAGGTCATGATCTCGCGGTTCGTGGGTTCGAGCCCCGCGTCGGGCTCTGTGCTGACTGCCAGCTTGGAGCCTGTTTCAGTCTGTGACTCCCTCTCTCTCTGACCCTCCCCTGCTCACGCTGTCTCTCTCTCTCCTAGAAATAAATAAAAAGCATTAAAAGTAAATTCAACAAGAATCTAGAGTTCTACCTGTATTAAAATAACATTTATGTGCTGGACACTGAAGTTTCTCCATCTTTCCCGCATTCTTTGACCTCTAAGAAACAAAGAAATGGGAAATGATATAAGCTATTTTATTAATTGTAATCACTAAACTTGATTAAATATATATATTTATATCTGTGTATGTGTGTGTGTGTGTTTAATGTGCCATTTCATGAGCAAAAATTAACTATATGTGGTTGTCTTTTACACTGGTAATCCCAAATAAACCATGCCTCTATGAACTCCATTTCATTTGGGCTGAGGCTGTGTTTTGCTTTAACAAACAAAATGTGGTATAAGGGATACTGACCTAAGTGAAAGTTATGAAGTCCTGGTATCTTCCAATTCTACATACCTGAAAACCCTGATGAACCAAGAAGGCCAGCTCTTCCACTGGGGAGGCCACACAGAGCAAGACCATTTAGAGGTCATACAAAGGGGAAGAAAATCATAACCATGAGGAAAGAAAGACAGAAGCCCAGATATTCCAGGGTCCTAGCTAAGCCCAGTCTCTAGCCAACCCAGTGCTTGAATATATCCATTCAATAAACCACTGGCAAGCTGACCAGCAAGACAACCACTCAGCTGACCAGATTGTAGGATTGTGAGCAGATAAAATACTTGGTTTTTAAACTACTAAAATTTAGGGTGATTTGTCATGCAAGAATAGATAACCAAAACACTGTATCATTAACTTAGCTTCGGGTTTGATGTTAAGTATGATAATTAGGCAGAACTAAAATAGAATGGGTATTGGGGTTGCCATGAGAGGGAGAGACTTTTATGTTCACCTCAAGTAAGAGTGATGAAGCATATAATGGATTTTGAGTCTTTTAAAATCTAGCCTGAGTTTCTATCAAAAGAATTCTCTTTATCTTAATTGGAGTTGAGTTAGTATTATGTTTGCAAAATAGCCACAGGGAGGCCTACTGACCTAGCTTTTGTATAGGAAATCAAAGTGTGAATCTTAATTTCATGGGCATTGAAGAAGTTCCCAGCTTGTGTGTTTGAATCCAGAGGCTGGCATATTTAAAGACCTTTTATATTGTGATATTAGGATAATATAACAGGAAAGTAAAGCAATGTGTATTCTACAAAAGAGAATGTTTCTTTTACTTGCTTGGATAATTCATAGGGAAAAAAATGCCAAATTGTATAAAGAGGAAATAGTATATATATGCCAGATAAAGTACAAGGCACCCAGTTATACTTGAACTTGAGATAAACAATGAAAACAATTATTATAAGTATGTCCTATGCAATATTGAGAACATACTTAAGCTAAAAATTATTTCTTACTTTATATAAGTTTCAAATTTAACTAGTCTCTGCTATTTTTATTGGCTACATCTGGCAGCCCTAAAATAATAGTAAAGTCAGCGAGTTAGGTGGCAGAAGGCAGAATGGGATGGAAGCGTGTGATAACTGGTAGAGGAAGAATCAGAGAAGTAGGCAGGGAAACGATGGAGTAAGGAAATAGAGAAAAGAGGTGGAGTCATTGTTTTGGAAGTGGAAAAACAAACAGGTTAGCAAAACATGACAATATTTCAGGAAAGTATAAAATGTGTGGTCAGTAACATATAAAAATATCACTCCATTATTGTTAATTACTGATCTCAGCTTCCTCTTGTGTTACCCAGGTGATGGAGAACAGATATTAAGCAATGCATGGCGTCTTGTTTTTCCCCAGTGTTTAACTTGTTTTTCTGGATGACGCAAGCTACTCCCAGAATATATGCAGCACAGTCTTCCAGATTTTACCCTTTCCAACTCACCCTCCTTGAGATGGTGCGTAGTGGGGATATGAGGACCCTACAGTGATGGGGGAGGGGAGCACCCACACGCTGGCTTTCAGTTGAAATACCTGTTTCCATCGGTGTCTGTATCTGTGTTGTTGGCTTCTGTTCTGACCAGACTTGCTGCTGATGTAAGGAGCCCTTCCTGGAGAAGTCCATGGCACCCCCTGTAGCCGAGGGCTGTCCCTTACTCCTTCCCAATGTGGGCTTCTCTTAGATACCTACACCCAATGAGGAAGAGGCAGGAATCCGGATTTTTACACTCCCACATTTCAAAGGAAAAGATTTGGCCAGAAATTTATGAAAAATAACTTATACATAATTCCACTTTTATAAAATGGTTTAGACTTTGAGTGGAATTATTTTCTGTTCTTTATTTGAAAACATAATGGTACTAAGAAATAGGTAAAGATCAAAAATTTATAAAAATGCAGGTAATTTTTTAATATCTACTGACAGATGTCTTCTATAGATTGTGTATTTACTATCTGTGTTTTGCTCCTACCAATCTTCTTCGTTTCATAGAAAGTTAGTGTTTACCTGGGGCTATATCAATAGTTTATGAGTTTGATTTTAAATAAGAATCCCTGTGTTGTGGCATAGTGAGACTTATTTTTCTTCTTCTTAAAATGTAATCAGTACTCCAAATCAATATCGCTATTCTTTTTAAAGTCTAAGTTTTCATGTTAAGAGAAAGCTGATACTTTATTCATCTAGAAAAAAATGTTCCTTTTGAAACATTAAAAAACACAAACATCTTAAATATTCATTAGAAACTATTAATGCTGAAGGGAGATCTGGCCGCTATAAATATTCTATACAGAGCCTCGTATGTCTTTTGAAAGGTAAAGTTAATTTTTCTGTGACAAAATATTAAAAGAAAAAAATGGCTAAGTATGTATTTTGAATATAGTAATGCTTTGTGAGTCTACACAGAACATTGCAGAATTTAACTCTGAGGGCTGAATTTTTTTTTCAGATTTAAGTCATTATAATGTATTTTTTATTTGGTAGTGAATTTGTAATCTAGCCAAACAGCTGTGTCTATGAGCTGCCCGCGTAAGTCTTCACACTCTCAGGTTATTCGATTAAATTGCTGTATACATAAGAGACTTTCCATAGAGTGATTAAAAAGTGGACAGGGTAATGTTAATTATATTATTCTCGGAAGAGAAATCACACAGAGAAAAATCTTAGTTGAGGTTTTAATATATTACTTCTTATTTTTACAACAACATTTGGCTCAAGGAACAAAATGTAAGTTAAAACAATAGATTATTTAAGAATGACATTACTACTTTTTAATTGATTTCAAAGAGCATTAAAATCAATGATATCATGGATCCTCACAGCAGCTGTATGCTAGAGAAATGGGGAGTATTTCTCTGATTTCATCAACAGGGTGAGTAAGCCTCGCACAAACCGACTTTATAAGCAAATGTCAAATGTAAGTGGCAAAATGGGCCCCAGTTTTACTCTGCTCTCCATCTAGTACTCTAGAACCTACTTTCATTTTTCTAATTGCTGTGGGTTTAAAGTGTTTAAATTTACATTCTTTTTTGGGGTACCTGGGTGGCTCAGTGGTTAAGCATCCTACGGCGGCTAAGGTCATGATCCTACAGTTTATGAGTTTGAGCCCGGCATCGGGCTCTGTGCTGACAGCTCAGAGCCTGGAGCCTGGTTCAGTTTCTGTGTCTCTCTCTCTCTTTGCCCCTCCCCTGCTCTTGCTCTGTCTCTCTCTGTGTCTCAAAAATAAATAAATGAAAAAAAGAAAATTTTAATGTATGTATATTTTTAAATTGAAGTATAGTTGACATACAATGTTACATTAGTTTCAGGTGTGCAACATAGTGATTTTACAAGTCTACATATTATGCTCTCCTCACCACAAATGTAGCTACCATCTATAACCATTCAACAATGCTATTACAATACCATTGACTATATTCTGTCTACTGGGCCTTTTATTCCCGAGACTTATTCATTTCACAACTGGAAGCCAGTACCCTACCCCATTTCTTTTCACCCATTTTGCCCATCATCCTACCCCCATCCTCTCAGGAAACCACCAGTTTGTATTTATGAGTCTGTTTCTGCTAACTTTACTTTCTTTGTTTTGTAAAAAAAATTTCACCTGGAGTGTTTTGAGAATAAGGACTCTACCAAATACACCAATATACACTTAGTGAATCAGTTTCAACTTTAAGGCCAAGATTGAAATGACCTTATTATAGAAATTGGAAATGAAAGTTAGAAACCTTCTTCTGTTTCATCTTTAACTAAGGGAAAAGGCAGAGCTACATAAGTTTGGTAGAGTATTCTTTTCCTTTTTTTTACTGTTTTTATTTATTTCTGAGAGAGAGAGAGAGAGAGAGAGAGAGAGAGAGAGAGCAGCAGCAGCAGCAGCAGAGGGTCAGAGAGAGAGGGAGACACAGAATCCGAAACCGGCTCCAGGCTCCAGGCTCCAGGCTCCAAGCTGCCAGCACAGAGCCTGACGCGGGGCTTGAACCCAATGACCACAAGATCATGACCTGAGCTAAAGCCCAACAGACTGAGCCACGCAGGCGCCCCTAGAGTATTCTTTTCAAATAGAATAGTGATCACACTAGATATTACACATAAAACAGCACAGGCAGAACCAACAGCCAAAAGTGACATCTGCCAAACGTGGTGAAACAACAGCTTTGTCTTTCAAATCAAAGCTAAACTCGGTAGAGGGAAAACTTATTTTGTGATAAATAGAGTCCTAAAGTATTATGCAATTGGCAAATTTTACTATGCATTTATGGTATTATGAGTTTACGGTATTTGGGTTTGTTCAAATAATTTCACATATCTAGTAGAAATTGTATCTTATGTGATGATTTAATCTAACCACAGCTGCAGCAATATAAATTACACTTAAGACTATGCTGATTGATTATAATCAGTTGTAATCATGTCTTATAATTACATTGCATTCTAGAGGCAGAGGCTGTTTAAGCCTACTCAGCACTGAGCTATATAAAGAAGATTATTTGTTACTTCTGACAGGCTCAGTCAACATTCAAAATTGCCTGCCAACAATAAGTTTTATTAAATTTATTGTCCAGGCATCAAATAAGTTTCTTGATTTATCCACAAAAGTTGAAAAGGAATTGTAAGCCAGTCTAAAGCTTATTAACTACTATTTATACCAAAAATATCTTAATCGCTAAAAACATTCATAATTCACAGTAGGAATTACATTGGCTTATCATTTTTAGGTACATTGTACTTCAATGTATACAAATTTTACCTAAAAAATAATCAAGTGAGAAGTTCGGGAGTATGAGAGGGTATAGATGAAACAACGTTGGCTGAATATTGATAACTTATTAAAGCAGGGACAAGAGTCCATAAAGGTTTATTATACTATTCTGTTTAGTGTGTATATGCTTAAATTTTCCATAATTGATGGTTAAATAGATAGATTTCTCCTATAATAAACTGAACCAATATTATAAAAACATATAATATGTAGTGTCATAGAGTCTAGGTTAGAGTTCTTTCTTGTCTGGCAAGAAAGCTGGATGCAGGATTAAATGTAAGAGATGGCTAATGTTCAGGAAAAGACATGAGCCTCAAATAATGGTCTTTCCCATTTTTATTAGGATCAGAAGTCTTACAAACATGGTGATGGACGTGCACAAAGAGACAATAAATCTGTGAACATTAACTCATCGATGTGAGGAAAAAGGGATCTTGAAGATATTTGGGGCTAGGGATTTGGGTTAATACAAAACAAATTCCTGGCACCAGATAGCCCGGGGAAAGGTTGTTTATAGCAGACATGAGGCACCACCTCTGTTTATAGGGATGCAACAGATAGAATAAGTCACCTCAGGGTTAACAAGGCACCTTTATTTTGTTAATCATCTCAGCTCCAGGCAGCTTCAGGCACAGCAGAGTTGTCTATAGCCCTATTTACCTGCTTCCCTAATTTGGTCCTTCCTTCCTGTGAAAGCAGCTTTCTACTATAGTACTAAATTGGGAGGCGCTTTCACCCTGAATACCTAATCTTGTTTACTTCATATACCTATGTGTTATATGGGGGCCTTTGCTCTGCCCTCTCTATACTGTACCCCACCTTCTCTATACTTATTTACCTAATCTTGTTCACCCAAACTTGGGTGTGAGAATCCTATGGCTTTGTAATTCTTTATGCCTTGTTGACCCATTGGTGCAAGTCCAGGGAATTCCTAAGCTTATTCCCCACAATGTATGTTATATCTACACGCAGTAATAACAAGTGCATTCTTCAACATTTAAATATTTAAGTTGCTGTGTTTGTTTCTCATCTCAGAACAACACTTGGACTTTAAATTCTCAAAATCCTAATGCACTATTTGGAACACTCTTGATATGGTTTCACCTAAAGTTAAAGCCCTGTTCCCTCCTTGTAGTCTTATTCTCCCATTCACTCACATGATGATGCACACTGTCCACCCAAGCTCTCAGGAAGCCATGTGGGCAGTCCCACAGCATACATGGTGCTATTCCATCATCAATGCCTTATTATTACAGATGATTATGGTTTATACAATTAACACAGCTCCCACAAGAAATGTATTAATATTATGAACAGGTTGCACATAATTGTCAAGGAAGACTCACTCTGATTAGAATTCTACCTATATTAGAGTAGAAAAAAGGCTAAACAGTAAAATCTTCTGTTTAGATTTTATGTTACTAAATAAATTTCTTTAGATTTTGGCAACTTACTTAACATTCTTAGACCTAATGTTCTCATCTGTGAGTCTGGATAAAGTGAATGTAAACTCACGTGTTACAATTTGACTCTATAGAATTAATATGGATCGAATATTTGTTGTTTCTGATTTTCCATCCATACTTAGTATTTTTTTTCACTTACTGTCTAATTCTTTATACACTTGAATGAAGATTGGACTATGATTTGCCAATTTATTTCTGGAATCAGATAGTTGGGTTTTGGGGGGGTGGTTTTGGCATTTGACTCAGGTCTCAAAACTGAAGACAATTTCAGTTGCCCACATATTCAAAAAGGAAAACAAAACAAATAACAACAACGAAAAAGAATTCCAATTGTCCTATGACCTTAAGATAAGTGCTCAAACTAATTTGCCACAATAGCATGTCACACCTTTTCATCTTATGAAAAGAAGGCCATATTTAGCAGAAGAGAGAACTGGAACTGAAGACAGTCAACAGACAGCTGTGTGAATCTCCATACTCTTCTGTAGTAAAGAGGGGTGAGAGTCCACTTCCCACTTTGAATCATTGGATAACTTCAAGAGTTTGGGTATTATGGAAACCATTGATTGACACAGAACTGCAAAAACCCTAAGCAAGAGAAGGTGGTAATATTTGCCAGTGGTGACAGATAGTTGGCAGTAAAAGTCAACTGCACATGCACAAAAAGGGTACACATTTCTTAGGGTATGAATTTCTCTGGCTATAGAAACCAGAGAAGGTGGGAACAAGTGAGGAATCTTGAAAAGACCCAATAAGGAATACTGTCCTCAGCACAAGTGGTCTGTGTGAAATGCATAGTTAGAGAAAGAGCCGATGAAGTGATATGTAGCCAAGGACTATGTCACTTAGCTGAGCAGGCACTAGGAAGCCCTCAAAAGAAGAAAAGTGGGGGTACCTGGGAGCCTCAGTTAGTTAAGCAGCTGATTTCAGCTCGTCATGATCTCCCAGTTCATGAGTTTGGGTCCCACGGTCAGCGTGGTGCCTGCTTGGAAACCTCTGTCCCCCTCTCTTTTACCTCTTCCTGCTCTCTCTCAAAAATAAACATTAAAAAATCTCTAAAGAGAAGAAAAGTAGGGCTAATTCCTGGAAAAAAAAAGAATAAAAATTTCCCTAGAAGAAAACACTAACATTTGGGAACTGACCACTCCAAGAATCACATTTCCAGGTTATAGCAATATTCACTACAAAAGACTGCCATTGCTGCATCAAGAAAATGCCCCATCAAGAGAGGTGGTAGAGAGGAAAGAGGGAAGAAAGCAATCCCTTCTCCATTAGTTTTTTTCTTAACCTGGATGAGGCCTGAGTAATGTTAGGGGGCCTAGGTAGGCATTGAGGGATGTGCTGAAGAGGAAGGGAGAATTTAAACTGAAATGAATCCAGTGATTCATGACAATTGTGTAATGCAGGGCCATGCTTATTGCAAAATATCAATCGATTGCCAGAACTATGAAGGCAGTCATCCATTGGTCTCTAAAAGGTAGGAAAAACAATAAAATTTCCTCTATATTTTCCCTATAAGGATTTTTTTCTCTACCCCAGAAAGAATTGTGATATTCTGAGTTTTGTGAAAAAACAAATAATCCTGTCAAGAAAAGAGATTTGGAAGAACAGTGCAGAGCACTACAAGGGAGACTAAACTCAAATGTTTACAAGAATGATCATAATGAGTTATTTCCTCATTTATTCTCATGAGTATCAATGACAGAGAAGAATAACCCCCAAATTAAGTTAAATAAGAAAAAGAAGAGAGAAGCAAAAGAAAGTTGCAGGCTTACAAAACCAACTCCTTCTTTGTATACCAGAGACCTTCTTTGTAACCCATCTGCTCCAGATAACTGACTCCCAGAAATTCTTTAGAGAGAAAATAAAGTTAAATGTAATAATTTTGAAGTATATTCTGCTGTTATTAAGGTTATGGAAATGTGAAAAGTAGATGCTGAATTGTTAGACGTCGTAAAAGAGGCTTCTTCTATATAATACATTTTTGAAAGAATTAAATCAGAAGGAGCCAAGAGAAATGAGAGCATGTGGTAGTAACATATTGAAAATACAGTAGGAAATTTTAGGTTATATACAACGTGCTTCTGTACATTTTACCTGAATGGGTCAATCATTACGCCATGGCATGTCAGTCATTAAGTGATTATCAAACTCCCTCTGTAATAGGTTTCTTGACTAACTAAACCATTAAAAACAGAATCACCATCAAGCCATAGGGTGTGGGAAGAAAGATGAGAGATTGAAATTTTGACATTAAACTAGATTGGATTATCTAAAGACTGAAAATGGAACTGTCTGCTAATAGATGACATTTATATGCAAAGTTGGGCATCTGCTATAGATGTCATTAGTGGGGAAGGTCAGGCCCAGGGGGCTTTATGCTATTGATATCAGTTCATTTGTAAGCCAGATGTGCACACGTGTCTATTCAGATCTCAGCAAAGACCTTTATAGAAAATAAAACACTTTAAAACCGATCAGGGAATATGTTAATGATAAGAGAATCAATTATTCAATTATTTGTATTTGATATCTATTAATTACAAATAATAACATGTAGAGGTGGAAAATTATGAAGAGCATGGTCTCTGACTTCAAGAAAGTTGGATTAGCAATTTAAGAAAAGCAAACAGAAAATCCTAATTCTAAGCAGACATTTGCAAGAGTTCAGCTATCATCAAATTTAATTGCATAGCTATCCTATCTAGGGCCAAATGTATGCTTGAGTTCCCATCAGAAACTTGGACTTACAGCTTTTCCAAAAGTGCCACTAAGAGACTGCAAGCTTTGAGCAGTGATTCATTTGCCGACACTGTTAGAGCCTAGCCTTTTTTTCTTTCCAGCCATTATCTAACTATAATTCTTTAACTATAGGGATGACAAGCAGGCTACCAGAGTCACATTCCAATTCTAGTTGTTTGGTAGTAGCTGCCTGCGGAGCTGCCCGATAGGATGCCCAGATTCATCAGGAATGAATGCCGGGCCCATCGGAAGTCCCCGAGAGGGAGGAACAGAGGCACACGCCACGATTCTCCCATCTTGGGTGGAATTGCTGGACACAAGAGCGCTTCCCTGAGGATTTTTGGTTTTTTTTTTTTGTTTTTTTTTTTTTCACATTCAGACGTGAACCGGGTAATTACGAAGACATTTCCAAACTAATGACTTAAACACTTAAGCCTGCTGGAGTCCACATTTTAGGAAAGAACAAAAAAATCCCCAACTTTTTGCAGTAACTGATACCTGTATGTCTGAAAAATTGAAAATCATTGTTACATAACATCTTAGAAATTATTTTTGAACTTACCGTGGATTTACTAAGTGACTGACTGTAACTATCTCACTGTTGCCAAACAAATATCTTCATGAAAGATCTGGAGCCCCAGTATAAGTGGTATATCATGAATGGCTAATACAGTCTAAAACTGCTATTTACAATTCCTTTCCAGTTTTTTCGCATCATCTGATGAACTGAAATTTATATGCTCCACCAAAACTTATTTAAACATATTCTTTAAACATATTTAAACATTTATACAATTATGGTAAAATGCTTTATTGAAAGTCATTTGGGGGGTGCCTGGGTGGCTCAGTTGATTAAGCATCCGACTTCGGCTCAGGTCATGATATGGTTTGTGGGTCTGAGCTCCGTGTCAGGCTCTGTGCTGACTGCCAGCTCAGAGCCTGGAGCCTGTTTCAGATTCTATATCTCCCTCTCTCTCTGACCCTCCTCTGCTCATGCTCTCTCTCTCTCTGTCTCTCTCTCTCTCTCTCAGAAATAAATAAAACATTAAGAAAAAAAGTCATTTGATTTGAATAACTGACGTAACTTGGATTTTCTCATATTTTTTAGAAGTTAACAATATCTCTTGTAACCTGATTAGATAAAATTAATTTTTGTCTTTCATTCTCTTTAAAGTTCATTTGGAAATTAAAATTCCACCAGAAAAAGACAAAGAAGATTAAGTCCAAAGGATAAATTTAAGTTTCTCTGACTAAATTTTGATAGTATCACATAAAAGTCTTTAATCAGCATATGTGCAAAGAGGTTACCTGAGTTCCAATCCAAGCTCTGCCATTTCCTTCAAGAGGGACTTTGGACATATTACCGACCCTCTCCTAGCTTCAGTTTCTTGGCTAAAATGGAGGTATTAATATTCATAGAATTATATGGGGGATCATGGTTTTTATACCTGAGGGTTTAGACTCAGTGCCTGGCAGGTAACAAGGGCTTTACTAAGGTTAACTATTATTATTGAAATCTATGCTGGGAGAATAACACACAGCACACCACATACACACACACACACACACACACACACACACACACACACTTGATAATGAGGTGAAAAATCACCTGATCTCCATCATGTATAAAAGTCTTGACAAAAGGAAAAAGAATAATGGAATATTTTACCACTTAAATATACACATTACTATGACACTTAGTTGGTCCCAAAAGTTAGAACCCCAAAGCATCCATTTGAGAGGTATTGGCAGTTAGAAACTATAGTGAGGTTGGCATGCGTGAATATGGCTGTGGACTAGGTAGGTAGTCCATGTACAATGCAAATAGATGGTGATGCAATTATGTTTTAAAGACATTTTTTAAATGCTTATTTGGTTTTGAGAGAGAGAACACAAACAGGGGAGAGGCAAAGAGAGAGGGAGCAGATAACCTGAAGTAGGTTCTGTGCTGACAGCAGAGAGCCCAGTGCAGGGCTCAAACTCACAAACCGTATGATCAAGACTTGAGCTAAAATTCGATGCTTAACGGAATGAACCACCCAGTCACCCAAAAGTCAATTTTATATCATTGATATTGTCTGATAATTTAATTATGGATATTACTTATTGAAAATGTTTGCATCTTGTTCTAGACATCTGTCTGTGTTTGTCACTTTATTACGCTGCTGTGACACATTGCACTAATCACTAATAACTGATTATGACATTTTCAGGCCAATTCTATTCCTAGTGTTGGTGGCAAAAGCTCTGTCCTGTGTTCTGTGCTTAGAAAACACTATACCTGGAAAGCATGCCTTTGTTGCAACAGTACACCAATGGGAGCAATGGGAGCTGATAATATTAAGCGATTTCAACTTTCTTGCTTCTTTAGCGATGCGTCCTAAAAGCAGTGTAGGGTATTCCTGGAAACATGGCCTCTGGGATCAGGAGGCCTTAGGTCAGAATCCTATCCTTCCCTCTGTCATCCTAATAGGGTGAAATACTGCACCCATATAAGAGTGCTTTTCCTTATCTGACTGACAGTCAAGGGGAATTCAATACAGAGATGTGCTGCGAACTAAGAAAGAACTACCTGTCTTCCTTTTTTTTTTTTTTTTTATGACAGCTCTAAGAAATGATTCATGCTCAAATATATCATTCAGCGTGATCAAATGGGCTTGGACTGCTTCACTTAAGCTGAAGTGGGGAACCGAAGTAATCCTTGTAATTCAAGCAGAGAAAACACTTAGTCTCAACTATTTAAATATTTCAGGCAAAAGAGTGTCTTGGGCCTGAATTATGAGTGGCTGCCCTGTGCTCCACTTTACTCACATGGGTAAACACAGTCCAAGTGTGCAGCAGCGACTTTAATGAGCTCAGTCAGGCTCAACCCTCATGTAATGGTTGCAAGATGAAAAGCCAATAGCATTTTAACTCCAAGCCAATGCATTGAGGGTACTGAAAAATCACCTGGGAAAGATCAGTAGAACAATTACATGGACAGAGAAATGCTACTAATTGGTAATGATCAGCTAAAATACATGTAGATGCCTGAGATGTTACTGTACAGGTGTGGGATTCCATTTGACATTTGTCTTAGATTTAATGTCTGACATTTGTGTAACTTCCAGTTAAAACAGAATAATGATAATTAGATACGGAAGAATCTGTTGGTTAAGCTCTGAAATTTTACTACATTCCTACATACTATAAACTTCATTGCTTTGACATTTAACTGCCCCCCCCAACCGCTGGCTCTATGAAACATGTATCAACAGAAACTAATGAGCTTTATTACATTCCCAGTATCTTTGAAAATGATAGTGTAGGCAAAATATGAATACATATATTAATAGACCTTTTTTTTTTCAATCCATACACAGGGCTGATGTGCAGCCAGTATGCACTAATGTAGTTCTACTGGATTTTCAACACTGGTATCCATTCTGTGCCATTCTTTGTACCATCCACATTCAGTACCACCATCTCATTGGTTGATGTCTACATGGTATCAACTGGTAAAATTTCAAGTTCATAAGTACCATAAAAAAATATCTTTTTTTTTGCTGGCATTTATACCCTAGGTTTAGAATTTGGGAATACTTTAAAATATGATGCTAAAAAAACCTCTTCTTATATGAAAAAAAAAAACAATTTACATATAACAGTATGATGAGCTCTTATTTAAATGAGAATTTCAAAGTATTACTGATTAATTATTGTTTGGGCTTTGTTTTCCATACATGTCATTTAATTAATTATCTAAACAACAAAGAAACTTTCATTTACAATATCTACATAATATGGTTTAATGTTCAAGTTATTTAAATTTGATTGCTTAATTTTCCAATATGGGTTGTATGACTACAAACAACTGCAATGCAAACTTAAACATTTCAATTTCTCTGGGTCACTTTTATTTACAATTAGTATATTTTTTCTAAGTTTTATTTTCCCTGATTTTGTTGTGTATGTCCACATATGTTTTATTCAGTACGTATGCATGATTTTTATTATGTATGATACATTTAGAAAACCTTACTGATTCAAATTGAAAAAAAAATAGAAGGGGCACGTGGGTGGCTCAGTTGGTTAAGCATCTGACTTCGGCTCAGGTCATAATCTCATGGTTCATAAATTCAAGCCCTATATTATTCCTTAATTTATGTGACCCTATAAAGCAGATGTTATTAGTCCCATTTACAGATAAGAAGAGGTTAAATTGCTTCCCCAAAGTCAAATAATTATAAATGGCAAGAGCAACATTCATTTGAGATCTTTTTGGCTTGAAAAGTACATGCTTACTGGTTATTAAGGGATAAACCTTATGGATAGCACCAGATACCACAAGGTTCAGTCCCATAAGACTGCCTCCCACATCAGAGGCTATTCAAAAGTATTAGGTACAGAGGTGACTCACAATTCTGTCTGATTTGGCTACAAATGACAAGGTCCCATATCTGCTCCATTGAGTTCTAGTAATGGGCCTAATAGGCTCACAGAACTCAGAGGAACACATTTTATCTGCTTACTATAAAATGTGAAAAAATATACAGAATACCCTGATGAAGAGATACACAGGGTGAGATCTGGAGATCCCGAAAACAGGAGTTCCTGTCCCTGTGGATTTGGGGTAGGTCACCTTTCTGGTATGTGGATGTGTTTGCCAACCTGGAAATTTTCCAAACCTCAAACTTTTGGGATTTTTTCTGGAGGTTTCCTCACATAGGTACAATTAATTATGTATTCCACTTCTAGTCCCTCTCCCCTCTCTAGAGAATGAGGAGTGGGTCTAAAAACTCCAAACTTCTAACCATGGCTTGAGCTTTCTGCTGACCTGCCCCATTCAGGAGCCATCCAGGAACCCACCCAGAGTCATTTCATTAGAACAAAAGATCCACCAAGTGCTCTTATCACTTAGGAATCCACAAGGGTTCTAGGAGCGTAGTGCTGAAACCAGAGGTCAGAAATCAAGACATATATGTTCTATTTCACCTCTCACTGGTCTAATGCTTTGAACACTCTAAGAATATCACTTACTATCATTTCTCTACAAAACTCATTTAGAAACATCCTATGAAATTTTTTTTTGGTATGAAACATACAATGCATTTTTCCTATAAAGAAATTCAAGAAAAGGAAAGAGATTAATGTGAAAACAGATATGTAAGGAATCTAAAGAAATTCACATTCAATAAGATAATAAAAAATTTCCATGGCAGAGAATAAGAAGCAGGATGTATGCTATAGAATATGAAATCAATATACTGATTTAATGCTATGTTCTATCCAAAAATGCCCCCAGATCTGATTTTAACCATTTTTCCTGGGTCCAACTTAATTTCTTCCTTTTTTTCTCCTGCAGATTAAATTATGTTTGACTAAATTGAGGCTTCTTAACCTTGGAACTATTGACATTTTGAACCAGTTAGTTTTTTAGGTTTGGGGACCACATCTCTGACCTCTACCAATTAGATACCAGTATCATTGTCCATTGGCTTTTGCCAGTTGTGACCAAAAAAACTGTTCTCAGAATTGCCAAATATCCCCAAGGCGGCAAATTTGTCAACATTGACAATGACTAGATTGGTTCAACTATGAAATATTTATCATTCTTTTATTTTGATTCACTTTGAATGACAAAAATTTATGGAATGAAGCTTTGCTTCCCCATGATGAACATTCACTGAAAGTACATAGAAGATACAAAGGAAATAGATTTTTTAAGACACTCAAGAATTTCTCCCCATGTTCTGTGTTTTTATGGCTTTCCTAGTCCAATTGTTCCCTGTACATGTCTGAAAATTCAAGTACTTGAAAACTAGAGACTCAGGAAAATTTTGAGAAAGTAAATAGAGTGGGGTATAACCAGTAAGCTAATATACATATCTGAGGATACCCAGTGGTGGCAAATGTCACTCCAGCGTATAGTTCTTCCTCAAAATCATTTGTTTCATTGAAGTTTGGTAAGTGTAGAAAACTGAATACAGTGCCATTTCTAAAATTATCAACAGATCACTAATTATATGACAAGAGTCTATCTATCTGTGAGTCATAATGGTATTTTCCACATTTTTTGTGTTTAAATAACAGATGTAAAAGTAGTGACATTTTTTATGCCTAAATTGGTTTAAATCAAACTAATGTTTGCTTCAGAATGCAGGGCACCTCAGGTAATAAACAAAACAACAACAACAACAACAACAACAACAACAACAACAAAAAACCCACATCTACCCTTTGCTTCTCTGCTATTTAAACATCTTTATTCTTCCACATCTCAGTACATTCATCTCTTGGTCTGATTTCTCCGGGAGAGCAATGAGTTTAACTCAAGCATTGCACATATCTCTGTGGACCTGTTTTTGCAGTTTCCTCTATGCTTTTTCCTTAATTCTTTGCACTTTTTATCTAGGAGGGTGGATTTTCTTTTTTTTTTTTTTTAATTTTTTTTAATGTTTTATTTATTTCTAGGAGAGAGAAAGAGACAGCATGAGCAGGGGAGGGTCAGAGAGAGAGGGAGTCACAGACTGAA
Source organism: Proteles cristata cristata (assembly GCA_017311185.1). NCBI lineage: Eukaryota > Metazoa > Chordata > Mammalia > Carnivora > Hyaenidae > Proteles > Proteles cristata. Next base: position 933,165 of record JAESUZ010002153.1, read on the forward strand.
ACAGGCTCCAGGTTCTGAGCCGGCAGTCAGCACAGAGCCCGACGCTGGGCTCGAACCCACGAACCGCGAGATCATGACCTAAGCGAAAGTCGGACGCTTAACCGACTAAGCCACCCAGGCACCCCTAGGAGGGTGGATTTTCATGTGTAACCCCAAATTAAAGAAAATTAACTTAGAGGTTAAAAAATAAGGAGGAAACACTGAGTCTTCTTAAAGCAAACAGGGGGAAGAATATTAACAAAAAATTATTTTTTGTATTATTTTCTCTGAATATTCAAAGCAATGATTTCAAATGCATATGTGCCATATACTATAATATATGCATAAATAGTCTACTTTCTATGTCTTCTGGGTCTATTATGTAGTAAATGAAGCAAAAAGCCTTCCAGAGTAATGCTGTGGACGAACTGTGAGGCATATATTTATTGGAATTAGCCTTATTCTAATTATGATTGAAAGTAAAATGTCACTATTATTCCTAATGTTGTAAAATATTGCCATTACTTATTAAAATTCCAATGATTTATGTAATTTTTCATACATTCACATTTATACATTATAATAAGAAAGAAACCATTTCCTAGTAATATTGATCATTTGCACCTCTATTACAAAAGAGATCATTCTCAGCAGATCACTGATATTTCACTGTCTTTAAATGAATCCCTTCTTTACATTTTAACATGTATTTTGCAGAAAAGAATCGAAAGCAATCCAATATTTCTATGAAATCATAGTGAAAAAAAGCATAGCATACCTAAGTGATTGTGTGTGTGTGTGTGTGTGTGTGTGTGTGTGTGTGTGTGTGTATGAGAGATAGGAAAGAAAGACAGAGAGGGAACCCCTTTTACTTCACCATTAGGTGGATTTTAAAGATGTCATATTGAAGCCAGTTGACCTTTCTGGTTGTCACTCAAAGCTTACATCTGAATCTATGATGGTCTGACTCTATGAGGGCTAATAAGTTATCCCTGAGATTGTGATGGACACTGAGGATACATCATGGAAGCAACAACTACTGTTTAAATAAGGAAAAAAAAATCATTTCAAGTCTGCATTTACACCTGAGCCTTCTCCATTGTAGTCCTAGAGATTTGAATATTTAACCAGGCCTTCCTAGACTTGGACATTTGCAATGTTCAGGGATAACTCAACTTTATCTGAAGAATCTTTGTGTGATAATAACAGACACCAAACATATTCAGAACTTAATACATGTACTCAGTGCTACATGCACTCTTTACAACAACCCAGTTAATTGTGAATACATGTATTCATTTTATATACAAAAAAACCCCTGAAGTATAGAGAATATAATAATCTACCAAGTTCACTCATCTATTGAGTAACAGAAGTAGAACACTAACCAAGGTTCTTCTGAGTCCAAAATTTGTGCTATTACAACAAATGCTGACAAAAATATGTAGAGAAAATATCAGCAACTGTTCAGGATATTTTGTTATAGATCTTTTTGTTTATCTACAACTTTGGGAGTTGGTATGAGAAAACAACCACAATAATAGTAATACCTAAAAACGGGGTGCCTGGGTGGCTCAGTTGGAAAACGGGGTGCCTGCGTGGCTCAGTTGGTTAAGCATTAGACTTCAGCTCAGGTCATGATCTCATGGTTTGTGAGTTCAATCCCTGCGTTGGGCTCTGTGCTGACAGCTCATAAGCTCGGAGCCTGGAGCCTGCTTTGGATTCTCTCTCTCTCTCTCTCTCTCTCTCAAAAATAAACATTAAAAAAATAATAATACCTAAAATTTACCATGTGCCAGACTTTTCTAAGTGATTCACATATATAAACTTATTTAATTCTCTCCAAAATCTTTTGAAGTAGGTCCTGTTATGACCCCCATTTTAAAGATAAGAAAACTGAAAAAATAAAGTGTCAATGCTCAAAGAGTAGGAATTTTTAGTTTTTCAAAATAGAAGCAGAAATTTGCAATGATATACTCAGGGTTCTATGATTATGATTTGGCTAAAATATATCATGCAACCAAGCATAACTGTACTGCAGTTAGAGTAAGTTTGTCTACCTTAGTAGGACAAAGTAGTGTTTAGAAACAAGAGTGAGATCCCTTTGCTCTACTGGAAACTTAGGAAGAAATACAGCTAATGCAAAATAAGAGTCTCCATTCCAGGTCTTACTGTGATAGCTGGAGGGGACCTAACAGTGTGAACAGGCTTTCTTTGGTGGGTAGCAGTTGGGAGCAGAGGAAAGGAGGACAAAAATAGAAAAAAAAAAAAAAATCTGAGCTCTGTGGATTCAGTTGCATTTGTCATGTTAGATTCATGTCCTGTGGTACATACAGACCTATAAGTCTGCCTCTCCCTGAGTTAAGAAAGGTGAAGATCTAAGGAGCCCCAGTATCAATGACTCCAGGTCCACATGACCTTGAGCAGAATAAGCGTATGATCATGAGGATCTTAGCCCTCATATCGAAGGAGGGAGCATGTCCAGTGCTGGGTAATCGAAGCCATTTCTTTCATTTTTTTCCAGATAACCAAGGAACGGGTCCCTTTATATTTCATACATGGCAGGTGTTAAGAACCACTGAATTACTTGAATGATGTGAATGAATTAAGTAGACATGGGATATACAGCACAAACGTTATCCTAGAAATCATTCTATGATAGAATATAAATGTCAGGACTAAAACCAGAGAAAATAGCAGATTCTCTTCAGTCCAATGATTTTAAAAGGGTAGGTAAATATTGGTAGGGCCCAGTGGCTAGTCATCAAGGCACAGCTGGAATTTTTCTTTTCTGTTCTTTTCTTTTATTTTTTTCCCCTTAATTTAAAATAAGGATCTAGGAGCAATCAATCATTAGTTAGCCAAATAGTAACTGGAGTCATCACCAGTGAGCAAAAGAACCCAAGAGACATGAACTTCAGAATATATAAGACAAAGTACATTATTACAAATGCAAACAAACAAACAACAACAATAAAAACGACCTCACATATGTGCATTATTTTCAGGATGTTTAGTCCTGACCCTCTTCCAGGAAGAATTTACTCAGTCTTCAGGGCCCCTTCTGGCCACACTTAACCCTGGGGCCACCCACGGGCAGTAGGTGTTATAAAACAGGGCAGATATCAAACACCCATGCAAGAGAATCAGAGCTCATCTCTCTCATGCTGTAAAATGCCTCCCCTTTTTTTCCTCTGACTTCCCCAACTCTAATATTCCACGTTCTCACTGCAACTGATTTCACAATTCAATCTGCCTAGGGCAATGATACCTGCTTTCCTTTGAGCCAGGCATCAACCTCCAGAATTCAGCATTCACTTCTTTCTTCCACCCCACTGTTCTTTTCTATGGACTAAGATGTGATTTCCAGAAAGACAGAACCTACTTCAGGGTGTTCAATACATATTCACATTGACTGAATGTATTCATTCATGTAGGCAGGGAATACTTCATGCACACTTAACCCTTCTGTGCTCTACTTTTTTTCCCTCCACTTAAAATGGGATATAATTGAGGTTACCCAGGGCTGTGGTGAAAATTAATTAAGATTAAATAAATATAGCTCCTAGTACAGGGTAAGCATTATTGAAGGTTTGGCATCATATAATTATCACTAGAGTTAATCAATGGAATGGATACTGAAACCCCAAACCCAGCCCACTGTCTTGTTACAGTCCCATTTGTCACCCATATTGAACAATCATGCAGCCCAGAAAACAGGCCTGCAGGAACTGAGGAAAGCTGGTTGAATAAGGGGGAAGGCATCCGGTTCCTGTCATACGAAAGCACCTTTATCGCCAGATAGGATTCTGTCTGTTTGCTTGACTTTTCCTTTTCGGCCCCAAGCTCAGAGGTTGAACATAGTGTCTGTGAAAGCAAGAAACGATCCCAGCATGCTCTGCCTGGCAGGACCGGTAATTAGGAACACCTGGCTCAGGTGGACGGCGGATAGATGCACAGAGGAAGGCAGCTGTTTCCAGCAGGCGGCCCTCACTGTGGGTAAGGTAACGTTGGGCCTCCCTCCAACTATTCCTACAGCTATTCCTGTCATGTGCCGATCCCCCTTCCCACTTTGTGTTGTCCCACACTCCAACTGTTATTTTCCTCTGAATTTGTGGTTTCAACTGCGTGTAAGACTGGTGCAAGAGAGGAGAATTCTCACTTGGCAAAATTCATTGCTTTAATACTGACAACCGAGACACAAGATATCATGGTTTTTTTTCTGCTCTGGCTCAGAGATCCCTACAGGCCTTGGCTTAAGAGCCCCTTCCTGAAACTGCTCAGAATTCTTTGGCTTATCCTGATCACACTTAACCTACCTCTGCCTCACTTCCCTATTGGACCAAGCCCTTCCTCATATCCATTCCTGTGATGCTAAATCGGTGTAACCCACCTGTTTTACCTCATGCTACCCAGGGAAAAATTTAAAACATTCCCCCGTGGTAATACCTGCACTGCCATGTAAAATAATTGAGGATGAAGAATTTAATTAGTGGGCCAACTAAGAATCATAGAAAGGATGTAGGGAGAGAAATTGTAAACAATATAAATGATTTAGACATTTATAAGGTAAAGAAACATTTGTATTGGTGGCTACTATGGAATTGATAATCGCATAACGGTATAAATACATAGGAATTCTATTTTTGCTTTGTGGAGATTTTGGTACTTAGAAATGTCACAAAAAGCCCGGAAATCTATTAAAGTAAGAAAACATGAGAGGAAGGAGATAAATTTCTTACCATTTAAGCTATGAGAAATTCTAAAAAGAGCAAAGCAAAAAAAAGTGATCTTTGACTAGCCTCTTTGTCTGATTGAGGAGTTCTTAAGTGTGAAAATAACTTCTACATCTCCTTCTAAATGCTTTCATATTGAGGATGAGGTGCCTCTGAGTGGAGAAAGAGTTTAAAGTCTCAGGTCTCTGATAGCGAAAGCTTTCCCCCATCTTGAGAGCTTAACCTTAGGAGCAGTATGTTATAACCCTGTGCCTCATAAAACATAAGCACAAAATGTAGTGCTCGCTGGGTTTGGACAGACTCACATCCCTCCCCAGCCAAGGATTTGGTTTAAAATGGAGTCCAAATTATATGTTCAGCAATTGTAGGAAATGGAAGGGAGAAAGGCTATTTGACCTGATCCTTTGAGTGAGATAGAAACAAATCTCTTCTCTCAAACTGCATTAACTCATGTCAAGGACCCAGAATCCGTTTAATAAATTGCTTTTTTCTAGTGACCAGAAAGAGTTAAGATACTTCTTAATGGCAAGCAGTTCTTGACCTTCTTGGCAGCAGGATGGGAGCTGAGTTATTAAGAGAAGTATAAAGTATGGGAGTTAATAAAGAAGCGGAGGTGATTATCCAAACAAATTTCAGTTAGGAATACCGCCTCCTAAGATGTACCTATTGAAACAATAATGGACACACAGATAACCACATAAGTAGATTTGAAAACATAAAACAAGAATGAGAGTAATTATTAAAAATAAAGCAAGATCGTGAACAGAACGCTAACAAAATCTACAGGTGCATTTCCATTGCAGTACAGTTGGAATTTTTGCATACTCATTTCTTTGATCTCTTCTGTGTTGCCCCTTCCCCTCCTTTGAAATCTTTTAGAGGTCAAAGGAGACCTGGACTCTATTCCTGTCTTAGGAGGAACAGAGAAAGAGAGGATCTCTGATGGTCAACTCTGTGGGCACAACCTAGACTGTGGTTCTAAGCCTTTGGTGATCTTCCTCCTTCCTATATACCTGAAATGATTAACTGTGATAACATTCAATTATATTTTGAATATATCAAGTCCTTTCTACACACTCATCTTCTTAATACGAAATAAAAATAAAAACCACTAAACCTTGGTCCAAAGCAACCTACAAAATAATTATATATACTTATCATAATCATTTTTCATCTGAATTAACCTAAGTAAAATTTATATAATATGTAAGCCTCATTAAAGAAAGTAATCATTATTGTACTCAGCTAAGTTAGGTTTTTATGGTATTTATATCTCAAGACAGGAAACTTACATTGTCATTAAATATATTTTTATTAACAATACTCATTTAACATTGTTACTGACTATAACGCATTTATGCATTGATACCAATATTGAGGCATTTTATTCGACAGATTTCACAAAGTGTTAAATATGTAACTATATCTTCTATATTCATATAGATATTCATCACCTATATTCATAATGCATCATTTTTAACAAATGAGACTAATAGATGCTATTGAACAGTCACTGCCTAGTTTTTGGCATAAAGTGCATGTTCAATAATCATAGGTCTTTCATAGGACATTTATTGGTGAGAATTAATCTTTCTTTTATCTTCTCATACTACATAATATAGATTTCTCACATTAGTCAACTATATGCAGGTCTTTGCTATTCTAAAATTTGGATACTCCTTGAGGGCAAGTGCCACTTGTATCATTCGAAAGAATCTTTCAAATCTTCAGAAAGATAGTCATGCAGAGGTTAAGTTTTTTTAAAAAAGGATACTTGAATTGAATAAGACTCATTGAACAAATTTTAAAGGGAGGAAGTTACATCATCTTTATTCATCATATACGTGGCAGAGATCAACTGGCCCAATATTAACTAATTGATTAACTAGGAGGTATCTGAAGCCTGTTAAGAGGCATCAGAGTAAAATGATTAACTATAATTCAAAAATATAGTTTTATATCTGGGTAAAATTTGGAAGCAAGATTATGGCTCCTTTTCCTTTGAAGTTATATTTTTTACAAATATCGTATCTGATGTCTTTTAAAATTTAGTTTCAGTTAATTTCTAAAAGTATTCATTTAATTAATTTATTGTTAAGTTAATTTATTTATTTTGACATAGAGAGAGAGTGCGAGCTGGGGAGATGAAGACACAGAGGGAGAGAGAGCGAGAATCCCGAGCAGGCTCCACACCATCAGCACAGAGCCCGATCTTACAAACTGTGAGATCATGACCTGAGCTGAAACCAAGAGTCGGATACTTAACTGACTGAGTAACCCAGGCACCCCTAAAATGTATTTTACATATTTTATATATTCACATTGCCCCAAACATGGAAATGTATATCAGAGTTTGATTTAAGGAACTCAGAGAAAAAAATAATGAAGAACTTAGGGAATTATTGTTATTATTACCACTATTATTACTATTATTGTTACTCTTCTGCTCAGCATGAACAAGGTAATAGTATGCATTTCCACCCAAGTAGTTATCAAAAGTTCATTCTAATATTGGGGAGTATGAAGGAGCTACACCATGGAGAGCTGCATTAGGTTTTTTATATCTTTTTAAAAATTGTTCATTTACTTATTTTGTGAGAGAGAGAAAGAGAGAGCGAGCGATTGCATGAGTGGGGAAGGGGTAGAGGGAGAGAGAATCCCAAGCAGGCTCCGTGCTCAGCACAGAGCCAGTCTTACAACCATGAGATCACTACCTAAGGGGAAATTAAGAGTCAGACACTTAAAGGAAGAGCCACCCAGGTGCCTCTATTTTCACATCTCTATAAGATGATTTAAAGATGTTAATTACTATGTTTCTATGTTCATTGATCTGTCCATTTATTCCCTTCACTATGCCTTTAACAAGTTTTGGGAGCCACTTTATTTTCTGAAGTAAGCCTCTCTCAGAATATTTTATTTGTTTAGCACTGGTCCTGTAAACTGTCACTATGTTGGATAGTAGTATTACCAAAGTATATTCCACTGTGGTGCTGTTCTGAGCTCTCCAGTAAATACTGTGGATTATTTAAGCAGTTTTTATATATTACACAGATTTGTACATTTTTATGGTGGCTATACATATTTATAAGTTTTTAAAAGAATCATTTTGTTTACTTGTACAGTTCAAGTTTATTGGGAAATATATATTTTTCAATGTTTTACACTATGTTATAGATTATATGATTACTCATTATGTTACTTCCAAACTCCTGAAAATTTCTTTGCCGCCAATCATTGTACATTTTATTTATGATAACTCCTTTGCAAAGATCACTTTGGACATTTTTCTCTTTTCAAATAACAATAATAAGAATTCTAGGTGATCATTTATATTTTGTTTTTAGAAATCATTTGGAAACTTTCTTTAAAAAAGCACCTGTGATAGTGATACAATAATTTCTAATTAGACCTAATTCAAAACTACTGGAAGGCAGGAACTTTTAAAATGTTCTGTCTGCACTTTAAAAATGCAGACATGTAAAAATGCATACAGATGTAGAGTGCTGAGCTTCAGTCATTCACATGCATATTTGTTTTGTGCCTGCTTTGCTGCAGCTTACTATGCTGGACAAAAATGGAGATACAAAAGTGAAAGTGATATCCAATATTCTCCTGTTGTTTACATTTATACATCATTAAATTACCTAGTAAAATGATTCATATCATTCTAACATTAAAACACATTTCAAGTTATGACACCTATAAACATTCCACTATTTGATGATATTTCATTAAGATTTGGCAAGGTCTAGAGGAATGTGCCCCTCCAATTTAACACTCTATTTTTTTCTCTTCTTCATAGCCAAAGTTTTAGGTGAGTTCTCATTACTCATTATTTTCATTGCCTCATCTCCCATTTACAAGTGAACGTTCTATTATCTGAATTTCACTTGGCATTTCATCAAAAACAATTTTGACTAAAGTTTCCGGGAACTTCTAGATTACTTAACCCAATGGACATTTACCATTTCATATCTTCCTCAGAGTACCAAGAACCTTTAATACAACTTCTCTTTGAAATATTATCTTCCTCTGGCTTCTATCACATAACCATATCCAGGGTTTCCTTCCATTTCTTTAAATGCTAATACTGTTTCCTTTGCATTTTTGCTCTATGCTCCCAATAGCTAAAATAGATGTGTTCCTCAAGGCTTATTCTGAGTTAGGTCCTTTTAGTTTTTCATCAATATCATTATCTCCTCTATTTCCATGACTCAATGAAAAATCAAATAGTAGATCAAAAAAGTACTGAGTATTACCTCCACCATCATACCACCCCCCAAATGGTCATCTTCCTATATTTTCTACCTTGAGAAATGCCACTGTCAACCATAATTCAGAAATCTATGAGCCAACAGACACATGAAAAGATATTCAACATTACTCATCACCAGGGAAATACAAATCAAAACCACTATGTGATACCAGTGAAAATGGCTAAAATTAACAGAGAGAATGACAGATGTTGGTGAAAATGAGGAGAAAGGGAACCTTTACACTGTTGATGGGAATACAAACCAGTGCAGTCACTCTGGAAGTTCTTCAAAAAGTTAAAAATGGAATTACTCTATATCCCAACCATCACACTACTAAGTAGTCAAAGGATACAAAAATTTTGATTTGAAGGGATACATGTTCATAGCAGCATTATCTACAATAGTTGTATTATAAAAACAGCCCAAATTTCCATTGACTGATGAATGGATATAGAACATGTGATATGTATATGTGTGTGCATATGTGTGTGTGTGTATATATATATATATATATATGCATGCAATGGAATATTACTCAGCAATAAAAAATATATATGCATGAATGGAATATTACTCAGCAATAAAAAATAATGAAATCTTGCCATTTGTAATGACATGGATGGAGCTAGAGAATATTATTCTAAGCAAAAACTGTCAGAAAAAGACAAATACCATATGATTTCACTCATGTGTGGAATTTAAGAAGAAAGAAAAGATGACAAAAAAAAAAAGAAAGAAAAAGAAAAAACAGAGAGGAAAACCAAGAAACAGACTCTGAACTATCCAGAACACATTGATACTTACCAGAAGGGAAGACATGAGGGAATGGGTGATGAGGATTAAAGAGTGCACTTGTTGTGATGAGGACTGGGTGTTGTATGGAAGTGCTGAATCACTACATTGCATACCAGCATCTAATACGGCACTATATGTTAACTAACTAGAATTAAAATAAAAATGAAAAAAATCCATGAGCTTTTCTTATCACCTAACTCTCCCTCAATTTCATTTATAATTCACCACCAAATCTTAAAATGAAGTATCTCTAAATATCAGACTATCTCTAAATTGACCATGCACACACCCCCACCCCACCCCCATTTTCAGCATCACTACCTTAATAAGCACCACCATTATCTCTCATCTGGACTGCTGATCTGCTTTACCATGTGATCTCCCTATATCCCATCTTCCCAATCCTTTCCCATTTTAGACAAAGTAATCTTTCCAAAAAGCATTCCGAACATGAGTCTATTCCTTGTATTTACACCATCTCTTCTTCTCGATAGGGAATTAAAACTTTCCAGTTACTTTATGTCAGTCTTTGGAAAAAAATCAAAATCTTTAACCCAAGGCACAAAACTCTGCATAGCTTGGTCCTTATTTTTATTTTCAGTGTCATTTCAAAACATACTCCACTTCATTGTTTGTTACTTCCCTGTGCATCTGTCCATGGAGACACTCCATGTTTCTTCTCACTGCAGGACCTTTGTATGTACCCCTCACTATGTTCTGAATGCCTTTCATAAATTTCTTTCCCTGGTTAAATTTTTCCTACCAATGACTCCTTTAAGATACACTCTAGAATTAGTTTCTTTGTTAAATATTCTCAGAGGGCTGTGTTCTTTTTCCTAAGGCCATCATTTCAGTTTGCATGACTGTGTTTGGACCCTGGCTCTGTGCCTGATTCACTGCATGATCATAAGCACATTACTTAACCTCTTTTTTTGTTCTCTCTGTTCTACAGTAGAGATAATGATAGGGGCACCCAAGTGTCTCATTCAGTTAAGTGTCCAAATTCAGCCCAGGTCCTGATCTCTCAGTCCAAGAGTTCCAACCCTGCCTTGGGCTCTGTGCTAACAGCTGAGAACCTGGAGTCAGCTTCCGATTTTGTGTCCCCCTTTCCCTCTTCGCCTCCCCCTCTCCCGCTCTGTCTCTCCTTCCCTCCCTCTCTCTCTCTCAATGGTAAATGAACATTAAAATCGAGATAATGATGATAATATGTTTTTACCTACCATGTTTTAGGGATTAAATAAGATAGTATGTATAAAACACTTGTAAAAGTGCCTGACTCACAGTAAGTTTGATATATTTATATTAGTTCTTATTTGCTTTCACATTCATTACTCATTATAATGTCTCCCTCTCTAAATAGACATGTAAATTCTATGAGATAAGAATCACATTATATCCCTTACAAATGACTATGATTTTTGACACATAAGAGTCACTCAGTATACATTTGCTGAATGAAAGGATTAAAGCAACAACTAAAGATATAATAGTATGGAGTCAAAATGGGAAAACAAAATGGACATTACTATATATAATCTGAGAACACATGTACACTACCTTTATATATGCACATGCATGTATATTACATATATACATGTACATAAATCCATGGGTTTGATGTATGCATACATACACTAAGAAACCACATCAAATCTAAGAGAAAATCTTAACTATATTTTCACAAAATTTAGAAACAAAATAAAACCATCTACTATCAATTAGATCACTTAACATGTTTCTGCAAGTTACTGAATAATGCAATTTGCAAAGGAAATTGGAAAAAATAACTAAAAAAGAAAATAAATAATTGTTGATGACATGCTCTTTTAAAAGTAACCATGAAATTCACCTTGAAGCAATTACAATATACAGAAATGTCCTATTCCAAGATTAAATATTTTTATACATTAATGCTTTCAAAATTGGAAATATTCCAAATGATTCCATAATTGGAATGTGCTTTAGAACCTTAGTAATTATCATATAATAGTTTTTTCTTTCTTCATTTTAAGTGTTTCTCATGAAAATAGCTATCAAATAAATGATCTGCTTTATAATGTATAATGTCTTAAATATACAATATATGATTGTTTTGTAAGACAATTGATTACAAAGCAAATCACATTCAATAGTTTTCATCGACATCAAGAGTAACCAGTTAATAAATACAGCAACACCCAAAAAATCCCTTTCTAATAATTCAATTATGTATAACAAATTAGAATAAAATTAATTTAAAAAGGTATATGACAAGTATAATGGAAGCCACACATCCATCTTACACAAGAGCAAAGAATATTTTATTTTATTATTTATTTATTTATTTTTTAACATTTATTTATTATTGAGAGACAGAGAGAGACAGAGCATGAGCAGGGGAGGGGCAGAGAGAAGGAGAGACACAGAATCTGAAGCAGGCTCCCGGCTCTGAGCTGTCAGTACAGAGCCTGACACAGGGCTCAAACCCACAAACTAAGAAATCATGACCTGAGCTGAAGTTGAATGCTTAACCGACTGAGCCACCCAGGCATCCCAAGAATATTTTAGTAAATTAGGAGGTGTCTTATAAAAACCCTGCTTAAAATAAAAAGAGAAGAAATTTTAAAAATTCAGGATGTCTCAAGTAAACAGTTAATAATATGGCTTCAGGAAGGGAAGGAACACTCTTCTCTCAAATTCATATCTCATTGTATATTCCTAGATATAGTCATCCTCTAGAATTATAGCTTTTGCTTAGTTTCTCAAATAAAGAATATGTACATACAACTTGAAATATATGTATATAATCTCAGAGGAAGAGAAAGAGAGAGAAGGGGAATGAGTTAAAGAATAATGAAAATTCACTGTAATTCTTACATGGTCACTTGATGTATGTGTACAAATGCAAATTCCTAGGACCCATCCCAGCATCTTATATGTCTTAGTTTTTTTTTTAAATTAATTATCTGAAATCTGGTAAACCAGCTCTCTGGGAAACTAATAAAAAGGATCAAGAAATTAACCCAGATGGGCATATAGATTTGTGTTCCCTCATTTTTAAGTTAATTTAATGCATCCTGTGAGCCTAAAGGGTTTTCTAGCAGGATCTAAACATATCATTATTCTATAAACTCATAGATGTTCATGTAAACTATGCTAATTAAAGTCATTTGATATTGATGAGATTTTTTAATTGGCCGTCTTCATGAAAAAGTTTCAGATAATCTGAAATCATACTACTCAGTTCCTGTTAGCTGGGTGAGAAAATCTTGAATATTGTAATATAAGTGACTTCCTAAAAGGATGAGAGTAGAGTATTTCAGACATCTCAGGATACTACTGGTTCTGCCTGATTTGCTGTTTAAAGTGGTGACAGCATAGTAATGCTTAAGAAAAAATGGGTAATCATTTATTTGGGATTTTTTGGAAAGTGGCCACAGAAACTTTTCCCATTAACTTGCCACCTCTACTTCTTTTAAAAATTACAAACTATAGGGGCGCCTGGGTGGCTTAGTCGGTTAAGCGTCCGACTTTCGCTTAGGTTATGATCTCGCAGTTCGTGGGTGCGGGCCCCGCGTGGGGCTTTGTGCTGACTGCCGGCTCGGAGCCTGGAGCCTGTTTCGGTCTGTGACTCCCTCTCTCTCTGACCCTCCCCTGCTCACGCTGTCTCTATCTCTCTCTCTCCTAGAAATTAAAAAAAAAAAATTAAAAAAAAATTACAAACTATAAGACAGAAAAACAAAAAAATAGATACGTGACTTAATGGATTATTATTATGCCTTTTTAATTACTATCCAAAACAAGAAATACAACTTTGCCAGTCCTTCCAGAAGCTTCTTGCAAATGCCCATGTCCCATTGCATAGTGCCTTAAAATTCCTTCTCTGTAAGTGATCACCATGTTAACCTTTATAGCAATGACCTTTGTATATTACTTTATAGCTTTATTACCCAAAATTTCTTTCTTGGACACTGTAGTTTAGCCTTATTAAAACACACACACACACACACACACACACACACACACACCTTAATGTATTTTAGGTGTGTTTCTACAGATTACCTATCTCTCCCTTTCTTGTGAATATAGTAACAAGGTAAACATTTAACTATCAATTGATGGACTCAAGCCATTTGACCTTCTGGATTTTACCTGTTACATATCCTTTGTACTCTCATTTTGTTCCTCTTCCCTGATCATTTCCTTTAAGTTGGCAGTTAAATCCAGACGCTTGAGAAGACTCGTGTTTTAATCTTTTTGGCAAGATTCTAGAAGGCATTGTGTTCTTTCAATAGGAATCATATAACGATTACTTGTCTCTTTTTTGTGATGTTTGCAGCTGGTGATGGTTAATACTTAGATCCATTTATTTTACTAGAGATTACAAAATGGTGATATTTAAATTCTGTATTTCTTTTTCATTAATTTGTTGGAATCTTTATAAACACTTATAAACACTTATTTCCCTCATTTAATATCTGGGTGCTGGAGGATATAGTTAATATAAGAAAGGTGGGATAAAGCCTGAATCTTTCCTGCAAGTACCAGTTTTCAAGACAATGATTTAGCTCCCTATCCCCCCACCAAGCACATTTCAACCAATTTTTATGAACTCATGAATTTAAATATAGTTGATGTGTCTCCATACATTGCAATTGTTATTCTTGAAGTACAAATTGTCCTATCATTGGCCAGTGGAGCCTCAAGTTGCCTTGAATCCTTCTGACATAACCTTACTAGCATTGGAAAGCTTCCTTATCATCTGCTATCACACAACATTTTCCAGGCTTATTTAGTATATTTCCTGCCTCAGAATTAGTACCAACAATTTCCCTACAAAGGTAAAATTACTTTTGGTGCAAAATGGTATTTTAAGATCATAATCTGGTCATTAGGGGTGTTCACTGTTACTGGTCGTTGTGTTGGTTGGTCATTGTGTTGGTTGGTCATTGTGTCTAGACTTTTTCAGTAAGTAGAACTAAAACTAATATACATTCAAACTGAAATCCTTCGTGAGCTCATGCTGACCCTGCCATTTTGAATAGTTTTTACTTAATCTATTTTTTCTTTTTTTTTAATTTCAAATGTTTATTTAAATTCTGTTTAGTTAACATATATGGTAAAATTAGTTTCAGGTTAGAATTTAGTGATTCATCACTTACATACAACAACCAGTGCTCTGTTTAGTCTATTGTTTAACATATCTGTATCCTCTGCCTACAGCAGAGTTAAATATTCTCAAAATAACCATACAGACACTACCACCAATATTATTACTGGAAATGTTTTAAAAAATGTGCCTGTTTTTTCTGTTCTCCTCTTTTTCATAGTGTACTCTCTATATAGAATATAATCATTGTGTGCTGTACTATTTCTCTCTTATTGCTTGCTTATGCATATGCTACAGGGATCTACATAGTTAATGCTCACCACCTGTCCTTCTGTATGTAGCTATAGTCATTTTGCTTTTATGAATATCATTCTGTAGTAGATTTTTCAAGAAGAAAACAAAATATTCTGAGTTCTACAACAGTTTATCTCTGTTCTTTAAACCTGGCTTCCAGATTCTTTCCTTAGAAATCTTAACATGCTACTCATTTTATTGTAGTGCTGTCTAAAAGTTGAAGATAATCTAATTTTCTTTGCTTTATAGTCATGTGCTTCATTTTGTTTTTGATGCTCAGAGGATTTTCTTTCTTTAAGTTACACTGACTCTGCCAAAATGTGTCTTGATTTTGTTCATGCAGGATCCTCATTCTAAGGTTTATAATATGTTCTTACAATTTGTACCTTTTTAAAAATTTGTATGAAAGTGTCCCTTAGGTATAGTTTTAAGAATTTCTTTTACTTTCCTGATTTCAGGGACTCCTTTTCTCAATATTTTGGATCTTCTTTTGCCTACCTTTAGCATTTGCCACTTACTTTCAAGCTTGCAATTTTCTTCCTTCAGCTATTTTTCTATTTGTTTTTACTTCTTTTTAATTTTCACCTGATATACATCATAGGTCATAATCTATGTTGTTTAGTCCATTTGTTCTTTCTTCTAGCTTGGTTTTCATTTCTAAAATTATTTCCCTTTGTAATTATTTCCTGTATTATAATTATGATAATTTATATAGTTATCTTCATTCACTAATGTTTTATACCCTGTTCTGTTCTGAATTGTGTTTCCTAAAGATGTCTCCTAAAGATCCTCACCACTGATACCTATGAATGTGATCTTAATCAGAACTAGTATCTTTGTAGATATAATCAAGTTTAGATAAAGGTCACACTGGATTAGAGTGGGCTCTAATCCAATGACTGGTGTTCTCCTATTGAAAGAATTTGGACACAGACCGACAGAGAGGAGAATGCCATGTGAAGACAGAGATAAAGACTCATGAGGAAAGACAATGTGAAGTTTGGGGCAGAGATTACAGTAATATGTCTACAAGCCAAGGATAGTAAGCAACTTTCAGAACCCAGAAGAGACCAGAAATAATTCTTCCCTAGAATCTACAGAGGATCATAAACCTGCTAATACCCAGACATTAGAATTCTAGTCCTCAAAATTGTGAGAATAAATTTAGGTTTTTAAAAAAATTTTTTTAATGTTTTGTTTTTTTATTTATTCCTGAGAGAGAGCACGCACATGAACAGGGAAGGTCAGAGACAAAGGGAGATACAGAATCTGAAACAGGCTCCAGGCTCTGAGCTGTCAGCACAGAGCCCGACATGGGGCTGGAACCCACGAACTGTGAGATCATGACCTGAGCCCAAGTCAGACGCTGAACCGACTGGGCCACCCAGGTGCCCCCAAATTTGGGTTGTTTTAAGCTACCTGTTGTGGTACTTAGTTATGGAATCCCCACTAGGTTACAATTTTTATTTATTTGGGGGGTATGGGTATGTCTTTTGGAGGTAGTTTTCTTGTTATAGTGATGTTATCCTGTGCTTTGTCATTTTACTTTTTCTTGAGGTTTTGGAGTGAGTTGATACTCAGGATTTTTTTCTTCGCCCCACCTCCCCATTTCACAACATTCTCTCATCTATTTCTTTTGAATAGTATTCCATTATATAATGGCCTTTCCCCCCTGAGTTTTCTGAGATCTCCTCTCCAATTTTTGTTTGGATCTCTGCTTTCTTCATCTTGTTGTCCCTATATTCTACAGTTTTGATTCCACTCCCAGAGTTTCTCCTACTGAAGTCTTGATGTATAAGTGAGCTTTGACTCATCAGTTTTGGGGCTTCTTCAGCTTCTTCAGATTTTCTTACTATGTGCCCCTTGTAATCATCTGCTACTTAGCATGGAGAAAATGCCTCCTAATATCAACTGCTCTGCATGCAGACCTTCTATGATCTCCACTAAATATATATTAGCTATTTGGGGCTTTCCTCTTGCCACGACAGTCAGTTGCCACCTGGTGCTTTCTTCTTTTTCCTCCTGAGAAGGATAGTTTGGAGGTCATGCAGCTACTGGTGATCTGTCCATGCTGTCTTGGGTTTTGAAACTCGCTGGAACACATTGCCACTTAGTTTTGTTGCAAATGTTGTCTAAGAGTATTAGTTTTCAAATTCTAGAGATGAGAATCCATGCTGCTACCATTATCTTCTTAGAATCTGTACCTAGTACCTATCTCAATAGTCACTGACTAAAATTTATTGAGCACTTTCTATATCTCAGTCACTGGGGTAAGCATTTACTTACATTTTATAATTTAGTACTCAGAGCAGCCCTATAAAGCTGTTACCAGCTAAATGTCAATGGCAATTATACAAACATGCTAGATATAAATAATTTACCAACTGTCAAACAGCTACAAGTATCTAAAGCTGAATTCTAACTTAGGAAGTCTGATTCCAAAGTTCAGACTCCTAGCAAATATAATGTGCTTTTTAAACAAACAAAGAAACAAACACATAAATAGAAGGATACACTTCTGAATCTAAAGTGATGAAAAAGTCAAGACTACTGGTCAAAATAGCATGCAATTGGAAATATTTTGCATAATACTGCAAAAATGTCTCCTGTGGGAACAGATCTTAATGGCCTGGGAGAGCATTTAGACATTGAGCACAGGAAAAGTACAAATGAGGAAAAATTAACGAATGCTGAGTAAGTTCACTTTTTACTTTTGTGAAAGACACAACGAGGCTCTCTCCTACAAGAACTTGTAACTGAGATAAACAACCCAAACTTTAACAAATAAAACAACAAAGTATACTACAAATATAAATTCTAACAGCCAAACTTTCAAAAATAGTTGCAGTGACTCTGAGAGTCACTGTGTCCTGTGCTGTACAAGGAGGGATCATTCATTTGGCATATTTCCTTCCCTCAGAGATGTTTCAATTTAGTAAGAAAGATAAGATGGGTTCATGAATAATTTAAGATAGTAAAAACTAAGAACCATTTATTGCTACAAATAATAAAAGCTTTAGGAGTTTAGAAGAAGGACAGAGCGCATGTGACTAGGATAGTAATGGGCATGTAAATCAGAGCTCAGAGGTTAAGTGAGACCTTAAAAGAAAATTAGAACCAGAAGGGAGGCATAAATAAAACAGGGTTGTAACTGTGAGATCAGAGCAACGAGTAGATGTCTTCAGAAAAAAAAAAATATCCTACAGGACTTGCTAAGTATTTTAAATAGTTTATCCTGATTTCATAGATCAGGAAACAAGTTTGTTTTGTTTTGTTTTTTAATAGAGGGAAAAAAGACAAAGGCTGTGACTTACATTTAGCAGTGGAAGAGTCTGAGGAGGAACGGGGAATAAATAAAAGCGAAGAGATTAGTAAGAGACTTTGGACACTATCTTCCAAGAGACTAGACTGGTGGAGAGCCATTTGATGTCTCGAAGCTGCGGAGGGTATACCCAAGGGCTGGATAGATTACACCCATTTACATATTCATAGGAATTATGAAAAGAGGTGCAATAGACTCCCAGACATTCACGGTGGCCCAAGGTGTTCCTTAAGCTTTTCCATAGTACAAGATTTTCCAGTGTACTTTAGCAAAGTGTTCTTTACTGATCATCTACCACCCACCATATTTGAAGCCAAGCAGCCCTGGGGTTACTCTTTGAGGCGTATTAATCAGGGCTGATAACAGATAAGATGGCTTGACAGTTCTGAATCTCAGAAACAGCCTTGGTAATAGAGACATAAAGCTCCATTTTAATGCTAATAAACACAATTCTGCTGTCATAAATCTCAGAAAAGTTGTAAAAGAAAGGATTCAGGTTACTGAAAGAATGAACTATATCAGATCTGGGAAGGTAACTCTAGACCCCATTTTAATTTCATTTGGCCCAGGACACAATTCTACAAGGTAGAAAAGTTATAATGTTGCCTTTGAGTAAAAGAAAAAAGAGAAAAAATGACCCTTCTGCTGTTATTTCAAAAAAGCTTAAGCTATTTTGACTGTAGATGCTAACCACAGAAAACACGTCTTCAGTCTCTCTGATCTAATGAATTGTTCAGTCTCTGGAGAGTCCAGATGAATTATTTTTCAAGAAGTTATTTTAGAGTTTACATACTCACAAAATGCAGTTATAGTGTTTTAAGGTTGCACATTTGCGTGGAGTTTTGCACATTCATCTTGAGTATTTGCTGAAATGTATAAATGGGTACACATTTTATGTACTCTTTAAATACAATTAAAGCAAATGAAGAAAACACTCAGAACCTTAAAATTAGTTTTATATTCAATAACTTACCAAAAAAGTAAAATGTCAATCATGTTTTCTAGCTGTATGCTATAATTCCAATCAAAAGAAATTGCTATTTCACAATTTGATTTTAGATGAGTGCTAGATCAATGTTATTGACTTGAGAGATTCATTCATTATTTATTTTAAACTTTGTTTATTACTCAAGTTTCATATAGAGACTAATTATTTAGATGGGAAACTTCAACTGTCTAAATTAATATTAGGAAAATTGAGCCTTTACCCTGAGGCAGCACAATTGGACTTCGTCAGGAAGCTGATCTGAGGAGGTTGTATGCTACAAAATGCTTAAAATTGGCCATTAAAGGGAAAGAGTCCACAGCCATTATTTCCCACTAGAGCATAATTAAATACAAATAATAAGGGCTGTATTGTCTCTTAAGTTTCACATTTTCTGTTTGCAGAAAATGGATTCATGAATGGCAGCTGTCAGAGAGGTTTGACTTACTAACACTAACTAGTTGAGGGGTTCTAATTGTATAGTCCTAAAGAAATAGCACTTTTTGCTATGGGATCACCATTGACTAAAGCAGAGACTTCCATGACCACAGCCAGTCGCAACCCAACAAAAATGCAGCTTTGAAACAGAGCTAGATAAACAAAGACTTTGGACAAAGAAGGTCGCATTAAGAACAAGCTCTCTTTTCATTCATTCTTTGTACTGCTAAAAGAAAATCAGCAGAGGGTTCATACCCATCCCTTTGAAAATTAGTGTGGAGGGCTGGTGGGTCACATAAGGATAATCACTCAAATAATTGTGACAGCACCTCTCATTAGCAAAATCTTTTCCTATTATTATGATGACATTTATGAATTCATTTGATGCTCCAAAAAATCTTCCAGGTAATTTTTTTTAATGTCCTATTCAAAGCATGAGAAGAGATGTGAGTTCCAAGACTGAAATAACAATGTGGTACAGATTCAATGGAGCTGCCTAATAACTCTAATACACACAAACCCATTCTTTTACTCATTGTGAAAGTATATATTTGGGACATATTCTATATGGCAGACAGTTGTATTAGATATTGGGTCAGTAGGTATATGTTATACATGGGTAATACTAGTTATGTCCCTGTGCTAATGGTCTTCAAAAGGACCCATATTCCGTAGTGAATACTTGACTACATTTTTATGAATCTTATGAAGGGTGTATGTCTATGTCTCTCCATTACACTACATAGCCATGCAATTGAGGAAAAAAATAGAGGATAGGCATTATGAATTACAGAATATCAGGAGCAAACATTGATATCAAAAATTAAGTAATTACTAACAAGTGAATGGCTACATAGAGAATTTAACTATTGCTCATCATTAAAAATATAATAGTTAGGACTACTCTTTACTTTTTCTTCAGTCTCCTTCTTTTGGTAAGATTGGTAAGCTGGCCTTCACTAAATTTCACATGAGACTTGGTTTTATTCACATATCATATATTGTTTCATAATTTGGGGGGTTTATAGGAATACATTTAAAATAACAGAACTTTTTAATAAATGCAAGAAAAATATGTCAAAAATATTTTCAAGTTATGATGCAATTCATATATATTCATGCAGATATTGTCTTTATGTCATAAGAAATACTTTATTTTTTTTTTAATATTTTTATTTATTTCTAGGAGAGAAAGAGAGAGAGACAGCGTGAGCAGGGGAGGGTCAGAGAGAGAGGGAGACACAGACTCTGAAATAGGCTCCAGGCTCTGAGCTGGCAGTCAGCACAGAGCCCTACGCGGAGCTCGAACCCACGAACCGCGAGATCATGACCTAAGTGAAAATCGGACGCTCAACCGACTAAGCTACCCAGGCGCCCCAAGAAATACTTTAAATAAGTTACTTTGAAGACAAAACTCTCATTGAATCTCTTCTTATCCACTGGGATACATCTAATTTCATACAACATACATGGGTATACATGGCCAACGGCATCACTAGATTAGAGACAGATGGGCTATATATTTTCTACCTACATTTAAACTATTTTCTCCTCTCAGGAGGTCTGTACTACTTGCCACATGATAGCATCAAAGAGCTGCTCTAACACAAGGCACATTCCAGCTGTTTCTCACACCAGATTTCTTCCTCATTCCTTCCCTGGTTGCTCGTCTTGTCCTAGCTGGCCCTAAATCCCCTTTTCTGTACCCATAAAAAATATTGAGATGGGCAAAACCAAATACATATATCATGAAACTATCTGAAATGTTTCTCAAGTCAGGATGTTTAAAACCAAGTAAAGCATATCATTATTTAATCCATTCTCTAAGACATTTGGATCAATTACAATCTGATGTATTCATTTTTAAAGAAGGTTTTCGTGAATGAGTTTCTTACAATTTTAACGAGGCCCATTCTATTTTTGGCAAACACTTCCTTTTGCCTAATGTGCATGCCATTTCCTCTAGGGATGAATTGTAAATTCAACAAGGGCATAAAAAGTTTAGGGTCATATATAGTAGAAAATTCTAGTTCCACAGGTGCCAGGTGTAGAGGGTCACCAATACCCATTCGTTAATGCTCATTGAAATCAATCCAGACATAGAAACATCTGTGTGTCTTTCCTGACTGTCTAGCAGCAGCTGAGAGGCTGTGTAAGACACAGAAGTAATATTCTAACGTGAGATGATGGGGGTAGAGAAAGATCTGACATCATTCAACAGGATTTTGCAAAGCCTTGTCAACTTATTTTATTTTTTATTTATTTATTTATTTATTTTACAAATAGTTCATTGTCAGGTTGGTTTCCATATAACACCCAGTGCTCATACCCACAAGTGCCCCCCTCCATGCCCATCTCCCCCCTCCCCCCCCATCAGTCCTTAGCTTGTTCTCAGCATTCAAGAGTCTCTCATGGTTTGCCTCTCTCCCTCTCCCCCACCATTTCCCCCCTTCTTCTCCCCCATGGCCTTACGTTAAGTTCCTCCTAATCCTCCTATATGTGCAAACATATGATATTTGTCCTTCTCTGCCCTTGTCAACCTATTTTAATAATCTATCCCAGGGGCTCCTGGGTGACTCAGTCAGTTAAGCGTCTGACTTCGGCTCAAGCCATGATCTCATGGCTCGTGGGTTCGAGCCCCGTGTCTGGCTCTGTGCTGGCAGCTCAGAGCCTGGAGCCTGCTTTGAATTCTGTGTCTCCCTCTCTCTCTGACCCTCCCCTACTCACACTGTCTCTCTCTCTCTCAGAAATAAATAAAACATTAAAAAAATAAAAAAATAAAAATCTATCCCAAATTTAAGGAGCATTCTGAAAGAATTAACATATTATAGCAGATTAGTAAAAGCCAAAGAGTGAACATCATTTACAGAAAATACATTTTGGAGATATCTTATGCCTAAGGTACCATGATATTGGGTACTGGGCCCACCTTAAACACATAAACAAACTATTCATCTTTATCTTTCATTTCACAAACACACAAACCTAAAAGCTCAGAAAAATCAAGGCATATATGAAAATCACCATGTGAACAATGAGGCAAGGAGTGCCATAGGTTAGAACAGTCAGAGAAGGTATGAGCAGAGTATTGGTTTTCTATTCCAAGTGATCTTTAAAAAATAATAGGTTGGATTTTTAACATAATTATGCATTGTTCTATAACCTAATAATTGTCACCATCAGATGTACTTTTAAAATAAATGTTCAAACAAATTGATTAGTGATTGACAGAAAATATTTTAAAACTTCATAACAATGAAAGGATTGTTAACCATTTTTAACATGTCAAATATCTGAAATGGATTTCCAAGTTCTTACAACAGATTTTTAACTGTGTAGATTAGGTTTTAGAAGTAGGGCAAATTGTAAACACATGCACACACACACACACACACACACACACACACAAACACACACAACATACAACAATCGCTTTCCAGTAGTTTTTAGGTCAATGGAATATAGATTTCAACTAAATAGGCTCCATTCTTCCAACAGAAAATGATAGATTCTTTGACGATTGAATGATAACAAATAGCATATCTAATTACTCTTTGCCTTCTTTGGAATTTTAATGAAAAATTCTTGTAAATGATTATAAGTCAAAAGGAATTTGGAAGGCAACTTGATCAATGTGATTGACCAATGTATTTGACATTCATTCTCCACAAATATTCTGCAGTAGCAATTAAAATGGCATCAGCCACAAAAACAAATCCATAATTTTGAAATAAATCCAAAAGCAGGCATTTTTCTGAGTAGCAGTAATGACTTCAGTGAAGGACGTTTCCTGGGGATTACTGACTGCTACAGCTTTATTGAATTCAGCTTTTGCAAAACCCTCACATTTTCCCAAGCAGTCATTATAACCCTGAAATTGCCCTCCGTGTTCATTATTTTTACTTAATTAAGTTTCTATATTGAGGGAAAAAAATCACAAACAGTAAGGATGTAATAATGTATAATCTTGAGTTAATTTTTCACTTCGTGTTATTTTTTTCCTTGAAGTTGACAAATGATACACAATAGCAATTCCTTTCCTAATAACTCTGAAGCATAGGAAAGGAAACTAGCATTCTTCTGAAACTGATATGATCATATTTAAAAGAGAAAGAAAAAACAATTATGCCTTTTGCTCCTCAAAACTCCCCAGACACTCAGCTTGGCATTTTATAATGGTTAGTTCTTATTTAAGGCATTTAGCCTCCATATGTCCTGAAAAAATCATGGTTCCTCATCCTATATAATTCAAATGGAGAAAGATTGCCAAATAATGAGATATATGTAAAAATGCCTAACAAAGTTCTGACATATACCGAAGTATATCTGGTAACTTTAAATATATATATTTAATTTTATTTTTAAATATATAATAAAATATGTATCACATACACACACACACACACACACACACACACACACACCAGTTAACATATTATTTCAAAAATTTGTGCTTTGTGACTATATTTGGCAGATGCCCTCAGTAAGTACATAGTCAACCTGTTCAGTAGGGCTTTAGTAAAGAAATAGGGACACCTGGGTGGCTCAGTTGGCTAAGTGCCAGACTTTAACTCAGGTCATGATATCATTGTCCATGGGTTGGAGCCCCATGTTGGGCTCTGTGCCGACAACTCACAGCCTGGAGCCTGTTTTGGATTCTGTGTCTCCCTCTTTCTCTGCTCCCCATCCTCACTCACACTCTGTCTCTCTCTCTCAAAAATAAGCATTAAAAAATAAAGCAACATATAATGTATAATGAGCAACACAAAGGTACACATTCATGTAATATTTTTCCCATTAATGAGCCATTTTTGCATTGTCAGTATAGCAGGTGTGATTGTCTTAGCATTAATCAGTTTTCAATGACAAAGAATGACGTTAGGGCGTACTGGTTAAG
Source organism: Proteles cristata cristata (assembly GCA_017311185.1). NCBI lineage: Eukaryota > Metazoa > Chordata > Mammalia > Carnivora > Hyaenidae > Proteles > Proteles cristata. Next base: position 957,956 of record JAESUZ010002153.1, read on the forward strand.
ACTGCAAACTCTTTAGCCAGATGAAAAATATTTAAAACTTCACTTTCCTCATCTGAAAATTGGGAATAGCAACATACATACTTTAGAAGGTATCATATAATTAAATGAATCATGCACGCAAATGATTTAGAGCAAGTTCTGGTGTATGGAGAGTGTTCAAAGAATGGTAGACATTATAATGACAACATTCAAATGTATGTCCAGTAAAACCAGAAAGTTTATCTGTATCCACTGCTCCTACTGATCCAGTGATTCAAATGAAACTCTGGGTATCTAAAGTCATCACCCACACTTAGGAGAAACTTCCACTCTACTCCAGAGAGGAAATCCTAATTAGCAGCTCTGGTCATCTTGGTAATGATGGGTACAGCAGACAGAGGTGGTCACAGCCCCTGGATCATAAGGAAATACATATGTCACTCATGATGTGTATCTGCTCACTGTTGCCAACTTACCCCATACCACTGCTGCCGCCTTGTCTTCTGGGGTGATTAATATCGAGAAAGCTACTTTTGAGCCCAAGGCCAGACAGAGGCAAAGTTCACCCAAGGGGTTTGTAGCTGAGTTGATAGCCCCAAGTGTTGCAGCTGCAAACATTACAGCTAATTCCTGGGCCTCCCAACCTGCAGGGCCAGCTGCAGATGGTCCAACTCCTGTTCCAAGGCTGCACCAGACTCCGGGCCTTCGGGCCCAGGATCACTGGTCCTTTTGGCACCATGCTTGACAGAGCCTGGGAGGAAGGATAATGGCCAGTCATTTCTTTTGCTGACAGAAGTCTTATTTCATCTTGAAATGGCTGTGCTTATATTCGAACGCTGTCATCATTCCAAACATGGAGTAAGGCAAGAAGCGAAAAGCCTTTTGTTAACCTCCCTTCCCTGAAATTTGTTTCTAGCAAATTAAGTTGATAAAATTTGTGAGGCCTTTGATTACACTCAGAGTTCATTTTTATTCAGTGCTTTGCAGAAAATAAAGGCATGTTGTTTTGAACTGACAAAATATTATACTCAGTTTCTTTAACTACCTCAGAGTAGTTATTGGCATGTTTATTTGGGAATACATGGTGGGTAGTGCATGTGTTTCCTTTTCTGATACTTATCGCTGTCCATAAAAAGTAAACTGCATCACCTGATTCTAACTTCTGATTCTTCCTTTTTCCACACTATTGTTTCTCCTCTCAGGCTGCTACTGCTTTCCCGGCCTGAATCACAACGTTGAGAACCAATAATACTCGGGTGCATTTAGATAAATAAGTCTGACAGCTTACAGATTCCTCCACATATATCCCCTTTTTTCAGTTTTATAACTAGCGGGAGGTGGGCAGAGTAAGGGACATTATCTACATTTGAAGGCTAAGGGAACTGAGGTATACACGGGAGTAAGAGGCTTGTTAAAGACCAGTTACAGGGAAATGGGTTATAGAATCTGAAATCCCAGTCATTTGCCATCCCACACCTGGTTTCTAGGCTGGGTGGCCTAATTGAAAAAGCATGGGCTTTAAGTCAGGAATATGTGAGTTTTGAATATGGTTCTGCCACTTACTTGTTGTATCCCTTAGGGAGACCAACCATCTTAATTTACGAAAGTGGAAAACCCGGATAGTTCAACAAAGATGGGGTATCATAAAATATGTAACAAAACAAACAAAAAAACGACACAAAATAATGAGAGCAATGAATGGCTTGACTATATTCTCTCTCTTTTCATATTTCCAGACGGGCCTGCTATTCAAATAAAAGTAAAGTGTTTGGTACCATATGGAACTGCAAAGTTTTAAAGAGCAAATGGTCAAGTATCAGCAATTCCATATGGTTCTATCTAATTCTTACAGAGCCTTGAAACTGTCATATTCTTTCTAGCTTTCATGATGGTTTGATTTTGTTTTTCTTTTGGCTTTGATTTCTGTTTAATGTTATTTTGTTTTTCTGTGAGGTTTTTCGATTATATATGTGTGTGTGTGTATATATATACATATATATATTACTGAATAGGTTTTAAATACATATTTTAGAAAAAGTGTGAAATTTCAATACACCATACAGGAAAAATGAAGTCCTTCACTCATCCTGGTCTCTAGCAACTATTTCTCCTCTTGAACAGTCACCGACAGAAGGCATCATACTTTCCATAGATGTTTTATTCATTTATACATACTATGTAATTTCTATATTTTTTATTGTATATTTGTCTAATTTATAAAAGTTACCTGTTGACCGAACAGGCAAAAAAAAAAAAAAAGACCATGATAGATATTCCCCACAGATGCATATAGTAGGTGAAAGGAATTAATTACACAATAGAAAACTGATGCAATGTTCTGAAAGAAGAGAGAAGGAATGCTATGAAGTCAAAAAAAAAAAAAAACAGATGTTGACTTACTCACCAAAGCACCAGGCTGAGATAGTAGGAATAAATCAGTGTTCCCAGAGCTTCTTTTAAAGCAAGTACACATAATATGCTACATATCTGACATATTCTCTCACTGGGCTTTGAGCTCTCAGAGGGCAAGATCTTGGATTTGTTCATTTCTGTACCCACAACATTAAACATACTTGGTTCTTCACAGATAGAAGAATAAACCCATTTTGAGGGCACACGCGAACATTTTGCTACTTAATGAGTCATGAGAACTGGATGACTATTTGGCTAAGTCACTGAACAGTAGATATGGTAATCCTTTTTTTTTTTAAAAAATTAATGTTTATTTATTTTTGAGAGAGAGGGAGACAGAGCATGAGTTTGAGGAGGAGCAGAGAGAGAGGGAAACACAGAATCTGAAGCAGGCTCCAGGCTATGAGCCATGAGCACAGAGCCCCATGTGGGGCTTGAAGTCACAAATCACAAGATCATGATGTGAATCAAAGTTGGATGCTTCACTGACTGAGTCACCCCGGTGCCCCATGGTAATCCATTTAAAAGAGAGAACACCAAGTATACGATGAAGTATACTTTTTTTTTAATTTTTTAATGTTTTATTTATTTCTAGGAGAGACAGAGAGAGACAGCGTGAGCAGGGGAGGGTCAGAGAGAGAGGGAGTCACAGACTCTGAAACAGGCTCCAGGCTCTGAGCTGGCAGTCAGCACAGAGCCCGATGCGGGGCTCGAACCCACAAACCGTGAGATCATGACCTAAGTGAAAGTCAGATGCTTAACCGACTAAGCCACCCAGGCACCCCTGAAGTATACTTTTTAATGTAAAAACAATCACATTCAAATGAATACACAAGGAGTCTTTTCTGTCTCTAGAAAATATAAGTATGATGTCCATCACAGAGACTGGCAGCCAGCTGTCATCCTGTATTGGGCCACTAGCACTGACCAGACTAGCTCTGAAGTGTGAGAGCATACAGAACTAAAATATCAAGGGGAAATAGGTTAATGTGTTCTTTCCCAGTTCATTTTCCTTTTATGGGGCAGAAATAAACTCTTTCCCCAGGACTGTACACTAGTACCGTAACATTTAAGTTAAATTCTAGAGGAGTACACAAAGCAGTAAGCCCAGAGGTGCTGGAAGACTATCCCATACTGATGGACAGATACAAGCACACCCTCTTCCATTCCAGCAAAGCCCAGTGCACTGAACCAGTGTACCAGGGACTGACTGAAAGGAAGGAGCTGCTGAAAAAGGGAACTAAAAGAGACATTGATTGGGAGCTAGCAATTAAAAAAAAGAAAGAAAGAAAGAAAAGAAAATGAAATGAAATGAAAATGAAAACAATTTTCACCAGTTTCCGCTAATACATGACAATTGTAGGTTTAATTCAAATTGCTATGAGACTCAATATTTACATCTATCGACTTCAAATTGTTACTAGGTTTAAATGAAGTTTTGCAAACTGAAATAATTACTTTATTATTTTGTTTTCTACAGTATCTAATATGTGCATTTCTGGATTAACGTGTTCAAATGCCTTGAACCGAATAGTATAAAATTTAGATACTGGTTATCTTAGACTTGAAAGTCTTCTAGTCTACACCTTCTTACCTATAGTTTGTGTTTAAATGGGAGTGGGATTTTAAAGTGACACACAATTTGATCAAGTAAGAGACCTGTTTCTTTTAAATGGGGACCCTGTTGCAGCCATGTGGCTCTCGGCTATCTCTCGCCTGTCTCATTGAAAACTCACCCTCAGCGCCTAATGTAGTCCCTTTCAGATAATCAAGGTAAATATTTGTTGAGTGAGTGTTTGAACTAATAACAGGAGATATAGTTATAAGTAATAAATTAGTCTATTATTAGTGAAGACCTTGAAAAGCAGACTATGAGTATGAACAGCCTTGAAATTAAACTGAGCCAGTATCTCCAGCTATTTCAAACCTAACCACTGTGAACCAACAGTAATAGAAACTAAAATGACTTATTTCATAAAGAGAAAAATCCTTACAACAAACCAGACTTTGTGCCCAAATGGCAACCTAGCAGTTTCATGTGTATACAGATTATTTACAGAATTTCCTTTTCTGTTCTGATTGAATTTCTCCAGCACAGTACTGGGCACCCAAAAAAACACAGTCTACCATTTGTTGAATGAAATGACAATCACATAAGCCCAACCATAACCATTGCTGCAAGCTGCGATTTGCCTACTCTATAATGTCAATGAGGCATCTGGTTCTTACTCTGTCACTTTCCCCCTGGGGCTTCGAAAAGAAAGCAAGAGAGGAAAAAGTGTGATCATTATATATGTGGCTAGAGCTGCATAGGTTCTGAAACATATTTCAGCAATTTCATAATGGCCTGTAATTCAATAATAATCATCTAAACTTTATTAGTTTCATTTAGTTTAGCTATAAATGAGCTTGTTTCCTAATAAATCACTCATATTTATATTTTCCACTATTTTAGTAGTAGTTATTCTCATAATGATGATGGTCTTTCTCTATAATAATTATATTAGACAAATTCAACCATTTCTGTAACTAATTAATTTTTTTGACATAAGACAAAATAGTTTCTTTTCAAACAAGCCTTCTTTTTTTTTTTGAAAGATGTTGCTTGCATTCTTAGATTTGTAAACCTCCAAGATTAACAAATCCATTATTCGTGGGCCCATTATTACAAGAAAATTGTCAGCATATTATTCCACATATACATGTGCCCTCCTCTCTCTCACAGGCATAGGGATGATACAGCTTGATATGTTTATTGATTACATTTTATTGTTATTTTTTAATGTTTATTCATTTTTTAGAGAGACAGAGTGTAAGTAGGAGAAGGGCAGAGAGAAAGACTCAGAATCTGAAGCAAGCTCCAGGCTCTGACCTGTCAGCACAGAGCTCGACATGGGGTTGAACTCACTAATGGTGAGATAATGACCGGAGCCAAAGTCGGATGCCCAACTGACTGAGCCACCCAGGCGTCCCAATTTATTGATTATATTTTAAAAGACAATATAGGGTGGAAAGTTAAAAATGTTCACGGTATAGTATATTTAATTTAAAAGAATTTAGAAAACAGTAAAGCTAGTATTGAGTTTAGCGCTATGCTCTTTGTTTGAATTTAAGCCTCTTTGTTTACTAAATACTACTTACCTTCAGGGCTGTGCATATTTGTGATTTGTACTACATGGGAAATTATTTCTTTTCTTAATGATTATTTATTTACTTTGAGAGAGAGAAAGAGAGAGAGAGAGGCAGGGGGAAGGGCAGAGAGAGAGGAGAGAGAGTATCTGAACAGACTCCACACTGCTTGGTATCCTGGATTATTTCTAATGGAAAGTCTATTTTATTCTTTAAAGAGATCAAGAGATGTTTCTTTGGTTTCCCTACATGATAACATATAGTTATCTAGCAAGTACTGTTAAATGTTTACGTAATGACATAATATAGATATCATAACCTGACCAAGATACATACTTGTGTTTGCCTTCCTGTCAGCATATAACACTGATGTATATATATATATATATATATATATATATATATATATATATATACTGCATATAACACTAAAAGAAAACAAAACAAAAAAATTTTTAAATACCCACATTTTAAAAATAGACCCCCCAAGCCCCTGAACAATAAGCAGGAACTTATTTTGACATGTAATTTATCAAGGCCTGTGACTTCTACTATTATAAACAAAACAAGACAAAAATAAAGGGGGGAAAAAACACTAAAAAATAAATAAGAAGACTGCAATCTTGGGGAATTTCCTTTGAACCAAATGTGAATTTGAGTGTTCTTGTTGTTATTGATATAACCTGTAAAGCTGACCTATACAATTTAGCCTTGTTGTTGTTGTTGTTGTTAAAAAGTGAGAAGAGTAATTGGATATGGTTGCATTAGTTTCACTAAGTAGGGTGGAAAGCAGTTTTTGACCATGCATTTATTTTGGTAAATCCTTTAAAAATACTGATATTTTTCATAAAGCTCTAAAATTAATCCTTCATACTTCAAAGTGCTAAGGCTAGATTGGCACGGAACTTGAAACAGAAGGAAATTCAGCTGATTTTTAAAAGGATTATTTTCTACAGCCTATTTTAATGTTTACCACACCAAGTATTTCCTTGATGGCGTTTTTCCCTCTGTGCTGCATAGTCTGTTTCTTGGTTATCACAACCCCAAATAAAAAAATCTCCTTTTAAATGATTCAAACCAACAGTGTTGACTATGAGGTTGGATCATGTCACTGCGGTGTGAGGACTCAGTGGAAAAGAAGGGTTCCAACCTCGGTTTTGTTTGTTTTTTAAATTCTAGTTCTAGCTTTAAAATTAAAATGTTGCCCTTATCTTCATGAACTCCTTCGCTTTTCTAAAAAGTGGTAAATGCAGAGGTAGGGCTCTTGGTAAAGTGTCAGTTCTATCAGCCTGGGGGAATTGGTTCCTTACTCCCAACAATTCCATCTTTGCTCTTCTTCAGGAAAGGCGCAAATAAACTAGCATTTCACAAAAATATTTTGTTGCTATGGAAGCTCTTTACTAAATGTATTAGTCTTCTGTTTAAATCACATTCTAATTAGGGAAGCTCATGTAATATCAAAAGGGCCCCTCATTGTCATTTAGAACGTTTTGGTGAGCCTGCTAATTTTAAGAACTTAATGGCCCATGATATTTCCTTCAAATTCACTCTGATCTATGGCATAAGTGTTCTGGAAAGACTGTTTTTGACCTTCCATTCTTTGGAATCAGCCCAGCACACACTTGTGTTAGACAAATCTGAACACTTTACTTTATAGCCACTTTTAATTCAATAAAATAACACTCTTGGGTTATATAGATTTCATATTCAGGTTTGATTTGTATGGATAGGGAAGGCCAGAATAAATTGACCCCACTGTTAGATATGGAAGTGGTTTGGGACTTTCTCCTGATAGGGCCTATTTGTATGCAGTTCTAGGTACAAAGCTCAACCTAATTAGTGCAGCTTTTTGGAGCAAATGAAAGACAACCTATCTGTGCTGTGCCCCAAGCAAGTGTTAGTGACCTCTCTCAAGAGCTGTAGAACTTACTCTTCATCAAACGTATTAAATGGTAAAAAATAGAAGCAGTGGACCACCAAGAACACGTTCCCCACTCTGTAATTGGAGAAGGGTGTGCATGCCATGTGATTTTCTATTTATCATTTCCTGTTTAAATATACCTGTGCTGTACATGTGTGTGCATCCCTATGTGAGGACACATCAGCATTACTTGTTGAAACAAATAAGTGTCAAATGCATATATTCTTGAGTCTTCTTTTCAGATAAATCCACTTTTTGCAAGTAATTCTAAGAAAGCATCAGGCATTGTGATGTGATTTCTGGCACTACGTAATTCCTTATTTAATAGAAGAACAAGAGAGCATTTACAGTAAAATATTCACAAATTGTCAGCACATCTGTTGTTACTGCCCCCAGGGCCACATTCATTTAAGCCTCCTATTTTCCAGACATTTTTTCTATTTTCAAGTATATACTGTACTTTGATCTGACACGTAACCAATCAAGCTGCCTTTTATGACCTAACTACACCTGTTTCTGCAGGTGTGGTAACTGACGGAGGGCATTTTCAAGATGGAGGGGAAAGAACTACCTGGGATTCATTTTGAGCTAGCCATTTCCTCACTGCAACCCAGCAGGCAGCTTCTGGAATTTCTCATGAAGCACATCAGTAGAATTTTCACTTTCATATCAGTGTGTCTTCATTTAGAGTGAGAATGTCTCATGTAATATGTTCTTCCAATGACATATCTGTGACTCAGAGAACAGATATTCAAAGAATTACTATTTTTCTTTTTCATAACATTTTGACTGTATTTTGCTCCTTTTTATTAATGTTGTCATATGTGAATTTGCATGTTGGTTTTTTTTAATGTGTAAATGTCTTCTATAGTACCATAGTATTTTATTTTACACTGTGTCATCATATCATATCAGTTGAGTTGTATGTTTTCTGGAAGTCAGAACTGATTGTACCATTGAAGCTTTCTTTTCAAATTAGGTAAAAATATTAACTATTACATGAACTTAAAAGAAAAAAATAGTGTGACGTGTTTGATATTTTTGCCCATTAAAAACTTGCATGTTTTATAATAGCCCAGCAATTCACACAACTGTCCCAGATGCTATTTAATTTAGATGTGAACAAGGAAACCATAGACTGTTTGATGGGGAAAAGGAAGGTAAGTTGGAAATATCTAAATCAATGCAGTAGCCACTTTGTATTCAAATTCAAATTAATTAAGATGAAACAATATTAAAAATTTTGTTCCTCAGTTGCTCTGTGTTCAATAGCCACATGCAGCTTGTGGTTACCAAATTGAACAGCATTTTGGTTGTCACAGGAAGTCTTGTTGGAGACTTTAAGTCCTGAGGAGACTTTGCACTCAGATAAATCTGCAGTTGTCTAATTCCTTTCTCCAAATAAAAGAAATCAAAACTAAAAATTGTAGATAAACAATATCTTTCCATTTGGGGCAAGAAATGATTCATAACTCTAAAAAGATTGACATACATAGTGTACATATTTATATTTCAAGTTTAAGAATGTGATTTTTTTTAATGATTCCTATTTTAACGCATGTTTCTATTAATTTACTTTTCATTCCCCATGCCTCTGTCAGATAAAGAACTTTTCCTCAAATGTATGGGATAATGATTAAGCACCTCTGCTCCAGAGAGTGGTGATTGCACCAGGGCTCTATCACCAATATCCTCTGGCAATTTGAGAAGGTTTTGAGAAGGTTGTTTCTTTACCCACAAAATAGGAATCGTAACAAAGCTTATGTGATAGAGTTGTTAACTAGTTAATGATGGTAAAATGCTTTTGACTGTGACTAGCATAGAAAGGGGGAATGAATAACTAAAGAATTGTGAGCAATTTGCCAAATGCCATCATGTATATTATTTCATTTAATTCTCAATTTGTTGTTTTTCTTTTTTTTCTTTTTTTAAATGTTTTATTTATTTCTAAGAGAAAGCATGAGCAGGGGAGGGTCAGAGAGAGAGGGAGGCACAGATTCTGAAACAGGCTCCAGGTTCTGACCTGTCAGCACAGAGCCCCACGTGGGGCTCGAACCCACAAACCGTGAGATCATGACCTGAGCTGAAGTCGGACGCTTAACTGACGAGCCACCCAGGCGCCCCTGTTTTTCTTATTTACATAGAAAAGAGCTATAGTTAACTGCTAATTTTGATGTTTGGTAATTCATTTCTCTGACTTATAAACTTATAGCATTATATTCTTCTTATGTAACACTTCCCTTCATGAACTACTCGAAAAACAAACAAACAAAAAAACAAAAACATGTGCTGCTAAATTCTTTTCCTTTGAACCAAGACTCCTGGTTGGTTGTTCATTTACAGATTTCATCAATAATAGACATGATAGAAAAATGGTATGATTTGAGATGCAGAAGCGTAGTAGATCTATTTCACTTGATGTTGTCTAGTCAATAGAGCAACTCAGTTGTATTTTGAAACAAAGAGAATAACAAAATCATTTTCCTCCAGCTGAGCATTCGTCAATGAGTTCATGTAAACCTATTTCACAACAGTAGGAAACAGAGACTCTAAATTCATGCTTATCTTAATTTTAATTCATATACTAGATCTAGTATAAGGTTTTCTATACCAACCCCTCTGGATCCTTGCTGATTGAGAGGGATTTCTATTGCAAACCAGGTTTGTAGAGCAAGACAAGTTCTACAGGTGCTAACAATTTGAATGTTGATTTCCTACCTAATGTTGAAAAAGAGCTCTTTAATCTCTAATGTTTATAGCTTATACTAGTTGTCTCCCTCCAGAAAACTATACATTGGTGAAAAGAGACAGGAGTTACAAAAACTACTGTAATACAAAGAAGAATATGTTAAGTACAGTAAGAGATTCGTATGGTACCACAGAGATTTTAAACAACATGGAGTTTGCATTATATTAGGGACATGAGATTCAACTTTATGGAAAAAATAGCCTGCAATGGAAATATAAAGAAATAGAGTATGAAGTGGAAGAGATAAGAAAATAGCTATTCTCTATCTTTTGGATGAGCTAAATTTTCTCTCTGGTATCTTTGCATCATTTCTGACATTCTCTACATGTCTGCATTTCAGAATGTGAGAAACTAAGTTTCTCAAGTCGCTTTGCCACCAAAGTTCTGGTTTAAATTCTAGCAATGGGAGACTCTCATATGCAGTTGGAAGGCAGAGGGTACTTTTGTCTCCACATAGCACCAGTGACTGCAGTAGGCAAGCCCAGTATTCAGACAGCAACAAGAGCAGACAAAGTGGGCTCCTATAGCTGCTGAGTGTGGACTCCTCACAAGGGAGCCACAGAGGAATGCAGATGTAGGCAGGAGCACTCATGCCTTCCTACAGCTCCTGATCTGAGTAATGCCACTCAACCTTTTACCCTTTCCAACAGTTTTATATCCTAGTTCTCTTTCTGTTTGGAATACTTAAGTAGATTCCTGTTTTGCTAATGGAACACTTAATGATAGAGTTGGGGAAAGCAAAACAAAAACAAAAACAAAATCCATGCTTGTAGAAAAGTTGAGACATGTTTTGGGAATGTTCACAGAAATTAAACTCAAAATACACTTCAGAACTCCCTTAAATTGAGATTGTGATGCTCAACTGTAGAGTTTGTGATTTAGTAGTTTTCTGTTCTACATCTCTGACCATTCCTTTTTAGAGGAAATGCTTTATGTTGTCACTTAAGCCACATTTTCTTAAGGTATGAAAAGATGAGAACTCATCAAATCCAAAGTAACTCTAAAGAATCTTTAAAGAAATATGTACATAAAAGCCAGGAGAAAAGATAACAATTTAATGCCTATGGCTTAGTCCAGTGAGTTTATATACTAAGCTGTGGATACAGTAGGACTGGCAAAACGTCATAAGAAAATTGAGGCCTAGAGATGTGAAGTAAATCAGTGTTGAGTGTAAATAAAATTTCTGATGATATAAAATGAAACTCCCAGATAATATCCACAGTGGTTTGTGGGTTGGGTAGGGAAAAAGCCAAAGTAAAAGTATCTCACAAAATCTCTCTTGGTAATAGACAGCTATAGATATTCATTAACATTTGATGTTTGAAAAATACAAGTTTAAGTAATTATATTATGTATTTAGGGATATATAATAAAAGATTAGAAGAAGAAGGTATACCTTTCAGACTACTAAAATGAAAAATCAATTCAAAGAACACTCAACAAAAGACAGAAGGGAAGTTAAGCCAGCAACAATAAGATATGGCAAATAGAAAACACAAAATAGGTATCAGTTGGGATAAACATACATTATCAGTACTCATTACAATTGTTAATGATTTAAAACAGTATTTCTCAGGATAAATAAAAACGGAACAGAACAAAAGACTCTACAACCAAAATCAGAGGAAAATGGCCTATATCTGTAAAGAGATATAATTTATACTGATAGAAATAACAACATACTAAGACAATGCAATAGTCACACATATTCATACCACTAAAAAATCTTTAAAGTTACTTTAAAATTGGGGAGCCTGGGTGGCTCAGTTGGTTAAGCATCCGACTTTGGCTCAGGTCATGATCTCACAGTTCGTGGGTTCGAGCCCCGTGTCCGGCTCTGTGCTGACAGCTAACTCAGAGCCTGGAGCCTGTCTTCAGATTCTGTGTCTCCCCCTCTCTCTCTGACCCTCCCCTGCTAGCGCTGTCTCTCTCTGACTCTCAAAAATATATTTAAAATAAAAAAAAAAGTTTTAAATAAAATTACTTTAAAATTAAACAGTGACAACTAAAATAAAAAATTTGAATCTTAGGAAGATATTTTAGCACATCTTTCTCAGAAATCAATAGATGAAATAGAATAAAAAAAACAACGTATCAAATATTTCAGTAAAACAATTGAGTTGTATACACTTGTAAGTAGATATGTGTTATTTCAAAACAAATAGAAAGTTCGCACTTTTTAAAAGCATCAATAAAACATTACTAGACCAACTATTTGTTAATTCTTTTTAATTAACAACAATCTATTCATTTGGCAGACAGTTTCCAGGTATGTTCTATGTGTCCCACATAGAACACAGTCTGTTCTCTTTCTGGAGAAACTAAATTGTAGTCAGATGATACATGTTGTGGAATAAAGATTGGAAAAATGTGACCTACTTTACATTTCAAGTAGCCAATCTACAGTGGATCATAAAACACAATCTTAACTTATAAAAAAGCCACAATTTTCTTTTCAAAATTATTCATATAAAATAGACAACTAGAAAATTTAGCATCGTTCATTTAGACTGTATCTCAGGCAAGAAATACAATACTTCTAGCAGAGTTATTGGAAGAACAAAGAAAGAAAAAAAAAGTACTGTCCTTAATGTCTCATTAAGCACTAAATGAGAGACAGGTAAACAAGAGTTAACACAAATAGATTAAAGATAACTGGGAGACACTGATAAAAATTTCTATGGTGTTGCACATACAAAGCCAACATGTTTTGGGAGGCAAATTTTCTTCTGCACATGATTTGCCTCCTTCTTGATAACTTTAGAATTTAACCCTTGAAATATGCTAATACGTTATATTTATTTTCAATATTTACCTAAGAGGTTAACTGCTTATGTGACTAGAACAAAAGAGCCTTCTTTGGAAGGCAGTCAGAATATATATCTTCTTATTTTTCTGCATGATTGAGCAATTCCAATTCTTGAAATTTACCCTAGGTATATGTTCATAAATATGAAGACAGGGAAATGTTTACAAGAAAGAACATTCGAGCATTGTTTATAATGAAAAATTGGAAGCAACCTAAATGCCTCTTAATAGATGAATGCTTACACAAGCTATGACATTTTCTTATCATAGAACATTAGGCAGCAGTTAAGAATGAGTAGTAAAGTGAAAAAGTCTTCGTGACATATAGAGCAGTCTGTTTCACATAGTTTACCACTATTTAAGTTAACACAGGCACATATGGAAATGTGTAAGTGCATGAAAAATGGTATGATGGATAGGCACCAAACTAGTAACAGTTTCACTTGGGAAGTGATCTGGTATAGCAACATAAGGTGGGTTTAGAGAAGAATCATGGGGAAAAGACTTAGGCTTTTTAAATATGTATTAGGCTTGACTTAGATTTATCTAGAATATTTCATTTTTTTAAAAAAGGAGAATTCATTCTTATATGAATGAAGTGTTCGCGGCATAGAAGGAAGTAGAACACTGAATTGTGAAAAGTATAGTTTCAAAGGTTAAAAACATGATTCTCGTACAAATACAAAATGGACATGTCAGCTATTTTTTCAAACTCATTAATTAACGAAAATAAATAATATGATAAAGGCTTGAGGTTTCATATAGCCGGCAGAAAAAATATTTTTAAACTATGGATGTTAAAGTTGTTAAAGTGTATACAAAACTGATTAATATCCTATAAGCCATTAATTAAAACCACAACTTTTGGAATTATATTTTCTAGTGGATAGAAATCTACAAATAACATTTAACTCCAGTTAAAGAGCAAAACCAAACACCAGTACATTCACTAGGAGAGTTAAACAATTCCTAGGTGTGCTTATAAAATAATAGACCAGTGTAACATTAAAAGTATATGCCACACCCTCTTTTTTGCTTATTTGCAAGTATTAATGAACGTACAAAATATTTAAGACATTGCACTGTTAAGAACAGAGGTTGAAACGCATATTTTAATCACATATTATGTGGAAATCTGATTGATTTCAGGAAAATTCATGATAGAAGTACCCAAATACAGATGGTGGAGATGTAACAATATGAAAAATATTATTAACTGTAGAAAGAAATCAAAATTCATTGAAGTTTAGAATATAAATCCTGATACTAGAAAATACCCACTCAAATGCCAAAAAGGAAATAAGAGAAAAAGATAAAACTTTTCAAATAAGATCAGGAGAGTTTGCCATTAGTTACATGTAGCTCCTTGATTCCCAGTGGATGAGATTTACTGTCATCATTGAATCTATTCCATGTTATTTTCAGTTTATGTATTTTCACATTGAAACTACACAGTGTATCCCTGTACATCATCCCACACTTTTTTTGTGTGCATCTTTTACACATTCTTCTGCTGTAATCAGAACGTTATGTCTACAATTACAGATAAAGCAGGATAAACTAATTCCCAATTATAATCAAGACTCAAGTGACTACTGTGAGCTCTAAACAGGAATGATAAACTAAAAAATTTACACTGTGCTTTGTGTGCCATATACAAATGTAGAACATTTGTTAAAAATAAATTTTCCCATTACATAAAACACTCTTTTCAAATATTAGTCTTAACTCAGGATTAGCCTAGTGAAATACTTCCTTTCACATTTTTATTGAACTTATTTTATCTTAATTACTTGAAGTGATTTTGTTTAATAGACTGTAATACAAATAAAGGTTGGTTGACTCTATGCAAAGAGATAAAAAGAACCCTTGACGTCCCTAATAATAAGGAAATATTAGTGTCTTTACATTTTGTGATCTTTGTTGAACTTTTATCCTGTCTGCTGGAAATCTAGCAAGAGAGGATATCAAAGTCAGTTAATAAAAGCAGAGCATCAGATTCTATGCTAAAATTGAAAAACAAAAACTGAAACATGCCTACTAAGAAAGTTAGTTGAAAAGCTTTAGAATTATTGTTACAGGGTAACTTAAAGTATCAAAGGAAATTCTTTCCCACTCATATTGGAAGGCTAAAGAAAAGTCACTGTAGTATAAAGAATCTTGAAACTGTAGCCCTCTCAAGGAATCTAGGGCACACCTATTTATATGGCTTTATATAAAAAAATAAAAAACAAAAAAACCCATTGATTTACATACATTTGCATATACTACTTAAGTATGTAAATCTAATTATTACAGCTGAAAACGATGTACTCAAGATTCACATTTAAGGTCATTCAAAGAACTGAGGTCGACCAAGTTTTGCAAATTATGAAATCTGACTCCAACAGGGTATTTTCCCAAAGCAGGGATCATTTTCAAAGTGCTTTGCCTAAAGACAAAGGCTTCCAAGATGATGACTTTATAAGAACAAATGTCTACTTCTTCAATGTTAAAGAACCCCCTAAATATTTTTAATGTGCTTGGGGCTGCTAATCTCATTGACTCCCTCTTGTCTTCGGATGGCACATTCTATCATTCTATCTCAAAGCCGAGGAGGCTAAGCGAGCTGCCTTGGACTGATCAAGTCCCTGATACGAAGCCTTCAGTACTCTAAAAACGGATGCAATCCCAAAAAGAGTCTAAAAATTGTCAGCTCTGCTTTTAAACCCTAGTGACTTAAGCTGTTTATAAAGGGTCTTAAAATAAGAAAGTTTTCTGTTTTAAATAAGATAACCTATGAAGTTTTAAAAGGTGCAACATTCTGGGCATTATATTTTCTTTCCCTGAGTTATGAGGGAACTTTAATAAAAAGTGTCAGATATCTCAAATCCATTTAAACTTGCTTCCTGGGATGTACTGATTTACAGAACCATGATCTGCCAGTGATGGATCATAGCTGATCAGGTCATTTGCTGATAAACATATTTCAGAGGATTTTCCTTTCCATTTTGTGTTGAAATCCTCATACTGTAATGGTATGTCCTTGTAGAGTCTGCACGGACTCCCCAACTTTTCTACTTTCAAGAAAAGTCTATTTTCTGGAAATATGGCTCTTCCTGTAGAACTACATTTGCTATTTATTAAAGACCTGGATCCTATCTAGTAAATAAAGTTCTAAATATTGAGATAAGAAAACATAGTTAATCAAGCCGTCAACTTTTTGAGCTCACTGATACTCAGCTTTGGGATATTTAAGATCAGTAAGGTACTTAACAGGAATTTTCCCTTTGCTACAGGATGAGTTTCTTGTTTTTATTTTTGTTTACCTTGACCTGGAATTTAAGGTTATGTTTTCTGTATGATTTTTTGAAAAGGGGCTTCGTTCCAAGTCC
The DNA here is from genome assembly GCA_017311185.1 of Proteles cristata cristata. Lineage (NCBI taxonomy): Eukaryota > Metazoa > Chordata > Mammalia > Carnivora > Hyaenidae > Proteles > Proteles cristata. The sequence continues at coordinate 974,328 of JAESUZ010002153.1, forward strand.
ATTATTGGCGCTACTGCCAGAGCATTGCATTTATCTTGGTTTCACCCCACTTACAAACCTTCAGGGGGGACCGGCTTATTTGTTACTGTTAGGAAGGAAAACGTTTTTCTCAACCCCTTCAAGGTCCCTGGCTAGGTCACAAAATGAAAATGATAGTGACATATTGGGGCGACTGGGTGGCTCAGTCGGATAAGCATCCCACTTTGACTTGGGTCAGAATCTTGCAGTTCATGAGTTTAAGCCCTGCTTCAGGCTCTGTGTTGACAGCTCAGAACCTGGAGTCTGCTTCAGATGCTGTGTCTCCCTCTCTCTCTCTGCTCCGCCGTAGTTTGCACTCTGTCTCTGTCTCTCTCTCTCTCAAAAATAAAAACAAAAACAAAACAGCATCTCAAAATATTAAAAAAATATAATAAAAGAAAATGATAGAGACACATTAACAGTAAAAAAGCAAAAAGAGCTATTTAATCTAATTTTTCGTAACATGAGAGCCATCATAAGGAAATCAAAACCTAAAGAAACTGTTAAACCTGAGTACATTTAATACTAGGTTTGATGAACAGTGGACAGCATTGGAGAAATAGGGCAAAGAGTATGAGTTGGTATAGTGAGCTGGCAGAAATTATCATGGCCTGTTCTATTTGGATTCTTGTTGGCATCCCTTTGTCTTCAGAGATAAGGATGTTCTTTTTCTGACATAGAGGAAGGGCAAGCCTTGCATTAGGGTTTTAGGACCTCTTTCATGGAAGAAGGTCAGTGAGAGGGAAAGTCAGTATGGCATTCCTGCTTCTGCCATTTTCTCAATATAAATATTCAGTATACTGAGGTATCGTCTCTTGAACTCCATCACTACCCCATTAAATCTGCACTACAATGGCCAAAATGAAAAACAGAAGTAATACCAAATGCTAGTGAGGATGCAGAGAAACTAGATCATTCATACATCGTTAACTATATTGTAAAATGGTACAGCCACTCCGGAAAATGATTTGGCAGTTTCTCAACAAGGTAAATATTAAATTATCATATGACATGGCTGTTGCACTCCTGTGCATTAATTTCAGAGAAATAAAAACACATCTTGCACACACAAACATACATGCATGCATGTTATGTGGGAAAATGAAAGTAAAATCTATGGATCGCATCAATGCTGAGATCTTGATTATAATATTGCCCTGTAGTTTTAGATCTTACCATTGGGTAAAGAGTTAATAGTATCACTATTCTATATATTATTATCTTTTTTAAAAATTTTAAATGTTTATTTATTTTTGAGAGACAAAAAGAGACAGAGCATGAGCAAGGAAAGGGCAGAGACAGAGAGGGAGACACAGAATCCAAAGCAGGTTCCAGGCTCTGAGCTGATAGCACAGAGCCAGACAAAGGGCTTGAACCCACAAACCGTAGATCATGACCTGAGCAGAAGTCAGATTCCCAACCAACTGAGCCACCCAGGCATCCCTCTGTATATTATTTTTTACAATTGCATGTGAATCCACAATTATTTCAATAAAATTTTGAATTAATAAATAGTAAAACAAAGGCATTTTACTTTATGTAATGCTGAATAAAAAAGTATAAAAATGAATAAACGAAATTATAAAATAATCTTAATTCTGTGGGTCATTCTCTTGACATACATTGCTACTTAATAATAGGCACATGTATTCAGTTATCCATTTAATAGGGCTGGAGCCAGCATCAAAGTGGAGGATGGATTTGGAAGTATTGTCATGCAAAACACATTTATTGTACAAGAGTAGGAAGAGAAAACATTTGGGGTAAAAAGGCAAAATGTGTCAAAGGAATCAGTAAGAAATATATAGGTCGCTGGCTCTGAAATTATACTTTGCCTATAAATCAGGTGGAGAACTTAACTAAATATGAAGATGCCAGGATACCACCAAGAGATCTTGATTCAGTTGATCTGGGATGTGGCTCTGACGTCATCCATGGTGATCTTGGTGGCATCACTTCACAGATGACAATTTAAAAATCATTGACTTACAAATAATTCATTACAGGATAATATAGAACTTACTTTTTAAGTATATAGAAATATATAGATGGTTACAAACATCAATGAATTTAATATCAATTGAAAACTGAAATTTTTATGAAAGAAATCAATAATTTACCTATTGTACCAGTGAATAAATAGAATGGCATACCTATTGATTGCCTTAGAAAAGGAATAGAAACTTTATCTTTATGTTAGAAATGCTTTTGTTTTTGGGGCACCTGGGTGGCTCAGTCTGTTAAGCATCTGACTTCAGCTCAGTTCATGATCTCAGTTTTTGATGCAAGTCCCACATTGGGCTCCGTGCTGACACCTCAGAGCCTGGAGCCTGATTCACATACTGTGTGTCTCTCTCTTCCCCTCCCCAACTTGTGCTGTCTCTTTCTCTCTCTTTCAAAAAAAAATACACATTAAATTTTTTTAAAAAAGAAATGTTTTGTTTTTTACTAAACAGTTTGCTCTGTCTAGAGGAGTAAGAAATTTTAATGATGCCAAAAAATATATAATTGATAAATAGTTGATGTTGATTCTGAAAAATCTAGGTATTCTAGTTTTGAGTAATTTATTTCTTATGACTATTTTCTAGGCCAGATTCTTTTTTTTTTTTTTTCTGAATCTTCCGGTTTTATTTTTCAGATTTTTCTGGTTCCCGAGTGCTGCAAACGTTCCCTGTTTAATTTTTTTTTTTAATTTTTTATTTTTTTATTTATTTATTTTTTACAAATAGTTTATTGTCAAATTAGTTTCCACATAACACCCAGTGCTCATCCCCACAAGTGCCCTCCTCCATGCCCACCCCTCCTCCCCCACATCCACCAGTCCTCAGTTTTTGTCAGCATTCAAGAGTCTCTCATGGTTTGCCTCTCCCCTTTCCCCCACCATTTCCTCCCTTCTTCTCCCCCTTGGTCCTCTGTTAAGTTCCTCCTAATCCTCCTATACGTGCACACATATGATATTTGTCTTTCTCTGCCTGACTTATTTCGCTCAGCATAACACCCTCAAGGTCCATCCATGTTGCTACACATGGCCAGATTTCATTGTTTCTCATTGCCATGTAGTATTCCATGGTATAGATAAACCACATCTTCTGGATCCATTCATCTGTTGATGGACACTTAGGCTCTTTCCATGTTTTAGCTATTGTGGAGAGTGCTGCTATGAACATTGGGGTACATGTGCTCCTATGCATCAGCATTTCTGTATCCCTTGGGTAAATTCCTAGCAGTGCTATTGCTGGGTCATAGGGGAGTTCTATTGTTAGTTTCCTGAGGAACCTCCACACTGTTTTCCAGAGGGGCTGTACCAGTTTCCATTCCCACCAACAGTGTAGGAGGGTGCCCGTTTCTCCACATCCTCGCCAGCATCTAGAGTTCTCTGATTGGCTCATTTTAGCCACTCTGACTGGCGTGAGGTGGTATCTCAGTGTGGTTTTGATTTGTATTTCCCTGATGAGGAGCGATGCTGAGCATCGTTTCATGTGTCTGTTGGCCATCTGGATGTCCTCTTTGGAGAAGTGTCTGTTCATATCTTCTGCCCATTTCTTCACTGGGTTGTTTGCTTTTTGGGCGTGGAATTTGGTGAGTTCCTTGTAGATTCTGGATATCAACCCTTTATCTGATATGTCATTTGCAACTATCTTTTCCCATTCCGTTGGTTGCCTATTAATTTTCTGGGTTGTTTCCTTGGCTGTGCAGAAGCTTTTAATCTTGATGAGGTCCCAACAGTTTATTTTTGCTCTTGATTCCCTTGCTTTTGGGGATGTGTCAAGTAAGAAGTTGCTGCGGTGGAGGTCAAGGAGGTTGTTTCCTGCTTTCTCCTCTAGGGTGTTGATAGTTTCCTGTCTCACGTTCAGGTCCTTTATCCATTTTGAGTTTATTTTTGTGCATGGTGTGAGAAAATGATCTAGTTTCATTCTTCTGCATGTTGCTGTCCAGTTCTCCCAACACCATCTGTTAAAAAGGCTGTCTTTTTTCCATCGGATATTCTTTCCTGCTTTGTCAAAGATTAGTTGGCTGTATACTTTTGGGTCCACTTCTGAGTTCTCAATTCTGTTCCATTGGTCTATGTGTCTGTTTTGTGCCAATACCATACTGTCTTGATGATGACAGCTTTGTAGTAGAGGCTAAAGTCTGGGATGGTGATCCCTCCCGTTTTGGTTTTATTTTTCAGGATTACTTTGGCTATTCGGGGTCTTTTGTGGTTCCATACAAATTTTTGGATAGTTTGTTCTAGTTTTGAGAAGTATGCTGGTGCAATTTTGATTGGAATTGCATTGAATGTGTAGAGTGCCTTAGGTAGTAATGACATCTTAACTATATTTATTCTTCCTATCCATGAGCATGGAATGTTTTTCCATTTCTTTGTGTCTTCTTCAATTTCCTTCATAAGTTTCTATAGTTTTCATCATACAGATCTCTTGTATCCTTGGTTAGGTTTATTCCGAGGTATTTTATGGTTTTTGTGCAATTGTGAATGGGATCAGTTTCTTGATTTCTCTTTCTGTTGCTTCATTGTTGGTGTATAAAAATGCAACCGATTTCTGTACGTTGATTTTGTACCCTGCAACTTGGCTGAATTCTTGGATCAGTTCTAGTAGGCTTCTGGTGGAGTCTGTCGGGTTTTCTATGTAGAGTATCATGTCATCTGCGAAGAGTGAAAGTTTGACTTCCTCTTTGCCAATTCTGATGCCTTTGATTTCCTTTTGGTGTCTGATGGCTGATGCTAGGACTTCCAGCACTATGTTAAACAGCAGTGGTGAGAGTGGGCATCCCTGTCGTGTTCCTGATCTCAGGGGGAAAGCTCTGAGTTTTTCCCCGTTGAGGATGATGTTAGCTGAAGGCTTCTCATAGATGGCTTTGATGATGTTTAAGTAGGTTCCTTCTATCCCAACTTTCTCGAGAGTCTTTATTAAGAAGGGATGCTGTATTTTGTCAAATGCTTTTTCTGCATCTATTGACAGGATCATATGGTTTTTATCTTTTCTTTTATTGATATGATGTATCACATTGATTGATTTGCGAATGTTGAACCAGCCCTGTAACCCAGGAATGAATCCCACTTGATCATGGTGGATGATTCTTTTTATATGCTGCTGGATTCGATTTGCAAGGATCTTGTTGAGAATTTTTGCATCCGTATTCATCAAGGATATTGGCCTGTAGTTCTCTTTTTTTGCTGGATCTCTGTCTGGCTTGGGAATCAGAGTGATGCTGGCTTCATAAAATGAGTCCGGGAGTTTTCCTTCGCTTTCTATTTTTTGGAATAGACTTGAGAAGAATTGGGATTAATTCTGTTTTAAATGTCTGGTAGAATTCCCCAGGGAAGCCATCAGGTCCAGGGCTCTTATTTGTTGGGAGATTTTTGATCACTGATTCAATTTCTTCACTTGTTATGGGTCTGTTCAGGTTTTCTATTTCTTCCCGTGTGAATTTTGGTAGTGAGTGTGTGTTTAGGAATTTGTCCATTTCTTCTAAGTTGTCCAATTTGTTGGCATATAATTTTTCATAGTATTCCCTGATAATTGCTTGTATTTCTGAGGGGTTGGTTGTAATAAGTCCATTTTCATTAATAATTTTGTCTATTTGTGTGCTCTCTCTTTTCTTTTGGATAAGTCTGGCTAGAGGTTTGTCAATTTTGTTTACCTTTTCCAAAAACCAACTCTTGGTTTCATGGATCTGTTCAATTGTTTCTTTGGTCTCTATGTTGTTTATTCTGCTCTAATTTTTACTATTTCTCTTCTTCTACTGGGTTTAGGGCGTTCTTGTTGCTCTGCCTCTAGTTCCTTTAGGTGAGCTGTTAGATTTTGGACTTGCGCTTTTTCTAATCTCTTGAAATAGGCCTGGAGAGCAATGTACTTTCCTCTTAGGACTGCCTTTGCCGCATCCCATAGATTTTGAATTGTTGTGTTTTCATTTTCATTTGTTTCCATATATTTTTTAATTTCATCTCTAATTGCCTGATTGGCCCATTCATTCTTTAGAAGGGTGTTCTTTAACCTCCATGTTTTGGAAGTTTTCCAGACTTCTTCCTGTAATTGATTTCAAGTTTCAAAGCATTGTGATCTGACAGTGTGCATGGTATGATCTCTATTCTTTTATATTTATTGAGGGCTGCTTTATGTCCCAGTATGTGATCTATCTTGGAGAATGTGCCATGCGCACTTGAGAAGAAAGTAAATTCCCTGGCCTCAGGATGTAAAGTTCTAAATATATCCATCAGGTCCATCTGGTCCAATGTGTCTTTCAAGTCCATTATTTCTTTAGTGATTTTCTGTCTGGTTGACCTATCCATTGCTGTAAGCAGAGTATTAAATTTCCCAGTTTTTATCTCTTTGCCTTCCCTCTCGAGTTCCAGCCAGCCAGGAGCGCGGACGCCCGGTGTCTGCGCGTCTCTTTCAGGGGTCCCAGCCGCCCTGGAGCTACAATGGTGGCAGGTGCACCGCCCCTCTGAAATCCAACCTCCAGGAGCGGCACAAAGAAGCAGTTTGTGTGCTCAGCCTCCCCCAGGACCAGTTGGCGCGAGGGGACCCGGTGTGCAGGTATTTGGCAAGCACGGTCTTTCTATGCACCGAGCGGAGATTTTTCTGTCTCGGACTCTCCTTTTCCCCTCTCACTCCCCGTAGAGGGTAGAGGGGGATCGCCTCCCACCCTGGAGGCTCCGATCCCGGCCCGATTTTACCTTCCCCGGTTCGCACTCACGTTAGAAGGCGTTCTCAGTGGATTCTGCGTCCTTTTTCTCCGAGTCTCTCAGGTTTTGTATGGTTTCCAATGGCTTCAGATCTTTTCTGTGTGATGTATGGGCGCGAGTGCAAGTACGGAGCTCCTTACTTCTCCGCCATCTTGCCTCCCTTCTAGGCCAGATTCTTAGGCAATGAGCAGACTTACTAACAAAGTAAGCACAGGGCATTCATGTACAAAATATATGGATATTTTTCTCTATTTTTCAGAAGCTTATAGTTTTTTTACACCTACATTTATTTTTGAATGTAGATGTGTCTATTAGACTTTCTTTTAGCAGCTACCCTCGCTGTAATACTGAATACAAATATTCCCAAATACAGTGGCTTACATTCATTATTATGTTTATGGGTTGCAAATGATCTAGGATGGTCCCATCCTGGACAGGTCTGCTTCTAGATGCTGATAGTTGAGTAGACTAGGACAAATCTCCACAGATCTCATTTTAGGAATCAGTCTGGAAACACAGAGGACATTTTTTCCTCATGACAATGACAGAAGCCTAAGAAGACAAGACCAACCACCCAAGCACATTTGTTCACTTCAGATATGCTAACATCCAATTGACCAAAATGAATAACATGACCAAGCTCAAGTTACAGAGCAGGGAAGTTTATTTCAACTACAAGGAAGTTATTGCAAGAATGAGGATGTATACTTTTATAGGTATGTATATGTATATATTATACTTATATTCCTAGGGTATGTAAATTTAGGTGAGATCATTAACTCAAATGATCGTAGGATCTCCAAATGATATTGGTAAACAATATTACCATGTAGACATAGCTTGTTTGGGACTTATAAGAGATATGATATTTGTGTCCATTGATTTTTAGAATTAGTTCTTTAAAATATTCATTATAACTAAAATCAACTTTGAGCTTCTTAATTCTTTTACCTATGGAATAACCTACCTACTATAATTACATTTGTTTCAGTTATCTTTTGCAATGTAACAAACCATCCCAAAGTTAGGGACTTCACAAACACTGATATTTTATTTGCTTGTGATTTTGTGGGTGAACAATTTGGGCTGTGCTCAGCTTGGATACGTTGCTAATCTAGGGCCTCTGCTGGGATGGCTGAGGTTCAGGAAGACTGGATCCTTCTCTCCATGTGTCTGTCACCCTCAAAATGTCTAGGCACGACTTGTATTTCTGGCAATAATGCTCCAAAAGGGGAAGCGTAGAAAATGCAAGACACCATGAGGTCTACAGACAGAACTCACACAATGACACTGCCATTACATTTTATTGGTGAAAGCAAGTTACAAGGCAATTCTTGAGATAGAGTATGAACAGTTATGGTCCTTTGTATTAATGTGCCAATATAAATTAGGTAGTTTTGATAAAATGTCCTTATGTTTTGTATATTTGCATGCTTCATGAGCCAGCATAACATTGTTAAAATGCTCCATTTCTTTTTTTTTTTTAATTTTTATAAATGTTTTATTTGTTTCTGAGAGAGAGAGACCGCATGAGCAAGGGAGGGTCAGAGAGAGTGGCCCTCTCTGAAGAATCTGAAACAGGCTCCAGGCTCTGAGCTAGCTATAAGCAAAGAGCCTGATGTGGTGCTCGAACCCACGAACCATGAGATCATGACCTGAGCCGAAGTGGGATGCTTAACTGACTGAGCCACCCAGGCACCCCTAAAATGCTCCATTTCTATACTTTCCATCAAGAACTGGAACTCTGAGCAGAGATGTCTAAACTTTTTAATCATGTTTACTATCAAAATTCTTTTCACTTTCATCTCAAGTAAAATATGTAAATGTATTTAAGTAATACATATTACTAATAAGACATATGTTAAATGGCAGTAAAATTTGCTTTCTTTCCAATTCATAAAAGCATTTGGAAGTATGCTTTTACATTTTTTCATTCCCTTTCAAAAGATTCTTTTGCTTATTCCTAGGAAGATTATTAGGTGGCTTTCCTAATAAAGCTAATTCTCATAATGAAGTAGGTATGTTATTCTGGATAGGCTGACTATGGTTAACAGTGAATCTGAAAGTATCTGAGATTTGACACAACAGAATTTTTTTCTAACTTACATAATTACTCCTAGTGATTGACAGGTGTTCTAAATAATAATGCCAAGATCCAGACTCCTTCTATCATATTGTTCTGTCCTCTTCTAGATCATCTGGGCACTGTCTATTCATCCATTGGATGAATTAAGGGGGAAAAATGATACTTCCATGGGAGATAGTCTAGGCCTGCAAGTGGCACGTATTCCCTGTTCCCATATTCCATTGGCAAGAATTAATTTACATGGTCACCTCTAAATGCAAAGAAGATTGATAAATGTATTCCAGCTACATACCAAGAGGAAAAGGAAATAGGCTTTGGTGAAGGCGTAGCACACTCCGCCATAGTGGAAAATAAGTGACAAATTATCCTCTACTCTTTTACTAGTAATCAGTGATGTGTAAAGCAATTGCTGTGTCCTTGAATTTTGTCTGTCTGATTGTTCAACTCAATGAGTAGAACTTTTTAGAGACAAGGCAGGATATAAGTCTAGCCACAAAGAATTCCTCTCCATGTATGCTTGCCGGGACTTGTTAAAACAAACCCCAGCTGCTATTCTTTAGACTATAAAGTAAGTTTCTCATTAATTCTACCCCTTTAGCAGCTGACAGGCAATTTGACTGCTTGGAAAACACACTGGGTTTTTATGACCCACAAGTAAGTAATCATAACCAGCCATATGTAAAACCACAAAGCATAAATTGATGGAACTAATACAATTTTAGCCAACAATATTACAGGTTATATTTTAGCACTACAAAGTCCCTTTTAACATTTCAGTATTGTCCTATAGATGTGCACTGGATTTGCTTTCCTATGAGAAAGTCACATAGTTTTACTAAAATTGTTCATTTTTTCTGTTTAACTTTTATGTTCACCTTGCAAATGCTGTTTTATTTTTATATCGATGTGTATTCTTTTTGAGAGTTTGTGTTAAAAATATAATATTTAATTAACATATAAACATTTTAAGAGCTATTGTAGGGAAGAATAATTAATACACAAATTCACTTTCTTGTTTTCTGTCCAAGGATTATGTTTCCTTTACCTATTATTTTTAGAACAAGTAAGTCAAATATTTCAGAGTTTCATCTTGGTTTAAAATAAGTGGTTTTGAGAATAATGAGGTATTTACAATAAGGCCATAGGGTATTATTCCATGCCAATATATGTGTATATACCATATATATATAGTATGTATACTATATATATGTTTGTGTATATATATGTATATGTATATGTATATGTATATGTATATGTATAGGTATATGTCAGACACATACCTATATATAGGTACATCAGACACACACCTATATATAGTATACATACTATATATATATATGGTATATACACATATATTGGCATGGAATAATACCCTATGGCCTTATTGTAAATACCTCATTATTCTCAAAACCACTTACTGTTTTGGGGTGCCTGGATAGCTCAGTCAGTTAAGCAACTGAATTCAGCTCAGATCATGATCTTGTGATTCCCTAGTTCAAGCCCCACATCAGGCTCTCTGCTCTCAGCACAGAGCCTGCTTTGGATGCTCTGTTCCCATCTCTTCCTGGTCTTCCTGCTTATTTTCTCTCTCTCTCTCTGTTTCTCTCTCTCTGTCTCTCTCTCAAAAATAAATAAACACTTAAAAATGTGACTACTTTTGGAGATAGGGCCTTCAAAGAGGTGATTGAATTAAAATGAAGCTATTAGAGTGGACTGTGATCTAATCTGACTGGTATCATTGTGAGAAGAGATAACTGAGACACCAATGATGAAGACACAGAAATGAAAAATGTGAGGACACAGCAGGAAGTCTGCCACTTACAAACCAAAGGGAGAGACCCCAAAGAAATGGAATCTGCTGACACTGTCACCTTGGACTTACAGCCTCCAGGTCTGTGAGCAAGTCACTCTCTGCTGTGCAAGCCACCCAATGTGTAGTATTTTGTTAAGGCAGATCTAGTAAACTAACGGTAATAATAGATGCTAATATTTTATACATATATGAAGAGAGAGAGAGATTCTATAAGAAGAAAAGCAGTGTTAATTATAACAAATATCAAGTGGTTGTAGGCCAATTCATTTTTGTATTACCTTTGAATATAAATATTTGTGAAGTATATTAAAGTTTATTACTTACTAGCTAAAATTAGTACAGTTTAGTTACCTCTCAAAAATGAGATGTCTAATGTTATCACAGACATATGGAATTGTTGATATTTTACAGAGCAAATTGTTGCTGATATACTATTTGTTCAACCTAACATAAAATGAAAGAAAATATAAATCCAAAATGTTTTTAAAAATTTTTTAATGTTTCTATTTATTTCTGAAAGAGAGAGAGAGAGCATGAGCAGGGGCGGGTCAGAGAGAGAGGGAGATACAGAATCAGAGACAGGCTCCAGGCTCTGAGCTGGCTGTCAGCACAGAGCCCAATGCGAGGCTCGAACCCACAAACGATGAGATCATGACCTGAGCCGAAGTCCAACGCCTGACCAACTGAGCCACCCAGGTGCCCAATATAAAACTCCAAATTTTATAAGGGTTTTATTACTAATCCAATTTTAAGACTTGAGCAGTATTTTGAATTAACTCCTTCACATACACTGCAGAAAGTCGCTCTACAAAAACAAACACATCGGTGGAAAAACATAAGCCACTTATGTATCCATTCCTAATCCCATCTCTAGAGACATGTGACCCTTTCAGTTAATAAATTTTATAGGAACTCTGCTCAAATGGCACCTATCCAGAGAGACTTTACCTGCCCATCCCATCATAATTTCATCCTTATTCATTCTCAGCTTTCTTCCTTTATTGATTTTTTTCCATGTAATTTACCTGACAGTATATTATATACTTGTTTATTTGTTTTATATTTGTCTCCCACACTAAATGAAAACAAGGATTTTGATTGCCTTACTCCTATATCTTTAGCCTCTAAAGAAGTTTCTAGTGCTTAGAAAATGCTCGGTAACTATTTACTGAATGGATAGCTTAGTTCACATTTACCCATTGTTTTTTATACTTATGTAATTCAGTATAATTATAATAGTCTCAAAGTTTCATAACTGAACTCCATGTGAACCATGAGGATCACAATGCAATTGGGAAGATTAGAAGACGAATGAAACAGAGGATAACTCAATTTTTAAAAAGCATCCTAGGTATCCACAGCCAGTAAGGAAAACAGTATGGTGATTCCTGAAGTATTAAAATATAGTTACCATATGGTCCAGCATATATACACAAGAAATCAAAGCAGAGACCCAAACAGAAATGTGTACAAATATGCTAATAGTAGCATTAGTCACAAGAGTCAAAAGGTGGAAGATACACACATGTCCATTAACAGATACATGGATAATCACAATGGTGTATACGTATCACAATAGAATATTGTTCAACCTTTTAAATGGAAGGAGATTCTGACACGTGCTACAAGATAGATGAAACTTGAGGACGTTATTTCTGAAATAAGCTGGCTACAAAGGATGAATATTGTATGACTCCACTTATATGAGTTGTTTAGTGTAGTCAAACTCATAGAAACAGAAAGTAGAATATGCAGTTGCCAGGGTTTGAGAGGAGAAAGAAATGAGGAGCTCTTATTTAATGGGTTTAGAGTTTCAGGTTTGAAAGAGAAAAAATTCTGGAGGTTGGTTGTGCAATGATATGAATATCCTTAATACTATTGAATAATACAATAAATGGGCAAGATGACAAATATTATTTTATATGTATTTTACCACAATTAAAAAATATGTGTACTGGGACACCTGAGTGGCTCAGTCAGTTGAGTGTACAACTTCGACTTAGGTCATGATCTCACAGTTTTTGAGTTCAAACCCCATGTCAGGCTCTGTGCTGACAGCTTGGAGCCTGGAGCCTGCTTTGAACTCTCTCTCTCTCTCTCTCTCTCTCTCTGTCCCTTTCCTGCTCACTCTATGTCTCTCTCAAAAATATATAAACATTAAGTAAAAAGGTGCTATCCAAAAGTGAATTTATGTCATTCTTAAAAGATCTGAAATACTCTTGACATTTGCTCTTAAATGAGTGAGACGAAAGATTATACAAACATAACACATTCACTCCATTATAGTGGAGTGAATTAATCTATACTAAGATCCAAGAATACCAAAAGCTTTCATACTGTCTACTGGGTTATGATTCTAATACAAAAGGCAGAATGGAGCTTAACTCTTCATAAATAAACACATTTTCATCATCTTAAAATAATCATTTTTGGTAAAACATTAAAGGTTATTATGTTTGAGATTTTAAAAGCTACATGAGTAAGTAAAATAAGGCCTAGACTCTCAAGTCCATTGACATGAAACATCCAAACTAGGTCTCCAGACTCACAAATTTTTTCTACCATAGATAGTTTTTCTTAACAGTAAAAGAAAACAAGAATTAGAAGTTCATATCTATAATTTAATCTGTATTTGAGATTTAGCTTTTTATTAATATTTTCACAATTATTAAAAAAGTTTTTGGGGATGTGTCAAGTAAGAAGTTACTGTGGTGGAGTGGATCAAGAAGATGTGGTTTATCTATACCATGGAACATTACATGGCAGTGAGAAACAATGAAATCTGGCCATGTGTAGCAGCATGGATGGACCTTGAGGGTGTTATGCTGAGCGAAATAAGTCAGGCAGAGAAGGACAAATATCATATGTTTGCATGTATAGGAGGATTAGGAGAAACTTAACTGAGGAACAAGGGGGAGAAGAAGGGGGGAAATGGTGGGGGAAAGGGAGAGAGGCAAACTATTGGGGATGGGCATGGAGGAGGGCACTCGTGGGGATGAGCACTGGGTGTTATGTGGAAACTAATTTGACAATAAACTATTTGTAAAAAAAAATAAATTAAATTAAATTTAAAAAAAGTGTTTGTTGTTTTTCAAACAGACTACTAGCCAACATATTAAGGCAAACTCTAGGGGCACCTTTTTCATGCCTCCGAACTGGATTTCAGCTCAGATTGTGATCTCACTACTGTGAGATCAAGCACCACATCAGGCTCTGTACAGAGCATGGAACGTGCTTGGGATTCTCTCTCTTCCTCTCTCTCTGCCCCTTTCCCACTCGCATAAGCACACTCTAAATAAGTAGATGATAGATGATAGATAGATAGATAGATAGATAGATAGATAGATAAATACCTTAAAATAAAAGACAAATTCTAAACTACTTCTAGGTGTATTTATGGTCCTATCATGGAGTCATCGAGGCTGAAAAGAAATTTTCAAGTAATTGTTTGTTTGAAATAAAAACAGTAATAGTAATAATAGTAACAATAAAATAGATCTAAAATATAATCATTTTCATTGTTAGATTTCCAATTAATAAATAGCATTTAAATACATAACATTTCCACGTGCAATAATACATGGCTTTTGTCTTAGGTCAATAAGAATATTTGAATATCGCCATCTCACAAAAAATATACTAACAGATTACATATTTTGCTATTCTACTCTTTTTTTGAATAGATATTTTTCACTTAAAATCTCCAGTAAGGAAAAATCTAATTATAGAATTTTTTAGTAAACAAGGGTAAATATAAATATGCACTGTCATTGTGAATGTATAATAATGTCCAAGTCATGGGCTCAGTATTTGAGTCCCAAAATGTCCTTTTAGGTTATAAAAGTATCTGACGTAAGATCTGCCCCTATGATAAGGTCTTTGCCTTAGAATTAGAGATAGATTACTTAGCTTCAATGCAGTATTCTCCTAGGCTTTCTCTGCCTTCATCTCTACTCTTGAGAAAATTCATATGGGAACACTCTGAAGGGTGGCCCAATGAGAATGTGTGTGTCCTCTGGGATAACTTGGATTCAAATAGGTTTCTGTTATCAAGATCAAATTTTGCAAATATTACCTAATGCAAAATTGTTAAGACACTCTGAGTGCTGCTCGGTCAAGTGCTAACTAAGTAAAATCTATCCTGAATAAGTTTTGAAGACACCAAGCACATTTGGCAAGTGGATATGTCTCCCTTCTTTTCATACCATCAGTACAAAGAATGTTTTCTTAATCACGCCCTATGTTTTCTGATGATGGCAAAAGTTATAAGTGAATCAGGTCAATTGTGACAATAGGAGAGAAATACAATCAGCCTGGGTACCAGAATTTCAAAATCTATGTCAGCTTTCATTAATTCTGTCTAGGGAATATTCAGTGTTGCTACTTCTCATGTTTTTGTAGTTGTTTTTGTTGATGTTGTTGTTGTTGTTGTTTTATCCATCCCACTGATGGAAAAATATCATCATCATCATCATCATCATCATCATCAACAACAACAACAATAGTAGAAAAAAATCATAAAGCAGAAGAGGAAGGGAAAGTAGCTAAGTCAGCTCTTAAAATGGAATGGCTCACTCAAAACATTTATTCAAATTAAGCACCTGAAATAACAGGTAACTAATTTCCAAAATAATAGATAATGTTGCCCCACAGTGCAAGAGCACAGACAACACAAACTACCATGCAATGAATGAGGAGTCTTAATGGGAGTATTTTGAATTACCCGAAATGTATGATTTATTATTGATTTCAGTGCACAGAGAAATTGTAATATAGTATACAGATGGATACATAGGTAGTATGCAAATGCAACATGGTTTGCATAAGGATTAAGTGTTTTGAACACAACTAACAGTAAAGGTCATTTTGCATGGTAATTCATTATATCATTATACAGACACATAGACATGCACGTATATATACTAATGTAACAAATAGTTCATGTTTGTTTTCATGCTAAACACAGGCAATGCACTCTGATATTTGCTTTCTTTTTAAATTCTTTTTGTTTTAATATTGGTGGAGATCTACTAAATGATTTCACGGTCCATTAATGGTTTGCCAGAGTAGTTTGAAAGGAATGATGTATATGAATTAAAATGAACCAGCTATAATTTCTCCTACTAAGTCACCTTTAAATCATTTCAACTTGTTATGAGATTATGAGGAAAAAAGTACTTGATATTAAGATGTTATGCAAAAACTTTATTACGCTATTTTCATTTCCAAATTCCACCTAATTAAGATTTCATCTCCTCTATTCACCCTTTCTTATTCTCACAATCAAAAGTACTCTTTGTATCACGAAAATTCAAGAGAAGTATAATGGGATTTTCTCTTCCAGTGGGCACTGAAAGACCTATATTTTAATAAATCAACAAGTGCATTTGCCTTCTTCATTAGATCATAAGTTCTTTAGGCCTTTATACACATTGTATAACTCAAGTTTGTATCCCTCATGGTACTAACATGATGATTTCCAAGTAAACACTTCACAAATGTTTAGTGAACAATTTAGGAGGCAAAAAAAGGGCAAATGGTGAATGATCATGTAGGGATTAGAGAAAATTATGATAGGTAAGAGTGAATATTAAAAGGTCAGAAGATTTCATTTTTCTCCATTTTCAGTATTCGGAAAATGTTCTATCTGTGAAGACTTTTTAAAGTTTGTTTGCTTGCTTTTGTTTTTACTTTAAAGAGAGAGAGAGAGAGACAGAGGGAAAGAGAGTGAAAATCTTAAGCAGGCTCCACGCTCAACCCCACAACCCTGGGATCACGACCTGGGCTGCAATCAAGAGTGGGACACTCAGTCAACTGAGCCACCCAAGGGTGCCTCTAGCTGTGAAGACTGTTTAAAGCTATTTTGTATATGAACATACTTTTAGGTTCTTCTGCGTAACTCAGAACTTTCTAATGCATTGTGCTACTAGTTCTACATAATTCACATATGAGCTCACACAGTTTAGAGTTATGTTTCTTCTAACCACAGTAACATGATCCTCCTCTCGCTGCTGCTCTGCTATATTAGAGGCACCACCATTCAATGTGGCGATCCTTTACCTGCATCTTCTACCTATCTCTTATGGATATCAGATACCAATCTCTTTGGTTTCAAGGAATATGGGTATTAACTGATTATTGTGAGCCATAGATAGATTTGGAACTGCTAAAATGCCCAAATAAAGTCAGTGTCTCCTTTCCCAAACAATTTAACTTTTTAATTACACAACATTTCGACACAAACTTGGAGGTGAAAGAATGGTTTAAATAATCAGATATATTCTGAGTTTACTTTTTCTCTTTATTTTAGTTGTCTACCTTTCCTGGCGGAATATGTGAGTATTCTGGGTAAATTGGTTCCTATGGTTAAGTCATTTTGGGAGCCGAGATATGTCAGACCCCTAGGCTCTAGGAGACATAACATGCACACCAGGGTGAACTCACCTGACATCCAACCCTCAATGACTGAAGGTGGATAATGAGAGAATTATGCCAGGCATCCAAAATAATTTAAAAGGAAAAGAGATGGTAGGGATTAATACAAAAACAGAACAACACAGAAGATGGGTCTTTAACTCTGACCTACAAAGACAGGAACAACTATTTAGGGAAAAGTTCTCAATGCAAAGCCTTAAGTGAGTGATAAGGCATCATTCAAAATTAATCAGGGAAGATTACTTTTCAAGTAGAAAGGGGTTTAATATAGAAAATAATGTGCTTCAACACATTGGGAAAGATGGAGAACTGAAAATCTGGATGGGATATGAGTGGAGGCCCAGCTGTGGTCCAGGGAGATGGGAAGTTGCAGTTGTCACCTAAAGGTTAGGGACCTACAGATAATTGCAGCTGACATCACAGCAGCTCAATCACAGCAGCATGACGTTCAGAGCACAGAAATTCAGTCAGAAATTAAATAAAACTCACATCTATCCAAATATCTGCCACATCTTTCAGAAGAAAAAAAATTTCTACCCCTTCCTCTGCCTTTTAAGTGTCTCGTTAGTACATTTCATGGTTAGCAGCACCCAGAACAAGAAGAATCCTGCAGGAAATTGGAGCTAGAGGACAGTCCCCCAAACAAAGGCCAATGAGAGTATGCATAAGAAGCCTATTGGTGAAAACGCACAAAGACAAGAGTAGTAGCAGGTATGTGGGGCCTCTCTTGACATGAAATTCTAGAGGTAGCACACAGAAATCAGGCAGGGACAAATGCCAGATTTTAAGGTAGAGGGTCTGAAACTTGAACTGTGGTGGGTTTTATTAGAGACTTCTGATTAGGAAGCTAATGGCAAGATTGGGGACAAGGATATAACAGCAATGTGATATGTCAGAATAGGGGTTGTAGTCTCATCCTTTTAGCTCAGCAGGCAAGGGATTGGAAATACCACTCCCTCCCCTGGTGTGATCAGGAGGCTGTGTGCATGCCTTGTGCTTGCACTTATAAAACTTGTTGAACAAATGGCATTACTCATTATCTTATCTTGATTGGGTGACTATTAGCTCCCTTACTGATGTAACTAACGGAGTTAGAGACCACGTTTTGCAATTGACCAAAATAGAGTGCTTTAATTATTGGAGGAGAGTAGCTGGCTTCCATGAAATCAACTCTTTTCATGTCTGGGACAAGTTAACCTTTACTGTGATCTTCTACTTCCAATCTATATTTCTTTTATCTGTGAAGAATTTTTTTCAGAAACAAATTGAAATTTTCATTACTTACGATAGCATTCTCATGCAGGTAGTATCACTTAAGTGTATTGTTTCCAAATCTTCCATTCCTACCTGTTATTAGAACTATGCATCCATTATGGTGTATAATTGTACCTCCCACCAAGATAGCCAGAGTATATTTTCTTGCTCTTTTGCTATTAGACTTGTCCATATCACTTGCTTTGACCTGCAGAATGTTGGCAAATATGATGTAATCAGGAGCCTTAAATATGTTTTGCTCTCTGTGGTCTGACATGAGATCATATTCCAGGGGAAGATCTTGCTACCCCTTCGGCTTAGTTTCAGAAAACTCAGAAAAGACCTGAACGCTTCCAGAACAATGGATCCAGCCTTGTTCAGTTGAGATTAGCCCCGATCAGCCTAACCTCAGGAGACTTAAGTATCAGGGAACATGGGAGTGTGATGTTCCTTTTCATTAGCCGCTGAAATTCTTAGATGTTTGTTGTTGTTGTTGTTGTTGTTGTTTGTTGTTGTTTTATTGTTACATAGCAAAAGCTAATACAGGTTTGTTGGTTGCACTACTTTAGTCTTCAATTATCTTTACCTTTATTCTTCCTCTATATATGGTAAGATTCATCTTTAGAGAATCTTTTGAGTATCAGGCTGAGTATTCCATGTTGTATAGTAGTAACCTTATTTCCCCATGATACTGTGGATTAATTATTTCAAAAATAAAGTAATTTTTCCCTACTGCTCCAGTGGCATGAGAAGTCCAAAAATTGTCAGTTTACATTTCTACTCCAGTGGGAGTATTGCTGTGTCTTCTGGTAGAATCATTAATTCTTGGTGATTATGGTCTTTGTGACAGAGAAGATTAGGGCCAAGAAACATTAACACTCTTCCTTGAAGTTGAATTAGGGCCATGTGGTTGAGTCTGGCCAATGGGAATGTGATTGGAGACATATCACATCTGGTCTGCTGCACTTTAGAGTTGACATGTTTTCTTCATTGTTCTTTCTCTGCTGTCAGCTTAATGTTGGAGGCCATTTATTAAGAAAGAAGTGCAACAAAAAGAATAGAACCAGTCCTTCTATATAGTAAGATAGAAGAGAGATTCTACCAATGTTTATATGAGCAAGAAATAAGCCTTTGTGGAGTGAAGACACTGATATTTTGGAGATTGTTGCTATATGACTAAAATCAATAAGCATAATTATTATAAAATCTAACCTAGTAAAGTCCAAAGTTTTGAGGACAGTAAACAAAAAATTACTGAATGAGTTACACTATAGCTATACTTACTTCCATTCTTTGGAACCCAGAAAATTATAGTCGATCTATAAGAGAAAGATCACCATATGGTAGTTACTCATTCAGACATAGTCAGAATGGCATCTGAAATTCCAATGTTTTTCTACTAATTAAGACAGCAACTGAGTCTTCAAAAGCTGATTTCAATATCCTTTAAGGCCAAATACATCTGAGCAATGGAGTAAATGTTAAGACCCATACATTGTATGGGGTGAAATGATTGCTTCATTCATTTTGCTCTAAAATCAATTCCTTGAACATAAGCAGAATTGTTCATGTAAAATTTTAATGATGAAGTATGTCTATAGATGTTAGTGCTAACAAAAGCTTCGCAGGGATAAAAGGCAAATGCACATCCAGAATAATTTTCTTTTATAGCGAGGTATAGAAATTCTCTCTATGATTAAAGAGTTCAAACTAAGTTAACTTGCCTACCATATGGCTGTCTAATTCCATTGTTTAGAAAGAAAGTACCCATTAATCCAGTGCGTGTGATGATTAGGCCAATGTTATTACTCACTGTTCTTAGAAGAGATTAATAGTTAATAAAATAACCAAAAAAGTTTATTCCACCTTGATTATTTAGTATTTATTTAAGAAATCAAAATTCATGGGTTTATGTCCTTGGTGGATATCTTATTAACTGAATGTGGCAGAATAGGTTAGCTCTTTCTAACCAAATCTATTTCTTGCTTGGCACATAGCTACATTACTGTGGCAAGTCGCACTTTCTTTCTTTCTTTCTTTTTTAATATTTATTGATTTTTGAGAGTGACAGAGACAGAGCACAAGCTGTTAAGGGGCAGACAGAGAGGAAGACACAGAGTCCAAAGCCGGCTCCAGGCTCAGAGCTGTCAGCACAGAGCCTGATGAAGTGCTCAAACCCACAAACTGTGAGATCATGACCCGGGCAGAAGTTGGACGCTCAATCGACTGAGCCATCTAAGTACCAAGGCAAGTTGCACTTTCTAAATATTATTGGAACAGAATCTCCCATTGCCCATGCTTTTATTCATTGTCATCTTGCCACACTCCTGTTGAAGAAGTGCTGCCTATTTCTCTAATATTGCCATTAAAATATGGCAGAGGCAATGCTGGACCAATTCTAGCATAATTCTACATTGAACAGGCAGTTTCCTTTTTCCTGCTTCTTGGAATGCTTGCTCTTAGATGTTTCCTCTAGGAACTTAGCTATCATCTTATAAGAATCCCTTGTCACATGAATTGTTTTTTTTGTGGATGTTCTGGTCAATAGTCCCAGCTAAGCTACCACTAAACAGCCAGTTTCAGTTTTCAGTTCTGTGAGGGGTCTATGTTGAATTTGAAAACCGTTGGCTAGACTTTTTATGATTATGGATCCATCCAACATCAAAATACAACCACATATGACCTTACGTGAAAACATCCAGCTAAGTCTGGTTACTTTTCAGAACCAGGAAATATGATAATGAATGTTTCCATGAAGGCATGAAAATTTGGGATGGTTTGTTTAAGATTTCAGGTCGTTTGTTAAGCAGTAATAGATAACCACAACAACTACTTTCCCCACCACCTCTTTTGTGCAATATGACCCTGACCGCAGGACTGTGTTCTGGCCAATGAAATATTCCTTGGAGATGCTAAACAGTATTTTCAAACTTGGCCCATATGAAAAAATAAATAAAAATTTCCATATATTCTAATACCCTGCTGGTGCCCATAATGACTCTGGGAACCACATGGTGAAGAATTCAGAGTGTAAATCACATTGGGACCTTGAAGAACTATATAGAGCAAGCCCCCATTACCAGCATAAATGAAGCTTAGACTAGATTGACCAAGTAATACATTTTGAGGAGTTTAAACAGCTAAGAGAGTTGGGTTGTACATTATAGTAGATGGAGTCACAATAACTTATATTCTCTTATATTATGTGATATTCTGGCATGCCTCTTAACTTCCATAACTTCCATGTCTATAAAGTATAAATAATAAGCCCTGATCCTCATGTCTCACTGAGTTCCTATTAATACCAGATTCTACACTGGTTCCTAAGATATTTTTTTCTTTAAAATGTTTATTTTTTTTGGGAGAGAGAGAGAGAGAGAATAAGCAGGGAGGAGACAGAGAGAGATGGAGACAGATGATCCAAAGCAGGCTCTGTGCTGACAGCAGACAGCCCGATGTGGGGCTCAAACTCAAAAACTGTGAGATCATGAACTGAGCCATAGTCAGACACTTAACTGACTGAGCCACCCAGCTGCCCCAAGATGCTTTTTAAACTGAAAAGTAGAATAAAAAAGCAATCATATTGATAATTAGGTTTTTGCTCTTGAAACAAAGTTATTTTAGAAAGGCTGCATGACATGGACTTTGCAATCAAATGTATTTGATTCACCAGTCCTTATTGGAAGCTATTTGTTTTTTTTGTTTGTTTTTTTTTTTGTCAAAGTGTGATAAGATCATAATGTGTAATTTGTTGTAATTAGAACCTATTAGTCACTCAACTTACATACACTTCCTTCTTAGAAATAAATATGTCAGTTACTTAAAAGAATTTTATTAGCACCCATGATCCTAATGGCAGAAATCCTAGTAAACTATAAGTTTCAGAACTTAAAACTGTTTGGACAAATCCTCATTTGACTTTGACTTCGGTATTTCTTCTTCCTTTTTCTTTCTTTCTTTTTTTTTTTTTTTTTTGGCTTAATTCCTTCTGTTTTTATTAGGAACTACTAGAAATGAATGAATATGAATTTTGCTTTCCATTTAACACTTCTGTAAGCAGAAGGAGAAAAAAAGAAAACAATCCAATAATTTACTCTTATATTAGCAAAAAGAGTGTGATATTCTTCTTCAGAAATGTAAGTGGTTAAATAATTATGTGTAAATAGAAAACATAGGTAAATGAGGGAAAGCAATTGTCACAAGAGTTACATGGAGGGATCAACATTTCTCTGTCATACACAACCCTTATAAAACAAAGGAGAAAGTTCTAATTTGGGAAATGCATTCTCGAACACAAACTGGAAAGAAGGTTATGTAAAATAAAGATACTTACCTCAGAAGAGGTATGCAGTGGAAGGAGATAGTTTTGAAATAAAGAAATACAATGTTGGATTTGAAGGAGAATGTATCATGAGTTATTGACTCATTAAAATGATGGTACGCTCACATCAACACTGTTTTAATCTACAATATGACAAATTTTCGAGCTTATAAATATTTAACAACAATTTAAGTGATCATTATAAAGACTATGGCCAATTAAAAGTGCTATAGAGCATATAATACCGAATGCAGCACCTTTTTTTTTTTTTTTAGTTTGAAGTAATGGTATATTGCCAATAGTTTGCGACTCCACCTGAATAAAATATTTCAGCATTTTGTGTCATTTTACGGATAATTAGGGAAAGGAACACTCACTCTTGATGTGTGGAGCAGTGTATAAACCATTTTATATGTGTGGTCTCCTAAAATATTTTTAATTGGGATGATACTTAACAAATTTAATATCTCTTCATCTCTGTTTCATAATTAACTTGAAAATGGGAGTCCATATGGCGGATGAGCAACATTTAATAAAAATAGCTGACTAGCTTGCCAGGAACAGTGATGGTATAGTGAAAAGATTTGCACATTACATAATTCATGATTTTTATGGGAGACATAGGGTTAGTCATAAGAACCGTTTTGAGTTTAGAGTCTAACCAAGACATATACCACCATTTCAATAATGAATAATGCAAATGACATCTACCCTCCATGAACTACAGAACAGAAAAAGCAGCCATCTAACATAACTCATTAGGAAAATAAACAAATAAATAAATAAATAAGAAGAAGAACATCCAGCTTGATGGAACTTGATGGAAATCTGCAAAGAATGATTGTTTTTTTTTTCCTGTTCTTAACTAATTCATAAAAACAAGTTTGCACATTTTCTAGTTCTTAAAGCCTTTGGCGAACTAAAAGCTTATTAAGCAATGTGATCTGTTTTTCCCCTTCTCCGATGAACTGATGCAGTGTTTTATCATGAAATTTTATTACTGCAAATGATGCAGGCCATCCACATGATAAGACGTGAAAAATAAATAACTAAAAAGCTCATGCCTGGAAAGACACAATGAGCCCGACTCATTACCATGCCTTCCCAGTGCCACACGAGGGTGTGCAATGTGTCAGCATTTCCATGACGTGCGTCTGCTGATTACATGAATGGAATTATAAAGATTCATTTCAGATTCCAACTCAGACTGCAACAAATAAAGTATGCTTTTTTGGTCAACTTCTTGGAAAATTCAAAATGCGACATATTCTCTTCTTATTACAAATTCGAGAATGCATAATTCTTCAGACACAAAAAGGGAAGAACTTCGCCCATGACCCTCAACTATGGCCTCAAGGAGAACACAATTTTTTTCTCTTTAATTTTATTTATTGTACAAACTTTTTTAGTGTTCAAAAGTAATTATATGTTTATAAAGAAAAAATATTAAATGGCACATAGAGTCACTGTCTAAAAGTCTCTGATGACAACTGATTGGACACGGTTTGAAAATCCAGACACTACAGACAGATATAAAAAGTGTCTTCTCTTCCTCACGGTATACTTGTCCAATAAGGTAAAACTATTAACAACTTATTTATGTTCAACTTTGCAAAAGAACATTTGATATACATAAAAAGGAATAATACTAGGTACACGATTTCATGTCTTGCTTTTCACTTAAGTGCCTATTTCATCTTTCTGTATCAACATATATATAACTATGTGATTCTTTTTAATGTTTATTTATTTTTGAGAGAGACAGAGACAGCATGCATGGGGGAGTGGCAGAGAGAGAGGAAGACACATAATAGGAGCAGGCTCCACACTCCAAGCTGTTAGCACAGAGCCTGACCTAGGGCTCAAACTCACGGACTGTGAGATCATGACCTGAGCCAATGTCAGATGCTTAACCAACTGAGCCCAAGGCACCCCACCATGTGATTCTTTTTGACGGTTACATAATATTCTGTTGGTTGGGTAGTCAAAATTAATCAACAATTACTATCCACATTGATAATTTGGCTTATACTTCTTTTGTTACTGTAGACAATGGTTGTTGACCATGCCTAGATATCACACTATGTTCTAATTATGATGTGAACTCCTCAGTTAGTTACACATATTACATCAAAGGACCTTATCTTTCTTGTTAAACCATTTTCTTGTCATTCCCAAGAATATTTCGATTTCACATGTGAATTTCAATAAATATTATATGTCAGTAGTAAATACATTTATATAATTTGTGTGAATACTAGTTGAGTAAATTTCTAAAAGTGCAATCTAAGTCAATGGGTAAAAGGATTTTTAACTTTCATAGCTATTGCCAAAATTTCCTCCAAATAGCTGGCACCAATAGTAGTAGAAAAAACTGTATATTTCTCCATTCCTTCACAAGCTCTAAATATTATCAAACATTCACATATTTCTGTATCTATTTGGTAAAAAAATAAATAAATAATAAAAGTAATATCTAATTTTTTTTGCATGTATTAAATTTTAAGTGAGATGGAAATACTTTCTAATGTTGAGTATCTACAATTTCTTTTTATTCAACACACCTACTTCTGTGGCAGACCACTTTTCTAGAATCCACTCTGAACTAAAGATACTAGTTCTTTGTCAACATTTTTCTTGGTTAGTTGTGAGGTTATTTTTTTTTTGTCCTTCTCATTCCAATATTTAAAATTTTTGTCTTCTGCATAGAGTATGTTACATAAATTTGATTTTTTCTTCTACACATTTCATTTTTATGAAACATATACATATTCATTGTCTTTATGTGGTAGATAATCTTCTGCTTGCTTAGAATACATTACTGAGTGAAAATATGTTCATCCTTGGAAGAAAATATTTATCACATCAACCAGTATATGTGTCGATATTAGGAATAACATGGGAAATTCCGTTTAATGTTTCCCCCAAATTGGGTTATCTTTTTTTTTAAATAGACTGAATTATTTTCATTAATTAGAAATATCCCTTTTATCATAAATTAACTGCATTTTGATCTATTTATAGCCCCCTACTCCAACTCAATTTCATTTTCAGTAATATGAAATCAAGATTCATGATACATTTTAAATGTGGAGGTGCAAGTCTTTCCTAATTATGAATCATATTTTTCAAAATATTCTTGTCTACATCCATATTTTTGTCAAAGTAGGCCTCAGTACTATTTTTTTCATTTCCCCAAAATATACAAAAAATTAATTTGTTATTTTACTACTATCACAGTGGATGTGTACATTAATTTTGAGAGAATTATCTCCTGTTTTCAACTGTGATTTTCTAACCAAAAACAGATTATAACCTTCAGATTACTCAAAGATTATAGATTTTTCTCTTTAGTGTTCTAAAGTTTTACTCAAATATGTATTGGGCATATCTAAGCAGGACTAATTCTTAATTACATTTATTACATTTAATTAAAATTAAACTTTTAATTTTATTATGAGAGGTATTATTCTTCCCATATATTTTCTTCCTGGTTATGATTTTTACATTTAACATTATGAAAAGATGTATTAGTTTCCTAGGACTACTATAACAGGTTAGTATAACCAGTGGTTGAAAATGCTCCTAGTCTCTCCAGTTTCTGGTGGGCAATCCTTAATATTCCTTGGCTTGTAAGACCATCACTTTGATCTCTAATTCTGTTGTCACATGGCCTTCTGTCTTTTCACATGACTGTCTTACTTGAACCACAGTTATGAGGTTCATGGCCCACCCTAATCTAGTGTGACTCATCTTAACTAATTGCACATGAAAAGTCCTTATTTCTTTAACTTTTTAAAATGTTTATTTATTCTTGAGGTTGAAAGAGCATGAGTAGGGAAGAGGCAAAGAGGGACAGAGACAGAGAATCTCTATCAGGCTCGCTGCCATCAGTGTGAAGCCTGACATAGCGCTTAAACCCATGAACCTTGAAATTGTGACCTGAGCCAAACTTGGATGCTCAACCACTGAGCCACCCAGGCACCCAAGTCACTATTTCCTTTTTTTTTTTTTTTGAATGTATATTTGTTTGGTTTTTTTTTGAGGGAGAGAGAGAGAGAGAGAGAGAGACAGAATCAGGTATGGAGGCGCAGAGAGAGAGGAAGTCACAGAATCTGAAGTCAGCTCCAGGCTCTGAGCTGTCAGCACAGCTCAAAGAGCCCATTGTGGGGCTTGAACTCACCAACCCCAAGATCATGACCTGAGCCCAAGTCAGACGCTTAACCTACTGAGTCACCCAGGTGCCCCTGAAGTCACTATTTTAAATAAAGCTACATTCCAAGGTTTCAGATAGTCATGAATTTTGGAAGGGCACTATTCAGCAATACACCAGACATTGTACTCAAGTTTCTCTTTATTTTTCTCTGCGCCTCTTTTTAATGAGAGCCACTACCTCTGCCCTAGAAACCACAAGTTTGCTTTATGGCACTATAAATTAGAAGTTTCCCTTCTAGAATATCATATGACTATTTCCCATTTTGTGTCTGGCTTCTTTAACATTTTCTTCAATTCATTCATGTTACTGGTTGTATCAATGATCTGTTCCTTACTAATGCTGACAAGTGTCCGATTTTACTGATATGCCATGATTTATTTGTTCATTCATCAACTGAGGAATATATATGCTGTTCCTAATTTTTGTTTATTATTAATAAAATTACTAGGAATGTTCATGCATAAATCTCCACATGAGTATAAACTTTCATTTTGGGGGGGGATATTTTTTCTAAATTTTTAATGTTTTATTTATTTCTGAGAGAGAGAGAGAGAAAGAGAGAGACAGCATGAGCAGGGGAGGGTCAGAGAGAGAGGGAGACATAGAATCTGAAGCAGGCTCCAGGCTCTGAGCTAGCTGTCAGCACAGAGCCCGACATGGGGCTCGAACCCACGAACTGTGAGATCATGACCTGAGCCAAAGTCAGACGCTCAACCCACTGAGCCACCCAGGCGCCCCACTGGGGGGACTATTAAGATTGCTG
The DNA here is from genome assembly GCA_017311185.1 of Proteles cristata cristata. Lineage (NCBI taxonomy): Eukaryota > Metazoa > Chordata > Mammalia > Carnivora > Hyaenidae > Proteles > Proteles cristata. The sequence continues at coordinate 1,001,922 of JAESUZ010002153.1, forward strand.
TATCATATGTTATAAGTATCTTTTACATTATAAGAAACTACTAGACTACTTTCCAAAATTGTTGCTTGATATTCTTACGAACAATATATTACAGCTCAGTTGATGCTGCATAGTTTTTTTTACCATAGGAATTAGCATAATATATAACTATATATATAATTATGTAACTATCTCCATGATTGCATGTAAGTTTTATAAGAAAAATGAATTGCCTATGTTTTTAATATAACCCAGACATGTTGTGGACACACAATAATTATTTGTTAATATAGAATGAATTGGATCTAAATATTGACTTTAAAGTTGATGTGAAAATATGTTTTCGGATTTGAAAAAATAATAGTTTAATGCCTTAGGTTTGATGTTTTTCGCAGTTAGTGAAAAAGCCAGGTCTTGCTACATTTCTAAGCCAAACTTGTGGTTTCCATTGCTAACCTAAGGCTAGTTGATTGTATATTCAGTGTACAGAGTATTGTTTGTGCAGCTCATCCTTTATTATTTTCTTTTGGCCATAGCCAACATATCCAAACACAAAGATAACCATAATCAACAAAGGTATTGATTTCAAAATTAGAAAATTGTATGGATATTTAGAGATAATGAATTCAATCTATGAGATTGCCACCTTAAGTACTGTTTATGATTATATCACTATTAGGGGAAATTTTACCAAGAACAATGACAAATTCACTAATTGAGCCACTATTTACACCAGAATATGAGACAGGTATGTAAAATAGCGAACTAGCAATTTTGGAACCAGCACTCCACTGAAAGCTTTCTTAGTTTAACTGTCTTTTTTCCTACAAATCCATTTTTCTTAGGGGAAAAAAAGTGCAAATGTTTATTGAATAGAATTGTGTTTTACATGATGTTTTTTATACCCATGGCAACACCGACCAATTCAAGAAGTGACTTACTGAATAAAAATAGCCATGATTATCTGCTTAGTCACAGGACAGAAACAGGATTAAACATTATAAAAAATGTGCTTGAAAAGATGAAACCCTCTAAGAATGCTTAAATCATTAATAATGCTATCAGGAGCTACTTTATTAAGTGTGTGGCATGACACTGATGTTACTCACATTATTTCTTTATGTGCCATGAGATCTCTAATATCTGCCTAGAGAATCATAGTAAACTATCATCAATTTACTGACATATATTAAGGCCAACTTGTGAAACAACGCAGAATCTCTAATAGACATGAATTCATGGCTTAATATGAGTTTCAAACAAGGAAATAAAATTCCAAAGGAATTCCAGTAGTTTTTGTAATGTGTATGTGTGAGTGTGTGTGTGTGTGTGTGTGTGTGTGTGTGCATGTGCACATATGTGTAGTATTCACTACCTTTCTGATTAGAGATTTTGGAGAGGAAATATGCTATCTTAATAAATTTATACTATGAGCACAAACAATAGTCAGTAAACTAAATATTTTAGTATACACCCTAAAGAGAATAGCTTGAATGATAAAAAATGAAATCATTTGACAGAGTATATAACTTCCCCAAATATTAAGAATTGATAGTCAATTGGTAACCTGTGAGTTTTATGCACATACTTTATTGGAAGACAATTTTATACCCATGAGTTAGATTGAGACCTGTGTCTATAGAAATAGATGATTCATGTACTCATGTTTAAAATTTACTTTCCTCCCTCATGAGATTCTTTTTTCATCTTTAGGAATGGAAAATCAGGTAAAAAATAGACACTAGAACAATCCAAAACAAAAGAAACACAACAAAGAAATGAAAGAAAGAAAGAAATCAGAATCTATCTTTCTGAGTATTTCAATTCAGATACAAACTGAGATGTTGTAAGTTCAGACTAAAAGTGGTAAAGGCTAAAACATGTTTTTTATCTTTATGTAATTGAATATGCTGATATTCAGGTGCACCAAAGGGATACTTTAATTTGAAGGTAATATTTTTAATGCTTTTCAAATCAGCTGTCTTGAGTAACCACAGGAAAAGAATACTTCAGAGTTACAGGATCAAGAAATAGAGAACTAGGTAAATATGAGAGAACTGAGGCACATATTAGAAGTAAAAGGAAAGTGGTTAGAGTTAGTCTTGAGAGAACAAGAGGACAGTGACCAATTTTTCCAGTTATGCTGGCAGTAGTTATAGTTTTTCAATGAAATTTTGATATGCTACATATTTAGTGTGACTTTTCTATAGAGATCCAGGTGTGCTGAGACATATTACCAACAGCAGTAGTGTTGCATTTAAGTGTATATTTTTGAAGGTAATGAGTTAACTTCAGCAGTTTTTTACTGCCTCTAAAGTGTTTAACATCTTGCTTTGAGTGTAGGTGGTTCATTCTCCAAAATACATCACATATTAGGCCACAAAACAAGTCTAAACAAATTTTAAAAAGATCGATTAAAGCCATACCATGTGTCTTTTCTGACCACAATGCTCTGAAAAATTAGAAATTAATTGCAGGAAAAAATCTGGGAAGTCTACAAATACATGGATATTAAATAAGATGCTACCAGATAATGAATAGGTCAACCAAGGAATCAAGGAAGAAATAACAAATTACATGGAAATAAATGAAAATGAAATACAAGGTACAAAATCTTTGGGATGTAGCAAAAGCTGTTCTAAAAAGGAAGTATATAGCAATGCAGGTCTACCTTAAGAAGAAAGAAAAATCTCGAATAAACAAACTAACCTTATACCTAAAGAAGATAGAAAAATTACAACAAATAAAACCCCAAACAAGTAGGAAATAATAAAGATTAAGGCAGAAATAAATAATATAGAAACTAAAGAATGGGAGTGACTGGGTGGCTGTGTTCTTTACGCGTCCAGCTTTTAATTTCAACTCAGGTCATGAGCTCATGGGTTCATGAATCAAGCCCTACATCTGCCTTTGAACTAATAGTGCATATCCTCCTTGGGATTCTCTCTCTCTCACTCTCTCTACCCCTCTTCATCTCACTCTGTCTCTTTGTCTCTCTCTCGCTCTCAAAATAAATAAACATTTCTTTAAAAAATTTAATAAAGAAACTAAAAAACAAAATAAAACCAAAACAAAGAAACAAACAAAAAACAATAGAACAGATCAATGAAACCAGGAGCTGTTTATTTGAAAAGATTAACAAAGTTGATAAACCTCTAGCCAGACTCATCAAAAAACAAAACAAAAACAAAATCAAAAGAGTCAGAGTCAGAGAGAGAGAGAGACCTCAAACAAAATCACAAATGAAAGAGGAGAAATAACAAACAAAACAACAGAAATGTAAGTAATTGTAAGAGAGTATTATGAAAAACTATATGCTAATAAATTAGACAATCTAGAAAAACTGGCTAAATTCCTTAAAAAACATATAACCTATCAAAATAGAAACAATGGGTAATAAATATTTGAACAGACTAGTTATCAGTAATCAAACTGGAAACAGTAATCAAAACAACTCCCAATAAACAAAAGTCTGGGACCAGAAGCTTCACAGGCAAATTCTACCAAATTAAAAGAAGAGTTTATACCTATTCTTCTCAAACAATTCCAAAAACTAAAAGAGGAACAAAAACTTCTAATTCATCCTATGATGTCAGCATTACCTGGTTCCAGAACCAGATAATGGCATCACAAAAAAAGAGAACTACAGGCCAATATCTATGATGAACATAGATGTAAATATCCTCAACAAAATACTAGCAAATCAAACCCAACAGTACATTTTTTAAAAATCACAGTTATCAAGTGGGAGCCAAGAGAGCCTCAATAGTCACAAATCAACATGATACATCACATTAACAGCTATGACAACAAAAGGATACGAACCATATGATCATTTCAAAAGATGCAGAAAAGTTTACCAAGTACAACATCTATTAGTGATGAAAATCCTCAACAAAGTAGGTGTAGAGGGAACATACCACAACATAATAAAGGCCTTATATGAAAAACCCATAGCAAGAGTCCAACTCAGTGGAGAAAACCTGAGAGCTTTTCCTCTAAGCTCAGTAACAAGACAAGGATGTCCAATCTCACCATTTGTATTCAACATAGTACTGGAAGTCCTAGCCATAACAACCCAACAACAACAAAATACAAACCACCCACAATGCTAAGAAAGAATTAAAACATTCACTCTGCAGATGACATGACACTGTATATTTTAAAAAACCCTAAAGTTTGAATCAAAATTCTACTAGAGCTGATCAATGAATTCCATGAAGTCATAGAAAAAATAATGTACAGAAATCTGGTGCAGTGTTATGCACTAATAATGAAGCATCAGAATGAGAAATTAAGAAGACTTAATCCCGCTTGCAATTGTGCCAAAAATAATAAAATACTTAGGAAAATACTTAACCAAAGACATGAAAGACCCGTACCCTGAAAATTATAACAAATTGATGAACGAAATTGAAGACAACACAAAGAGGGATGCCTGGGTGGCTCAGTCAGTTGTGCAAGTGGCTCAGCCGACTTGGGCTCAGGTCATGATCTCACGGTTCGTGGGTTCGAGCCCCACATCGGGCTCTGTGCTAACAGCTAGCCCAGAGCCTGGAGCCTGTTTCAGATTCTGTCTCCCTCTCTCTCTGACTCTCCCCTGCTCACGCTGCCTCTCTCTCTGAAATAAATAAAACGTTAAAAAAATTTTTGAAGACAACACAAAGAAATGTAAAGACATTCCATGCTCACGGATTGGAAGAACAAATGTTGTTAAAATGTCTATACTACACAAAGCAATCTATAGATTTAATGCAATCTCTATCAAAATACCAACAGCATTTTCAAAGAAGTAGAATGAACAATCCTAAAAGTTCCATGGAACCACAAAAGACCCCAAATAGCAAAAGCCATCTTGAAAAAGAAAAACAAAACTGGATGTATCACAATTCCAGACTTCAACTTAGATTACAAAGCTTTGGTAATCAAAACAATATGGTACTGGCACAAAAGTAGATCTACAGATCAATGGAACAGAAAACCCAGAGATACACCCACAACTACATGGTAAATTAATGTGTGGCAAGGGAGGCAAGAATATGCAATGTAAAATGGTCTCTTCAACCAAAGGTGTTGGGAAAACTGGGTGGTTACACACAAAAGAAAGAAACCGGACCACTTTCTTACACTGTACTCAACAATGAACTCAAAATGGATTAAAGACCTAAATGTGAGATGTGACACCATAAAAATCCTAGAAGAAGCAATGACCATAGCAACATTTTTCTAGATATGTCTCCTGAGGCAAGGGAAATAAAGCAATTATAAACTATTGAGACCACACCAAAATAAACAGCTTCTGCACAGAGAAGGAAACAATGAACAGAGGCATCCAGGGTGCTTGGGTGGCTCAGTCGGTTGAGTGTCCTACTTTTAGTTATGGCTTAGGTCATGACCTCACGGTTCGTGAGATTGAGCCTCGTGTCGGGTTCTGTGCTGACAGCATGGAGCCTGCTTGAGATTATCTCTCCCCCTCTCTCTGCCTCTCCTTTGCTCATGCTCTGTCTCTCTTTCTCTATCTCAAAATTAATTAATTAATTAATTAAAAATAAATAAAAGCAACCTACTGAACATGAGAAGATATTTGCAAGCTGCATATCTGATAAAGGATTATATGGAGCAGTATTTAAAGAACATACAATACTGAACACCCCCAAAACAAAAAAATCCAATTAAAAAAGGGGCAGAAGACATGAACAGACATTTCTGTAAAGAAGACATCTTGATGGGCAGCAGACATTTGAAAAGATTATCAACATCACTCTTAATCAGGGAAGTACAAGTAAAAACCACAATGAGATATCACTTTAAGTGACTGTTAGAATGGCTTAAAAAAAAAAATGCAAGAAACAACAGGTGTTGGCAAAGATATGGAGAAAAAGGGACCATCACGCACTGTCAGGAGGAATGCAAACTGGTGCAACCACTCTGGACAACAGCATGGAGTTTCATCAAAATTAAAAAAAAAAAGAACTACCTATGAGCCACCAATTGCACTACTAGGTATTTAGCCAAAGAATACAAAAATACTAATTCAGAGGTATTCATGCACTCTGATGTTTATTGCAGCATTATCTATAATAACCAAATTATAGAAACAGACCAAGTGTCCGTCAACTGATGAATGGATAGGAAAGATATGATGTGTGTATACACACACACACACACACACACACACACACACACACACGCACAATGAGATATTATTCAGCTGCAAAAAAAAAAAAAAAGAACAAAGTCTTGCCATTTGCAATGACATGGATGGGGTTAGAAAGTATAATACTAAGTAAAGAAAGTCAGCCAGAGAAAGACAAATACTATATGATTTCACTCACATGTGGAATTTAAGAAACAAGTAAGCAAGGAAGAAAAGAGATATAAAGGCAAGCAAAGAACAGACTCTTAACAACATGGAACAAACTGATGGTTACCAGAGGGAAGGTAAGGAGGAGGGATAGATGAAATAGGCGAAGGAGATTAAAAGTACACTTATCATGATTAGTACCGAGTAATGTATAAAATTTTGAATCACTAAATGATACACCTGAAACTAATATAACACTGTATGTCAACTAGACTGGTATTAAAATTTAAAACTTAATAAAAAAATAAAACACACATTTCAAAAATACTATCTTGTTCTATTTTCAGATAATATTATTAAAACCAGATCTAACTGAATTTTTCACATATGAAAAATCAATTTAATGAGTAACATACATTCTTCCCTAAATAAAGTCTAAGGTTGTATTTGAAAGTTTTAGCACATAATTTTTACTTATTTGTTTATTTATTATGTTTTTATATATAATTTATTGTCAAGTTAGCTAACATACAGTGTATACAGTGTGCTCTTGGTTTTGGGAGTAGATTCCTGTGATTCGTCACTTATAAAAAACACCCAGTGCTCATCCCAACAGTGTCCTCCTCAGTTCCACCATCCTGCCCTTCCGCCCTGTTTGTTCTCCATATTTAAAAATCCCTTATGGTTTGCTTCCCTCTCAGTTTGTAACTACATACTACATTTTTTTCTTTCTTTTCCTATGGTCTTCTGTTAAGTTTCTCAACTTCCACCTATGAGTGAAAACGTATGATATCTATCTTTCTCGGACTGACTTATTTCACTTAGCATGATACCCTCCGGTTCCATCCACATTGTTGCAAATGGCAAGATGAAAAGTCACTGTAACTTTTTAACTAGCAATTTTTTTTCTGGATAAGATGATATTTCTGACCATGTTGTGGGATGAATATCCTAGTAAGCTGTGGTATGTGGTCTTATTGTTATATCTAATGTAATGGTTTATCAGCCAAAACTTAATAGCGTCTGGGGCAGGGTAAAGGGGAAACACTTCTGAGCCAGGAGAATTGTTAAAGTGACATGAAATGAGATCCTGAGGACAAAGATTTTGTATGAAACAAATCGCTGGAAAATAAAGAAACCAAATGAATGTCAGATGATGAGAAGACTGATGGTAAAATAGGCTCACCTAACTTTATGATTTAACATCTCTACATATTTTCTCTTTGTTCACAATGTTAATTCTTGCATTGCAGCATAATTCTCTCATTTTTATATATACTTAATGAAACTATGCAATTGCACTGTAAATTATTCCCATTTGCAATTCGGTGAATATGTCCTTTGTATTGCTTACCCTTAAGCCATGGTAAATTCCTAAGTATATGGATTTTTCTATTTCTTATGTTGCATTTCCCAGATGCACTAACTATATGCTTAAATGAGCACACATATAAGACATATTTCTTGATTATAAATACCAGCATCTAGTTTTTAGAAGGCAGAGAAAAATAACCTCTCAGTGTCTCAAGTTGTGCTGTCAAACATGAGAAGTTAATCAATTTTTGATTTGACAACCCACTATTGTTTTGCTCTGTTTCCTAATAACTTTTCACCTTCAGTTTTGAAATTACTTGAATCCAGTAATAAGAATTTATTTAAATACTACTACATGTCTTGAAGTATACACGAAAAACATCATGAATTTGAATCGCAAAGGTATATTACAATCCAGCTATACAAAAAGAGACTATCTACATAAAAATATAACTTCCTCAGAGGTTTCCTTACCTCTGAACTCCATCTCTCTGAGCTTTCTTATCTATCACTGATAAATGAGACTTCTTTAAACAAAGCTCCAGTTACAACTCCCTTCTAAAAGACCGTCAAGGTTTACATGGAGTATAAATCCAAATAAGTATAAATATTACCACTGGGAATTAAAACCTTCAACAAAGTGCTATTTTCTATGTAATTTCCCTCTCCTCCACATACAAAGCTATGATGTAGATAAAATAGGGTTTTCTTATTCTTCCAACATGCTCAGCAAAACTTCTCTTCTCAGCTTCATTCTTCTATTTTTTTAAATTTCTTTCCTTTTCTTTTGTCCTCCTTATGTCTTTGTCTCTATCTCTTCTTATAAAAGCCTTAACCAATCTTTCAAAGTTTTCAAATGCCATGTTTTATAAATCTCTATTTCCTCAAAATGAGTATAGTACTCCTCTTTACTCTGACCTCCAATACCACTTCTTATTTTCTTGTATCCATCTTTTTCTTTTTGTGACATTATTTTATGACCCATACTAGATTGCATCCTCTTTTGTAGAGCATGGGAAATCAACATATTGATTTTTGTACTTTAACCAGCTGATAAGATGAAGTATTTAATGTGAAGTATCAAATTAAATTTCCAATCAGAAAGGGACATGATTACCAAAAGAAAATGAAAAAAAATTTTTTTCAAGACAAAATTGTCATATAAACAGTATCTTCTCATGTGGTTCTTCAAATGTGTGTATAGTTCTAATTGTTGGAAAGTTGCAAAGAGTAAATTTCAGTCAGTTAAAAACCACATAAGTACAATTGTGAAGAAGAAAAGCAGGTAGATTTGTGTAATAATAAGAACCTGAGACTGTTTGTATGACTGGGGAGAAACAGACAATTGTCAAATATTTGCTGGGTAATGAGTGAGATTTGTTACATCATAGTGTTGAATTTCACTGTCTTCTCGAGTGAGCAATTAGCATAACAGGGGACAAATATGTAATATTGCCAGACTAGAAAGGTTGATTTGGAGAAGAGTCAATGCTATGATGTGCTCTTTTAAAGAAGAGTTAGCTGATGGACAAATTATTATTTTTATCTCATGTAAAAGATGTTCAGAGATAGAACTTCCAGGGTAGGGTGGTTACATGAAACTGTGAAGATGCATTCTCTTGATTCCAAATCAGGATCCAGTTTGGCTGCCAGAATTCTAACCATGATGTTCACAGAGATGTATCAAGGAAGAAGGGCTGAAGTGGGGTATAACCTCTCCTCTGAAACAAATGTCTGAAATATTTCAAGGCAGCTCTGATTAAATCCCATGGGCTGCACCCAATGAGACAATAAGTGCTATGTTAATTTAAAGGGAATTGAGACATGTGTTTATTCTAGGTCGCCATATGCCTAACTAAAAACTAGGAATTTTCTTAGTTTTGAAAGAGAGAGCATATATTAAGGAATATCTTGCATGCTGTCAGAAAAAGCCATTAGGTCTTATAAGAAGATATCTATGAGATCTTTGAGAGTATGTTTTTGCAGAATGATAAAAATGAAATTATGGAGCTATTAAAGAGAGAATAGACAGAAAAATGAAATATCACCTTCTCAATCAAAGACATTTGCCAATGAAAGAATAGCAAAAAATAGGAAGTATCTAAGGAGGGAATCAAGATTAAGGGAAGAGAAGAAGACTTTGCATTTTTTAAGTAAGTGTGGCTGGAGTTCTGAGGTACAGTTGGAAATGTGGTATGGGGAAAGATCCAAAAAATATCTCTTGCAGATAAGTTTGAAAGGATATATATACATTTATATTTATATATATATATTTGTGAAAATATATATATATTTGTGTATACACAATATATACATATTGTGTATGTATATATGCATACATATTACAAATATATATAGTGTAAATATATATATAAATATAAATGTATATATATAGACTAAAACATGTTGAAAGGAAGAGGGTGATAGTGTCATAGATTCTATCACATAGCTAATACCTTCTCAGTTTAACAGAAGCATAACTCATGCATTAGTGAGGGTAAAGGGAAGTAAAATAGCCCAGGTGGGGAATGGATAATGTTTGAAATACACGTACAGAGTTAAGTAGCTCTCCACGTAAAATCAAATTATGGGGCATGCTTCTCAATATCCCCAGCTCTTCTGGGTAAGAATTACCTCACCTAGTCTTTGAAGGAAACTCACATATCTATTAAGAAAGTACTTTATTGAAGATTTTGCCTGACTTGGATTGCCTGGATTTTGCAGAACTTAAAGGAATAAGTTCTCTCAGGAGTCAGAGTTAAGATGTATATTTTACAAAACTGCAATTGGCTTCCTATAGGCATTGCTATTGTTTAATTACAGATTTCTCAAAAAAAATTCCTCTGAAAATCTTGCTGTCAGACACAAATTCTTAGCTGGTTTTGGAATGTAATGTTGGCTTCTCAAGCATAAAGCTAGTTACACGAAGTGCTGAGAATTCACCATTAGCTTTTTCAATGAAACTAAAAATAACATCTATATTGTGCCTTGGGAAAACAAGCATGGGTTCAAAACTTGATGAAAAGTTATTTTTTCCCTTAAATTGCTAGGCAAGTCACCTATAGGCAAAAACTCATAACTTAAGTTTTATCCTTAGCAGACAAAGATGAAGGTAATTGGTTTGTCTGACTGTATATCCATCCCCAAAATATTAACACAAAATATGTTTGTAGTTAGGCTAAGGAAACTTCTAAAAAGTTAAGTCACAATATGTCTTTTGGATGAATCTTTAAATAAGATTAGGTCCAGTTTTTAAATAACATTCTCCCAATTTTTATGTTTTATGATCATTTCCTAATTGTTTATAAAGCAGGAATCTGGTACATTGTAAATGTATACTATTCTCCTGCAGATATTAAAAGAAATATGTCCTTCAAACAATCTGTCCTAGACAGGATAAGTATATTGCTTGAATAAAAAGACATATTTCACTTTATAATTGGTCAAAAAACACCTGAGAAATAGCTGTTTCTATTGCCTCATCCATTAGAATAAATAAATAAGGGATACCTGGGTGGTTTAGTCGGTTAAGCATCTGACTTCAGCTCAGGTCATTATCTCACAGTTCATGAGTTCAAGCCCTGCTTTGGGTTCTGTGCTGACAGCTCAGAGCCTGGAGCCTGCTTCACATCCGTACCTCCCTCTCTCTCTGCCCTTCTCCCACTAGCATTCTGTCTCCCTTTCTCTCTCTGTCTCTGGAAAATAAGCTTAAAAAAATTAAACATTTAAGAATAAAACAAGAAAAAACCCACTTTGTCATCACAATGCTTTCTTTCTCTGATTCGAAGTTTATCATTAAAATAATTGACATCAACAGAGGAATGGAGTATTTGTATATAAAGGATGAAAGAGAAAGATAAGGGAAATACAATTAGAGTTACAAAACTTCAAGCAATATGGCTTGTTTTGATGGGTTATCTTTTTACTTACCCACTCCCACTTACATCCAGTAAACCTATTGGGGAAAAAAATCTCTTGATGCCTTTAATATATTTTTTCTTTTGAATTTAATGGAATTAAATTCACTCTATTTCTGACCCAAATCCCAGAAAAATCTAATCAAAAAGAATCCATTCACTAAAGATGGGAGCAAATATCTGGTTTTCTTAGAGCTCATATAAAAAGGTGTAGTCAGCACAATACATCATATCTACACCAAAGGTTCATTTAGAATGAATTTGGAGCGATTGACCTAGAGGAAGAAGGTAGCTGTGCATGGAAGAGACTGGAATCTTGACTCTTTTGAAAGAGCAAAGGAAGTGAAAGGAAATAACCCAGACTTTTGTTTGGAGTGTGCAATATGATCTCTCAAGTGCCATTACCTTGTTATAGAACTAGCTGTTCCATTTTCTAATTTTGTTGTTGTTGTTGTTGTTGCTATAGAGATTTATGCTAGGAAGTGGTTAAAGGACTGTGGTCAGTTTTTTATATAGGCAGCAAAGTTTTGTCATGGCAATTACTAACAAAAAGAGAAGGATTCAAAGGGATAATCTTTTTTACATTATTTTGTAACTCTGAAAAGAGCTGGGCTTGGATACATTTATAAAAGTAAAAAAAGTTACAATTTCAGAACCCATTAGTCTGTTATAGAAAATATTACATTGAATTATAATTATTTACTTACATTTCTTTCTCATTCAGATTTAGATCATAAGAGAAAATAATGGGCTATATTCATTTTTAATCCCCAACCTGATATAAAAATGCTTGGCAAAAATGTTTGTGTAATAAATGAACCCAACTCTGTTAACCATGTTATCTGCCACTTCTTTCTGCTCTTTCTATTTTTTTTTTTACATATAGACTCTTTCTTTTATAATTCACTATTTTTAATCAGATTTTTACATGTAGTGAATTTAGTTGTTTTATGAGAGCAATTAACAAATATAGAATGTATATAGCAGAGGTGAAAGAATGAGAATGCACATAAGAACTGCTGCGTATGAGAAAACATTATGCAAATAAGTCCAGTCAGTGCAGCAGCGGGACATACATCAGTGACCTCCAAATTCTTGAGGGGCTGTATTATGAAAGAGCACCAAGTCTGCACCCCTTAGCAAAAGACAGATTCACGGGGAGTTTAATTCAATATAATATAATAATGGTCCAAATATGGAATAGTTGCCTTTTAAGGTGTGAAATTTGTGTCCTGGTAAGGTAAAATGGAGACTGGGTTGTCTGCTTACAAGGAAATTCTCAAAAGCATACTTCCTGGAATGGAAGAAATAATTTGTTTATTGGCATACCCATTCCTCTTAAGTATAATAGTTACCTCATCACTTGGCCAACTGCTAGCCACCCAATGATAATGTTATAAACATATCTCTGACACAGATCATTTACAAGCTACAGTCTATCTATGTTCTTTTACTCTATGTGTAATTTTATTGGGGGAGTTGTGGATAATTATCTTTTTATTGGTGAGTTGTAAGGGATCTAGATACAAGTACTTTGCCAGATCTTTCTTGCAAATATTTTCTCTCATAGTTTGGTTTATCTTTCACTTTATTTAGTTTTTTAATTTTTTTTTTTTTTAATTTCTGAGAGAAAGAGAGATGCAACGAGAGCAGGGAGGGTCAGAGAGAGAGGGAGACACAGAATCCGAGGCAGGCTCCAGGCTCTGAGCTAGCTGTCAGCACAGAGCCCAAAGCAGGGCTCAAACCCACTAACCGTGAGATCATGACCTGAGCCAAAGTCGGACGCTTAACCGACTGAGTCACCCAGGCACCCCTCTTTTCACTTTAAAAAAAAATTCAGGATAGTTAACATACAGTGTTATATTAGTTTCAGGTATACCATATAGTGATTTGACATTTTATTTTCCTGTTTATTGATTTGAGAGAGAGAGAAAGAGATTGAGCTTAAGCATGAGCATGGGAGGGGCATAGTCAGAGGAAGAGACAGAATCCCACGCAGGCCCCACACTGTCAACACAGGGCCCAATGCTGCTAAGACTCAAGAACCATGAGATCATGACCTGAGTTGAAATCAAAAGTCAAATGCTTAACCAATTGAGCCACCTGGGTGTCCCCATTCAACAAATCTATATATTACTCAGTGCTTTCTATATGTACTTATATATATAAAATTTTATATATATATAATTTTATATATATATAATGTTTTAATGTTTATTTTTGAAAAAGAGAGACAGAGTGTAAGGGGGGGGGGCGGTGACAGAGAGAAAGGGAGACACAGAATCTGAAGCAGGCTCCAGGTTCTGAGCTGTTGGTACAGAGAGAGGCCCATGCCCAGATCAAACCCATGAACTTTGACCTGAGTCGAAGTCAGATGCTTAACTGACTGAGCCACCCAGGCACCCCTCTGTATGTACTTTTGACAACTGCTGTGTTAAATCTTTGGGAACAGAGAGATTAACCAAGATACTTTTCCCTATGGATATTCATAGTTCACAGAGGAAGGAAAGGTAAAAAACACAATTTATGATATAATAAGTACAATATAAGCAAACTAGTCCTCTTTTTTTTCTCTGCTCAATGCCACATCTGCAAAAAATATTGTTTTGCAAACATAGAGGGAAAATGCACATATCTATTCCTTGCAGACCTGGTTTTTTCTGTGTTTACTTTCAGAAGAGAGAACCCCTGTTATAATGTTATAAACAGGGACTTTTAACACGCCAGACAATATGTACACATTCATATGAGGAATCAGACTCCATTTCCATATAGAGACAATAAGTTTTTATCCTCTGAGTGTTGACTTTTCTAGAATCTGATTCTGAGATGTAGCTTGGAAAGTAATTTAACCAAGGCAGACAAAAAATGAGGCAAAATTAGGCAAAACAATCAATGCAGATTTGTTGGGTAAGTGACAGCTTAATTATTTAGAAAAGTCAAATATGTATGTTATTTTCCTATTATTGTAATATAACCTTGATGTCCCACAGTTCAACATTTCCCATCATATTTTAATACATTTTTCAATGTGCAAAATTCTCTTCTGGACTTTGCACTTGTTTTTCTCTGTTTAGAAGTTGTGTCTCTGCTATCCCTCCCTAATTCTTTGCTGATACAACTCTTCAGAACTTAATCTACCCTGCCCCACATAAATTAAGCCTGATCTGTACCAGTTATATAGTTTCATTGTTGTATATATTGTTTCTTATCTTGACTTACAAATATACGTGTGTATGTGCAAGACATGTTGTTTATATTCATTTATAATTTAACTATTACTTAAAGTTTTTCTGCTTTATTATATTATAAACTGTTTTAGCTGAAAGCTTCTAACCTTTTTGTTTACTTTTGTGGGGCCAATCCTCAGGAGAAAATTTGGCAAATGGATTTTGAGAGGCTGAATAGAGGTTTTACAGATTACTAAGGTCTAGTTGCATTAGCAAAGAATGAACTTTAGAAGCTGGCTAGCCTTCTGTCCAACAATAGCCAGGCTTTTCATTTCTTAATTATTGCTCAGACAAAGTAGAGTTGTTTTCTTCACCATCTATAAAAGAATGATTCTACTCCCTCTTAAAACACTCTTAAACAGAGTTCTACAAATAAGTAGATAGATTATTTCTAATATTTTTCTGCACTGGTTATGCTTACTAGATTTGCAAATGTCATGAGTATCAAGTATCTTAATGTTATTCATTTAGGTGGAATTAATATTTACCTATTGTATTACTTTAAGTGTATTGTAAACACATGCATTTCATTTGATTAGCTATCAATATACAGTATATGCAGAGAAAAGGAACTTCTGTCACTCACACTAATTTCTGTTTGAAAAAAATTGTTCAGTTCAATTATTAACATATTAATAATACGATAAGAGCTAAAATGATGTTTATTTTTAGCTTTATATTGAAAACCCTATTACATTAGCCAGTGATTAATACTCCATTTGATAGCTAAATAAAAACAAATTCATTGCAGGTAAACTGATTTACTCTCATAAGTACTGTTAGCATTATTCATTTCAGTTACAGAGACTGTATTTTCTCATCTGTACAAAAAGGTGCTTCAACTAATGAGCCCTAGTTTCTTGCCTGGCTTACCATTCTATGATACTACAAATTTCAGTAAGCTAATTTTATGTTTCATCTACATGCTAAGAAGATCATCACAGAAAAATAACACTCTAGATAATTGTATTCTTTGTGTATTTAAAGCTTTCTGTTAACGAGAATAAAGATAAATGATGAAGAAGTCAGCTCTTACATATATTCTATGTGTTAGTAATCAGAGAAAGAAAACTTTAATTCTCAATTAAATAACAAAACATTAGCATTTTGCTAGAAAACTTTAGGTCTTTCAAATATCGGTTCTCTGCACTTCTTTTGGATAGCTTTTATCAAGCTTGCTATTGTATGATTGTAAGATTCTTCCTCCCTTCTTCCTGAGTATCATGAGGTCTTACTCCATTACTGAGTAAGGGACCTCTTTTCCTATTGGACACAAAGCAATTCTTGCAGTGGAGCTTGATTTAAAGCAAAGCATAAAAAAAAAACCTCAAAACCTTACATCTTAATATTAAGTATCTGGAGTATGGACATCACTCAGGATACAGTCTGTTAAAACTCCCTTCCCTTCTTCATAAGCTTCAAATGTTTATAAACAAATAAAGAGTGATTTAGAAATAATCTATAATGAGAAAAAACTGAGGGTTGATGGGGACTGGGGGAGAAGGGAAAGTGGCTGATGGGTGTTGAGGAGGGCACTGGGTATTGTGTCAAAACCAATTTGACAACAAATCATATTTTAAAAGAAGAAAGAATCTAGATCTGTACTTTTACTTGTCATCATATACCCCAAATGTCTTCTATTTCAGTTTCATGTATAAAGGTAAGTTGATTGGGACAGGTAACAGACTTCACTCTAGGAAGGTAATAACTCATTGATCTCAAAGAGTATAGATAATATCAAGTCATGTTGCAAATGACTGTATTATTATTTCATGACTTCTGGCCTCAAGTTCCTTGTGGTTTGGAATTGCCATAAATCTCACATATGTTATGAAATCACAAATGATCTCCTTCAGAAGTCTCAGTAATATATATTATCTCTCTGTGTGTTTCAAATCCCACAATATTATATTCTTCCTAACTAAATAGATATGCTCAAAATTTCTGTTTATTTTGGGAAATTAATTTAAATATTTAGAAATTTCTAGGGAACAGTTTTGATCATCTTGACATTTTAGTTTTAACAGATTAGAAAAAAATATGAAATGCCAGAATATCTTTAATTCTGATGTTTTTGAAAACTTTCTAAGAAAGAAAATCTAACAATATAAGCTTTAATTTATAAAAATCCATCTTGTTTGGTGTTTGTCAAGACATAGTCTTTAGAAAAACTGCAAATAAATTCAAGAGCATTGTATTGCTAGTATTGTCCTACTTGCTGAGACAAGAAAAATTAATACCTGCCCGTCAGATAGTGATTTTTTTTACAGATTTATCACCCAAAAGTTGTGTTTCTGGATGAAAAAGAGTAATTAATGTCAAGGGAAGGAAAATATTGAAAATCCTATTTAATTTGCTTCTTTCTCAATGATCTAGCCCATTTTAATCACATTTCTCCTAGATCATTCATTGCCCTAAATTTATAGCAATCTATTATTCTATTCATAGAGACAACCATCTGATTATATTTTAATTATTTTATGGTATCATTAATAATGAAAACATATTATGTAATAACAACATATTCCTCAAAATTAAAGCTTACATTAAAGTTTTGGGAACATGTTGCAGTATTTTTTACAGTGTTTGTGTTATAAACTATTTATTCCACATACAATTATATAACAGACTAATAATGTTGGAGTGCAGACATTTGTGTGGACTTACTAATAACATGATGAAATTTGTAAAAGGTAAAGGATGTTTGTTTGTAATTGTGCTATGTACCTTTATTCAGGTTATTGATGAAAGTGAAATCATGAGGTGACAGTAATCCTTTACATAATACACTTCCCAGAATAAGAGAATGAGTAAATTAGTCTCTCTAACCCCCAGTAAAATTCAAGCAAGATTGATTTCATCTAAAATTTTCAGAGGCAAGATTTTTTATGGAAGTTCAATTACAATATTGTCATTTTACTGTACCACATATTGTATTTACAAAATGAATATTATGAATATTTCAAATAAAACATAAGCTGTAATATAATTTATATGCAACATTATATTTTACTTGCAAAACTGTCAGACACTTTCACTGTGGCTATGAAAATATCTGATGAATATACTTTGTATTATTTAAAGTTTGTGGTAAAAAGAATGATGTTTATTTGATTATACTTTAGTATTAGGATGAATGATTATTGAACCAAAATTTTTATGCATGAGAGTATCAGGTTTAGAAAAACTAGTTCTTATACTAAACTGCCTGTAAAAGTGCAAAATGTTGCATTCAGATCAAAACATCACTTTGGAAGTACATTTTTTCATCTATTCAAGAGTTCTAAAAGCAGATAGAATCCAGATTTAACATACTTTCCTTAATTGCATTTTATCAGTTTTGTAGTGGGTGTCAAGAAAATAAGAATGAAAACCAGAATGAAAGAATAATGACATTAATCTTTTTTTTTTTAATTTTTTTAAATGTTTTATTTATTTCTAGGAGAGAGAGAGAGACAGCGTGAGCAGGGGAGGGTCAGAGAGAGAGGGAGTCACAGACTGAAACAGGCTCCAGGCTCTGAGCTGGCAGTCAGCACAGGGCCCGATGCGGGGCTCGAACCCACGAACCGCGAGATCATGACCTAAGCGAAAGTCGGACGCTTAACCGACTAAGCCACCCAGGCGCCCCTAATAATGACATTAATCTTAAACAGTTCATAAAACCTGTATCTTCCTCAGAAGAGACAAAGGCAGAAACATTTATGCTTAAAAAGAAAGAGGGAAAGGGAGAGAGATAGAGAGAAAGAGAAAATCACAAACATTATCCTTTACTTTAATTTAGTACATCTCAATTTTGCATTTACTTTGGAGTACCAGAGAATCATTTGTTTTTTCAAACTTCTTGGTAAGGTGATCAGACTTCTTGGTAAGGTTATTATCATGAAACAGTATAAGAATAAACACCATCCAATTAATATTATAATCACATGCCAAAAGGATATTAGAGCAGATATTGGTAGGGAGCCACACCTATCAAACAGTATACGTTTATGGAGATTCTTCTACATACTGGTTACAGAGCGTGTGATTGGTAAGTGTTTTTAATCTCCACGTTGATCCTCACCAGGGTCCCATTTTCACTATTCATCTAGGAAGCTCATTCAGCAATATTTGTTGTCAGGCACTATGCTACTCAATGTGGATACAATAATGATTTTAAAAAATGGACACTTTCTCTGCATGCCCCAAATTCGCAGTCTGGGGTGGTGACATACACTTATCAATAAATCACACAAAAATAAATTTATACTGGGAGAAAGAGATGAAACAAAGCAATGCATTGTGTTACAAGATTATAAATCAGTAAATCTAATGTATTTAGAGAGACTAGGAAAGGTCTTCTTTAAATATATTATGATTGCCTTGGGTTTGGAAAAAAATATTAAGAATTAATAGAATGAACAAAGTTTAAGAACTATGAGAAAAAAATCCAAAGAGAAGAATGTATAAAAGCTCTGGCAGTAAGGAATTTGTAACTTCTCCCAGCAGGGGTAACCAGAAGCCACCCAACCCTAAAGCCAGAGGGCTTGTTAGCTAAGGTTGGCAAACCCTTGAGTAGGGCTAGTGGTTACATCTTTCCTTTTGACACAACCACATTATGGTGTCTTTATCATCCAATGGCACCAAAGGAAATTAAGTTCAAGGTTCCAGCTGAGATCACCAGTGTTAGAAATCACATTTAACCCTATCCAACTACAACTGGCATTGTGATGTGGATTCTCACCATGTAGTCATGTCTAGAAATTGCTAATTAAAAAATAACATTCCAAAAAGCTCCTGGGTGGCTCAGTTAGTGAAGTATCTGACATTGGCTCAGGTCATACTCTCATGGTTTGTGAGTTCAAGCCCCGTGTCGGGCTCTGTGGTCGCAGGTCAGATCCTGCAGCCTGCTTCAGATTCTGTGCCTCCCTCTCTCTCTCTGCCCTTCCCCTGCTCATGCTCTGCTTCTCTCTCTCTCTCTCTCTCCCTCTCTGTCTCTCAAGAATAAACACTAAAAAAATAAAAAAAAATTGAACAATAACATTTCTAAACTACAGAAAGATTTAGGATATAATTAAACTATTTATCCATATATTTTCTGCATGTTCTTAACAACTAAACATGTTTTCAAATAATTTTATTTATTGAAATGAACTTTCGTAAAGTTTTATAGTAGAAAAGATGAGTCATAATTCAAAATTTTATTGAGAGAGTAGCAAATTCTTCATTGATGTCTCACTTAAAGTATGTTGAAAATATCACCAAGATTTCTTCCTATTGCTGCTTCCTTCTAAGGCTGAGTTCAAAAGCAAGCTCTATACCAGCCACACTTATGGGGGGGGTCTTAAGGTCTCCAGTGGCACCGCCATTTTTTTTTCTTTTGCTATTATCCAAAGAGTAACTGAAACAAATTGTTTACTGCAAGTAAAGGGTTCAACAGATGAGTGTGGACTATAAGTCTCTGAAATAATGGAGGACAGTGCGATGGCTACTTTGTTTTTGTTGTCGTCGTCGTCTGTTTGGCTTGTTGTGGTAGAATATACATAATATTGAGTTTGCCTTGTTTCCATTTCTAAGAATACAGTTTTGGGGGCAAGTTGGGTAATTGAAGTGTTTCTGCCATTTTGAGCTACAGAATGGGATGGGGTACCAGTCTTCAAAGACAAGGGGGACAATTCACAAGAAAGTAAGTAAAACAGGCTTTATTCTTTCTTTCTTGAATTTCATCACGCGTTCTAAGGATTAGTGTATTAAAATCCAAATTTGGTGTTTCTTCAAAGGTCCGTAATGTGTTGTTTGAAAGCTATCACCATGGACAGCAAGACTTAATATAGGAAAATGGACATCCCTCCTTCGCTCTCTTTCCCTGTTTCCCTACACGTCTACATACTTATTACACTATAGGTTCTCAATAAATGCTTGTTGGATAAGTTAGCAAATGAGTGGGTAATCTAAAAACACATGCGGGGCGCCTGGGTGGCTTAGTCGGTTAAGCGTCCGACTTTCGCTTAGGTCATGATCTCGCGGTTGTGGGTTCGAGCCCCGCGTCGGGCTCTGTGCTGACTGCCAGCTCAGAGCCTGGAGCCTGTGACTCCCTCTCTCTCTGACCCTCCCCTGCTCACGCTGTCTCTCTCTCTCCTAGAAATAAATAAAACATTTAAAAAAATAAATAAAAACACATGCAAATTTTTAAATCAGAATTTATGAAGGTGAAAAAGAAAGAAAAAAGAAAAACCGACGTTTGGTAATTAGATATTTACTCTGTCATATAAATAGGTCATTCAGATAAAAGTTATGTCTGGTAATAGGTCTCTCTTAGAGTTGCCTCTCTTTCTCCATTTAAATTATATTTGGTAGTTTCGGGAGAGGTGAAAGTTTTCCTTGAGTCTGCTGGGTCTTGATGGCTTTCACCTCAGAATAATCCACATGCCAAAGTAGCATATTATTTGCTCAAGCGTTCTGCTCCTCTTAACCAGAAGGTGTAAGTACTAACACACACACACACACACACACACACACACACACACACACACACACACACTGATGGGTTATGTCAAAGGAATGCAGGGGCCCACTAATAGAGCTCCCAATGCCTAAAGTTAAATAATTTGATCAATAAAATAAGGTAGTAGTAGATTATAATCCAAAGTATACAATGTGTGGAAAAATCCTAAACACTATGTTGGTAATAAAGATTGATTTGACATTAACAGTTATAATTATGGTGATAGTATGTACACTTGATAAGAAATGATGAAAAGAGCAGATTACTTCTGGGATATTCTTACCAAATTCATACAACCCCAGTCAATTCACGAGGAAAACGTAAGACAAATCCTAACTGAGATTGGGATTTTACAAAAAACAAACAAATAAAATGACTAATACTCCTTAAAACTGTTAAGGTCATTAAAAAGGATTTAGACAAAATCTCACTGCCAAAAAGGCCTATAGGAGACAGTGATTAAACTTAATATATTTTGGGTGGGATCCTGAAACAGATAAAGGGCATTACATAAAAACTAGAAAGAGGATTTTGGTTAATAATAATGTTGTTTTATTAATTGTGATAGATGTATCATACTAATGTAAGATGTCAATGATATATGAAACTGAATGTTGGGTATATGGAATTCTTTGTACTGTCATCACAATTTTTCTGTAAATCTAAAACTGATCTAAAATTTATAAAAAACAGTATTTTAATAAGATTCTGTACAAATACCACTTTAGGTAGGTTTCCTCCTATAAAGGTCAATATAATAATGTGTCTGAATCACCACTGCAAATATTTGAGTACTAAAGTTAGTTGCAGTCTTTGTACATTTTCAAGCAATATTCTCATTTTAGAAATAAAGTTAAAACACTCATTTACATTTGGTTTCCTTGGTATCTATCAAAGCATTAAAATCCCTCCGTTAGAGTGATAGTTTCAGAGATGGATGGTCAGAGTGGGTACTAACATTCATATGGTGTCAACCTGAACATCAAGAACCCCAAGGAGAGATAAATGAGTGTATCTCGGGAATCAAAGAATTATGATCCAGGGAGCACAGATTCAGGTGGAAACTCAGATATTATCCAGCTTGTAAGGTGAAAGCATGAGGTTTTTCTTAGGTAAAGAATGGAGAGGAAAAAAAATTGGGGTTTTAACAAGTGAAATTACTCTGCCTTCTACATTGGTTAGACTCTGATTCTCTCTTCAAAGAGTCCACAACCATCAGTCTTGGGATCAGGGTGCCCTGTTCGCTTCTGAAGTAACTGATTAAAACAATTGTCATTCTTCCCAACCCAAAGATGTTGTCCCAGTTCAAATAGATGGGTAAGGCAGTTTCTCTGCAGTGGCCACTCTGGCTATTTTAAAATGGCTCCGCTCATGTCAGTTTTTCACACTGAGAGACCTAGGAGGAATGGGTCCTTTCCCACTGGACCTGAATCTGAGACACTGAGGCTTTTCCTACTACACACATTTTGTCACCACAGAGGAATAGGAAAAAAAAATCAAAAAGCAAAAACAGGCCAAAGGAAAGGACCTACCAAATGAAAAGAAGAACATGGTATTAGTTATATTGTTTATGGCCTGATGTCAGATCATATTTGAAGTCTATCTCTAGGATAATCATGTATGTGAGATGATATACTCCTTTTTATTTTGCAAAAATTCGCTTGGGCATATGCCTATACAAGAGTGTTAACCGATGCAAAGGGATTTATGGTTGAGCAGAGAAAGCATTCAAATCATTGTTTGAAACTGACTTCCTGAAAAATCTCGCAGACTTTTGCATATTTAATAAAGCTTAGTTATGTTTCTATTTCTTTTCTCACCTTTTTACTTCTCTTTTCTTCCTACTGCCACATTTATAGTTACTTCCAGCGATGAGCAAATGATTGTTTCTTCTGCTGTGTTTTTATCTCCTCTTCTACCTCATGAAACTTACTTATTTTTCTGAAAAGCAGAAACAAAACAAAAACAAAACAAAACAAAACAAAATAGTCCCCAGAGTTGGCTGAAAGGAATTCTGATGACAATGATTAAGGTGCTACATTTTTCACCTGTTTCTTACTTGACATTATTGTTGATTTACTTGGTTATATCCTCCAATATACTGTAAACTCCTTTAGAGCAGAGACCCTGTCAGATCTGAGTTTTACCATCAATCAAGAACATACCACATTGCCTGAACAATAAACAATATCTGTGGGGTTATACATTATTGTCTAAGAGCAGAAAAATAAGTAACATTATTTAGAGAAAAGATATGTAAACAGGCTTGGTTTTGCTGTGATGCTGCTGTACTTTATATAAAATAAAATAATCCATTGTCTCATTTTATGAAATAAAGTATTCGGGCTAAAAAGTTTTTTTTTTAAGTTTACATTCATTTATTTTGAGAGATAGATAGATAGAGAGAGAGAGAGAGAGAGAGAGAGAGAGAGCAAGCAGAAGGGCAAAGAGAATCCCAATCAAGCTTCACACTGTCATCATGGAGCCCAATGCAGGGCTCAAACTCTTGAACTGTGAGATCATGAACTGAACAGAAGTCAGATACTGAATCAGCCAGGTACCCCTCAAGCTAAAAAGTTCTAACTCATGAACTGTGAGATCATGAACTGAAGTCAGATGCTGAATCACCCAGGTGCCCCTCAAGCTAAAAAGTTCTCTGAGTACTACAATTCTAAAATCTATGAAGCCTATAGCCTTTCAGCAACTTCTATTCCTTTAGTCATAATTTGGTGACTACAGTTTTAAGCAAGCCAAAGTATTCTATTTTCTTCTGTTTACCATTGTTCTGACATACAAAAAGCCTAGGGATTCCAAGATTATTTGTAGAACAGCGTATGCAGTGCTATTCGCTTGTTAGCTCTAATTCTTCAAGAACCAACATGGAAAATGGAAACACAATCAGGGTCCTGCCTTGTCTTCATAAGATAAAAATAAAAATAGTTATTCAGGGGAAGCATGATTCTCACAGATATTAAAGTCAGAATTGATTTTATTTAAAGCCTCCTCCTAGAAGCTGGTATCAGGGAGAAAATATTCCCATCCCTTTTAAGATCCTTCTAGTCAGAGTAAGAATCAAATTGACATCAGCAAGATTAACAGGAGAAAATCAAATTTAATAGCATATGTACAGGGAATCTATACAGACATGGGAATTCCAAAGAGAGGCAAAATGAGGTATAGATGTCATTATGAATTAAGGAGAAGGAGTTAGGGGTCGATGACTTCAAAGGGAAGGAATGCAATTTGCAAGAACATGAAAAAGAGTCAATATTTGGTAGACAAATATTTTCTGGGTCATTGGGAAAAACTGGGACAGAGGACTTTCATCAAAGGGAACTTGCTAGGCTCCTCCCTGTGTACCATACCTAGTTTATATCACAATGTAGATATCTAAGGTAGTAGCTCTCTTCCTAGAGCAAGTTCTCTATCTGACTTGATTTTAGACAGTTGAGGGGGGATGGATAAAGAGGTTTTCCTGAATCCTGGGTTTCAGGAAACCTGAAAGCTGGGTTTTGATCGCTTTTTAATTAAAAATAATCTTCATTCTAAAGTGGCTTATCTTGAGGCACTCTGCCCTTGGCCTCTATAGTGGGTAGTGAGACATGGAGTAATTTATTGAATATTTACCATTTATATTCGTAGACTATTTTAAAAAATATGTAGCAACACAAGGTAGTTTGATGGCACCCAGCTAAACAAGCAGTTAAAAACAAATGACAGTTTGATTTTGCAAATGTTTTTTTAATGCATGATATTTAAAAAGTTCCATTTTTTAATCTATAAAATAGGAAAGGAACTCTACTTTCTAGTTTTACTGAGGAAAGTAGATGAAATAATATAATAAAATGCTTAGATTATGGCCTGTTTAATTGTTGGGGTTCAATACCTTTTAGCTAGACCATAGTATGATTAGAAACAAGTACCCAGATTTTGGATAATTTGATTTAACACCAAGGTAATTTTTTAAATGCTTGGAATACTATTTACAGTATATAGAAATAATTTCTTTATTTTACTGGTGGCTGAATTCTCAGTGTCTTTATGTGCTAATGTACTGTTGGGAAGATAAAGTGATTTTCACTCTATCCCTCTACGTTCTTGGCTGAGATGCACATGTAATAATAATAATAATAATAAAGATTAATGGGAGAAAAATAAACAGAATTTTAATAACATGTATACCACCTATGTATGTGAGATGCCTAGAAAAACTCCCCAAAATGTTCCAAGCTGCGATCTTAAATAATGACAAAAAAAGATATTGCAAGTGAGGAGTCACTTATGAGAGATTACCAGGAAAAGCACAGTAAACAAAGGTAAGGTTGTTATGCAGATTTACATCATTGCATTCTCTACTGAGAAGAATTTTAGAAATTTAGAGTCATCTTTCTCTTCCTGGTTCCGAAAGGGAGAAACCCTAACAGATGAAGATTGTACATTTCTTTACACATGTAAATGTTTCTTACAGAAGGGTAACTTCTCAGTTTTTAGAGCTTTTCTTCTGCCAGCTGTTTCTTTTAAAAATAAGCTTAAAATGATGCCTAAGATGCATAGTTTGGGTGGTTATAGGTCTTCTGGAAAAGCTATGCAATATATATGCCCAGATTTCCTACACATATCTGTTCAAAACCCATTTTACTCAGAGCATCCAAGAATTCCTTAGAATATATTCTTACTAGAGTAATGGATGGATAACAAATCCATCAGTATATCCATCAAAGAACTTGTTCCTCTTAGCCAATTTTTAAAAATTGAATTACAGTGAATTTGAAATCATGCTTCATTTAAATAACTGGAGCTTACGTACATAGCCCATCTGGCATTTGACCAATATAATGATGTACTTTCTTAATCAGTACAATTTTAGAAAGGGTAACTATTCTCTTGTCAAAAATGAAGAGTCTAGGAAACTACTTCACTTCTGCTAAGAAAGAAAAAAATAAAAAGTAAATAAAAAGAACCAGTGTCTCCTGAGTGGCTCAGTAGGTTGTCAAACTTCAGCTCAGGTCATGATCTCACAGCTCCTGGGTTCAAGCCCTGCATGGGTCTCTGTGGTGTGGACTCCGCTTATGATGCTGGCTCTCTTTTCTCTCTCTGCCTCTCCCCCACTCATGCTTTCTCTCTCTCTCTCTCTCTTTCTCTCTCAAAATAAATAAATAATACAACTTACAAAAAAAGTACCAATGTAGTATCCATAAACAGGGCTATAATTTGCATCATAATACCATTTAGATTTACTCCAACAAAGAAAAAAAAAAACATAAATGGCAAAAGATCCCCACCAAGAAGAAAATTGGAAAGTCAGTAAGACTAAGATACATCATAACATTATATGTGGAAGATGAAAATTTGTATAAAGATAACCTTGAGTAAGATTTATAAATTTCAATACCTGACCTAGATTATAAAACTGACCAAAATGTCTTAACACTTTCTTTCTTTCCTACTTTATAAAAATTTCGGCGACCTTCATAACTGGAGTTACATGCTTTATTGATATCTTGCTAGTGACCTGTCTGGTCAAGTTTAACTTCTAGTATCACCTGTTTTTAACCCAATTACTCCTAGTTGGCTTACCATATAAAGTGACTAGAGTTAAAATTAGGTCATGGATTGAGGCTGCGGTTCTGAAACTGTATTCATTTTACTACTAAACATGTGACCCATGGCTCAGGAACATTAATTAGTCTCATCTGGAAGCCTCTCAGAAATGCTGAATCTTTGGCCCCACTTTATAAAAATTGAGTCATAATCTGCATTTAACAAGATATCTAAGAGGTTTGGATGTACATTAAAGTATGAGAAGCACCACTTGTTAAAAATCCAGATTCTTGAATGTATACTCAGAGATTCTGTTTCAGTCAGTCCGCGGTTTCCAGGAATTTACTACCAGTCACCCCAGTTGATTAGAACCCTGGTGATCTAGAGACAATCCTTGCAGAAATATGAGCTTATTGTGAGGGTCATCCAAGGTGTACTAAAATAAAGGTGTAGGTGATTCTAAGAACTCAGCTTTTTAAGCTAAAATATTACGCATCTCAGATGGCGCTTTTTTTTTCCTGCACTTTCTGCACTGATACAAAAAGCCGACCTAGGGGCGTTGGGCATTATATAGGCCAGGGCCCAATCTCACCAAATGCACATCTACTTTGATGGAATCTCTCATGTGTATTTTGTTCAATGAAAAGAATGGCTCATGGGCAAAATAGGAAAGAAACCTGTAATAACACTCAGTTAAATAACAATCCCATTTTTCAGTTCACCTCTGTATCTAATCTGATCTTGCCTTTTATTCTACTTTTTCCTTTAGCTAATCTATGAGGGACCCAGAAAATTTCTTTTTTGTCTTGAGTTAGAAGCCCCTGATTTTATACTTTCCTTATTATAAAAAAAAACAAAACAAAACCATGTAGTCATGAGAGTAACGCCGAGGTGAGGGAGTAAAACTCCCCTGAAGTGCTATAAAAATGTGATACTATTAATTCCCAGTCCCAACCCCACCCTGAAGCAAATTAAAACTGCAGTTTTCATTCACTTCTGGCAGGAACATAAATTGGTACAACCTTCCGGAAAAGCAATTTGGCATTATGTTTCAAAAACCTTTAAAATGTTCATACTCTTTAAACTAGCAATTCCCTCTCAAGTAATTTTTCCTAAGTTGATGCGAGCAAAGATTTATGTGCAAAGACCTTCATGGCTATGTTTTTTGTGGGAACAAAAAAATGGGACATTACCTTATATTCAATAATAGAGGAGTAGTTAAATGTTGAGGTAGACATATGGTGAGGGCATGGACAATTATGTTAATCGATCTAGGACAGACTTGGTAATTAACAAGCCAAAAGCTGGACCAGTATCTGCTCTAAATGGGAGAATAAAAGCTTAAATGGATATGGAATGGATAAGGCAGAATGTCAGTGGAAAGAACACAGGGTTTGAGTTATGAAGAACTATGTTCTCATCTAGGCTCAGGTTGTACAAAATGCAGGAAAAAATCTAGTAATTTACCAATTCTGAGACTGAATTCTTCCCTGAATCATGTGAATACAACCTATCTTAAATGTTTTTGTCTGGCTGAACATCTCAGCTTCCATACATGAAAATTTAATTTAACGACAGTGTTATGTAAATGTGTTAGTTAAATGATACTGCTTATGAAGAGTTAGAACCCAGAGGAAAACTTTAGGTTGAGAGAATTTGTAGGATACAAGAGTTATGCAAGTTGTATTGGGAAAACTGGATGAAGTATAAACTAAAGAGATATATTTATTACAACATTCCCACCCTTTTCAGGGCCACCAATGGTAGTAAGGAAGATAGTATATAATTGTTCAGAGCTAACATGCCCATTTCCTCCCTTTCCTTTAGGTCTGTGTTCTTATGTTATAGTTGATTCTAGTTGTAGCATTCCAAATGGAGGTATGATTTAGGCCTGGCTCGGATCACTTATAACTATAGTTAACAATACTGTATTGCACCCATGAAAGGCAGTAAAGAGTAGATCTTGAACATTGCACACACACACACACACACACACACACACACACACACACAAATAAATGATAACTACGTGAAATTTTGACTATGTGATTACTATTGTGGTAATAATTTCACAATATATACGTGTTCCAAATTATCACATTGCATACCTTAAACTTACATAATGTTATATATTAACTATATTTCAATAAACCTGGGGGTTAAAAAAGGACACTGTTGAGGGTTAGGCACATGACCCAACCGGAGAAAATAGTTTACAATACCCTTTTTGTTAAGGTTGTTGAAGGAAAAGATATCCAGCTTCTAATGACCAGCTTAAAACATGAAGCACATGCTTAGAGCTCCAGGCAGCTAGTCTGCTATCATGTAGCACCTGGCCATGAAAAGAATGAGGGGGAGTTTCATCAAAAGTTGGAGGGAGGGGGCACCTGGTGGCTTAGTCGGTTAAATTAAACTTTCCTTTGCCTTAAACCTTCCTTGTTATTCGACTAAGACAATAAAAATGTTTCTATCATGAGATAATTTGACTTTGATTTTCACACCACCAAGAGTCTTAACTAATAATATACTATATAAATATTAGTTATTACTAAATGTGTTGTTTTTATGCCACATAAGTTTATTTTTTTAAGTTTATTTACTTATTTTGAGAGAGAGAAAGTAAGCACGAGTGAGGGAGAGGCAGAGAATCCCAAGCAGGTTCCACACTATTGGTTCAAAACCCGACACGGGGCTAAAGTTCACAAACCCTGAGATCATGACCTGAGCCGAAGTCAGATGCTTAACCGACTGAGCCACCCAGGCGCCCCTCATGCCACATAAGTTTAAATGGGTATTCATTTCTGGGGCACCTGGGCGGCTCAGTCGGTTAAGCGTCCGACTTTCGCTTAGGTCATGATCTCGCGGTTCATGGGTTCGGGCCCCGCGTCGGGCTCTGTGCTGACTGCCAGCTCAGAGCCTGGAGCCTGTTTCAGTCTGTGACTCCCTCTCTCTCTGACCCTCCCCTGATCACGCTGTCTCTCTCTCTCTCTCCTAGAAATAAATAAAACATTAAAAAAAAAAAGATCTCCATTCATATATCCTCTAAAAAAAAAAAAAGGCATTCATTTCAAAAGCATAGTATCTGTTACTATAAGGAGTGATTTGATAAATACTTTATGGAACATAGAAATCTAAATTCATCAGCAAACCCTTTCTAAAAATAAATACCCAGAAAAGCCCAGGATAATGCCATATGACAAATCATAAAATCACATACACTAATTTTGCTTATATTTAAGGAATCTATAAAATTTCTCAAAAAGGGTTAAAGAAAATAAGAGAAGACAAAGGATAAATTAATTTAGCAACTGTATTATAACCTCTTGGGAGGTTTTATGGTCCAGCAGAAATGTTTATGACTATTTCTGTTGCACTTGAATTGTCTTCTCTGAACTTCAGTTTCCCTATTTGAAATCACGTGATAATTAAAGCTGTCCTCAGTGTTTGAGTTTGTCCACATGAAGTGCAGAGAGCAATGCCAAGCATATATGGCAGCGACTATTGCTAGCAACTCGGTGAGTCTTTATTTTCTCAACTCCTTCCAGCAGTGCTGTAAACATGTGATATTCTGACATTTGGGAGAAATCTTAGAACTCATTTACTCTTCTATTAATTCTGTATCTTCTCCCAATGCGGCACTTACACGATATTCTAAAATGATAAAAAAAATTCAATATTTATTTGCAGAAAGACCTTTTACATTTGAAATTCACTAAAAATGTATTGACAGCTCACATAAAACTGGTAGAATTTTCTTACGGATAAATATGGATTCAGCTATTTGAAATGAAGAGTGTGTATTTCTCCAGAGGAAGCAACTTCATAGCAGGGTGCTGAAGATGCTGTTAGTAGGCAAAGGGCAGTTAAATTCTATGAGTAATCTGGAGGATATGGTAGATAGTGAGGTGTGGAATTTCTGCTGATCACCAAAAATTATTTAGGTTAGTGGAAAAACACGCAGATGATGAGGAAATCCAGAAGGATCTAATTAAACTGGGTGATTGGGCAATGTGATGACAGATTAAATTTAGTATAGATAAGTGCAAGGTAATGCATATTGGGGAACATAATTTAAACTTTCCATGCACACTGATGGGTTCTGAATTAGTCTGAACCTCTTAGGAAAAGCATTTAGAAGTCATTATAGATAGTTCAATGAGAAAGCTGTGCGATGTGCAAGAGCATTTAAAGTAGCCAATAGAACACTTGTAGGTATTAATCTGAACATGCGGAATAATATGAAAACTATTAACATGAAATCACATAAATCAATGGAATTCTCATACTTGGTCATATTTATTACAGGCACTTTATCAGAAAATTATATGGAATGACTGACAATGTGTTCAATTGTTATATTAAAAGTGAACAACTAGATTGTGTGTTTGTTTAGTAATACAATACCAGCAAAACACAGCTTTAATAAGCTCAAAAAATAATGAGTCATTCAGCAAAAATCTTCTTTGGAACATTTCTTTTCAATAAGTACTAAAATATGAGGATAAGATGACATTGGGGGAACTAAAATCTACATTTTAACAGAAATACCTTTAATATGACTCAGAATCAATCTGTAATTCACTACTGAGGTAAATCATTGAGGCAAATAACTTGGCAAGATTCACAGGGATTAGATATTTATATGACTATGAATAACATTTGCAGCTCTACCAGCTACACCAGGTTCAGATGCCACAGTGTATATCACTCCTTTTGCTCCACAGTTTAAAGAAATTATCTAAGAGGCTCAGGGGAGATTTGTTTTTCTTAGCTTAATAATGTAATTCATAAGTGACTGGAAAAATAATGTAACAATTGGTCATCATGCTATTTATTATAAAGAAACCATTTTAAGTGTCATTCCATATGAATTTATATTTGTAAAAATAAGTGTGCAGGAGTGTATTTGTGATCAGGCATAAAGTTGCTGATGTAGGTATTGCCCAGCTAGTTCTAGGGATCATGGCAAAAATTTCAATTAAAATATAACTAAATAAGTAGAAATGTAAACATTGTGTTAGCATTATTGTTATGGCTCATTAATTTAATAAATATGTATTAAGCATATACTTTGTTCCAGAAAATATAGAGGTTACTAAGTACACAAAATAATCTTCATAAAGAGGAATATAAGCATAACATTTAAAATAGGTGCAAGTTAGCAAAGGAAACAACCCAGAAAATTAATAGGCAACCAACGGAATGGGAAAAGATAGTTGCAAATGACATATCAGATAAAGGGTTGATATCCAGAATCTACAAGGAACTCACCAAACTACACGCCCGAAAAACAAACAATCCAGTGAAGAAATGGGAAGAAGATATGAACAGACACTTCTCCAAAGAGGACATCCAGATGGCCAACAGACACATGAAATGATGCTCAGCATCGCTCCTCATCAGGGAAATACAAATCAAAACCACACTGAGATACCACCTCGCGCCAGTCAGAGTGGCTAAAATGAGCCAATCAGAGAACTCTAGATGCTGGCGAGGATGTGGAGAAACGGGCACCCTCCTACACTGTTGGTGGGAATGTAAACTGGTACAGCCCCTCTGGAAAACAGTGTGGAGGTTCCTCAGGAAACTAACAATAGAACTCCCCTATGACCCAGCAATAGCACTGCTAGGAATTTACCCAAGGGATACAGAAATGCTGAGGCATAGGAGCACATGTACCCCAATGTTCATAGCAGCACTCTCCACAATAGCTAAAACATGGAAAGAGCCTAAGTGTCCATCAACAGATGAATGGATCAAGAAGATGTGGTTTATCTATACCATGGAATACTACATGGCAATGAGAAACAATGAAATCTGGCCATGTGTAGCAACATGGATGGACCTTGAGGGCGTTATGCTGAGCGAAATAAGTCAGGCAGAGAAGGACAAATATCATATGTGTGCACGAATAGGAGGATTAGGAGGAACTTAACAGAGGACCAAGGGGGAGAAGAAGGGTGGAAATGGTGGGGAAAAGGGAGAGAGGCAAACCATGAGAGACTCTTGAATGCTGACAAAAACTGAGGACTGGTGGATGTGGGGGGAGGGGGGATGGGCATGGAGGAGAACACTTGTGAGGATGAGCACTGGGTGTTATGTGGAAACTAATTTAACAATAAACTATTTGTAAAAAAAAAAAAACAAATTCAAAAAAAAAATAAATAAAATAAAATAGGTGCAAGTTTATGTTACAGGTCCAGTGATAAAATATTTACAGAGTTGGGGCATAGTAAATGGACAAGTCAAACCTAATTCAGAGAGAAAATAGTTTTTGAGACAAGAGCTGATAGAGTTTTTTGGTCAAGAAGGGGAAAAGAGTGTTCATGTCAGGGAAAGCATCCTGAGAAAAACCAGAAATCAGGTGTGGCAGGTTTTGAACTGTGTACATCAGTAGACTGGCTCATATGATGCAAGACTTTAATACTATGGTTCTCATCTTTCTAAAATTTTTTACTGTTTATTTATTTTTGAGAGAGAGAGAGATTGAGAGAGAGAGAGAGAGAAGCATGAATGGAGGAAGGGGAGGGGCAGAGAGAGAGAGGAAGATTCAGAATCCAAAGCAGGCTCCAGGCTCTGAGCTGTCAGCACAGAGCTCTACACGGGGCTCCAATTCACTTACTGTGATATCATGACCTGAGCCAAACCAGACACTTAACCGACTGAGCCACCTAGGTTACCCCAATGGTTATTTTCTTTAAAAGCTAAATTCAGTAAGACTAGATTCATATGGACCCACAAAAAGTCAAGCATGTTAATTAAAACAATATTAATAACCATGTTTTCAAAGTTCATTGTTCTACTCCCCCAAAATGTTCATATTGATCTAGTTTTGCCAAGGATGTATATTTGTTAGGCCCTTTGTCTGGTGTTAGCCTAGGGCACAATTTGGAGGTAATTAGTAAAATTTCCTCAACTTGAATAATATTCATCCTGGGAAACCTGTACCTCAGGTTGACTTTAAAAATCAGCATGTCCAGGGTGAGAGACCAGTGTATGCTGCAGGTATCAGAAGGAATTTCCTCATTAACAACTTTGGGAATAACTTCTTTTAGTATCTACCAGAGTACTGTTTACACATGGCTATATATTCACTTTTAGTAGAGACTGAGATTATATTCAATACATAGACCACTTGCTTTGGTGATTCATTCATGAAAATTAAATGTTCTGTGAAAATATGCCAATAGGAAGCCAGCTTCCCTTAAAAAAATAATGTTTATGCCAATCATGAATCTAAATATGAAAGAAATGTGTAATAAAATACATATATATGTAAATAAGCATATTGGAAACTGAGATGAAAAACAACAACTTACTGATTATCAAAAAATATTACGGTTGTTAACAAATTATTGGCTTTTATACTGGGATATCTTTTTTTTTTTCATTATAATGGCTTGTCTCACTCATTTCGTTTCATTCTCCACAACTTTCTCCAACTGTTTCCAAATAATTCCAAGTAGTTGTACAAAACCAGGTAACATCAAGAGCCAAACATTAAAGGGATTATGGAAACGTCTTCCAGAAAAACACACACTGACAGAACAGCTCACAGACCATGACACTGTGGATTTTAAGCAGTTTTCATAACATGTCCAAGCAATTACCAATTGTGACATTTACCAATTACATTTGTAATGCAATTTGAGACTTACTTCACACATCCTTTTGTTTAAAATTTGTGAGTTCTGGGGGTATAAATGTCGCCATACACTCATGGGCCAAAATAGTGGTGTTGAAAAATTCGTATCTTCTGTAAAATTTGGCTGTGAAAAACTCAAGAGGTACTGGAAAGAATAGACAGGTCTTCCGTTCCTAGAACCCCTTACGTGTGGGGTGACATGCATGTAGTGACTTCCTTCCAAAGAGCACATTATGGAAAGAAGGAAAAAAAAAAAAAAAGAATCATTTAATAGTAGAGAAACTTTGCAGACACAATCTAAGCCAGATGATTTGGTCAAGGTCAACTGTGATAACACTCATGTTGGCCTCCTGAGCCCTTAATGTGATATGATGAAACTGGTATTGTAACTCTGTGGCCTTTCCCCCTAAAACCTATAACCCAGTGTAATCATGAGAAATACAGTCCCCAGGTGAGGAACAACCTACAAAAGATTTCCCCCATATTCTTCAAAGTAGTCCAGGTCATAGAAAACAGGAAACCTGTTAGCAGTTAAGGCAATATGACCACTAAAGTGAATGTGGTATCCTGGAAGGAATCTGAAACAGAAAAAAGACATTAGATAAAAACTGAATGAACCTGAATAAAGTATGAAATTTCGTTGGTAACAATTTATTATTATTGGTTAGTTGGTTAGGACAACTGCCCATACTAACATAAGATGATAGGAGGAGCTGAGTGTGATGCTTGGGAGAACTCTCTTTGCAACCTTTCTGTAACTCTAAAAGTATTCAGAAACAAACAAACAAAAAGTTTATTTAAGAAAAACTAAAGAGACAATTTACAGGGATACTTGTATTTGGTTTAGCATATCTGTGCATCTCAAGCATCTTCATCCTATAGCCTGCCTAAAACATTTACAAGGGAAAGGGTTTTTTTTTTTGTTTTGTTTTGTGTGTGTGTGTGTGTGTGTGTGTGTGTGTGTGTGTGTGTGTGAAATAAACAATAGGCTAGGCATTACACCTTTTGTTCATATCAAACTTTTTTTTCACAGTTTGTTTTTCTTTATTTACTTTGAGAGAGAGAGAGATTGAGAGCAAGCTGGTGAGGGGCAGAGAGAGGAAGAGAGAATCCTAAGCAGACTCTACACTGCCAGCACAGAGCCTGATGTAGTACTCAAACTTACAAACTGTGAGATCATGACCCAAACTGAAACTTAGAGTCTTAACCGACTGAACCACCCAGGCACCCCCATATCAAACTCCTGTTAGGGAAGCCAGAAGGTACAATCTGAAAGTCACACACAGCACTAAATTATAGACTGTAGAATGATCATGACTTTTTAGTTCCTTAAATTATTAACCTTTTATCTATAAAATACAGACTCTACTGAAATAGAGCAACACTTTTGTAAACAGGTATAAAGACATTAAGAGCAAGGCTAGACATTAAAGGCCGAGACCTGAATTTATTTGAACACATTTATTTGTTAAATCTTTTCACATTGGAAACTTTCTTTACTTTCTAAATCTCAGTTTCTTCATCTGTAAAGATAAGGATGATGTACATTTCTAATGTAGTTATGAGGATCAACCATACAGAGTTTGTGAAATTCTTAGTGCATTGCCTTATGTTTAAGACTCGTAAATTAAATGGTGTTAACTCTGCTAATTTTTATTGTTTGCTTCTTGATAATACTCTACAGAAAAATTGGTTTAACCTATATCCCCAAATTCCTAGTATTTACTTGATAAATCTAAGGTATAACATCATGAACATTTTTTCTTCCTCCTTCGTTTTACACATTAATATATAAAACCATTAATGGGTATTTATACCCACATAAAGAGGTCTAAATATAGATATTCATATAGATACAGTGTTGTATCTTTACATAAATCACAGAGGGAGGCAGTAACATCCCTCATAATTCTTTTTCTAATGGTTAAATAATCTCTGCACTTACTTCTTCTATGTCCTAAAATGTAATTTCAAGTCTGGAGGAACTTGCTGTTTTAATGGAATTATGTAATCACAGACCTTCATAATTGGAAGGGTCTATAAAATCAACCAATTTGATCCATTAATAATAATAATAGCTAATTTTTTCAGAGCTAACTATGTGTAGTCATTGTGATAATTATTTTACAGCTGCTCACTGAATTTCATTTAAGCCTCAAAACACCCACAAAGGTCATTAACTTCATTTTTCAGTAGGAGAATTTGAAGCCTAGAGATGTCAAGTATTGAGCTCAAGGTCACGTAGCTATAAAATGTCTTAACTTGGAATTAAATATAAGTCCCTCTGTCTGTCTGTCTGTCTGTCTGTCTCTGTCTCTGTCTCTCTCTCAAAACTGTGGTCTTAATCGTAATGCTGCCTATTCCCTGATAGCCGGTTTTCCTTTACAATACATATGTCAAACAGTATTCCTACTGATCTTGTCCCATACTGCAGGGTGGAAAACTCATAGACAATTCATTCTGTTTTTCACCACTTTTGTTCTCTTGCTGGGATTATGTTCCTGGTTTCTAATAGTAGGTTCTACTTCTACCCTGGAAGAGATTATTCACTACATCATTCACAGTAAAGAAATGCAATAATGTTTGGTTAACAGCCATAGTTTAAAAAAATGTTCTTTAAAGTTTACAAACAATACAACAATATATCCCTGTTTTAAACTTCTCTCAGCAAGGCTTCTCAGGCTTGGAACAAGTGCTTGAGGTGTAGAAATTAGAAACTATGTTTCAGTGTTTATAGGAAGAGAGAGGCAAGGTTGAGTTAGCCATAAATATGAAGTAAACATAGTTGCAGTAGTGCTAAGATAAATGTGAACCAGATCACAGGAAACATGCTGGGAAAGGAAGATTATCAAGATAGTAAAGTTTAATAACTTCTGAGGGAGCAAGCTATGAGGAGAACAACAACAACAGCAACAAAAAGCTCCAGTTTAGATGACGAAGGGAAATGATGCAAAAGTTTCCTTAAGGAGAAAAGCTCAGAAAAGGGCAATGCACTTTTATTAAGAATGCTAGGGAACATATCAGATAAAGGGCTAATATCCAAAATCTATACGGAACTCACCGAACTCCACACCCGAAAATCAAACAACCCAGTGAAGAAATGGGCAGAAGATATGAACAGACACTTCTCCAAAGAGGACATCCAGATGGCCAACAGACACATGAAACAATGCTCAGCATCCCTCCTCATCAGGGAAACACAAATCAAAACCACACTGAGATACCACCTCACGCCAGTCAAAGTGGCTAAAATGAACAAATCAGAGGACTCTAGATGCTGGCGAGGGTGTGGAGAAACGGGCACCCTCCTACACTGTTGATGGGAATGTAAGCTGGTGCAACCCCTCTGGAAAACAGTGTGGAGGTGCCTCAAAAAATTAACACTAAAACTCCCCTATGACCCAGCAATAGCACTGCTAGGAATTTAGGCAAGGGATACAGGAGTTCTGATGCACAGGGGCACATGGACCCCAATGTTCATAGCAGCACTCTCAACAATAGCCAAATCATGGAAAGAGCCTAAGTGTCCATCAACGGACGAATGGATGAAGAAGATGTGGATTATATACACAATGGAATACTACCTAGCAATGAGAAACAATGAAATCTGGCCATGTGTAGCAACGTGGATGGACCTTGAGGGTGTTATACTGAGTGAAATAAGTCAGGCAGAAAAGGACAAATACTATACGTTTGCACATATAGGAGGATTAAGAGGAACTTAACGGAGGACCATGGGGGAGAAGAAGGGGGGAAATAGTTGGGGAGAGGGAGGGAGGCAAACCATGAGAGACTCTTGAATGCTGAGAACAAACTGAGGGCAGATGGGGTGGGGGGAGGAGAAGGGGAGTGATGGGCATGGAGGAGGGCACTTGTGGGGATGAGCACTGGGTGTTATATGGAAACCAACCTGACAATAAACTATTAAAAAATAAAATGCCAAAAAATAAATAAAATTAAAAAAAGAAAGAATGCTAGGGGAAGTATCTAAGAAGCATAAAGAAATTGGGGCGCCTGGGTGGCTTAGTCGGTTAAGCGTCCGACTTTCGCTTAGGTCATGATCTCGCGGTTCGTGGGTTCGGGCCCCGCGTCGGGCTCTGTGCTGACTGCCAGCTCGGAGCCTAGAGCCTGTTTCAGTCTGTGACTCCCTCTCTCTCCGACCCTCCCCTGCTCACGCTGTCTCTCTCTCTCCTAGAAATAAATAAAACATTTAAAAATTTAAAAAAAAAGAAGCATAAAGCAATAGTGCTGAACTTTTGTATCACAATTAAAACATCATAAGAAACATGAAAATCACAGCTATAAAAGAGAGAATAATATTAAAAATCAATGATAGGACAAAAATATGGTTGAAAGTTCTGATTCTAGTATATCTGATACCATGTTTACATAAAAATTGTACTAAAACTGTTCTTCATGAACAGTGATGAGTATGTGAACATTCTAATTTCTTGTGAGTATAGATAAATATATATATATTAAAATATATATAATGATAAAGAATTTATATAAAATATGCATATAATATATAAAATGTGTATATATAATATAAATACTATATATATATATATTTTTATTACCAGTCAGAGTTCAAGCAGACAAAAAGAAACCATCTTGTACTACTTCAAATAGAAGGAATTTAATTCAACCATACCATCCCCACTTCTCTGTAATTTTTACCCAAACTCATGGCTTATAATACTTAACTTGTAAATTTCTAACTGAAGCTTAGACTCTTCCTTGAAATGCAAACTTCTATATTCAGCCAGCAGCCAACATCTCCACTTGGTTGTCCCAAGGATAAATTGTTGTAAAATTAGCTTCTTCTAAAGAGAACATTTTATTCCTTTATCCCCAAATCTGCTTCTGGTAGTCTTTTCCATCTCTTATTGATTTTGCTTTTTTCTCTACGTCTCAAAAAGCCGACCACTCAAACATAATTTTTCTTTGTTCTTGACCCTCTCCAACAAATGTATTATCATCTTTCAGCTTCTTCTCCTAAGCTATATGTAGAATATAAGTATTTTGACCTTCTCTGTTGCTCCCAATCTCAGTAGACAAAATCCCCTCTTCTCATATCTGAATCAGTACAATAGTTGATTAACTCATCTTCTATTTCAATTCTTGTCTCTCTACAGATCATCTTTCACACAGTAGCCAGAATAATCCTAAAAATGTAATTAAGGTGATGTAACTCTCCTGCTTATGATATCCTATCGCACTTAGCATAAAATGCAAACTCTTTACTATGGTTTATAAAAAACACGAAAAGGATAGATACCCTGTAGAGAGTTTTTACCTAGTCAGATTTTTTTCTGGATGTACTTAGAACCAGTAAATCAGTAAACTTATTTATGCACATATAGGTTTCTTGAACTTAAGGCCTCTAATGTCTTCTTAAACTCAGTATTTTCTTTAAAGATAGCTTTAAAAAATCCAAAACACTCTAAAGGCAAGTGATGCAGCCCCATAACTTAAATTCCCGGAAACAGAACCTAGCAATGGAACTTGAGCCAGCTCTCCATTAACAGAGATATGCCTTTATGAAAAACAAAAAATTAAATCTGTTGGCTTTCCAGCTATCATTTTCAGCATCTGAATCAATGATGCAATCCAAGGACTTCAGGCCCCAAAGCAATCTCACCCCCAGTCTCGTATTAAAAGCAAAGAAATATCAAATGGAGATGAGAGAGTTCATGAAAGATGACCTGTGATTGTGGCCTGCTGCCTCTTGGTAGGACAATCAACATGCATGGGGGATTAAGCTATATAAACTCAGTTGAATTGAATCAGCTGTCCTAATGGGCCAGAAAATCAACCAGTCTGAGTGAAAAATTCACTTGAAATGGTTGACTGGCACTAGTTGAAGAAGCAACTGAAATTTGTGGAATCCTTAAAATGCCCCAAACTAGGAGGAAAGCTACATATATAGTTTTTCCAATTTCTATCTGAGTGCTTGACATAGTCTAGACATAGCCTTAGGGTTCTAAACCAAAAGAAACAAAAACAAAATAAAAAAAAAATCCTTTCTCCTTAATCTCTAAAAATATCCTTTAAATTCTCAATGATACCCATCACCATGTAAACCAAGGGCAGGTGGACGATTACTCTGAACAATTTGTGTAGTTTCTCTATGAATAATTTACTCAACGGTCTTACATACTTCTAAGTATCTTCCTTTATTATAATAATACCCATTACCATAAACACTCTGCTTTTCATGTTGAGTTTTGACATGAAATGTCCCAAAACTTTTAAAATTAGACGTGGTTGCTCTTATGACTCAGAAGAGAAACCTGATAGTCAGGCATGATAAATGATTTGTTCAAAACCATGCACGTGTGGAATGATGAAACTGGGATTCAAATCAAAGCCTTCTGAAAATCTATCAGGTCATGGTTTTTTCTTGAAAACTCCCATCTTAATGACCAGAAAATCTGTAATAGTTTCTCATCAGTTTGCCTACAAGTAAATAAAGCCATGCAGTAATGCCCATTTATTAAGCGGACTTCACTATAAGAATCCATTAATTTACTAAGTAACTTGTAGAATTGACTATGATTTGATAGTCCAAGTAATTCTATGTCAAGCCCATGTTTAACATGACTTAATAATACCAAAAAAAGAAAGAAAAACCCTTGTGCACATAGGTGATGTTTTCCTAAATTCTGCATTTGTGTATAGATAACATTCTTATGGCTGCCACACTTTTCATTCTGAAAAAGCCTCAAAATGCTTTGCAATGAATTAGGTTCTATCTTGAATAGAGTAAGTAAACAGTTCATTTCAGTAGAAACTGTATTGTCACTACATCAGCAATTCTCATGTAAAAAATGTGCATTACTTATTCAGCTATTTGAAAGATGGTATTAAAGAGGAGCTATTTTTTTCTCTTTTTCTTCATCTATAAGCCTTCATTTTTAAGCTTATAACATTTTGTGTTTTTAAGATATCAATTACCATTTTAAAATCTGCCAGTCTATCTTGAGTTTCTCAGCAAGTTTTCTAGGCCAAAGAAAACACTAATCCTTTCAATTTATTGGGAATCAATGTTTAATCCTCTTTTTTGTTCTCATACTTATTACAAATCATAAAGAATTCTGAGTGTCAGTTTAAGAAGTGAAAGCTCTATGTAATATTCCTATTACTTATTGATCAGTTTAAATTAAAATTTTTAGTACTTTCTGCTTGAAAGTAAACCAAAAAAAATTGTTTCGCATAGAAATACTTTCAAAACATAAAATTGTGCTTATGGTAATGTTTCATACTATAGTTTAAAATCCATGAAAATGAAGTTTTTATTATTAGTTAAATTCATGATGATTACTTAAAACTTTCATAATTGGCAAAATCAGCCTTGATTAGTTTTTACTAGGAATGAAGAACATGGGGAATATGCTGATGGGCATTTAATGCAAACTTTAAATCTAAAATTACTTTATATATTATCTTTTTAAAACTTTAAAGCACCATAAACCTTTTAAAACTTCAGATAACAATAAGTTTTTCATATGTTTCAAAATCTCTCAAATGTTCCAAATTAGTCTATTTTCTTATATTTCTATGAAATACTAAATTATTACAACATACCTTCCTTAGTCCAATATATTTTATTTTTAAGAGTATTGAAATTATATAAGGGTCTATATAGACATTCACTTTTATTTTACTTTTAATGTTTATTTATACACATACATATATTTTTATGGTGATGCATGCATTAGATCTAATTATTCCTTTGTTTGTTCTCTAAACAAATACTTATTAGTAACCGAAAATATGTCCAACATGGTTTAACATCAGAGGACAAAATGTACAAAAATGCCGCCCTCTTTAGGCTCCATTCTAGGATGGAAAGCAGACAATAACAAAAGCCGAATGGAAAAATGTGAAGTATGTTTATGGTAATAAAAATGCTGTGAATAAAAATAAATCAGTGAAGGGGGAAAGATAGCAGGACACAGAATATAAACCAATGTAAGGATTTTGGCTTTTGCACTTATTCAGATGGGAGGGCTGGAGAGGAAATTAAGCAGAGAGAGACACATCTGGCAACCCCATCCATTGTGTTACAGACAGAACTGAAGTGTGTATGGAAGAGCAAAAATAACCATTTAATCGAT
Organism: Proteles cristata cristata; assembly: GCA_017311185.1. Lineage (NCBI taxonomy): Eukaryota > Metazoa > Chordata > Mammalia > Carnivora > Hyaenidae > Proteles > Proteles cristata. The sequence goes on from JAESUZ010002153.1 coordinate 1,044,459, forward strand.
ATTTCATACTATTGACTCTATAAGTCTGGTAGCAGTGAAAATATGAAAGGCAGTCAGATAATGAATATATATTGAAGATTGAATATGTAGAATATTTATTAACGATTAAACATGAAATCTAAAGAAAAAAAGCAAAAGCAAGGATAAAATGATAGCATTGTCAAGACTGAGATCGAGAAGATACAAGTGCAACTTCTGGGTCATAGGGTAGTTCTATTTTTACTTTCTTTGAGGAACCTCCATTCTGTTTTCCAGAGTGGCTGCACCAGTTTGCATTCGTACCAGCAGTGCAAAAAGGGTTCCCCTTTTTCTGCATCCTTGCCAACATCTGTTGTTTCCTAAGTTGTTAATTTTAGCCATTCTGACAGGTGTAAGGTAGTATTTTATCGTGGTTTTGATTTGTATTTCCCTGATGATGAGTGATGTTGAGCATCTTTTCGTGTGTCTGTTAAGCATCTGGATGTCTTCTTTAAATAATTGTCTATTCATGTATTTTGCCTATTTCTTCACTGGAGTATTTTTAATGGGATTATAATATTCTATGGAGTTTGTTAATTTTTCTGATAATAAGCATTCTCACTTTTAGTGTGTTATCCTTTCAAACAATTCTACAAAAAATCATTTTATGTGTGATCATTTGGGTTCGCATATCCATATCTCAAGATTGAATATCTTCCAATCCCTGGAATGGGATTGTGATTTAAGACATAATTTTTATTTTAACATTAATGTTTGTTTAAGGACTGTTTTCCACCCAAAACCTGTCAAACCCACATTATACCAGCCATTCAGATTAGCATAAAATAATATATCATTTATGTTATTTTACATTTTCTTGAATACTGTAAAATTTGAACAATTACTTTAATTTTATGCCCTTTTGGGTTTGCTCTTCAGTAAATTACCTACACTTCACCCAATATCATGTTCACATTTCTATCGTATAATTTGTCTTTCTTTGGACAATATATAATATAATTGCCTATATTAAATATACTAACATGTTGCTATTTGTGTTAAATCTTTTGTGTCAAGATGAATCATTTATTTCTTAATGCTTAGAAATTTTACATGTATATCTTTATATAATCACTTAGCTCTTCCAACCTCAGGGAGGCGGGGTCAGTCAACATGTCATCTCCACTTATGCTATCTCTACTAAGAAGATTAGACATGGTGATATGAACCTTATGCCAAGACCTTCCTTATTCCTGTATCTTTGGAACAATGTCTTTCTGTGTTTTCCCTCTTTTATGTTCTACTCAAGTGTCCCAAGGTTCTTCCTAGGCATTTGCCCAGCATAAGGGGAAAAGAACGGAAGTCCCTCCTAGTCCGGAGCTCAAAGCAATTTTTGAATGTGGCTGATTGTAGTCCCCAGGACCTACTATGACTCAGAGAAAGAGAGACTGAAATTGAGACTGAAGAGTATATAGCTGAACTCAAGCCATCATATTTATACAATCTCCTTATACACTCTACTATTCAAAGTATGTATTTGTTTAAGGCACCCATAAAGATTTATTTTGAGAAATTTAACCTGTTATAGTCTTACTGTTATGTTCACAATCCCTATGTCTTAAGGAGAAAGGCATACCAAAAGTTTAATTTTTTAATGTGTATTCCCAATTGGTTAAGAGTTCTGGATATGAAAGTGATTAAAAATGTAATGTCATGTGATTTTTCTGGGATTACCTGTGGCAAAACTCCTCAAATTTAAGTATCAGAAACCTAAATATTTAATGCACAGATGCCTTACAGAGTGTGATATCACTACAAGAATTTTCAGATTTTCTGTCTTGACTTTTTCTTCTCTCATTTAGTAAATACTCTAAATACCATCTTTATGCAAAAACCAAGCCAAAACCAAGCCAGAACAAAAAAACATTCTTGACTGTAGGTATACAGACTTGAATAAGGCAACTAAGGCCCCAGCCCTTTTGGAAGAGATAGACATTACACAAAAATAAATATATAAATGAAAAGTATAAAAATAAATTACTATATATGTTATTGATATTAAAGAGAGTCATTTGACAGATATTATCTGATCTTACAAAAAAATAAACATTTAAATTGGGATCTAAAGGATAATCTAAAAGAAATGCAAGAATATTTGCAAATCACGATCACCTTTTACCTGGGGGCTAAATGCATATTTTATTATCATTGGTTTTATATGTGTTTATAATTGTGCTGTTGACAATTATGTAGAGAGACAAATATATGAATATAGCTATAGATGTATGTAATCTACAGGCATACATATTAATTCAAAAATATATATACACACATATTATTAGTATATGTACACACATATATATTATGTTGTTAAAATACATGTTAATGCATAAATATTTGTTGTAAAGGTCGAATCAAATAATATAAATAAATAAGAGATAAAATGCTTAGAACAGTGTCTAGCACAGAGTAAGCACCATGTGGATTTTTTTTTTTCTGAGAGAGAGCTCAAGTGGGGGTAAAAAAGGGGAGAGAGAGAGAGAGAGAGAGAGAGAGAGAGAGAGAGAGAGAATCTTAAACAGCCTCTACACCCCACAGGGAGTGGGACACAGAGCTCAGTCTCATGGATCAGGAGATGATGACCTGGTCTGAAGTCGAGAGTCGGATTCTTAACCATCCAAGCCACCCAAGCACCCTTGTATGTTTCAAAAATAAACAAAGAAGTAATAATTTGTTATGGTTCAATCATAAATAAAAGGTGAAAAATGGGGACAATGCTAAAAATAGACAAAAAACTGCTTAAATACCTATGAAGGATTTATGAAGCATTTATTATCTTTTGCAATAAATTAGATCTTACGGGTGTTTAAATGCGTCATTCCATTTCATTTACCTAATGTGCAAATATTGGATAGTTTTTTATGCAAAAATATCTAGTAGGTCAAATGGGTAAGTGAAAAATGCTGTCCTATGCATATTTCCAGTCATTTTTGGAAGAATGACGCACACAAAGAAAAATGTATAAATCCTTGACATACAGCTTGATAAATATGCAAAGGAAACATGTTTGTGGACCACTACCCTGGCAAGAAATAGAACATTAATATAATTTCAGATGTCTGTCTCACACTTCCTCTTACTTGTTATTTCCCAGTGTCTCTACTGTCTGGTTTCTGTTACCATAGATCACCCTTGTCTGCTTCTGAGCAGCGTGGGAGTGGAGTCATCTGGTAACTATTCTTTCACGTCTGCCTTCTGATGCTTAGCGTTAGGTCTGTGAGTTTCATCCATGTTGCATAAAGAAAAAACTCATTCATTTTCATTGCATTGTAGCATTCCATTATATAAATGTGTAAGGATTATTTATCCATTCTTTTGTGAATGAGTATTTGGGTTGTTTACAGTTTGGTTCAGACTGCTTTAATGATTCTACTATGAATATTTAAGAACATGTCTTCTGGCTCGCATGTGTAAACAATTTTGTTGGATATTTCTTGTCCATAGGATTGCATATATTAAGTTTTAGTGATTATTGCTAAACATTCTTACAAATTGGTATGCCTTATTTATTTTGTAAATTAAGTACTGGGAATTTGCATGTAATATTATAGAGGATGAGAAAGATATTCAAGATATCTTTCTAATCAGATTCAACTTCTTTTTTACCTTAATGTGAATCAAAGCAAATCAAGTTGAGTGGGAAGTTATTGTTAAATGGATACAGAGTTTCAGTTTTATAAGATAAAAATGTGTTATGGAGATGGATGGACGTGATAGTTGGACACAAGTATGAATGCATTTAATACTATTGAACTGCATATTTTAAAGTGGTTAAGATGGTAAATTTTATATTGTGTGTATTTTACCACAATATATATAAATGGAAAAAAAAGCAGATCAGGTTGACTTGAACAAAGGGACATAATGGTAGAATTGTAAGTCTTTTAAGGATTTGTTTGTCTGGTTTGGTATTACTACCAGATCATTACCTGTCAAGGGTCACAATTAAAAGCCTGATGTTTTTAACAGAGCTTCTTTTTAAAATAATCCCTGAATTCCAATTTCTCTTTCCTTCAACTTGGGAATCTTTGAAAAATCCTGCTAAGGTTTTTTGTTTGTTTTTGTTTGTTCATTTATTCCCCTCAACAGTCACTTTCTGTTTTGTTTCTTTGCCTCAGGTTGCTGTCCAGTACAGGAGTTCATAGTGAGGCTGCTAAAATCTGTAAACTTTTACTTTTTGCATGGCTTCTGTATTTCAAATTGGGAAACAGATTTGTCCAATTGGAAAAATGGTAGAGAGAGTTGGACTTACCTTTGTGTATTTCATTCTTTGTAAGGATAATAACCTCTCAGATCCTGACTATCTTGGTTGTTCTCCAATGCTCTACAATTTTTAAAGAAAGATTATCCATTTTTAAAATAGCCCTCAGTAGAAGGTTTATGTAATACAAACTATAACCATAATTAAATATATTATTATAAATAAGAATAATAAACTTCAATGGCTTTTATCACTTCAATAATATAGTGTCTAAAATTAAAATTAACATTACTGACTGTATAGTACTTCCAAAAACACTGTTTCTTTTAATTCTCATATGAGTTGGATGGTGTAATATTGTCTTCCTGGTTTTTTGGAGAATAATGAAGGTTTATACAGACTAACTGAAGTGTCCAAATGATATTGTTTATTAATCTAAAGCTGGAACTCAATCTTACTTCACTCTCCAGATTCTCAGATGAGTCTTCCATCTACTAAAACCTACTGGAAAATTAAAATATCCAAATTTAAAATATCTTTATGAGAATAACCTAATCCCCTTAGGTACCTCAAAGTCAGTAGATCTAAGACTGATCATCTTCCCTTAGCTCAATTTCCCATCACAGTTAATGGAAAGATGATATTGAGGATCACATTGCCTCTAGTCCACCTCTCGTTTATCCTTGATATCAAATCATATTTTCATTCTCCAACCGGATCTTTATCTTTCTCTATCAGAATGAAGACAACATGCGGTGACTTGTCTCTAGATTTATTACTGTTCACTAGGATAAACATATAATAACTGGAACTTTTCAGAGTACAAAGAGGCACTATTAATAATTATGCTAGGATAAAAGAGAAGAGAACCGGATCTGTGGCAAAAAGACCGAAATGTATGATCACTCTTTTGAACACTGATTTGGTTTATATTATGGTCTTAAAGTAGAATCATATTTGTTATTACTAATGCTTAATAGTTGGAAGTGTTGGCAATAAGAGACGAATCATAAGAATTGAAACTATTAAGGTCATTTTAGGTTTAGAACCTGGTTCTACGACACGATAGCTGTGAAAGTTTGAACAAATATTAACATCCTTGCATTGGTTTGCTTTCCTGCTTGAAAAATTAGCCCAAAATGCCATGCCTTAAAACTACAATCATCTATTATTAATTCATGTATTTTCAGGACAGCTGATTTAGAGTGGCTTTAGCTGGAAATCCCTGTTTCAACCTGTAATAGCTAAGCAGCTCTTTTTCCACTGCAGTTCTGTGTATCAGCTTGGGCAGCTCTGAGGCATTTTTTTTTTTTCTTATTAATTGCGAACTAGAAGGCAAGCTAAGATGTGTATACTTTATATTGCAATGGCAATGGTGCATTTTTAGGGCATTTGTTTCTCTGTTAATTTACTTTTGATGAAACAGGTAAAAATGTATCTAAAATGTAATTATAGAAACACCAAAAATTCGGAGTGAGAGCACTTAAGTAATCCAACAGAAAAAAAAATTAAAGTATAATGTGTGATGTTCCTGGTAAATACAAATAGGACTTTTCCCTTTTACACTCATTACTTTGGTTTTGTTACATATGAAACAGAGATATTCCAGTTGCTTTTGTCTTCTGAATATATACTTTAAATGGATCATTATCTTTTAAAAGTTAACATCATTTGGCACTTGAAACAACTGTATTAAAACCACAATACATTAAGTAACAAATACATATCTTTTCAATATAATATGAATCAGAGGATATCAGAAACAATGAGATTTAGTGTTGATTTACTGGGATGATTTAGCACTCGGTAATGCCAGGTAATAATGTACCAATAATTAATTAGGGAAAATATTTTATCCTATTCTGCTGGCTTGGTAATACTTCATACCATACTGATGTACTCAAGTAAAGAAAAATGGGGTGAGAGTTATCATCACTTTTGATTGATGAACCTCAAAAATGGTGGCTAGGATTCCAAATGCTAGTTGCAATTAGTCTGACCATGAGGTTCAGGTTAAATATATGCTTCCAGAGTAATAGAGAAGTTTCTACTTCCTCTCTATTCTCTTTCTTGGGGTCATTGCTCTTTATTATTCTTTTCCTTTGGAATTTAGAGGGCTCTGTGTTGTCAACTCAGTCTTTATTTTTATTTATTTTTTTCTTAAATAGTTCATTGTCAAGTTGGTTACCATATAACACCCAGTGCTCATCCCAAAAAGTGCCCTCCCCCATGCGCATCACCCCCCTTTATCTTTCCCCCACCCCCATCTGCCCTCAGTTTGTTCTCAGCATTCAAGAGTCTCTCGTGGTTTGCCTCCCTCCCTCTCCCCCCTTCTTCTCCCCCATGGTCCTCCATTAAGTTTCTCCTAATCCTCCTGTATGTGCAAACACATGGTATTTGTCCTTTTCTGCCTGACTTATTTCACTCAGCATAACACCCTCAAGGTCCATCCATGTTGCTACACATGGCCAGATTTCACTTTTTCTTATTGCCATGTAATATTCCATGGTATAGATAAACCACATCTTCTTGATACATTTGTCAGTAGATGGACACTTAGGCTCTTTCCATGATTTGGCTATTGTTGAGAGTGCTGCTATGAACATTGGGGTCCATGTGCTCCTATGCATCAGCGCTCCCATATCCCTTGAGTAAATTCCTAGCAGTGCTATTGCTGAGTCATAGGGGGATTCTATTGTTAATTTTCTGAGACACCTCCACACTGTTTTCCAGAGGGGCTGCACCAGGTTACATTCCCATCAACAGTGTAGGAGGGTGCCCATTGCTCCACACCCTCGCCAGCATCTAGAGTCCTCTGATTTGTTCATTTTAGCCACTCTGACTGGCATGAGGTGGGATCTCAGTGTGGTTTTGATTTGTGTTTCCCTGATGAGGAGGGATGCTGAGCATTGTTTCATGTGTCTGTTGGCCATCTGGATGTCCTCTTTGGAGAAGTGTCTGTCCATATCTTCTGCCCATTTCTTCATTGGATTGTTTTTTTTTGGGGGGGGTGTGGAGTTTGGTGAGTTCCTTATAGATTTTGGATATTAGCTCTTTATCTGATATGTCCCCTAGCATTCTTAATAAGACTGCATTGCCCTTTTCTGAGCTTCTCTCCTTAAGGAGAAAAATGGTGGTGCCCCAGTCCCTTCTTGAACCAAGCATCGCAACTTGCTCCTTTTGGTCTATGCCATGGGTGTTGCCAAGGTGGGCCCTGCTCTATGTCCCAAGCCATGCCTGGTTTCCAGATCTTAGTTCACGTGCCCCATTGATACCACCTGAAATATAAACCTAAAGGCTGAATCCCTCTGAGGAGTTTCAAGCCAGCCACCTCCCCACTGAGGATCTAGCCAAGCCAGAAGAGCTCCTTTGGATAGAGCTGGAGAGCAGAGGAACAGTTTCTCCTGGCATTGCCTGGGACCAGTGGGTCCAGCTCAAGGTCAGCTGCACAGTTGGAAACTGGATCCCTCTGAGTCCCTAGCCGAGGTTTTTCTCTTCTCCAGGGACAGGGGCAGTTCTTTGAGTATTTTCAGCCACTCTTTCTTTTCTTCTAGACACACTGTGGCTCCCCACAAAGGGGGCTCCCTCCCCTCTCTCTGTGTCTCTGTACCAGCCTGTTTTTATCTTCCCCAGTTTGCACTCACGCTATAAGGTTTTCTCAGTGGACTCTGTCTCCTTTTCCTCCCAAACTCCTGGATTCTTTAAAGGTTCCTATGGCTTCAGGCCTTCTCCCTTTGAGAGATGGGGGTGAGTGAAATGTATGGAGCTCCCTACTTCTTCACCATCTTGCCTTTTTCTCCCTTTTTATTATTATTATTTTTTAAATAAGACTACCTCTGGTGCCTGAGTGGCTCAGTCAGTTAAGTATCTGTCGTTTGATTTAGGCTCAGGTCATGATCTCATGGTTTGTGAGACTGAGCCCTAGGATGGTCTCTGTGCTGACAGTGTGGAACCTGCTTGGTATTCTCTCTCCACTTTTCTCTCTCTATCCCTCCTCTTCCTAAGCGTGCTCTCTCTCTCTCTCTAAACATTTAAAAATGTAAATGATAAAACTACTTTTTTAATATTTCTAAGATTGGAGTAAAATATTTCATTCAATTATTTAAGAATGTTTATTGAGCCTCTACAAAATGTAAGTATTACTTTTGGTGCTAGGATAGTCCAATAAATGAGGAGCTAGGGAAAGAAAAAGATATTTCCAATCCAATGAGAAGAGATATGTGTAAAATAAAATAGCATATCTTGTTAATGAGACACTGATAAATTCACTGGAGAAAAATAATGCAGGCTAGAAGTATTAGAAGAGTTCACCTTGGTGGTAGTTTGCATGGTCCAAGAGCTCTTCACTGAGTAGGTGGGTTTTGAATGAAGACTTAAAATTAAAACAAAACAAAACAAAACAAAAGCACAGCCATACAGAAACCCAGGGTAGAAGTATTATAGGCAGAAAGAACCCCAAATGCACTGGCCCTGAAGCCAGGGGTTACATGCTGTGCTTAAAGCAAATCAAAGAAATCTACACAAGCATATAAAGACAAGTGATGAAGACAAACAAGCAGGAAAAGTGTGGTGGCGATGGTAGTGTTGGTGGTGGTAACAATAGTGGTGGTATGGATTGTAAGGGCCATGGAGGCCACTATAGTGTTTTATGCTGAGTGGGATAGAAAGCCATTGGAGGACTTTGACAAAATAAACAGCATGATATGACTTCATTTCCAAAAGATGATTCTGGATGTTATATTAATAGTAGGTTCTTTGGAATCCACAGTTGAGATTAGCAAAATCTTTGATTTTGTGCAGTCAGAAGGTACCCAGATGGTCGTGTGCAAAGGAAATTTCACCCAAATAATTTAAGCATCTTTGTGCTGGACCTATGATAACACTTTACATTGTGTGTGTGTGTGTGTGTGTGTGTGTGTGTGTGTGTGTGTGTGTGCATGTATTTGTCTCCTGCCTGTGTCACTCAGCATCCTCCTTGGAAAGAAGGCTTTTAGAAGTCCCAACCTTGTTTTCAGCTAGGCTCATTGTATTACTTTTGCCCTAAATATATCCAAGGCCTTCCTGGGACTCCAGGAAACAAGGAAATTCAGAGTCAATATTTAATCAGAGTTGCCATTTACTGAACATCCAACATACCAGTTTGTGTATTTTATTCCTAATTCTTAAAATAATTCTGAAAAATAGGTACATTTTTCTCCCTTATTATAGATGTTGAAATTAAGACAAACAGCCAAAATCATAGAGCTGGCATTTGCCATATTTGGGCTACACATTCAGTTCTACTTGACTCTGAACATTATTCAATATCCATTGCTGGCTTGATGAGTAATCTAATAAGTTAGTTTCTACATAATAATTAATAGCTAATAGTCACAAAATGACTCTCCCAGATCATACTTTTACTTTTTCTTTAGGGCAACCAATTCTCTAAGCAGAGTATGACCATGACCACAGTACAAAGGTGAATAAAGAAAATTATTTAAATTATGTGAACTGAATGTCTGCTGATTTATGAGTATATATAACAAATACAAATCAGATATATTTAGACATATTTATAGATGCAACAGCTACCAGAAACTATGTACATGAGATGGAAATACTTGGAGCAAATAAGAATTAGTAGGACTTTGGGTTTCTTTGGTTTGTTTGTGTGGTTAGTGTTGATTATTTTTAATTTTTTTAGTGAAGAATGGATAGGATACCTTTTAAAGGAGACCTACACTGCTTGACCCAAACAAAATCATACTGAGATAGAGTAATTGCCAAGCTTGAAAGCAAAGCTGTGGCTCATTTACTGGGATATATGTTTTTTTAGTTTTGGGTGTTTTTTTTTTTTTCAGTAAAGTTGTGCTTCAATTTCTTTTCATAAATACAGATATTTTATTTTTAAGTCCTTTGGAATGATATTTAAGAGACTATACAAAATTATAATAATTGATTTCTAATAGTACAATGCACTGAATTATGTTTAATATTTTTTGTAACTTGAACAATCAGCTGACTTGTTTCTGACTCAAGAGCAATGTAGTCATCATTCATCGGGAGTAAGATAAATTGATCAAGGTGTTTTTGCTATTACTTTTCAGGTTAAAATAAATTTCAGGTTACAAGGTGCTAAACTCTAACCTGGATATAAACAAGCAGTGTGCATTCTATCACAGATTTCATCACTCAGACTGAGTCAATATGGTTAGTATAATAAATTCTACTAAATGTGCAGAGCTTGGAATATAAAATACTTAACTGGAATATTGTTTTATTGACTTCCCTTATCTACAAATACAAGTGGAAACTCCAAACACATTCAAAATCATTAAAATATACAGTATAATAAAAGAAAAAAACAGTTTTTATTCTGAAGTCCACTTAATACATCCAGAATATTTCAGATGATTTGAAGACATCCACAGTTGAATTTATTGAAATGGTTCAATTCAAATAAATGGAGTTCCCCAGGGAACAATGGAGAGTGGTACCATTGGTGTACCATTCAACCTCCTCCAAAAAATCACCACTTCTAAACTTAGATGTTTGATTACCATGTAAACTAAAATATGTTCTATACAACAAGCTCAAACATGTTACTTTTAGTATTTCACTTCTTAAAAAAACTGAAATCTCTGGTTAAGATTTCTTTAGTGACATTTTTAATATGAATAAATCCAATTCCTAGTCTCCAGAGCCTTGTATGTCTTGTATTCTGAAGTTGTGCCATATAAACAAGTTGTTTTTCTAATCCTTTTACTTTTTTTTAAGTATATGAAAAGTTTAACCTAATTTGTAGAACATCATCAAATTTTTATTTCCTAACTCTTATTTTATTTGCAAGCAAAACTCGATTTCTAAAGATATGGATTGTTACTTACATAATTGGATTATGGACTACAAATCAATCCATTTGATATTATTACAGTTAATGTTTCAGAAAATTGTGTCACCAATGGCACTATGCATCAGTCTTATTTTATTCTTTTTAATAATTCAGTTTTTGTTTTGATATTATATTTTTATTTTGAAGTAATTTTTCTAAATAGAAGGAAATGACATGGTGCATTGTAATGTAACAAGTCATACAAAAGAACTTATCTACCTGACTAAGTTATTTTTCCTATCTAGTATTAGTTTTTATAATGTCCATATTCATATCCCTTCTAAAAAATGAAGACTCATTAGAAAAACTGTTTTCTAATTTTCATACAAAGGTCAGAAATAATTCTTAAAGAAAGATGAAAGAAAAATAGATTTGATTATGAATTCTAATTTCTTATTAAGCACTCCCAAACACATTATCTCATTAAAACAACTCTATGGTGTAGGTAATGACATTACTATTTTATGAATTATGAAAGGAAGTCTCACAGGCTTGCCAAAGCCAGCACCTTACATGTAGCTGACCTGAGGTCCAAACACATTCATCTGACAAGAGGAATAATATTTCTTCCACTGGATTAACCAAGAGCCAACGTTGTTATGCACCTATGTTTACTTAGGTGTAAATGCTTTGGGGTATTCAATCAAACCTCTTCCTCTCTCTCACTCTCTCCCTACTGTCCTGCCCTGCCCTTGCTCCCTCACTCTGCCTTTCACATGTGCATGTACACACACACATATACCATTTTGCAGATGAGAACTTAAGCCACAGAGAGATTAATTAGCTAACTCGTTGCTGTAGCTAATAACCTAGTAAGTGGCAAAACTAAAATCAAAGTTTAAAGCATATTATTTCAAGTTGAGGCTGTGGAGGGAAAAGAATGCCTAAATCTTATCTTTGATTCACTATATTATTCTTATTTGGTGTTCTGGAGACAACAGTCAGTGTTTCAAAAGTGCTTGTCTTGTGCTTTAGCTAAGTGTCTCTCTCTCTCTCTCTCTTTTTTTTTTTTTTTTGTAATTATACTGAATCTCCATTTCTAGTATGTTGATTCTGATTTATTATGTTGATTCTTTCCCATGCTTTAAATTTAAATTTCATTAATTTCTACCCATCTCTTTACTAGTTCTTTTCTATGTCAATCTTTAGTTTTAATCAGGTGGTTATTGTCTAACTACTAGAATTGATAAATAGCAGACCTGCATTTAGATATTCTTGTGTGTTTTTTTTTTATTTCTAGGAGAGAGAGAGAGAGAGAGAGAGAGAGAGAGAGAGAGAGAGACAGCGTGAGCAGGGGAGGGTCAGAGAGAGGAGTCACAGACTGAAACAGACTCCAGGCTCCGAGCTGGCAGTCAGCACAGAGTCCGACGCGGGGCTCGAACCCACGAACCGCGAGATCATGAACTAAGCGAAAGTTGGACGCTTAACCGACTAAGCCACCCAGGCGCCCCTTCTTGTGTTTTCTTATACTAAGAAATGTTCCTAATCACAAGGAACATTCTCCAAGATAGATCACATGTTAGGCCACAAGACAAGTCTTAAAAAATGTTAAAAAGATTGAAATCATATCAAGTATCTTTTCCAACTAAATTGGAGTGAAACTGGAATTCAATGGGTAAAGAAAAGTGGAAAATTTGCAAATATGTGGAAATTAAACAACACACTCTTTTATAATGATAGGGTCAAGAGATATTCAAAAAGGTAATTAGAAAGTATCTTAAGTCAGATAAAAGTGAAAACACAATATGCCAAAATACATGAGATACAGAAAAAGCAAGACTAACAGAAAAGTTTATAGTAGGAAGCATTTATAAGAAAGACCCCAAATCAGTAATATTTACACCTCCAAGAACTAGACAACATAAGCCCAAAGTAGAAGTGCAAGTATTGAAGAAGGAAGGCAGTATTAAAATTAGAGCAGAAATAAATGAAAGATAACAGAAAACATCAACAAAACTGGGACTTGCTTTACTGATAAGATAAACGAAATTGACAAACCGTTAGGTAGCCTAAGAAAAAAAGAAACAAGACTTGAATAAAAAATCATAAAAAGTGAGGGTAGAGATTATATCTATGTCTCAGAAATAAAAAGAATCCTAAGAGATTACTATGAGCAATTGTATGCCAACAAGCTGAATCATCTAGAAAAAATGTATAAATTGCTAGAAGCAGGAAACTCACAGTGATTGAATCATGAAAACATAAGCAGCCTGAACAAATATACAATTAATTGCAAACAGAAAATATACATGCTATTTATTATGTATGTTATTGTTTATATGTGATAAATGATATTTTTCTTACTTTATTTTCCTTTAATTTAGAAAACTGATAATTATATGTATATGTAAAACCTACAATTTTTAAATTATTGATTCTATTTTTATTATTCTAACAAATGTCCTTGTTAGTTAAAGTTATAATGGAATCATCTGAAATCTTGTTTCAGAACCCTTCTCCTAATACTGCCACCCTTTTTGTTCTTTCCTAATAACTTCTGGAACTTTCCTGATAACTTCTAGCCTTTGTCTTTTAGCTCACCAGATTTTTCTTTTATAGTGTAGCAGATGGATTATCTTTTCCAATTCTTCACTCCCTCCCTGTGATTGAATTACACATCCATGTCCTTTGTCAAGTGGCTTTGCAGTGCCTGCCTCTACAATAGGCAAGATTTATAACACAGTCGTACAGACTTCAGTTTAACATAGAAATTGTCTTTAGCTAAAGAAGTGAGTGGATGTGAAATAAGCAGAGTTGAATTGAACTTGCTTGCTTTGACTTGTTCTTTTGTGATTCTACCAACTACATTGAGAATAGACTAGAATTAGTAGACTCATGTGTGAGAAAAATAAAATGTAATTGCTTTTAGCCTTTATAATTCTGAGATTTTTTGAAAGTATAACACTTGAAAATAATTAAGCCCACCAATCGAGGTATTTTATAATTACATTCTTATATGAAGTATTTAACATGTATGTTATTAAATAAAACAAAATGGTCACTATCAGCAAACTCACTATCCAGCTTAAGAAATAATTCATTGCCAAAGCCACACAATGTATATTATATGTGAATATGTCTTTACAGAATTTTTAGATTTACCATATTACTATGAGTACATTTCTTAGATTTTATCCAGAGACTTATGATCAATTGATTTCTTTGACAGTAGATGTATTAGTTGCTGAATGTAGTTCTAAAAGCCATCAATCTCCTGTCTATTGTCTGTATTGAAATTTGGAAAAGAAAACTAATTCACTAAGCTCAACATGCCTAGAATAAATAGCCAAACAGACACTTTTTTTGTATAAAAGACTCTTTAAAGTGTTGTTCTTTAGATATCAAGATTTAGGATTTTAAGGCCTAACTGATTATAATTACAGACATTTGTTTCATTATACTCATGAATGATGAATGATTAAAAAGGCAGTCTATTGAATTCATATATTTCTAATCTATTTTTTAAATTAGAAACTCAGAGGCAGTAATTTAGAGTAACAAAGTAAAGATTGTTTTATGGTCCCAGACTTCTCCTTTATTTAATTAAATTGCTTTAAAAATAATTATTGGGAAGAAAGTGATTTGTTTAACGGGATATTAGAGCATAACACTTTACTGAGTATACTTTTGAAGGAAGTAGTGCTATATTGCACAAAGTTATAGGGGGAGATTCACATATAGAATGTACATTTCCAAATATGATATATACAGTGTTTTTCTTTGTTCTATACTAATGTAAACATACAGTTTGATTTTAGGTTTTTGGTAGGTGGAACATGTCAAATTGAAATCAAACTGAAATTTGTTTTGTGTCAAAGCTTTCTTTCTTTTTCTTTTTAAGTTTAAAAGTAATCACATCATATCACCAAATTAATGTTGTCATGTTCTCTTTTTTACAACATATAGTTTATGTGTAATCACAACGTATCCCATAAATGTGATGTTATAGTACACAATATACATATTTTGTAAAGAGACATATTTTAACTGCAATACGTAACATCTTAGAACATATATCCCAAATGATGATGGTCCTTATTGTATTTGCACTGAGATAGAAATGTTCAACTGATTAAGAGCAGCTCAGTGTTTTCTGCAAGTTTCAGAATGCCTCTTTGCCCTAATTATTGGTGGCACTTTAGTGTGTGTACTCCACGGCTTAACATCAGCCTAGAGAAGATGGTAATGAACACAATTTAACCATGAAACTTGCAAATATCCTTTGAAAGGGAGTAAGGATTCATCATTGCTTGTTACTTTATTTGGATCTTCTTTGGGTTTTCACATCAGCTTGTACTATTAGACATAGAGATGTGCAAAAATATTTATTTCCTTATTAAAGTAAACGGTCTTTCCTGCCGGTGGATGATATTTTATAGAAAAAATACAAAATCTTATAAACTTCACGGCTGGAGTCCCTCCACTTTTTAGCTGACAAAATGGCCACCATTACTTTTATTCTAATTTTAAGGACAGTAGTACCAGCACCTCAATTAACCAATTAATCAAAATAATATTCGAGTTTCTGCACATCTAGTTCGTAAAAGCTCTCTCTATTGCACATTATTTCAAATGAATGCCACCTCCTGCTAGGGTGGGTGTTCAGCTGTCGTAGAAAAGCACAGTAGTGAGCTCTTTTCATTGCAGTGAAAAAAGTTAACAACACTGACACTTAAGTGACCATAATTAGTCCATTGAGATGGATGTGGGAACTTTGTACCTCTCCCAGTGTCACTGTCACAGACTGATGACACCCTCTAAATTGCAGTAGTTCATTGGTTCATTTTCCAAATGGTTTTCTCACTTAGAATGCCTAGAAGTCCATTTTTTTTTTAAAAATAAAGGTCTTGGATACTTTAGAAAACAGCCTTAATCGAAGAAAGTCTAAAGGGAGACCTTATGCCTTTCAAATTGCAGTGAGTTTTCTCACTGTTTGTAGGACAAAGACACATCAAATGACCATATATAAAAACCAAATCCTTGTAATTGATAACATTAAATATTTAACAGAGCAAATGTGAAAGTTTAGAGATTAATTTTCCATGAATACAAGCTAAAAAACATAAAAGAATAATAAGAAGGCAAGTTCTGCTTTATTCAAACCAGTTCTTTCAAAGGTTTGACAGGCTTTATGAAACTGAGCTTATAATAATAATTGGACATGCAGTATGTTTCAGGTTAAGATCATGCGACAACTAACAAGCCAATTTTATTTGAATGCTGTTTTATTGTAGGAGAGAACTATATGCTGGTGTGCAACTGTTTTTTATATGAATATTACTATAGTCTATTTTAAAAATGCAAATAGTATTTTAAAAACTGCTTTAGATAAATTCTCCTTAGAAGTTAGGGAATTCAAAGTAAACTATTGTCACATATGCTTAAAATTCATAAGTGAATTCTTGTGAATGCATAGGAAAGCAGGAAGCAGAAAGGATAGAGAATTGTACGGTAATGAGTAAAAAATGAGTAAAATGTTGATTAATAAAGGACGTTACTCAAAGGTTTGCTTTGTCTCCTGAGGTACCATAGAAACACAAGAGCTATTTAGAAATCAGAAGAGTTGCCTATAAAGTGAAGAATAGCCAACTCTTGACTTTCCAAAGCAGTGATATTATTATTTATAAGGACTCCACCTGTTACTATAGGCACCCAAAAGTTTTGGATAAATTCAAGAACATAATATCAGACTTTCAGAATTGGTTACTTCATATCACAAGGAAACTTTAGTGTGCAACTGATTTGAGAGATCCTGAGACACAAGCAATGTTATCAGAGACCTCTTTCTCCATCTCTCTGAATATAATCTTGTGTCTACAGTACATTTCCACCTCCTGAAAAAGATAACCTCCATCACTCTCAAATTAGTCACCCCAATAACAATGCATGCTGTTACCTCAGGAACCTCAAAGGAAAGAGAGAATAGTTTCATTTTTTGAAGTCCTAGCATTGACCCAGCTTTTGTGCTGTGCCTAGAGCTAGTTAGACTAGCTAGTCACAAGGGTGACTGGGAAAATTCCTCCCAAAACACATAGTATGGATTCCATTATGGAAAAAAAAAAGAAGATTCTGTTGCCAGAAAAATGATGAAAGAGGTATTGACTCAGATAATACAGAAATCAAACAATCATCCCATAGAAAGAGAGAGATTCTGGACACTAAAAACACATGAAGTTTCTATTAGTTTTATACAGATTGGCTTACAGGTGTTTTGTGGACATAAAAAAAAATCAGAAATAATTAAGAGACATCATTAAATGTTCACTGAAATGAAAAGTGCACATACCAAACTATCTTCATTTACATTTTGATAGGATTTCCAGATCTAAGTGAAAAGGCTTTAGAGATACACTGCACTTAAAATCTTTCAAAGTTAATTACTGAAAAACACGATGAAATTTGTACTTAATTATTTTACTTGTGGTAATTTCTTTAAAAAACTTACCAGAAAAATGTTCATTAAGGGGTCGATATTAATGTGAATGAAAGAGTTTAAGGTTTTGTCTTGATTCTAATTTAAATTATTTTTTCAGCATTTTGGATGAGGACATGGAAAATAGGTTAGTAATATATGCAGATTATAGAAAGTTTGGGGAGAAGTAATATATTGTTGTATAAAACATCTCAACATAGTAGGTTAATAAAAGAAACCTGATGAGATTAAAGTTAATTTAAATCTTAATGTCAAAAAAAAAGCTTAGAAGTAAACAAAGAGGATTATTGGGACACTTTATCCAAAGACTAACTGACATTAACCTCACATAACCTCAACACATATTACCAATGTTACATTTCCACTAAAATGAATTAAAATTATTGGATATATTAATAAAATTACATTTTCTAATAATGATAGGTGGGGCTGTCATAATCTGAGAAGTGTACTGATAAATTCAAGAATGTCCAAAGATGAAATAATTAACACAAAAATGGATGTGGTGATATCTAGATTAGAGGGAAGAATATTTAACAGAAAAGTAAAAACTATTTTAAATACTTGGAGGACTTTCACATAATTTTCAGTACCGACTTATTCTTTCGGCTTCCAATGTGCTATCTGAACTTGGGTTGGAAAAGTCTGGGATCCACAGTAAAGAACATTTTTCCCCCAATAATGTACTTTTACTTTTGGTTTTGAAATTATATGTATTTTAAAATTGTTTTTTTAATTATTGATTTTTCTACAATAATATGACTTAATATGATATTCAATAATGACATCTTCTGGTGTCACTACAAGACAAATCCACACACAATGTGGTTACACTAGATAACTTTGAGTCCCAGTTCAACATATTAAGGCTTTGGATTTCTATAAAATTATTCATGGCTGAGGAAGCAGGAAATGGGAAGTATCTGGTTGAAAGAGTAATTTTCAAGACAGGTCACAGAGAACTGGCCTGTCTAGCTGGCAGTAAGAATTTGTGATCATTCCACAAAGAAATATAGACCTAAAGACTGAAAAGCTCAGACTCTTTGGAGGTTTATGAGATAAGGAATAAAAATTAAGAAAAAAACAAACAACAAGAAAACCTCTCTCTCTAGAAATTATTTTAGGAAATTTCACTATGTAGACAGTCTTGAAAAAAAAAAGCAGCTATGAAGAACAATGAAAATAGAAATTAGCAGTCTGAATTAATGTTAATAGCAATTAAGGATTGTTTTTTCTTATTAATGAATACTAGACATTGGAGTTCAATATGCACGTGAATTGAAAAGAATTACAAAAAAAAAAGGAATAGCTCATTCCCATACTATCCAACCTAAAACATACATTTAATTTCAATTATATCCCCCATTCCCCAGGAGAGATAATCACTATTCTTAATTATATATGTAGCTTCTCCTTGATTTTATGTATAGTTCTACCAACAAGTCTGTGTGTATTTGTTTTGCATGCTTTGATAACGATACAAATTTATTTTTGTATTTATATTTTATACATATATTTTATATACTCTTCTACTTGCTGTTTTAGCTCAGAGATCCATCCATGTTGTTGTATAACTTTAGATCTTACACTATCACTATATTAGCACTGTTTTCCAGTGTATTTTATATACTCACTCTTCTCCTGGTAAAAATGTGTTTGTTTCCATTCTGTGTATGACTCTATTTGCACAAATACAACTATTGTATTTTTATAGTCTTGGTTCTCAAAATGTGTTATCCTGCCTAACCAGCATCATCATCTGGGAACCTGTTAGATCTGCAAATTCTGTACCTGCACTACATACCTTCAAAATTAGATATCCTAGGGGACAATGGGTCCTAGCAGTCTTTAAGCAATCTGTGTGGGTGAATCTGATGCACATTCAATTGCAAAAACCACTGGTATAGACTATATGTGAAGGAAAAAGAATTACCGGGTCATATATTTTAAATCTTCAAGCTTATCTGATAATCCTGCATAGTTTTCTAAAACCTTACCCCAATTTCCAATTTTGCCAACACTTAAATGAGCTCCCATTGTAGCAGTTCTTCAAAGCAACTGAATTGTCTGATGTTTCAAAAATTTTGTCAATGTAATAAGTGTGAAATACTGTCTCATTGTGAATTTAACTTGCTTTTCCATACTGTCTGGATGATTGCAGCTTTGTAGTAGAGGCTAAAGTCTGGGATTATGATGCCTCCCATTTTGGTTTTCATCTTCAATATTACTTTGGCTATTCGGAGTCTTCTGTGGTTCCATACAAATTTTAGGATAGTTCGTTCTAGTTTTGAGAAGAGTGCTGGTGCAATTTTGATTGGGATTGCATTGAATGTGTAGATTGTTTTGAGTAGTAATGACATTTTAACAATATTCTTCTGATACATGAGCATGGAATTTTTTCCATTTCTTTGTGTCTTCTTCAATTTCCTCCATAAGTTTTCCACAGTTTTCATCATACAGATCTCCTATGTCTTTGGTTAGGTTTATCCCTAGGTATTTATGTTTTTTTGTGCAAAGCTGTACTCATCAAGACAGTATGGTATTGGCACAAAAACAGACACATAGACCAACGGAACAGAATGGAGACTCAGAAGTGGACCCAAAAGTATACAGCCAACTAATCTTTGACAAAGCAGGAAAGAATATCCAATGGAAAAAAAGACAGCTTTTTTTTTTTTATTTCTAGGAGAGAGAGACAGCGTGAGCAGGGGAGGGTCAGAGAGAGAGGGAGTCACAAACTGAAACAGGCTCCAGGCTCCGAGCTGGCAGTCAGCACAGAGCCCGACACGGGGCTCGAACCCACAAACCGCGAGATCATGACCTAAGCGAAAGTCGGAAAGTCGGACGCTTAACCGACTAAGCCACCCAGGCACCACAAAAAGACAGCCTTTTTAACAGATGGTGTTGGGAGAACTGGACAGCAACATGCAGAAGACTGAAACTAGATTATTTTCTCACACCATGCACAAAAATAAACTCGAAATGGATAAAGGACCTGAACATGAGACAGGAAACCATCAAAACCCTAGAGGAGAAAGCAGGAAACAACCTCCTTGACCTCTACCGCAGCAGTTTCTTACTTGACACATCCGCAAAGGCAAAGGAATCAAGAACAAAAATGAACTACTGGGACCTTATCAAGATAAGAAGCTTCTGCACGGCAAAGGAAACAATACATAAAACTAATAGGCAACCGACGGAATAGGGAAAGATAGTTGCAAATGACATACCAGATAAAGGGTTAATATCCAAAATCTATAAGGAACTCACCAAACTCCACACCCGAAAAAGGAACAACCCAGTGAAGACATGGGCAGAAGATATGAACAGACACTTCTCCAAAGAGGACATCCAAATGGCCAACAGACACATGAAATGATGCTCAGCATCCCTCCTCATCAGGGAAATACAAGTCAAAACCACACTGAGATCTCACCTCACGCCGGTCAGAGTGGTTAAAATGAACAAATCAGGAGACTCTAGATGCTGGCGAGGATGTGGAGAAACGGGCACCCTCCTACACTGTTGGTGGGAATGTAACCTGGTGCAGCCCCTCTGGAAAACAGTGTGGATGTTCCTCAAAAAGTTAACAATAGAACTCCCCTATGGCCCAGCAATAGCACTGCTAGGAATTTACCCAGGGGATACAGGAGTGCTGATGCATAGGGGCACATGTACCCCAATGATCATAGCAGCACTCTCCACAATAGCCAAAACATGGTAAGAGCCTAAGTGTCCATCAACAGATGAATGGATCAAGAAGATGTGGTTTATCTATACGATGGAATACTACATGGCAATGTGTTTTCCGACTGGCTTATTTCACTTAGCATAATATGTTCTAGCTCCATCCATGTCTTTGCAAATAGGAAGATTTCATCCCTTTTTATAGCTGAGTAATATTCCATTCTATATGTATGCCATTTTCTACCTTTTTTTCTCCCCCCCCCCCCCATCTAGGAATAGGGTTTGAGATAGGGTAAGGGAAATAATATTTTTCCTTGTTTTGAAAACTCTTCTCTGAGAGCATGAAAATACTTTACACATATTTCTCCTAAGAATTTCAAGTTTTTTTAAAATGTTTTATCACCCTGAAGTTATTTTTATATGAGTGTTAAGTAAGGATCCTTTTTCCTCCCATAAAAATAACCGGTTGTTCCAGTAATCTTCAATAATACATCTCTTATATGCCAAATTTATGGATATGTATGAATTTTAAAAATATTTTTATTATTATTTAATTGCTTAATACTTCAATATCTAATACATTAGATTAGATAGCAGTAACTCCTGCTGCCTTAAAATAAATTTATAATAATCTATAATACTACAATTCATACTAAACCACTGGATTTTTTCATCAGGAGCTTCTTGATGACTTATGACTTTGTGTTCGTACATACACACACACACACACACACACACACACACACACACACACACACACAGGATTTTTTTTAGTTGGGCATTGAGTATATAGATAATGAGAGAATTGACATTTTCATGATAATGATATTTTGTCCATGAGTATGGTATATCTCTCCATTAATGTCTGTTTTAACATCTTACTGTAGAGTTTTATAATTTTCTCCATAAAAGTAAAGCACATTTGTGATTTACTACTGGGACTTTATATTATTTTTTATTGCTCTAATAACTGTAATCTTTTCCTGAATTAAAATTACTATTTAAAAACAAATGTCCTTGGTTTTAGCATTTTACTCAGCAATGTCAATATATTCTCAAATAAGTCTAGTAATTTATGTAAATTATTTTCAAATTTAATGTAGATAAGTTTTTCCTAAAAAAAAAAAAACTTTGATAATTTTTGTTTTATTTTATTGACCAGGACCTCCAATACCATTTTAAAAGTAGTAGTAGTTACATTATTTTCATATACATTTTTATTGAAGTAATTTCTTCAGGTTTTGGAGATAAATTTATACTCAGTGTCATAGGGGTGTTTTTTAAAAACGTAAATGGATTATTTTATTGAATGCTTTCTTTGTTGTTGCAACATTACTATAATATTTTTCATTGTTAGTGTCCTAATGTAATGAATAACCTATGTAGATTATCTAATCTTAAATTATAGCAGCATTTCTGGCATAAACCCACATTCACCATTATACATACCTATTTTATAGAATCATTGGTGATTCTATATACTATATACTCTATACTATATTCTATATACTAATGTTTTTAATTATTGCATCCAAGTGCATAAGTGATATTGGCCTGTAAATTTTCCATTTTCATGAATATTTTCTTTTTTCTTTAAAAAAAATTTTTTTTTAATTTACTTTGAGAGAGAGATAGTGACAGCATGAGTAGAAGAGGGTCAGAGAGAGAGGGAGACACAGAATCCGAAGCCAGGCTCCAGGCTCTGAGCTAGCTGTCAGCACAGAGCCCGATGCCAGGCTCAAACCCACAAACAGTAAGATCATGACCTGAGTTGAAGTTGGACACTTTACCAACTGAGCCACCCAGGTGCCCCTTCATGAACATTTTCTTTTGTCTGACTTTAATTTTTTTTTAAATTTTTGTCTTTGTTAGGTCTTTGATTTTTTTTTATAGTTTATTGTCAAGTTGGTTTCCAACAAAACCCAGTGATCATCCCAACAAGTGCCCTCCTCCATGCCCACTCCCTCTCCCCTCCACACCCATCGGACCTCAGTTTCTTCTCAGCATTCAAGAGTCTCTCATGGTTTGCCTCCCTCTCTCTCCCCCACTATTCCCCCCCTTCTTCTCCCCCATGGTCCTCTGTTAAGTTCCTCCTAATCCTCCTATACATGAAAACATATGATATTTGTCCTTCTCTGTCTGACTTATTTCGCTCAGCATAACACCCTCAAGGTCCATCCATGTTGCTACACATGGCCAGATTTCATTCTTTCTCATTGCCATGTAGTATTCCATCGTATAGATAAATCACATCTTCTTGATCCATTCTTCTGTTGATAGACACTTAGGCTCTTTCCATGTTTTGGCTATTGTTGAGGGTGCTGCTATGAACACTGGGGTACATGTGCCCCTATGCATCAGCACTCCTGTATCCCCTGGGTAAATTCCTAGCAGTGCTATTGCTGGGCCATAGGGGAGTTCTATTGTTAACTTTTTGAGGAACATCCACACTGTTTTCCAGAGGGGCTGCACCAGGTTACATTCCCACCAACAGTGTAGGAGGGTGCCCGTTTCTCCACATCCTCGCCAGCATCTAGAGTCTCCTGATTTGTTCATTTTAGCCACTCTGACCGGCGTGAGGTGAGATCTCAGTGTGGTTTTGACTTGTATTTCCCTGATGAGGAGGGATGCTGAGCATCATTTCATGTGTCTGTTGGCCATTTGGATGTCCTCTTTGGAGAAGTGTCTGTTCATATCTTCTGCCCATGTCTTCACTGGGTTGTTCCTTTTTCGGGTGTGGAGTTTGGTGAGTTCCTTATAGATTTTGGATATTAACCCTTTATCTGGTATGTCATTTGCAACTATCTTTCCCTATTCCGTCGGTTGCCTATTAGTTTTATGAATTGTTTCCTTTGCCATGCAGAAGCTTTTTATCTTAATGAGGTCCCAATAGTTTAGTTTTGCTCTTGATTCCCTTGCTTTTTGGGA
Organism: Proteles cristata cristata; assembly: GCA_017311185.1. Taxonomy (NCBI): domain Eukaryota; kingdom Metazoa; phylum Chordata; class Mammalia; order Carnivora; family Hyaenidae; genus Proteles; species Proteles cristata. Next base: position 1,068,600 of record JAESUZ010002153.1, read on the forward strand.
TGTGTCAAGTAAGAGGTTACTGCGGTCGAGGTCAAGGAGGTTGTTTCCTGCTTTCTCCTCTAGGGTTTTGATGGTTTCCTGTCTCATGTTCAGGTCCTTTATCCATTTCAAGTTTATTTTTGTGTATGGTGTGAGAAAATGATCTAGTTTCATTCTTCTGCATGTTGTTGTCCAGTTCTCCCAGCACCATCTGTTAAAGAGGCTGTCTTTTTTCCATTGGATCCTCTTTCCCGCTTTGTCAAAGATTAGTTGGCTGTATACTTTTGGGTCCAATTCTGAGTTCTCTATGCTATTCCATTGGTCTATGTGTCTGTTTTTGTGCCAATACCATGCTGTCTTGATGATGTTTTGTCTGACTTTTAAATGAGTTGAGACTAGTGGGGATATATTTTGTTTTTGTTTTGTTTCATTGGTTTTGGTGTCTGGGAATATATTTATGATTATGAATTTAATTTTTGCAATAGTTACAGACTCTTCAAATTTTAGACTTATTTTAATAAATTGGATGATCTACATTTTACTAAGAATTTCTTCAATTTGTCTACATTTTCAGATCTATTGGCTCACATTGCTCAGTTTTTTTCTGTTATATATATTGTATCTATATAGATAAGTCTGTTTTATTTCAAATAGCCTTTGCGTTTACCGTTAACTATATTTCATTAATCTCACATGTTACTTCTCTCTTAGTCTTTCCCAAGTACTGAATGTATTAGAACTTTTTCTCTGTGACCCCCCCCCAAAAAGCAATTCATTTAAGATTCCCACTGTGTCTCTAATTTTTAATTTAATATCTATAAACTGTGGCTATCCAGTTCTCAGTAAATTTAAAGGGAACTTATTTGTTGAAAACTATGTACTCTTTGAAATCAGTTCCCCTTTACTTTAGAAAGAAAGTGGTATTTCCAACTAAAAATAATTTTATTCTGAAAATATAGTGACTCAGAATATATATATTCTGAAAATATATAGTGACTCAGCGATGTATTATCAGAAAATCTTCTCATGTATTTTAATGAAAGTAATATAAAATAAGTTTGCACCTAGGTAATAAGCACATTGCTCATTTACTCAGAAGTTCTACTCTCTATAATCTTAAAATGATGCACTGTTGCTAGCAAATGTGAATTTCGTAAGCATGTTCACCAAAAGCAGTGTATTTAACTCTGTCTGAGTGTTAAAATTACCAGAGAAGCTTTAAATACCCAGACCAGTTGAATAGAAATCTCCCTGTGTTGGGCTTGAGCCTAGGAAATTCAAATATGCAACAAGGTTGAAAACCACTGGCATAAGTTATATGTTTGTGAAAACCTATGCCTTAAATTCATTTGTAACATTGACCTATATGGTTCTTTATTAAAAGAACAGACTATTGAGGTGAAAAACCACTGCAGCTAATAGCAGAGTGCTCTTCCTGAACTAACTCAACCATTATAAGATACTTCAAAAGCAATTTCCTAATCTGTATTTTTACACTGTTTAAAATGCTTAAATAGTATGCTGCACTTTGTCAAACATTTTCTCATGTAGAATTAACTGTTTTATGCTTAAGAGTATATTTATCTTACTTTAAACCCTTTCCTGACATTAGTGAATGCTAATCTATTTTTAATAAAACTAGTCAGTTAATCTCAGTTGGTTAAGGCACATAGTCAATAATACAAAAATGGTGGGGTAGGGAGGGTTGGTGTCTAATCTTGTGAAAACAACATTAAGTCTTTGTAATAAAATATCCCCAGATTTGAGTGAGTGATGTGGTGGAAGGAATGGATTGCTATTTAAAAAAAGTAAACTGACTATGGGGCGTCTGGGTGGCTTAGTCGGTTAAGCGTCCGACTTTTGCTTGGGTCATGATCTCACGGTTCATGGGTTCGAGCCCCGCGTCGGGCTCTGTGCTGACTGCCAGCTCGGAGCCTGGAGCCTGTTTCAGTCTGTGACTCCCTCTCTCTCTGACTCTCCCCTGCTCACGCTGTCTCTCTCTCTCTCTTATAGAAATAAATAAAAATATTTAAAAAAATAAAAAAAATAAAAATAAAAAAAGTAAACTGACTTTAATCCATTAAGAAACATACTTTTGTGAAAGAAAATTTATAATGTTAATTTAGTTGCTTCTGTCATAATTTAACTTGCATTTATGTAGTCATCTGTTTTTCTTAGCCAAACATGCTTTTATCAATTCAGTCAATTGCTTTTCATTTCAGTTTTTCAGTAATTATAAGACAATGTAATCGCTGTCCTAATCACTTTCATAAACTAAAAGGAGTTGGGTCATATTCTTTTTAACAATTGTTCTGTTAATGTAATTTTTATTTTTGAGAAGAGAAATTAAGTGTAGTTAATACTAGACAATTGTCTACCCTTCCTATTTACTTTTGGTGGAACCCTCCTGTTTTCAATTCAAGGATTTGAATGAGATATATATCATCACCCAGCAACATAGATGCGAACCATATCAAGTCTGGTCATCCAATATATTTCATCTAATTGTATGTATGCAGTGGAGAGACACAGTGAGGGGTCCATGACCTAAAGCAAGCCAAGGAGATTCATCTCTTTTAGGTTAGGTAATACAGATAGAAAAAGATAGTTATCTATAGAGCAGTTTTTAAAAAATGACTGGGAATGAAATCAACCAATGAAAGCAGAACTGAGAACTAAATTTTGAAAGATTCCCAGTGGTATAATTCAAGTCTTTGGCAACAAGTGTTTCCCACATGTTTTTTAGTATGTTGGCAATACATTCCCTTACCTAGTTAATATTTATTTGGTTTTTGGCACTTGTAAGAGGGTTTTGATTACTAAATACTATACATGTTTAAATGCCATCACTTGTAAGGAATATTACATTATTTTATGTGCCAGCCAGGAAAGAAAAATATAAAAGTTGTCAGTTAAACATCAACTGCACAATGAATTTCAGTTTCAAATTTGCTAGAATTAGAAAAATTGGTCAAATAGAAACACTGATATATGGTAATACAAAAATTGAGGACATAGATTTTTGCATATATTTGGTAAAATGTGAAATTATAGAAACTGAAGCAGTAGATGATGTGCCTCAGGTTATAAAGGGTCAACTTTTCTGCCAGGGTAAATTGTTGGATACTGCAACTCAGGCTATGTGTTTATGTAGGCTGGGATGTTATAAAATGAGTATATTTAAGTCAGTTGGCTAATTAGTGTATCTGATCATAAGTAAATTCTTACAAATTAAATAAGCTGGCTTGAGCAGCTGAAGGAAGAAAAAAATAGCTTGACTTAGAAAATATATTTTTGTCCAGGGTTCAGCATTCCAGGAAATCTTATTATAAGACAGTCATGTACATTTTAGTGCTAAAAATCTACATCTCAAGCTCTGTACTAAAGAAAAAAAAGTGGAAATAAATCAGGAGGTAGGAAAGGCTCCAAAAGGGAGCTTGACGTGGCCATGAATACCTCCCAAGTGTCTTTAGATTTACACAGACTGCCTACTCATGGTGTAAAAAAAATCCACACTTTAAAAAATAATATAAATAAAGAGCAGCATCCTGGGATTCACTGAGGCAGGGATAGGTTCACTTTATTGTTTCAGAGGTGGAGATACAGAGAGAAGATGGAGAACTATTATGCTAAAGACAAGAGTTAAGAGCAAATTATTTTCAAGGGTCGTTCCCCAAAAAACAGATAACTATGCTGGGATTAAAGATTAGAAACTCCTGGGGTGCTTGGGTGGCTCAGTCTGAGACTTCAGCTCAGGTCATGATATCATGGTTCTTGAGTTCTAGCCCCATGTGGGGCTCTGTGCTGACAGCTCAGAGCCTGGAACCTGCTTTGGATTCTGTGTCCCCTTCTCATTTTTCTTTTCCCCTACTCATACTCCGTCTCTCTCCCTCTAAAAAATAAATAAATAAGTTTTTTAAAGTTTAAAAACTCTAGATCCTTGGATCTGGTGATTACTCCATGGAGTAGATTGAATGCAAATTAATGGGAGCCCAACATAGGTTTAAATGGAATTAGTTGTATGGCGGATAAATCTCCAAGTTTGGGAAACAAAGTTTTACAATTATTTCACTCCTAAAGCAGTCCCCAGGCACTATGGTCCAAATCTGTACCAACGGGAAGGCAAGGCTAAACCACAGCAACTGCCAGAAAGGTATTTTTCCAAATCTTTCTCAAATGTAATGTTATAGGAAAATCAAACTGTGAAAACTTCCAAAAAGAAGCAGGAACAGGAATATTGGTTGATCAGAGAACTCTCTTCACTGCAGAGCAGGGAGTCTTTGCTATGTATACAAAAAGGACATTATGCCTGGCATAGAAATATGAATACTGTATGCCTTTTCTCTACTTTCCCTGTCCAAATAAAGTTTTTATTGATAATGTCCTCATTACTCACTGCAACAGTATATTGAGTGTGATGAGGGTGAGTTCCAGACCATAAGAAGTCTCTCTGACCCTAGGCAAAAGAAAGGCTTATTAATTTACCAGAAACCTTAGACTACAAGCTTTACACAATACGTGCATGAGATATTAGGTAATCCCATACTAGGAAGCATTTGAAGTGTGTCTGAATTAGTTTATCGTATAGTTGTACCATATTAAGAAAAGATGCTTTAATATTACCTATGTTGAAGAAAAGATGGGAATGTCAGGCAGTAAGAGATTAATAAATATTCCATTCTGGCTGACCTAATGCACGTGCACAGCCCTTAATCAATCCATGTGGTTCCATTGCTGCGCGACATCTCGGGCTGGACATATGACCAAAGCCTAATTGGAGAACTCCAAACACTAGCCACACTATTTAGTCAGAGAGCAAATCATGGCTTCATTGAAACCAATAAAAGTTATCCCTGAGATCTATCGAAGATATTTGCAAGAGATGTTCCCTTGTGTCTGAAATTTGTAGCTGTGCAAACCATTTACATTAAATATTGTTTAAACTGAGAATAGAGCCAAAGGAAAGCAGATTCTAATGAAGAGCAAAAGGTATCAGAGCTGAAACACTACTGGAGTCTCTGCATTCTGAGCTCTCTTAAGGAACATCCCTGAACTTTTCACTTATGTGAGGAAATGAACTCGTTTGCTTTGCTTACACTAGGTGGATGTGAGTTTTTTCATTTGTCAGCAGACTAAGTAGGAACATAAAGTAGTAGTCACAAATTCAAAACCTTTGGGGACCAGGAACATCACATATATTAAAGCTGAGAAACTTAGTAGGCAACAAAGCCATGAGAAATAAAGGGGACAGTGCACACCAATACTTTGCTACACTGATTGTAGGAATGCATTCCACAGTTTTATTAGTTTTTCTGATCTTTAAAAAAAATCTGAATTTTAATATGAAGTCTTCTAAAATCAAAATATTGGCAATTCATATTCTGTATTATTTTATAAGCTGTATCCTGTAGGCCATTTCTTAATGGCCTGTGATTTTTGATACAAATACTTAAAATATGCAAATCATTTACTCATCTACATAAAAATAGTAGACATTTAAAAATTAGTTTTTGCCTTAAGTTGCTTCTACCCAATCATCCACCCTAATGTTTCTGAGTTTCTGGCAGTAGAAACAATAATGTATATCCTATAAAGATTCATATATTGTGGATTACCTGCCTTTTAAAACAGAAAACACCAACCTCATATGTCTCTTGAGGCCAGGAAGGTGGTTTAATAGAGCTAGGAGAAATAGTGGTTAATGTAGTGAAATTTGTCCTTGACCAAAAGGCAAGGATTATCCTTGCCCCAAAACATTCTATATCAATTAAAAGCAAAACAAAGCAAAAGATGAGGCATGAAACAAATTTGTGTATGAAGCTGCATCTCTGAACTACCAGTATGAGATATTTGTGACATATTCCGAAAAAGTATATATGAATATTTCTCTTATCTGTTTAAAAAGCAGCCTCACTTTCAGAACATCTTTTAATAACTGACTATTTGAACACTCAACAAGGTAAGATCTTCTCTGTATGTAAATACTTAGACCAATACCCCAGAGGTCTACGGCTTCCCTGGGTACAGAACTAAGTGAAGAAGGAAAAGGTTACTACATCAATATAGAAATGGCCTGATGTGAAAAATAAAATGAATTCTCTGGACAGTTTGGTAACCCTGCAAAATTAATTATGCCCTGAATACGTATTGCACCACACTGAAGGAGAAAACTAAAAATTAGTTTTGAATAATTGAAATGAAGTATATTAAGGGCATAAATATAAGTTCAGAAAATAAAAAAGTAAAAGTCATATTCATAAGAGGACCCTATTTCTCATCTCACAAGAGTCAAGAGCTCTCTGAAATTCTACTCCTTCCTATAAGGTGCAGGCATTTATAAGTATTTTAGGAGGAATTCAGATACCAAATTCATATGCTGAAGCCTTAATGTCTGACTATGTTGGAGATAGGGCTTTGAACAATATAATTAAGGTTAAATGAAGGCACAAAGGTTGGGAACTTTCTCTGATAGGACTGGAGTCCTTAAGAAAGCGAGGAGACAGTAGAACTACACACTTAGAGAGAGAAGACCGTGGGAGGGCACAATGAGGAAAACCATCTGCAAGGCAAGGAGAGAGACTTCAGGAGAACCAAACTTGTGGACACTGTGATCTTGTACCATCAGCATCTAGAAACAGTGAGAGAAAAGTACCTGTGCTTAAGCCACCCAGCCTGTGGCATTTTGTCATAGCCACTCTGGCAGGCTGATAACAAAATGAAACTCTGCCCATTTTCTCCCCACCCAGACCCAAGTGGTAAAATATCCCCCTTCTGCCCTCCCCAATAATGGATCCACAAGCCCTGAACCAGGACTCATTCTTTTTCTTTATCATTTCAACCCAGGAGCAACTGGGAGATGATCCTTTTAGTAGGGAGAAGTGAAAAATCCCAAGAAAAGAGGGAGGCAGGAATAAAGGCATACAGGATTGTAGGAGGTGAGGAAGAGCAGAGATAATTCCAGATGGGAGTTGGCGGTTTTTAGACTTGTTGGGAGCTTAAGGATACTATATGCAACTCCTCTAAAATTCTAGGGAGTGAGATGCCACTGCCATCTGAACACAAGAATAATTTAACTAGACCAAGAACCAAATATCAGAGCCACTTCCACACCAATGTACACTATTAATGACTACTGGGGCAGGAGAGATGGAGGGAGGGAGAAAGAATTCAAATTCTAAATAATGATCCAGTGCTCCCAGGTAAATTATTTTTGGAAACACTTTCTACCTTAAAGACATAAATCTACTAATGGAAATTATAAGTGTCGTCAAAAAGCAGCAGGAATTATAATTTGTGGCTTTTGTTCATTTCTTTTCACATCACATTTGCAAGTGACTTAACCACTCAGTTGAGCTCTCACTCAGTTATTAATTCCCTCAGCATTACTCTCTGGGACAATGAGGAAGAATCCAACATTATATGGAGCACAGAGTCGATAATCAATATGAGCACCCTCATTCATTTGTGGCAATCACTAAGCTCCAAGTATGGACCAAGACTTATTTTGATGATGAGAATACAGTGATGAGAGTTATATTCTGTAAAATGTTACACTCGAGTGGGAAGATGAATAAGAAGTGGGGAGGCGAAGATGCAATTACCTTCCATAATGGGAGTAAGCCTAGGGTGCGTTATAGGAGCATCTAGGAAGGATGCTTCATGTTCAGTCTCCTGAAGTCAGAGAAGGCACCCCACACTTGGAAATTGCAGAAAGTCTGGGATTGGATTCTGGCTCTGCCATTTATCAGAAATGTGAATCGGAACAAATAACATCTCTATGTATCGATTTATTCTTCTATACAGTAGAAATAATGATGCCTATCTCAAAGTATGATTGAAAATTAAAATGAGTATATATATATATATATATATATATATATATATATATAATACTTAGAGTTCTTAGCATGTAGTCAGTATTCGCTAAAAGTTGTTTGTTTTCATTTTATGATACTGAATGTATCTTGGGTTTTTAGCAGGGAAGTCACATTGTCCTCTTTCTTACACATTAATTTCTTTGCCTAATGCCAAATCTGATCTCCTGTTCTAATATTTCTTGCCTTATGGATTGTCTTATTTCTTTTGTGTACATTCACATAAAAATGAGTAAAGAAGCATACAATGACTTTGAGGGAAAATGTACATTTAACCCAACTTTTAAAAATGACCCCAATACTCTGGGGCACCTGAGTGGCCCTGTAGGTTAAGTATCTGACTTTGACTCAGGTCATGTTGATGCTGTTTGTGAGTTTGAGCCCCACATAGGGCTCTCTGCTTTTCAGCAGAGCCTGCTTTGGAACTTCTGTCTCCCTTTCTCTCTGCCCCTCCCCTGCCTGTGTGCGTACTCTCCCTCATTCTCTCTCGCTTGCTCTCTCGTGCTCTCTCTCTCTCTCTCTCTCTCTGTCTCTCTATCAAAAATAAACAAACATTTAAATTTCTTAAATGACCCCAAGACTCAATGCAGACTTTCATCATGTGAGAAACAATACTCGATTCCTCCATAAGATAGCAATTTGGAGTATGACACATGTCTGTCTTACTGCATCCCTGAAGGAAGAATTTGTAGAAAACAGTTCTGAGGCCCTGGCAATCATGACCATGCCACATGCTTCTTTTGTGCTCTACAATATATTTCAGACTTCCCTTTTTTTTTTTTTTTGGTAATTTGTGTGTAGTGAATTTTTAGGGAAAATGTGGGATAGAAGCCTGCAAATCTGTTTCTCACCACTCACATATCCATCTTAGTGGGAACTTCGCATGGTCTCCGAGTTTTGAAAATCTACAAACAGCTAACTGAACATAACCTTCGTACCAAACACAGCGTCTGAGACTGTGTGCTAAGGCCAAAGTCACATGTCCCTATATGCGCACTTTGATCTGATCCCCCTGCCAGCTTATGACTTCCTATCTTTGGTCCAGTACCTCTTATCCTCCTTCCACATTCCTCCCTAACTCAGCCCTTCTGCTATATTTTTTCTTTACCTTTTGGCTGGTGCTATTTCTTTTGTGTTCACTTGTATAAAGTCAGCTCGAGGAACACAAATGCATCTTGTAAGAGCTCGGCTCTAAACATCTTTAATTTTTCTTTATTCCATTTTGTTATCAGCATCAGTGCATTATGTACCTCTACACTAAGATACAGTTTTCTATCTCTGAAAAAGAAGCTGATTTTATTTTATTTTTTCAAGATAACCGGTGGCTTTTTAAAAATGAAAAAGACGGATTAAATGGAGGCAATCATACGGCCAGGTTTACAAGCATGAGTTACTCACAAAGACTGCAACTCGCCAAATAACTTCTTTCTATCTGATATTTTCCTTGACTCAATTCCAAATACATATTAAGTAATGGATTAACTGTTTCCAGGATAAATGCTGATAATAATTATATCACATATAGCTTCTGGGTGATAGGAATGCTAAATGCCACTAGACTGAGCCCTGGTTGATTTTCAATTTACTTTCCAAGTCAAGCCTTCTGATACCTCAGTATGCCTTTTGATATTTGTGCATTTTCATTCATTTTCAGTTTGATTAACTTATAATATGGTGTTAATTAGAATTACACTGATGGAATCATCATATTCATATCTCTAAAGGCTACCTCCAGGAAATATTTACAGCTTACTCATTTTCTGCAAGGCATAGCTTTAAAATCTCAATCTTTTTATAGTTTAGCAGTGGATTTTTATGGATAAAAAGAGCACTATGTGAGATACAGGAATAGCAGCTTCAGTAAATAAACTTCTTGCTTCTCATTATGCATAATTTATTTGACTTATATGTGATCTTCATTTTATATTTATGTTATGAATAGTTTCTTCATTTAACTTTTCCATCTAAACAAACAAGCACTTTAAGCCACATTCAATAGCAGTTAACACAGAAAACTATAATCTGCAGAATTAGTTGTTTTTATATTCAAATTTTCTAGAGATTATACATTAGGTTTCAATGTTTTGTACCATCAATATACAATTATGTAGATATTTTTCCATTTACAATTTTGTTTTTGCAGGCTTGCTAATGACAAATTGTCTCACATTTGTCTTATATAAAAATGGCATTTTTTGGTTTTCATCTTTTTTTTTTTTTTGGTTTTCATCTTTGAAGGGTATTTTCAGTAGACAAGGAAACCAAGCTTTCCCTACTGCCAATATGACAATATGACATTTCATTTTCATTTGGTCTCTGTTTTGTTGTTGTTGTTTGAAGGAGCTGTTTTCAAGATTTTTTCTTTTCGGAAGTTTGATAACTATATGTCTAAGAAAACTTTGCTGTCTTTGTATTGTAAATAATGCATTTACAAGGTTTTCTAGGTTTCCTGGTGTTACACCTCCCTTTCCAAAGGAGAATCACCGAGAACAAAGCCCACAAAACACAAAAGGAGTTGGCTCTTCAGGTTTATTTTAGTCTGGCCAGACAGCTGCTCCTGAGCACCAGAAAAGTCCTTGGAAGAGCACCCTGCTGAGCCATAGCTCAGGATTTATATAGGGAGAGGGGCAAAGCTGGTGTACAGAAGTGAGAATTTTGCGGTTAGAGGTGGGGGTTGCTTAACAGTTGCTTGGAGAACATGCTTGACCATTCTAATCACAATGTTCCTTAAAGATTTACTTCTCAGGGACTTGCTGGAGCCAGGAGGAGCTAGGTTGCTCAACCCCTGACATTTTTTTTTTACCCGAATAGAGTTTGAGATCAAACAATGGTTGGTATTTCCTTATTTGCAAGCCCCTCACCTTTTGGCCCAAGGGAGTTTTTACACTGAAATTATGAGTTTGAAATATTCTTAGCCGTCATCTCTTCATGTGTTTCTTCTTTCCTGTTCTTTTTCTTTCCTTCTGGAACTCCAGTTAGGCATATACTATACCTTTCCACACTGTATTGCACATACCTGTTATGCACCTGGCTTTATTTCCAACTACATTTGCTCTCTCTGCTTTCCTTTAGATATTTTTCCACTGTCCTGTCTTTCACTCCGTTAGCACAGTTTTTGTGATGTCTACTCTCCTCTTTAAGTCATCTAGTGAATTCTTAAATTTCAGACCTACATTTCTCAGTTGTAGATTTTCTGTTTGATTCTTAACAGAATCTTCATCGACTCTAAATATCTTACATATTTCTCCATTTTCATTTATCATTTTCCATGTTTCCCTCTCTGTTTTATGAAACATATTTGCAACAATAATTTAAATTGTTAATCTGAAAACTCCAATATCTGTGTAATTTATCCATACCTTATCAGTAACTTATTAGTACCTTTAGATTCTCTCACTCTTTCTTTCTTTGGTGTCCACACATTTCTGCTCATCATCATGTCTAATCACTGAATCATCAACATTGTATTAAAGTGGTTAAAAAATAAAATAGTTAATAGTCAAATGTTGCTTTTTTCCACGATAGACATTTCAAGTTTGATACAGCAGTAAGCTGAGCTGAGGAAAGTTTACTGCTTGGGTAATATTCAGTCTATTTCTGATTTGTTTCTGGCCTTGGAATGAATCTCTGCAAGATTTTTAAATGAAAGCCTGACCAGTCACAACATCTTTTCTAATGGGTGTTGAATTCCAATCACTATCTTCTTATTACAGTAAGAGTGCTGTAAACTTTGCTATACCTAAAATAATAATAATAGTAATCTTAGTTTTCATTTTGTTTGTTTTTTGTTTGTTTTGTGTGAGATTGTTTTGTTTTTTGTTTTTGTTTTGTTTATTTCTTTAGTCTCCTACCTTTAGTTTCTAAATTCGAGAAAATGGTTAAGTGGGAAATGAACTCTCAGCTCCTCAATTCTCTAGAATCACTCTAGGCCTGTGATAGCTGCAAATGTCCTGCCGATTTGTCAGTCTCTCAAGCATGGCTCCTGATCAGGGCAATATCAAATCCTCAGCTTTGTGCCTGCATACAAATTCAACAGTGATTTCCAGTGAAAAACAAGCTACAAATGATCAGTTTACATCTCCACAAGCCTTTCCTCTGTAGAATCTTAATTTCACTACTTCTAGTTGCTCCTGCAGCTCTCTGCTGCTGTTATGGTTCTGTTTTCTCCTAGTTATTCATAGCTAGCTCTTTACCCCGCCACAAATTTCATCCTACTCACAAATAGGATCCTTCTTTATTTTTTAGTGATATTTTTGCAAGATAAAAGAATTCTGGTTTAGCAACTTACTCTCAGCACTCTGAACATATCACTCGAATATATCTTATATCTTATGTGAGTGATTTTTCCACAGATTCATCAGCAATTGGTGTCACTTTTTGTTCTTACTTTTTAGCCATTTTGATAGAGAGATAATGATATATCACATTATTTTAATTTAGCCTTCATTAATGGTTAATGATGCTGATGATCCTTTCATGTGCTTTTTTACCATATGATATCCTTTTCGAAAGTTTCTTCTTGTCTTTTTTCCCACTTTCCGTTGAGTTTGAAAGTTCTTTATATATGTTAGTACTAGTCCTTTGTCAGGTGTGATTAGAAAATATTTTCTTCCAGTGTGTAGCTTGTGTTTGTGTCATCTTAATGATTACTACTTAGAGAAAATATTTTTAATTTTGATTAAGTTCACTTTTTCTTTTCCCTTTTTACTGATTTGAGTTTTGGAGTCAAGTCTAAAAGAACTCTTTGCCTAGTGAGAACCAAGTGATGTTTTGTTTTTGATTTATGTTTCACATTTAATTTTATGGTCTATTTGCCTTAGTTTTTATATAAAGTTAGAGACTTAGGTTGAAGTTTCATCTTTTTCTTTCTTTCTTTCTTTCTTTCTTTCTTTCTTTCTTTCTTTCTTTCTTTCTTTCTTTCTTTCTTTCTTTCTTTCTTCCCTTCTTTCTTTCTTTCTTCCCCCTCCCTCCCTTCCTTCCTTCCTTCTTTCTTTCCTTCCTTCCTTTCTTCCTTCCTTCTTTCCTTCTTTCCCTCCCTCCCTTACTTATTTACTTTTTGCTTCTGGATGACCAATTGCTATAGCACCCCATTTGTTGACATTATTATCTTTCCTCTATAAAATTGCTATTGTAAAATTCTCAAGAATAAATTGGGCATAATTTTGTCAGACTTTGGATTTTCTATTATATCATTGATCTTTGTGTTTGTCTCTCATTCAATACCACACTTCTGTTTACTGTAGCTATATAATAAGATTTAAATTGCAGGCACCTTGGGTGACTCACTCGCTTTAGCATTGGACTCGATTTTGGCTCATATCATGATCTCATGGTGATGAGATCGAGTGCTGCTTTGGGCTCCTTGCTGAGTGTAATGCCTGCTTGGGATTTTCTCTCTCTCCCTCTGCCCCTTTCACCTACTCTCCCTCTCTAAATATTTTTTTAAATAAATAAACTTAGGTAGGCTGGTTTCATTCTAGTTTATTGTGTATTTTTGAAAATTTTCTAGCCATTTCAGTTCCTTTGCCTTTCCATATAAAATCTCACTGGGATTTTAATAGTAATCATATGAAACCTGTATAACAATTTTGGAACAACTGACATGTTTTTTATACTGACTCTTCCAATCCATGAACATAATATATCTCTGCATTTTTTAGATCTTCTTTGATTTGTTTTATCAGAGTTTTGAAATTTTCAACTTATAAGTTCTGTACATGTTTGTTTGGTTTACAACAAAATATTTCTTTTTTGAGTTATTTTAAAGGATACTTTATTTGTATTTTGATGTCTGCTCATTCAATGCCATGACTTTGATGACATTACTTACTAGTTCTAGGAGGAATTTTGCAGATTCCTTATGATTTGCTGTGCAGACAATCATTTCCTCTGCGAATAGAGTCAGTTTTTAATTTCCTTTTTTCGAATCTGTAGGATTTTATTTTATTTTCTCGCCTGTTGCATTGACTAGGACTTCTTGCACTCTGTTCTTAGAAGTAACAATTGTGTGAAAGTGTACCCTAGTCTTGTTTCCAGTCATGGAGGAAACCATCCATTCTTTCACAATTAAGTAAAATATTAGCTGTAGGTTTTTGGTAGATGTCCTTTATCACATTGAAGAAGTTCTCAATCTTAATCTAAAAGTTTCTATCAAATGTATTTTCTACATTAATTAATTTAATCATGTATTTTTTCTTCATTACCTCTTTATTATGATGAAATATATTGATGGCTAAATTGGGAGTTGAGCCATCATGACATTTTGAAATAAATGTCACTTGGCTATGATGTGTAATTCTCTTTTATATATTGCTGAATTCTCTTTGAATGTATATTTCTAAGAACTTTTGTTTTTATATTCATGACAGAGATTGCTCTGTAGTTTTCTTATACTATCACTCTCTGGTTTTGATATTAGGGTAATACAATATTCATAAAGTGAATTGGGAATCATGTCTTCTTATTTTTTTGGAAGATACTGTGCAGAATTGGTATTAATTCTTCTTCCGATTTTTCGTAGAGTTCTCCAGTGAAAGCATCTTGGTCTCGAGATTTCTTTTCTGAGGAGTTTTTAAATTACTAGTTAATTTCCTGAGGGAAAGGAACTGGTTGGATCTGTCAGTTAAGTCTCCAACTCTAGGTTTTAGCTCAGGTCATGATCTCACAGTTTTGTGAGTTCGAGCTCTTTTTTAGGCTCTGCATTAACATTGAGGAGTCTGCTTGGGATTCTCTCTCTTTCTCTCTCTCTCTCTCTCTCTCCCTCTCTCTCTACTCCTCCCCCACTCACATTGTCTCACTCTAAATAAATAAATGAACTGTAAAATATAAAAAATTTTAAAACGCAAATTCATTTCCTTGATACGTAGAGGGCTATTTAAACTACCTGTTTCATTTTTGTGAGTTGAGGTAGTTGTATTGTTTATAAAGAATTTTCCATTTAATATGTTATCAAAATTTTGTGTTTACTCATAGTAATTTTTTATTATCCTTTTGATATCTGTACATCTGTAGTGATATCCTCTGTTTCATTTATGATATTTATAATTTGTGTTTTCTTTTGTGCTTTGTGAGTATTTGCAAAGGTACATCAGTTCTATTGATGTTTCTTTAAAAAACAGAAAGCCAGCTTTGTTTTATTGCTTTTTCTCTCATTAAAAAAAAATTTGTTGATATTCTAGTCTTATCTTTATTATTTCTTTTACTTGCTTGACTTTATTCCTTTTTTTTTCAATGTTCTTGAGGTGGAAGATAAAATTATTGATTTGAATAATTCTCTCTTTTAATGTATGCACTGGTGGTATACATTTTCTTTCACCACTATTTTCGTGTGCTCACAGATTTTGATGTGTTGTACTTTCATTTTGGCTTAGTTCAAATTAGTAATTTTTAAAATTTCTCTGGAGAATATCTGTTTAACACATGGATTATTTAGAAGTACGTTGCTTAGTTTCCAGGGGCTTAGAAATTATCTTGTTATCTCTCTAGCACTAATTCCTTTAATTCCAGTTTGATCAGAGAACATTCTGTATGATTTTAATTAATTTCAATTTGTCAAGGTTTGTTTTATGACCCAGGATACAGCTATCTTCTTATACATTTCATGGATGCTTGAAAACAATGTGTATTTCTTCTGTTGCTGAATGGAGATGGATGCTTGAAAAGAACATGTATTTCTTCTGTTGCTGAATGGAGTATTCTATAAATGTCAGTTAGGTCCTGCTGTTTGAAGGTGTTGAGCTCACTCATATTCTTATGATTTTCTTTGCAGTTATTCTACCAATTGAGAAAGAGGTGTTGGTGTACTCAACTATAATTGTGGATTTGTCTGTTTCTCCTTTTAGTTTTATTGGTTATTGTTTCACATATTTTATAGTTCTCGTCTTTGGTCCATAAACATTAAGGGTTGCTATATTTATTTTCGTGTATTGACCCTTTTTATTGCTGGGCACTCTTTTGTTTGTTTGTTTGTTTCTGGTGATTCCCTGTGCTCTGAACTTTTTCTAATATTGTTATATCTACTCCTGCATTTTTGAATAGAAGTTTGTTGATATGTCTTTTTCCACCTGCTACCTCCCTGGTTGGGGAAAATATATATCATGACACATACTGGAAACTAAGCTGTATAAAACTTCTGGATGACCGCTGTGAGGTCATGTTACATTTTATTTGGTAAAACCAGGATTTCCAGTGTTAACCTGTATAAGAATAATGTTAAATGAATAAGGTCTAACTCAGAAGTGAGAGGAATATTAAGTATTTGGTTTTGGCTAAAAGGATATTCTCATGCTTATAATGATCAGGGCTACACTTCATGAATCTTTTCTTTTTCTTCAAAAAGCACGACAAACAGCTCTTACTGATATCTGAATTAATAAGATGAAGAAAATTGCATAAGCACTCAGATGAATAAAACATATTAAGAGAACTTTTCTCTTGTTTGCCCTATTATTTCAAGGAGACCAGAAAGTGATTTATTATGCTAGCTTTTCACACTCTGTACTGTTATCCCAAAACAACAAAGAAAACACCAAATAAAAAGCTTCATAAATGTTACCTTATATACTAAGACAGTTTATTTTTTCCAAAATGATAACCAGTTATTCAAATAATTTCATCTGATATTTTCTACTGATACAACACTCCAACAACTGTGTTTTGCTATTTTTAGCAAAGTGGTATATTTTAAAGATCCTCATGTTATTTAAAAATCATTTTGAAATGACCAAAATTCTAATGGCTCTTGCAATATAAAAAGAAATTTCTTATGAGGATCAAAATGGATGATTATGGTTTATTATGGATGGTGAAAGCCCTCCAAAGCTCCACAGATTGGTCTATGCCTGAAATAGTAAAATTACTGTTTTGTAAGAATGTAGTATTACATGTTAATATCTCAGATTTTATATATTGACCTCATATCTATTGCTATAATAATTGTTATTCTTCAATTAACATTTGATTCATAACTCTTTGTTGTGAGAAATTTTGGTCTTCTTGGTAAATATAATGCTGAAGTATAATAATTTCTATAAGAATAAACATTTCTTATATTTTTATCTCTCTAGGATTAATACACTCATAACCAATATCAAATATAATAGCTAGTGCATAATTGTTCAAAATTTACATTTCAATTGTAGATATATAAAAAATTTTAATGAATCAATTAATGTTTTTCTTAAAGTAAAAAAGAGAAGATTGTTCAGAACATTATTTCACATTGAGTTTTTTCTTGTCATAATAAGAGGAATATATAAAAATGAAGTAGCTACCTTTTTGTTACAAAAACTAAGGTGAGCTTTTACTGATTTTAATGCATTATGCTTTGGATAACATGATTATATAATTATCATGCTTATTTGATTATTTAATATTTATACTTAGAGCTTTTGTTTTGGTTTATTGCTTTTTTTAAGGAATTTGAATCAGCTTCAATCCAACGTAAAGCAATCCTGTTAAACATTCTTTCCAGGCAGGGCCTGCCAAGAAAAAAGCATTTTAAAGGAAGAGAAGAATTGCTATTATCAGGCACCTGTGATGAGTCAATCACTGTAGATAAACACTGAATTTATGTATGTTCATCTTGGCAGCCAAAGCAAAAAGGAAAAATGTGGTTCTCCCAAGGTTGTCTTCAGACACAAACATTTTCTTGGCTCAAAATTGAAGGAAGACTTTACCATGTGGTTTCTTAAGCTTGAGGACACTGAAAAGCATAATGGAAGATGTCTTCACACATTTTTATGAAAAACATGGACGTTGTTCATCTATAAAAGCTACAAGCTTAACATGAGAAGTAATCCAACGAAAACCTTTTTATGGGACACTGAGATAATGAAGTCCACGTATGCCGCATCCTGAAAACCTAACTTAAATTGAACCTACCAACTCTGGAAGAGATAATTAACCTGTCCACAAGACAGCCTCTTTCAAATATTAGATGTCTCAAATGAACTTTTGGCAAGAACTGCACCACTGTCGACTTAAAGGTCCTGAATTACTAATATTTGTTTTGTTAATTAAAGATGGACCCCTACTCTTTGATTAACTAACCTATAGCCAAAACAACAACAGCAGAACAACCGAAGAACAAAAACTGTCCACAAAAAACTTTTGTACAAAACATGCAGACCCCAACATAATGCATTTGACAAAACAGTCTTATAAAATCCATTTGAAATGGTAACTTGATAAAAATGACAATTTATGAAATTGCTCAGTATTGCAATTATTTATGTATTTTTCTTATTTGTATTCTACTTTCATTGAAGGAAGTTTTTTTGTTTGAAATATGAAAGAAATATAATAATGAATTCTGACCATTTAAGAATCTTTTTAAAAGATTCTGATGTAAGATACAACAAAATAATTTTAAAATAGACTTAATCAACATAGGAGATAACATTTCTGGGGAAATGGTAAATAAGATAAATGTAGTCCATAACTTTATGGAGATTAAAATTTAGTGGGAGGAAAATAATTTATTGTGTGATACACATGAACAATTAAGAAATTTAAAGAACACAGTACAATAGAAACATCTAATGTGATTTAAGTTATATTACGGATTCACAAAAAGGTTGAGGAAATAATATTCAATGTGATATTTGAAGAATGAGTAGAAGTTAGCTGAGAAATAGGAGAGTGAATGAGAGAATATTCCAGAAAGAAAAAAAAAAGTGCAGATTCTATGATTGAGGGGAAACATGGCATGTTTCAGGTCAGAAATACAGAATGACTGCGGCTTAGCATTGAAAAACAGTGTGAGAAATTGACAGTCAGGTCTTAGAGGATCTTGAACTGAGGTTGAAGATTTCAGAATGTGTTGGCAACTGAAATGAAGACTATTGACAAGCTGACCATTATCTTCTACTATTCTTTTCCTTATTGCAGGGGTGAGATAGCAGAGCGTTATATATCCCAGAATTCCTACAGTAAGGACCTGAATCAGAACTACAACTGAGTAGGGGCGCCTGGGTGGCTTAGTCGGTTAAGCGTCCGACTTTCGCTTAGGTCATGATCTCGCGGCTCGTGGGTTCGAGCCCCGCGTCGGGCTCTGTGCTGACTGCCAGCTCAGAGCCTGGAGCCTGTTTCAGTCTGTGACTCCCTCTCTCTCTGACCCTCCCCTGCTCATGCTGTCTCTCTCTCTCTCCTAAAAAATAAATAAAAAACATTTAAAAAAAAAAAAAGAACTACAACTGAGTAGCAATTGTTTAACTTTTGAAAGGTAGAAGATAAATAGAAGTGTTTTTCTTTCTTAAATAGTTTATTGTCAAGTTGGTTTCCATATAACACCCAGTGCTCATCCCAAGAAGTGCCCTCCTCCATGCCCATCACCTGAAGTTATTATTATTTTTTCCTTCTAGTAGACAAGTGGGATTTGTCAGAAATGTGATTTCTAGGTGAATTTGTGGACTCCCGTTCCACTTTGCTGTTGAGGGTAATTATGGCAGTTTTTTTTGTGCTGGCAGTTATCAGTGCTTGTGGTAACTTCCTGATTCCCTAAAATCTAGCAGACTTTTGATTTCTGTAGTTTTCTTTGCTATTTAATTACATAAATCCCTAAATTAAATTCATTTCTGTTTTTCTAACTAAATCCTGTATGATAGAATTTTTGGTGTAAGAAATGATGGGTAGAGTGCTACAAAAATTAAATAAAATTTAAGATGTGTACCATTTACTTAGTCATGTAAGGTAAGACAATGAGGAATTAAATATAGTAGACTGAAAATATAGAGAATTTGTTATTCTGTGAAGAAATATATGGTGAAAGAGGTACCTGTAATAACTGTGATGGCAGAATAGCATGCTTATAAAGCCTATGGTCTATGGAATGTAGTTTGAAGGCTTTAGACTTGTACGGCGTGCTGAATACTATTTGCTGCATTGACAAAGGGAGATACAAGGAATAGGTAAATCGATTCAAGAATCAGCTGATTTCAGGGACAGATGAAAGTAAATGGAGAAAATTCAGAAACGGTGGGCCTCAAATTGTTTTTAAAAAATAAGCTAAGTGTTTTAGAACTCTGGCTATGAAGAAAAAGACCATAAACATCTTCAATGACAAAGGTCCAGCTAGACTTCTTATTAAACAAATAGGCCAATCCTAATAACAAATATCATAGTGAAGGTTTTCCTTTCAAAACAAAGTGATTGTCTTGGGCATCCCTCAGAGAAGTAGCATCAATCTGAGAGAAGGAGTCATGTGAAAATGAAAGGCAAGTGAATCAGACTTGGGAATTAGATCTAGAAAAATGAGATGTGGGATCCACTGGGATGTGGATCTGAGTGGGAATAAGAGATTAGAGATCAACTAAGCTTTTAAGATTCTATACTTAAAAGCTCTGTTGAAACTGTAAACTATTCTTTGAAACTCTCCATTTTTACCATTAGGGCACACCATGCAACATCTCTTCAGACCTCAAGAAGCTGTTTCCCCAGCACATGCTCATCATACAGCTGTAAGGAAGAGTAGGCAAGAAAGTATCTTCCCAAAAATAGACTCGGTGCCCAAAAAACAATGGAAAAAGTACTTCCCAGATATAACAATCATTATCTAATTAAACTTTCCCCTACCCTTAGGGTAAGAGGTCTTAATAAGGTCTGACCATCAAGATGTCTCTCCTTTCCGTTGCCCGTGGAAGTTATTATTGATGTTATTGTGTCCCAGCTTCTGTGTCTGAGTGTGTGTGTTAAGGATGGAAATAATTTGTCTTTTTTGGGGCACAGATTCTTCACCTGAAGAATCCATAACTGAACCTGATAGAGTTTTCTGAATTTTGAGTTGTATATTGTGACTAGAAATGCTTGGTATTGTCCCACTTGGGGAAGCAATGAGTGTTTCCAGTTTGTGAGAATAAATAAAATGCATATTAAATGAAAAATACAATGGGCTGGAGCACCTAGGTGGCTCAGTCTGTTGAATGGCCAACCCTTGATTTCAGCTCAGGTCATGATCTCACAGTTTGTGAGATCGGGAGCCCTGTGTTGAGCTCTGCACTGATAGTTCAGAGCCTGCTTGAGATGCTCTTTTTCTCTCTCTGCCTCTCTCTATCTCTGTCTCTCTCTCAAAATAAATTGAAAAAATAAGCATTAAAAAAATACAGTGGGCTGTAGAAAAGACTCCTCTAAGTGTCACAAAATCCTTATCTTCTTTCCTTTAGCCCATACTATTAGATTTTCTTGTACAGCCTTTATTGTAGCTAGGTGTGGTGATGTCATTGGATTCTATTCCATGGAATGTGAAGAGACACATGTGCACCGCTTCTAGGTCAAGGCCATAAAACTCCCCAGTACATGATTCCTCATTTTCATTCTTTACTCCCTATTCATTCACTTCCCTGTGGGGTTCTAGAAAATGGAGGAACCACTGGATGAAAAGACATGGGTCTTTGAAATATTTCTTTAAAGACTCCCACTCAGAAGTATCATGTAACTAGAATAACCTGTATGACTGTTAGATGGGCAGTTAAAGGAACACCCGTGCTGCAAGGTAGAAAGTGCATTGGAAGTGGTCAATAATAGATGTAAGGAGACTAGTTCAAGCCTTGGTGGAATAGAAGTTATGGTGAATGAGACTCTTGTGATAGTATTGAATGGTGTCAAAAGCTGCTGAGAGTTTATATTAGTTTCTTGGGAATGCCATAACAAATTACCACAAACTGCATGGCTTAAAAAAACCAAAGTTTTGGGGCGCCGGGTTGGCTTAGTTGGTTGAGCCTCTGACTTCAGCTCAGGTCATGATCTCACGGTTCCTGCATTCAAGCCCCGTGTCGGACGCTGTGCTGATAGCTCAGGGCTTGGAGCCTGGTTTGGATTCTGTCTCACCCTCTCTCTTTGCCCCTCCCCAGCTCACTCTCTCTCTTTCCTCTCAAAAATAAGTAAACATTAAAAAAAAAAAGTTTTGGGATCACAGCTCTGGGTGCTTGAAGTCCAAAATCAAGGTGAAATCAGGTCTTGTCACTCTTGGAGTCATTCTTTTCTTGAATGTTGACACACGTTTATAAACAAATAGCCCTACTGGCCATTTCCTGCTTATCAAATTCTAGAAGTGCAGCATACTGGTTATATTTCTTCCCATCTCTGCCCTTTTCAGTTCAAGTTAGCAGTGTTCCTATGGTTAATTGGACCCATGAGTCACATGTCTAAACTCTCCAGCAAAGTTAGTGCAGCCCCACCCTGTGATCCCTCAGAGCATGCTTTATCTTTGTTTGTTGTTGTTGTGTTGTGTTGTGTTTTTTTTGCAATTGGATGAGCTGAGATCTTTAAAATCTTTAAGTTATAATTCCTATTTGCTTTATAGTTTCTTCCCTAGTATATTTCTTTCCTCTTGTATTTTATTATAAGCAGCAAGGTGAAACCAGGCTGTGCCATCCACACCTTACTTGGAAATTTCCTCAGCTAAATATCCACTTTAGTCACCTGCAAGTTCTACTTTCCCCCAAAAGCAGGACACAATTCGCCCAAGTTTTCTGCCAATTTATAATAAGAGTAGTCTTTCCAAAGGCATTTCCAAAATCATGTTCCTCATTTCTGTCTGAGACCTCACCAAGACCTGTAGCATTCATATTTCTATTTACAATCACTTCAAGGCAATTGAGGCTTGTTCTGTCTTGTCCTTCAAAGTTTTTCCAGTCTTATCGCTTCTCGGCCTTTTGGCTAAGAACAAGTGCAAAATTTTTCCAGCCTCAGGGTGCCTGGATGGCTCAGTCAGTAAAGAGTCTGACTCTTGATTTCGGCTCAGGTCATGATCTCAAGGCTTGTGAGATTGAACCCTGCATCAGGCTCTTCACTGATAGAGCCTGCTTGGAAGTCTCCATCTCCCTCTCTCTGCCACCCTTCTGCATGCTCTCTCTCTCTCTCTCTGTCTCTCTCTCTGTCTCTCTCTCTCTCAAAATAAATAAATAAACATTAAGGGGCGCCTGGGTGGCTCAGTTGGTTAATCGTCCGCCTTTGGCTCAGGTCATGATCTCACAGTTTGTGGGTTCGAGCCCTGCATCAGGCTCTGTGCTGAGAGCTAGCTCAGAGCCTGGAACCTGCTTCAAATTCCATACCTCCCTCTCTCTCTGACCCTCCCCTGCTCACACTGTCTCTCTCTCTCAGAAATAAATAAAACATACCAAAAAAATTAAAAAAATATTCTTCTGGTCTCTACCCTGTTCCAAGGCCGCTTCTACGTTTTTAGGTATTTTTTACAGAGGTACCTCACGTCCCCGTACTGAAATCTCTATTAGTTTCCTATAGCTTTCATAACAAGTTACAACAAACTGTGTAGCTTAAAACAAAAGAAATTTATTATCTAGAATTTCTAAAGGCCAAAGGTGCAAAACCGAGTTATAGGCAGGAATATGCTCTCTCTAAAGTCTTTAGAAGAGGATCTGCTTTGTGCCTTTTTCCTTGCCTCTGGTGTTGCTGGCAATCCTTGGTGTATCTTACTTGCAGATGCATCAGTCCAATCTCTTCTTCCATTATCAAATAATCATGTGTGTGTGTGTGTGTGTGTGTGTGTGTGTGTGTGTGTGTGTGTGACTCTTCTCTTTATATAAGGACACCAGTCTTTTGGATTAAGACCCACCCTAACTCAGTATGACTTCAATGTGACTTGATTGCATCTGCAATGACTATTGCAAATAAGGTTCCATTCACAGTTACTGAGGTTAGGATTTCAACATATATCTTTGTGGGGGCCCAATCAACCCATGAATAGGGTAAAATGAGGAATGGTCTAACTGGTTTCATTGGTTTTAGTAATGTGAAAATTATTGGTGACCAGAGAAAAAGCAATCAATAAATGTGTTTTATAAGAATCAACAATGTGATATGACTACTAAAATAAATATCGCACTTTAAGATACTTATTACAGTGATATTATTAAAGGAAAAGATTGATGTAATTCTATACCCCTCTGCATTTTTTTTCTTGGTAAAATTCTGCCTAAATCACTAAATTGTATTCTGGCATCACAAATTTAGAGTCTAGGAGACTAACTAGGATAGTTATATCTGGAAACAGTGACATATTTAAAAGTAATGTGCTTAGACTGGAAAAGACACAATTTAAGGGCCTTTGATACCTATTTTTGATAGCTGTCTCTTATACTTGATAAACCAGTATTTTGTTGAGAGATTAGGCTTATCCTGCATAACTTCAGAAGATTGAGTTAAATTGAATGTAGGCAAAGAATACTTCATCTCAATATGAGAAATAATTTAATCATTATAGGTGTCTGGAAGTGAAATGTGCTTATTTAAATGATAGCAACATCTACAGTGAGTGGAAATCTTTCAACTGGGGTAAACAATAAAAATGTGGATAACATATTCATATTCTTTCAAACTACATTCTACCAATTATTTCTTTTTTAATTAAGATGTTGTAAGTCTCTTTCTAGCTGTAATAATTTATATAATAGACATAGAAATATATGCATCTCCTTCTATTAGCTATAACTGGACAACTTTCATTCAAGTCACTGAATATTTATGCTAAATTATTTTCTACCTTTTTGAACTTTTAATTAACTACAGCCTAATTCTGAAACTACATTTATCCCCCTACCTTTGGCCTATTTCCCTTACCATAACACTTGCTTAATAATTCTTGTTTAATATGTCTCTTACCCATACTGTAAGTTCCAAGGAAGTATGGACAGTGTCGGTTTGGATCAAAGCTCTCTGTTCTGTATCTATATCTACATTCTGTCTGGTGTATAAAGGCTATTCAATAGGTTTTTGTAAAATAATAAAGGAAGTTTCATCTGACTTGAGAGGTTTTGGTCAACTGCTATTCTATCAACTCATAAACAATTGTGATGGTCTTCTGCTGATTGCCTTTGTATGACTCAATGCCAGAAGAGAAATCAATGAAGTGTTAAAAAGTCACTTTGCCCTTATGGTATTTATCACTTTATTACTAAATACATATTTGTTGAAATTTGGGGAAACATGAAAATTTAAAAAGACAATAAAAACGTCATCTACAACTTGAATCTTCTCACACATAATAAACTACTGTTAGCATTCTCATGTACTCTTTTAAAAACTAGAATGATAAGTCATGGGAATAAAAGGCACAGCATAAGGGATATAGTCAATAATATCGCAGTGGCATTGTATGGTGACAGATGGTAGCTACACTTGTGGTGAGCACAGCATAATGTACGAACTTGCTGAATCACTATGTTGTACATCTGAAACTCATATAACATTGTGTGTCAACCATAATCAAAAATTAAAAGGAAAGAATTTAGTAGAATTTTTTAAATAAGTGTTTATATGCTGTCTACTAAAAACAAGGCACTACTTTAGGTAGTAGGGATACAAAACAAGCCTTTCTTCTTATGAAATTCATGTTCTATTTGGGGAAGATAGCAAATAAGCAAGGTAATGTCCACTGACTGAGATAAAAGAAATGAAGCAAATGGCTTCATAGAAAATGTAAGATGGGAGGAAATCTATTTTATTTTATTTTTTTTTAATATTTTTATTTATTTCTAGGAGAGAGAGAGAGAGAGACAGCGTGAGCAGGGGAGGGTCAGAGAGAGAGGGAGTCACATACTGAAACAGGCTCCAGACTCTGAGCTGGCAGTCAGCACAGAGCCCGACGCGGGGCTCGAACCCACGGACCGCGAGATCATGACCTGAGCGAAAGTCAGACGCTTAGCCGACTAAGCCACCTAGGCGCTTCATGGGAGGAAATCTACTTTAGATAAGAGATGAAAGAAGAGATCTTGGGAAGATGACCCCAAACCTTAGATCAATATGTAGAAAAGTAGCCCTATGGGAAAACTCTGGGTGATGCATTCTAAGGAGAAAGAGGATTCAAATCCTCTAGTTCAAAAAAGTTCAAATGCCCCTAGTGAAACCTAACTCTATTTTTTCAGGAGTAAAGTTAAGGCTCTGGAGCACAGCAAACAAGATTGCTGTAGGACTGGCGGCAGATATCAGAGAATGTTGGACATGCTGCTGCTCATGTTTAGATATTTGAATTCTATTCTAAGTCAGATAAGAATTCATTAGAGGATTTAAGAAGGGAGTGACATTATGGATTTGTTGTTTTAGAAGGTAAATCTATCTGTCATGCCAGGAAGATTTCAGGGCACCAGTAGAAATAGGGAAATCAGTTAGGAGGTGTTGATGTCAGATTAAGGGCAGTGGTGGAACTAAACTCCTTGCATAAGAGAAAGAGCCATGAAAACTACAGTGATGCTTATGGAACCTGGCCCGGAAACAGGGTGCTGTGCTGGTAGTGGTTCCCACATGAAACTAGCTAGTCAGACAGCCGAAGAACGGCTGTGGAATGTGAATCATCCATGCTTTAGGGAGGGGAAACACGTTTCTACCATCTTTACAGGGATAGAAACTTTAGCTAGGATAGGGATAAGAAAAACTTCTCAAAGTACAACTGAAATACAATCAAAGGAAGGCAGCCACTGCCTCGGGGACATGCAAATCCTTAAGTAGGATGAGCTCACTTGCAAGTTTATAACCCAGAGGGAAATGCAAACGTGATGGAGTGAACTAGGAGAAGAAACGAGAGATTTATACCTTAAAAAACTAGATTATAACTAGATTATACAGCAAATGTGAAGGTAATCTAGGAAGAGTTTACCAAGTAATATGATACAAATCATTCTTATTTTATTCAATATGTTTCACACTTTCAGAACACAGAGAAAACCACCAATTTCATTTCCTGAGAGAAATATAGCATTTAGTGCGGGAAAATAATCTATTTAATAAATACTTTGAAATGATTGGAAAAAATCAAATTAAAATGCAATTGAATAAGGACAATAAAATAAAATAAAAATCACAGTTTAACCTCATTTATAAAAGTAGATGTGGTGTAGCAAATCAAATTCTACACTGTATAAATATAGTGACATATGATGATCAAGAACGACTTATCCCAGTAAGGCAAAGACAATTCAACTTTAGAGGAAGTTTGATTAATATGATTTCCTACATTACATATTATAAATTCCTGAAGTATCAGATTAAAAATAGTAATAATAATAATAATTACCATAATAATAATGAGGAGAAGATAAAAAATACAAATATAATATTGGACAAAAGTTGGTAATCATTAAAGGTAAACACTTAGCAAATTAATAGAAGGTACATTTAGAGAAATCTGTATTTTTGTTCTTAGAAATATGTAAGATGGGTATGTCAGGTAATATATCGATTTTAAATAGAAGAAACTAATATTTCTAAGTATTAATTGGGTTAATTTCACACTGGTAGGAAATGAGCAAAGACTGAATACTTGGACTTCAAACTCCAAGATGATTTTTTTCCCATATAGCTTGCCACCTACTAAATCCCTTGACTATATCTATTCAATGTTAAGAAAATGCAATTTAAATAGCTCCCCTTTAGAAGTACTGCATAAGAGAATCAAATTAGTTCATTTAAAAGAGTTTCTAGTGACACATGAAAGTCTACACTGTTAATAGGAAATTACTTATGGACCAATATTATGTGTTTTGCCAAAGAAACATGTTGAAACACAATGGATCTGACTCTATTTAGTTTGTCTACTGAAAGTTAAATAGCTAAATAGTGAAATAAATAAACAAATTTATTTTTTTTAATGCTTACTAAATTCCTCCAGGACACGAATACTTTATGCACTATTGTGACACAAAAGATTGAGTTTTTTTTTTAATATGGAGATTTATCTCATTTGCTCTGCAGTTGGATCTTTGATGCACAAGAAGCCATAGTTAATATAAAGAGCTAAACACATTTTAAGTAGTTAATATTAATTATTCCTTTCATACAGAGACATGGTTTAGGCTTTATGAATATACTATTTTAAGTATTTGAGCATGTTTTAAGCCACCACCTCTGGGGAGCTGATAGATTGCTTCTTAGCCCTCTAGAGCTTATTCATTTACTTTGAGCTATAGACCATACCAGAGCTATAGCTAATTGAAGTTAGGTATACAAGTCAGCAAAGTTCGTTGTCCTGTAGAGGAAATAAATATTCCATTACCTTTTTATGAATTGTTTCCAAATAAATTATAACTTTACATTTCACATAGACTTGTCTCAGTTTCCAAATGCTCCCTTAACTTTATTTATACACCCATTGACTGCTATGCATATATGCAAAATTTTATTGAAAACTTAGTGTTTTCTAAGCAACATGTTGAACACTAAGTTATGACTTATCTATGAGTGGCATGTATACTTTCTTCTGGAACTTAGAGTTTACTGCCACAGACCAAATTTATTCAGATAAACACACAAATGAATGTAATATTACAAATATGATAAATGTGATCTTTTCTTAAAAGAAAAGAACATGTGGTCATGGAGGATGATTTTAGGAGGACCTGACCTACCCTGTGAAACGAAGGAGAAGAAGAAAGGATTTACGTTAAGGTCTAAAGAAATAATAGAAGTTAACTAGGCAAATTGGAGGTGTGGCCAGGGAGATAGTTCCAGACCAAAGAATACCATGTGTTTAGGAGCATGTATATAGCTGCTTAAAACCTACCCAGAAATAAAGAGGATATAATTTAAAAAATGACACCAATATAATGCTTCTATCTCAAATCAATTACACTTACTGCTCCTGCAACAAAATTTTCTTTCCCCAAAGTATCTTACAAACATGGTCACATAACCCCTTTGTATTGGAAGATTCCTTAAGTACCTTTTTAAACACATAAATTATTCCTTCAGCCTAACAACTGCTACCCTTTAGCATGCTATATTTTTCCACCATAAAATACATTCCATCTGACATATTCTCTATTTACTTGTTTATATGTTTATTGTTTATTGCCCTCTCAGTAGTTTTCCCGAGAACAAAGATTGTATTCTCCTGAATCATTGTCTAGCATATCATATATGTTCAACAAATTATTTTTGAATTCTCATACGGATAACCTAACCTTTCAGAATGCATACTATATGCCAGTTACTCTGGGCTTTTTAAACATACGTTCTGCCATTCTATCTTTTTAAAACTATAAAGTTTATATTATTTCTATTATACTAATGCGTCATTTTAGGCTTTGACAGTTCAATGACTTGTCCATGATTATGTAATTAGTAAGTGGCAAAGGTAGAAATTGGACTTAGCTCTATGTGACTCTAAAACCCATACTTAAAAAAAAAAACTACATTGCACTGCATTTTAATTTTATACTTTGTTACCAGAAATTCTATTACTAAAACTTTAAATAATATAGAAAGAAAAGAAAAATGTGTTCCAGTGTATAGATTTCTTTTCAGTGTGCCTCCCTTTCCTGTTACAGAAGACGTAAGTGTTCTAGCAAAGCTACACATTTTGTGACAAATCCTTGTTGAATGACTTTAATCTGCATATTTACTAACTAGACATGATTTGCTTAGTTCCAAGTGAGTGGTGTATAGACCCAGTGGAATTTTTGGATAGCTAATCCAAATTTTAACTAGGTGTCAAATGCCTGGGAGATAGAAAGAAAGAGAGAGAGAGAGAGAGAGAGAGAGAGAGAGAGAAGGAAAGAAAGAAAGAAAGAAAGAAAGAAAGAAAGAAAGAAAGAAAGAAAGAAAGAAAGAAAGAAAGTAAAAGAAAGAAAAAAGAAAATAAAGGAGGGAGGGAGGAAGGAAGGAAGGAAGGAAGAAAGAAAGGAAGAAAGAAAGAAAGAAAGAGAGAGAGAAAGAGAGAAAGAGAGAAAGAAAGAAAGAAAGAAAGAAAGGAAGGAAGGAAGGAAGGAAGGAAGGAAGGAAGGAAGGAGAGAAAAGAAAGAGACAGAGAAGAAGGAAAGAAGGGAGGGAGAAAGGAAGATGGAGAGAGAGGGGAAAGGAGGGAGGAGGGAGGGAAAGTAGAAGGAAAGGAAGGAAGGAAGGACAAAAAGGAAGAAAGAAGGGAGGAAGGAAGAGAGAGAGAGAAACAGAAAGAATAATCTCTCCAGTGCTTTCACAGTTGATTCAGCAAAGGAGATAAGAACTTGCTGCTGCTGCTTCTTCTTCTTCTTCTTCTTCTTCTTCTTCTTCTTCTTCTTCTTCTTCTTCTAAGTTCATTTATTTTGAGAAAGGAGAGAGGAAAAAAGAGAACAGGAGCAGGGGAGGGGCACAGAGAGAGCGAGAAAGAGAATCCCAAGCAGGTTTCACTCTGTCAGCAGCATAGCTCTATGTGGGGCTGGAACTCAGGAACCCCGAGATCATGACCTGAGCCAAGAACAAGAGTCCATTGCTCAAGTGACTGAATTACCCAGGCGCCCCATTTTTATTAAGCATTTTTTAATTTTTTAGATTTCTTTAAAAATGTTTATTTATTTTTGAAAGAGAGAACATGAGTAGGGGAGGAGCAGAGAGAGAGGATTAAGGATCCAAAGCAGGCCCTGCACTGACAGCAGAGAGCCCAATGCAGGACACCAGCTCAGGAATCCTGAGATCATGACCTGAGCCCAAGTCAAATATTTAAATACTGAGGCACCTGGGAGCCCCAAGAACTTGCTTCTGTATCCTCCAAAGTCAGGTAGATATTTTATTAGAAAGTCTTTTTCAAATGATCTGCAAATTACTGCCTCACTATATTACAATATTTTGTTGTTCTAGTTGGCAAGGGTTCTCAGTCCTTTCTCCTAAGCATGCTAAATTCTCACACCAACATTTCAACATTTCCAGCCGGTTCCTTTCTGGTTTCCATATTTGTAAAGGTGCCAGTACTTCCCTTTCAGCATATGAGCCAGACCTGGACAATCTCCATAAACATGGGAAGAATCCCCATGACACTAATACTGAGGCCGACTTGGCAGAAGGAAATCACTGCTTTCCCCCAAGCATGTAAAAGTGCACGATGCCCATGCCAACCTCCAGGCTGCCCGCATGTTTGGCATGTTTTTCATCCCTAAACTATAGATTCTCTGATATTTGTTATCCATTTTATTATTTTCTTGAGCCAAGTCACTTTCTGGCATTCATATCACCCAGAGTAAAGACTTTGTTTTGATATATGTTTGTTTTCCACTTTTAATTTTAGCTATATAGACAATGCTTTACTGTTTTCTTTTTTTTTCTTTCCTTTCCTTTTCTATTTTACCAGCAGTAATTTTCTCCTCTCCAGAGAAAGATGTCTAGACATATTATAATAATACCCGTAATTCATGATGATAAACAAATAAAACAAACTTTATGTAAATTTATAAAACAGGCAGTTTGTCTTCACTGCTCCTCAAACGTTTCGTATTTTGTACCTTTTGCCCATGTCTCATCTTAAATTAAAATTAATTAATGTCAAAACATGGAAAAAGAAAAGGAGACAGTGACAGGAAGTGGTGAGCAATGACCAAGAGAAAAATGCTTCTTACTGCACAATATTACTGAAAACAGGTCATCGCTGTCCCATCTAAAACATCTTCTCTCTCTGGGCTTTCGTTATCGGTAAGAATTATTATTTCATTAATACATTAAATTATCTCATTTTCTTATGCAAACCTGTGCCTGAAAAAGCAGAAGAGTTTATTGCAGCCAGCTCAAGCAACCATGATCAGAGGTTTTTATTTAAGAAAATTAAAACAAATTAAGTGTTTAACATGACATTTTGAACACTGAAAAGCTACTAACTTATTTGATTATAAACTAGATTTCTTAATGTCTCTGGGTAAAGGAAATGGTTGAATATTACAGTACCATGAACCAAATAACAGATAGGTTGAGGTTGCCCTTAAAAGTATGTGATAATATTGGGAGTTTGGAAAATCAACGATGCCGCAACATTGGAATTTCACAGTTACTCATGACACATACTTAATTTCACCTATAGGTGAAACTTTGGACATGACTCTGAAATAGAGCTAATAATATCCTTTACTATCTTACCATGTTTTATAATTTTCTAGCTATATTGACAATTACTTCACTAGGTCTGACAATTTTCAAATTTTTAACATTTTAATAATATACTCTTATTTATGTCATGTTTGTTATGAAATATTTAAAACATTTATTTATTTTTGGTAATGTTACTATTTAAGAATTTAAAATAATAATTTCATTATCATTTTCCTTTAAAGGCTGACAAGAGCACAGGTCTGAGAATCAGAGTTCAAACAACTACCAACATATTTTAAAAAATTAAAAAAAAAATAAAGTTGTCAGCTTGTTCTCCAGTGCCTGTTACAAATAATTCAGTGTTATTGTGAAAATTAATAGGAGAAAATCTTGTTTAAAGTAGAGTTGGGAGCCCAGAAGGGAACTTCTCACAACCTACCACTCTTTGTCAGTTGCAGACCCAACAGGAAGAGAAATGCTTTCAGGTCAAAACCACTTTAGCTACTACTTTACTAACCCACCAGGAGGGAGAAAGACTTTCCTCCTGTCTTGGCAACAGCTTAGCCAATGAGAGACAGTCGCATCTCAGCCAATGAGAGACCACTAAATCTTGAACTCCTGGTTTACTCCAATGGACTTGTTGATTATGATAGCCCTCTCAACTTTCTTATTGATAAGAGTATTTTTCTCCTTTATTCTCCGGACTTACCTATGGTTTTGCTATACTCGCTCATCCCAAATTACATTTCTCTGCTATTCCTGAATGAGCCCATTTTTGCTGGTAAAACAAAATATAAAAATATGTGTGACAGGAGAAAATAAGCACATAATTAATTAAAAGATGAAAAGATGATAAGGAATCTTGATATAGAAAATTTTACATGGTGAGATATGAAAAAATAGCTGTAGAAGAGTCTAATTATTATGTATGTTAACATGTTAGAAACATAATATGTAATATTATATAAACCTCAGAGGTTAATATACAATATAGTTATTCTTCAGGATATTACTATCCCATTTTTCAAATTAGTATATAAACTGTTATGTTTTCAATGTAATGATTCTCCCCTCATCCCCCCACCTCTCCACACCCAGGCATGTTGTTCTCCTAATCAACATTATCTCCATGGCATCTAATGTCTCAAGAAATGCAGCCACAGCAGAATCAGTGAACTATATATTGGAGTTATATAAGACCTTGTATGGTTCTGTGAAAAAGATTACCTGTGCTGACAGAAGAGGACAACTACAGTCATTACGAAGGAATCGTAAATGAAAGGGCTTTCAGAAGGATCCCCATGACTTGCCCCTTGTCCCCAGCTGGAAACTCAAAGCAAGGTGAAAATGACAGAATGACAAGAATGGTTTGGAAGGATCTCTAATACAAGGAATGTGTGCAGTTCTTTCTAAGGTTAATGGCAAGCTTCATAAGTATCCCTCACCTAGCCTTATAGTAACCTCTGCACAGTGTGGTAGGGATGGTAAACTATTATTAGGAGAGAAGCCAGTAAAAACTGCAGCAGACTTACATGGTTTTCCCATGCTTACTAGGACTTGGAGAGTAGCAAATATTTTCTGTGCTCTCAAGAAGGGAACAAAGTAGCTGGAGAGAGTCAGAGTCAGAGTTGGAATCTCATTGCAACAGGTAAAAGGAGAACAGAATGTATGTACGGGCTAGCATATGGCATTTAACCCTACCTAAAGGCAAATGAGATCATAATTCATCTCGAGTTCTTTCTATTTTTTTTCTTTTAATTTTTAAAGACATGGCAGGGGAGAGGGGCAGAGAAAGAAAGAGAGAGAATGCCAAGCAGGCTCCACACACAGCACAGAGCCTGATGTGGGGCTTGATCTCATGACCCTGGGATCATGACCTGAGCCAAAATCAAGAGCTGGCCACTCCACCAACTAAACCACCCAGGAGCCCCTCATCTAGGACTCTAAATGACTTGCCATGGATAGAGTTTACAAGGAGGTCAGGGTGTGGCTAGAGAGAATTTTGTTCTAGAAGCCAAGAGGAGAAAGAGTTTCAAGAGAAGAAAGAGTAAAGAAGTCAAAACAGCTAAGGACTGAAAAGCATCTTGTGGATTACCTACCCAGCAATCACTGGTAAATGAGCAACAGCTAGATCAGTTCTGGTGGTTGCAGATACTAAATTGCAACTTTTTGAAAAAGTGGAACCAGTATTTTATGTTAAAATAGCTAATAATATACTTAAGATAGCACCACAAATATGAGCAATGAAGACAAAGCAGTACTTGAGGGATATACAGTTGAAGGGAGGCAGTATTGTCACAGTTGTTTTGACTAATGGAAGACCATGAAAAAATAGCTGTTGAAAGAAACAGAGTAAGACGGAACCAGAGAGAGACAGCATAGTTTATAGAATAAGGTAGTGGTGGGTGTTAATTCAGGTCACAAGAGTAAAGTTATATCTTAGAAGAGTGGCCACTGACCATTTTTTGTATTAGATTTTCTCTTGCTTATTCAGAGATTTAAGTATTAGCATAAATAAGCCCAGAGAACTGGAGGAATTATGAAAACACATTTATATGGAAACTTTTTTTGGTCAGACTTTATTGAGTTCAGTCAATCCTTTTGATTCAGCATGGACTTATTTACTGTGTTATTGATAGCCTTGCCTTTCAAATATTTTGGATTTCTGTTGTTCTTTGCTCCTCCTTTTCATTTTCCTCATCCACGATTCCCCCGTACCTTCTGCTCACACCTGACGGCGGTACATAGTTCTGAAAAATGCCATATTATGTTTAAGGCTATGTGCAGCTGAAAATAGTTAAAATGTGACTTAGACATTTTAGAAGCAAAAATCACTATAGCAAAATGCCCCAATTTGCTGGAAGTCTGAGCATTTATTTGAACCAGAGACCATCAGTTATATCACTTTCTACAAACCTCCCAACACTAGAGGAGACTTTGGGTGGCTCAGACAGTTGTGCATCCGACTCTTGATTTTGACTCAGGTCATAATCTCCATGGTTGTGAGATAGAGCCCTGCATCTGGCTCTGTGCTGGGTGTGGAACCCACCTAGGATTCTCTCTCTCCCTCTTTCTCTGTCCCTCCCTCCGCCACTCATACTCTGTCTCTCTTAAAATATATAAATAAACTTAAAAAAATACTTGCAACATTGGAGGTTGGGCTTGCTAATAAAGATTTCTGTAATATGCCCTGTTTCTATTACACTGCGTAACTATTACAAAAGTGCTATAGCTTGTGAGGCTTTTCTCTTCTCAGTTTTTCTTTCTTTCTTTTTTCTTTTTTTCTTTTCTTTTCTTTTCTTTTCTTCTTTTTTTTTTTTCATAAGAGGAGTGTATGCCACAGTGACTTGGATGTTCAGGCACTCGAAATTTATAAGTAAACTTTATCCAACACTACCGCATTCCATAACGTCTAATGGGTTAGTTCCAGAAGCCCAGTTAGAGTGAATAATGCAATGGGTTGTTCAGCATTTTGATTGAGTGACAAGGTCAAAAGATCAAATACCACAGTGACAAAATGGGTTTTTACCATTCTAAACAGAGGCAACATCAAAGTATTACTTCCATCACTATAGGTAAGTTGAGGGGAAACAAGCTTGTATAAAGAAATTTTATAAATATTAGGCAATATGTCTCAATATGAAGTTTAGAAAACTTCATAATAAGTTTAGAATTTATTAAATCAAACCTCAGGCAAGGATAACAAGAAATATGAATATTTTATTAATTTTAAATGTCTAAACTTTGCCTTTTGCCCTGAGGAATCAATAGTAATTTCTATAACTGTAATATAGGAGCATTAAAAGGGATTAAGAAATTTTCTGCCAAACTACATCAAACTGTCTAACTGTTCACCAGAACAAAGAGATTTGTAAAATAGCTAAGTTGAATAATGGCTAATGAGGATAGTTGAATAATGTTTATATTTTTCTTTGCTATTATATTTTGATTGTGATGAAAGCACACTTATTACACCTTCACAGAACAAAAAGAATCATAACTTGCATCAGGTCCCATAAACACAATTCCCATTGTTGAAGAGTCCTCTCTCTTTGACATTTTGGAAGGGATAGTACCATTGTTCGTTTTTTTTTTCTTTCCTTAGTTTTTTCTTCCTTTCTTCCTCTTGCCCTCTTCCTTCTTTCTTATACTCCTCTTTCGTTTCTTCTCTTTCACCTCCCTTCCTACTTTCCTTCCCTCCTCCTTCCCCCTCTCTCTCCCTGTCTTTTTTTTTTTTTTATCTCAATAGTATAAATACAATTCTAAAACTTGGTTCTATTTTATCTCTACCAACATGCTTTGAAGAAAGCCCTGATTTTCTTCTATTTATATGACACCATTTATCTTACCAAGGCCATATTTAGTATGCCTTTGGAATGTTGTGATTTTTGTATTTATTCTATCTTTAGTTATATTATGAAAAAATAGTTTAAGCACAAAAATTGAGACATAATGCATACCAATTTAGAGAACAATAATATAGGGATTACTCGTATAATAACCCAGAAGATATCTCTACCATCACACCTCTTTCCTTCCTCCACAAAGATGAAATAATCATGTTTACTTTTAGGAACTTATAGTTCCTAACACCTATGCATGTCCTATGTTTTTGAACATTATATAAATGGAATCATCCATTATTCCATTATCTTTCTTTCTTAG
The DNA here is from genome assembly GCA_017311185.1 of Proteles cristata cristata. Taxonomy (NCBI): domain Eukaryota; kingdom Metazoa; phylum Chordata; class Mammalia; order Carnivora; family Hyaenidae; genus Proteles; species Proteles cristata. Next base: position 1,104,893 of record JAESUZ010002153.1, read on the forward strand.
CATTATCTCTGAGGTTCACTTAAGTTAGTACATGTTACTTTAATTAATTCATTCATTCATTTGCACTGTTGCATTAGGATTGACCATGAAATATTTATGTATTCCACTGTTGATATGCACTGGGTTGTTTCTAGCTCTTAATATTATGAACAATTCTGGTTCTGGGAATACTAAAAGAAGTAGGGACCTGAATCCAACAGCTAGTGCAGGCCTATGGGCCATCGCTGACATGATGCTGAAAAGAACAGCAAGCAGACCGAAGGGAACAAAGCCTCCATTCCATTCCGGGCCCCTTAGTATTCTCCAGTGTCCCCATTTGCAAAACCTAACAGGAAACCACATGACAAATGATAAATGTATCATCACTGTCCCAGCCCCCAAATCACAGAGGTGATTTTAGAAAGGCAAATTTATAACTGAGAGCTAATAGTTTAATAACCAACAAAATAGTCGAAATAATCAATGCAAAAAATTAGAAATCTAAATGCAGTGCCAATAGAAGATAAAATATTAAGGATGGAGGTTGAAATTTACAAAATGTATGCAACAAATACAAGATAGAAAAGTCAACTAGAGCAATGAGAAATACACTGGGAAAGAAAATATGCAGGGTTTCAGAGCGTTTGAATCCAGATCTGTGTGAGTCCATATGCCATGTCTTTTCAGTTGTCTTACTCCCCACCACAGAGGATACTGAATTCTTTAGGAAAATTTCCCTATTTATATAGGCAGACATACCACCCATTTTTGAAATAATGGAAAGACCAAACTTATACCAAAATTAACTAGAAAATGTTGCTTCTCAAAGGTTTTCATATGAAATTGTGTTTAAAATAGTCTGATCTATTTTAGAGAAGGAACATAACAGAAGTAAAGATTTTATTATTAATATTTACAAAGAGGTAATAAAATTATAGCTCATCTGAGACCAAAGGAGGTTCATATGAAACACTTGTCAAATATATGTCAAAATTATAAACTGACATTTATTTTCAACATGTGAAGAAAGAGTGGAATATGGGAAACAAACACCCAATAACTGGCAAATCTTCAATGACTACAATTGGACTTTTTTTGATAAATTAAATAACTAGTGAAGGAGTGATATGAGGTATGATGCTAGACCTTGATCTTTATGTCTTGTTGCTTTTTTTCCTTTGAAGAATAAGACAAACTTTTTCATTCATTCACTTCTACCAAGTCAGTTATTGTTTGTAACATGCATACTTATTTTTTTTCATACCATTCCTGTCTGGTTTTTTTTGTTTGACCTTCCATAGATTTCAAATTCGGTCTTCCCAAACTGCATACTATAAACTTTTAAGTGAGACTCTGTCTGTCTTTCGTAAACTCAACTTTGGTTTGTTTTAAAATACATTTCACCTGCTTACTTAAATTTGACTTTGTAAACAATTGTAGTTTAAACATTGCACACTTTTAGCTCATTATCTTTTGCTTTTTAGTTTTGCTATTGAGACTGCTAGTATTTATTGAATTGCAATCTTATTAGTAATAATTTCTTTTTTCCCTTTTTGTTTTGTTTTGCTTTTGTTTCTTTGTTTCAAGATTTTATTTACATTTCAAATAGTTCAGAAGCACCTGGGTGTCTCGGTCAGTTAAGCATCTAACTTCAGCTCTGGTCATGATCTCCAGGTCTGTGAATTTGAGCCCCGTGTCAGGCTCTCTGCTGATAGCTCAGAGCCTGGAGCCTGCTTTGGATCTGTGTCTTCCTCTCTCCCTGCCCCTCCCCCACTTACACTCTATCTATCTCCCTTTTAAAAAGAAATAAACATTAAAAAATAATAATAGTAATAAATTTCAGTGACTGTGAATTTCAGTGTAATTTTCACTTTAGGAGTAGAATTTAGTGATTCCCCCTTTACATACAGTACACAATGGTTATCACAAGTGCCCTCCTTAATACCCATCACCCATTTAGCCCATCCCCCTATCCACTTGACCTCCAGCAACATTCTCTTTGTTCTCTATAGTTGAGTCTGTTTTCTGGTTTGCTTCTTTCTCCCCCATCCCCGCCCCCATGTTTGTCTCTTTTGTTTCTTAAACTTCTTTTATTTTTCTGAGTATTTTATAGTATTGGCATAATGCTCCCCAGAGTAAACTTCTTGTAATTTATCATACTTGAGGTTTGCTGTTTTACGAAGTCTATAAAATCATTACTCTATTAAGTCTAGCTAATTCTCAATTAACATATCATAAAGCACCTTTTTATTTATTCTTTGTATTCTTTTCTTCTGGAACATATGCACGTTACAGATGATAGAAAGATGACAAATAGGGAGATGGAGAGAGAGATGTATTATATGTCTGTATATGACCTACTGAAGAGCCTAAAATTAAGGCCTCCATTAAGAGCAACCTTGGGCTGCGTGTAGCCCCAGTCCCAGCTCCAGGAAAAGCCTCAGATTGTTCAAGGTTAAAACCGTCCTCGGACCGCCCTCAGATCAGGTAATCAAAAAACATTCCTGGGGTCTAAGTCAAGGCTGGGAACTGCAAACAGTTATTTTATATAAACTAGCCAATTTCTCACCGTTTGCCTGAACCCCACGTGGGCCCTTTGAACTCACCTCATAATTACTCATTTTTGAAGGATTCTCAAAAGTCATGATTGGGTCCCACCAAAAGTAATAAACACCTCACAGACACTGAATGGTCAAATCTGTTACCAGGGGTGCTGTACAATCGTAATTGGTGCTTATGTGATGATGCTATACATACAACATGTGCACTGTAACACCCCCGTCCCTGACCCCATAAAAACCCTACTTGCTATTGTTTGGGGCTTTGCATTGCTGCCACTACACCAGTAGGCAGGTGAGTCCCTGCTGGAGCTTGTAATAAAGACCCTTATGTACTTGCATCGGTGCCGGCTTCTTGGTGGTCTCTGGGGACTCGCAATTCGTGCACAACATTTCATATGTTAGACTTTCTATCTATCATGTCTCCTCAGTGCACATATTCTTCTCGTTATGTTGCGCTTCATTTTAGGGGATTTTCAGATGGTCAGTTTACCCATTGTCTTTTCACCTACATCTGGTGTACTGTTTTACCTGAATATTATCCAAGTTAGTTACTATGTAAAATAGAGACTCCTGACAACATAATGATACATAGTTTTATACACTGAAGGTTCTGCCTCCCTCAGGGCATAGCAACACCATTCAACTTCAGAAATGTTTTTCACTCCACAAGATCAGAAACATTGTGTTACAATAATTTGTTTTGGTTTTCACAAGGCCAGAAATATTTTTTCACACACTTCTTTGTGCGACACAGACAAACCTGCCTTGCTACCATGGCAGCTTCCTACTTCATTTAATTGTCTGTGAAAATAACTTTGGAGGTTAATAGACTTTATGTAATTCCTAAAAGTAAAAGAGAAGTGCTATAAGCAAGAGAAATGTTCTTCCATTGCATCAAAGGCTAACAAGAGCTCTCACAATGTGGATTATTTTCACAGAAATCAAGATGGTACAATTGGAAAACCTGAAACCGCAGAGGGACTATACTGTTGTCAACAGAGAATAGTTACCAGAATCTCCATTTACCTTCGTCATACATGCTACTCCCCTGGCATTGCAAGTTCTAATTTGGGTTTTTCATAATCCTGTGGTAATTTCTGTCAATTACAATGCCCTACCACATACACACACACGCACACACACACACACACACACACACACACACGTCTCAACAGAAGTACTCTACGTCTAAACAGAAGTACTCTACAGTGTAGGTATATAAAACTTTTAGCAAAAAAAAAAAAAAAGTAATAAAGACTACATCCTCACAATCTGAACACTATTTGACAGCTTTAATCATTTATATTCCCATTAGTTTTATGTCAAAACTACCTCGAGAGGTCTCATCAGAACAAAACATTACTTAACTTGAAAATGAAATTCCCCATATCTATGTCCCTATTTGGAAGTGGAATAGGTTGCTTTGTTGTGAAAGAAATAGGTATTTCCAAAGCCAAATCAGTAAAAAGAGTAGCATTATTTCAAAATAAAGGCAATATGTGACATTATATATATATATATATATATATATATATATATATGTAATAAATATATATGTAAATTTTTTAACGTTTATTTTTGAGAGAGAGAGAAACAGAGCACAAGCAGGGGAGGGACAAAGAGAGAGGACACACAGAATCCAAAGCAGGCTGCAGGCTCTGAGCTGTCAGCACAGAGCTTGATGCAGGGCTCGAACTCACAAACTACAAGATTATGACCTGAACCAAAGTTGGACACTGAACGGATGAACCACCCAGGGACCCCCGTGACATTATATATATATTTTTCCCAGATGCTACAGTGTGTTATTTTTCTTGGTTAAGATCTTGTGCAATGGCATCAAAGGACAGGATTCTGAATTCTTGCCCTGTGTTCTTTTTCTTTTTCTTTGTTACCTTGAACATTTGATTTTTTTCTGTATTTGTGTTTATATAAAACATGATGACATTTAACATCTCTTTGAAACTATTACTAGTTAAGTGAGGGAATACTTGTAAAGTGTCTGTCATTTTCTTCATACTACATTGATGTTACTAGTTGTTACACTATCGTTATTCACATGAAGTGCTATTGACAGCAACAGATAGTTTCCACTTGAAACTACGGTCCAGGACTGTTTGGTGAGAAGCAAACCACTGCAATGATTCCCAGCTGGGAACACCATCCCTGACCCTGGAAGAACTCTTAAAGGTAGAGATTTGGTTAAAAGTACCATTTACTGATTTAATTCCAGCAATCCAAATGTCCTCAATAACTGTAATCTTGAAATAAACAAAATAAAGTTTTCTCAAACACCAGTGATTGTTCAATTACTGTTTCCCTTCTACAGGGTCCCTTATGCTTCAGTCTGAACAATGTTCAGATCAGCTGTGATTGGTGCCTCGTATCCTCTTAAACCAATAGCGCTACTAAATTTGTCTTTTTGAATGAATGGCTTGCATTTTGTTTATGAGTTTATTTTTTTAATTTATTTATTTACTTTGAGAGAGAAGAGAGAGACAGAAGAGAGAATCTTAAACAGGGTTTGGGCTGTCAGTGCAGACCTCAGTGCCTGTCTAGAACTCACAAACTGTGGGATCATGATCTGAGCCAAAATCAAGAGTCCGGCACTTAACTGACTGAGTCACATCGGCACCCCATGAGTTGGGTTTAAAAGATGTGCTGTGTATCATCAAGTGGACATACTATTTTTAGTTTTATGCACTTTAATTATCTATATGTATGTCAGAAATTGTAAACTGAAAAGTTTTTCATAGAAAAAATCATGAAATTATAGATCCAAAGTATAATTTTGGGGGAAAATGTGAAATTTTATAAAGAAATTAAGAAGATGTTGATAGAATTTTTATGGAACCTGATCTGTTCTTTAAGTAATTTATCTTAAAAATATAATATATTCTCAAATTGATGTAATTCATACACCATAGAATAGCTGTAAATATTCTCTTTCTAATATATTTGTATATAACGGAAATATGTCATTTAATTGGGGATTTACTCACAAACATACCTTCAATGTGTATATAGGAAATATTCAATAAGTATCTATATATCTATATATATACCTATATACTGGTCACAGCTCACATCCTGGGAATATGATTATTAACACTATCTTCACTGCCCAGGAGTTTCCTACCTGGCAGAGAAGATAGAGAAGAGGACAGATGTAAAAATATTACAGAAGGTGCAACCATGAGGGAGGCACGGAGCGTCTGTGGAACACATAATGGGCATTCAAACCACTCTCAGATATAGGGCCACCTCCTCAAAAGACTGAGTGAGAATGTTCCAGATTGAAGGAGCAACATGAACAAAGGACAGTAAGGCAGAGATTATGGAAATGGGGTCTGAAAACCAAAAGGCGGAAGCAGCTCATTATGACAAGCGCATAGAGACTAAGGGGGGTGAGGGGGTGGAGATAGGAGGTAGGGGCATGGAAAGGTGAGCTAAACCCAGATCCTAAAAGACTTCATGGACCGTGCTAATCAATTTCTTTCTTATCATGAGAGATATGATAAAATCTCATGAAAGAAAATGATTAAGAGGCTTTAAAATGAAGGGTGACGTGACCAGATTATATTATAGAAAGAATCTGACAGAGGACCAGAAGCCACCTGCAGAAGAAAGGACCCAGTAAGAGTGGGTGGGCACAGGGAAGTGGGGAGTGGTCGTGTCTACATCAGAGTGTAGGTGAAGATAGAGGATAGCAGATGGCTTGAACATTTTATACATAGGATCAATATAAATTGAACTCTACCTCCTCGTGTCAGTGTTGGGTCACATGTGCCTTCCGCTTCAGACTGTGGTCGTGCACACTTCAGTGAGTTAAGAGGAACCTTCAGGGGTACCTGGGGGACTCAGCTGGTTACTCATTGGGCTCTTGGTTTTGGTTCAGGTCATGAGTTTGAGCCCCATGAGTTTGAGCCCCATGTCAGGCTCTGTGCTGACAGTGCAGGTGGCTTTGCTACCCTTTGTCACTTGTGATTGAAAACACGAACATAGGCCACCAGGTGAAGCGGCACATCCCTGCCTAACTCTACGTGGAGTAGGTAAAAGTTAGTTGAGGCAAAATTGATTTCATTGTCAGAAAATTTTAGCCTCATCTACACTGACCTTACTGTAGAAGGGGGGAAATGTGAAATATCTCCAAACGAAATATTTCACTTACAGATGAAAACAGTTCAGTGCTATCAGTGTGATTAAGTCCAAATTGTCATTAAACTGACACCTTTTCTAAGCAATAATTGAGAATTATGTAAGAGCTTTAATAATCATTAATTACTACCATTTGTGATGATTTTACCATTTGGGAAATATTTTCCAATCCATTATCTCATCATGAGAAACTTTTCTTACAATGTAATGTATTGTATGTGACATTAGCAATATATTTCTCAAAGTTGAGATCACTCAGACTTCCTATGTATGAGTTAGCAGAGTCATACTCTTTCCATATTCTCTCTTGAATGTAGCCAGCCACATTCTTACAGGAATTCATCTGTTTGAACATAGTGCCCTTTATTTGAAAATCTCTTCATTGGCTTCCCATAAAAATCTGTATTGATTTTAAAGTTTCTTACTCACTTATAAGGCACTTAATGGCCATAGACCAATATGTGTGCTAGATCTATTGTCTCTGTATGTCCCTTGTTGCCCATTGAGGTCACAATGAGCAGGCTATTTAGTCCTTCCCAAAGCATAAACTCAAATCCCTTGAAGCTGAGGCTTTTAGAAAATATGTTCCCTGATTGTGGAATGTAGTTGTAATTTCAATTGGTTATATTCCATCCGTCTGCAGGCAAAAACCAAAACCAAAAACATAAAACCCCAGAAAACAAAAAACAAAAACAAACAAACAAAAATGCAGTGTGTTTGGTTACATCTCAATATGCTTAATATTATTATTTTTGGCTATAATATCTCTAAATTATAGTATATGAATATCTTTAATAAAATCTGCTGATGTGCTTTATCTAGTTTATTAAGCTTAAAAATTGATCATTTTCTAGCTCTACTGATGTGCCCAAATCGCGAGTCCCAGAGACCTACAAGGAGATGGCACCAACGCAAATACAAAAGGGTCTTTATTACAAGCTCAAGCAGGGGCTCACCTGCCTTCCCGTGTCATGGCAGCAAGGTGAAGCCAAGAACAATAGTGAACAGGGTTTTTAAGGAGTAAGGGATGGGGGTGTTACAGTACATATAGCATCATCACATAAGCACCAATTACAATTACAGCTTTGACCATTCAGCATCTGTGAGGTGTTCATTACTTTTGGTGGGACCCAATCATGGCTTTGAGAATCTTTTGAAAATGACCAATTATGAGGTGAGTTCAAAGGGCCCACGGGGGTTCAGGCAAGCGGTGAGAAGTTGACTAGTTTGTATCTGCAGTTCCCAGCCTTGACTCAGACCACAGGAATGTTTTTTGATTAGCTGAACTGAGGGCGGTCCGAGGATGGCTTTAGCCTTGAACAGTCTGAGGCTTTTCCTGGAACTGGGACTGGGGCTATGTGCAGCCCGAGGTTGCTCTTAATGGAGGACTTAATTTTTGGTTCTTCACTACCAAGGGACATCAGAATTCCTCCTACCATGACTTCCTACTGCAGTGATAAACGGGTTGTTCTGGCAGTTGCATTCTAATAAACCACATAGAAAAACAAATTTGAAAAGCAATATAAACTCCTTTATTTTCAAAAATTCACTTCGGGTTCTCAAAGAAAGAATTGTGATTGAGTCAGTTAGGTTTAAAACTGGAGAATTAGAATTTTGAAAAGAAATGTAAATTGTATATAATAGTGCAACTGCTGCATCTCAATATGCAAAATGAAATGGAGATAAATCATCCTTACAGAAGAATTCCAAATAATTTATGCAGACATTCTTCTCTCTAGAAGGTAGAACTTGATTCTCTTCTGCTTGGGTATGGGCTAAAAGAGTAACTTACTTCCAAAGAATTAAGTACAAAAAGAGAAAACTACTTTACAATAGAGACTGTTGGCAGACTTTAACATCACCATGTATATGTCATTGATATCATGTAATCTGTGATATGACGTAATTAGAAGGCCATTTCACCTCTGTGGTAATCTTTGCCAAAACTCCTAATCCCAGAGAAACCCACCAGACAAATAAAAATTCAAGGACACTCTATACCACACCTGACTACTTCCCTTCAAAACTGACAAGGTTACTAAAAATAGAGACAAAGGAATTGTCACAGATGTGAGGATATAAGGAGTCGTGATTACTAAAACCAATATGATACCTTGGATTCTAGAACAGAATAATGTTCCTGGCAAAACAGGAGAAAGCCTGCAGTTAGTAGTACTTCACCAACATTAATTTATTTGTTTTGAGTACTATGGTTATGCAGCATGTTAATATTAGAGGAGAGTTTCTAGAAGCTACAGCATATCTTAAATTTCACAAAATTTATTTTGCATTTATTAAACATTTGCTATCTTTAAAAGATTGTTAAAAATAGCCATATCTATCATATATTCAATATCATTCTCTTTTTAATATTTGTCTTAATATACACTATCCATAAATATTTTGAGCCTAAATTTGAAGAATTGGAGAAGTCAAGATGGTAAATGCTTATTAGTCAGGGAACCTTTACTTCATGGATTAAAAAAAAAAAAAAGTTCATCGTACCTATCTCTGTGATGAGTAATTTCAACCACACACACACACACACACACACACACACACACACACACACACACAGTTAAGATTGAAAGCTGTTTTAATTTTCTTTTTGCTTTACCTTTCATACTTTATACTTGATTTTATAATATTTTCAGATTTTTACATGCTAAATATGGAAACCAAATAAAACATGATATAGCATGCCATCCAGAAGAGGCCATAGCCAGGAATAAGCCAAGGCCCCATCCACACTAACAGCTTTTGGGAAATTTTGACCACTTGGAGTTCTGTCTCATTGTCTAATAAACAAAGAAAGAGGTGATTTTAACAGAGCTTTTACAATTCTATAAATTTTCTTAATATCATGAGGAGAGAAATCCTTGGCAAAGAATAGCTTAAAAATAATGTTAATCATTTTCAAAATCATATTTTTGTGAAATATCTGGCCAGATATTATATAACTAAAATCACAGCCATATATCCAGGCAGTCATAACAACTGTCACCTCTTGATGCATATTATCTTTGTACTATTTACATTACTATGCCTAATCAGTTAATTAATACAATAATAAAATTTCAAGTTTATGGATACATGACAATTGACTAAGAGAAAACCTACTATAATATACTAGATACTTAATCTCATATACAGCAAAATTTCTGTCCTCTTTCTTTCTGGCAACATTTTCTAAAGAACTTTCTATGTCAATCTACACCTTAAAGGAAGAAACAGTGGAAAAGAGTCACTCTTCAATCCGACTATTTCCTCAAAAAATGTGAAGTTCTGATTTTTGATACATTCTCAGTGAGTTTGGAAATCTCAAAGGATAAAACTTTCAGCACAATCTTCAGTATTTGTATTTTATCTGCTTTATAAATATGTGAGTTATGTATTTTTATTATTTATATTATTACGTGTTCTTTTTTTTTTATTTGACAACAAGACCATATAGATTAAGGAACTATAGCCATAGAGTGGGAAAGAGCGTGCAATATAAGAGGTTGATGTAGGAAAGCATGCTCTGGCAAAAAGAAGGCAACATTAAACAAGATGTTTCTTTCGCAGGACTAAGTGCTTTCAACCAATCAGGGCACATGATGCAAAATGAATACAGCTGATCATTGAGACACGGACCATAGCTTGTCAAGACCTTGAGCCAAACAGATATAGCAAGTCACTCAGTTCCTTTTCCTTTTCAGAAAATCTTTCTCAGCAAGAGGCGGCTAGTTTTTTCGCACAGCAAGCAAGACTCAGCATGTGAAGCTTTGAACAATCCTGCACTGCAGGGAATGTTTTGCAGACACTGCATGACAAGATTGCCAAAAAGATTACCTCTTGATTTCCTTTGTCCTTGGGTTTATTTCATCTAATAATGGGGCAAAGATGGTGCCTTCTACATTGAAGACAGAATTTATTCATGAGTCATATGTGGCAAAATTGTTTTAAAATCCTTGTTCCTCATAATTGTCTAAGAAAAAATACTTCATTGAATATAAAATGTATGTTTTTACTTTTAAAAAATGTTTATCAACCTACGATACATTGTATGTGTAGAATAATTTGTTCTTGCAACAGCTTGAAGCCTAATCCTAAAAAGAAGCATTTCCTCCTCCTCCACTAAAAAGGTATGAACAACCATCAGAACATAATATAGGGTCAAAGTAAGTGAAAATCGGGCCATTTAACTACAACAAAAAGTTCTGTAAACAATATAATACTATAAATTCCAAACATGCTACTTTCATCTCTTACTTTGAGGCCTGGTAAATTAAAAAAAAAAATCTTAGATAACAATTATTATTACACTAATAGATATGGCTGTCTTAGCCTAAGAAATACCATGAGGTTAGTTCAGAACACGTAGATTCAAGTACCATTTCTATCATTTAGCACTTGGCATTTTAAAATGCATTTTCTTACTTGTGAATTGAAAATAAGGATGATCAGCCTGACTAATGCATATGATAATTTTTAGAACATAATAAAGTTACATATTTTCTTAGAACTTATAAGGATGTATTTCATGAAAAATAAATTTAAAAAAAAACCTAGTACACAGAGAAATGTGTAGTCTGTCACTTTCAGTTTACCAAAGTTATTCCAGATATTTTATTAGTCATAAAGTCAGAGAGTTATGAGTATCTAGAAGCTCTACTTACATCAATAAATAGGTCACAGAGGCAGAAAAATCAAGAAACCCCAGTCTTAAATAACACATTACACAAGATACACTTAATAATATATGCAGAACATTCCATCCAAAAGCAGCAGAATACACATTCTTCTTAAATGCACATGAGAGTATATTCAGGATACATCACATTTTAGGAAATGAAACAAGTCTCAGTAAATTAAAGAAGATTGAAATTATATCAAGCACCTTTGTGACCACCACCACCAGGATATAGAACTGGAATCAACTACAGGAAAAAGACTGAAAAATTCACCAATATGAGGAGATTAAACAAAATACTGCTGAACAACAAATGGGTTAACAAAGAAATCAAAGGAAAAATTAAAAACAAAACCAAAACTAAAAACCTTGGAACAAATGAAAATGGAAATTCAGCATACTAAAATCTGTGGAATGCAGCAAAAGCAGTTTTGAGAGGGAAGTTCATAGCAATATAGGCCTACCTCAGGAAACAAGAAAAATCTCAGAATAACAGTCTAATCTACACCTAATGGAACTAGAAATAAAAGAACAAATGAAGTCCAAAGTTAACAGAACAAAGGAAATAATAAATAATAAAGATGAGAAGAGAGATAAATGAAACAAAGACTAAAAAGACAAAACAAAAGTTCAATGAAAGTAAGAGCTGATTCTTTGAAAAGATAAAAACAAATTGACAATTCATATCAAGATTCACTAAGAAAAAAAGAGAAAAGGCTCAGAAAAAAAAATCAGAAGTGAAACAAAAGTTACAACTGATTCTAAGTGAATACAAAAAATCATAAAAGACTACTATGAAAAATTGTAGGACAACAAAGTAGACAAACTAGAGGAACTGGATAAATTACTGGAAACATACAATCTTTCAAGCTTGAATCATGAAATAAGAGAAAATTTGAATAGACCAATTTACTGGTAAGGGGATTGAATTAGTAATCAAAAATCTCCCAACAAACAAAAGTCTAGGACAAGATGGCTTCACTGAGTAAAGTTCTATCAAACATTAAAAGGTTTAATATCTGTCTTTCTCAAACATTTTCAGAAATTTTAAGAGCAGAAATCATTTCCAAGCTCATTGCACAAGACCAGCATTACCCTGATACCTAACCCAGATAAAAATACCACAGAAAAAGAAAATTACAGGGTGATATCTCTGGTAAACATGGATGCAAAAATCCGCAACAAATTTTAAAAATGTATTTAAAAACATTTTAAAATTCATAAACCATGATCATGTGAAATTTATTCCAGACATACAAAGAGGTTTCAATAACCACAAACTAATCAATATGATACACTACATTGACAAAATAAAGATTAAAAATCATAAAATCATCTCAAGAAATGCAGAAAAACACTTGATAAAATTCAACATCTTCCCTGGGGAGTCTTGTTAGAAAATATCACTTTCCTGATATTTTAGTTTCCTGTTGTTTCAGTGGTGTTTAGTTTCTCAACAATCTGCTTGTGTAAATAATATCACTCCTCCCCCCACCAACCAAATGAATACATAACTGCACAATATAACACATTTAGTGATGATTATAGGACTAATAATATCTTGATAGGGACATCAGTGGGAATGTCAAATCCAATAAAAATAAAATAGTCTCACATGGCAAAAACGTATATGTATGTCTGTGTGTAAGTTTTCACATACATGTATATATGCATATGTATATGATATGTGTGTTACGCTATATATATAAAACACACGTACACATATGCACATGGATTATATATATATATTACAACATCATTCTTCTAAGAATCTTTTATTAAATCCCTCATTTATAAAGTGAAAATGCTTTTTGAGCAAAATGGTAATAGGAAAAATACTTAGACACATATGAGGGAGTTTTCTACTCTCACTCCACATGAAATCAAGTGGAAAAGAAGCAATTATCATGGTAATTCCAAGATTGGATGGAAAAAAGTGCCTATATTATCTGAATAATTAATGAAATATCTGAGCTTGAGGCCTCAATGATCCAAGTAAATGGATCTGTTTTTTACTATCGTTTGCATGTACATTTAATGAAAAAATTAAATTTGCCTAAGGTTCTAATTTGCCCACGGTGCTAGAGAAGCTCTTTTCTTTCCCTCAAGGTACAGGCAAGTCTCTTTTGGGCTTGGCAGAAGATTATTCAACATATAACAAACTGTTGTTATTCCTAGGCATGTTATGGTGAACTCTGATCCAAGCATACTGAATGTGCAGACAATCCTTACACATAGCCAAACCATCCGTATGAAAAGGTGCAAGTTGTTTTGCCTGAATGAATGCCATAGGAATATTGCTCATTTGATAATTAATGAATCTTGATAGCTCAGCTTTTTCTTTTCATTAATGTTTTAAAATATTGAAGTTATAACTGCAAACAGGATTTAATTAACATGGTCAGAAAGTCCACTGCCCTGTTCAATTTGGGTCCTGTTAGGCATTTTTCACAATCGTGCAAAACTATAAAGTACGAAATACTATTTCTTGCCAAACATTTGAAGTTAGCCCCGTTTAAACTTTCAGAATTCTAAATTGGTAAAATGTGATCACGGCATCTTTTTTGTAATGCAGATATAGGAATTCATTGAATATATTTAAGAACTCCTAAACTCATAGTATACCCTTGATAGATGTATTCCGTTTAATTGATTTAAATGAAATATTTAAAGAGAATAGGTGGAATTAAATTTCCAAAGAGAATAGTTTTGTTTATTTTAGAATGTCTTTATCATCCACGGTCTGTTGCCATCTAAAAACAAAAGACCAAAGGGCATGTCTATAGAGATATTGGCAGATGTTCTGGGCTAAGTCCATTGTAATTCTAACTTTATTGTAGAGCACAGTGCACTTTTTGAACTGATATTTATGCTTTAAAATTCAGAGATCATCACTGGAGTGACTTCCCAAATATATCAGTAAGAAACAGCTTGTTTAGTAAATGAAGTATCGAAATGCTCTGATCATACTCTGTTCTCTTTGATACAATGAGTACTGTACTGTGAATCTCACTCTGACACCCTTTTTTCTTATACATACCTAAAATTCAAAATTAGATATGCCTGCAACTTGCCAAGAACTCAACAGTACCGAACTGCCCTAAAATTTTCTTCTAGATAAGATTCAGCTGCCTGGCATCTGAAAGCAATTGAGGACACATTTTAACATGAACTGAAATAGATTCTGGCTGAATGTTCCATAAGTGGTAGAGAGGGCAAATAATAGATTTTTGGAAGTGGAAACCATATTAGGTCCAATCTAAATTCAACAAGTTAGATTCATGCTGCCAATGATCACAGTCATAAGAATCAAAAATACAATTGGTTTGTGTTTTGTGCTACTATGCAGACTGTGGTTGGTCATGGCCAAATACATCTTAATATCTTCACTTATCTATACTTTAAATAACTCTACACATATGTAGTTCACTTCATTTCATACAAACACTGTGAAATAGTCAAGTCAGAGAAATTATCCACATTTTCCAAGTACGAAACGTGTACCTTTCAGTTATGTGAGTTGTTTAAGGTTCCCTGAGTAAAAAAGTAGGCTCCTTCACCTTTACTCCTAGCCCCATCTATTTTCATCACACTGTAATATTTTGCCACTGCCTAATGATCCATTTATAGCCCCTCAAATTCATTATAAACACCATTAATCTGCTAAAAGAGCAAAAGATCAAAGCACTGTTAAATTCTTCCTATATTCCCTCTCTTTTCTTTTTTCATGATAAATGTACTCTTTAATGTTCATCGCCTCTTTCACTCTGGTAACCATCAGTTTGTTTTCTGTAGTTAAGAGTCTGTTCCTTGCATTCTTTTTTTCTCTCTCTCTTTCTTTTCCTTTGCTCATTTGTTTATTTCTTAAATTCCGCATATGAGTGAGATCATCTGGTATTTGTTTTTCTCTGACTGACTTACTTGGCTTAGGATTATACCATGTTGTTGCAAATAGCAAGGTTTAATATTTAAGGCTGAATAATATTCCATCATATATATATATATATATATATATATATATATATATATATATATATATATATATAAAATATTCCATCATCTGTATATATATATATGTATATATACATATATGTATGTGTGTATATATGTATATATACATATATCACATTTTCTTTATCCATTCATCTATCCATAGACATCTGGGCTTCTTCGATAGTTTGGCTATTACATAAAATACTTCAATAAACATAGTGGTGCATGTATCCCTTTTAATAGGGTTTTATTTTTTTTAGATAAATATACCATAGTGAGTTTCCTGAATTGTAGGGCAGTTCTATTTGTGATTTTTTAAGGAAACTTTATGCTGTTTTCAAGAGTGGATGCACCAGTTTGTATCCTCACCAACACTGTAAGAGGATTCCCTTTTCTCCACATGCTGGCCAATACTTGTTTCTTATGTTTTTGATTTTACCCATTCTTTTTTAAAAAAAAATTAATGTTCTTTTTTTTAAAATTTATTTCTCAGAGAGAGAGAGACAGAGTGAGCAAGGGAAGGTCAGAGAGAGAGGGAGACACAAAATCCAAAGCAGGCTCCAGACTCTGAGCTAGCTGTCAGCACAGAGCCCGTCGCAGGGCTCAAACCCATAACTGTGAGATCATCACCTGAGCCGAAGGTGAACGCTTAGCTGACTGAGCCACCCAGGTGCCCCGATTTTACTCATTCTAATGGGTGTAAATGGATACATTATTATGGTTTGATTTGCATTTCTCTGACGATAAGTGATGTTGCACATCTTTACTTGTGTCTGTTGGCCATCTGAATATCTTCTTTGGAGAAATGTCTGTTCATGTCTTCTGCCCCTTTTTAAATTGGATTATTTGTCTTTTGGGCCTTGGGTTGTATAAGTTCTTTATGTATTTTTCCATATTAACCTTTTACCAATTGTATCATTTACAAATATCTTCTCCTATTCCATAAGTTGCCTTTTAGATTTGTTGTTTTCTTCACTATACAGAAACTTTTTATTTTGAAGTAGTCCTCTTCATGTCTTTCTTAAAATGAATTGTTTAATAGTATCAAACACAAGTAAATTAAAAACAATTTCTGAATCAAATGAATTTGGAAGAAGAAAATTATGACATTATAACACAATAATAAAAATAAATGTTGTATCTGACTGTAATTTTTAATTATAATTTTGATCAAAGTAATGAATCAAGTTGTATCTGTAAACAATTTCTTATTTAAAACTGATACCTTTCTTAGAATGCTAATATAAAATATGCAGAGCATGACATACTCTAGAATGATTTTTCTTACTCTTAACATATCAAATATAAAATATACCTAATATCTGATTTTGAAAACACACAATGATATGACTTATGATGGGAATTTTTCAATAAGAATTTGTACTCTTTTTGGCATTTATATTTATAAAGCCAATGTTTTGTTGTATATCATTTTAGGATTGATTCATGAGTTAAAATAATATTGATATTATTTATTCTGTATGAAATGATACCTTGTCAACATCCTTTGAACTCTTTCAATGAACCATATAGAACCTGACTTTAATGCTAACATAAAGAGATAAGGGTGGAATTTTCTTTTTTAGTTTTTAATGTTTCTTTATTTTTGAGACAGAGAGAGAGAGAGACAGAGAATGAGTGGGGGAGGGGCCAAGAGAGAAAAAGGGAGACACAGAATCCAAAACAGGCTCCAGGCTTCAGGCTCTGAGTTGTCAGCACAGAGCCCAAAGTGGAGCTTAAACTCATGGACTGCTAGATCATGTTCTGAGCCAAAATAAGATGCTTAACCGACTGAGCCACCCAGGTGCCCAAGGGTGGAAGTTTTGTTTTGTTTTGTTTTTTAATGTTTTTATTTATTTCTGAGAGAGATAGACAGTGTGAGCAGGGGAGGGTCCAACAGAGAGGGAGATACAGAATCTGAAACAGGTTCCAGGCTCTGAGCTGTCAGCACAGAGCCCGACACTGGGCTTGAAGCCACAAACCGTGAGATCACCACCTGAGTTGAGGTCGGACGCTTAACCGACTGAGCCACCCCAGGCACCCCGAGATGGAAGTTTTGAAACCAATTTTGTTTTGGAGAATTTTAAATTAGTAAGCTGTTGTAACAAATACTCAAGAAAAATAAGAATTAATTGGGTCGGCTGTTAAAATTCTTAAGCTGAAATTTGTTTAGAATTAAATTTATTTTGAGTCTATTTTCCAAATATTCAGCAGATTTCCTATGTATTATTGCAATCCATATGTATGGAAATCTTGACAAAATAAAGTGGCTACTGTCTTCACGTATCTGGGACCTACTGAAACAGCTTGGGAAGTAATTACTTGGCATTTGAAAAGTAACATTTAATATACCAGTCAAGCAGTTATTCTGCCATTATTGATATCATTTGACAAGAGCAGAGAAGTTGAAGATATCCCATGGGGAGAAGATTGTGCCAAAAAAATAAGTAATCCTTTCGTACTTTGATTTTAAGTGTACCTCATATACCTTTAATAATATCTGAGACATGGGCTGATAAATCAGCTTACATCAGTTGCCTCCTCCAATATAGGAAAAGTAGGTTATTATTCCATTATATTATTTAAATTTAATTCTTGAGTTATTTTTAAAATTGAGAAAACCATTTTACCACTAAAATTAATGAGATTTGTCAGATATAGCGAAATAAGAGCTATGCCATCTTCAAGTTCCAAATATATGTGAAGAAAAGATAGAAAATTGAATTTCAGTGTGATTGTTATTTCATGAATACAGACTACTGAAAACTGTAATGTCTTTCTTACTTCCTTGGCTGAAAATATTGGGTAATGCTTATTGACTGCATTCTACACATTGAGCACAGCCCTATGAAGTCAGTATTGTTATAAAGTCCATTTTAAAAATGGGGAAACTGAAGTCCTATGAGGTTAAGGAAAATTCTCATGTCCATTCAGTTGCCAGGTGGATTTAGTCATCTAGTTCATCTCTTTTGGAACTCATGCTCATGTTTACTAAGCTCCTGTGAATCTGCTCCGATGTGTGTTGTTTTTTTCCCATTAGCATTATTGGACGTTTGTTGTTGCTGTTGTTAATCCCAGAAACCAGTACTCTCTTACTGTATTGGTCAAAATGAGATGTTTATACCATATATTTGATTACATTATTCTAACTGCTGATCATGCCGAAAGTTAGTTGTCACCTAAAAAACTTTCCATTCACAGTTAAATAATTATGTATATAGTAGATGTTTGCTATTATATTCACAGTGAATTTTTGGTTTTCTGAAGAAGTTAATTGTGTTATGTCAAACATAATCAAAATGTTCTTCCATATCTAATCAATGCATCATACCCCATTCACACTATATCAAATCTGCATTCTTAGCTACTTTTCCTTGATAGGTCCACCATGGTTACTTAAAGCAAAACCATAACAATTTAAAAACCCGATATATTTTGCATATCCTACATTAAGATATGCTGACAATTTTACTTTATTTCCTTATATATGCATCATGGCCCTGATGTTTATATTATGTATCATTGCTTCCTCAGTGTCTCCTCAGTGAATAGTAGATGAACTTTAAACCTTGTCAAGTGGTGATCAATATCAGTCTTCAAGGAATAGCTTCCAACATTAGGACTTCAGGACTCCTTAAAAAGACACATTGTTCAATTGCTTTAGTATACTTTCTGTCAAAAACTGTAATACTATTATTGAATGTAAGGTACTTTGCATGCTACATAAAGCATTTACAATGTCAGAAGTGAATGTTCCTATAGGTTGGCTTTCTCTTATAAGCTGATGTCAACATTTTAAATGATAAACAATAAGACTTCATCTATACCAACCATATTAATACAAATCAAGAATAGCTATCTATGCTCTTATTTGTTTATAAACTGCTAGATATTTTATGCAACAATATTAATTAAAAACATTTTCAATGAAATTCAATTATTCTACTTTTCAATATAAGGGGACAATGACATTAATAAAACCTAGTAGTCTAGGGCTGTTTTTCTTCACTATTTTATGCCCATTTGTGATTAGAAACATATATTAGTTATATTCAGGACAGGCACAAGGGAAAGGTTTTTATAGAAACCAGAAAAAGCCCAAAGCTATGATTATATTTAAGTTTTGAAACTTAGCCAAGTCCATTTTTCATATTTATAATTTAAAAAGTCATAGTGCTCTCAAAATATTTAGACTCCTCCTGATTGTATTAATATTTGATATTTGATTAGGTTAAAATGCAAATGTGAACCCTCCATATGGTGCTGAGTAGCAAAAGAACAATATGTTCCATGTGGCCAAGCCACCTTGGCTCTTTCAATAATAAATATTCACAAGCTCCATTAACACCACATCATCACTACTTAAATTTTAACCTACCAGGTTTTGGGTCAGTGATAAAATTTGGTCAGTATCTACATAACAGCAGAATTAATGCTAGTAGAAATTGCAGGGCATGAGAGTGGACAATTTTACTGAAATAAGTAAAATGAAATCCTGCAGGAATCTTTTCTCAAATACAAAAAATGGGGAGAAATAAGAAAACCAACCCTAATTCCATAGGGTGATAGAAGATATCCAATGAGACTCAAAATCAGGAAAAAAATAAAACAGTCTAAAAAGTTAAGTTCCTCTTTTGCTTCCTTTTAGAAGGCAAAAGGAATCTCACATAATGGAAGACAGCGATTCTGATAGGCAAATATTATTTTAAATTTGAAAGCTGGATAGTGAAGTCACTTTGCAATGGCTAAATATTTTAGGTATTCTTTTTTTCAAGAGCAAAATAGGCATGAAGAACATTGCTGGAGGGTAGTGATGTTGCTTCATACCTGGAGAAAAAGATGCCAGAGTAATGGAATTGATCCTGTGATGTTTCATGTTGAAGGTGAAGTTCAGAGGATGATTTTTTTTAAATGTTTTATTTATTTCTAGGAGAGAGAGAGAGAGAGAAAGACAGCGTGAGCAGGGGAGGGTCAGAGAGAGAGGGAGTCACAGACTGAAACAGGCTCCAGTCTCTGAGCTGGCAGTCAGCACAGAGCCCGACGCGGGGCTCGAACCCACGAACCTCGAGATCATGACCTAAGCGAAAGTCGGACGCTTTACCGACTAAGCCACCCAGGCGCCCCACACAGGATGATTTTAAAGAATAATATACAGTTTATAAGAAGAATACATACAACAAATTGGGCATTTTGGGTTTGCTCCTCCATATTCCACTTTGAGGAACCATGATGAGGAGTCAGAGTTCACCCAAGATGGAAAGTGAAGCTTGGGAAGTAGACTGAATGAATTAGTTTGTAAAAGGAATAGGTAAGAGGCCTAAGATCCAAACAGAGTACACTTCAGAACTTTCACACGGTTTGCCTAGGCAAAGAGATTTTTTCCTTTCAAGTGTGTTGATTTGGAAAGTGAAATGCTGCAATCGAGTTTGTGTGATAATAAACCCAGCTTATGAAGAAAATGGATACAATAGGCAGGGCACAGTAAATCATGGATAAACAGATCTAGTATCTTGGTGACATGGAAAATACCTTGATAGAACTATACTGAAGTTCACAATATTTCATGATATAAATATCCAATAAATGTCTTTTATTAAAGCAAAATGGATTTTTTCTTTTTCATTTTTTTAATATTTTATTTATTTCTAGGAGAGAGAGAGAGACAGCGTGAGCAGGGGAGGGTTAGAGAGAGAGGGAGGGACAGACTCTGAAACAGGCTCCAGGCTCTGAGCTGGCAGTCAGCACAGAGCCCGACACGGGGCTCGAACCCACGAACCGCGAGATCATGACCTAAGCGAAAGTCGGATGCTTAACAGACTAAGCCACCCAGGCACCCCAAAATGGATTTTCTTCTTATTTGCAAAGCAATCATTCGAATAAAAGAAATAAGGAAAGGAAGGAAGGAAGGAAGGAAGGAGGAAAAAGAGTAAATGGGCCAAGATTTATTTCGTTCTACAATTAATAAATGAAAAAAGGCAAACACACACACATACACACACCCTTACAAGTAAGTCAAAGCACATAATTTACTTAAGTGTTTGATGTTATTCAAATTCTAAAAATTCCAAAGTCAGATAATGATCTTTACTTGTCTTCACTTTCATTATTTTTAGCTCCTTGTTTTTAGCCAGACTTTTCCCATGTGAGCTGAGGGTGGAGGATATTGGAATTTTTCTGCGGATCTTAAAAGTCTTATTCCTTGAAGAATAGAGGATTGCATTATTCATTGAGGAGTTAGGAAATGTCATAGCTTAGCAATTTCACTACCTTTAAGGAGATGGAGGAGGTCAAAGAGCTTGGGTATTTTGGGCTTCCGATCCCGTATGAATGTTCCATCCTTGTGATGGTCACTCATCACATGCATGTACTTAGATGCTACAATAGCAGTCTTGGGAACTTAATCTGGGGCTTCACTAGAAGGAATTTTCCTTCGCTCTCCACAAACCACCTAATCTTAGCTTATCCCTCTGGGATCCCACACTCTCAGCATTTTCTTTCACCACTCTGTAGAGTCTGTGGCTGCATTGTAAGCAACACCCGGATGGCTCATTAAAGCCATTATTATTAGCTTTAGACAGTCCCATGAGGTCTGCATCAGCTTTTACCCTATTTCATTCCATCTCTGCACTGAGTAGGACTATATTAGGACAAAGATGCCTTGGTTCCTGAATCAGCAGGAAATAGCATTATTAAAAAAATAATAACAGCAAAAAGCATAGAGGTAGAGATAGCAATGGATTTAATAGGGTTTTAATAAGCTACATTGATTATGAAAATTAAGGTTCTTTCCCAATAACCCTAGAGAAGGAAATTCAGAATTAACGGGGCTTTTATTATCCTCTTTAAACTCTAGTTTCTCAATATTGATTTAAAGCCTTTTTGATACTAATTATGTATTATCTGTGTCATTGGGTCCAAAAGGATTTATGTGGAATGTGAAGACATATACACGTATTTACGTATAGGTACATGAAATGCATATTTCACATAGTGACAACGAAAAAGCACAGTTTAGCAGTACTGGAGATGGCTTTGTTAATACTAGGAGGTATGGTTGTAAATGACAATGTCCACGTGTATATAATGAAAATCATAAGCTTATCTACTTGATCCGTGTGGGAATTTTTGGTAAGTCATAATTAGTACACCCCTGCTTGATTCACTGTTTTGCATTAAATAAACCCCTTACTGAAATACCTCATCACATTCTGGATATGAAGTATTTTAATATGGCTAAATAATATGCTGGAGACTTGAAAGTTCTATTACCTGGAATGTCTCATTCTAGTGTTTGTTGTTTTCTGACTCATTACTTTTCCTTTGTGACCCTTCAGCCCACTGCTAAGTCCTCTGTTAATTATTTCTGAGAATTCTGAGGTGATGTCTTATATATGCTCAGTGAACCCAGTGTTTGTGCTATACTCTCTCAGGTTCTCCTCTTACTCAGTGCTCCCATAGATTCTGCCTCTGTCCTACTGGGTACCAGAGGTCTCTGAGAGCATTCTCCTGCTTCACTCTACCATTGGTATTTCACCGTTTCTCTCTCAGGGAATGCAGATGTGGTAGCTTTCCACTCACCTCTTCCTCCTTTGTCACCTCTCCACCTCGATGCCTGACCCTGTAGTACTCAAAAATGATCTCTGATGACTCAAAGCTGTCAAAATTTGTGCAAACTTTCAGGAAATTGTAATGAACATCTATCTCTGATTACAGTAACATGATATTAGAGAACACACCACAGTGCTGCCTGGCTGTCAGAGTGTCCCAGAGTGCACTGAAGTGACACTTCTAGTCCTTTTTCTCTCTAAGGTGTAGGTATGGACCTAAAAGACTGTAGACAAAGATACGTGTAAGTTACCATGTTTTCCTAGGAGCTAACACTCTAGACTCTTATTAGGTCACATTTGTTTGTTTTGTTTAGCTCAGTCTCTTAAAATGAGTTACTTCCCATGTGAATCTCCAGACTTCCACAAAACAGAATTCTGTTTGCTGTATACTTTAGATCTTTACATGTGCTCAAAATTACTTATAACTCAATTAGAATTGTAGCTCAAATTAAGCTAGTTCACATTTCTGCTAACTATTTTTTTTTTCCAGGCAATGCTTTTTTTTTTTTTTTTTTTTTACAAATAGTTTATTGTCAATTAGTTTCCACATAACACCCAGTGCTCATCCCCACAAGTGTCCTCCTCCATGCCCATCCCTCCTCCCCCTCACATCCATCAGTCCTCAGTTTTTGTCAGCACTCAAGAGTCTATCATGGTTTGCCTCTCTCCCTTTCCCCCACCATTTCAGCCCTTCTTCTCCCCCTTGGTCCTCTGTTAAGCTCCTCCTAATCCTCCTATACATGCACACATATGATATTTGTCTTTCTCTGCCTGACTTATTTCGCTCTCTGCTAACTATTTTTAACTGCAGGCTACTTGAGTAGCAAGAGCTGATTCACTCATAAAAAGTAGGTTTGCAAATTCATGAACATTTTCCAATTTATTAGAATTATCTTCAACTAAAAACTGAAAACTCCACTCGATTCAATAAACATTTAATTCAGTTCAGAATTAAATTAATAGCATCCTAGTTTGACTGCCTCTCTGTAGGTTTGAGAGTCATTTCTTTCCCTATACAGCTCGAATCCCTTCAATAATCTGCAAATGCATTATCAATTCCTTTATCCAATGATCTTGCTTTATCAGTTTTATACTGTTTCTCCTTTACCAGATTATTTTCTTACAAATATGGACATATCTATATTGTATGTTTTCTAATGAAGAAGGGGAAAGAGTTGGCTTCAACCCTATGACACAGTCAAGGTAACCTCCTTCCCTTCTTCCTGGCCCAATCAAACTTCACTTATATTTCATTATTCTTTACCTTCCTACAATCTAGTTTCTGCCTCCTAACCTTCAAACCAAGTTGACATCACAAGGAAAACACAAACAAATAAAAAAATCTCACTTTTCTCCATCCCTCAGTTGCCTGTTGCATCAATCTATTGCCTGAACACAGTAGAGAGCAGAGGACAAGAGACTGTTGAAGCAGTTGGCCTACTAGTGCAGATGAAAATTTGCAACCCAAGTGTCATTGCCAATATCATACCCATTGCTTTGGAACTCCTCCAAACTCATAATGCTGGCAGAAAAGATGGACTTAAATAGCTGTAGTTGTAACATATATTCCTGTTCTCATGACCACAGCTAGTTAGGGTTGAAACATAATCATTGTCTAAAAAGAATTGATCATATTCCGTTTCCAGGAAATTTGCATTTAGGGCACAGAAAGCCAGACACTTAGATGCTGCACCAGTAAGATCTTGAAGAATATGGGCAGGAGCCAGTGATATGGTGAGGTGAGGTCTGAACAAGCTGTTTTAAGCAAAAAATCATCTCAGCTACAGGAGACAGGAACAGAAATGCCCAAGAAAAATGAGTTCAGAATCCATTAGCCTCCAGATAGAGTAGCTAACTGATAGCTTCATACTTCTGAATGAGGGCAGTTTTAGTTTTTGTAGAATTTCTATTTTATTTTATTTTTTAAGTTTTATTTTTATTTCTTTAGAGAGAGAGATAGAGAGCAAGTGTGGGAGGGAGAGAGAGAGAGAAAGAGAGAGAGAGAGAATCCCAAGCTGGTTCCGCACTATCAGGAAAAAGCTGATGCGGGGCTCAAACTCACAAACTGCAAGATCATGACCTGAGCTGTAATAAAGAGTCGGGATTCTTCACCCATTGAACTGTCCAAGCACCCCTAGGATTTGTATTTTTAAAAAGGACACTTTTTTACATGTTTTATTTATTTCTGAGAGAGAGAGAGAGAGAGAGAGAGAGAGAGGCAGCTTGAGCAGGGGAGGGTCAGAGACAGAGGGAGACACAGAATCCGAAGCAGGCTCCAGGCTATGAGCTAGCTGTCAGCACAGAGCCCGACGCGGGGCTTGAACCCACTAACCATGACCTGAGCCGAAGTCAGACACTTAACCAACTGAGCCACCCAGGCGCCCCAAAAAAGTACACTTTTTAATTTGAGAAAACTTGCATGAGTTTTCTTCCTTCCAAATGATGCATGATTAAGACTATTCAAAGAAAGATAACAAATTATTTATTTAAAAAGGAAAGAAAAATCAAGCAGAAATTCGTATGTTTCTCCAAAAGACAGAGAAAAAATACGTATTGAAAAAGTAAATTTTCCAAGTGAACCACTTTACTGAATTATACAGTAAATTGACTCAATTCTTACATTCTTGATTAGTGCCCAGTCAGTTTTTTAAAGTGTGAGGTTAGCCAGACATTTACTACGATAAACCCTCTATAGACAACCAATCAGATTTTGAATAAGTTTGTGAATCAACACCAGTCAGAAAGACGTATTGATTACTAACTGATAATCAATTTTTAAAAACTCATAGTAGAGCCCACTTTTAAGTATTTAGCATAGAATCTAGGGTTTCTATTTCCATTCTTTATGCCTTCTTATGTTTATTTTAACCAAAAATTTAATATAATTTATTGTCAAATTGGCTTACATACAACACTCAGTGCTCATCCCACCGTGTGCCCTCCCAATGCCCATCACCCACTTTTCCTCTCCCCCAAACTCCCATCCACCTTTAGTTTGTTCTCTGCATTTGAATCTCTTGTGGTTTGCCTCCCTACCTCTCTGTATCTATTTTTCCTCCTCCCTTCCCCCATGGTCTTCTGTTAAGTTTCTCAAGAACCACATATGAGTGAAAACATGATATCTGTCCTTCTCTGACTGACTTATTTCACTCAGC
Organism: Proteles cristata cristata; assembly: GCA_017311185.1. Taxonomy (NCBI): domain Eukaryota; kingdom Metazoa; phylum Chordata; class Mammalia; order Carnivora; family Hyaenidae; genus Proteles; species Proteles cristata. The sequence continues at coordinate 1,131,021 of JAESUZ010002153.1, forward strand.
ATAGTACCTTCCAGTACCATCCATGCTGCTGCAAATGGCATAATTTCATTATTTCTCATTACCAAGTAGTATTCTATTGTATATATAAACCATATCTTCTTTATCCATTCATTAATCAGTGGACATTTAGGCTCTCTCCATGATTGTTGAAAGCGCTGCTATAAACATTGGGGTACATATGCCCCTATGCATTAACACTCCTGTATCCATTGGGTAAGTTCCTAGCAGTGCTATTGCTGGATCATAAGGGAGTTCTATTGTTAATTTTTTGAGGAACCTCCACACTGCTTTCCAGAGCAGCTGCACCGGTTTTCATTCCCCAACAGTGCAAGAGGGTTCCTGACTCTCCACATCCTCACCAGTATGTAGTTTCCTGAGTTATTAAGAAAAGAGACTTGGTAAACAAGTCTTTTGAGTACTTCTTAGACATTAATTGAAAATAAGTTACCATAAATTATTTACATATTTACCTATGGAAATACATTTTCATTTTTGAAGTCATTATGGTATATCTATTTAGCAGCAGAAGGTAACAAGAACTCAAGAGTTCTTTTTGTCTGCTATTTACATAATGTACAAGTCAAACCAAGTCACTTTCATTCATGACAACCATGTATACTGTGTAGAGCGCAACTCCAGAAAGTATTCTTTTTAAAAAAAAAATTAATGTTTATTTATTTTTGAAAGAGGGAGAGTGCAAGTGGGGAAGGGGCAGAGAGAGAGGGAGACACAGAATCTGAAACAGGCTCCAGGTTCTGAGTTGTAAGCACAGAGCCTGATGCGGGGCTTGAACTCATAATGGCAAGATCATGACCTTGGTTTGAAGCTGGATGCGCAACCAACTGAGCCACCCAGGTGCCCCAAAAGTACTCTTCATACAGACAATGACATAAATGTTCATTTTCTCTCTAGCCACGCAATGTAAAATTTGAACAACCATTCTTGGCAATTGTGTCACATCTATCAGAACAATCAGATGCTTCAAGTTTGTGTTTCTAAAAGCTCCCAAAGGTAGGAAGTTTGTCCTTTTAGTTCACTGTGTATCCACACCACCAAGACTAGTGCCTCGGATATGATTAAGATTTTGTTGCATGAATGCATGCTAAAACCAAAACTGTTAAAATCGCTTGTATTATTTAATTAAAGAAAACCAGAATGCTGACCTCACTCTACATTTACTATATAACCATATCAAGGACTGGGCATAAAACTTAATTGACTATTAGAAGCACAATATTTAGAAACCATCATTGTTGATTCACATCCAGTCACAAGACTAATGGGACAGACTAAATTCAGACTAAAAGGGCAGATGCACACAGGGAAAACTCCCATCCTGCACTCTCAACCCAGCTGTCAAACAGAGGCTGTCTGGGAAGTTTATGGCCAATAACACTTCATGAAAAAAATAAGATAGGAGATTTACAGAGTATTTTGTCTCTTCTACACAATGTAAATAACAGTTTAACTAAAACTTTAGAAGTTAAATTGTTATACCCAGATTGCAGTATCCTCACTGACCAGAGACCACCAAGGAGACCGAGTCATGCATGCAAAGGCAAAGGGCTTTATTACGGGCTTAAGCTCGGGCTCACAGACTTCACCAGCGTATGGGTCCATGCTGAGAGCCTCGAACAAGGGCAGAGTAGGGTTTTTATGGGGTTTGAGACGGGGGAGTTACAGAAGTTGTGGCATAGGAACAATGATCTAATCATAATTATTCAACATCATTGACAGCGAGTTTGACCACACACATTGTCTAGAGTATTCGTTACTTTTGTCGGGATCCAAATACAACATTTAGAGTACCTTTAAATTCAACCAATCACAGAGCGAGCCTAGGGTCTTGTTCGGGGACTAACAGGTTAACTTTAACATTAGGTAACAGGGTCCTATCTATAGTTTCTATCTCCAGGCCTTTCCCTTAACAATGTGGAGGGTGGTCGCTGGCCTTTCCTGATTGGGTGTTGCAAGGGTGGTTTCTCCTGCCTTGGGCAATGTGTAACTGCCTGATAGTTTTGGGAAAGCTGAAACTCAGGCCTTCTAGTTTAGAGGGGAAACTTAAAGCCTGTCATGGAGTCAGTTTGGTTTAGACGTTTAGACTTGTGGCCTTACAAAATAAAATCTAAAGCTCTCTTTGAGCCTTTAATTAAATTTATTCTTCTTATAAATAGGCTAGAATTGTCTAATTTGTAGAGGAAATAGAGATTATAATGTATGCAAATATGGTTTACTACTTAAAATTAGATATTTTGTAAGATGCCCCTATATGGTTTCATATCTTCTTGTGAAAATTAATATTTACCAGGTCAGCTCCTTGTGCATGAATAATTTATATATGATACCTTTCAATAAATGCCAGACAATAGTGTGTGTTATCCATATAAGGAATTAGATAGCTGTTTAGATCTGCTAAAGTTCATACAAAAGTTAACATGTAAGGAAGGGAAGACAAATTAGTAAAGCCATTAATTGTGTTGCTGAGTCTAATCATTTGTTTGTTTAAGCTAGAATTTTCTGCCTTTATTGCAGTCATTAGTATTGACAGTGAATAATCTTGTGTTGAAAATTTCTAATTAGGTTAGGATTTTTTTTTTAATTTGTTGCAAAACGTGGGATTCCGTCAATATAGGTGGATACAGTGATACTTATAATAAAGTCATGGGGTCTAACTTAAGCTAAGAAATTATTTTCCATAAAAAGAGATCCATGAATAGAGTTCACAATTTTGCTGATGGTTCTTCTCTCTGCAGACATTAGCCATCTAAAGACAAGAGCATGTTGTAAATCAAGTAATGCTTCCATTAATCATAATGGGAGTTAAATGTATGTCAAGAGAATGAATCGCCTTAGGTATTTAAAATGAGCTTCAGTTACTATACATCTGTTGATGTAGCTTGGTAAGGTATTTTCACACTTTCAAAGAATCACCCCTTTCGGCAGGATTAAATAAGAAAGCATCAGATGAGCATGCCTTTGCCAAGCTTCTGAATTTCAAACGCTCCTGAGGACTCCAGGAAGCATGTGAAGCAACATCTGTGAAATGTGCACAGGAGGCTGGGAGAGGGATCCAGACTGCCTGCACCTCAGGTAACTTAAAGACACCCAGCATAACACACTTTGTGCCAGCTACCTGCTGTAGCTCCACCAGATCTCCAAGCAATACAGAGTTCCTCACCCAATGCAAAAATGATAAATTTGTCTTCTTGCCAGGCTAATGTAAATACTATGAATTGAACTGTCTGACTTACTTTTTGTAATGAAGGCATATATAGATCCAGAAAAGGCAAATAGTTTCCTAATTTAGGGTATTGCTATCTTTATAAGGAAAAAAAAATTATTGGAGAACTGTACCTAGGGATGCCTTACAGAGATGAAAAAGAAGAGGAAGAAGAAATTAAAAAAAAAGTTATTTAGAACTCTTTGAGTCTTCATGATGTTCAGGTTTCTCTCTAATCAAATTAAGGGTTAAAAGTTTTACCATATAAATGCAGAAATACTTCTGCACTGAAACGTCTTCATTTTTGTAACTGGAACTTCAGAGTAGTTGCAGCCATAATACTTAATGGTATGAGGATAATAAAAATAAAGGCTAAGGGACAAGAGAAGAGACTAGGAGGAATAAATAAGTGTGTGGGGGAGACATCATCAATATTAAGAATATTTAATATTAAGAATGTTAAGGGCAGGAGAATGAAAAGGAAAGGAATAGACTAAATCCCAACAGTTTTGCCAAAGTTTCATACAAAGTAGAGTAAAAAAAAAAAAAAGAAAGAAAGAAAGAAAGAAAGAAAAGAAAAGAAACCAAGCATCTAGAGGTACTAGTTTTCCATGACTGATGTGTGGACAGTAGAGATAAAGGCTAGTAATGTATGGGTGGAATATATGTTCCTCAGGATGGATACGTTTTGTCATGACTAGTCACATTTCACATTGAATATTTAACTAAATGGCACAGAAAGGAAATACATAGTGAGATTCATAATTTTGAAAATAACACCAAACTTCTGGCAAGATAGCAAAATATCAAGTTAATGGCTATCAACGAGGAAGATTTTATGAGGCTGTGCAGGTGGTTAAAAAATAGTGGCAGAGAGATTTGAACACATACAAGTATAAGATAAGTACTAATAAAAAGAATGCATGTGTAAGATGCCAGTAATATGAGGAAAAGGATTTAGGGGTCATTTTCCTGATGACAGTAATCCAATATGCTACATGTTAAAAACACAATCCAAAAATATTTCATCACTGAAAAACACACTTGGAAGCAACCAGAAAAAAAAGCAACCAAAAAATAAATGGTTAAGTATTAAGTGCATCTAATGTGACAGCCACTAGTCTAGCTCTAAGGATAAAACACCAGAGAAGGTCCCTGATCTCATGGAAATGGAGTCCAAGGTAGAGGAAAGACTAATACCAGCAAACATATTTTAGGAATGTCAAAGCATGCACCTGGAATTTTCCTCCTGCAGATGTAAGCATAGCTCACTTCTTCTGCTTCTTCAGTTTTTGGCCCAAATCCCATCTTCTCAAAGAGGCTTTTTCCTGAACATGTATTTAAAATTGCAACACTATTATTGTTGCCCAGCACCCTCTGTTTTCTTGCTTTATTTTTCCTATAGAACACTCATCACTACTAACATATCATTGATTTTACATATGTATTTGTTTATTACCTGTGTTTGCCAACTAGAATGTACATTTTATGCAGCTATGAGCTTTTGTCTGTTTTATTTACTGCTATAGCCCCTATGTCTGGAAGAGCCCCAGATACTACAGGTACTTAATAAATTTTGTTGAATTAATGAGTAATGTCATGTTTTGAAGAAACTAAACTAAACCGATTGGATAGAGATTGGCGTGGGTTGAGGATTATGTTAGGCAATGGGGCCAAGAGGGCCATTTAAGTAGATCATGAGAAATGAGAAGCCTGTCCTGTAAAGATCTGGGGTGAGGCAATGTCAAAAGGAAATACCCAGTGTAGAAGCCAAAGGCAGGCATGAGGTAAGAGAAGTGTTGTAAGGAGAGTGGGGAGTAGGGGTGGGGAGAGAAGAGAAGGTGGAACCATCAGACAGTCAAGCAGCCAAATTAGGTATTGCCTTGTAGGCCGTATAGTCTTTGGGTTATATTTTGAATACAATCAGATACTGTTAGAATTTTTTAAAAAATAACACTCTTTAGCTGTTATACAGGATATTAATGAAAGGAATACAGTGAGGAATAGTAGAAACAGAGAGAACCTCCAAGAAGCTTTGACAGCAGTACAGATGTTAGTAGGTTACAGCAGTGTAATCGCATTGGAAATAGTTAAGGGAGGGGCAAGGTCCTGGTCCAATCCTTATCCAACTCACAAGCTTAGTATATTGGGCAAGCTATTTAATCACTACAAGCTTTGGTTTGTTTATCAATAAAATGGGAATAATAAATTTCTTACTTCGAGTCTGGGGTGATTAGGTCATGGTAAAATATTTTTCAGTTAAAAAAACTTAAATCTGATGATTTTTGCATGGACTAATTCTCCAGATGTAAAGATATATGTGCATTATTAGAAACACATGGTAGGATACCCACTAGATATAAATAACAGATACGACATTTATTCCCTCTTGGAATATATGATTCAGAGCACTTAAAATTTGGACATATGCCTGAAAACCACCTGCGGATGAAACAAAATACCTCAGAGAGACTCAGAAACTGGGCATATCAAGAGCACACGCTCTGTTCTGATTTTAGCTTCTCTTCTAGAATCAACACTCCCCATAAACCCACTTTTAGAAGTGAACGCAAAAGGTGAGGAGTCCATTTACCTTAGCCTGTTAGAATTTCAGCTCCTCTTCTCTTCACAGAAAACATAAGCTAAAAGATTTTATTATTGCTTTTCACCTCATGTTGATAAAATTATTCTTGAAGAGTTATATATTCACAATTAAGACACAAAGAATCAGAACTTACATGACTAATGTACAAAACAGGACATCTAATATTGATAACACTCCCTTCAGCATAGTGTATTTATTTACAAAAACTAAGTTAAAGACACCTATTGAATTAAGACTTCCTTAATATTACTGTCATTTTAAATGTCATTTTCATGGCTATGGAATAACACCTAACTCCACAACCAACTGTGAGGCAATATGTAAACCACTGAAAGAAAAATGAAGTACTCAAATAAAAGTATAAAACACTATAAATCACGAGTAATAAACAGTTACACTGTAACATAATCCTTTTATCAATATCCAAGGCACTAAGACTTATTTATTCACTTATTCTTACAGAAAGAGCCCAAATTTGATTTGTTTATCTCATTTCAGTTAAGGAAAAGATGCCAAATCTGTTTGTACAGTAAATCCCCAAGATCTGTTAAGAAAAATAATCCAAACATGGAAACAAGGCAGAGAATGGCTACGTGTTTTTACTATCACACTGGAGCGCTGTAGAGCAGGCGCACCTGGTATCCATTCTCTGAGCGAATGCACCTTTGTTTGACTTGCCATTTACTATAGATTTATGCCCAGTATTAATAAACGTTAGTATCAACTTGTATATTGTTGTCTAGAGAAACAAATGATTTCTGTCCGATATAAAATATAACCACAAACTTTACAGTTTTAATGACCTATACGACAGTAAACTATTTTATTACTAACTTAGCAAATTTATTTCTTTATGCCCCATCCAACTAACTATAAAACTTTGTATATCCAAATGTTCTCATTCTACCTTACCATCTTACTGGGTCCTTCATTAATGAATCAAATACATCTTTGATATGTGCCCACTATATATTTGAAACATGATTTTGACAATAAAAGTTACACCCTGGCAATTTTCAACCTTCCATCAAAAAGCTGAAGCAGAGGGGAGAGGGAGGGAGGCAAACCATGAGAGACTCTTGAATGCTGAGAACAAACTGAGGACTGATGGGTGTGGCGGAGAGGGGAAGGGGGGTGATGGGCATGGAGGAGGGCACTTGTTAGGATGAGCACTGGGTGTTATATGGAAACCAACTTGACAACAAACTATTTAAGGAAAAAATAAAATACTTCACTTAGAAAAGTAAAAAAAAAAAAGAGCTGAAGCAGATTAAGCTTAATTTCTAAAAAGAAAAAGCTATCCAGTGTACTTTTATTTTCCTTTGGATTTTGGATTAACTCCTAAGGTGCAATAATTTAACTTCACTAAATTTCTCTCTTGCTCTCTGGCTTTATCTTTGTTTCTGATTCTTGGCAAAGTTTGGTTCTTGTGCTGGTTGGTTCTTGCTGAAAGAATCATTCTGTATAGGGAACAACAATGGCTGAGAATCAAATTCTTTGGTCTGACCATTTGGTGATCTCTGGCAGGAAGCTTTCTAGGGTTGAAAATGAGAGAACATTTATTTTAGCCTTCTTTTTCTTTGTTCTGCTCTTTATCCACAATGACTTTAATCAATTAAAACATTTCACGCCCACTGGAAAGAAGAAAGAGCTTTGAGATTAGGGTAAGTGAGCTCTTATGTTCCATTTATATTTGATCTTGGTTAAGATGCAGACCAGAAGCTGCAATTTCTCTATGTGTCTCAGTATTTGTAATTGAGGAATCCCTTTTCTCCTTGTATAAGAGTTTGATTTTTTCTCTTTCTGTCATCTTTCTGTCTTTCTTTCTTTTGAGAGAGAGAGAGAGAGAGAGAACTAGCGGGGGAGGTGCAGAAGGAGAGGGAAAGAGAATCTTAAGCAGGCTCCATGCCCATCATGGAGCCTGACACAGGGCTTGACCTCTTTCTTGACCATGAGATTGTGACCTGAACCATGATTAAGTTGGATTCTTAACTGACTGAGCCTCCCAGGTGCGCTGATGGCCCTGACTTTGAAACATTTTTGATCCTCATACGTGTACACACATTAACTTATAATTTCTCTTAAATAAAAGAATTTCTGTATTTACATTTTAATCAATAGAAAAAAAAAGATTTCTAGGAATGGAGAAGGAAGGAAATGACTTTACACAATTTGAATATGCTAGTCTTAAACAAGGAAGACAAACTTCTCTCAAGTCGACTAACTCGGGACCATTGTTTAGAAGAACTCAAGTTTACATAATCAAGGTGAATCTCAGTAACGTAGACCAGTTTTATAATTTTGATTAAAAAGACAGTCTTTTCTCTGATCTTAATCATTTGAATTATGATACAAAGATGCATGATATTTTTAAACATGCTTTGGGCTTATTTCTCATAAAACGTTAGTTAATATGAACTTTTTAAACTTTTTATTTTGGTATACAGATCACATAAACTGATAGTAATCCTATATTAATGTTTAAAATTATAGAACATATATATTGTTAAACTACATTAAATTATAATTCAGTGAACTTTTAGAAATTCAACAATGCTCTTACCCTCTAGGATGTCAGCTTAAAGATAATTTCTCAGATTATTAGTTAATTTAAGTTCCTGAGACCAAATTAAATTGAATTAATGGTAATTTTTAGATACCTGAGTAATTTCTAAATAAGGAAAAATTCAGAATTCCTGCTCAATTAATATGTGTCTAATATTATTTTATAATTTAAAATGGCATAGAATGACTATTCCTTTTGGTCTTGTTTATAAATTTTTTTTTTTTTTGCTATTTAAGAAAATGTTAAAGAAATAGGTTAAGCTAGGGGCACCTGGGTGTCTCAGTCGGTTAAGTATCCAATTTCGGCTCAGGTCATGATGAGTTGGTGAGTTCAACCCCCGTGTCAGATCCTGTACTGATAGCTCAGAGCCTAGAGCCTGCTTCAGATTCTGTGTCTCCTTTCTTTCTCTGCCCTTCCCCTGCTCATGCTCTCTCTCTCTCAAAAGTAAATAAACATTTAAAAAAATTAAGAAAAGAAGTAGTTTAAGCTGTAATAGCTCTTACTACATATATTTCTGAGCTTTGCTCATGTGCTAAAATATGCATTCTTAGTAGTCTACCTCCCAATTTTTTCTGCAACATAGATATTCCTAAGAACAATGATGTCAAGGAAATACAAGTGAAGGTAATAGGGTGTTTTGCTTTCCTTCCTCTATCTCTCTCTTTCCTCCACTGCAAGGGAAATTACCTTTGTCCTAAAACAAAATATCAGTGTTTTCCAGAGCAGGAAAAAGATAGAGTGTAAGATAAAACACTTAAGTGAGTAATACAATCTGTAGACTGTTTAAGAGTAGTCAATTTTATTTACTTTGGTTTACAATTTATTATGAGCTGAGTTGTGTCCCCCGAAAAGATGTATTAGAATCAATCTCCAGGTCACCTGTAAATGTGACCTTATTTAGAAATGATCTTAGCAGATATAATCAAGTTCAGATGAGGTCTTAGGGTGGGCCCTAATTTGGTATGACTGGTTTCCTTACAAGGAAAGGAGACTGATACAGAGGGGAGGATGCCATGTGAAGAAGCAGAAGCTCAAAGGGAGGAAGAAAGCCCTGTGAAGAGGGAGACAGACATTGGAGTCCTGTGGCTACAAGCCAAGTAATGCCTGGGGCCACAGTAGTCGGAAAAGGCAAGGATGAATCGTCCTTCGGAGGCTTCAGAGAGGGCGTGACCCTGCCTATAGACTTGTAGCTTCCAGAACTGTGAGAGAATAAACTTCTATTGTTTCAAGCAACCGAAATGTAATAATTGGTTATGGTAGCCCTGGGAGACTCATATACAATACTGGTAAACACTGAATCTAAAAATGAATGGTGACATGCACCAAAACATCAAACTTGACTCCATTTTGAGGGTTTGCTCATTAAAAAAGAAACATTTGTGGCTTCCCTACTGCTAAACATTATTGTAAAGCAAAACTAAAATTTTGTCTTTCTCATGGATGAAAGAACTAATTGGCCTTCAAGTATTCAGCCTGTCCTTAACAAATAGTAATAAGTAATAATTTTTATCTTTTGGATAATCTTCCCATATAATAGAGATGGTATTTTGCCAGGATAATTTACTGTGGTTTACACAGACTTGGTTTTATCCCTGATTATTTTTAAAAGCAAGCCTGGGTGGCTCAGTCGGTTAACTGTTTGACTTGGGCTCAGGTCATGATCTCACAGTTCAAGGGCTCCAGCCCTGTGTCAGGTTCTGTGCGGACAGCTCACAGCCTGGAGCCTGCTTTGGATTCTGTGTCTCTCTCTCTCTTCCCCTCCCTGCTCATGCTCTGTCTCTTTCTCTCAAAAATTAATAAACATTCAAAAAAATTTTTTAAGTAAACAATGAGTATTCCTTGCTTCAGAAAATGCTATGCTTCCTTAAATGTGTATAGCTTTCTTTTATGAATATATTTTTAAATATTATATTGTCCTTTTGGTTAGAAGGTGATTAAGCTAAAATTATTTTTCTCAGGCATCTGTGTTCATGTCTTAATCAAATGTCCATACCTTCTTTGATAACTTATGTGATTGCCATCTCAATAACATATCATAAATTCAGTAAAATATAATTTTCAACATGTCTTTTATATCCACAATTATCTTTGATATTTCCCAAATGGCTATTTATAACACCATAATCATTTTTTTCTTTCACCTCAGAAAAAGAAGTTACTGGAAATAAACAAATTTGTTTTGTGTGCTTCTTTTTCACTAATTAGCTCAACAAGAGAAGAGGTGTCGGATAAAAGGGGAAGCTTAGCCTTTCTTAGGTTAATTCTATACAAGTAGAATTTACTAATATAAATATGTCTTAAAATTATATCCTTTACAAGATGTATCAATTTCCCTGAGAATGTATCAATGCTTTCATTGCCTGTAATATGTTCCTACCCTGAAGGGAAACACTGATCAGTTTCTTACAAAATAGTTATTTATTTCACTCCAAAAAAATCTTGTCCATTCTGATACTGTTGGTTACTATAAAGAGAAACAACCTCTATTCAGTCTATCAAACAGGTGATTTCTACTTTCTCCCTCATACTTGCCTGAAGGCTATGCTGCAAACTACAGATTTTGTTGTATTTTCAGCAATGAAGGACAGTCTTTCTGGGAAAACAACTACCCCAGGTATTCTGTTAGTTTGCTTGTTTACAGAGAGAGGGAGAGAATGTGCACAAACAGGGGAGGAGCAGAGAGAGAGGGAGAGAGAGAATCCCAAGCAGACTCACCGTTGTCAGTGCAGAGCTCAGGACTGACTGGTTCAGGACTCAATCTCATGACCTGAGCCAAAATCACAAGTCAGACGCTCAACCAACTGAGCCACCCAGTTGCCCCACTGGCTTATTGTATATTAATTGACTTTGTCTCTAATATAGCAAACTTATTTGTATCCTGAGAGATAGTATCATTGTTTGATTTTCAAACTCTTAAAAGAGCTTTGCCATTCTTCACCTATAAGAATATATAAATATCATCTTTGATATATATAATTTTTGGAATCCATATAGTGGAGTCGTTAAGAGTTATACATTGCTATCAAAAGCACAAATAAGAGATATATCTATTTCATAGCTGGTGAATTTGCCATTATTAACTATTATATAGGAAAAAAGACCATTTCTAAATAGATTAATGATTTCTTACTATGGAAGTTTTAATCTATTTAAAAAAGAAAGATTTGAATTTTAAATATTTTACATGTTTCTTAAAATATGTTGAACAAGCATTTAAAACCAAAAGACAAGTTGGAAATTTGTATTAGTATACTATAAAACTGACAAAGATTGTCTTTTTTTTCCAAAATTTTTAATGTTTTTATTTATTTCTAGGAGACAGAGAGACAGAGAGAGACAGCGTGAGCAGGGGAGGGTCAGAGAGAGAGGGAGTCACAGACTGAAACAGGCTCCAGGCTCTGAGCCGGTAGTCAGCACAGAGCCCGACGCAGGGCTCGAACCCACGAGCCGCGAGATCATGACCTAAGCGGAAGTCGTATGCTTAACTGACTAAACCACCCAGGCGTCCCAAACTGACAAAGATTGTCTTGAAGGGCTTCAATAGCTCTTAAAAAGTTGTATGAATATATAAATATCTTACATTCTAGAAATGGGCAAAAGATATAAAATTTCAATTTGGAAAAGAGAAAATATAAATACTATACATGTCCAACTTCACTGGTAAAGGAACTATTAAGAGCTACTTGTACATTGCTATCAAAAGGAAAAATAAGAGATATTTGTATATTAATAACTACTGACATTGCCATTATTAACTATTATATATTATTATTATAGAAAGATGCTCCTTCTGAAATAAGTTAATAATGTGTTACTACATTTTACAACATTCGAAGTGCTAAAATTCAGTGTTAAAATTCAAAGTTACAGCAGCTGTAGTAAGAGATTCAACTTTTTGTTTTATAATGAGATGATTACTTTTCTCTTAAAAACACTCCACATGTGTATGCATTTACTATCATTTATTTGTGAGGTGGTTAAACCAGATGAAGTGTTATATTGATTTTAACTCAGATAGATGTAAGTTGGAATCTACTCAAATTTGTTTTACTAGAAATAAAAAAAAATTTAAGTTTATTTCTTTATTTTGAGAGAGAGCAGGCCCAGTGCCTGCATGAGTGGGGGAGGGGCAGAGAGAGAATGTATGAGAGAAGCCCAAGATGGCTTCAAGCTCTCAGGTCAATGAAGAGCCAAACACAAAGCTCACTCTGGAAGCATGAGATCATGTCCTGAGGAACCTAGATATCATGAAATGAGCCAAAATCAAGAGTCAGACGCTTAACCAACTGAGCTGCCCAGGCGTCCCATGTTTTACTATAATTTTTTAACTTAAAAATATGCCTGCTATAATATATTGAAAAAATATTTAAATATAAAGCTTTAAGAACATTATACCAAAATTCTTGCTTATTATAAGATAATTTACACAATACATGTCCTTTTGAGTAACTGAAATAATTCAGATATCCAAAAATATATAGCCTATAGTTAAGTCAATTATAGTATACCAATTCAAAGAAATGTTTTATGATCATTAAAAATAATGAGTAAGAGAGCTGTGTAATAATTTGGATAAATTCTATTTTGTCATGTAACAAATAATGTAATTATACTGTTATAATCAATACATGTGTGCAAAATGTTAAGAATGAAATACTCCAAGATTTCATAGATGTTCAGTTTGCTAAATGCTATGTAATATTGTTAAGTTTCCTATTATCAAATATTTAGTTAATAATTCAAAAAATAATATGAGTACTTTACATGAGTCGGTTACATTGAAATGATGATGGCCAAATGTATTTTAAAATATGAATAAATGCTCTTCATTCAGTAAATTCTGTTATGGTCAGTAGCTGGTATATAGTGAGTACCCAACAGAAGTCAAGTGACTGAAACCTCAAATTTGTCACCAAAGATGAATACATTTGAGTTACTCTTACTTTGGCAATTTTGACTTTTATTTAAGTATCCATTTGGCTCTGTGAAAAGCTGCAACCAATCTTAGAAAGATCAATCACTCTCTGTTTTGCAAAATTGACATGTCTAATTATGGTAATCACATGAACTTTCTTTTAAGATCACATAGATTTTAGAAGCAACTAATGGCAATGAAACAATGTTCCTGAGAGTAGTGTGGAGAATCTCATACCAAGTTAAGAAAGAAACAGGAACTAGGCCCTTCCAAAGCAGTGTTTAATAGCACTCCAAAGTCTGACATTTTCCTCAATGTTACTGCTAACAAATTTGCTTTAAAAGAATGATATCAATAAATTATATGGAAATCTAAGATTGCCTATCACCACTGTAGAAGCAAGATTCAAGTAAAGGTGCACTGAGGGAAGTTCCATGATGTACTCCAGGTCAAAGATGTCTTTGTTAATAAGTAAGAGTTTACTGTGCATGAAGACAACAGAATTTAAGCCTAAGAGAGGCTAGTGGGGCCCTGCTGTCTCAGAGCTCTCCCGGCTGGCTATCGTGTGGTACGGAAATACCTAGGCTGCTGCATGAAATGCAGAGTGGAGGGTAGACGTGGAGTGAGCTTTGTGAAAAGGCGCGTTTTCATCAAAGGGCTGTGCCACAGGTTCAGAGCGCTTGCTGTCGGACTCTAAGAATTCAAGTCCCAGCTCCATATATTATTCACTGTATCTGTTGGCCGATGACCTATTCCAGTGGTTCTCAAAGCGTTAGCATGTTTCAGAGTCACCTAGAGGCCTACTGAAAAACGCAGGCTGCTGCTTCCCACCTCCAAAGTTTCTAACTCAGTATGTCTGAGATTTGGCTCAAAACTTTCAAGTTTCGAAGGGATGTCAATAATGTAATCTGGGAACATACTTAGAGATCTAGCATTTCATGTCGCTATACTTATCTGTAAAATACTAATAAGCAGAGGGCCAGTATGTGGATTAAGTGAAATAATCTATTTGGGGCTCTGGTACAGTGCTTGTTCCACACAAGCACTGTCATTAACTAAAATGAATGTATAGGATTCATGCATCTATTCAACAAACTTTTGTTGAGTCCCCTGTTCGGGGCCAAACAGTTAGTTATAGCAATGGATGGATTATCAAATTATGGTAATCTTGCCATTGTGGAACTTAATTAGGGATGTGAGGTAGACTGAACATCCCTGTCCCCTCTGGCATCCAAATTCATATGATGAAATCTACTCCCCAGTGTGAAGTGTGTTTGGGATAGAACATTTGGGAGGTGATTAGGTCACTTATGGTAGAATTTCATGGATGGGATTCTTGTACTTAGAAAAAAGACCCCAAAGAGCTCTCTTGCCTTTTCCACCATGTAAGAACACAAAGAAAAGACAACTATCTATGCACCAATAAGTTGATTCTCACCAAACACCTAATATCCCTTGATTTTGGACTTCTCAGCTTCCAGAACTGTGAGGGAAAAAAAAATCTGTTCCTATAAGCTACTTAGTCCGTGTTATTCTGTTTTTGCAGCCCAGAGGAACTAAGGGTGACAAATGGTAAAGTAATAATTAAATCAGTTAGGTAGTATGTCAGATGGTTATTAAAGTCATATCAATGCTATTACTCTTGGTGATGTCGGGGGGCTGGAGAAATAGAACCATCAGGCAAGGTCTTTCTGAAAGTGATGTTTATATAAATACGTGGAGAAAGTGTGGGAACAATCAATTCAGTCAGTAGGAGAGGAATGCTCTAGGTGGAGAGAATAATATTATTTTTACAATATGTAATTCCATTAAAAGACAAATGAGGGTGAGAAATTGAAGAAAAACTGCAAGTGTGTAAGGAAATGTCCCAAGAGAATATTTACAAGAAAGTGAACAAGGGTCATTTTTCAGAATCCATATGATTTTTTTTCTTATTTTGTTTTTGTTTACCTTGAGTTTTTGCATAGTTGTTTAACAGCGTCAGCTACATAGTTGGTGAGGTCTATTGCTAAATGAAAATGTGGAGCCCTTGTTCAAACAGCTGGAAGTGTGCTGTTAGCTGTCTCTCTTCTTGCACATTCCTTCTCTCAGTTTGCTATGCTATTTTTTTGTTGTTGTTATGTAATGTCATTCTAAGTAAAGGCAGTAAAAATTTTTATTTATTTTCCTGCTTTTTACCATTCTTCATCATATCATACAATCCTAGCTTTCAATGCAAAAGTTGGAGCAAAGTTTGACTTTCATCAGATCCCCAAAATTTCATAATTCCTATTTCATAGATTATGCACACCCGCATATTTCTTAATTACCAGAACAGTGGAAACACTGCATACAAATAACCCCACTTTATTTCATGTCCAGCTATGTGCACTCTCTACCAGTACTTTCTACTTGTTGTGGACTGAGTAAGGAAGAGCTGAAAGGAAAAGGAACTATGAGTTTTCCTATTATTCCCTTTCTTTCCCTGTCATCATTCTCAGTGCAAGTGGTTGGCTAACAGATGAAGTAGTACGAGCCAGAAGCGGCATGACAGGGGGTCTTGGCATTGGTACTTTCTTAGTCCACGATCACCTTCTTGAGTTCTATAAACATGCTTTAGTTTGAATGGGAAGTGTAACTTCTCAAGGCTATTAGGGTCTCTATCTTCTAAGTCATATGTGTAATCCTACTTTATACTGGCTTTAAGTCTTTCTGTTCTCCCCTGCAATGTAGGTTCACCAGTATTCTGGATTTGGGGCAGCATCATGAATGCTGTAAACTATGAGGAGGCTAGGAATGGTGAACTTCGATTTGTATAAGTCTTTTGCCCTGTTGGGCTTCACTAATAGAACACAGGTTTAAGGATAAAGTTGCCAAAGATTTGGAAGGAAAGAGTAGAGCACTGAGCTAAGTATAAAACCCTTCTGAGCAGGAGGCCTTGCTTGGTTGCACAGTCACAAGCCCATAAAGCCAGCTTTTCATTATAACTTTAATAATCACATTCTCTGGTTATACTAAACAATCATAATGTGCACGTGAAACAAAATATTAAAGCAATTAAAGTTTTAATAAAGTCACCAGGCTATAATAGAGGGTGACTTGGTTAAAAGTCTATCTATAGCCTTTTTTTTCTAGGATGTATGGAAAGTATTCTCTGAGCTCCTTCATTTCCGCACCACCAAGGGGAGTGCAGAGCGTCTTTATCTCAAGTCATTAAGAGATCTCAGATGGATAACATGACTAGCCACACATGTGTTTCCTGTGGCTGGGGGCTCTGTGACCTAGTGCCTGGTTCATGCCTAAAAAGGCTAGAAAAGTCAAGAATAAAACGAGAGAGAAATAAAGGGCTATGACTGGAGAAACTAAAATGATTCATGGTGGAATATGTCAATGGTCATTGTTTTCCAAAGACCCTATGTGGTCAGCGGGGATCAGCAGGCAGAGATATGTCCTGTCCCCAGTGGCTGCCTGGAGAGGTGAAGGCCACATCAGCAGTGAGAGTCTGTGTGTGGAGTGGCTCACAGAGGAAATAACCAGAGTTCTCTTCCAAGTGGGTAACAAACGCACTGTGAAGAATCAAATTAGCCATGTTAAAATGTGGAATTTGAATGCCAAGATAATGTATGAGCCACAGCCAGCTTGTAATTCCAGACAGAATGCTCTGTACCTTTAAGCTCCCTCACCAAGACATCATATTTTTTTAAAGCAGATGCCTCTTGATTTATGAGCATCAAACTGCTATCTCATTTTCTGAGAGATAAAACCTTAATACTCAGTGGCAAATATGCAGGGGTA
The DNA here is from genome assembly GCA_017311185.1 of Proteles cristata cristata. NCBI lineage: Eukaryota > Metazoa > Chordata > Mammalia > Carnivora > Hyaenidae > Proteles > Proteles cristata. The sequence goes on from JAESUZ010002153.1 coordinate 1,148,101, forward strand.
ACCATGTTGTTTTCAATTTAGAAAAGCCTAGGAGGAACTATAGATTATTTTAAGAGACTTACAAACATCTCTACCTTCTAGGCTTCAATCACACTTAATATAGCACACTAGAATTAGTAACAATGCAAGCTCTATTCTGCACCAGAGACACAGGCATGGATGTCCCAATTCTTTTGTCACCCCCTATGAAAGTTCAACAGCAATTTCCAAAAGGACTTAAAACTTCTATTGTTGCCATTATCAATTTATAGAATCCCATATTATCAGTGACAGAAAGGAAAAGGCCTGATTCTTAATAACTTTCTTGTTAACAGGTTTTTTTCTAGATGTAATCTCTCATTAATTATTGATTTCTGATCCAATAAAGCTTGCATGCCTACAAAACCAATTATACAGCTTTGACAAAAACAAGCTTCTCCAACTTCTTCTTCTTCAAATTAGCTTTTTTTCTACAGCACACTTAGACTGTAATCTCCTCCAGGGCAGGAGCTATAAATTCAGAATATTTTAAAGTACTTCAAGCTTCTAGAATTGTATTCTATGCACAGTATATACTCAATCAATATTGATGGACCGCCTGCCTATAAGATCTGTACAAAGCAATTTGCTGCTCTGTGGAAACTCAGAAATTTGAGTCCCCAAAGATTACCACTGCCCTAAAGGATAGAGAATAAATATGGGACGGAGGACATAAAAGATTAATGGTCATTCTCACTGTAGCAGATGTTTAGGAGGGATTGAGCAGAACCATCCTCTGCCACATCACACAAACCATTTTGTACTACTTCTAGGTTCTGTTTGCCCTAAGGTACCTGCTGTCCTGTTCTTTGAGATGACAAGGAGATTTACAGCCAGAAACTGTATCTATTTTATTAAACGATGCAAAGCTACAGACTCTCATGATTTTACAAATATATATGGCAAGAAGGAGAAAGAGTTTGTGAACAACAATAAAAAAAATAAAGATGTATGTCAGTGTTCCTTTAGTGGGAAAGAAGTTTATATGGAAGTGAAAATGGTTAATAAAAATGAATTTAATAAATGAACAAAAAGCGGGATAAAAACAAAGAAAAAATTCCAAGGATTCTATTTACACAAGACACTTGATCAGAGACTTTAAAAACAACACTCTCTTTGTGAGTATCATTAGGATGATCAGACTTCTTATGATCTAAAATGTATCTGTCCTTGAGATTTTTTCATGCTGAACCAGTCTTTCCGTTGTTTCAGAAATACTATGGGTCCTGCAAATTCAGTATGCTTGGATCAGACATTAGAGGTGTGTGTGTGTGTGTGTGTGTGTGTGTGTGTGTGTGTGTGTGTGTGTGTTTCTGAACAGGTGTAAATCGGCAGCACTTTTTGCCCCACTTTTCCACACTTACCAGTCTTCCAGTTAAAAGTTCTCATTCATATATATACCCACACAGAAGCCAAAATTTGAATAAACTCCACAGGAAATGATGAACTAAATATATTTCAGTATTTGTCAGGCCCCAGTTGGCTAGCTAATATTCAAATCAAAATCAGAATGCTCATGAAAACCAAATGCAATCTAAAGAGCAACATCTTAATCCTATGAAATTGTCTCTGATTTTTTAATTGTAAAATGATGTTATTTTATTAGAATAATAAATAATTCATAAGGTATATATATGATGAAAATAAAATCTGTACCTCTGTAGTTACAAAAAGCCACACATAAAGTTAGAGCTTAATTTTCTTACCCAAAGTTTTCTCCACTGTGTTATTGATCTGATCATTTATGGTCTTCAATCTGCATATATATTTGACATCATTTGTGAATGCTTTATGACCTACTCCAAAGATTTAAGTTGGTTTTATGTGTTATATATAACTCTTCTGCAAAGAGTTGTTTGTAATAGGCCTAAAATCCATTTGATCCTAATGTCCTTGTATTATCTTTCCAGTGTCTAAGCATAATGTTCTTAGTCACCATTAAGCTTAATGAGAGCTATTTGGCACATCCATGAAAAAATATCTTCTCTTCTCAGAAAATTTGATAGCCAGAGAAATATCATGATTAGAATTTTTCCCACTTGCCAACAGTGAAATTAATACAATAAAATATTAATCCCCAATTTACATTTTTAAAAGTGCGGTAAAGATGAAATAACCAGGATGCCTTCAATAATAGAGCATAAAAAGCATCTTCAAAAACAAGTTTCCACATTTGAGAAGACCAAATACATTTAATGATAAGTAAAAGTCAGCAGTAGATTCATTTGGATTTTTCCAAGTCAGAAATTATCTTCCCTATCTCATCCAAATTTATAGATTCATATAAACATAATTTTCACATTTGCTCAAATCAGAAAGAAGGTGTTACTTTTCTTGCCAAAAACAGAAAATATGGGTAAAGACAAGTGACTTTACTTTTGCTAAGTTTGCTTCAAATATATACATGGAAAAAGTAAAATCAGATTTGTTAAATACAAACCTTGAACAGACATTAGCATCAGTGAATTATCCTGTTCCTTTTTGGTTGGACAAAATATTAAGAAATGGCATAAGCTGGGGCACCTGGGTGGCTTAGTCGGTTAAGCGTCCGACTTTCGCTTAGGTCATGATCTCGCGGTTGGTGGATTCGAGCCCCGCATCGGGCTCTGTGCTGACTGCCAGCTCAGAGCCTGGAGCCTGTTTCAGAGTCTGTGTCTCCCTCTCTCTCTCACCCTCCCCTGCTCGCGCTGTCTCTCTCTCTCTCCTAGAAATAAAAAAATATATATATTAAAAAAAAAGAAATGGCATAAATTAACATTAAACAATAAAAATAACAACATAGTAAGGCAATATCTAAATCAATTAAGTGAATAAGGATGGCATCCAACTCTTGATTTCAGCTCAAGGGTCATGATCTTACAATTCATGGTTTTGAGCCCCGCATTGGGTTCTGATCTTGTGATGCCTGCTTGGGATTCTTTCTCTCTCCCTCTGTCTATGCCCCTTCCTCATTTTCTTTCTCTCTGAAAATAAATAAACTTAAGAAAAAAAACACCACCACCAACACACAATAAGTAATTAAAACACATGATTTGAAGTTCTAATTTTTAATTTTTAAAATATACTTTTTAATGTTTATTTTTGAGAAAGAGAGAGAGACAGAGCACAAGCAGGGTAGGGACAGAGAGAGGGAAACACAGAGTCAGAAGCAGGCTCCAGGCTCTGAGCTGTCGGCACAGAGCCTGGGAGCCTGGTGAGGGACTTGAACTCATGAAATTTGAGATCAGGACCTAATCTGAAGTAGGATGCTTAACCAACTGAGCCACCCAGGTGTCCCTCTTCTAATGTATATTTTTAAATGTTGAGAAGCTTCTGTATAAAGTCAAAAGCACTGAAATGAAATAATTCAAATTACCTAAAAATAAATGTATATTTCTGGAAAATATTTGACAGTTCATGAGCTGTAAGTATGGGGAAATAAGACCATTTGCATTAAAAAGTCAGGGGTACAAATAAACTGCACTAAAACTTTGCAGCAAAATGGATTTCTGAAGGATTTCAACAATTTAAGCTTCATAGCCATTAGGTATAACACTAAATCCAAGACTTACAGTTAAAGTGTCTAATGGGAAGAGCCCTATGAAGATTGAATAAAAACTATAAGTAACAGTACATTTTGCCTTTATTTGATGCTTGCTATGTGCCAGAGATACTTGTAATTTGTGATTATTATGCGTGATCCTCATTGCAATCCTCCAAGATAGGTGCTATTATTGTCTGTATTTTACTGAGAGACAAGCAAAAGAACAAATATTTTAAATAACCTGCCAATATCCCAAGGTAAATGGAAGGTAAGTGGGAACATGTCTCACTTACCTGCATGTTAGCTACTCTAGCGCCCTTCTAATACTTTATCAGTCAGGGATATGGACTAAAATGGATGCATCCTCAAAAGGTTGAACCAAAGTGCAGTCATTTGGGGAAGGTTAAAGAAACGAACCAAAGCTGAAGAAATAGTGTAGCAGATGTGGTGGGGTTCTGCCCAGCTCTCTTCTGGATGGTTCTCTACTCCTTTCCCCCACTGTGAGAAGTGCCTCACACGAATTTTCCTTTGACAAAGAAGGCTATCTCATCCAAAGTTATGTCCCTTCTCTGGGAAGCCCACACTTATCCACAGGTCCTCAGGGAATGCAAAGTCCTAGGCTGCCCACCACGAGAATCGAGCTTCTCTTAAGGGCCATCCCAGCCTCAGAGCTGAAGTCGCGTTGTCCCTGCATCCAAGGGTAACTTTACTCTCTGTCCATTCCTGCTTCCTTCCATCTCAGCAGCCGTTTTTCCTCCACAGGAATATTCCTCTCAGAGTCCATTTCCCAGGGAACTAAGACACCCAGCAAGCTGTCGGCATCACAGGGCCTGCCTGGGCAAGATAAAGACAAAGGGTACCTCTGAAACTCAGTAAATATTAGAGCCATGGAAAAAGAACTTGCACATCAGGAATGGTGCCTGTAGGAACGCAGCACAGCTAGCATTTTGATGGGGCATGGAGGCACAGAGAAGGATAAACATCCAGAACGTTCTCTCTTGATTTTCCTGCCACAGGCCTGTGCCTCGTATTGCCTTACTCCAACTGGAAGAGGAGAGTAGGGGCCATAGGCAATATGCTTTATGAAGTATCTATGAAGTGTTTAGCCTCCTGGAGCATAGAAATGGACAGGAAAGACGAGGTGGCCACTCTGAAGGGGAACCACCAACCAAGAATAAACAGCACAACTTAGAAGATGAGTGGCTTACATGGTGTTCAGTCTCAGATGATTTGAGAATAACAAGTTTAACTGGGATTTACAAACTAATCAGTCTTTGTACATCTGGATACAGGCTGAAATTAAGTTGTCCTAAATAAAGGGTCAAATAGCCTAGAAAACCTTGAGTAATATATGGTCAATAGTCTAGTTCCTGTCACTTTCCTCAAAATAGTACTATGGCTTGAAAAATACTTGAACTGAACATAAATACTTTATATCATTATCCACCAAAACAAGTCAAGACTGGAGTAGATCAAGGTATAATAAATGCCGAAGATGGATCAGGGGCCAAAGATGCTATGGAGAGAAGGAGAGTCAAAAGAGCACACAAATAAGTCCTTCCAACATTGACTTTTTAAAATAAAATCATCTAACTTTATTTTTTTTCAAAAACTTGTGCATTTTTTGTTCATTTGGCAGAATTGTGATAATGAACAGGAGAAGCAGATTTAAATGGGTAGATTTCAGGTGAACAGACATTGCTATCATATTATTTGTTTATTTATTTATTTATTTTTAATTAGCACTATCAGTTTTATTTTAATTTTTTTAAGGTTTTATCTATTTCTGAGAGAGGGAGAGAGAGCGAGCAAGCAGGGGAGGGTCAGAGAGACAGGGAGACACAGAATCTGAAACAGTCTCCAGACTCTGAGCTGGCTGTCAGCACAGAGACTGAGGTGGGGCTCAAACTCACGAACGGCGAGATCATGACCTGAGCCCAAGTCGGACGCTTAACCGACTGAGCCACCCAGGCGCCCCATCAAACATGTTTTTTTAAAGACAGGACTTTACCTTCCTTTCCTAATAACTTCCCACTTCATTTTTTGTTAAATAATTAAAAAATAAACCCCTATAAATAGTAGTACCCAGTGAATTTATTTAATTGAACTTAAAATGTTCTCCTTTTGGAGTGCCTGGGTGGCTCAGTTGGTTAAGCATACCACTCTTGAATTTGGCTCAGGCTGTGATCTCACAGTTTGTGAGATCGAGCCTTACGTCAGGCTCTGCACTGATAGTGTGGCACCTGCTTGGGATTCTTTCTCTGTCCCTCCCCCCCTCAAAATAAATGAATAGGGGCGCCCGGGTGGCTTAGTTGGTTAAGCGTCCGACTTTCGCTCAGGTCATGATCTCGCGGTTCGTGAGTTCGAGCCCCGCGTCGGGCTCTGTGCTGACTGCCAGCTCAGAGCCTGGAGCCTGTTTCAGTCTGTGACTCCCTCTCTGACCCTCCCCTGCTCACGCTGTCTCTCTCTCTCTCTCCTAGAAATAAATAAAAACATTAAAAAAAAATAAATGAATAAACTTTAAAAATTTTATAATATACTTTCTTTGAACAAATGTGTTCTCTTTTACACAATCTCAAAATATACTGGTGTGTGTGTGTGTGTGTGTGTGTGTGTAAACACAAATAAAGAGAATATGTTTAATAGATACAGTGAAAGACCAGAACAGGTGCCTTAGCAGAGGTCTGGGCACAAGTTGATACTATATGCAAGGTCCTCCCTGCTCCTCTGAAATATTTAGTCGGCATCCAGTTAACAGATAGGTGAGGAAGTTGAAATGAGTGGCGAAGTTTAAAGTCACAATTAACTGAAAACACTTGTTTTGAAAAATATTACATGTTCAGAAGATAGACCAACAGAAAAGTATTAGATAAGGGACAGTCAGAAGGAAGCAACGAAGGAACAGAGGGCGGAAGGGAGAGAGGAAGACTTTCCTCTGAAGCACATCAGGCTTTCTAGTTTACACCTGCATTACTTTGATTCTAGAATGGCATAGATCCTTCTATGTTTAATACCTATTGCACAATTAAAAAGTGTACTCCTTACATTCACCCAGAAATAGCTCCATACCTTGAGTTCTGTATCGGTAACCTAGATACAGTCTCTCCTCTTTTGCTTGCACTGCCTCCCCCTACTTCTTTCCAAATCTGTCTTCCTCACCCCCACCTGTCCTTCAACCACCAAGTCCCTGATTCACTAGTACCTTGAGGACATTTTCTTTCTTGGTCAGGTCAGTCAAAAACATGTGCAGATGTTCAAAACATGATCTATTTTATGAGTTTGACATTTTTACTGCATTTTTTCCCTCAGAAGTTAATTCAGTTTTACTGTTGAAGAAAACTGTCATTTCGCTGTACAAAAAAAACACTTTGCTCTGAAAATGGCAGCATTTCTCCCTAGGGCAAAATGGTGGCTTGTGAATCGTCTCCAAAAGAAAACTGAGACGTGACATGAAGTCATCATTTTCATATGAGCTGCCTATTCGTCCTTCCATTTTCCTGACAGAAGTGAGTTTTATAACTTCAAGGATAAAACTATTTTTAGGAGAAGTTCTGGGTTTCCTGAAAAATAGATCACAAGCTATTTTTGTTTTGGAAATTCTGAATATAGGACCAGGCGATAGAACAACCAAATTGGAGATTGATACAACTGGAAATACTAAACCCATTATCCTTGTAAGTATTCCCTTGAAGAGATCTAGTGTACAACAAATATTTACTTTGTTCATCTCCTCATTTGCCCCCTTCCCATGCAAGACATATTATCCTGAAACTGGGTATTATTACATATTAAATTTGTTATACTTACTGCAGTAGGCTAAAATGGTGGCCCCCAAAACAAAACCAAAGATATCTTTTATTTTAATCCATGGAACTGCAAATATTACCTTATATGGCCAAATATATGTTTCAGTTGAGCTCTTGAGAAGGAGTCTGGATTATCCAAGTGGTTCCTAAATGTAATTCCATGTATCCTTATACAACAGAGTCAGACAAGGAGATGAAATGTGACAGTCAAGGCAGAGACTGGAGTGATGTGGATACAAACTAAAAGAATGTCTAAAGACACCTGACAGTAAGATCCAGGAAACACCTTGTTTTCAAATTTCTGGCCTCCAAAACTGTGGGGAAATTAATTTCTGTTGTTTTAAACCACACGTTTGAGGTAACTTGTTATAGGAGCCCCAGGACACTAATAAGCCTATTGAATGAAACTTGGTGAAAACAGCTCATTGAAATGATGACTGAAATTTTGTTCTGGAATACCAAAGGCCACCTACTATAAGAGTCAATAAGAAAGCAACAGAATCTTCTGCTGTTAGCTTTTATACACTGCTTAATCGATATCACGACATATGATTGGTTTATTCCAGCTGCTCCTTGGTGATTGAAAACTTGCCCATGGACTGAAATTGAAATTGTGCCATTCCATATCTTATCTCTGCTTATGCATATTTAGAACTTCCTTAAGAAAGATTTCTTTCTTAAGTGTACAAAAATAATCTGCCCTTTCACTGTTTTACCTTTATGTTTATTTAATGTGATGATGTTATGTTAATTTTCATTGTGATCATGGCAGCTTTAAATGACTTTTATTACTTTAGAAGTGTCCATATAATGGATGTCATTGATATTTCCATACTTGTTCCTTCCATGGTGTCCAGAGAATCGTGTTTTGTAAATAGTGCTTATTAACAAAAAAGCTAGGGAAAAATGATTCTGCATAATCTTTTATGCCCCCTTCCTGATTTCAGTAGTCATACCTAGAAATTACAATAGAAAAGAGAAGAGCAATGGTGAAAAACGACCATTGGATGGAACAAAGGTGCAAATCAGAAAGCATGACAGAATTCAGGGACTTCGGATAGAAAAGAAAATTATCTGCGGCCGTGTTATTCTCCTGTTCCCTCCTCTTCAGCATTGAGTAGACAAGTTAATGTGTGAAAGCAAGATGCTTTTGAAACAGGATATACTCCATGCAGGAGCTTTTAAATTTTCTTGACTCAGGAACCATCTATATGCCACTGGGGTCCTGGACAGCACTTTAACCATCCCTGTTCTGTTCTGTGCCATTGGGCACCTGATCTGTACGAGCATTGCTGTAATTCCAATTACTGTATATCAGAGCAAATAAAGATATAAGGATGGAAAATTCAAGGGTTAAAAAAAGAGGAAATAAAAAAAACAACTTTTTTAAAACTAGCTGAAGGCTTCCCTGGGTGAAAGGAAAAAAAAAAAACAACCACAAAACAAAAACCAAAACCTTCTCTCATTGACCATTGTGTTGAACGTATTGATTCTGTCTAAACAACAGTCAGTTAATTAGAACATGAGTTGAATTTATTATTTCCTTTGATTTACTAGTCTATGTTCTTAAAACTCTTTTTATTCTGTTTTTCCATTAATTAATAATTCTATTTTGCCGAGACAGTGCTTGGACATCTACCTGTGCTCACCACTTTGCAAGTAATGGTTTGTAAAATCCAAACTTTATATCAAATCTACAAGATAAATATTTCAAACATAAATAAATATTCTTTATGGTGATTGGAGTACATACTTTCAGGGATCAACAGAAACATGATTCAAAGAATGAGCAAAGAAAAACTAAACCAAAGAGAAAATTTTGTTAAATAGGAAGAAGGTTATTTATAGTGACTCTTCAAATGTTATTTTCTGATGAGTGTGCTTCAAATAATCCTTATATATAATTCTGTTCTATTTGGGGAGCCTTCCATATATATATGTGGAAGAAATATATATGGAAAGAAATATATATATATATATATATGTATATATATTTCTGCATATAAGAACCCTAAATAAACTAACTGGTTTTCCAAAGCATTTTGTGATTATTTATGTTAGAATTTTCTTGAATCCATTTTCTAGACACATAATCTATTATAGCTACTATCTATTTTAGGATTCTATAGAGTTTTATTGCTTATAAAATACAACAATGTTAAGCCATTTCAGGACTGACTCAAATAAGTTAGTATCTAATATTAAATAAGGGATTGTGTTTTAAGAAATAGAACATCTACACCATATTTAGAGCTGGATGGCTCATAGTCATCTTTTTTCTTCTATAAGTTCTTTGGTATAAAAGTTAACTTTGCACTTCAGAAAGTTTAAAATAAGAGTAAATAATAAGGTACTTGCCATGGAAGGCTCCCCAAATAGAGGTCAGTGTCAAAAATTCTTATAAGTAGCTTAAGTATCACAACATTTGTACAAAGGAAAAGAGAAGACTTTTAGAAGTCATAAAGTCTCTAGCCACAGAGAACTATAGAAGTCATTCTCGACAAACTCTTCCTTTTTAGAGAGAAGGGAATTGAAACAATGCTCTCAGCTGATACTTGCAACTTTGGGAACTATGGATCCTGTCCTATGAAGGAATGCACAAAGTCAAAGGGTAATTCATTCTGAAGATGAATAGTAAGCACTCATTAAGTCCCAGATATCTGTAAGTGCTGGGAAAATTAAAACTAATACTCTACCCAATCCTTGTTCTCAGTGAGCCTATGTCTTTTTAGGCTTTTTTTTATGTCTTTTAGAGATAAGAGAGACATATGAATAGAAATACCTGCACTGACTCTTCTCAAGGAATAATAATAAAAAAGAAGTTTGTTTCAATCATAATGAAGATTCTGAATAAGGAAGGCAGGGAGCCTATAAAACAGAGAAAAGTATGGACAAAGGCAATTAGGCCAAGCCTTCCTTGCCATCTTTTTTTTTTTTTTTTAAACTCTCTTCTTACTGTTTATCTTTTCAACTGAACAAATTTATCAGCTCTGTCTCTTACTCTCTCATTTGCTCTCTTGCTCTCTTCCATTTAGCCTTTTGCAACTCTTACAACTCTTCTTACTCGTTGGTTGACAGTTCCATCATATTTTTGATCTTTAGTCCAAAAGCTTCCTCTGTCTTTTACCCTTGCTGTGACTTGGCGATTCTCTTAGTACGTATTGCATCTCTTCTTGCCCTCTTCAGTGGAGTCTATTCTCACATGCCTCAATTATAACGGAATCAGGAGGAGAGGTCAGTGTCCTTTTTTGCTTTTGTGGCTGTCTCCAGAATTTTTTGCAACTTTCATCTTATTAAAATATAAAAACAAAATTCTGACTCCTTCATGGCTCAGAGCATGCCACTTTATCCTTCTATTTGTTCTCTACCAAATGCCCAGTGTACTTCACTTATGAAAAGAAAACTTCAGCATCTGGTTCAGCTTCTTTGCCCAGTTGTCTTTTTAAAAAAGTTCTAGATAGCTGCAGGTCTTATTTCTTTTTGTTCCTGTAACCAGTTGCTTCTTTTTCCATTCCCATAAAAATAAATATAGCATAAGACAGCAGTGGAAAAATAAAATGGCATATTTCATAGTGATTACTTGTTGAAATGATAATGTAAGGGATATAGTCGGTTAAATTAAAACATATTATTAAGGGGGCGCCTGGGTGGCTTAGTCGGTTAAGCGTCCAACTTTCGCTTAGGTCGTGATCTCACGGTTTGTGGGTTCGAGCCCCGCATCAGGCTCTATGCTGACAGCCAGCTCAGAGCCTGGAGCCTGTTTCAGAGTCTGTGTCTCCCTCTCTCTCTAACCCTCCCCTGCTCACGCTGTCTCTATCTCTCTCTCAAAAATAAATAAAACATTAAAAAAATTAAAAAAAAACATATTATTAAGATTAATTTTGTTTATTTTTACCTTATACTTCCTTTTATGTGGTTGCTAGAAACCTGAACAGGGTGGCTCTCACTTTATTTCCTTTAGACAGTGCTGTTATAGACCTTTCTGATCTTTGCCTTTGGTTAATCTTTATTATTGAGACAGATGAGCTAAAACAAACCTAGATATATCTTTCACATTTGTCCTCAACAGAAGCATATCATTCATTTCTACTTCTGTCTGTAAATATAATTTCTTTTTTTCTCTCCCTGCTCACTTATACTTCAGGTTCTATGAGGAAGCTCTCATCTGGTTTTCATCATCATCACTTCCCAAGGAACTCACAACAGCTTCATAATAGAAGGCTGAAAGGATTATTTTCAGCCAATATCATATTTGGATCTCCTAGAAACATTCAGAACTGTTGACAATTTTAAACACTTTACCCTATAACTTCCATAATCATTTTTTTCTTTTTTTTTCTTTTTTTTACCAGCTAGCTTATTAAACTCTCTCTCTCTCTTAAAAATCTATGTGTCTATATGTAGGTATTTCATGTCCATAGCTTATCACTTAAAAATATAGGTTGCACAAATGTTTTTTTTCTATAATTCAGACACTCTCTGTATGTCCTTGTCTGTTTAATTGTTCCACTTGATTTTTTTTAAAAAAAATTTAATGTTTATTTATTTTTGAGAGAGAGAGAGAGAGAGCGAGTGCATGTGCGTATGAGTAAGTGGAGGAGGGGCAGAGAGAGAGGGAGACACAGAATCCAAAGCAGGCTCCAAGTCTCTGAACTGTCAGAACAGAGCCTGACTTGGGGCTTGACCTCAGGGGCCATGAGATCAGGACCTGAGCCGAAGTCAGACACAACTGACTGACCCACCCAGGTGCCTCTCCCCTTGAATTTTCTAAAGCCAATAAAACAAAACAAGTCAAAAACAAAATTACTGAAGCTCCTCATTTTCTTTCTTAGATCTATTCACAAGTTCCTACTTCCTCATAAATGTTACCTATAGATCTAGTTGCATAAGCAAAAACACCCATGAATTTATTGTTGATTTTCCTCTCTTTTTGATTTCCCAGTATAAATGCATTCATAAACTCTATTGATGTCTTTTGAATGAGTCTAGTTGTCTTTACCACAACCACCTTTGGACCTACTTCTATTATTCCTTAAGTGAATCTGCAATAACTTCCTATCTAATATATGGGTGCATCCCCTTGGTGATTTTCTGATCACTTCTTTACATGCAGCTGGCCTGATCTTTTGAAACACAATCTGGTTCTATCACTACCACCATTCTCAAATTGCTATAACCCTTTGGTAAATCTAGGAGTGGAAAAAAAAAAAGGCAGGGGAACAAACATACACACAGGTGGAAATATACCCTAACATGGTCTTCGGGTTAGTATGTGATCTAAGCCATCACCCCAGCATCTTTTTGCAACAGAGCCCGTCCATCTACCCCACTTTTCATGCACTCCAACATCAGCCTTCTTTCCAGCCCTTAGATCAGCCTCCAGAAGAGGCTTGGGAAATGTTTTCTTTATGTAATCTTAAATCTATTCTATATGTAACTTATTTTGGATTATCATTCAAATCTCTACTTAATGCACTGTCTTTTGTTTCTGTTTTTTTCCTTCAGGTCTCTGACCCTGACTTTGTTAAGTCAAATTTCTATGTATCTCATTGTACCACATTCTTTTCTTCATATTCCTACTGCAATTTATATTTATGGAACTATATGATATTTTTTCTCCTCCAAAAGGCCTAATGTACTGTGAAGGCATAAACTGTTTCTTTCTTTTCCTAACTGCTGTACCTCAAATCCTGGCACAAGATCTTGTCATGCAATAGGCACAGGAAATATTTGTTAAATAGTGAATGACAAATGGCATGGACTATGTATGTTTCAATTGCTTCTATATACTTAACATCTGCCCAATGGCCTAACACAAAGTAAAAGATAAAAATACATATATACGTACATAAATCTGATGAGCTAATGGATAGATAAATTATAACAACTGAGTTAAGAAGACATTGAAAATTTTACTAAAGTGTAAACCTTATGATATGTGAATAAGTATAGAAAAGCTAAGGAACTCTATTTTGGGAACCCTAGTTGGCATTATAAGGAGTTTATACATAATTTGAATGTCATAGAGATCAGATAAAACATTTTGACTGAAAGTGTCACCAAATCAGATTTCCACTCTAGAAAATTAGAAGTTGTGCAGAGTCGACTATAGGGAATCAAGACCAGAAACACAGAGGCTATTAGAGATAAGTATATAAAATAAGGGATAAGAACTGAAATATGAGAGGAAGCTCAAAAGGAGGCAGAATCCCATAACTTGAGGCCTGACTAAATATATATGAGAACTAAAAAGGGGGTAAGATCATAGGAATAAAACAAAGCACCATCAATGAAAAGGCATAGACATTAAAAGAAAAAAAAAAGTTTCTCATTTATGTGCCTGAGTAATACTTTTCTAAATGCAATTTGGAATAGAGTTAAGAAGCATATCTGGGGTGAGAGTAATAACTGTTTCTGAACATCTTAATTTAAATATATGTGTAATATCAGAGTATAGATGTTCAGTGGACTAACTGATAAATACCTTGGTCTCAAAGAAACCATTAGTGATATATGCTAGAAACTCATCAAAAAGTTGTGTCATAGGAGCTGAAGTCTTAGGAGTAATAGAGATTATACAGGAAAAGAAGGTCTGGAATAAAAACCAGGAACATCAAAATATGCTGGGTGCTAGATACAGAGAAGCTAGAAGAAAATAGAAGAAAGAAATAATCCTAAATTAAAGGGGAAAACTTGGTGCCATGGAGCTCAAGGGAAGTTATAGTTTGAAACAGAAGAAAATGACCAATAGCCTTAGATACTCCAGAAAGGTCAAATATTAGATCTGAAAGGAGACCATTAGATTTGCAGTTAGGAGGCTGTAGGCGACCTTTGGCTGGGAAGCCTCAGTGGAAAGCTGCAGGTGAAAGCTTGTTTGCAGTGGGCTGTGACTTGGGAATGGGTAGAGAGTAATTTCCAAGTAATGTCTGAAGAGCTTGAGAAAGGGTCAAAGGTTATCGTTAGAAGGGGATATAAAACTGAAGCAGTGTTGTTTCTAGAAATTATTTTGCCATTATTCATATTTCATAACATTCTAAACTGGTTAAAAGATTTTCAAATACTTTCTGAATTATACACAGTCACGTTTCATTGTGTTTAAGAGTTAGATTAGCCAACAAACAGGCAATCTCTGGCTTTCTGTATTTCTGTCCATTTCAAACAATACAGATAATCGGATTCTACACAACAAACCAAATTGGCCATTAAGACAGGACAAATTCCACATAGGCTGCTTTGAGAACTAGTGCTTTTCATCATCATGACACAGACTGTGGCTTGGACACTCGCTCAAGGTTACACATAACCCACGTAATTGGTATTATGGCTCCTGGGTTCCTGAAAGTTAATCATATCTACCTCAGTCCTTCACTGGGTATAGTCTTTGAAGTACACAAAAACAATCCCCCATTCCCTAACTTAGTGACCATACTATTGAGTCATATACCTGCAGCTATTATTTGATATTGGACATTTTAGAGTAGATAGAACATATGGGCTAAGTTTAATGAGAGTAAAAATTTCTTACTGGAATCTGAAAATTGATTTCCATTTTTTTAAATAATGGTAACACTATCAGACACTTTTTTGAGAGAAAGGTTCCATTTTGATATAAAAATAGAGATAATTTCTAGTCGCTGATTATCCTTAACTGCATTAAACTAATGCCTGAGGTCCTCAGAAAAGAATAATTGATGTAAATGATTAACACAATTTTCAGATTTGGGGTCACTGTATTTAGGGCCAGGGTCTTGATCCCCTAAGAGGCTGTGATTAGCCAGTGTCTGACTGGTGCCTGCTGGAAGGTTTCACTCATTTCCTTGGCAGTATTATTTCATCAGTTAGTTGGATTGTGTCCAGTTTATTTGGCAAAGGTTTTATAGAACCATGCTGTGTCCATTATCTTTCCCTGACAATGATTTAATCTTATGGCAAGAGTGTCAAAGCTGGTTATTATGCTGGGCATGCTATTATTGGATACGTAGAGTTGCTTCAATTTTATACACACTCATATTCAACTTTGTGAATAAAAAATCTCTTTAACAAAAATTATTAATTCATTTATTTTAATGTATATGTCTGTGCATGAGAGTGTATGTGTATCCATTTATGTTCCAAGTACTCCAGCACAGCATAGATTTTAGGGTAAAAATATGATAAGAAGTGGTTCTCTAGCCTTTAAAGATCTAGTGAACATTTATTTGTCCATCTTGCATATTAACTTAATAGGACTATTATATTCTATGTAATGGGTTAGACTCTTGAAATAGAGAAAATGAATAAGGCATAAGAAATTTATTTCTTATTTCATTGGGGCTGTTACAATGAAAATACCATACACTAAGTGGTTTATAAACAACAGAAACTTATTTCTCACAATTCTGCAGACTCAAAACTACAAGATCATGGCACCTGCCGATCTGGTGTCCGGTGAGGGTTGCTTCCACATGATGGCCATCTTTTTACCATGTCCTCATATGGCAGATAGGACTGGGAGCTCTATGAGATCTCTTTAATAAAATCACTACAATTGTTGGAATTTGTTCAGAAAATGTGCTGTTATTTGAGAAATACTAGCTGTGACTTTTTTTATGTGACTCTACCATGATCTTAGAGCTCCTGGCTTTGACCTGAGCCCAAAGGAGCAGGCGGTTTTTATTAAAATAAAATAAAATAAGTTATTAAAATAAATAAAACTGTATGGTATGTTAGAGGTGATATGGGTTAGGATAATAATGGGCTATGGAAAAGAAATCAAACACTGCTTAGTTGGAGGCCAGTGAACAGGGGGGATTGGTGCCTAGGTCATAATTGTAAATAAGATAATGAGAATAGGTGTCATTAAGAAAGTGACATTTAACAAAATTTGTAACTAAGTCATGAGAACACCTGGGGCAAAGTCTCTAGGCAGAGAGAAAAGTGAGCGCCAAGGCCCTCAGCTGAGAGTATGGCTGGCAAATTGGAGAACGGCAAGTAGGCCACTGAGATGAAGCAGAGCAAGGTGGTTAATTTTATGTGTAAATTTGTGTGGGCCACAGGAGGCCAGATTAAACATTGTTTCTGGGTGTGTCTGTGAGAGTGTTTCCAGATGGATTTGAATTGGTGGACTTGGTAAAATAGATTATGCTCCCCAATGTGATTAGTCATCATCCAATCCATTAAGGGTCTGAATAAAACAAAAGGCAAAGGAAGGGGGAAATTTTTTCCCCTGCCTCACTGATTGGACGGGGACATCTTATCTCATCTTTTCCTGCATTTTAACTGAGATTTACATCATCAGCTCACCTCATTCACAGGCTTTCAGACTCAGACTAAATTATACCACCAGTTTTCCTAGATAACAGGTCATGAGACTTCTCAGACTCCATAATTGCATTAGTCAGTTCCTCAAGTCGGCTATCTATCTATCTATCATCTATCTATCTATCACCTATCTAATCTATCATCTATCTACCTATTTATCTATTTATTATTGTTGTTGTTGCTGCTGTACCCTTCCCCATCCCCCTACCTCCATCCTCCTCTTCCTCCTCCTCCTCCTTCTTCTTCTCATGGACAATTTTGGATAATTATATATATTATCCATATATATTATATATTCTAGATATTCTGGATAATTATATGGTATATAGATGTCGCTAGATCTTTAGATCTATCTGCCTATAGATCTACGTATACCTGTAGATCCGTATAGATATCTATTTATCCTATTGCTCTATTTCTCCAGAGAACCCTGATCAATACACAGAGTGAAGGAGAATACTAATAAGAGGGGAGATCAGAGAGGTAATAGGGGCCAGAAGATATAACAATAGCCTTGTAGGCTTTACAATAGTAAAGTCTTCATCTTTTCTTCCATGTGAGACAGGGAAATCATCAGAAGCTTTGAAAAGGAAAAATTATATAATCTGATTTTTGTTTGAAAGGAACTTTTTAGCTGCTGAGTTTAGAACAAACTGTAGAGAGGCTATTGAGAAAATATTCACGAGGAGTAATGGTCATCTCTGGCCTCTATTATGTAAGTCACAATCTGAAATCTGCTCTTTCTCAATTGCAGCTAGA
Source organism: Proteles cristata cristata (assembly GCA_017311185.1). Classification (NCBI taxonomy): domain Eukaryota; kingdom Metazoa; phylum Chordata; class Mammalia; order Carnivora; family Hyaenidae; genus Proteles; species Proteles cristata. The sequence goes on from JAESUZ010002153.1 coordinate 1,165,507, forward strand.
AATAAGGATAGAAAAAGAAAGCTAAATTAAAGATGAGTTCTTTGTAATTGTCATATCATAATACCCAATGTCATTTTTATTAACCACCTAGCAAATACTTAAAATATTTTGGAGTCATATATTTTAACTCTAGTTTACAGAAGAGGAGTCTGGGTCAGAACTCAGATCAAGATCAATCTGACCTCAAAGCTCATGCTTTTAACCACACCTCACACTTTCCCAAAATTTTTAACACTCCTCAAATTCTTTAAACATCCTAAATATACTTCTTTATTAATTATTAAACAATCTATCCAAGCAAACAATGTACATAATATTTTTAAAGAACTATAGCAGAAAGTGACCAGGAATGATATATGAATGCTAGCCTCCTCTTGCCCTTGATAATAAAATTAATCACACTCTAAATTTGCTTCATTTCTATTTCTGAAAAACTGGAAGTATCATTTTTAATAGAATATTCACTAGATCAAATTTTCACTATGACAAAACAATGTGATGGTCTTCAAAAGATGATGGGGGCTTACACATAACTCTTGAAATACCCCAGTGCAGTTATGGCAATTCCCTTCACTCCTCCAGTAAAATGAATTCTCTGTTTCAATTTTCTATCTCATATATAGATGAACAAAAGGAATGAGCCTAGGATTAGTTTAGACAAGTGATAAGGTACTCCTCAAATTGTTTTGGTGTTGAGGATTATGGCGTACAATGTGGCATTGAGTGAGGACAATCTGGTTATGATATCTCAGTTTGTTTTATTAGTTTACTAGCTGTGAGGTCTGGGTAAGGTGCTCAACCACTCTGAATCTCAGTTTTCTCATCAGTGTTATGGTCATAATATTTATTCTATATTGATGTGCACAGCTCATTCAGTGGAGTACATAAATATATTGATGATTAGAAACCATGTTCTGCTTTTCATAGAGCAGTATCATCTACAACAAAAGTGAGAAGCCCGGTTATACAAGGAACAGCATTGAAGATGGCAACTTCTTGGAAGCATGATGATAGTTCAAATGTTTCTGCCGATCTAAACACTTTCTCATGTTTAGAGTTTGTCCAAGCTAGTTAGAGTTGGCAGAGGTCGCTTTCAGGAACCCAGTTCTGCCACTTTGTTTGCTACTTTGTCTCTGAATATCTGTGAATATCACATAATTCTGCAGAGCTTTCAGAAAATCCATGAACATTACCTTCCCCTGCATTTCAGTAAGGCTCAGTCTCTGTGTTAGAACATTTGTGTCACACTGCCAAAAAGCCAAGTTGACAGCCATTATCAAAATTGAGCAGTGTTGAACACCACATGACCATACTCTCCTGCCAAATTTTCTACAAAATTAAAATTTAGGAGAATAATAATCCAATGAATTGCTGTCATACCTGTGGTCAATTTTTTATTAGACCAAATTTGTAATGAGCTGCTGTGAGTCAGTAATTACTCATTATTTAGGTCTCAGACTGAGGAACACACTGGGATTAGGTCTTGGTCAGGAACTCATATACTCAAATATGGTCATGAGTTTTCTTATCAAAAATTAAATCATTAAATAAAAACCTTGGCTCTGATGACCAAACAAGTACATGAAAGTAAAAAAATGGCAACTCTGTTTTCAAGATGAAATCTTGTAGAATGACAAATTTATCTTTGCCTAATTTTCTAAGAATATTTTGAATGTCTTAATAAAGAATGAATATTTTCTTTAATTTTTTTGCTTCTTTTTCCTGGCAAAATGTTTTCATGTGTTTCTAGACAAAGGCTGAGAAAGAGAAAAATGTAAAATTTGTCTTGCCAAAAAAATTATTGGCCTTTGTATCCTTGGATAGTAGTGACAAGAGACATAAAATTACCAATAAATATTATCATTATAATAAATTAGGGAATTAACACAAAACATAATACAGAGGAGAGAAGTAGCTGCCTTTTTAAAGAAAAAACAACATAATACTACAGGGCTTGAAGGAATTTCACATGGTCCAGTCAAATCTCCCATTATTTAACCAAAAAAAAATCAAAGTCTCTTTTAAATGACTACAAAGGTTTAAGAAAGTTTTTCAAAAAGTGGATGGTATATTAACCTATACCAGCGGACACCAATACCATCACTTCTTTAGAGTATAGGACTTTTATAATTTTTGTTGTTTGTTTTTTAACAGTTGACACAATTTTATATTTACACTCTGTTTATCTTTCACATCTGCCTCTTCAAAGGTAAACATAAAGAGGTAATATAGAATATATTGAAAAATATACAATTTGTATTTTGGTATTGAGTTCTTGAGTTAAATGTTTTCCATTTCAAATGTGTTCTCCCCCAACAGTGCTTTAGGTGACATTTTCAAATGTGGAAAGGACCCAACTATTCCGTTGTGCTCACTGATCCAGACACCATAATTGGTCTGTGATTTGAGCTCTGCAGTGTTCCAAAATACCTATGGGTGACTGATATCTCATAGCTCCCATTTGTTGTCAGATCAATGTGTACCATCACTGGGAGACTTTGTGAATGTCTTGTAAAGTCTAGGAAGAAGGCCAACTATGCAGATGACACTCCCATGATCATTTTCCTTGAGTGGTGTCTTTCTCTCCTTTTTTTTTTTTTTTTTTTTTGTTATTTATTTTTGATATAGAGAGAGACAGAGCATGAGCAGATGAGAGGCAGAGAGTGAGGGAGACAGAGAATCCAAAGCAGGCTCCAGGCTCTGAGCTGTCAGCACAGAGCCTGATGGCTCAAACCCACAAACCGTGAGATCATGACCTGAAGTTGCTCAATAGAGCCACCTAGGCGCCCCGGTGTCTTCCTTTCCTAATATACAATCCACCAAGGGGTAATTGTTTACTCAGTTCAGTTGAATCACTTGCTTTTCCCCCCCACAGAACATGCAGTGTGGAGGGCTGATGGGGGATGTTTGTGCTAAAGAAGTAATTGTCTTGAGCTTTCCACATGTTATAACTAAAGTGGTTTGAAGAATGGAAGAGAAACAGTTGGTTTTATGGATCTGTAGCTTACTTCAGTGTTCTTAAATGGGGGCAATTTATCCAAGGGTTATGAAGGAGGCAACTGACAATGTCTGGAGAGGAGTTTTTTGGTTTTCGCAACTGGGAGGATCTACTGACATCTAGTGGGTAGAGGCAAGGGATGATGAGAAACAACTTTACAATGCACAAGAAACCCTCCTACCTAAAACAATTTTCTTACTAAAAAGGTCATTATTACTGGACTTGAGGAACCTTGTTGTGACTTTAAATTTGAAACTTCCTCATCTCCATTATACACATTTTTTTTTTCAGAAAGCATATTACAAAAGGAAGCTTATGAGAACACCATCTTGGACAATTTTGAACTTCACGGGTCTCAGTGAAGGAAACTTTGAAAGGTCACCTGGCTTTTTCTTTTCTTTTCTTTTCTTTTCTTTTCTTTTCTTTTCTTTTCTTTTCTTTTCTTTTCTTTTCTCTTTTCTTTTCTTTTCTTTTTTCTTTTCTTTTCTTTTCTTTCTTTTCTTTTTTCTTCTCTTCTCTTCTCTTCTCTTTTTTCTTGAGATAGAAAAAGAGGGGGGGGGGACACAAGCAGGGGAGGGACAGAGAGAGAGGGAGAAAGAGAGGATACCAAGCAGATCCACCCTGTCAGCACAGAGCCCAATGGGGCTTGATTCCTAAAACTGCAAAATCATGACCTGAGCTGAAATCAAGAGTGGGCTACTTAATGGACTGAGCCACCCAGATGTGCCGAAAGCCACCTGTTTAAAAGCAGACTTGTGAGGCACATTGTCAAATGGAACTCAAAGAGCCTTATCAGACTCTATTTCAAAGCCTTCTAAAATTTCCACCCACGGAGCACCTGCGAGGCTCAGTCGGTTAAGTTTTGGACTCTTGCTTTCGGCTCAGGTCATGGTCTCATAGTTTGTGAGTTCAAGCCCCACATGGGGCTCTGTGCTGACAGTGTAGAGCCTGCTTTGGATTCTTTCTCTCTCTCACTCTCTCTGCCCCTCCCTAACTCATGCTCTCCTTCTTTCTCAAAATAAATGAATAAAAACTTAAATACATAAATAAATATAATTTCCACCTTCTTGTATATGTCTTTCATAAAACTATAGAAACAAAAATTTTTGGAGAGAATTTTTGCTTTTCCCCACCCAGAATTAAAGAGAATTGAGAAGGAAACCAAAGGAACGTCTGACATTCTAACTGACCATGCAGGTATAACTTTGATTTCTCCCTGTGGCTGGTGGCTTAGGAGCCCTTGCTCTAACCAGTTTCCAAGATCTCCGTTAATGGTGGGTTGTAATGGTCTGTAGCCAGCTTGACTGATGTCGTTTAAAAAGCTACCTCCCTATAACAACTAGTGACATGGCTTTGGCCAGGCCAGCAGTGAATCCAATTAAAAATCTTATTTCTTCCATGCTGTGAGAGAAATCAGGAGCCTGGACCTTTGTTCTTAGGGTTGCTGTACCACAGAGTTCTACAAAAGGTGCATTTGACACTGTCTAGTCCCTAGAGAGGCTTGAATGCAAAAAGCCTCCATTCCCCAAGGCCACATGTGGGTTCTTCTCTCACCCCCTGATTCATAGGTAGGTTTTCTCCTTCGAACAATAAGATTACAAAAAGTGAAAATGAGGAAAAATGGTCCAGGTCTTCACGTCCCATAGTCGACTCTTAAAACTTTGGCTGCAAAAATACATTTTCTAGAAGGAAAAATGGCTGGGTAAAATAGGTCATGCAGAAGTGAAGTTTACAAGTTGCAGCTATGCCACACTTTGCACTCACATTTCTGATTTTAAAAATAACTTTTCAAGAAGGGTCAAAACAGAATTCGGTGTGATAATATAATTAAAGACATTTTCAATAAGTCAGCACTTATTTTAGTTTCATTTTCCCCTTGGAAAGAAAACTGTGTAGGCAATTAGTTTAAATTAGGCTACGTGGGGATATTATTTGTATAACAAAAATAAGTTTTTTCTTTATAATTAAATTTAATGGTGTTGCACCAGAGAGAAACTGAACAAGTTTCTAAGACTTGCCTTGCTCTAGTCAACCCAGACTTCTGAGATCTGTTATTATAACGGTCATTTTGCTATTTTCCTGACATGGTCTGCATTTTTAACATGCTAAGCAGATCCTTCTAGCTGCAAAGGAATTCAAGTAATTCATTTTTTTTTTCCTGGAGTTCATCTAAGTTCCAATGCCTCCTAGATTGTTTTGATGTTGCTAAAACCTTGCTTTTGTTTTAATCCTCCTAAAGAATGTGAAGAACAGCTTCTAATTATCATGTTATCTGACTATGCACATGAATTTAAGATTGGGACTTTGGAACTATTCCTATATGTTAAGCCTTCATTCATGAACTGATTGTTCATTAACACGGCCTAGATATATAGCTTGTTTATACATGTGCACACAAACACATATATACAAAACATATATGCCATGTATAGTGCCTCATTTAAAGTGTTCCTAGTGTGTATGACTTTTTTAAAAAATATTTTTATTTATTTCTAGGAGAGAGAGAAAGAGAGAGAGAGAGAGACAGCATGAGCAGGGGAGGGTCAGAGAGAGAGGGAGACACAGACTCTGAAATAGGCTCCAGGCTCTGAGCTGGCAGAGCTGACGCGGGGCTCGAACCCATGAACTGCGAGATGATGAACTAAGCGAAAGTCGGGCGCTCAACCAACTAAGCCACCCAGGCGCCCCATGTGTATGACTTTTATAATGAGAAAACTTAGTAAAGGAAAGGATACTTGCAATTTCTTATGACATAACAAATCTAGATTTGGTTTACTTTTTTTAGATTTTGTCCTTGGTGGCAAGTGAGTTGGTTTTCTAATATCAAACTCTCTTTCTACCTACACATATATTTCATATACTAAAAATGCTAAACATAGTCAAAACAAGCAGGTAACAATTGATACGAATAGTTATAATCATTGCTAACTGTTTTTGCTGTTATTAAGGGAAAAATTAGGAGTCATCAGGTAGATACAAAACACCTAATAATGCCACTCAGGTTTGAGATTATTGTTCACACTCTTCTGTCAGCTACTCTGGCCTTCAAAGCAGTTAAAGTAGGTTCATGAATCAGATCCAAAACAGATAGAGTTACCGTGTTCCTGCCCTGCCTTTTTCACATGCTATTCCCCAGGCCTGGAATAACCCCTCCCACTTGCTGATTAGTAAATGGCTATTAATTTTACAGACCTTAATTTACGATGTATTTATTCTGCAGAGCTGCAGCTGATCTTTCCAGCTTCTGGCTATATTTGGTACTTTTCATCATAAAACCATTGACTATTGCCTGAAATGTAGAATCCACGGAAAACACTACGTATTTGCGCACTAGTTGACAGCACCATGTCTGTTTACATGCTTAATGGGATTATAACATAATGAGAACAACTCCACCAACATTCACAACTATCAGCTTTTTGATTATTAACTACATTTTATGTAATCTGATTCTTTTAAAACTGCTTTGTGAAATACTCAAGTTAACTCACATTTTCATGACCATGAAAAGAGTAATCTGTGCCTCTGAAGAAAATGGACACCAAAAGTATATGTGAAAGAGTTGCCAAAAATATAAATGCGAAATTGCTTTGTCCACTAAGCCAAAAAACCAAGAGGAGAAAACAAATGTTTCCTCACAATTTACGGATAAAGAATATGGAGGCCCATCCAGGTGAAACACACTCTGGGGAACAGGTTTTACAAACAGCAGATTAAGATACAAAGAAAAACACGGTGAGGGAGGAAGGGCGGGAAAAAGACAGAGGGAGAGACAGGGGACAATTGTGCTTTGAGGCAGTTCTGAAGCAAAGTAGGTTTTAGACAAGAACTCTTGGGGCACCAGAATTTGAGAGAATTCTGAGATGAAAATTTGTAGTCTTTTTCTTCTGGTCAAGAAGAGAGTGGGCATATTGAAAGGAAAGAGACAACTTCAGAAGTTCATGAGAAATGACAAGTATTCTCCAAACCTGGAGCAAGTAAAATAGTTTGAAAAATATTTCAAGTAGTGTTAATATAGGCTATTGGAAGTATTTATTAATGCCATCAGGCTGCTACAGGACAAGCACATTTAGAAATGCAAATCTAAAGTCTGCTTCACAGAGGTCTGTCTAAAAGAATTGTGACCTTTATATAAATACATGGTATTCTCTCTCCTCGATCCCTGTAAGGGAGATCCCTTTCAGAATTCTCCAAGTGCGGGTACTTTTGAGTTCAGTTTTCCATGAGCTATAATGGAATATTTGCATGTAGTTCTTTGAAGGCAGTCAAGATTTGCGATGAAATTCTCAGGAATGGTTTAGACCAGAGATGTTTTACAAAACTAACAAACAAAAAAAACAAACAAAATCCAAAATCCCTGAATATTACAAAAGAAGAGACCAAACAAACAGAGAATGGTCTAAATCCTGAAAATTTGTCATAATCTCACTAGAGTCATTTAAATCTGGATAAAGGACAGTTGGCCTTTCAAACTTTCATTCACGAATCTGAAAATTTTGGCAGAGTTTCCTTAGGTAGTGTGACATTTGGTATTTAGGATATAACGTGTTGAATGTTAATTGTGGGAAGTGAGGGCATGAGGGTTGTTTAAAAGAAGGTACCATAAGGGTCATACAGACACAATAAACATGGAAAATGTTACTCTAGTTCACTCCATAACACCAAAAGTAGCAGTTAACTTTCCTAATATCCTATACATAAAATCTCTTCTATCAGGGTATTAAAAGAAATTGTGTTGTTTTCTGTCAAACCTATTTATATTGATTTGCTATTTGTCAGAGGAAAAATAACCAGAAATCATTGCTCCTGTAATTGCTCAGAAATAATAAGTTGTAGTATTATTTTCCATGGTCAATGAATAAGCAAATAAACGAATAAATAAATAAAGCTCACATAGACTACTTGTGAATCAACATACTGTCCTTAAGGGGACTAAAATTAGAAATTACTAAAATGCTAACATTTTAAAGTGAAAGTTTCATTTATTGAAAAATTCATTTAATATACATTGTGTTTTATTCAATATTTATATATTTAATAGATGATGTATTTGATTCAAGCCTGGGATATAAATGTAGCATTTTAATTAACAGCTGAGAGCTATTACTAAGTAAATGATGTATCTAATTTAATAGAAGCTGAACTATATCTGGCTCTGAAAGTGACTGATCTCTTTTTTGAGAGATTCATCCATATCAAAAGGTGATGTATCTCTTTCAATATAAGCTCACTCAAATCTATAATGAATGGTTTTTTCTTTCTCTTTAGTGTGCAGAGGTAAGACAAAGAACAAGTTTGCCCTCAAGTGGACTTCAAAGGCAGATCAGAGTTTCTAAACAGAGAGTGGGGGAAAATGCTGGGATCATAGATTCACATATTTGGAATAATAGGGAAGAAGCTAAAATACATGCCCCAGTTTTTGTGGAAGCTCCTTCCCTGTGGGAACTTATATTTTTGTAGGTACTTCCTTACACACTGCATTATTGAAATGCCACACCATGGTTTTAGTCATACTTCAAAATATTGAAATATTTTTGGCATCCATTAGTTATTGTGTTAAATTTTTAGAATGTTTCAAATGTCTGCCCTAAAACCACAGAAAACAAGTCTGAAAAAAATCTCAATTTTCCCTTCTCCAATAGACATTTACTGTGCTAAGAAATCTTCATTGAATGTATCATCAAAGCTGGATGCAACTTCTTAAACTGATTTCTGCCTTTTAGACCCACTAAAGTACGTAACCCTTATAACTTTAGCAGCATCTGGCCTGTCTCACGTAAATCAGTTTTAATTCCTCCTACCAATTTGCACTCAGACTATATATTTAATATGATGTAACTCTTTTCCATTACACTGAACCTAATTTTATCATAAGTAATTTGTAACTTCAGTTCAACATTCACAGTTTGCTCTGAAAAAGTCCTAATTTTTAAGCAAAGTTATTTTTCTCATTACTAAGAAAATAAGCACAACATCTATATTCCCTGGCAAATAGTAGTTGGTAAATAAATTTGTAATGAATGAATAGATGAATACCATTATTTGTTATTCTAACAATCTGGAATATTTATTTTTTATCCTTTTTCATTCTATGATTCATGTTTTGGAAAAAAACACTAAAAATTTGATAGAAATAAAATATTACTTTTTATCAAAACTTATTTACATGTTGACATGAAATAATTTTTATCGTGATTGTCAGTTGTTAAGAAATAGCTTTTTTGAAAGTATGTTCCCAGTTTTAATGTAATCAGGGAAATGTTACTTCACGGATGTATACTGAGTACAAATCTTTTTCTTTTCTTTTTTTTAATTTTAGGGAGAGAAAGACCACCAGTGTGATTATTATAGGTGCTGAGGGAGAGGGAGAGAGAATATTAAGCAAGCTCCACCCTCAGCATGCAGTCCAATTCAGGGCTCAATCCCTGGCCCAGAGAATCACTACCTGAGTTGAAATCAAGAGTCTAAGGCTTAACTGACTGATCCACTCAAGTGTCTTCTGTTTTGTGTTTTATTTTATTTTATTTTATTTTATTTTATTTTATTTTATTTTATTTTATTTTATATCTTATCAGAGAGAGAAAGAGCAAGTGGGGGATGGGCAGATAGAGGGAGAAAGAGAATCCCAAGCAGGTTCCAGACTGTCAGTATAGAGCCAGAGGCAGGGTCAAATTCACCAGCCGTGAGATGATCACCTGAGTGGAAACTAAGAGCCAGATGCTCAACTGAATGAGCCAATCAGGTGCCCCTCCTTTGTTTTAATTTTAAAGAGAGAGTGACAAATAATTTTTAAAGTATATTTACAGAAGATTTTTAAAAGTGAAATAAACAGTTAATAGTGTAGAATTAAAAGTAAACAGTTTACATGTTAGTACTGGCTAACTTGTGCTAAAATAAAATTTTAAAATTCGTTAAAGTTTATTTTCTCATTCCTAAACCTAAGCAACTGCTCTTCAGTGAGACGGGAGGAAAAAACAGGGGAATCGTCTATCAGCTTTTAATGCTTTTACCAGGAAGTGGTATATGTCAGATGATGGCCAGTGAAAGTCACATGGGAATATCAAACATCAAGAGGAGGCAGAGGGTAATTTGCCTAATGCTCAACAGCATAGGCAAACCTGAAATAGTGAGGAGTGGCAATGTCTGTCATAGCTTGCAAGAAAGTAATACCATTTAAAGGAATCAGAGTCTTTATTTGTATGTGAAAAAAAGTTAAAAATAAACGAAGAGCATGGCAGAAGAAGACTGCAGTGCAAAAATGTAGTTTTATTTGAAAAATGCGTGTAGCTATAGGTGATTCACATGTAGAGGATCTTTCAGCTTTATCTTTTCTGGTTTATACTTAAGTTACTTATCTAATTTACATTTACATATTCATAGTACTTAATATATCATGAACAATATTTATCATATAGTAGGTGTTTAATATGTATTTTTAACATAAAGAGAATAGGCAGTAACGAATGTAACACTGCATCTAAAACCTTGGGATGTTAACTTTCTAAACTGTCCAATTATGGTAGAAGAGATTAACATGGTGTAAGAAGTCACTGTGAGGATGGTTAATGAGAGTCTGAGCTTCTGGGGTCTGAATGCCCTGTGAGCCGCGGCCAGTGTCAAGAGACAACAGTGAGGACTCTGGGGGAGACAGAAACTAAATTGAAGAATGATAGACCTCTAACCAAGAAAACACAATCAGAACTTATAGAGGAGCAAAGCTATCTAGAAATGTGTTTCATACCAACTGGCAACAAACCAAAGTAAGATAGTTCTTATTCACACCAAGATTTCAAAACAAGTGGACTGGATTTGTGAAGGCCCTTATAAAACTGACAATGTAAAATTCCCTTACAGTATTTCCAGTTTTCTAATTCTTATAGAAATATCCTTCTCTGAATGTCTTACTGCATTATGCAATTAATCACCTTAAATTTATGCTGGCTATTATTATTCATCTTTACTTCACTCTGTAAGAAATTTTACCTTCAAACTTATGGTCTACATTTTATAAAGTGCATTTGATAATGAACTTAGGCATAATGGAATTTAACAATATTATAATAACACCCTGATTAACCAGAATTTGTTCTGGTTAATTGCATTTTCTAATAATTACACTTAACAAGTGAATTTTATTCCTTTAAACTGTTGTCAAAATTCTTCCCTTTCTCAAATGCGTTAGATCATTTACTACTTTAATAAGTAAAACATAGATGAAGATAATTGAATCTCTCTGATAATTGAGAATCTGGTAGTGCCTGGAGGGGTCTTTTTCTAAAACTAAATACTCAACTTTGTACTGTCCTCTAGAGGTAGATGCAAAGTTTCACAGACAAGTTTTCAAACTTCAAGACAAACCAAATAATTTTTGACTAATTGAGCATTCAATTTAATTGAGTTTTATTGACTCAAACCCTTGTCATATTGAAAAAAAGTTATTTTTCAAACTTTCAAAATTCTTCCTAGTCTCTCTGGATGATAAAATGTCTTGCAATTATTGAATATCCAATATCTCCTTAATGATTATACAATTATGTATGTCTTTATGCCTCTAGATTTATTTGCACAATTATGGAATATTTCAAACATACAAAAAAGTATAGAGAATGGTATAACAAACACTAGCATACTCATCTCCAAGCATAAATTTTACAAACTGCCACATGTTAAAGTTTTTAAAGACAATACCACCTTCTCTTCCTAAAGATGTCGATCCTACATTTACCGTTAATCATTTTATGTTTCTATATATTTACTATGTACTGTTCTACTTTTAACATTTGATAAAAGTATTTTATATTTATATACTCCATGTGTTTATATAATTTCAGAAATATATACTATATATTTTCTATGCATTCTTATACACAAATACATGCTAGATTTTCCATATATAAACTTTGTACATTATATATATAGAATATATATCTTTAATGTTATCAAACTTTATGTTATTTGTAAGTATTAATCTACATTTTGCTTTTTAAAATTTTTGTTCAAGATTAGGATTTCATTATTTTTCCACTTGCTTCTTAATAGTCCAGATTATTTATCATGTTGTCATGTGATACTTATTCATATGAATTTACAGTTATTTATTCTCCAGTAGATAAACATTTTAACTAGTAAGAAATTCTGACTATTACAATGGTGTGATAAATATTACCATACATGTCTTCTATATACACATGGGAAAGGTTTCCCAGAAAAATGCCTAGAAATGGAACTTCTGAGTCTGAAGTTAGAGACACCTTTGCTTGATGACATAAGATGAAAACTTCTCTACATGATCAGATGTATTTACACACATAGCAACAAGGTTCTGCGGCCATACAACTTTACCATATTTGTTATGGTGAGAATTTTAAATTTGGGCTGATGTAAAATTTTTAAATATACCGATTTGGAGGGGTAGCCTACATTTCTCTGTTGTTATTTATCAGCTTCTTAAGCATTTATTTCTCTATTTAGTTTTACTGTTCAGTAAATTGTTCATGTTTTATGCCCAATTTTCTTGGGCAGAGACATTAATTAGTAGTTTAACAGCATATTCTATTAGCAAGGTTATGGAGGAATAGTCACTGTCACACATTGCTGGTGGGAATACAGAATGACCTGGCTTCTGTGGAGGCGAACTTGACAGTGTCTAGTAATATTACACGCATTTCTACCCTTTAACTGAGCAATCCCATTTCTAGGAGCCTATTCTGAAGATAAACTGGGAATCTATAAAAAAAAAAATGGATCACAATCTGTTTGTCGCAGACCACTTGTGTAGCAAATTTTTGGAAATAATTCAAACATCCATCTGCTTGAATAAGTGCAATCAACAGGATGGAATACTGTGAAGCTACAGAATTAACGAGATATAAATTTATATACTATTACAAAATTATTGCTCAGTTAAAAAAAACATGGTGAAGAAGACAAGAAGAATACTATTACATATATCAGAAAGATGTACATATATACACACAACTCTTTCTTAGATAAATATTTATATCTTTCATATATATGTATAGATATATATGGTGAAACTAGTTTTCTTTGAGCATATCTTATTTTATTTTATTTTATTATTTTTTTTTATGTTTTATTTTATTTCTAGGAGACACAGAGAGAGACAGCATGAGCAGGGGAGGGTCAGAGAGAGAGGGGGTCACAGACTGAAACAGGCTCCAGGCTCTGTCTGAGCTGGCAGTCAGCACAGAGCCCGACGCGGGGCTCGAACCCACGAACCGTGAGATCATGACCTAAGCGAAAGTCGGACGCTTAACCAACTAAGCCACCCAGGCGCCCCTGATCATATCTTATTTTGAAGATTTGAATACATAATCATATTTTAAATAAAACACTAAAAATAATTCATAAAAATTGAAAGTAATAAAATAAAATACATTTAACCTATTAGTTTTACTATGTATTTAGTAGGTAATATAACTAGAGATGAATTATTTCAAGTCTTTATAAATATAATAATTTGACTATATACACTGCAGCAATATACCCTAAGATATTTTTTAAAATGAAAAAATTTAACTTGGCATTAATCCTGTTGTTAGCAATAATGTTGTTATTATTCTGCTGAAGTTTTATATAGTTTTAAATTTTTTTTAATATTTTTATTTATTTCTAGGAGAGAGAGAGACTGCGTGAGCAGGGGAGGGTCAGAGAGAGAGGGGGACACAGAATCTGAAGCAGGCTCCAGGCTCCGAGCTGGCAGTCAGCACAGAGCCCGACGCGGGGCTCGAACCCACAAACCGTGAGATCATGACCCAAGCGAAAGTCGGACGTTCAACCAGCTAAGCCACCCAGGCGCCCCTATAGTTTTAATTTTTTAATATTTATTTATTTTCAAGAGAGAGAGACAGTGTGTGAGTGGAGGAAGGGAGAGAGAGAGAAAGAGAGAGAGAGAGAAAGAGAGAGAAGAGACACAGAATCTGAAACAGGCTCCAGGCTCTGAGCTGTCAGCACAGAGCCATATGCAAGTCTCAAACTTGAGAACAGTGAGATCATGACCTACTCTGAAGTAGGATGCTTAACTGACTGAGCCACCCAGACACCCTGATATATAATTTTGTATAATTAATGTGTACTGAATATATATTACTATAAATAAATGTACAATAAACAAAATCATTTATATACTTAATTAATTATGTATTTAATCATGCAATATGATTAGATTATACTTCTTATTTGTTATTTAATATTCTACATGAAGGAAAATACATTTTTAAAATTATTGGCATGAATTTCAACATACATCTTACATGTGCCATGTGAATTTTAAATGAAAATATAAAAGCACTTAACTCAGATGTAAAAATCATCAAAATTACATAATTTGTGTTTTGTACTATGTACACACACATGTATTTCATTCTTATCACCATAGTGGAAACACTACATAAAACAGACTCAGCTGTTTTCTGAATATATGCATAACGCATTCCCTATCAAAGCTCTCTATCAGTAGCTTACTGCTGAGCAAGGAGGAGTAAGAGAAAGAAGAAATATCACTCTCTTTTACTTAACTCTGTCATCAATGTCAGCATAGTATTTGACTAATACAGAGAAGTAACATGAATAAGAAAGAATATGACAGAGTTTATTAGTCATGCACATTTATCAGAATGCCATTGCCTTCTTGACAAATTCTTGTGCAAAAGGAAAGTTTGCTCTTGGGGCAGTTGTTTTTTACACTTACCCAGTCATGAACACAATACCCTTAAATTGTATGAGTTTTGAGTCTTGCTGAACTGCCATCACAGATCCACCAGGATTCTTGGATCTTAGGAGACTGAGGACTAACATATGCAGATAGGGAGACAAAGAATGGCAGTGGACGCAGATGGGATATGTATCCCCTCTGCTCAAATGCATTTTCCTTGTCCCACTAGACTTCACTCACAAAACACAAGTTCAAAGGTAAAATTATTAAGAATTTGAAGGCTGTGACAACAGAGCATTACACTAAACACAAAGTCTTGGGGCGCCTTGGGTGGCTCAGTCAGTTAGGCATCTGACTTCAGCTTAGGTCATGATCTCGTGGCCCATGAGTTCAAGCCCCGCATTGGGCTCTGTGCTGACAGTAGAGAGCCTGGAGCCTGTTTCAGATCCTGTCTCTTTCTCTCTCTCTCTGCCCCTCCCCTGCTCATGCTCTGTCTTTCAAAAGTAAATAAATATTAACAAAAATAAAAAAATAAATAAACACAAAGTCTTACCAAGCAGAGGACCTTCTGCAAATGCCCAGCTTGGCTATCCAGGAACTTGCTTGTGCACATTGCCATCCTACCTGAGCCCCAGAAATTTTGTTGTAAAACATGGTTAGTGATTATATCTACTGGTAGAGTTAAGAGAACAACTGCTATTAAATTTCTTACAAGATGCCTATAAGTGCATTTTATTGTTGGATTTTTTCTATACTCAGACAAGAAGTACAGTATAAAATAAGGGTTCATGAGAATTAAAAATAGATAGGTGTATTCCAGTACAAAAAAAAAAATTTAAGTGGGAGAAAACAATTTGGCAATGATTAAAGGTAGATTTCAGGGGAAAGGGACACATTTTAAATAGAAGAAGGAGAAAGAATGATTGATGGGGAATGGCTCAAGAAGATTAGAAGAATTAGAAGAGGTTGGGTCCATAAATATTAGCATGAGATTGGCCTTTGGGATAAAAATAAATGCCAAGTTGTCCTCCAGATGGGTCACAGGGAATTACCATGACCACTAGTAGCATCTAACCATCCTTTATTTTAATAAATCTTGCCCTCTCCTCAACTGCTGAGAAATTTCTTACCCGTCAGGCATCCAAAGATTGTAAAAACCGCTAAGGTGTGAAGCCATGGAGATACTTACAAGCAAATGAGTGTTACTCAGATTTTGTAATGCTAGATTTACATGTAATTTTAAGACTTATTTTGTGAATTAAAATCTTATTTTGTTAACTTTGTTTCTTACTAAATTATATGTATATATCTTCCTGTATAAAAATCTCTTTTTAGGGGCGCCTGGGTGGCTTAGTCGGTTAAGCGTCCGACTTTCACTTAGGTCATGATCTCGCGGTTCGTGGGTTCGAGCCCCGTGTCGGGCTCTGTGCTGACTGCCAGCTCGGAGCCTGGAGCCTGTTTCAGTCTGTGACTCCCTCTCTCTCTGACCCTCCCCTGCTCACGCTGTCTGTCTGTCTCTCTCTCTCCTAGAAATAAATAAAACATTAAAAAAAAATCTCTTTTTAATTTTCTACAATGTGTTGGTGAGAAAAATTATTCTATGTACAATGCAAGAGGTGTTTAATTATGATATTTTAACATTAAATGGACCATGATGCAAAATTTGGCATAATTTCATTACCAGATTGAGTAGCTCTTAATATAACATATTGTAGGAGGACTTGCATGCCCCTAGAATACTGGTAAGAAGAAAATAATTTATGACAAAAACTGAAAAAAAATTCTAGTCCATTTGACATTTTAATTTTTGTAATTTTGAATATTTTCTCTTTTTTTAAATAACTCTTTCACACCACTGTAGAATGATGAAGAAATGGTTGGCTTTTGCTTTGGCCTGTAGATATCAGCTACAGAATTGCTTATATTGCTTGCATATTTTGACCTATGTGACATCTATGATGAGAAGATGATATTGTTTGCAAGTATGTAGAAGTATTGCAAGGTTTAGAAGGCAATTAAAGGCAGAGTGCAACAAGGAAACCACAATGTGTATTGTACCTATGGCTGCAGTTAGGATAGAACATTGCAGAATTGAATCATGTCCAAAACATAGAAGTGTTGGGATGAAACAATTGAAAGTGTTATGAAGGGGCGCCTGGGTGACTTTCACTTAGGTCATGATCTCACGGATCATGGGTTCGAGCCCCTCGTCGAGCTCTGTGTTGACTGCCAGCTCAGGGCCTAGAACCTATTTCAGAGTCTGTATCTCCCTCTCTCTCTGACCCTCCCCTGCTCACGCTGTCTCTCTCTCTCTCTCCTAGAAATAAATAAAAATATTTTAGAAAAAAAAGGTGTTATGAAAATGTAACACTAATAGGAAAAGGAAAGTCATAGGATTTCAGAAAGTAAAACAGGAAGGGTTTTAGATGTCATCTCACAGAAAGTTCTAGGGTCTCTGTAGATCTTCCATGACAAAAAGTTTTTCCCTCATAAATATGTTGAATAAAGTTATCCTAAACTTGTTTCCTAAACCTGTAAGAGATTATAATACATAAGTGTGCATCAGGACTTTTCAAATATGGGGAATAAGAAATATTTGTCACGTTCCTTAGACTTCCATGTCCCCATCAAAATTTTGAAGAACACCTCTTCCATGTTGAATTTGGCAAACATTGTTTTTTTTACGTGATCTTCAGGTCAGTAAGTGACCTTTTAAAAATTATCCAAATAATTAACTGCAGTGAGAGAGGGGCAAAGGATATGCATATTGTAGGACACAACTTCTATATGTTAAGCATTTGATGTATACCTTAGGCATTATTGTCCCCATTATAAATGAAGATGAAGGTTCCAAGAAGGGACACAATTTTTAGTCACAGGGCTATTAAATAGAACAACTCTGATTTTGTTCCAAAGTTGATCATATACTCATTCTACTGCAAAACATAAAACAAAGTTTTAATTCAATTTTTAATGTAAAAGGTATATTTGGATTTGAGTTAGTAATGTTTATTAAAAAGCAGTGACTGACAGTTAATAGGTCTATAGTACTTGCTAATTGCCAGGCAATAGTATAAGGATTCTAATAGCATACATTCTATATGATTTAATATGACAACAGGGCAAAGTAAATACTACAAAAGACATGTAAGGTAACCTGTCCAAGGTCCACAATTCATAAATATTGAAGCTGTTATTTGAAGCCAGTTGTTGTGTTCCCAAATTCTAAATACATACTGCGTCCTAGAGAAACAATATAAAAAATTTAAAAAAATAAGTTGTCATACTTTGAGTCAAATAACCAAAATCAACATTCCATAATTTTTAGAACACTTGCTATGTGCCAAGCATTGTTCAAAACACCAGGGCTAGAATGCTAAACCAGACTAAGTTACTTTCCTTCATGGAGCCTACATTTTCATGAGGTAGAGAGTAAATTTTAAAACAAAATAGATACGTATAGATATAATAATAAAGACTAAGAAAAATATAATAGATAAATAGAGTTTTAAGAAGGGGGTGTGCTAATGCAGAATTTGTATCTACCTAAGTTCACAGGGTGCTTAGGGATGCTTCACCTACAAAGTGCCATCCATCAGACATGAGTTCTGAATGTTGAGAAGTACTCCAACTAAAAGTCTGAAAGAGCAAGTGAAGAAAAATTGGTTTAGTAAAGACCTGCAGTAGATGATCTGGGGGGAAAAAACAGCAAGCTGGCCAATAGATTATGTTGAAGAGATGGATTCTTTTCCTAAATGAAATGAAATGAGAAGCCTTTGCCAAGACTTTGCAGAGAAGAAAAAAATTGGCCTCAACAACCAGCCCATATCCATTGGCTCTGACCACTTAAATATTCTTCAGCTGATTCAACTGCCCATATCTGCACCTCTTTGGGGTTTTCTCTGAAGTTTTGGAAGGAGGAACTGCTCTCATGTTAGTAAGCAAATGTACTGGAAATCCTGAGGCAGCCCCTAGGCAATGACTGCTGTATATAAACACCACAGTTCTCTCGCCCTTTTTTGGTGGGATAACTCCAAGGAGTCATTTTCCAGAGTTTCTTTGGGAGATTAAGTTTTAATAAGCCACAGAGATAGCTGGCTTTATTCCGTTCTTTTTCCACTTTAGACTTACTTTCTAAAATGATGACTCTGGCTGCTGTGGGAAGAATGAACTGAAAGCAACGCGGGAATGATGGCCTATTCCAGTGGTCCAAGGGAAAGACGATAGTGGCTTAAATTTAAAAGTGGAGGTGGAATAACGTGGATACATTGAGAATACACGTTGAAGGTAGGGCTGGCAGAATTGCTGATACGTTGCTTATGTACGTGACAGAAGAGAAGATTCATTAAGCGCCCTTAAATTTTTGGCTTGAGCAACTTTGTTAATGGTGATGCCATGTACTGAGATGGGAGATTGGGAGGCTAGACTGCTTGCAGAACGAATTAATATTCTATTTGCAAAATGCTAATTGTAGGTTGAGTTAGGCATCCCAACAGTGGCGTCAAGTAGACAGATGTTTGAGTTTGCTGTTGTGAGGAGGAGTAACGGTCAGGGCTGGAGACGTTGTTGTAAAAGTCAGCTATGCCTGACTAGTCTTTAACTTTATGGGACTGAACAAAAGCAACGAGAAAGAGTGTGATAACTAGAGGAAACTTTTGAGGACAAAAACGTTCGACTAAAAGGTAAAAGGGACATAACAATAACAAAAAGTGAAAAACGTCCAGGGAGTTGAGGGACAGTTAAGCAAGAGTCTCTCATGCAGCAAGGGCTGCAAGAAAGTTTGAGCAAATAGAGGCAAAATGATTGGAATCCTCAACTGTGTCATATGGTGCTGACAATCCAAGGAATGTTTAAAAAATTTTTGACCTTTGCATTTGGCAGGACAGAGCTTATTTGAGACTTGATAAGTCATTTTGCTGAGCTGGTAGGAACAAAACCTTAATGAAGGGAATAAAGACAAGAATTGAAGGTGAAGCAATTGATAAATAAATTATAGACCAGCGGGAGATTGTTAAGACCAATAAGCTGAGGGGCGCCTGGGTGGCTCAGTCGGTTAAGCGTCTGACTTTGGCTCAGGTCATGATCCCACGGTTCATGGGTTCGAGACCCATGTCAGGCTCTGTGCCGACAGCTCAGAGCCTGGAGCCTGTCTTCCAATTCTGTGTCTTTCTCTCTCTCTGACCCTCCTCTGCTCTCTCTCTCTCTCAAAAACAAATAAAACATTAAAAAATTTTTTAAAAAAAGAAAAATAAGCTGAAACAGGAATCAGTATCTGGAAATACATATAATCTTCATCCCCGGGCACCTCCTGATTCCCAGTGATACCGTGTTTGCATGCTGATAGGATGGAATCATCAAAAGAAGAGGTTTGGATGAATTTTTTTAGTAGTTTGTTCAACAACAGACACTCGCATTCACACTCTTACAGCATGACTAAAAAATAGAAGTACAGTGAAACCTTGGATTGTGAGTAATGTGTTCTGCGAGTGCTCCACAAGACGAGCAAATGTTTCTAATAAATTTTAACTTGATAAACAAGAGATGTCTTGCAAGATGAGTAGTATGTGATGCCGAATATCACATGATCACAACTGAGCCAATGGTTCTTCTCTCTCTCACTGCAGAAATGTGGGTGATCGTTTCCCATGCTCAGATGCTTGGTCTCAGGACACAGTGTTTGTCAGAAATCAGTGAGTTTTCAGAACACTGGAAAGTGCCTACAGTTGGAACTAGTGTATTTTTCATCATTTCAGAGCACCTATGGACAGTCCTTTGCTTTTCCACACAAGAGTAAGCATAGGAATGCTTTGCTTCATTCTAGTTCAGCCTGCCTATAATATAGACCCTTTCCTCTGATGTCTTATTGCAGTTACATTAAATACAGTATATGACAAAAGTTTATTAATATTGCACTATAGTCAATATCCGTGCTAGCATATATAATGGTTCCAGTGCAGAGAAAGGTTGAAAAGAAAGGTGGTAAGAAAAGGAGATGATAATGATGCAAGTTAAGAAGGAAATCATTGAGAAGTATGAATGAGGTATAACAAGTGGCCAAAATTGCAAGATTCTGTAAGAAGTTTACATCTGCATCTGGTCTGCAGAGGAGGAGGAAAAAAGGCAGAGGAATCCTTCCCTTCAAATGAGATTAAGGAGATGTGTAAAAAATGTGGGAAACAGTGCAAAATTTTGTAGAAAAGCACCACCCAAATAAGGCTGTAGCAATGTGAGCAATGAATCTGTTTAATGACAATGCAATATCACATGTCCCTGAAATCCTCCAAGGGAGGGAAAAGAAGTTGTCCTTGGGTAGTTACATTGCACAAAAAGAAAAAAGATTGCATTGAGCCAGTAGTAGTGGTTCCGATAGTGATAATGAAAGTCGTCCTACCCAATCACGCTCCTTCCTCTTGACTGTCTCACACCAGCCAGGATGGTTTTCAAAGGCAATTGCAGGTCAATTTTTAAAATATATTTTGTATTTTCTTTATTTATTTTGAATTCTATTACAGTATTGTAATCATTTTTATGTGAATATTTTTGGGCTGTGGAATGAATCATCTGAGTTTCCATTATTTCCTATGGGGAAATTCGCTTTGATATCCATGTGTTTTGGATCACAAGCATGTTTCCTCAACAAGGTATGCTTGTAAACCGAGGTTTCAATCTATCTCGAATGTATATTTTGGCTGAATGCTGAAAGGTTGCATGTTAAGTCAGTGATAAGCTAAAACTAAGATTGAAGCCCAATACCTCTCTTGTTTAACAAACACCTATGATTGAGGAATAAATAATAAATTATAGTCCAATGGCTTTGTAAGAGTGTTGTATGGTGGCAGATGGTAGGTGCACTTGTGGTGAGCAAAGCATGATATATAGCGTTGTCACATCACTATGTTGTACACCTGCAGCTAATGTAACATTCTGCATCAGGTCTACTTCAATAAAGAATAAATAATAAATTATGCTTAGAGTTAAGTATTAATCAGATTCCATTTAAAATTATGTCCACCAAATTTAAGTTTGAGAATACGGTGTAGATCAATTGTCCCTCAGCCCTGTCAGTGGCTAATTTCTTCCATGGTCGCTAAACTGCTCAGTGCAATGCTAAAAATGCTTTCATTTTCAGATAGCACATGTGAGAACATCACTCACCTTTTTGATACAAAGCCAAATATTTTTATTCAGGAAAAAATGTTATTCCAGTAACATGGTTTTTTAAAAGGAATCTTATACCTGGGGCGCCTGGGTGGCTTGGCCTTTTAAACATCCAACTTCAGCTCAGATCATGATCTCACGGTTCAGTTCATGGTCTCTGTGCTGATAATACAGAGCCTGGAACCCGCTTTGGAGTCTGTGTTTCACTCTATCCCTGTCCCTTCACCTCTCAGACTCTGTTTCTCTCTCAAACATAAATAAACATTAAAAAAAATTTAATATTATAAATAAAATAAAAGGAATTCTTTACCTAAAATTCATAGCTTGAGCAGTTCTCAAAAACCTTTGTATTTAACTAATATAGTTATATTATAAATATAATATAAATAAAGATACATCATGTCAACAGTCATTGTTTAAATTTTTGACCTCCATAAATTCAAACTAACACCAAAAAGTCTTTTCAGAGCATGTTTGTAGAGTGAGTTGTTTTGAAATTTGGTTAGTGAGAACAATACATGTTTGGAGTGCCTCAATTTTCTCTAACATTCTCTTCTTTTGTCGTGTTCCTTATATAATTATAGTACTTGTCTAAGATGATTTTTCATAGATGTTGCACTATCATACAGGTTTTCTGGGTTTTCGTATTTGTGAGATGAAAGGTTGAAGTGACAAAACAGGTACTCTAATTTTAATTCAATCTCCGAAGCTCTTAAAAATTCCCAAACAGGATTTTTTTCATAGAAAACAAAAGCAACACAGATGGAATTAAATAGGTAAAAAATAATCATTAGCATTTTATTTTTTAGTGTTACAAATTTTGAGTATACCAACATCACAATATAATGTAATATCTATTGTTTTGACTGAAATTATCATTTAAGGTTTACAAGCATATTTTGACTCAAAAGAGATATAATGGACTTTCCAAATTTATTTAGCAAATGCATTCACTTCTGCTATTTATATTAACTCACATCTATTTCCTTTTTGATTTAAATACTTGCCAGCTGTTAAACCTATAATATGTTACACATATACGTTAATATATATGTTTAAGCTGCAAACTACTTTGTGTGTTTCTAGCTCCAGATCAATTGTCTCTCTCTCTCAAAAATAAATAAAACATTAAAAAAACAATGTTTTAAAACAATGAACCAATTTATATTTTTCTATATGTTTAAAAAAAAGCAAGATATCTTGGTTATGAGCCTGAAGTCTGACAATATTGAGAACAGTAATGTACTCTCAGCTGTGCATTAATCCCTCTTGTCTAGTTAAATAAGCTCCTCTTCTACCCACATGACCCTCTCTTTTAAGCTCATTATATGTTTTCTTGAGCTACCTTCTCTAATTTAATTTTAAGTAATATTCTCCGTGATGTTTTTTAGCATTTGTAAGATCATTTTTAAATCTTGTCTAAGACCTCACTTCTGCATACCATTTCCATAATCTCTGCTGTTCATAGCCACTTACATGGCCAAAGCTATTTTCTAATTATGTCAAAATTATCTCAGTTGTCTCTAAAGAGCTATTTATCTTCCGATACCAAGTGATAACATTTGTTCCTTTCCACCCTTTGCCTCGCTCATGAAGAGTATCATCATTATCATGATTATCTTCCATATTCCACCTATGGAGTAGCAATGGGCAGCCTAAATAAACTAAGACATTCCTGTGGGATTTTTTAAGATATGAAATTTGATGTGTTGTCAAATGGCCAGTATGTTATTATTCTTCATTTCTTATTGAGATGAACATAAAAGTAATAACATATTTTCCGAGTATATTTGATAGTTTAAATAATTTCACAACTATTTATTTTTATATTCCCAAGAATAATGGGGCATCATTTAATTAAAGCACACATGGCATTGTGGAAAGAACAAAGAATGACTGACTTCTCAATTCATCACTACTTACTAGTATGACCTTGAAGAACTCAAATATATTGTCATTTCACTTCCTCATTTGTTATCGAGGGAGATATACTAAAGTCTACTATATGTATTTTACAATACTATTATAAGGCTGAAGTAAACATTATATGGAAGTGGACTTTGCAAATTATAAAATCATCCTAAAATTCAAGAAGACATTTAGACAAAACAAATATTTATAAACCTGTCTTGCTGGTTTAAAACTTGAGAATAAAAAGATTTAGTTGGAAATAAAATACATGTCTCTTGCATCATAAATATTTAGAATTACATCGCCCGAATTATAACACAGATACTTAGAAAATATTCAAATGCTACACTGTTTCTAAGTTAGTGGGAAGAGAACTGAACATCTCAACTTAAGGTTTGGGTTTTTTTGTTGTTCTTTTTAAAAATGTGTGTGTGTGTGTGTGTGTGTGTGTGTGTGTGTGTGTGTGTGTATTAAGTAATGTGGCATCAGTGCAAGTCTACATAACATAATTAATGAAAGAGAACTGTATTCTTTGAAATAGGCGTATATAAGCATTGACAGAGAAAACAACACATTTTATCTATATGTAACACAACAGACAAGGAAAAAACTACAGACAGATTGTGGACTTAATGATTACAGAACAAGCTCAAAACTTTAAAAAATACAGAAATAAATATCTTGGAGATGAAGGGAAACTTATTACAGAGGTTGCAAAAAATGTTAACCATCGATTAAAGGAATCAATGCATTCAACTATATTAAAATTAGGATCCTTTGATTATTAAAAAACACCTGAAATAAAGGAAAAGACAAGCCAAAAAGAAGATATTTTAACACATGGAACTATTTTTGAAGTTTGAAGAATATATGTTCTAACACATATAACTATCTTTGAAGTTCGAAGAACGTATAAAGAATTCCTACAATCAACAAGCAAAAGAGAAACAATTCTGGAGAAATATAGGCAAAGCCCAAGCATATCTGAATAAGGCAAATAAAAAAGACCAAAAAAATGTTCAGAAGTGTTTGACTGTTTTATTAATTTGAGAACTGCTAAGGCCAAAAAATTGAACCATGTAACACAGTCAATTGGTCAATATAAATATGTCTAATTTTGGAGAGAAGTTAAATAAATAATTAAATATATAGCATCACACATTTTGATTATGATGCAAATCATTAGATTTACATCAAAAATGATTTGACAGATCTAATGAAGCTGAGCCCACATTCTCAGTGGCACAGCAGTGATGTCCTCAACAGGAGTGATGCAAAAGTCACCTTATACACTGTTCCCTATCGTAGCACACTGAAACAAGCCTAATGCCCATAGAGACTGAAAGGAACATGTAAACTGTTTTATATTCATACAGTGGAATACTAGATGGTTATAAAAATGACCTAGAGCCACATGTATCACCATGTATAAATCTTAGTAACATAGCATTAAGTGAAAAATGCAAGTCATAGCAAACCATGTAAAGTATGATTGAATATTTAATTTTAGACTTGGGTGATACATTATGAATATTTCCATA
Organism: Proteles cristata cristata; assembly: GCA_017311185.1. Classification (NCBI taxonomy): domain Eukaryota; kingdom Metazoa; phylum Chordata; class Mammalia; order Carnivora; family Hyaenidae; genus Proteles; species Proteles cristata. The sequence goes on from JAESUZ010002153.1 coordinate 1,190,789, forward strand.
TTCAACACTGATAAATGATTGAAATAAAAGAGCAGAACACATGAATCAACAAACACCGTACCTTAAACCGGGGACTGTGATTAATTCATTTCTGCTCGCATGAAAAGATAAAGATAAATATCACAAATTGTGTGGCTTAGAACAACAGAAATGTATTCTTTCACAGTTCGGAAAGCATATTTGCAATCAAGCTGTATACAAGGTAGTGCTCTCTCTAAAAGGTTTAATCTTCCCTTTTGCCTCTTCCAAACTTCTGGTAGTCACGGTCCAACCTTTTCATTTCCTGGTTTGTGACAGCATGATTTCAGTTGGCCTCAATCTTCATATAGCTGCCTTCTCTCTATCCATGTCTATGCACCGAAAATTCTGTCTCCTTATAAGGAAGGACGCCAGTCACTGAATGTAGGGCCTACTCTAATGACAGTAAGACTTCACCTTAAATTGATTTCATCTACAAAAACCTATTTCCAAAAATGGTTACATTCACAGGTACTAGAGGTTAGGTTAGGATATGAAAATATCTTTTGGGGGGCAAAATTCAACCACAACAGCCCTATAAACTATTTTTAACCAAATGGCTAGATGGCTCTAAAATGAAGTCACACTCAATCCAAACAGATCGACATATTTGTAATAGGTATGGCCTCTTCTTAAAGTTTCATTTTTTTCAAATATCACGTGGAAACATTAACTATATTTGGTCTCCTCTGTGAATCCAAGTATAGGACTATGTTCAATAGACATTTAATAAATTACTGATTAATGGAAACAAGAAAAATTACTAAATTCTGTTATTTTTCTATATTGGGATACATGCATGCCACATCTTCCTTATTCACTATCAGGTTTAGAAATGTGATTATAACTGATACAGAAAAGGAGACTAGTAACCAAGCAGTGACTAGAAAGGTTTATTACTATAGCTAGATTAAGCTTCTTGAAAACCAGGGTTATATTTTATGTTTCTATGGGGCATATTTTACATCCCCTTGACATTTCATATACCCTTATAATAAAAGATCAATGATGGAATAGTTGTTCCCTCTAAATTTAGATGAGGTTTCTTCTTCTTGTCCATCTTCATTTATTCATTTCATAAATACTTATTGATTGCCAATATGTGCCAAACAATGCAATGAAGATAAAAAATGATCATGAAAACCCTGTACCTTAGCGTTTCTGATCATTTTCACGTTTGCTATATAATTTTTCAATTAAAAAGATAATTTCTTCCAAATTATTGTGTTCTTTTCCTTATTTTGTGTATGTTACATTTTTCATGCCCTACCCGCAAATGAAACAGGAACTAATAAAATAGAAACTCCTTGAAGACAGACTCCTTTGGCTATTTCATGACTATTCCTTGAAGATCCTGTAGAGTGTAATGCGTTGTGATAAAGTGTATATGTGCCGCAACATAAAGAGATAACAGAGAAGAAAGAAAGAAAATTAATTTATAACCTTAAAAATGAAAACTTTTATGTTACAGAGAATAGAAGTTGATATTGTAGTTTTCTGTAGCAGAATTTAAATCATTGTATTATATTTGATAATATCACACACATCATCATCCACCATCCTTCAATATATACCAGTTGCCAAAAGACAGATTAACAATACCTTGATCAATAGGGTAGATTCACTATGTAATTAGGACAGTAATTAAGAATGCGAAAGACACACCAATACTTTTGCCACTGTGAGAACCAAAAGAATGACACTCACAGAATTTAAACTGTTATTGCTTTTCCTGAAAGGAGAATGTATAGATTTTATTCCAGGTCAGCTAAAAACTTGTATTATGCCTAAGAAAGTAGAACATTGCTACAGCCTTTTATGTTACCTTGGAAAAGGTTATTTCAACATTATCATTAATTTATTATTACAAAACTGGCTAATTTCCCCAAGGTTCTTAAAATTTGAGAGCACATCTTTGAGGTTTCTGAAGTGCAATTATTGGAAAATGAATAAAAAGCTTAAATTGGAATAAATGTAATAATCTTTGTTTGACTTCTCCTAATATCACAATCAATCCAAAGAGAGTAGTTTTACCCTGTGTAGAGTTTAAAATGAAAATATGCCTCTCTCCCAGCTCAGCATTTCAATATATGTATGTGTATTTGTGTGTGTAATTTGTTTTAAAAACCCATAAATACATTTATAAAATAAGTTAATCATACCTTAATAAAAAGAAAAATAATTAGAGCCCCAAATTCCTAAAATTATTGGTAGATCACCTTAGGCTTGAGGAGATATACAAAGGCCAGATACAATTTTAGGCCATTCTCTATTCTTGTGACTTTGACCCCAAGTACCATTTAATCTCTAAACCTGATGGATGTGTATGGATCATTAGGAAGCTTTGAAGACTCTTTGGTGTCTGAAATGCAAATTCCTCACTGACAGTCTATGCAAGATGACCCAGAGCAACACCACATTCATGAAAGCAAGCTTGGCCAGAAGTCACATCTGAGATTTTGTATCTTTCTCATGTGATCAAGGAATAGAGGGAGGGTGGAGTTTGAAGGTTGGGAATGAGGATGGAAAAGAGAAGACAGTTGAGTGGGTAAAATTCAAATACTCTTTTGCTGGGAGGGGAGTTGTGAATGTCATATTTTAAGATCTTTTGTCTTATCTAACATGTTTCCTTCAACCACACAGTAAACCAGAGTCAGGGCTAAACAGTTTGTTTGCTATGATTTGTTTCCCTCCTTTTCTCTGGCTCATACAGTGGATATCACTTAACTTCCCAAAGACAAGAGGCACCTTCCAAATAAAAATTCTTTTTGGGGTAAGTGATACCATGCAGTGTCTGAAATGTAGTATCCTAAGCCTTGTGCTATTCCTTAGCTTATATCACAATTAATCTTCTTTGGAGGCTTAAGGGTGAAACTTTGGCACCCTAATGCTTGGAATGTACCACTAGCAAAATATGTCCACAGTAAGGACAACTACTTTGATATACTTAGATATATTTGAAGAGCCCAGTATTTTTATTTCTTTATCATGAACATAGAACCACACTATTGAATTATGTTGCTTGTAGCTCATTATAGGAAACATGATATCATCCTTTATCATTCCTTAACTAGGAAGCTTGGAGAAGTTTTCCAGGCTCACTCTCTTCAGACTGAAGATATAATATTCTTGACATTAAAGAAAATACCCTCATATAAACTTTCATTTAATTGTATTTTTAGTCAGGAAGCTTAATCTAATTTAAAATTCTAGAATTTATAGCTTGAATATATAGATTATTTTTTAATAAGAAAGAAAATCAAGTTTAGTATCATAAACCTAAACATTTACTTTAAAAAATTAAAGAGAGATTTTATAAAGAAAGACATTTCACTGTTAATAATTTCTTAGCTAAGGAAAAAATTCAGCTATATTCTTCTAGTGTTCCCTTTATATATTCAATTTTCTTAAATTTGGCATCCACAAAAATGACCTGAACTATAAGAGGTTATGCACAATAGAATTATCAAAATGCTTGGAAATTAAAGATTTTAAAATCAAGCTAACGTTTTCTGGACAGTGTTCCTACAAATATTTTGAGCTATACTATTAAAGAATACCAAGCACTATAAATATTCTTCTGTAAATCTAAATTAAAGGAAGAGTGTCTTTAAGCTATACTTTTTGATGCGTTATTGTTACATTAAATTTAAAAACAAACATTTCAAAGTACACACACAAAAGAAAACAGATTCATAAATTACCCATTTTAGTGAAAAACAGTCTCAGTTAACAGTAAATCTAACTAATAAAAGGCTTTTTTGCAATTTAAAGCCAATTGGCAAAATAATTACCAGTGAGTGGGTGTTTTTCAGAATTGCTTTTACCCTCCCCAAATTGGTATGCTTCCCCTAAAACATTTTTCATGTACTAAACTCAACATACCAACATCCAACACCCCACCAGAATTGTGAATGGTATGTATTGATTTCCTTTTCTGAAACCTGTTTTGTTCTCTCTTTATAATCTTTATTCTAAGTCTCTTTATTTCTGGAAATTTTAGGACCAGTAGCAAATCAACATTTGATTTGGTTTGATTTCCTAAGACCTAACAAATAAGAGCAGTTTTTTAACTGTTGATAGTTGACCTAAAAATAGTCATTTTTATCCACTGGAGTTTTTCCAAACAACGGAAAACAAACTACTGAAATCATTCATTGGCATTCATTTTGACAATTCTTGTTGAATAGAGCTAAAAGAGAATAAACACCCAAGTCCTTCAAATTTTTAAGCTTCTTATATTACATTCATTATTTGCTTAGTTACCTTTAGATAATGAGAATTGTACTCTTGATGAATCCAGAAAAAAATTATTTCTCTCATCAAGTTTATATATATAGCCCTACTTTATTTTATTGTGCTTTACTTTTTTGCGTTTTTCAGGCATTGTGTTTTGTTTCTTTTTACAAACTCAAAATTTGTGGCAACCCTTCATCAAACAAATCTATGGGAGCCATTTTTCCAGCAGCTTTTGCTCACTTTGTGTCTCTGTGTCACATTTTGGTAATCCTCAAAATATTTCAAACTTTTTTCATTATTATTATATTTGCTATGGGTATCTGTGGTCACTGATCTTTGATGTTCCTACTGTAGTTGTTTTGCAGTCCCAGGAGCTGGGTCTATATAAGACAGCAAATTTAATTGATAAATGTGTGTATTCTGACAACTCCACCAAGTGGCCATTACCCTGTCCCTTTCCCCCTGCTTGGGCCTCCCTAGTACCTGAGACACAACAATATTGAAATTAGGTCAATTAATAATCCTACGACAGCCTCTAAGTGTTCAAGAGAAAGGAAGAGTTGCATTCTCCTCACTTAAAAAAAAAGCTAGAAATAATTAAGCTTAGTGAGAACAGCATGTCAAAGCCAAAACAGGCCAAAATCTAAGCCTCTTGTGTCAGTTAGCTAAGTTGTGAATTCAAAGGAAAGGTTCTTGAAGGAAATTAAAAGTGAAACTCCAGTGAACACATAAATGATAAGAAAACAAAAACAAACAAACAACAAACAAACAAAAACAACAAAGAAAAAAACAAAGAAAAACACACACAAAAAACCACCTTATTGCTGATATGGAGAGGGATTTAGTTGTCTGAATAGAAGATCAAACCAGCTACAGCATTCCCTTGAGCTAAAGCCTAATCCAGAGCAAGACTTAAACTCTCTTGAGTTATATGAAGGCTGACAGAGGTGAGGAAGCTTCAGAAGAAAAGCCTGAATATTAGCAGAGTTTGGTTCATGAGGCTCAGGGAGAGAAGCCTTCTCTTAAGCATACAAGTGCAAGGTGAAGCAGCAGGTGCTGAGGTAGAAGCTGCAGCAAGTGATCCAGAAGATCTAGTTAAAACAATTAATGGAGATGGCAGACTACACTAAACAACAGATTTTCAGTATAGATGAAATAGCCTGATTCTGGAACAGGAAACCACCTAGGACTTCCATAGTTAGAGAAGAGAAGTCAATTCCCGGCTTCAAAGTTTCAAAGGACAGGCTGACTCTCTTTTAAGGGGCTAATGCAGCTCATGACTTTAGGTTGAAACCAGTGCTGATTTACCATTCCAAAAATTTCAGGGCCCTTAAGAATTATGCTATATCTACTCTGCCTGTGCTCTGTAAATGGAAAACAAAGCTTTGATGACAGCACATGTTTTACAACATGGTTTATGAAATATTTTAAACCCATTATTGAGAACTACTGCTTAGAAAAAAGATGCCTTTCAAAATATTAGCACTCATTGATGGAGCACCTGGTCACCTAGGAGCTGATGAAGATGTACCAAAAGACTAATTTTTTTTTCATGCCTGCTAACACATATCTATTCTGCAGCTCACAGAACAAGGAACAACAGCTTTCCAGTCTTATTTAAGAAATACATCTCATAAGGCTATAGCTGGCATAGGGAGTGATTTTTCTGAAAAATCTGGGAAAAGTAAATTGAAAGCCCTCTGGAAAAAAAAATTAACCATTCTAGATGCAATTGAGAACATTTGTGATTCATGGGAAGGGATCAAAATGCCAGCGTTAACAGGAATTTGAGAGAAGTGGATTCCCACCCTCCTAGGTGACTTCAGAGGTGGAAATAATTGCAGATAGGGTGGAAATAGCAAGAGAACTAGAATCAGAAGTTCAACCCAAAGATGTGACTGAATGACTGTAGTCTCAGGATAAAACTTCATAGATGAGGAGTTGCTTCTTATAGATGAGCAGAGAAAGTGATTTGAAAGTCTACTCCTGATGAAGATGCTGTGAAGATTGTTGAAATGACAACAAAAGATTTAGAATACTACACAAATGTAGTCAATAAATCAGGAGGAGGGTTTGAGAGAAATGACTCCACGTATTGGAAGATGTTCTACCATGGGTAAAATGCTATTAAATGGCCTTGTGCACTACAGAGAAATTGTTCGTGAAAGGAAGAGTTCATCAATGCCACAAACTTCATTGTTGTGTTACTTTTAAAGATTGCACACTCCAACCTTCAGCAAACACCATCCTGATCAGTCAGCAACAGCCAACATTGAGGCAACACCCTCCACCAGCAAAAAGATTACAACTCGTGAAGGTTCAAATTATGGTTAACTTTTTTAGCAATACTTTCTTTTTTATTATTCTAATTTTTTTAAGTTTCTTTATTTTTGAGAGAGAAAGAGACAGAGCATGAGAGAGAGAGGGAGACAGAATCCAAAGCAGGCTCCAGGCTCTGAGCTGTCAACACAGAGCCCGGGCGCGGGGCTTGAACTCATGAACCGTGAGATCATGACTTGAGCCCATCGGATACTTAACCAACTGAGTCATCCAGGCACCCCCAATAAAGTATTTTCTAAGGGAGAGATGCACATTGTTATTTTAGCCATAATGTTATTGCACAGTAATAGACTACAGTACAGTGTAAACATAACTTTTATATGCATTGAGAAACCAACAAATTCATTTGACTTGCTTCATTACAATACTTGCTTTATTGCAGTGGTCTGGAACTGAATGAAACTGTGATATCTTCAAGGTATGCCTGCATTTGTAAATTGCAAAACAAAGCAAAACTATATGCAAATCTACTCTGCTAATGTTGAACACAAGTGGAATAAACAGATTGAGGTATCCATTTATTCATTTATTCATTCAGTTTTCTTTTCTTTGTAAATTCTCCCTTCAATATCTGTATGCCTACATGTGCCAAATTCTTTCATGATGAAGAACAAAACAAAACCAAAAACACTGAACCTGCATCTAGGAACTTGAAGTCTTAGGTGCACATGCTGGCACATAATTACCATAAATCAAGTGTTTTCTTCTTTCATTCATTACATGTTTACTTAAGTCTTTCTGTGCACCTGTCCCTCTGTCAGGGGTTGGAGATTTAATAGTGTAAGGGCTGTGTACAATAGTGTACAAAACTGTCACAGTTCTGCCTTCATGCATTTTCACATCATCAGAAATTGTGGGACTGGAGGAGACATGGAGTTATAAAAATCATACAAATAAGCAGCATTTTTAGACTATAAGAAGTATTTGGAAGAATAGACAAATTGTATGTATGAATAGGACATAACCTTGTTTAGATTGAGGGTGAAGTTATCCATAAGGAAGTGACTTTAGTTAAGTGCTGAAGTTTTATAGCAAGTTAGCCAATTGAGGGGAAGGATGAGCAAGTGAAAAATAACTTTAATAGAGAGATGGTTAAAGTCATATTCTTGATATGCTGATAAGTGACCCTAAAGGATTATGTGGAAAATTTTAAATGTGACCTTTACTCACTTTATGAAAGGAGTCTTTCCTTTTAGGATCTTCTGATTTTTTTCAGTATTTATTTATTTTTGGGAGACACAAGCAGGGAATGGGCAAAGAGAGGGTAACAGAGGATCTGAAGAGGGCTCTGCATGAGCCCAATGTGGGACTCGAACTCATGAACCCTGAGATCATGACCCTCGCTGATGTCAGATGCTCAATGGACTGAACCACCCAGATGCCCATGGTCTTCTGATTTCTTTAAGTAAGCTGACCTTTACTTTCACTTCACATACTCCCATTTAATAGGTGGGATATGTAGTGGCCGCTTTAATCATTAGTATCAATAAATGAAATCAATTAAAATGTTTTTATAATTTATTTCATATTAATCTCATGAAAGTTCAACAGAATTCTCCAAATTATCCTTCGAAACAAAAAGACGCATTCCATTCATGGAAGATTACATACTATTCACAAAGGTGCTAGTTAAATTTCCCAGATTACTCATGGTTTTGTTACTTAAAAGTCATGGAAACAGTAACATATCTAATACAAGATCAGACCAAAATCATAAAAATGGAGGGAAGAGCAAGAATATCAGTTGCAGAAATACCTAGTCCTATTAAATTCCTATAATTGGTTCCCAGAGTGTGATGTCATGGAGAACACTGAATGTAATTGGACAGTGATCTAGTAAAAAGTGTCAATAGCGGACTTGGCAGTAAATCACTCACTGTTCTCTTGCTCTTAACTAGGATTTATAGAACTGTCTTGTGGAACACTAGTATTTTTCAAACTGCAGAAAGAGAAAGTGAGAGAGAAAGAGAGAGGAAAGGAGAGAATAAAAGAGAGAGAGAGGTTACATTTTCAAATAACTGTGAGCTAAAAAGTTAGTAACTTTGTAGAATCTCTGGATATTAGAACTAACATGTACAATTGCCCCAATTAATGTGACCTCACAAGCATCACTTTTTCTTAATAAACAACTTTAAACATCTTAAGGGATATACCTAAGAACACACAGTTTGGGAAACACTGGTTTCAATGACTTCTTATGTTGTAGCTTTCTTCTGCAAAGAGTCTGTCTGAAACTGTAAATAAAATTGTTCTTTGCATTAGTGATATTCACCAAATATTTCCTGCTCTTCATTTTCCAGACACATAGTGTGTGTGCATCTGCTTAGGGAGAGAGAGAGAGAGAGAGAGAGAGATTGATTTTAGGGAATTGGATCACATGATTCTAAGGTCTGACAAGTTCAAAGGCTACAGAGCAGGGTGCTAGGCTGGAGACCTAATAAGTGTTATGGTGTAGTCTTGAGTCCAAAGACAGTCTGAAGGCAGAAGTCCTTCCTCCTCAAGGGATCCTCAATTTTCCTCCTAAAGGCATCAGCAGATCAAATGCAGCCCACCCACATTAGAGTGGTAGATCTGCGTTACTCACAGTCTAATGATCTAAATGTTAATCACAGCTAAAAAATACCTTCATAGCTCTATATAAAATTGTGTTTGGTCAAATATCTGGGCACAAGAGCCTAGCCAAGATGGCACATAAAATTATCACAAGAACAAATAATCTCATGCCAGTTTGAATACAGAAAGCAACTCTATTTCCTAGTAAAAAATTAACTTTCAACAAACTACAATGACAGATAAAAGTTCATCCTTGAATCCAACTAAATTGAGTATGCTTTCTTTGATCGCTTGACACCAAGGGTTTACAAACTGTTTATGGGTACCTGGGTGGCTCAGTCAGTTAGGTGATGAACTGTTCAGGTCTTGATTTCAGTTCAGGTCATGATTTCACAGTTTGTGAGACTGATCACCGTGTCAGGATCTTTGCTGACCGAGCGGAGCCTACTTGGGATTCTCTCTCTTCTCTCTTTCTAACCCTCCCTCCACTTCTCTCTCTGTCTCTCTGTCTCTGTCTCAAAATAAGTCAATAAACTTAAAAAAACTTGCTTATAGTTTGGGACTGATGTAGCAAAAATATTCTTTAAATAAATATGGGCCATTATCTAGGGCCCACAGAGTAGTTTCATAAAGAATTTCCATATGCAAATATATTTTAACACAGTAGTATAGGGGAAAAATCGGGGACAGTTTCTGCTTTGTTAAAAAATCTAAATAATTTTTTTCAATGAGAACTAAAAATGCAAGGAAATATATAACTATAGGAAACAAAGATTTTCCTTTAAGCCCTCATTGTTTCTTATACTACACCTCTAAGATAACACAGTTGGCATAGAGTGGCTTTGACTTATTTGTTTATATGCTTGTATCTTCTGCTAGAATATTAGCTCTTTGAGACCAGGGATGATATCTTGCTTTGTTTGTTTGTTTGTATCCTTGGTACTCATCCTGAGTTCCTAATAAATGTTTATTGAGTGGAATCCATATTTTGAAGTTTGAAATGCTTTCACATATAGTTAACATTTGCTCCAACCATATTGTATTCGTTTCTATTACTGTTGTACCACATGAACACAAATTTAATTACTTAAAGCAACATTAATATATTAACTTATATTTCTACAAGTATGAGCAGGGTGCATTCCTTTCTGGAGTCTTTTGCTTCTTCAGTTGTTGAGAAAATTCAGTTCCTTTTGGTTCCATGACTGAAGTCCTGAGCTCCTTGCTGGCTGTAAGCTAAGAGCTGTTCTCAGCCTTAGCTGAGCTCTCTGCATACCTTGGCACGTACTTCCCGTCCTCTATTCCAAAACCAGTAAGAGTGATTGAATCTGTTTCATGGTTTGGCTCTTACTACCTTCTCTGTCATCAGACCTCTGACCATCACCCCTTCTTCTTTAGCTATAGAAACCTATGGAATTACATTGGCCCACCCACATATTCCATAATGAACTCTCTGTGTTAATTCCATCTACAGAGTCCCTTTTGTTATATAAAATAACATATCACAGATTCCAGGGATTAGGGTGTGTGCACTTTGGGGTTCATTATCCAGTCTTCCACATGAAATGGCATTATAAGAATCTCAATTTTAGGCATGCCTGGGTGGCTCAGTCAGTTAAGGGTCCAACTTCAGCTCAGGTCATGATCTCACAGTTTGTGGGTTCAAGTCCCGCATCAGGCTCTGTGCTAACCTGCTTCAGATTCTGTGTCTCCCTCTCTCTGCTCCTCTTCCTCTCATGCTCTATCTCTCTCTGTGTCTCAAAAAATAATAATAGTAATAATAAAACGTTAAAATTTTTTTAAAGAATCTCTATTTTATAACTGAAGAAAGTGGGGGAAGGGAAGGGAAGAAGAAGAAAAGCTGATGTGCTGTCTTGTAGTCCACAAATGTTAATCACAGACCTTCAGCTCTAATCAGCAGTATTAGATCTTTCTACTGTACTAAACTATCATTTTGTCATCCACAATAATAATTAGAGGAAACTTTCTTGATTTAGCTGTGGAATGAGAGTCATCAAGTAAAAACAAACCCTATTGTGGCTCTTGAGATATGTGGGTTAAGCTTATATGTATTTTATAAATAATAAATACATAGATATATGCGGAGTGCATATGCATTCAAAATAAAGGTGAATCATAACTAGAAAGAAAAGCAGGAGAGCAGGCAGCATATATGCTAATGAGCCTTATTCTTTGTTTATTTCCTTCTTTATGGTTCGGCCACAAACCTTAACACCGAAAGCAAAATTGATGTCAAACAATGAACTGTTTGCAGAGTATAAACACAGATAAATTTCTATCCACTGGACTAACCATATAAGACTAGGTGAAAAATAAGCACTAGAGACCATGGATTGGATAGAAGGTTTGTATAGATGGACAATAGCTACCTTATGGTTTCACAGTCACTTACTTCATGATGAGAGCTGGCATAGCTACACATCTTAATAAATTCATATCAAAAAAAGGCATATGTTTTCAGAAGTAGGAGGCTATTTCTTGACATACTCTAACCTTCCAGATTACATTTTAGGTATAAAGTATAAAATCTAATAGCTGTGCTTTGTACTTAGTATGTGGTTTGTTGCTACCTCTGTTCAAGAGAGAGAAAAACAACATAAGTACACTAACAATGCCTTATCCAGTTAGGTACTTTCAGAACTACACAAAACAAAAACTCATGTATTATTCATTTTAAATTGTGGTCATTTCAATAGAAGCAGCTTAGTGTCTATCTATAGCACAGCCTCAAAAACAGTACCACACACACACACACACACACGCACACTCACAATCATATTTCTCTATGTGAAAAAAGAATGTAGCCTTAACAGAATAAAACCCATCTAAAACTGTATTATTAAACACTATAAATGCTAACTTTACATTAAACAAAATCATAATTATATTATAACGATAGTACCAGCCAATTCACTTTTCATAAGTCTAGCGAATGTAGTACAAAACCAGTCAGAAAAAAAATCAGTTTTGTTTCATTTTTATTTTTATTCTTTTCTTAAAGTATTGAAATAAAAAATGTACAAATTTAAAACTACACACTTACCACTCGATTATGCCCATTAGGAGAGATCAAAGCATTGGTATTCAAAAACAAAAGATAATTCCCCAAACATTTATGAATGGAGTGCAGTCATATATACAATTGTATAAACACTAATGGCTCTGTCTGCTTGACAGTAAATCAACTGGTTAAACAGGGAACAAGTGGCCAATGCTCGTTTTGTTTACATGATGCCAAGTGTTTGATATTTTGTCTGTACATAATATTGATGATTATGCTGTTAATTTATACCGCTAGAGATTTTAGGCAAAGAATATACTAGAACATTCTAGACAAAGTCACATTCCTATGAAAATCTCCCCATACAGAGCTCCTCTGTGTCTAGCTTCTGCAGCCAACAGAATCATCCTCATATGAGAGATGTGGCATAATGAAATTTGAGAGCTATGCATGAAACAAATCATCTTTCCTCAGCGAAGCAGATGTGTGGTGTGTATGTGAGTGTATGTGTGTGTGTGTGTGTGTGTGTGTGTGTGTGTGTGTGTGTGTGGTGGTGGTGGTGGTGGTGTGTGTGTGTGTGTGTATGTGTGATGTGTACATGCACAAAAATATTCCAAGGAAAAACTTCACCTGATTTCAAGCATCATGGTTGTTGTTGTTATCTTTATTATTATTTTGTTTTAATTTGAGAGTGCTGATATTTAATACATATACACATTCACAGGAGGTAGTGGATTACACGGAGCACAAGAGTTTGGGAATTAGGATAGCTGCACTTTAGCTCCATCTGAAGATGGCCTTTTCATGTTATTGGGCAAATCACTTAACCTCTCTAGATCTTGGATTCCTCATCCTTAAAAAGAGTCTTAAATGAGTTTATTATCTCTAAGAAATTGACTCATTCCTGGCAGACAGTGTGTATACTTTCAGATAACGTCAGATCTGTCTGGTTTCTCTGCTATAGCCAGCCTAGACTATGCCACAAATAGCAGCTCCGACCATCTGGGAGCTAGGAAATAAACCTGCTTTTCATACATGACTTAGATCAGAGTTTTTTAAACTTTTATGTACATAAGCATCACCTAGAGGCTTTCTTCTAAAATGCGGGCTTTCTTGTCCCAGCCTCAATGACTTAAATTCAATAGACATGTGGCAAAGCCTAAAAAACCTGCATGTTAATTGTCATCCAAGATGATTCTGACGCAGGTGATCCTCAGACTAGATTTTGCGAAAAACCTGCCCACACTTAACAGAAGCTGTAACTGCATGGTGAGCATCATCTGCCTAGTGAGCAGTTAACATTTGTCCTTGGATTATGGCTATAACTCAAATTGAGTCACTGGTATAGTCCTGATTGTGTAGCAGGTGGTTTAGTCTGGTTTCCCCAGAAGAGAACACTGAGAGCGGAATTTGTGTACAAGTGTTCTCGGGAGAAAATAGAAAAGGAGTCGGGCTAGCAGAATAGCTTAAGGCGAAGAAACAAAGCAAGGTGAAATCGCAGGTGCTGAGATTGCTGGAGTGTAAATTACATTGCATTTTGTCCCATGTCAAGGTAAGGCAGCTGGGCCCTTAACTCTGACACCCCTTTTCTCACTGGCTACTGTATGCCCTGTGGGAACAGAAACCCGCAGGCATTTTCCTCTCTGGGATAAGTGGCTCTTGCACCAAAAGGACAGTAATCTGAGGATGACTGTAGATTTCAGCCCTGAGGAGAGGAGCCGATGGAATTTGGGAGTACATTTTCCAAGGATATAGAATCGGGTGGGAATCCACAGCATCCACTCACCTGGATGGCTCACCTTCTAGTTGATCTTCCCTTGTTAACTCTGTTTAAATATTAAATACTTGCAAGCTAGACATTTCTAGCAAATGACATTTGGTTGGTCTGAGAACTCTGAAAATGGAAATTGAAATGAGAAGGAGTTCAGAATACGTCACCCCAAAACATGCTGCTTTGGCTTGTTGATTATTTTGAGTTAAAGGCAATTTGTAAGCAGCAGGTGCAAGAAGGACATGTTGATCTTTTTTTCTTCCTGGAAGTAGGACATAAAACTCCATGTGGGGGTGCCCTTCCTGTGCTGGAAGGATGGAAGGCTGCATTTGAGGGAGACAGGGACTGAGGCTGAGAAGTCTGCACCAACAATCCTCATTAAACTAATCCTTGCCTTTCTCCTCTTTCCCCCACTCCCAACTCCCAGAGTGGACTGCCCCAAGGACAAACCCTTTTGTCTTTGTTTACCTAAAAGGATTCAACACTTTCTGTCTGGTCACCTCTCTGGGTCTTCATTCTCTTGTAAAAGCTCCCTTGTAAAAATTCAACCACATTTGCATGCTTTTCTCCTGTTAATCTATCTTATGTCAGTTGAATTGTTAGGCCCAGCCAGAGAATCCAAGAGAAGAGAGTCCTCCCCTAAAATAGCCAATTCGCTTGGACTTGTTCCTGTAAGTGCTTCTGCCTGGTTTGCATTTCCTATTTCTGACCTCAGTGTGACTTCTCAGTACCCCATCATAGTGTCTCATCCACTTGTTGCCACAGAGCGTTCAAGGCTGAGGATATAACATTGCTTCCTGTTTCTAGTGAACTCTCAGGAATTCCCAGCCCCAATCCTGGGGCCACTACCTGTGAAGCACAAGCTTACTTGCTGGCCTTTCCTCGCAGTCACTCTTTGACTGCCCCGGGACAAACTACCAGTCCATACAAGTCCGGTTTGATTCAATTCAAATAAACCAAAATCAACTGGAATCCTTGGACCAGCTCAGAATTAGGTTTGGCAAAAAGAAGTCTTTGCAATTGCATAATGGTGGAAAAGATATGCTTATGTAACATTATAACACTGAACTTAAAAAGTCTTAAAATTCCTTATTTAGTTAATTTAATCCAATGCACAAAACAGTCTGTTCTCTAAATCCTACATAAATACAAAATGCTTGTCAGAACTATTAATAAAGACAGTAAAAAATGATCATTAGATTTTTAAAAATCAAGTTGGAAGTTATTTCATATGCCTTTAATGTCTTACTATTGGAGCTTTTGAATAACATATAAATCTAGAAGTAGCTGCAAAACTGCTTTTCAGAGAAAATATGTTTTGAGATTGTATTCTGTCTCTTTTGCTCTGTAAAGTAATGAAGGTATTGCAAATCAAAGCTCTAACAACAGTTAGAGCTTGCAGTGGTATTGCACCTCTAGTAAGTAGTAATGAATAGGGCTAACGCTGGATATATTGACCTGAAATGCACAACTGAAGAAAAATTAGAAGTCAAAATATTGAAGTTCTTTTAAACGTTTATTTATTTTTGAAACAGAGAGAGACAGAGCACGAGCTGGGGAAGGTCAGAGAGAGAGGGAAACAGGGAGAGATCTGAAACAGGCTCCAGGCTCTGAGCCATCAGCACAGAGCCCATCGTGGGGCTCAAACCCACAGACCATGAGATCATGACCTGAGCCGAAGTTGGACTCTTAACCGACTGAGCCACCCAGGTGCCTCTGAAGTGTTTTTTTCTACACGATGACAATTTCAAGGTACTTGGAGGTAGTCACATAGTTATGTAATATTTACTTTTTTTTTTTACAAGAATACGAATCTGCCTATCTGACAAAAAACTAAAACACTGAAAGCTGTACCATGTGTGTGTATGTGTTATTTAAAAAAAATGAACTAAGTAAATTTGAAGATCTAATTAGCTTTATTCAACATTCATGAATGGGGCATCTAGCAAAAAAAAAAAAAAAAAGGAGCTCCAAAAAGCTGTAGAAAAGGAAAGGACAGAAAAGGGATGAGAAAAAGAAGTTTATTAGCAAAAAAATGGGTTTCAGGCAAGCTACCCTTTCCAAGCAGTAAGAGATCTGTTGGGCAGACCTCATCCCTAGTGTTGACCTGGTACTTTTCAAGTTAAAGGTTACATTTTGAGAGACGCAGAAACTGCAGTTAGGTTCAGTATTAAGTCTTGGTTTACTGACTTGGGACCTAGCGTAGGCGACACCACTTTAGTCTGTTGTCTCCTTTTTGACAGCATATAGATGAAAATTTCTTCAATATTGGAGAATACACAGAATCAGCTAATCAGTCTCATCATTCCTAGACACATAATGACTTGGTTAGTCACCACAGTTATGCATTGCAGGGATTTTGATCAGTTCTATTTTAAAAAATCTCTTCCACTGAAATTACTAGTTTGAATATTTTCTTGCCATATACTTGACTGATATTAGGATGAAATTAATTGGTTGCTTTGGTTCATCTAGGAATCTAACACACACTGGAACTTAACAAAATCAGTTTTTGGCATCTCCAAGCATTTTTCGGAGTGGTAGGAATTGGCCAACAATTTATTGATGAGAAAGAAGTGCTAGATTCCAAAACAATGGAGGTTGAAAAAATCAGTTTTTGTGAATGGAAAACAAAACAATGTAGGTACAGAAACTTTTTGTGAAGGCAAAAAATGGTGAAGTGGAAATTGCAGGAATTCAGTTTAGTTTAGAATAGCAGACCATATGGCAAGCAGAATCCTATTTGAAGTGAAAAGCGTGGTCTTAGTTATACACGTTAAAGGATTTTAGCTTTCATTTGAGTGCATTTTTATGCTAGAATTTTAGGTGTATCTACTAGATCACTGTGAATAGGGCACAGAATGCTTTCATAGACTGTTTTGTGGCATGTCTGTATCTGCCAAATTCAACTTAATTGCCTAAGATGTTTTGCCATATATATAGGCCAAAGTAAACCATAGGGATTGTACTTCTTGTAATACTAATTACATTTATTTTTTCACTGCTTAAAGCTGGTCATAATAGTCATAAAGTCTAACTTTTCCCTATTTTGGATAATGCCAAACTTTTGTGCCAAATAGCTTTGTTAGTTTAACACCAGAGATTCCACAGGAATGATTTACAGTAGCTCGTATAGACTGAAGTGCTTTTAAAGGTTAAGCTAAGTCACGAAGACAATTGAGAAGTCAAACAGAAGACAACCTAAAGGGGAAGTTTATCTATCTGTCTGTCTGTCTGTCTGTCTACCTAGTAATCCTTATAGTTATCAACACAAATGCACACACATACACCCACGCACATACACACACATATACAAAGGAAAGTGAATTGAGTTTTTTAAATCACAAAGACATATAAGGGCATAGTATATTTTGGGGCTGTCATTGTCTCTAGTCACTCAATTGGCTTTAAATAAGGAAATACTCCCAAACTGCAATAGATTCTACATTACATTATAGGGTGTTTTCATTCGCTTGAATTTACCAAGGTTATATTTTCACCTAAGAATTAATGTGGATGGGCTAAAATTCTCCAAGAGAATTTTCTTCAAAACCCAAATTTTATTTCATCTATCTCAGAAAATCAGCCTTTATTATGAGTTAACATGCTCTATTACATTAACAAGAATGTGTAAATCCAAAATAGCATTAAAGAATTTGAGTCACTTAAAAATTGACAATTCTCCCAGTTGAATAACCAACAGTATTGCAAGAATTAGTAGAGCTCTAATGCTCATTTAAATCTAGAATTTTAAGAACCACTCAGGGACAGCTTGTGATGAAAGCATATGGAAAGGAATAGGGAGAAATTTGCTTCTTTTTGTCAGCTGACTCCACGGAAGGTAAGTTTCATTAGACCTATGCTGCAGGGAAATAAACAAGTCTTTTCACAGCTTGGCAGCTGTCCTTAAGATTTTAGTTTCCTCGTTAACTCAGGATTCAGAAATGAGAAATAGAATTTAAATCAAAATCAAAATTTGTAAGGAAAAACCAAAACGTGTTCTTGAGAGGAATTTCATATGGTGAAATATTGGGCAGAAATGTGAAGCTCTTCGTTCTCTTTTAACGATTTTTTCTTTACTTTCCATATTTTGCAATTGATTTCAAATTGGTATATCCTTTAACCTCTAAAAGTTATTTAAATATATCATTAGTTTAGACATGAGAATTAAAAAAGCAATAATAAGATGATAACAAATGATGTTGTAAGCTGGAAAATTAAAACTGTAAATTTCACTTCTCTTTTGCATTATCTACTTAGGTATCTTTGACAAACATATCTCAATGGTCTGAGATTTATAGCTTTTAAAAAAGAAAGTGCAGGGGCGCCTGGGTGGCTCAATCGGTTAAGCGTCCAACTTCGGCTCAGGTCATAATCTCATGGTTTGTGGGTTCAAGCCCTGCGTCGGGCTCTGTGCTGACCACTAGTTCAGAGCCTGGAACTTGCTTCAGATTCTGTGTCTTCCTCTCTCTCTGACCCTCCCTTGCTCACTCTCTCTCTCTCTCTCTCTCAGAAATAAATAAAACATTAAAAATTTTAAAAAAGAAAGTGCATTCTACAGTTACAGCTAATAAATTTGGTGTATATTAAATATTATAGGTAGTGAGCATATATGTATATCTCTTACTAGATCTCAAAATAAACTCAGTGACAATCAGTTTACTAGAAAGTCATATCAAATGATTTTTAGAAAGAAGCACAAGTTATTGATTCAACATACATTCCAAAATAAAAATAAGTATAGTGTGCTTATGACAACAGATGTATATATAAAAAAAAGCAAGATGATTTTAGCTGACAATCTGTTCAATGATTCAGCACTATCATGTCGTTCCCCCCAAAATGTTTATATTATATAATTTTGGCCTGCACTGAAAATATGAGTCTATAATGTTTAGCTAGTAATCCCAAACCTTCTTTTTTTTGTTTTGTTTTGTTTTGCTTTTACTGTTTTTTGGCAAATTGTACCTACAATATAGAGTTCTCTGCTATGTGAGAGTGGTGGATTCAGGATAGCTGTAATATTTTCTGTCATTTCTTCCATTAAGAGGTAAAGTCTATTCCCCTTCCCTCTGAACCTGGACTCACCCTCTAACATGCTTTGATCAAAAGAATCAAGCAGACATGACATTGTCTATCTTTCAGGCTGAGTCTTAGACCTGCAGATCCTACTTTGGGCACCCATAAAACACTTCATCTTGGAAACCAGAGGCCATGTTGTGAGAAGGCCTTACCCTATGCAAAGACCATGTGGAAGGGTACTGAGCCACTCTTGCCTATATACCCAACTGAGCTCCAGAGTGTTGGCATTGGCTATCAGTCACAAAATGGAGCTCTGTTGGATACACCAAACCAGTCCACCCCCTGATAACTGGAGTCCCAGCTGACTCCACATGAACCAGGATAACCATACAGCTGGTTCGTGTCAAACCATAGAATCATGAGGGGTATTTAGAAAAGTTGTTTTGTTTTGTCACTCATTTTTTAGTGATGATTAACTAATTTTCAATTTACCCATTACCAGTTTGTTACATGATGATAGATAACTGAAGTGACCTTTAAGTATTGTAGAAAAAATGGAGTATAGACAGGGAAGAGGTCAAAGTCTGTGACACCCACATGACTCATAAGTATCAGCATGGGCTCTGAGGTTACTGTTACTGCTCTCAGATTGGTGTCACACACAGCAGGAATACTCAGCTTTGTTGCTTCACCAGGTCTTAGTGGCACAGTCTGTGAGTCAGTGTGTGTTCAGCATTCTAAAGCTCTTTGGAGACTTCAGTTCTTTTCTAAATCCAGGAATGGGGTTGGGACCTGAACAACCTGTCTAATACTTTTCAGGCCCTGTTTCTGTGACCTGACAAGGTTTCATGAACTTGTTCAACTAAATGGTGGTCTAGTCCAAATCGAATAAGTCAGCAGAATCCACAAACCTTTCATTCAATTGACTTTTGAGTTACATGGTTCTCCATCCCATCAAGAGCTCTTGAAAATGTCACCTCTCTAGAGGCCTCTTGTAAAATAACCAAATGGTTTTTGTTTTGTTTTCAAGGGAGAGAGAGAGAGAGAGAACATGACGTAGGAAAAGGGGCAGAGGAAGAGAGAGAGAGAAAGATAGAGAGAGAGAGAGAGAGAGAGAATCTTAAGCAGGCTCCATGCTTAGCACTGACCCTGATGTGAGGCTCGATCCCATGACCCCAGGATCATGACCTGAGCCAAAATCAAGAGTTGGACACTCAACCAACTGAGTCACTCAAGTCCTTCCCAAATGGTTTTATTATAGTCAGAAAAGGCTAAAGTATTCCAAAGTGTGTTTTATTAATGTCAAGTTCCCATCGGAACTTCTTGATAATGTAATACTGAATAGTATAACGATGTTGTAAAAAAAGGAATAAGAAGCAAAGAGGGAAGGTATTATTAATTCTAATTTAAGTATTTTATAATTATTGGTTCATGTATTCATCAACTATATTCTGTGAAGTTTACACATGAATAGTGTTAATATCTAGTTGTGGTGACAGACATATAAGCAGTTAACCCTAGTGTAACTCAAGATGAAGTACATGCTAAACAAAGGGACTTAAGCAACTTCCTTTGTCCATCCAGAGAAAAGAAAAATTAATTTTGACTTCAGAAATTGACTGGAGAAGATATAATAGAGTTTGAGGAAAGCTTCTTGAGAACAGACCCATAGGAGTTAGTTTGAGATATTAGGTAAGAAGTGTTGCTAAGCAATGAAAAAGGTAACTAAATTCCAGATTCAGGAAATGCAATGAAAAGAATAGAAAATACAGAGAAATTGGGGTACCCCTGGGTGGCTCAGTTAAGCGACCAGTTCTCGGTTTTAGCTCAGGTCATGATCTCACAGTTTCTGAGACTAAGCCCTACATGGGGCTCTGAGCTGACAGTGCAAAGCCTGCTTGGAATTCTCACTCTCCTTCTCTCTCTACTCCACCCCTACTCTTGCTTTCTCAAAATAAATAAAGTTAAAAAATATATAAGGTATTTGGGAAGTTTGATATGAATAAAGAAATAGGAAGATAAATATGAAATGAGAAGATTAGAGCCAGGTTTCATCAGCCCTTGTTATGCAGTGTGGATATTTGGGGAGGGGGAGGGGATGGGTGTAAGGCATCAGAGGATATTTTCGGGGGAGCAGTTGGATGATATGACCAAATTGGCATTTTGGAAAGATAGCTGGTGACAGAATGGAGGATACTCTGAGGAGTGAATACCTTTGTAGCCTGTAGAATGTTTAGGAGGCTCCTGCCTCCTATAATTCAATAGACAAAAGATGAAAATATATAAGAGTGAGTGGGAATGAAAAAGACGATAACCATCAAAGACTACTTGACCAAACTTAAGGTTGATCGTGAAAGTGAGGATAGAAAGAAATAACTTGGAAGCTTCTAAGCTGAGTGGCTAGGAAGATAGTTTTGTAATCGTCCTGGTGAAGAAGACAGATTTTTGGTATAAAAGGGAAGAGAGACATAATGAGAACATGCTGGTTTTACATGGAGATTATAAGCAAGCATTTGCAATTCATTTGTAAAACTCATAAGAAAAAAAATTGAGAAAGTGACATCAATTGAAGATATGTCTATTGTTGAAAGAAATTGAAGCTATGTGAAGAGAGGCAGGGTAAAGAAAAGGCTAGAATAAAACCTCTGGGAATCTGGTCAGTAAGGCAGAATGAGAAACTCAGGAAAGAGTAGTGTCATTGATCAAGGGAGAAGTTCATGGACATGGGTGATGCATAGAGCCAAGTATTCTGAAAGGTTTCAGATGATCCAACCACAGAATTGGATCCCAAAATGAGAAGAGATGACTTAGGAAATCTAGGAAGCAAACAGAAACCCATACTTCAAGGTAATTAGCAGAGACAGGAAGAGAGCATTATAAAAATGGGATCTGAGGTGCACAGATTATCAACATATACAACAGCTTCTTAGAAGAGATCATTATAAATGATCCAAAAATGCATCTGAGTGTAGAATAATGAATTTTAGATTAGTGATTTACAACATGAAGTATTGCACTTAAGGAATATGCTATTATAAATTCCTAAACGATATTGGCACTGCTAGAACAGAGAACACATGGACTATTTAGAAGCCACATCTGGGTAGTTTTCATTTATTTTCATCTAAAGTTATAGCCAAATTTATCTTAAACATTTTGTTGTATAATTTTATATGATTTGAATATGTATTGGGTACATCCAAGTGAAATGTATAATTAAAACTTGATTATGATTTCATTTAAAACTGTATTTCCTTAAAAAAAATTAACCTGGAAATTAATTCATTATTTACATGTCACACACATTGTTAGTGGTCTTAAAATCCAATGTTCAAGCTCTTCATTCTACCTCTGTAGCATTAGAATGCAGAGTAAATAGAGTATGTTTTTTCATTTTAATGCTTAACACTATTCATTAACCAAGAATTGTTTCTCATCCATGAAAGGATCACAAAGTTTCAAGCTTGTAAACACTAGGGCAATGACACAGCATTTTGATTTTTGATTTTTTTCTTGAAAGAAAGGCCTATAGAATCCCCATGTTTATAAAGAAAACAAAACATGAAACTGAGCAATACAAGCAAGTTACTTTCAGAGTTTATCAAACTCTCTGTACATGGCTTTCCATGGAGTTCAAAGTGCCTCTTCCACAGAGTCACTTCTGCCCATGGTATTTTAGCTAAATTCAAAGTAAGTAGCAGTTTCATTTTATGCAATAAATGTTTTGAAGGAAAAAACTCTAGTTTTTACAGGTAGGTAGTTGTAGATCAATCGTGACCAAATATTCCAGCAAGTATCTCAAGAAGTCAAATCTGTGAAAGTGAGAGAATGCTTCCACAACAGTTTATAGTTCAACTGTTCTATTTAACTATAGTTGAAAAACTTGGGAAAATACCTCAAGGGAATCTGGATATTTTTCACTTGTTTGTGATTAAAAACAAATAAAAAAAAAGTCTCTTTTAACTGAAGACACTTAATTAAAGCTAAAGGAGAAAGCTAACCACTAAACAGCAGGGTTACTCATGGATATAAATGCTTCATTAATTGAATAAAAGATGAGAAGTTAAACCTTTCCAAAAATATTGCTATGTGTTTCTGAACACATTTCATCAAGTGTATTTTTAAATCAGTTGTCAGGATAGTCTAAAGTGATATCTCCCATAGTCATGACTCCAAAATATTTTGAGATAATGCATCAAAATAAAGGGGTGGGAAGGAAGTGAGAATACGACATTTTTTTTTGTTGTTATAGAGCAGAAGGAGCCACTGTCTGCTCATGTGTATAGCATATATTTCATTACAAAGCAAAAACATTCATTCATTCACTCATTCATTCACCCAACCATAATGATTTCCTATCTACAATGCTAAGGCATATGCTAGGTGCTCAGTATGCAGTAGTGAACAGCAAGGACACTCAGCAACAGGCAGGTTCGATTTCATTTGATAAGTGCCATAAAGGAACTGAAGACAAAGTCTCTGAGAAAACCAAGGTGATGCAATTAATTCAGTCTTGGAAGGAAAAAGAACATTCTTCTGTGGTAGTTATTTTTATGCCTATACCTAAGAATTAAAAGGAATTAACCAGCCAAAGGAAAAGGGGAAAAAATGTCATAGGTAGTCTTAAAAGACCGTAGTGTATTATATTTTTTGAAAAAGGCTTTTAAGTTTATTTACTTATTTTTGAGAGAGACTGTGTGAACAGGAGAGGGACAGAGAGAGGGGGAGAGAGAGAATCCCAAGCAGGCTCTGTGCTTCCAGTGCAGAGCCGACGCGAGCCTGAACTTACAAACCCAGAGATCATGACCTGAGCTGAAACCAAGAGTTGGACGCTTAACCGGCTGAGCCAGCCAGGCGCCCTGCATATTACAATTCTTAAGAGTTTGTTGGAGCAAAAATTGATTCGAATCAGTCAGTACCAGACCCAGAAGTGGTTAGCAGAGCTCCACTGACAGGAGCTAGGGGCAAGACTTTGAGAGGGAAGACATGGAAGTCAAGCAAGGAAGTTACTTGATTGGCTATAGCTTAGGCAACTTGCCTTATTGGAGCAAGGTTGGTTGGCTGTTTGTGACTGGTTGTCCCTAGGTTTTGGTACCTTAACCTTGAGGCATTTATGGGCTTCCTCATTTAACTACTTTCACAGCAGAAAGAATGATATGTAGAAAAACCAGAAAGCAGTGAGATGTGGGCTTTCTGGAACTGCAAGTGGCTCCACGTGGCTGGACAGCAGCAGAGTAAGGGATGCTGATGAGAGAAGAGCAGAGATAATGTACAGGCAGGGGCCGTGCAATGATAAGCCTCATAAACTAAGCTCATGAGAATGGATTCTACCTGAAAAATAATAATGGGTGTAATCCTTGTGAACAACTGTAAACTTTGAGAAAAGCGATTATATTTTCAAAATATCATTACATAAACTATATAAGAAACAAAACTAAGTGTACAAAATCCATTTTCTACATCTACCCAAAAAAAACAATGGACTGGAAATATTACCAATACTATCCCCATGCAAGCCGAGTTCACAACATCACAGATTTCATGCAATGGTTGTTTTGAGGATGATGGTACTCATCACCCAGGGCACAGTCTGGCTATTTAACTCTAATGATACAATTTTTAAAGGCTAAAAATCATTAATAATAAAATCAAACAGTTCAGAACAGAGTATTTCTAAGTGAGACAGAAAGTCAGTTTTGTCTAAAGAATATAATCTTACCATATATGGGAGGGAAATCTTGCAGAACTGAACACAATGGCAGAAACAACCTTTTACATGAAAGTGATAAGATCATCTTCAGTCCCCCCCCACCCCCCCAAAAAAAAGGGATTTGGTAAAGGTGATAATGACAGTGTTAGCAACATCATATGCGTCATATAATTTATGTGTTATTGGTGAAGCATGGCTTTGCCTACTTAGACAGGGAAATAAACACAAGGTGAACATTCCCCTCCACTTATTTTTAAGAAAAGAATAGTAGGCGAATGAAGAGAAACTTTCTCTTCCACTCGCTTACCAAGCTGTTTTAGGAAAAATTCTAATCTAAGCAATAATGGAGGGAAATTTAGCAATAGCAGCTAGTGCATTAACTTGATGAAATGAAAGCAGTCAGTGTACTGATAATACTAAAAGAAAAGAATGAAATAATAATAAGCTAATGGTAACAGAATGAATTCTTTAAGGCATAAAAGGTTTAGCTTCTGGTGCACTAATCACTAATGGAAGCAACGATAATTCTCCTCTAACAAGATATGCCATAAATATCACCTGATAAGCCTCAAACTATGTTTTAACTTTAAGAGCTGTATTTTTCCCAGAGATACTCAGCCACATAATACTATGTATCTTTTAAGATCAGTTATTGCACATATGCCGTGGAAGATATAAGATTTGTAGCAAAGCAGTTATGCTTTGGAGATAAGAATCCTACTTTCAAAGGGAGCAGACTTGCTTCAGTGTTCTTCAGTTTATTCTTTCTTAAAAAATTGTAAATATTTCTCTCTTGTGGATGAGACTGTTATTGATTCTATATGTTTTGTAACCACGAGTTACTGCATAATCCAAATCCTAGAGATGGATTACAAATGTTTCCACTTTCCATTGCTGCTTATTTTGATTAGTTGGAAATTGAGAGTGATCTTTGAATGGCCCTTCCCTGTGGGTATTTCTATTATTGTGTAAGGCCAGGAGGCATTCCCTTTTGGGTTTTGCCACTTATAGTTCTCTTTTTTTCCTAATCTTTTTCTTCACTGCATCACGATCATGCAAAGACAAGGGAAATAACAGCTTTCTGTTGTGACAACAAGACAAACTACTCTCCGTTTAAATATACTCCTGGCTAGAAAAATGTAATAAACCATGGTACCTGTGGAAACACATTAAGCATTTCTTGAAGTTAAATTGAGGAATTTTACATGGACATAAACAGAGAGCATTTGTGTGAGCGATTGGATTTTTTCCTTTGAGAACGATAAGAGTATATCAAAATGTTACAGAGCAACTCCCTGAAGTTGGGAAACATACTTAATTTCAGCAAATCTATTAAAGCCTGGAGAAAAAGAGAATCAATAAAGAATGCAAATCAATCCGTATATGAAGCATAACCTGAGAATATATTTTAATAATCAAGTGCTTTGCTCGCAAGCTTTTATTAGAAAGTATCTGAAGACCAAAATACGATTTAAAGAGAAGCAACTGATTGTTGGTATTAATTATCTTAGGCATCAAAAAGTATTGGGGCACCTGGGTGGCTCAGTGGGTTAAGCGTCCAACTTCGGCTTAGGTCATGAGCTCACGGTTCATGAGTTCAAGCTCCACGTGGAGCGCTGTGCTGACAGCTGGGAGCCTGGAGCCTGCTTTGAATTCTGTGCCTTCCCCTCTCTCTGCTCCTTACCTGCTTGCACTCTGTTTCTCTCTCAAAAGTAAATAAGCGTTAAACAATTTTAAAAACTATTTTCATGTACATAATATCAGAATATTTTTTGTTTCCTATACAAACTATTCAGTGAACCATTTTATCATTATGTCTATTCTTCATTATCATCACTACTTCTCAGGATGTTTAAAGATATAAAAAAGTTAAAAGAGTATTTTGTTTTTTCTTTATAATGATTGTAATGATTGATATGACTCCTTACAGAAGAAATATCAAGAAACATCATTCCTGAACATAGGAAGAAAAGAAGGTTTTAAGAAAGATGGAAAACTATATCGATGCTAATGAAAATTATTCCAGATGACAAAAGCAAAGATGCCAGCATCAAGATTTAGAAAAATTTTAAAAAATAGAAAAAAATAAAAAATAGTCATTAATTATATTAGGGAAAATGGGGAAAAAAGAGAAAGAAGAAAGAAAGAAAGAAAGAAAGAAAGAAAGAAAGAAAGAAAGAAAGAAAGAAAGAAAGAAGAAGGAAAGAAAGGAAGGAAGGAAGGGAAGGAAAGGAAGGAAGGAAGGAAGGAAGGAAGAAGGGAAAGGAAGAAGGAAGGAAGGAAGGAAGGAAGGAAAACTTTTTCTACTGGTTAGTTACATGTATGAACTTGGCTAGGCTACAGTACTCAGTAATTCATAAAACACCAACCTACATTTTGCTGTAAAGGTTTAATGCAGATTC
The DNA here is from genome assembly GCA_017311185.1 of Proteles cristata cristata. NCBI lineage: Eukaryota > Metazoa > Chordata > Mammalia > Carnivora > Hyaenidae > Proteles > Proteles cristata. Next base: position 1,217,866 of record JAESUZ010002153.1, read on the forward strand.
CCTTAGGATATATAGTCAGTTGACTCCAAGTCAAGGAGATTATCCTTGATAATGTGGGTGGGCCTCATTCAATCAGTTGGAGGTCTTAAGAATAAATAAGGAGATGGGGTGCCCGGGTGGCTTAGTCGGTTAAGCGTCCGACTTTCGCTCAGGTCATGATCTCGCAGTTCCTGGGTTCGAACCCCGCATCGGGCTCTGTGCTGACTGCCAGCTCAGAGCCTGGAGCCTGTTTCAGTCTGTGACTCCCTCTCTCTCTGACCCTTCCCCTGCTCACGCTGTCTCTCTCTCTCTCTCTCTCTCTCTCTCTCTCTCCTAGAAAAAAAAAAAAAAAGAATAAATAAGGAGATTCCCTGGAGGAGAAGAAATTCCGGCTGAAGACAAAGCATTAACTCCTGCCGACCAGCCTGTCCTACCTACAAATTTGGGACTTATCAGTCCCTATAATAACAAGAATTAATTCCTTAAAGTAAATAATAAATCTCTTAATGTCTGTCTCTCTGTCTCTTTTCTGCCTCTGTCTCCTCTCTTTGTCTCTCTTTCTCTCAAATATAATATATGGTATAGAAGGTAGCTCTCTTCCTAAATGTTCTCCTTCTGCTATTGAGGCAACATTTCCCTGGTATCATCTGCGAAAGATAATTCACTCACAAGTATTGCTAAAAAAGAGGAATTTCTGCTATCATGTAATAACCAACACTTTCCGAATGAAAATGTTCCATTTTTTACAGTTGCGTTCTCAGTAATTTATGTGCTTTTATCATTTGCCAAAAGATCAGAAAAATGCTTCCATAACTACCTGAGAACACTATTTAACATACATTCACACAAAACATATTGAAGTTCAAAGATAGGCCCCTAGCTTCTCAGTTTTCCAGATCTCAGGAGTGGAGGCTTACATTGTGTATCATTCTGCATTCTTGTGAAAAGTCCCACTCGGGTGTGTGATAAGCATAGAAATAATCATCATTATTTTCCTCTATCTCAATGGACTGACAAAAACATACCTATGCACTGTAACTGTAGACTGGTTTAATAATAATTGGGGTATAAGTATACTCATGCTATATAAATATTCTCATTAGTGAAAATATTTCTGTGTTATATATTTTATAAGTAAATATGAAAATGTGAGTGGTTATTAGGGTATCATGTCTTAAATATCAAATGATACATAAGTACTCTGGCTCCTGTAAAATACTGTGCAGATCTGATAATTCACTGAGCAGTTACAGAGGTATCATGTAGGTGATAGGACTTGACACAGGTTTCAAGGACAGGGACAACTTAACAACCACAAAGGAGGTATAGGAACACTGTATCTAGGGAGGGTTTTAAGCAGAAGCACAAAATGGCCGAAAGCCTTGGTGTACTCGGAGCTGCTACCATGAGAGTAGTGTAAAAGGAGCCTTCACATTTTACCATCTTAAATGCAAGAAAACAAAACAAAACACAACTTTTTGTTCCCAATTCAGGCTTCCTGGGTGATTACACAGCTGCCAATAAAGAAAGGTTTACTAAAAAAAAGAAGTCGGCATAAGTTGCAATAAACAGTAACACTTTAAAATAATTGCCTAATCAATATTAATTCCTCTGGTATCTATTTAACAGCATTAATCACAGTGAACTCATTTAGTATTAATGTGAATGTCACAAGTAATTCAATTGGATTTCCACTGCAATTCAACATTAATTACCTCAACTGGGCCATTATTTTGAAGGGCTACCTTTAAAATAAACAGTAAACATGAAAATAAAAGCAATGAAATAATCCATTAAAGAATTATAGTGTGGTGCTATACATTTCATTTCTATATAACAAGATACTTGATACGTTTGAGATATTTTCATCAAAAGGTTTCGTTTGTTAGTAGAATGTATACAGTCACATGTGCCCACAGAACTATGACATTTCACTTACCATATTTATAAGATAAAAGGTAGTCTTATAGAAAAATTTATCAAATATTGAGATTTATCATTTAAATTCCAATGCTTTGGTAACACATGTTATTTTACCTGTTGACTCCCTGTCTGCAAGGGGAGGTAGGTATGCATATTGCCCCAGCAATGATTCATGGCATTTGAGTTTTAGGGTATTCATGCTAGTTTGCCAGGTTTTTTCCCCCTCAGTTATCTTACTATCAGGTGATCAGTTCTCTTATGTCACTTGTATATAAGCACTTAATTTAGCTGTCTGTTTTTCACTTTTTTCTTTCTAATATACTGAAAACTATAAAAATGGAAGGAAGGAAAGAATGGAGGAAGGCTTGTTTCAAATATGTGCAAAGTATAAATTAGTAGGCTCTCAGTGGCAGAATTCAGGTCTCCAAATATAAAAGCTGTCATACACTGATTATACATAAGATATTTCAGCTTTGAAAAGCCTCCAAGTTTTCTTTTGACTTTTACATTGTATTTGAGGATGTTAAGATATCCTGATTCAAGTTAAATTGTTCTGAAATGTATCACAAAATGTAAATACTGTATCTAACATTTTATTTTCCATTTGTATTTCATATATAAGAACTCAAGGAAGGGAATGTGTTTTGTCCAACTCTGCATATCTTACCACACTGAGTAGAGAGCTTTGAAAACTAAACATTCACTAAAAGAAAAGAAAGAAAAGAAAAGAAAGTGAGAAAATGATTAGTTACCTCTTAATAAGTTTTTAAATTTTTAAAAATTTATTTGAGAGAAAGAGAGAGGAGAGGGGCAAAAAGAAAAAAATTTAAGCAGGCTTTCCACTCAGCATAAAGCCTGACACTGGAACCCCAATGTGGGGCTTGATACCACAACCCTGGGATCATGACCTGAGCCAAAATCAAGAGTTGGATGTTCAACTGACTGAGCCACCCAGGCCCCCTATTTCATCATAGGTTTTAAATAGAGACAACTATTGGGACTCAGAAACATCAGGGCTTAATAAACCAACCTGAAAACAGATGGCAGAGATGTTAGAATCAAATCTGAGTAAAAAATGAGCTCTATAGTATATTAACTATAGATTGTTGGTCATGACACTTAGAATTTTTCTGACCCTCAATCTGTCTGCCTTTAAAATGAGACTAAATATACCTACCAATAAGTGGTGTTGTGACTAGAATAATAGATATAACGATTGTTATTACTTTGTTTACCATTTATTCATCCAGCCAAAAATTTATATATATATATAACATTATTAGCTATAAAAATGAAGGGAAACTTGCCATTTGCTACAACATGGGTGGATCTTGAAGAGATTATAAGTGAAATAAGTCACACAAAGACCAGAGATGGACAAATACTATATGATTTCACTTTTGTATTGACTCTATTTAAAAAAAAAGAAAGAAAACAACTTGAAACTTTGTATGGTAACAGATGTTAACTAGATTTATTATATCACAATATGCACAAATATTGAATTATTATGGTGTACACCTGAAACTAATATAGAGTTTTATGTCAATTACATCTCAATTAAAAAAATACTCATTGAATGCCTTCTTTATTCCAAGCATAATAGGTGTTGGCGATAAAAACAGATCAAGGCCTTCCCCGCATAGAGCTTATATTCTAAGTGGTGGTTGATACTAACCAGATACATTATACATCATTTCAGATCCTTATGGGTAATATAAATACATACATAGTAGGGAAAGAGCAGGAGAGTTGTTTTTGTTTATCTAGTATTTAGGCAGGGTACTCAGGAAAGCATTTGGGACAAAGTGAGGGAGAAACCCAAGTGGATATGCGAAGGGAGAAAATTCTGGGCAGAAAGAACGGTCATTATAAAGGTGCTAAGGCTGAGGATTCTTGCTATATTGGAGCAATAGGGAGGAGGCCAGAGCTAGCGTGGCTGGACAGGAGTGATGACAGCCAGTGACAGGAACTGAGGTCACAACATTATTAGGGACTTTGATCTTATACATCTTTAGACTATGTGAAGAACTTTGGATTTGATTCTGAGATAAGAACACATCTGATGATTTGAACAGAGATGCGATTTGACTCACAAGATGAAGGAATGACTGCTTTATGGGAGACACTGAGAGCAGAGGCAGCATGAGTAAAGGAAAGGGCTCTCTCTGTCTCTGTCTCTGTCTCTATCTCTCTGTCTCTCTCTCCATATATATATATATATATATATATATATATATATATATATACACATATGTATATATATATATGTTCTCCAAATCCAGAATTATATATATTTTTGTTCTTTTATTGCATAATGGATTATATGTCATGATATAGGAAACACACACACACACACACACTTTGGACTAAAACAAGATTCTATGTATATTTCTATTTGTTTTGGTGAAGAATTTAAGCTGCAGGAACATGCTTCATCTTTCCATTTCCCTCCTATGACTTTGTATTCCCACTGGAATCCTTCCGCATACATGTGTGCTCCTACTTCAGCATCAGAAGCATAATTTAACCTATTGAAGCTTTCCTTTCTTTGTTTGTAAAATGCTCAGCTCTGCTCTCTAGGTTGAAAGGAAATTGAATAAGAGAGGTGGGAATACATTGAAAACTGTTAAAGTGGCCACAGTTGCCAGATGTAATCAATATATTATAATCGATTACATATTGTTTTTTATGGTTATGTAAAAATACCTTGTGATTCTTGTGGTCCTTTATTCTATGAACATCTCCTTAGAAATGAGAATTTTCTATGTGTTATTTCTTTTTCAATATATAGCTTTATATGAAAGAGAATGTTGTGTTCTCTTGCACTTCTTCTACCACAGGAGAATGTGTTGGGGGGCAGGTTGCAGATGCACCCGCTGAGGGAGCAAGCCCTCTCCAAATCCAGAATAACTAGACATTGCAATATGACATAGCATACTGCAGATGGGTTAGTGTTATTGTCTTGCGTGCAGATAAGTGTGGTGGAAAATGTTTCTTCATTGTGTTTTATAGCTTGCCAGTAGCAGCTAGACTCTCTATTTATTTATTTATTATTTATTTATTTATTTATTTATATTTTTGGCTGGGGGTGGTACTATACAACTAACTTTTATAAGTATTGCTTTTGTATTTCCTATAGCTTCATCTGATTTTTATCAGCTTATGTTTTTGGATGTCCTTTTATAACTGGTTTTGCTCTTTGTTTCCTGAATTCCACCATATTTTCCAAAACATTGTATATGGCATGTTAATTTGACTCCTATGTTACATCCAGAAGGCCATGCCATTTGATTTCCTTTTTAACAGGTGGTAATAAATATTTTTGAGCCTCTGAACAATTTGGGCAGGCCTATTGATGGTTAATGAGAAATTTGTGAAACACTAGGTAAGGTTAATTAATGTCAGTACAAATTGTTTTCTTTTTTCTATCTTCTTGTTTTGTTTTTGCTTTTTTAAAATTATAATCCTGCCTAATGAGGAGGGACTGATTAACATGTTAGAGTATGTTTATTTTTGATAAATGTGCAAACCTGTTCTAAGACAATTCAGTAGTAATGACATTTCTATTTCCAGAATAATATTTTTTGATAATCTTTTCATACTTTGCATCTGGTTTTGCTTTCATTATACCAAAGAGACTATTCAAGCTGTCAGTGAAATATCTACAATAATTACTTATATTGTTTTATTTTTGTGACAGTATAATTGAGATATAATTCACATACTATACATTTAAAGTGGGCAATTCAATGGCTTTTAGTATATTCAGAGCTCTGCAACATCACCATACACAATATAGTGTATTTTAATAACCTCAAAAGAAACCCCCATACCTTTTAGCAGTCACTCTCTACTCCTCAGTTTCAGGCAAATACCAATTCAATTTCTCTTTCGCTAGATTTGCACATTCTGGACATTTCTTCTATATAGAACCATACAAGACATAGCCTTTGTCATGGCTTGCTTCACCTACCACAAAGTTTTTAAGATTCATTTATGTTACAACATATAACAATGCTTCATTCCATTTTATTTCCAAATAATACTCCATTGTATGAAGAGAGCACATTGTATACCTCCATTCATCAGCTGATGGACATTTCGGTTTCCACCACTTTTCTGGCTATTATGAATACAAGTGCTATGAACATTCATACATTTTTGTGTGAATGTATGTTTTCATTCTCATGTGTACGTACCTATGAGTGGAACTATTGGATTATATGGTAACTCTATCCTTAACTTTATGAGGAGCTTCTAGATTGTTTCATGAGGCAGCTGCACCATTTTACATTTCCACCAGCAGTATATGAGTACTAGAATTTCTCCACATCTTTGATAACACTATTTATTATTTATCTTTTATATTTTAGCCATCCTAATGATTATAAAGAGGTATCTTACTGTGATTTGAATTTGCATTCCCTTCTGGCTAATGATGAACATCGTTATATGTATTTTTCTTGGACATTTACATACCTTCTTTGGAAAAAATGTCTATTCAGATACTTTCCACTTTTAAAATATTGTGTTGCCTTTTTTTTTTATTGAGTTGCAATTCTTTTTTATGTATGCTAGATACCTTATCAGATATGATATTTATAAAAATTGTCTCCCATTCTGTTGATTGTCTCCTATTCTTTTAAGTCTCTTGATGATGCCTTTTTAAAGACACACAATTTTATGGGGCACCTGGGTGGCTTAGTCGGTTAAGCGTCCGACCTTCGCTTAGGTCATGATCTCACGGTTCGTGGGTTCGAGCCCCGTGTCGGGCTCTGTGCTGACTGCCAACTCAGAGCCTGGAGCCTATTTCAGAGTCTGTATCTCCCTCTCTCTCTGACCCTCCCCTGCTCATGCTGTCTCTCTCTCTCTCCCTCCTAGAAATAAATAAAAAATATTAAAAAAAAAAAGACACGCAATTTTAATTTTGATGAAGTCCAATGTATCTATATCTTTTTGGTCTTACTTGTCCTTTTGGTGTCATACCTAAGAATTCGTTGCCAAATCCAAGGTCAATGAATGATTATACCTGTGTTTTATTTTAAGAGTTTTATAAGTTTGGCTCATACATACATGTCTTTGAACTATTTGAGTTATTTTTTGTATATAGTGTGAAGTAAGTATACCAGTTGTCCCAGTACTGTTTGTTGAAAATACTATTTTATCCCAAGAAATTTTTATCTTAAGGTAAATATAACCAACTATCAGGGATTCAGGTAACAATTATTATATCCATTTTATTCAACAAGCATTGGTGAATCACTTACTTTATCTATTTGGTCTTGGACTTTATGCTATGAAACACTGAAGTCATTCTTCTCAGGCAATTACAACTCAATTAGTTGCTGTATGAATTATTAGGGCTAAATAAAATAACATTCCCTACACCACCCACTATAAGTTTCACCTGCCTTTTCTCTCCCTCTCCTTTGTGTGTGTGTGTGTGTGTGTGTGTGTGTGCGCGTGAGCACATGCACATGTGTGTCTATGTGTGTGCATGACACTGGAATTAAAGACATTGATGTATACAGATATTATTTAATTATACAGCAATATCCTCAATTCCAACACCTAAAATTATTCATATAATTTTTCTTTTCTCTTCCTAGTAACTTGAGAAATTTGTTTCACCCAAATGTGAATAAAAAACTTTTTGGTATTCATTGGTTTTTTAATTTGATCTTTTCTCTTTCTATTCTGGTTTCTTAAGTTCCTCCTTTCTTATTTCTTATCAAGTTATTTTTACAAAGAGATAGGTAGAGAATATCCTCTATTTTCTGTGCCCTTCTAAGAAAAAAAAAGCTTTAGCATTCACGAAAGCTACTCAAACTGTCAAGTACAGTTAGTTTTGTGAGGTTATGAATACTGAAACTGACCTCTGCAATATTTTATTCTATCTGGTTCCATATCAATGAGCTGATTAGGACAGGTGTGATACTTGACATTGTAAGCACAAGGCTGAGTTTGCTATAGGCATATTGTCTCATTTTTCACATCATCTTCAAGCTATTCTGGTTCTATGGAAATAGTAGCAATTACAAAGATAAGGATGGATAAGAACAGTACCAGAACACTTGTGTAAACTTCCCCTTGTACTAATAACCGTGTATTTAATCCCATCTTCGACTCTCACAGATTGTCTTGGTCAATGCCTACAGTTGTTATGGAAGCATCTTTGTGATTTCCTGGAAACTATAAAAGGCTTTGCCTACATCAGCAGCTGCTGGTCATATGGCATATCTGCCTCTAACGGCAGCTTTCCTGAATACAGAGGCAATCCCCACTGGAGATCTAAAATGTTAAATCAATTTCTTTTTAAAATCTAAACCAAAGTAACTGATGTTTGATGTTGCTGTTAAGAATTTTTAATTTTTGCAAAGCTCCTGGGAATTCTTCGAGAAAGCCACTCAGAATATAAGTGCATTCTATTGTCTGTATTGCATTAAGTCAAACTCTCTACATTCATTTATCTTAAAGAGAAAGATGCCTTCTTAATGATATATGCATCCTTCATTCCTTAGCAAATATGTGCTTTGAGATAAAATTTGCCCATATCACAGAACAGTTTCTGGTCAACTCATAGTGAAATAAAAACTGTATGAACACTATCGGCAATGCTACTCTCCTACCTGGGAAGTCAACTCAATTTTGCCTATCATGAAGGTAAGGAGTGGACTCTTGTCAAAGCCAAAAAGAAGTACCCTCTTGTTCTGTATTCCTTTTTCTGTAGTCTTTTGTAAAGGTTTGGGAGAACCACACACATAGAGCACACAGAGAGTGAGCGTTTCAATCACAGTGGCAGGATGCTTGCACACCCCTCACTAGTGAAACCACAGACAGGAAAGGAAAACCAGCAGAAACATTCTGTGGGACGTATGTAAAGAGTGATTCTGGCATTTAGAGAAAAGAAAATCTGCTGGAAATTTGGCTAAGGATAGTTATCTTGAACCGGCTTTGATGCAGTGTTGAGTATTCTTCCATCCTCTGCAGCTACAATTGAAAACTAGGTTTTCTATCCATCTAAGCATGCATTAGAAAAGACCCAAATATGGATTTATGGATACACAGCAAGCCCTGAGCTTGATGATTCTGAGAGTGAGCTTTGCGGTCAGTACAAGTTTAGCTATAATGAATGGTGGTGTGTGAACATTCATGTCCAACTTTGTATTGTCCAGCAACAGTATTTATAGTATATGAGAACTTGGAATATTCTTTTGATAATCTCTGCATATCTGCAAAATGGCTACCTTAATAATACATACTTCCTAGGGTTGCTTTGAATATTAGATGAGATAATGGGTATATAATACACAGCATCATACCTTGCACAAATTTACTGTTACCGTAAAATAACATCTTTCACTAAAACTGTTGCTGGTGGCAAAAAAATAAAAAAATAAAACAAAACTCATCACAGAATTTTCAGATTTTAAGATAAAATAAAGAAGAAACACAGGTGTTTTGCACATTGAAGATCAGGAAAAACCACTAACATTTTTCTCCCATCCTGCAGGAGTTTGTAAAATCTATAAGATCACTATGTAACCACGTAAAAAGAAAATGTCTGTCATACAACAATACTTTTGAAAAGTTCAAAAGAAAAAGGTCAAAGAGTGTGCCCAACGCAAATGAAATGTTTTCATTTCTAGTTAGTCAATTAGTTATACACTAAACTGTTGTACCCTGCAAAAGCGTTCAAATGCTAAAGGCAAGATGGCACACTTCCAAAGATGCGGAAAATGGATGATTGGCTTCCTTTAACCAGATTTAAATTGCACCTAGCTTCTGCGAGTCAGGCACATGTATTGATTTAATAATTAAATGCCATATTCTCATTCCCTGTTCTACCCATGCGTTTTTCCTTAGGCAGTGAATATGAATGTTGAAGAATTTGAGAGTCTAGACTTCACTGGGTAGTCAAAGTTGGTAAAAGAAATGTACTGTATGGCATGCCAAAACATCTCTAAGAGCATTTGCACTTCTTGTAATCGAAAATTTAGCAAGACGTGCAATCCTCACTGGATTCCTCAAATGTCACAGACGTTTCTAAAGGACAAAGGTATGTTTGCTTGTTTTTTCACATTGTCTTAGCAGTTGTTGAGGGCTTTCTTAGAGTAATAACATTTCAGAACTTGATATTTAGATCTTATGTTCCCACTCCCTCATTTTAAAGATGAGGAACTTAAAACTGAGGGTTTAGAGAAATCATTTGCCTTACACACACATTTGATTCAAAGACTGCCTTTTAGAAAGAAAGAAAACATGGTATTGGTAAAAGATGAAAATCCTTTCAATGTATCTACACATATCTTTTTACACATAACACATGTACTTTTAAATATTAATTTGATTAAAATTATAAAATACATACATATTTTAAATCCCAAAGGAATAAATACAATATTATGTTATATGTTGTACATTACACATTATGTATTTATATAATATAGGTATTCTTCCTATATATATGTACATATATATGGCTAAAACCTGTCTCAAATCTTTTTAGTAACGATAATGTATAATATGCTCAATTTTACTTAAATATTTTCAAAACTCTATATCTGTGTAACATTCTATGGGTATTATGGAATTCATACCTGAAAAATAAAACAAATATAATTGAATCTACACTTAAAAAACAAACAAAACTAACAACAGAGACACTTCATTCTGTCATCTATTCAGTATGACTCAGACTGAGGCAAAAAGGCCAGATAACGCATAAACATGATGACATTCTCCCCTTCATCTTCATTTCTATCACTCTTCCCTATGTTCCCCTTCTCCAACAGCTAACAATCCTAACATTACCCAGTTACAGCCACGTGTCACAGGTGAAGATACCTATGTAGGGGAAGAAAGTGTCTACTAGCAGTGTTTGTGCCTCAGCAAAGTGGTCAAAATGACCCATTATATGAATAAATAAAATGTGTAAAATACCTATACACATACCTTTTAACCACAAATACTTGGTGTGAGATATATGCTGGTCCCTGCTTCAGAAGAATGATTTCAGTTACTGTGACATCCTTACCTTTTCCAAAGTATTGCCAATGCAGTGAAGTCACTGAGCACGATTCAGGTGAATTGAAAGTCAAATTTGTTTTGATGAAGGAGCAAGCACAGCCAGAGAATGAAGTGCTGGGTAATTAACAGTACAGCCAAAAAGGAAAAAGTAATCTTGAACAGGGGGTGGCAACCCATTTTAATAGGAATGGGTCTGGATATAGGATCAGGAAACCTGGGGTCAGATCCCAGCTTAGAAACTTATACATGCAACTTCAGAAGAACCATCCAATGCTTAGCCATGGAGTGTGCAAAGCTGACTATAATATGCCTTTCAAATAGGTAGAGACAATAGTGAATGAATCATGGTACTGCTGTGAGTAAAATGATTCAAGGGAAAAAGTAATGGTGATGTAGGAAGATGGAAAAGAATACCACCAACTCTCTTTGGGAGTCAGATATGACTTCACTAAGTGGACAACTGAAAGGGTAAACTGAAAGTGGTTTACCAGTTTGGAGACAGAAAGGGAATTCGGGACAAATAGACCTATATGTAAAAACACACTGCAGTGAATGAGTGATAAGAAAAGGAGTGTAAGAAGGTCAGTGGGTGTGCAGGCTACTAGATATAGCGAAGTGAAGGAAGGATATAGAGTCAGAGACCTGGGAAAAGCTGGATTTTAGAGGGCTTTGCTTGATATGCATTAGTCTTTTGACTCTATCTTATGGGCGTACCAAATCAGTGATAGGTCTTTAATAGAGAGATTACGTGGTTCAAACGTGTAAGTTGAGGATGATAATCTTACCCACAGTACAGAAAGATACTTGTTTAAAATTAGGTGGGAGACCATTTGCGATGGTGTAGGTAAAACACTGAAGGCAGGTGAAAGATTTGCCTGACAGGTACCTTGAAATGGGACAGAGAAGACAAATTCCAGAAATAATTTTGGACTAGAATGAAAAGCTCTGATACCCATTTGAAGTTTGAAATGAGGGGTGAGGAGAATGGAAGTCTACGATTAAATGTCTTTTGTTGGTTATGGTCGGTCAGTCGGTCGGTCGGTTGGGTAGTTAGCTTTTTGCTGTTGCTGTTGCTGTTTTGTTTGTTGTTTTTTGTTTCTTTTTAGATTGGAATACTGTGTGAATGGTGATGGCTTTTAAGAAAAATGTCATAAACTGCAGAAGTGAACAAGTTTATGTTCAATTTATTGACTTACGTTTTAACATACTGAATCTAGTCACCAGTCTCACAGATAGCTGAAAGTTTAATTTTTGAATTTACAAGAATGGCCAGGGTTAGGATATCAAGTTTTAAAGGCTTCCTGGGTGGCTCAGTTGGTTAAGCATCTTACTCTTGGTTTCAGCTAAGGTCACGATCCCAGTTTGTGAGTTTGAGCTCCACATCTGGTTCTGCACTGACAGTGCAACTGTTTAACCAGGAGTTAAAGGATCATTAGAGAAAGAGGATCATCAGTCAGGATTAATTAATAGGAATAACCAGAGAAGTATTAGATTTTGGGAGTTCTCTGTAGGCAAAAGGCCATGAAGGAGAGCAGCTTCCAGTAGTCTTTCTAGTAGTACAGGGTTGTCAATAGCGCAAGTATAGCAGAGATTAAGTCAGTTGGAAGCTCTGATTTAGAGATCAAATCAGGTGAAAACTCCAAAGAAATCATGTGGGAGAAAAATGCCCAGAAAACAATCGTGGAGCCAGACAAGAAGTGCATTATACTGGAAATATGTGATTTTATTTGAATAAATAATGATATGTTCTATTATGTTTTGCAAGTCACATGAAACATGATCTCAGTACTGACAGAAGTGTGTTAGGACTAGAATATTAAGTACCATTCAGTGTTTTACTACCATCCTTGGTGCCTTCATATGTGACAGAATTTTCATGCTCATGAGGTATTCAGATTTTATTTTTTTAAATAAACCCAATGGGGGCTCGAATCCACAACCCCGAGATCAAGAGTTGCATCCTTTACTGACTGAGTCAGCCAGGAACTCTGTTATTTTTAATATTAGTGTTAGAATATTAAGATGTCCTCTAATGTCCATGAAGGACTCAAACATTAGCATTTTGAGTTTTCTCTGCAACAGTGTTTTCCACTGTGGAAGAAGTGAGATTTAAAAATTTAACAAAATACCCCCCAAAAAGTATCTCCATAAAATAAATTAGAAATGTGCTCATGCATGAGAAAAGGAAGTCAGATTATAAATTCCACGGTGTAAAAACAACTCTGCATTTCTGTGCATTTAGTGTTAAAGGGTTGAACATATGATCTCTCTATCCATACGTATATTCACTGCTACATATTTAGTGGAAACATATTCAAAATAATTCTCTGCATCTGAAATCTAAAATCCAGTTTGCTTAGGTTTGATCACAAGTGGAAGGTGCTCTATTGTATGTACAAATTGAATCAGAGTATAAAAAATGTACCTATATATAGTAAATGCTGAAGCTGCCCATGGCTTTTTTTCCCTCTTATTTTGGAAAACAATATAATAATTCAGGATGGTGGGTTTTTTTTCTCTAATGAATATGTATGTAATACCCCCAACTTACTATGCTGTTTCTGGAGACACACAACCAGGGTGCATTGGAAACGTACCTCTGCCAGTTTGTCTGTGGTTTTCTGGGAAGCTTTGAGGTTTTAACTTTGATCTCTCCTCTCACACACTGAGATTTTCTCCTGACTCCACTAGCCCAGACAGAATCTCTACCCTTGATCTTTAAGGTAATCTTAAACATACTCTTGACACCAGCATCACTCAGTGGTAAAAGTTTCCCTCTTCACTGTGCTATGTTTACTTTTCAGTTTCTGTGTTGTCCTTTGCTCATCTAGACTCAAAAGTGGCTTCTTTAAACTTTCCCACCTGGAAGAGTTTCCCAGCCATTTAGTTCACTTGTTTCCTGCCTTGACTAAAGTATTTCGAGGTTCCATTTTTGTTTCCTCAACTCTTTTAACTCCTTGATACTGAGGAAACTAGACTTTCTCTTTGATCTGTCGAAGAGGTTTTAACAATGTTTGACCACAGGGTGAACTCTGCTTAAAGTGTCTTCATATTTTTATGGAGCTTTCATTCAATGTCCTTTTATACTGGTTGTCTTCTTACCACCCTACACCTCAGATATTGAAGTTTTGTTTTGTTTTACTTTTTAACTCATTCCTGTCAAACCTGAGATCAGAAATTAATCTGCCGTCAGTCACTTCTAGCTTCATACGCCATTCATATGATGTGTTACCTCAACTAAGGGTATTTGCCATTGAGCTCTCTGTTTCACAAGTGGATAAAAAGAGGGGTCTGCTCGACATAAAACACAATAAATTAAAAATGTAACTATTGGCACTTTGGGCAGAGAATGTAAATCTTGTCAGCCTATAAAATCATTGTCATTTTACCATCGAATAAAAAGAAGCAGGTCATGGACAAGGGAAGGAGATATTTGTTCATCTACTTTGGTGTCAGTCTCTCATGATAAATATGTGGAACATATAACTAATACTTTCATGCACTTTAAACACTACAAAGGACTTTCATAGATATTATCTATTAGTTCCTCACATCAAAAAAAAAGTCTGACTTAGCTGTTATCATTTTTTCCTAATTTAATAAATGAACTCAAATTCAGAAAAGTTAAAGTTTCCAAAGGCTCCCAATTAGAGGCAGTTGGATCTGGAACTCTGTCTCAGGTCTGTCTTCTCACATCTTGTTTACTTTCCCTGACATCACAGCTGCCACAGTTATGATTTCCTCCTTTCTCAAAACCTACCCTTTTCCCAGTTACTTCTTCTTAACCGATGCGTTGCTTTCACCATATGGATCTCAGACAGCATTAAATGTGTTTAATACCAATTGCAAATGGAATGCAGACTTAAATATTTTAAATGAATCTCTAAAATAAGTTGAACTCGTTTACTTGGTATTTATCCCAACCAAGATATAGGTCTGGGCCTGAGAAGTAGTGCCAGGCCATAACCACACACATGCCAACATTAATGTCCTTAACTTATTATTCCTCAAGCACTGCTGTGTGGAGGTTAATACTAGCTGTTTTGCCACATTTGCCTGCCTCTGTAGCTCATTTTTTGAAGCCATCCCTTTCATTAGCTGGAGGATTTTCACTTAGATCATCTGAATATTCCTAGAGTTGATGGGGTTCCTCTGGCACCAACATCCATTTACAGAATCTCTCATTACTAGAGCTTCAAACAGGAAGGTGCAGATTTCTGAAATGAATTAAATTCATGTTAAAAGACCTGCAAAAGTTATCATGACCTCCAAGGAATTAAATACAGAATTTCTACTGCTAATTTGTTAGCTAGTTACAGGCAATCATTCATTCATTCTGAAAACATTCATTGGACTAAGTTCTTCCAGTTTTCAAAGTCATCCCTGGGAAATATATTCTTGGATATTTCATTTGTTTCTCTTCAGGGTCCATTGCAAAAACAAACAAGAACTATTACAATGTGCAACTCTAAGCAATGCTTGTTTTTAGAAGGATGAAGAGGAACAAATAGGAAGGTATGGTCCCCTGGTGAAATTACACTTCTGAGACTGGTTTAATTTCGTTTAGTCTTTATATTACACTTTGTCTGAAGTTACCACAGACAGGGTAAAAGAGGCTGAGTTAAACCCAGTGCTGGAGTCTGAATATACTCCTTGCTCTAAAGACTCACCAGGATGCCTCCAACCTTCTCTATTGCCCTGAGGGCTGAGTCGAGGCCTAGTTTTCACATTTGAACAGATGAGTAGCAATTCTTTTTTGGGTCTTTCTGGCAATCTGCCTGATAATATATTACTGCCTGGACCAAGAGGATCTTGAGGGTCCACTATCATTCTCTCCTGTGCAATCCACTCTCCCAGCCCACCCTCACACTCTCGACCAGTCCTTCAGTAGTTCCTGTGTACACATGGGCCACTCTACACAGCCAAATGGGTGCTGTCAGCTGTATTTGATGGCTATACATACTCAAAGGTTCAGTATCAAGAAAGCCCCATTTTTTGTCCCTTTAGATAAAGGCATATATTTATCAGTACCTGTGTATCCTCACATAAAAACAAAATTCTTCCTATATTGTGCATTTTAACGGAAGAGGGCTTAATGAAGTGACGAAATTTTTACAACTTGAAACAATGCCATTTACTGTTTCATCTCTATTTAGATATTTTAAAAAATCAGCCTCACATAAAACTGCAGGTGTTAAAAAAAACAAAAACAAAACAGAACTCTTGCGTTTAAGAAGCATACGTATAGAGAAGGAGGCAGTCATAGGATGAGGAAATGTTACATGACCACAGCTGGCAGCTAATCATATAGACCATTTTGTTTCAGAGTTTGGAAATGACTCGAGGTTTGGTAGGAAAGGGTTTATAGAGGAGATGGAATTTAAGGTGGCTTGAAGGCAACTGTGAATAAAAGTTAAAAATCTGAACTTAGGCTTTAAATCTAGTCTCTGTCATTTCATGGCTCTGTGCCTCTGAAAATAAATTTAATATATTCAATCTTCAGTTCTCTTAATATTTAAAATAAACCATTGTTTCAGAGATTCATTTGGTGAATCATGTAAAATCACCAACCATAATGCCTTATAGATATTAGACTCCCAATTATGCTGCAGGAGCGTGGGTGAAGCTTTCTTTCATAAAAGAGAAAGGGAAGTACAAGCAAGGGAAGAAAAATAAGCAAAATAACAGAGGTTAAATATGACAAAAATAAATTCAGGCTATGAAATATGCCACTTTGATTGTCGTAGGGGGCAATACAAAGGAGAAGGGGCCCAATTGTGACACCCTCCCCAGAAGAAGTCTGGATTTGACTTTTGAGAAATGGTAACTGACAAAAGATATTTAAACATGAATTTACATTCCTAAAATTCCTTAAGAAAAACCGTTTTGAAAGCACAAGCAGGAGTAGCAAACAATATTTTCTAAATAATTATACATTTATAGCCCCAAATATTTTGTGACGTGTTTATTTAAAACAGTCTCCAACTATATGTCTCACAGTTATGTAATGATGCAATGTACAGAATTATTTAAATTAATATCAAATTATGGTTTATCTAAGAGAATTAAGAACCCAAGGGTGAAACTTTTTCTGAGTACTTAAGAAATTTATTTAGTTAGAATTTGTACTCTGACAACAAAATTATCACAATAGTTGATGCTCCCCCAAAGCATTTGAAAATCAAGTGGGACACAGCTTTCAAAAGCATCAGAAAATTGTGACCCAGGCTGTGTGTTTTACTTGCCTAAGATGTCTAGGAGGCAAGTCAAGGTAACTTTGCAATTTCAGTCAGAGTGATGCAAGTGTCCAAGAAGAAGCTTGAAAACAACTATCACAAAGACTATCTTTGGACACTGTCAACAACATACATCTCCTGTGGCAAGTGTTTAGTCTTAACAGTGGCTGATCCTTTGAAGAAGGAGTGTGTTGGCAGGGGCTCTGGGGTGGAGGAGATGCTAAGACTCGAAAGCATGATCCCGGCGTCATGGTTTGTATTTTTCAAATGAAGCATCGTATATTATAATATTGCCTGTGACTGCTGAGCCTGTCCTGGCCCTTGAAAGCGTCCAAGTCTTTGGTGCAGTCAAATTCTTAGTTACTTGGCAAAAACTCTGATGAAGAAAGTGAGAAAGATGTGTTAATATTTAATAAGCCTACTGATCGATTGCTGTGCCTCCTAAAATGTTCATCTCTTTGACTGGTGGGAAATGAACTTCATTAGGATTTCTCTGCTACCTTATAGCTCCTTGTTAACATTTCCCCTTTTGGGGCTCTGAGAAAAAATGGATAGCTTCTTTCCATGAATCTCTGCCAACCACACTCTCCTGTACTATTTTCCATATCCATTTGCTCAGAAAAGTGGATGTAAATCTCATTTTGCAAAGAAAATATTATCAGTTCTTTGTGATCTAAAGTAAAATTTGTGAAATGGTATTTTATGATTCATAGAAGTAACTAGTAGATTGACTTAATATATGGAAGCTAGTACTATATTTAGTTTCAAGCTATGAATATCAAAAATATTAAGCACACTTTTTCATATTTCAGCTTCACTTTTATTTGAAAAAGAAAAAGAAAAATGTAGAACCTTAAAAAATGGAAACTACCAGGAAAAGATTTGTCTATATAAAATAATTATTATGAAAAGTCATTTATTTAAACCGCTTCGGATAGAAAAAGGACAGTACAACACATAAAAACCTAGCTATAAATCAGAAATTAAAATGTTCCATAGTAAAATAATTATTGGTGTCATACTTCATATAGAAATTATGCACATTAAGGCTGAACTTAATGGTGGGACAAAGATTGTTAAATGTATTGATAACTAAATATGTGGCAAAAAACTTGTGAAATGTCAGCGTGTATTATCTCATTGAATCCTCAGCCGCAAGAAGTATGATCTGTACTGTAGCCTCATATTCTATTTTATTAATAAGAAAGCTCAGGAAGGGATCACATAAGAAACTTACCCAAGGCCTCACTGTTTAAAATAATATTTCCAGGGTCGCCTGGGTCACTCAGTCAGTAGAGCATCCAACTTCAGCTCAGGTCAGGTCATAATCTCACTCAAGGCTTGTGACTTTGAGCCCTGCGACAGGCTCTGTGCTGACAGCTCAGAGCTCAGAGCCTGCTTCGGATTCTAAGTCTCCCTTTCCATCTGCCCCTCCCCTAATCATGCTCTGTCTCTTTCTCACTCTCTCTCAAAAATAAATAAACATTAAATGTTTTAAAATATATATTTCCAGAGGGAATTTAAACCAAAGTATTCCGTTTATGGCGCCCAAGCTCCTAAGGAGTATACACTCACAGTGTCAAGCCGGAAAAGGATCAGGTGGACCCCTCTTCTGAAAATTCACTTATTTTTTTAAAGTTTATTTATAGATTTTTTGAAAGAGAGAGAATGCAGGGAGAGGCATAGAAGATGACAAGAGAGAGAATCCCAAACGGGCACTGCACCATCAGCACGGAGCCCGATATGGGGCTGCACTCACAAACTGTAAGATCATGACCTGAGCCAAAGTCAGATGCTTAACTGACTGAACCATCCAGGGGCCCCTAGAAATGTACTTATTTTCAGAGAAAGTAAAAGAAAGCACTCAATGAGAAAAGCTGACCAGCAAGGAACAGGTTGTTTTAGAATCCACTAAAATGAAAAGCCAGACTTCATTCTGATTATTTTATTTTACTTTTTTAATGTTGTTTTTGTTTTTGTTGTTGTTGTGTTTTTTTTTCTTCTGAGAGAGACAGCGCAAGCAGGGGAGGGTCAGAGAGAGAGGGAGACATAGAATCTGAAACAGGCTCCAAGCTCTGAGCTGGCTGTCAGCACAGAGCCCGATGCGGGGCTTGAACCCACGAGCCGTGAGATCATGACCTGAGCCCAAGTCGGACGCTTAACCAACTGAGCCACCCAGGTGCCCCCATTCTGATTATTTTAATAGTAAAGAGGATATAATTCAGGAAACAGGAGACAGACTGGGCAGGACTTCTTCTTGTGTCTTCATTCCCTTTCTGAAACAGTATCATTAGTATTCAGTTATTAGAGATACCGTTTCTACTCTTGTCCTTTGCTGGTAGAATTATCTTGGTTTCTAAGCATTTGAGAACCCAGGCTGATGCAAATGAGTTTCCATCACAACTCACAGCCAGCTGGCTACAGAATTTGCAGGGCCTGGTACAAAATAAAAAATACAAGCTTACTTGTTCATAAATTATTAAGAATTTCAAAATGTTTACAAGAGAGCATTAAACTCAGAGCCATGTGGCTGTATAGCCAGTATGCCTGTGAAGTCCCTTCTCTACCCATAGCCAAAGACTGAGTGCCTGTTCTCTGAACTTTTGCAAGAAGGAGGATTTTTGACCATTTATATTATCTGCCTTTGGCTAAAAATTTCAGCTGTTGGTAATATACAAACTTAGTTCTCTTCCCTCATTTGAGACAGATTTAATTTTAACATTGAGTTATAACTTTCTTACTTCTTTCAAGACACTGAAGGAAAAGTACTCAGTATCTTCTGAGAGAAAACAAACAAGGAAACCTACAATGTCTGGATGATCTTCAAAAAGAGAAGTTTTGAACAAGAAAACATGTTGATGTAATATTTTATCCATTTTCAATGTAATCTATCTCTGGGAAAATAATATACATATCTTACGTATCTACCTAAGAGCAAATAAAAAATAACCACGGTTTGTCATTTTTTTAATAAAAAGAACAAAACTATTACATGGTTATTTCCGAGGGTATCACACATCTGGAGTATATTTCCTATATTGGGAGTGGGGTGGGGGGGAGTTGAAGAACAAAGATGAAAGGGAATAACAGAAAATCTTTTTTCCTGTACCTCACTCACAGTTTGCCCTGCCTCCAATTTTGCCACCTCACCATTTTCCAAGTAGAATTGGCAGGATAGAAACTAGGTAATCCTGAGGGGTAAACTAGGGAATATGAGAGAACGCAAGAGTTGTTTGCTGACCACATTTGCACCTAGAAGAAGACCTCTCAGCTAGAAGTTAGTCAAGAAATACGTATGGAGGTAGGGCGCCTGGGTGGCTTAGTCGGTTAAGCGTCCGACTTTCGCTTAGGCCCTGATCTCGCGGTTCGTGGGTTCGAGCCCCGCGTCGGACTCTGTGCTGACTGTCAGTCAGAGCCTGGAGCCTGTTTCAGTCTGTGACTCTCTCTCTCTGACCCTCCTCCTGCTCACGCTCTCTTCTCTCTCTCTCTAGAAATAAATAAAAATATTTAAAAAAAGAAATATGTATGGAGGTTTTTTTTTTTTTAATTTTTAATGTTTTATTTATTTCTAGGAGAGAGAGAGACAGCGTGAGCAAGGGAGGTTCAGAGAGAGAAGGAGTCACAGACTCTGAAATAGGCCCCAGGCTCTGAGCTGGCAGTCAACACAGAACTGCGAGATCATGACCCACGAACTGCGAGATCATGACCTAAGCGAAAGTCGGACGCTCAACCGACTAAGCCACCCAGGCACCCCATTAGTTTCTTAATAATATGAAACTTATATCCAATATGAAGTGATAGGAAGATGTTATTGTAAGTTACAATCGAGAGGAGGGATTCAAGAGAAGAAAAACTGGATTCCTCTTGAGCAGTCACACTCATCAAGTCAGACTTGATCTAGCAACTGTCAGCAACCACGCAGTCAACTACTGCAGTCATCAGAGCTGCCCTGTAGGATATGAACACTCTGAAGGCAAGCCCCAAGGAGCACCGCTATCTGATCCCCTGATGGACCTGACTCTGCCTAGAGTTGTGCTCCCAGCAATGCCCTGGAAACTATCAGTGACACAATACTGTTGAATATTGAATAACATTTCGTTAACATAAAAACCGCTACAGGAAGTTGTGAGGACATGCTAAGAGGAACCGGTGAAAGAGAGAATGTTAGATGAAAAAGGTGACTGATAAATTCACAAAGATGTACCAACAAACATCAGGACAATAAAACAATATCTTTCATTTTGGCCATTATTTGGAAATGCGATGTTGAGTGAAACCACTGAAAGCATGTTTAAATTATGATATGGACTTAATGCAATATACATGGGCACAGGTATCCAATTGTTCCAACCCTTCGTTGAATTGTGTTTCTGAGTTTAACTTGTAAGATTTACGCATTTCTCCTTTCCTAACCTTCCCATTCTTCATGAATAATTTTTTGGTAGAATCCCATGTTTTCTGATTATATAGAGACTTAACTTAGTCTTGCCTTTTGTTGAATGTTGAATATTTAAATACAGCTTTCATTTCAACTGCAAACTTTTTCTTGTAGGTAGGGTTTTTTATTCTGAAAAGAATAAACCTCTTCCCAAATGGCTTGTATTTATATTTAAAAGCAATTTATAAGGCAAATAAATCTGACATAATAAGGTCAGCCGATATAACGCTAAAATATTTTAATATCTGATAGTCTGTGAAAAAAAAACAATGCTGAATCTGCTCTTAAGATTCATCATGTCATATAATGGTTTTACATAAAGATGTTGACTTCAGTGTTAGCAAATCCACACAGCTTAGGAAAAGAATAACCTGGCCTGAGGTAGATTCAGCATACGGCTTGTTTCACAATATGTTTTTAACATAGTTTTCTCTGAACTTTAGTAATTTTCCTTTTGATTCAACATGTCTACTTGAATTAGGCATATCTGATATTCTGGCTACTATCTTAGACGCATCTTTGGGGGGCTCTAAGATGTAACTGGGGCTTAGGATTTCATTATCCAGGCTTATTTCATTCTAATATAATAAAATTCAGCAAATGACAGCACTGACATGAGACTGAAATAATCAAACATCCAGTTATTTCTGAGGAATCAGTTAATTACATGCTAATGCTGACTGAGCTTATATTTGCGTATGTGTTTAATTTTTTTCAAGCGGTTTATGCATTACACATTCTTTTTGCATATGTTCTTAAAAACACTTCAGTACAAAAAATAACATTTTTTTCTATCATAATTTGTTTTATCTTCTCCAAGAATTGTTCAGTGCTACAAATAAATTATATCCATTAAGTGAATTCAGTCACTTATTGTGGTAATACTTGGGTGGCAATTAGTGTTTTCTTGCTATAACATTAATATTATCTAAATCATTTAGTGATTTTATGTCACAAGTGGCTATTTGAAATACACATCAATTTAGTATTAACTTTTTTTTATAACCTGAAAAGGAAGTTTTCATTACCTAAGGCAAAAATTATAAGCAATTTCAAGAGTCTTTTAAATTAAAGGATAATGGAATCCTTTGAGATACTTCTGACAAGGAGCATGTTCTCCTAGTGAAGGTCAGAGTTCAATTCCTAAAGTCATCCATCACATTCTGACTGGCAAGGGCTGAAGAGCTGCAAAAATGAACAGGAGAGAGGGCGCCCTTGCTGACCTCCTAAATCACTTTCACGCACACAGTTCAGTAAATACACATACCCATTCACAAACACCACACACAAACAGCTATACATTTTTAAAAGGGCCTTTGTGATTAGAAAAACCCAGTTTTAATGCAATTGAAACATCAAAGGATTTTATATATTTGAGATTTTCTTTCAAACGCTTATTTTAATTATATGTCAGAAAACCACACTTCATATCTTATTTCGGATACAAATAATTCATTGAAAATATTTATTGATGCCTTTTTATATGCCAAGAGTTTTGAGAGTCATGAGCGATGGCAAAAATGCTTAGGTAAAGGTTCTTATCTTTAGTTGGTCTGTCAGAACATATCTATTCAGCACTACGAGTTCCAAGGAACCTATTACCTAGTGGTACTTCCGAACTAAGTCAGGAATTTTGTTAACTTCAAGTGGTTCCACCTTAACTACATTTTTAAAATCTCTTTTTCTAGTGGTGTGGCCTTCACTTTAAGGAACCTAACGGTTTAGGGAATTCTCATTTGAAGTATCTTACCGCTATCTGCTTAGCCTAAAGTTTTACTTACTAAAATAGGTTGTAAAGTTTTTCTGGAATTCTTTATTTCCCCAACTAAAATGTGGGCTCTGTTTTCATGGAGACCAGCCTATCTCCATAGCTGATATCCAATGACAGGCATAATTTGTCATTAATATTTGCTAAGTTAATTAATTATATAGCTACCCCCTCCCCCCCAATCCTGGGCCTGAAGGAAGCCTTCTCATAAGTGAAAACAATTGATTAGGTACAAAACAACATTTCTCTCAGAAGTACTAAATACACTTTTCAAACAAGAGTCAATCCACATCTTTCTGACATATGAAATAGGTGTCAGATATTTAAATGATTTGTAAAGCAAGTAAAATAACTAAAAGGATGTTTTTCTCTAGGCTTATGAAATTAAGCCTATTTTTAGTTTCCATTCCATCTTCAGTATGAGGGAAAGATTAGACTGAATATCTCATGGTTAACAGCTGACTTTCACTCACTCCATGTTCATATATTCATCAGGTCTGTCACAGTTTTGGGCACTGTAGTTTAACACATATTTCTAAAATTAAATCAATCAATTTCAAAATCCTTGATTCTTCACCAGTGTTTTGAGTCAGGAGATTGCCATTAAAAGTTAGAGAATGAGGGGTGCCTGGGTGGTTCAGTGGTTAAGCATCCGACTTGGACTCAGGTCATGATCGCATGCTTGTGGGTTTGGGCCCCACATCTGGCTCTGTGCTGACAACTCAGAACCTGGAGCCTGCTAGAACAGTGATGGTGATTTGGTATTAATTACAGTGTTTTCTAACTTAACAACACTCGATCTTTACAAAAAATAGTTTAATTTCCTAGAATGTGTGAACATTAGAAAATTAAATAATAGAGTTGGCTTATGCTGTCTTTAAAATACAACATTCTTAGGTTGACTTAACAAAATTTTCTTAAATAATAATAGTACAAAATACTCATATGATAAAATTCTTTTTTTTTAATTTTTAATGTTTTTTTTTTTGTCAATTTATTTCTGAGAGAGAGAGGCAGTGTGAGCAGGGTAGGGTAAGAGAGAGAGGGAGACAAAGAATCAGAAATAAGCTCCAGGCTCCAAGCTAGCTGTCAGCACAGAGCCTGATGCAAGGCTTGAACCCACAAACCGTGAGATCATGACCTGAGCTGAAGTTGGACACTTAACCAACTGAGCTACCCAGGTGCCCCTCATATGAGAAAATTCTTAATTGGCATACTTACTTGTCCAGAATTTTAATTATTCCTTAGAACTCACTATCTTAAAATTTATTTTAAAAAATTAAAAAATTAATTGAAGAGAAAATAACCTCAATAGTTTTCCTAAGGTGTGAAATTCACATATTTTAAATTTACAATGATTTGAAGCATCAACATATTACATGTAAAAATCAAGACTTGTAGATATTCTTACTAATTTTTTTTCTGGTGGGACCTTATGAAACCGGATAGAAACCTGTAAATGCATACCTCTTCTCTCTCCTGATAAGAGGCTGATAAAATATCTTTTCAGTTCTGGTGGGTCTGATTTTATTCAGCTGTAAGGTTATGGCACCCCCTAGCCCAGCCTAGCAGCATAGCAATCAATTCTGGCACAAACGGAAGTTTAAAGGGAGCTTTAAAGAAAGTATGCAAAACCTGGGAGCTTTTTAAAACATAGTCGCAATTCAAGGAGGTATTTTATTTTCTTAGGCAGTAACTATTTTCTTCAGTATTGTTTAAAATTTCTGGCATATAATCTGTTCTGACTCTGAATTGTACCAATTGCTAGTGAAGTCAAGAAGCTGATTTATTCTAAAGGTAACAGGGAACATAAACATATCAAGCTGATTTTCACTGGTTCTCTAAGTTCTCCCACCACCCCTGAAACCCTGGATCATCAAAGAGCTAGACACCTGGAGTGCAAGCATGAAATATAAGACATGGCTGTGATAGTTATTGACAAATCTTCTGTTAATAGGCAACAGCTCCCTGGAGGAAAACATAATGTATATATACATATACATTATTGAAAAATATATCTGAATATGAAATATGTGGCCACCATTCAGAAAAGATCTTTACCATTGCTATTTTATTTGTATATCGTACATTAAGGAAAGAGTTGAGAAATGAAGAATTCTGACGCTCTTGTAATAAATTTAAACTGTTTTGGCTTGTCCTATTTTTGAATCTTCATTCCTTATTAAGCTACAATGACTATTTCCAGCATATCTTAATAGTGCTGCTTGCATAGCACCTGTCAGTAGGAATTCAACAATATAAATCTTAAAGGGTTTGATGGGAATGTAAATGGAATACCAATTTGCCAATGCAGCACTCAAGCCTCTACTATCCATGGAGTTCACAGGATTCCGATTAGTCTGACAGTTTTTGCAGACTTCAGGAAAAGAACTATTGTAAAAGTTGGAAGCAAACAAAAGGCGAGTTTTCTTACCTTACTTAGCCCATTTTAAATCCATTTGCTCCAGGAATACTTGAAAGGCATCTTTCTTTATTCTGAGATACTGTAAATCTAGATACTGTAAATCACTTGGTCAATGTACATTAAATTTAATTTAGTCTGACCACCAGTACTATTCAAAGACCAGCAAATTGATTGTGTTACTAAAAGGTGATCGCATTGATACTGCCATTTAATGAACTCCATGCTTGTACATTGCTCCTAATGCACGCTATTTTAGATCACTTAGTCAACTGCACTCTAATTGAATTTATCATTTGAAACCTTGACTTGATGCTAATGGTCCAAAATAGCTGAGTCTTTTCAGAGTAGTCCTGTCTACAAAATGCCATATATTGATGTTTTCCTGCAACAAACACTTGTCTTTCTTGTCTTTTTGGCAAGGCCAGTTGTCAGTTATTGAGGTACAATTATAAGAAAACTTGCATTTAGAAAAAGATATTATTGACCTCTGCAAATTTACTGTAATATCAAAATTTAAAAGTGGAGTTCAGGCAGACTTAATGGGATATATGCAAATTCTCCAAATACAAGCCTGAAACTGTCATATGGCTGCTGTTATTTTAAGATACACGTGATCTTCTTTTTTGTCTTCTACCCCTTTTATTTTCACTAAATGGAGGAGGCATGTTTGCAAGACTAGTCTTGATTAAAAGAAATGGCAACAGCATTTGCTGGGTTCCACCACAAAGTATCATCGCTGGCGCCAGTTGGTTTTATAAGCCAGAGATGGGGAAGAAAGTGAAACTGATGTAAGGTGACATCAAAACCGGAACAGGGAGTATAAAAAAGACATGATTTCTGTAGGTTTACAAAATCAAGGCAGCATTGTAGAAATTAGAAACGAGCAGAGAATAGTAACTGATTATGCTTTAATTTTTTTTTACATAAGAAGAACCTAATTTAGTGTTGCATTGTAGTTCAAAAATAGCTCCGCATAATTCATAAGGTACTGTACTTGAGGAACACTGAAGTTCCTCATTATGTTAATGCTTTCTGATAACTTTTATTGAACATAAGCATTCCCATGATTAAATCTCTTAATAGGCATCTCTCTTCAATACTGGTTGCCATAATTTCAAAGCTGTGCTATCCACATTTCTGAACCGAAACAAGATGATATCTGACATGGCTAGCCAAAAACCTAGTGCGAGAATAAACATATGGGAGAATAATCTAATTTACAATAAGATTTCCAATGAAAAATTATCATGTATACAAAGTTTTGAGCAAAGAAATAAGGATTATTCATCATGGGTTATACTCATGTAACCCCACGTGAAATAAAAAAGTTAAGCATATCTTTGAAACTACCCAGGTTTTCCAATTCCCCTTTCTTTTACATATATGTGCCCTGTTAAGTTCAGCCTCGTAGGACAAATTAGGTAATTATACCTATACCCATGCCACCTTCCTCCTCGTTTGTTATATGGGGTTTCATAGAATCCTAATGGCCAGGTAGTTAAAAGTTATCCAAGAGCAGGGATGCTTTTTTTCAGTTCCCTTGTTTCTCAAATCTTGTACAAGATGACACGAAGTGGTCTGGCTGGATGCCTTGTATGCAGCAGGTTTGCCTCATAGCTGAGGGACCCTGAACTAATGAATCCCCAACCTTCTGTAATGATTGTAAGCAAATCTGCCTAATTTAACCCAGAGGGGAACATAATTATCATAGTGGGCAGCATACTAACCTGTTCTTTGTTCTGAGGGACACACCATTTCTGCTTTCTCGGCAGCTTGGTATACAAACGTCCTTAAAATGAAATCTGGAATGAGAGAATCAGTCAGTGCCTCTGCCGCACAGATATACAACAGATTCACAGAGAATCATCTCTTCAAACTCTCCTTCTGAACTCAAATAGAATCCATTTTCTATTCTCATATGCTACCTTACGTGTATTTATGCTTTCATCAGTGTATCGGGAATCCCCAAGTCAACTAGAAGCTCGCAGAGAACAAAACTAGTTTTCATTCTATCTATCTATCTATCTATCTATCTATCTCTCATCTATCTCTCTATCTATCTATATCTATACATAAAAGTATATATATAGCCTTATATATATATATACTTTTATATATAGATATATATATGATGCATAATACAGTGTCATAACCTGATTTGTGCTCAATGAGCATTTGAGTAAGATTATTGATGATAATCAAGATTATTGATGATGATGACTGATTGAGTAATTGGTTGATGGTGGAAATGATACTAAAACTGAAAGTTGCAATTTTCCAGAGTTTTGCCCTCATGAGGCCAACCATTGAGATTTTTACAAATTCAAAGAATGTTTGATATAGAACCACAGGGTCACACTCTTTAATTCATGCATTTTGTTATGATGTGGAAACAGTCTTTGTCTAAGAACCTGAGACTGTAAAACATATGCATGTTTAGTTAGAAGAAATTGTGAAGAAAATATTGTTGAGACAAGAAGAAACAGAAATTTAGAATAATGGAGGAAATAGAGTTAAAATGAAATCTAAACCAAATTCATGTTCACTTTTTGGCAGCTAATGGCTAGAAAGTTTGTTTTGCACTGTGGAAACAGGGCCCTGATGCTTCATTGGCAAAAGTGCCCAGAGTAGATTTTTCTGGTACACATATGCAGTTTGAAAGTTTCATTGTCTTTAAAATACTGCTACTAGGGACTCTTATAAAATTAAAAGCCCTTTGTAATAAAAAAAAAAAATTTTTTAAAGCATTAGGGATAAGCAAACGACGGGATAGAGAAAGAAAATATAAGCTTCCTCTTCAGAAATAATAAATTGCTTGCCTCAATTATATATATCATCTATCAAGTAAAATGTAAGAGGGAATACCTTTTTGCAACAGCTTTAAATGTATCTTTATATTTAAGATAAATATTAAAAGAATATCAACATACGTTTCAAGTATGATAGATCTTATCTTGTATAATAAAATAAATGAAAGGTCTGCCAAACTCTGAGCCAAGAGTTAGTCGGTTCCTTTAGAGAGAAAGAAAGAATCATTTGAGATGTAAATATCAGACAAATAACATACAGCAGCAGAGGGAATTTAAAAGGAGTTTTGGAAAGAAATGAACAGTTTCTAGTTGTTAAGGTAATTAACCTTTTCTCAAGATCATTAAAAAATGTTTTTCCTGCACACTACTAATTTTCTTTCAGGTTATAGGGGTCATTGTCTAGCAGAACAGAAGGGGAAAAAATTGAGAGCCAGTACTCATCTACCTAGTGCAAAGGGGACACAAACAATTTTCATAATCAGCGTTAAGTTCTTTCTTTCTGGCCTGTGTCTTCCTACCCTGGAATCCGAGTGCACAGTGGTGAAATACAACTGTAGAAATAACACCCATTCAGGTATTAATTACCAGTGAAAATTATCAACCTAAAATAGTTCCTTCACTATTTTGAATATGCCCCACTATCTCCATACTACTTCATATAAGGAGTGATGTTCTTTTTAGCATCCAATTTTGCATGAAACAATTTGTCCGATTGCACTGCAGAGAACTTTCTTTTTGATTCCATGCCTTGTGGAGTAGATTTCTAAGCAATAGCCCTTCATGAAGTAATCTCACAAAATAGAAGTGCTAAAAGTCTAAGGTGAGGGAATAAATAGCTATAACACCAGTTCTAGCTGAGTGCATCGTCATGCTGACCTCCTTAATTTCATAATTGCTTTAGCTTTTCCTGTGTAGAAGTTTTATTTTCATGGGTGCTGGGCAACTTAAAATATTTCAGACTTTTGTAAGAATGCTTTGGTAGAAGTTGAGCTCAAGAGCACAACTTCATATGTATCTAAAAATTATAACTAAATCTGACTAATTAACAATGTGAGTTTCTGACAGGCTAATCTAATATACCTAGTTACCATATTGTTCAAACAGTGTCTTTACTCAATGTAAGGACAAAGCAGATAGACTATTTGTAGTGTGATTTTCAAGAGTTCAGCCATCCTGAAAATCAGACCAACAAATAATAAAGTTGATGAAATTAAATAGAACCATGGATCTCATCTATAGATAGAAGAAACATAATATAGGGGAAAACAGAAGTTTTGAAGTAAGATAAGCCTCAGTTTCTAAGATTCCACACTAAAGCTTATTCAGTTGCCTTATATAATAAATGCTTTATTTAAAAGGATGTATATGCACATGTACTCATGGAAATTTGAACAACCCCTCTTTGGTCTCAAGAACTGACACACAGCTGAGCTCTGAGCTGAGAACCTGACCACAGAGAAAACCAGGGCATGAGGCCTGAATGTGAGTGCTCTGTTTATGAAGAAGACTTACTTAAAAAATAAATAAATATACAAAATAAGACATATTCACATTTAGCATATCTGCATTTTTGGTTTTTGGTCTCTTGAAATATCTGTAAATGACAAACTCACTTATATTTCTATTTTGAACTTTTTAAAATTTTTAATGTTTTATTTATTTCTGAGAGAGACAGCATGAGCAGGGGAGGGTCAGAGAGACAGGGAGACACAGAATCCGAAACAGGCTCCAGGCTCTGAGCCAGCTGTCAGTACAGAGCCCCACGCGCGGCTCCAACCCAGGAAACGCAGAGATCATGACTTGAGCCCAAGTCAGACGCTCAACGGACTGAGCCACCCAAGCGCCACTATTTTGAATTCTTGAGAGACAAAAATGAATGTTCCCAATTATCTTCTCCTACCTGGTTTGCCATTGCTGGTCAGGCTCTGAAAGAAGCAGGCACCTATTTAAGGTCCCAATAGAGGTGTCTGGCAATGGAAGGAGCCCTCTGTCGGTAGCAAATGTGACAGTGTGAACCTGCTACCTAAGAACTGATGGTTAACATCGTAATTTGAAATTCTACCCTTGGAAGTGTGGCGAGGACTGGCATAACTTCACTGAATCAGTGTAGCACTCAGCAACTGATAGCTATGTTATAAACTCATGCTTAAAGGAGTAATCATGAATGGGTGTGATTTAAGAAGCGCCGCCAAATATTTATTTCCTCAATTTAGCATGCCGTCTTTTAGAAAGAGCCTCTGGAACAAGTGCTCGTTTTACCATGAAGTCAGTTGCTGATTCAATTTCCTACTCTGTGCACATATTGATATTTTTAAGGACAAACACAAGAATTCTTTACTATAAAGGCCTTCACTGGCTCCCTATTTCCTTCCAGATAAAATTCCAACTTTTTAGAATGTACCTTCATGTTGGTTCAAGCATGATTTCATGTTTGGCTTCCACCTTATCTTTGGTATTCCCTTTTCTTATCAACTTCAAACCATATGTTTCACTTATAAATTTTTTTACCTTATTATATGCTGTAATTACTGAGGCTCAAACACCATGCCAAAAAAAAAAAAAAAAAAAGAGTATTTGATCACTAAAATTCAGTGAAACTTTCTGGCAGAGATTGTTCCTGGGTTTTCTATTGTATCTATGGTGGCTGTAGTTATTAAAACTCAACTATCTGTGAAATGTAACATATACCTCTTCTAATATAACTTTCACAATATCCTCATAAAGGACATATTATACTAATTTTGCAGCTAAAGACAGAGGCTCTAGTAGGTTAATAAGCTTGCCCAATGGCTAGTCAAAAATCAAGTCAGATGAAGTCAATCCTTGGTCCATTTGCCTTAAATTATTTTTATCTCTCTCTCTCTCTCTCTCTCTATCTATCTATCTATCTATCTATCTATCTATCTATCATCTATCTATCTATCTATCTATCTATCTATTCATTTATATTTTAGAGAGAGACAGAGAGCATAAGTGGGGGAGAGGGACAGAGGGTGAGAGAAAAAGAATCCCAAGCAGATTATGACCTCAGGCGAAATCAGGAGTCAGATGCTCAATCAAGAGAGCCACCCAGGCTCCCTAGGTTCAGGTGACTTTACAATTCCTTTACTGTCACATTGGAAATGTCCATAAGAATAGAGAATCTAAGGGTCACCCATAGTAGAAAAAAATAGAATATTAGTATCTTTGTTAAATCTTGAAGGAACATCAAATCTGGGACTACAATCGAGTTAGACATTTTGGCTCCTACCCTCCACTAATCTTAATTCTCAAAAATGAGATGTGGATACAAACTCTACTGCTTATTATCTCTATTGTACTCACTCTTCCTGTCGTAGCCCAGTGTCCATTTTTAAAAGGGGGGCAAAAAACTTGTTTGCCTCCAGCTGTGACCATGATGTGAAGAGAATCTGACAAGAGAATCAGGATAAGGTGTAAAACTGGGTAAAATAATGATTTGTGATTACCTCCTACAGAGAAAAGAATGAGATCCTTTTTTATTTTATTTTATTATTTTGTTTTATTTTTGCACGAATGTGTCAAAGCTCTAAGATATTCCTTAATTTTGTTTTATTAGTATTGCTGCTTTTGAAAACAAATGCTTTTTTGTTGTTGTTTGGCTTTATTATGAATTGGTTGTTGAAAGTAAAAAAATAAGCATATTTTATAGAATATAATTTTATATGTCAAAGACATTTAGCAGTTTAAAAATTTCAAGTATTCCTCACAATAAAGAGGTTCAGAGCATATTCAATGCAATAACATGTTACAAAAAATGTTCATTATTAATTTTCCAAAAGATATAGTACCAGTTTATAAAAACATGAACTGATCTCTCATATAGATATATAACATGATATATATTTTTAATATATAATTAAACATTGTAAACTAATATTAAAATATAGATATGCAAACATTTCATACGCTTGATAAGCCAAAAATTCCAGTTCACTCCTGACAGGTATTTGCTAATTGGGTTGTCTTTAACCTTTATAGAAAACTCATCAGA
Source organism: Proteles cristata cristata (assembly GCA_017311185.1). NCBI lineage: Eukaryota > Metazoa > Chordata > Mammalia > Carnivora > Hyaenidae > Proteles > Proteles cristata. The sequence continues at coordinate 1,250,490 of JAESUZ010002153.1, forward strand.
TTGTTTCACAGATACTTGTATACCTACCTTTTCCTCTTGAAACCTCAGAGTGATTATTAGTGACAGATTCTTTCTTTTTGGCCAAATTCTAGCCAGGCTTTTCTGCACTTGCTTTTCATGCAGGCCTTGACTGTTGGGTATCCATGTTGACTCCTGTATGATCCAATGTTAGCAAAATTCCTACTAAGTCATTTTAGCCATCTTCAACTTCTGATTAGTTATAATATCTGATTATCAGGTTCCTTGTTCTCCACCACCCCCTAGGTGCTATCTCCTCACTCTGGCCTGCCTTCAGCAAGAATCCTGTAAGGTCAGTAGAGATGGAATCACCCTTTATCCCGAATGTTTCTTTTTAGCAATGTTCCATTCACTCACTCCCACTCTGTTCCTTGGCTATGAATTCCCACTTTTCCATGTTGTATTTGGAGCTGAGCCCAATCTCTCTTCCCACTGCAAAGCACCATTACAAGGTCCCTACATTTATTGTGAGGGTCCTGGATGGTCTGATTTACTGTTTTGTAGCAAGTGTCACTGAATACATATTCTTTAACAAGAGTATGCAAGGGCTCAACAAGGAAGTCTTTCATCCTGTGGAGTTGTTTTCAGTATTCAGTGAGTTAGCATAAATGCCAAAACCGAGCTTAGTGCCAGACATCTAAGAGACAGTCAGTATTTACCTTCTATGAAACTGTAATTTTCAAGATGATGATGAAATCATGGCTCTCATCAAACTTAAAATGAACACCTATCAAAGATTTTATTTAGTTCAGTAATTAGTGAGGAAGCAAAAAAAAGTCAAAATTCATTCAAATGAAAGTATCTTACAACTATTTTTATTCTCTACTGGACAATTCTATTTGCATTTCTAGGCACAAGCAACATTTACATTGTTATCAGTTTCCTAAAACATAACCTCCATCCCCCATAAAGTTGTAAAAATAACCTAACCAATATGAAAGGCAATCAAAGGTAGATTTAGGTAATACACAGAAGGTCCAGTAGACAACTTTCAACACTCCACTGAAAAAACACCCACAGGAATCTCATATGCCATTTCCAAGTCAAATTCTTTTTGATAATTGCCAATTTCCAAGACCATTTTTTGACACTTCCTTTTCTACACAACTTATTTTTTTTTAAGACTAAGACTTTATTAATCATTGTGTCTTCAGTACTTGATATAGCTTAGTAGTCTAAAAATTGATTTAATTAATTAGTTAATTGCCACTCCCATGTATGTAGCACTTTCTTATACGCAAAAGAACTTTCTTGTGCTTCCTATCATCCATTCAATTATCTCACACAGAGGCCTTAAAAAAAAAAGAAAAACAATGGCAGTTACATAATTTTCAATTCAATGTAATAAATATTTAATGAACACCTACCACAGAATCCCTGAAAAGAGGGGCGAAAGCTAACGAAACAGGCTTGATTTAGATCTCTTCACTTTTCCTCCCGGATGGCACACTGGGCTTTTCTTTCTTATCCTCTCTTTAACATTATCACCATGGAAACACTTCTGGAGTTATAATTCTGCTTTTTATAGGGTGTTTCTAGTCTGAGCGCCAAAAAACAATATAAAAAGCGTCACTACCTCCCACTGGCTTATACCACCATCCTCCCAACAGCTCTCTGAACAAGCTTCTGGGATGTTGTAGACTGTTTCAAGAAACAGTGCAAAGCAAAGACGGGGACAGCCTTGAGATTACACACGTTTTAGAAGCCCCTTCCCGCTGTTGGCTGCTTATCTCAGAGACACTTTTCAAGTCCATGCTCTTTATCAGCTGACTTTCCCTTCTAATGAGTCAACACACTTTCTATCCCTTGGAAATTTTACCCTTAAACTTGGCTTCAAAGAAAAGGGAAATGCTCTCTCTCCAACTCTTCTTTGCTTGTTCTGGTGCCTGGCGTTTTAGGGAGAAAAGGAAATTAATACTGCTCGATGCCCAGGACAGATTCAGGTGCTTTGAATAAATGAGGCTTCAAACTGGGCACATCACATGAAAGAAAATACAGCTCAGAGAGGCCAAATAGCTTGTTCATCATTACCAAACCAAGGAGTGGCAGAGGTGGGATCCAAGCTCAGGATTTAAGGTTTGCACAGATGGAGGCATGGCTCTAACATAGACTTTGGAGGGAAAAAGAAGACTGTTCCTTGCCTTGTCAACCACGCTCTGTCACTTTCAGAAAATTACCTGCCCACGTGGGATTCTTCTAGAAATTGTAATAGTATGTACAAATAATGTGGTTGTCAGGATTAAATTAGATTGGCCTGAAAGGCAAATATTCAGTAATATTTTAACTTTCAAATATTGTCTCTAGTTAATGCTGTCTGCCAAAATTTACTGCTAACCAATACCAAGAACCAAACAGATAATAACAAAAATAAAAACATGAAGACATCACAAAAGTTGGCATGTATAAACTCCTAAAAGTCTATACAGTTGTAACTGGAAACATATATGAGTATCTGCTTTCAACATAGTTTTAAACAGGAGATGGAATTCACTGAGCGTTTCCATTATAGCTCTTGAACCCAATTTTCTCCTAATTCTCTAATTTTCATCCTTCCATTAAGTCACACTTAATTCTGAATTTTAGGATATCTCCCCTCCTAGCCCTAGGTGATTCATATGATCATGTGAGTCATCAGTGTAATTTTAATTTTTAAAGAAGTAATCTCCATCGCAGTGGGCCATAGCTAGAAGGAAAGAAGGGAAGGAAGGAAGGAAGGAAGGAAGGAAGGAAGGAAGGAAGGACGGAAGGACGGAAGGAAGGAAGGAAATATTTCTTACAGGCACACATCTCACTTAAGATGAGTTAAAAAATAATGCGTATTTTTAACATTTTTTTTTGTATACACCCATAGAGATCCCACTTTTTGTACAAATCTTTAACTATGATAAACAAGAATAGTGCCTCTGTTCAAATGGGCTCAATCCTTAAGGTGCCCCTCATCAAATTTGGCTTTCTATAGGACCCTCTGTCAATTTTCACCATCTTATCCTATGGAGCTCAGTCAGGCCAGAACGTTTAGATTGACTTGACCAGTAAACTACTGGACCCATTCATTTGTTTTAGTTTAGCAAGGATTCCAGTTATGGCGGATATCCCTTTTCCATGACCGATATTTTTTTTTCATCTCAATAGTAATTTTTGACTGCTATTTATTAACCCTCCTCTCTTTCCTTACAATAGGCAATTCGTAATCCCTTACTCAGACCTTCAATTCTACTTGTCACAAAATTACATCAAAGAGAAAAATTGACCCAAATCTTGACCAGGACAGAAACTTTCTTCACATTGTAATCTACAAATCCTTTTTGGGAAAACAAATCATCTCTGATAGAAGGCTTAATTAATTTTCAGTTCTGAGGACATAGACCATGCCCAGAAGGTCATTAGGTTGGATATATTATCAGCTCGTTTTTTTAGTTTTAAAGTGAGTGAAATATTTACAACCTAAACTGACCCTTTATGTGGGTACAATTTGGTAGTATTAAGTACATTGACAATTTTCTCCAACCATTACTACAACCCATTTCCAGAACTTGCTCACCATCTCAAATGGAAACTTTGTTAGCCCTAGTAGCCCCATTTTATAGATGAAGTAGATGAATAAAAGAGGGAAAGAGGTTAAATAATGTCTCTAAAGTCACATGATTGGTAGAATAAGCATCAAGCAGCCTGGCTCTAAATGTACTTGCCCCTTTTTTGATTTAATGAGCTTCTTCCATGGAATCCCCATTTGTATCGCCTCTTGTAACTTTACAACATTCCTCTGAAATTTAACAAAAAAGGGGAGAGATTTTCTCAGAAAACATAGGCAACTCATTAAGACCTAGGATTCTACTTTGTGAATGGAGCTAAATTGGGTAACTGAAGTCCTTTTTTTCATTCGTTGAAAAATAATAATAGTTTTTGCCTCATGGAGGTATTATAAACATAAGATGAAAGTGTTATATGTCTATATTGTCCTGGCACATGGTATAACTATACCTGTGTCTACATGTATGTGTAGATATGGATGTAGGTATAGATAGATTGGTAGATCAATAAATACAGATATCCGTCATCACTAACAACATTATAACATTACTATAGAGACGAGGAAACTGACGGTCAACATTAGGTTACCTTCTTGAGTTACCAGTCTCCTTGACAGCAAAATATGAAAGCCAAGTTTTCTATGGATTTTCTAATACTAATATATCAAAGACCCAAAAGTTCCACTATTTGGATACAAAAATTCAATAGCTATAAACAAAAAAGTTTTGTTATATGCCTATTAAAACCTCAGAAGTCCCTTTCTTGACTCAACTTTTACATCCTAAAACTTGCCACATTGTCAGTTTTTCCCCTCATATCTCATACACCCACAGAGCCTATCTCTTCTTTTTGTCTAGAGTCTCCGTCTTAGTATGTGGATTTCTTTATCAGGCTCATCTACCCGGCCTTTGACCCATCAAGCCTCACACTCTTTAGGTGTTGTTTTTCTATTGCATAATATTCTTTGTAATGAGTTTGACACCTACAGAAGATGGCGTCCTTCTCCAGACTTGCATTGCCTTGCCTAAAAGTGTTTTGCATTAGCTAACTATTCAGAGCAATTTTCTGAGTGTAGGACAATCTGAGACCGTATCCGCTGTTCATGTTTGTTAAGTTGATATTTTTTAACAAGTTAAAGTATTTACAATCAAGAAACATAAGTGTGGTCTCCCCGTGGGTTCTGGTAGTCCTCATGGGCTTTTTCTCTCATTTGTGTTCAACCATTTACACAAGGGGAACCAAACTCCCTCTCACTCAACCTTTACAAGTGTGCATTCACGGAGCTTCTCTCAAACTTTATTTAATCTCGTTTTGTGTGAAATTGGTTCTTATGTCTGAAACACATACTGTGCTGACCTTAAATATGTTGTAGCATATTAAAAATTAATTTTTTAAGTTAAAAAAAGAAACCTAGAACTACAGCAAAGCTAAGATTTGTTTTTCCCAGGACAGAGACTAACTCAGCTGCAGCAAGATTGGATGAATGTTTTCTAAAAACATGCACTTCCACAAGGTACAGAAAAGCTTCTGTCAGTGTGGGTGAACTTTGTTGACTGAAAAAATCCTTTGCGTTTCAAGGAGCAGTGAGCTACAATCCTGAATCATGAATAAAGAAATTTCCCAACTTGCCTGTGATAAGCTCATTTCTGGCGTCATACACACGATCTGATACCAAATAAAACTTCTCTTTCACATCAGAGTTAAACAGTAAGTAATCCATTGCTTGGTCTTCTGCAAAAACAACTTCATTTGAATTACATTACTAGGTTCCATCTGGGGGCTATATTTTGTCTGAGCAGAAACTGACACCTGTTGAAAGGGCACAATTTACATATATTGTATAGAATTTACATTACATTACATTACATTACATACATTACATTTACATATAATGTATAGAACTAGCAAACTATACATTTTTACTATGGGTGTCAGTTTAAGTCTGAATATTGAAAGTAATGTCTACGCCAGACAATAGATCAAGATATGTAAAGTTTCAATCAGCGATTTCTGAATGTTTAGAAGCATTGACTGCTAAACTGATTTGTTAACTCTTTACTCTCTTACTTTAAGAATTTCCCGTATTAGGTGTGCCTGGGTAGCTCAGTCAGGTAAGCAATGAACTCTGGATTTCGGCTCAGGTAATGATCTCATTGTTCAGGTCATGATCTCACAATTTGTGAGTTCCAGCCCTGCAGTGGGCTTGGGCACTGATGATTCAGAGCTTGCTAGAGTTCTTTCTTTCTTTCTTTCTTTCTTTCTTTCTTTCTTTCTTTCTTTCTTTCTTTCTTTCTCTTTCTTTCTTTCTTTTCTTTCTTTCTTTCTTTCTTTTTCTTTCTTTCTCTTTCTCTCTTTCTTTCTTTCTTTTCTTTCTTTCTCTCTTTTTTCTCTCTGCCTTCCTTCCTCCCTCCCTTCCTTCCTTTCTCTTTCTCTCTATTTCTCTCATTCAAAATAAATAAATAAACTTTAAAACAAGATTAGAAAAAATATTTCCCATATTAACCATTAAAATTTTTTTTCAAACTGTAGTTTGCTGTATACATACTAAGGAGAAAATATATGAAATGCATACTTCTTGTCATTTCTTATCTCATACTACACATACACTATCTATGTCTCAGAATTCTAATTCCCAGAAAATACTGTTGGTTATTGGTGGAACCTATGTATGTACACTATAATAGGCAAATAATTGTCCTGTAGGGGCCTAGGAATTTGAAATGAGAAAATTGAAGTTCTGGTTCCACCATTTATGAGCTAATGAATCTTGGAAGAATCAGGTTGTCAGAGTCTTAGTTTCCTGAACTGTCATATAGAGCAAATTAAACACTATGGTGAATGGTATTTGAGAAATGATACTATGATACAAGAGTTTGTAATTGTTGTTATCACTATTATCATCTGGACAAATACTGAGAAAACCTGATTTCTAATTCTTCTTTGGATCTGTAAGAAAAAAAGAGGATTTATCCATTTGGCTTTCATATCTCGAGTGTTTTTCTATCAAATTAAGCACTCTCATTATGTATGTTTTTAAAGACATTTAACTGATAACGTAAGAGCAAATGTGTGAACCCCTGAAGATTTTGCTATTCAAAGTGTCAGCTAGTTCATAGGCATGCTAAGAGCCCAATCATGAGGCCATGGAAGTGTTTTATTCCTCATTTAAATATTTGACTTCATTCCAGTCTGACCCAATTCACTTGACACTATCTGAACTGCAGGTGGCTAGTTAGTTGTGTAATTACAGTTCCACAGTTTCAGTTTAATACTTTGGACTCAATTTAGTTGTACAAAGAGAATGCAAGATCACCACAGAGATTAGTTCTTTAAAGACTTTTGATCCTTTTGTATTTTAATAAATTTTCCAAATGCCATTATTGCTTCTCTTTAAGACTTGATTCCTGAAAGCGTTTGCTCTTTACAAGCTTAATATCTGCTGAAGAAAGCTGCAGAAAAATGTTCAATAATGGAAATTCTAAGCCTTCATTCTCATAATCAACATGAGCTTTGAATCTTTATCAAACCTTTATCAACTGTTCATTACATTCTATCCTTTAAGCTCATGCTGACTTCACTATTGAACTCTTCATTGTAAAGTTTCTATTTCCTTGTTTCTCTTTGGCAAACAGTTTTTTACATGTGTTTTGACTTTTGGAAGGACTTCTATTTTGTATTTTTATATTTTATATGGATTTTCTCAGTGTGCGATATTAACAATAGTTTTCTACTCAGCAACATCCACATGTAACTAGCAAAGTTTATCACATAGAATGAAGCTCACAATTCATACATATTCCAGTTAAATGACAATTTATCTCAAAAAGAATTTAGTAGGAGCTGTTTTGCAGAACACTTTTAAGCATTTATCCTTAATAAGCTGCACCTTCATTTACATAAACAAACGTCATCATCTTGTGACTTATTTTTTATACTTCAAAAGCTAAGTTATTGGTAGCAAAAATGGTAAAGTTCTTGGAGTCAAAATGCCTTTGTAGTTTTAAATACAAAGATGAATAAATAATCATCTCCTTAATTGTTCAGCAATGATTAATTTGGGGTCTACTCTGCACTAGAAACAATTGTGTACAACACACAAGAAGAATATAACTAAGGGGCACCTGGGTGGCTCAGCCGGTTAAGCATCCGACTTCAACTCAGGTCATGACCTCCCAGTTCATGAGTTCAAGCACTGCCTCGGGCTCTGTGCTGACAGCTCAGAGCTTGGAGCCTGCTTCGGATTCTCTGTCTCCCTCTCTCTCTGTCCCTCCCCTGCTCATACTCTGTCTCTGTCTCTCTCTCTGAAAATTAACATTAAAAGATGTTTAAAGAGAACAAGAAGAAGAAAACTAACATATACCTCCTGCATTTAGAAGATCCATGATCTAGTGAGTAATATATAAACATTAGTGCTTTAAGGAATACGACCTAAGAAGTAACCGGTATATGACCTTCTCTGCCTTAGAGATTAGAGAGAGATTTCATAAGAGTGATATTTGAACTGAATTATGAACACTGCACAAGATGAAGATGAAAAATGTTTAAAAATATAAATAATAAAATAGATATTAGGTGGAAAGATTATTATAAGATGGAATATGTTTGAATATTACTGGCCAGGGTCTTTCCCTAGGATAAATGAGTTAGAGCTTTTCTCCCTATTTTGCTGTGTAACTCATTGGAAAGTATATGTGTAGATCTCGGCGGCTTGTACCCAGGGCAAAATCCAGCCCTGCCTTATATTCAGACTGTTTCAGATTCACGGATGCATAGCTTGAAAGATTATTTAAGCTGCTTAAGGTCATTGAGTAATTCAGAAGGATAAGAATGGTCACTGGTATTTTTAAAATGTAAAGTATATTTACTATTTATAGGGTTTTGTTAGAGATTCACAATATATGCTTTTCCAGTTAATTTGCCTTTTTATTTTGTTGTGCTATAGAATTTTAAAGAGCACTGTTATATACTATTCTTTTGTGTGTGTTTGTCGGGAAGCAAAATTCAAGCGATTAGTGAATCGAACTAAATGACAGACTGCTATTTCCTAATATTTAATATGTGTAGGAATTACAGAGTGATATGCCCTGGATGTTTGCATTCACCCAAATTCATATGTTGAAGTCTTAACCCTCAATACAATGATGTTAGGAGATAGGGCCTTTGGCAAGTAATGAGATTTCGATGAGGTTATGGGGGTGGGATGCTCACGTTGGTATTTGTGCTCTTAGAAGAAGAAACCAGAGAGCTTGGTCTCTTTCCATCATGTGAGAAAACAGCAAGCAACCAGCTGTTCGCAGGACAAAAAGAGTTCTCAGCAGGAACCAAATCTGCAGACACCTTGACCTTAGACTTCTCAGCCTCCAGAACTGTGAGAAGCGTCTGTTGTCTAAGCCACCCTGTCCATGATATTTTCTTATAGTAGCCGGAGCAAACTGAGACTCCAAGTTATAACGTTGAATTTCCGGATATGCAAAACCTACTTTGAAGCAAGCTTGTAAGTATTAAAATATTAAGAGTCTACTTTGAACTTAGAAAAACTTGCCACAGATTTTCTACCAGTCACTGCTCTCTGCCTTAAATTCCAACTTCAGGGCTTTTTACCTAGAGATTCTCCTTTTCCATTCGAGCTTCACTTCCAGTTTTTCAAAAGTCTCAGGAAATTTTGTCTGAGTAAATACAATGAAATTTTAATGAAGTTTCATGTTGGTCATGAGTTATTTCTTAGTTTTCCCAAGCCAGTGCCAACAATAAGAAAGTTTACCCCTTTGAACTCCACCCTCGTGGGACTGAGTATGACTGCTACTTAGTGATACCTGTCAGGGTTGTATTTTAGTGATCCTCTGGCTGCTAACCTGAGAACACCCTGTCAGAACATGCTAGGTCCCCAAGTACACATGCCTTAAACACGTGTGCACGAGGCACGCAGTGCTTGTTTGTACATTCTGTCATTGGTTCGTGATCAAACCATTTTTTCTCTCCAACTTCTCTATCTCTCTATGTATTCTTTTGAAGGGTAGGACTGAAAATAGATCTATTAATGATGAAGCCGTTTATATATAAAAATGCACAAGATTGTTTTCCTCTTTTTAACAAAATCGGCACCTGAACATAAGTTGAACTCAGGGCCCTTTATCTCTCCCCCTCAAAAAAGTGGCCTGACTAGTGATTTTTAGACATTCTGTATAAAAGGGAATTGCTATAATTTGAAATTACAGCTTCTTTTGGAATATGTCCTAATATGCAACAGCCCATACTTGGAGACTCTTCAGAAAATGATGAGAAGAGCAAGACATTGACCTCCTCTCTTTTTGTCAACCTTCTGCTTCCCACTATGGGATTTTCTAAAATAAATGCATTTTAATGTGGCTACAGAGCTACGAAATGAATACATAAATTATATCTTAAGAAGACAACTCTCATTCTTTTCTACCTCTGGGCCAGACACTTCTATGGTGTTATTCTAATACCAGAACCCTGTAATTAAGTCTTACTGCCCCTTTCATGTTTGTGGAAGAGCCAAGGCTATGTCAGGTCCAGCTACTTGCCCATGGCCTCACTATGGCAGAGCAAGCACTCCCACAGTATGTGCTCTCTCCAAAAAGCACAACTTTCTCAACTGGGAAGTTAGGTGACTAGACTATTATAATAAGAGATTACAAAAGATTGCAAAAGGATTTCGTGAGGACTATACAGGGTTCTCATTGATTTTTAACACGAAATCCTTTTGTAATGTCAGACCAAAACAAACAAACATAAATAAACAAATAAAAAAGACTAGATGAAGAAAAAAAATCAATAAAACTTCTGATTCAAGGATATTTTCCCATTGCATTATAATATGTTTTTCTGATGTCAAAATTCTTAGAAGAGCAGGACATTTATTTCAATATAAGCAAAATTTAATGAGTACTGATGATGTGCCTCTAACATGGTGATAGATAAGACCCACTGAATGGAAAGTGAAACTATGTAAGCCACGGGGGACTTTCCTTAAGACCCCAGGGCCTGCAAAGAGGAAATAGCACCTCAGGTGTGTGAAGCTGAAAAACAAAGTCACAGGCACCCTTGAATTCTATTAATAAGGCCCATGATACTGTTACTTTTCTGGGGTTTTTCTTTAAAACATCCACAGACATTATCCTTGTATCCATAACTATGACAAGGGCTGTTCTAATATGATTCTCCTCATCAAAGCTTCTTAGCCTTTAGTGCTATTTGTTGAAGAGATAAATGCACAGGATCACATAATTTTATTAATAAATTAACACTGCCAGTAATTTTCCTACGTCTTCCTTCTTGGCAAAAGATATATAGTATTTGACATGACTGCCTCTTCCAACGTACGGAGTCTGTATCTCATATTTTCAAAGCCATTATGTTTGCCACCCAGACTAGTGTATGTTTTCACTCATTTATTCCTCAACATGAGGGGACTGAACAAGTACATTTTATACCTTGAAATAGTCTTTGATCCCTTTGCTTCACACTTGACATCCAAATGATCAAAAGTTATTTTGATACTACCTGCAAAGTCTACATAGAAACTAATCACTATCCCCCTAAGTGTAAGTCACCATGGTAGCTTGCCTGAAAATTTTCCAATAACTTTCTAATCAACTTCCTTCATCTTTCTTGCGGTCTCTTCTCAACAAAATTGATTGCCACCAATCCTCAGAGCACTTCTGATTTACTTTCCTTGATGTCTTGTTTCACCTAGAGTCAAGTCCAAATTCTTCTCTATGGCCTACAAGCTGTATATTATTCTGATATTTTATCCCACTCTCTTTGCTGACGGCATTGTATCTTCCATCACTCTTTTCCTCTCTGACTTTGTTCCAGCCACTGTAACCTCTCTACACAAGTAACATATCCACACCTCAAAAAATATGTACACTTTCCTTTACCTCTACTAGGAGACTCTGCTCTCAAGGATTCAGATGACTCATTACAGCAGTTTATTTATATGTGTGGTCACATGCAAGTCCCCTTATCTGCGAGTCCTCCCTGACTGTCCTATATAAAATGGTACCTCTTATCCTCCTTTTAATTCCCTCACACCACTTTACTTTTTCCTCCATAACGTTTAACCCCACCTGGAATATTACATAATTATCATTTATTTATTGTTTACCTTCTATCATTAAAATAGAAGCTTAATTGGGTAGATACATTTATTTTCTTTACTGCTTTTTATAAAACACTAATAGCACCTAGAATAGTGAATGATATATATCAATGATACATTGAGCAGTAAATGAAGGTTGAAAGAGGGACTGTATAGTTTTTCTAAAGTGAATATATTTTTTTACTTTAGATGAGAGTTTTTATCTAAAAGTGCTACAGCGTTCCTTATAAATCACTGTTTCTGAATGAAAGTCCAAAGTCAGATGCATAAATTGTCTTTCAAGTTAAAAGGATTCTCTGAAATGGGTTCTTAAGAGGTTTCTCTGAAATGGGTTCTTGATCACACCACAACATAACTGCACTCTGCTTCTCAACCTAGACAAAGCTAAAGTATGTTGGGAAATGCTGTTTGTTCACTGGAAAGTATCAGGTATTATAGGTGTGATCGATCCAAATCATAACAGTTTACTTAAAATAGTTACCCAAATGAATTTTCACCATAAAATATCTATTTAGCAACTTGTAAAAGAGGACATTGTGTACAGGTTTTTTGGTTAGCTCCTGTAGAGCCATTTTTATAGATGATGTTTACTTGACCATCTCACATGGATAAATATTAATATATAAATTAAAAGGAACTCTACCCATGAGTTAGTATGTCCAGGTTATTATTCTCCTAATTTAGTACTGACAAAATCTAAATTTGAGTTAATTTTTTAAGAAACTCTCTAGAAGTTTAGAAACAAGTAGAATGTAACCTTCTCTCATTTCCCAAATATTAATGAAAACATTCTGTTGCCCATAAAACTAGAGGTGTATTTCCAACTGATTTTATATCAATCTTTTATTTTGAATGCTCATAGCTTTGACTTTGGCACAGGCTACAAGAAATACACTTTATAAGTCTCTTGCTCCCAAGCCTCTAAATTGCACATTCTGAAAAACTGGCTATTTCTGCGCAGAACATAGAGATTGAATGCAAGGCTATAATTCACTTTCAGGTTTTCTGCTGATGACATAAACCACCAGAGCTTGTTGGTTTATGAACAGCAACAGGACACAAAGATTGAATTATGGCATGTGTCAGTGATGAGAGATAAAGAATTGGCGCCCATAACCCAAAGATAATAGTTTCATTTTATTTAAATTTGAGACTTGGAAAAATATTTTTAAACATTTAAGAACAGGTTCATCTCTATAAAAGCTTATATTTTATAAAAGATAACTACCAAGTGCAATTTAAGAAAATATCAAATCTATGCTCAATAGAACATAAAATATAGAGATGATGTAAGAATGTCCATAGGCTGATCTAGTGTTTTATATAACTGAGATGTTTCTGAATTTGCTGGGAAAATTACTGTTTCTCCCTTCTGGAAGTAGCACCTTACAAAAGCATTATATTAGCTTATTCGTGGCCTTAGCTTGTGAAAGTGTTATACTTATTAACAGTGTGGGAGGAGATTTCCTTTTTATTTCATTGTATCTTTTGAGAGGAAGAGGAGAAAAGAGGTATAGGCAGAACAAGAAAAAGCCACAATATACTATTTTACTAGGGTAGCCATTAAAGTGCATTCTGACAGCATTCTTTATTTTTCAAGTTCCCACAGAGGGTCAGGTGCCATGTTTAAAACAGTCAGCTGAGGTATTAATCTATGTGGAAGCAGTCAAAAATAAAGAGAATGTCTCGATTTGGCTCTTCTAGAGTCAATGCCTAAGGTAAGGTTCTAGAGCAACTATTTTGTTTGGGAGAACCTGGGCACAGGAATAGAGAAAAAAACAATGTTACAGGAAAACAAAAAACAGCTACTAATGGGTGCTAAACCAGCTATCTCAGTGGATACTAAATCTTCGAACCAAAGGGAAACTCTGGGCAAGGTATAAAATCATGCCTTAGCATTATCCTGTGGGAAGGGTGATGGACATGGGTTAGTTACACTCTACAGTCATTGGTTCAATGCCCAGGGTGGAGAAGGCTATGTTAATTCATAGAAAGCCCATGGTCCTAGTAGAAGATGTATTGGCAGAAGTCAAAGTCAGAGGGTGACTGATCAGACACTACCACTGTCTGCTATAGAGGGAATGCTTGGGGATACTTCCACCAAGACAGGTCCAAGGTGGCTTGATTTTTATGCTCAGCTCCTTCACTCCTCAGAAATACAATTGTGAACAAGTCCCAATTTCCCTGCAAAAACAAAAAAACAAAAAAAACCAAAGATGGTTAAAGCATATAATTTTTAATGACTTACCCTTTCCAATATTTTACAAACCAGGAATTTCCCATGGTATTATATTATTACATTCTTTAGGACCAAGACCATTTCTTGAAGGTCCAAGGTCTGGCTTAACATCTACCACCTGATACTCTACCCACACCTCACCTGCCATCCTCATGCCCCACTTCCTATGGACAAGTGGCACCAATATTACTCACCACTTTAAGTTTCTAATTTCTTCTCAGCTCCATATTAAAAGTCACCCTGATTCCGCCACCAAAAATACATACTGAATTTTGAACATCTTCACTGTTGCCAACGAAACCCAAGCCACCATGTCCCTTGCTTGGCCCAAAGAAGAACCTTTCACTGTTTGCTTTTATGATCCTTTCTTCACAAGGCAGCCAATGTGCCATTTTCAACCACGAATCTGCTTTGATGTTTCAGGAAATTTCTATTGAAATGAGTTTAAAATCTATATTCTTTACCATGATCTAGAAAGAAGACTTTCCATGATCTTTCTCCTCTGCTTCACGAATTAATATTGTTTCTCACTACTCTTCTTCTTAGTCTCTCTACTTCAGGTAGTCCATCATCTTGCTGCCTCTATTACTAAACACTCTAGACCCTTCTCACTGACCCTCTTGGCTGAATGCTTTTCTTCTTTCTTGGCAGGTTACATCTTTTCATGTCTCACCTTAAATTCTCTCTCTTCAGGCTTGTGCTGAGCTCTCCAGTTATCACTGCTTGGCCCATTAGTTTATTTTCTTCAGAACACATACTATTATCAGACATTATCTCTTCTACTTATTTCTCTATCTATTCATTTTCTATGTTCTCTAAATGGAATTTAAGTTCTGTGAAAGCTGAAGTTGATGTTGATGCATTAATTTCTATTTCTCCAACATATAACAATGCACGAAACCTGATCATGATTAGGCACTCGACAAATATTTGTCTCATGGAGGAATGGTTGCTCTTCAATAAAAGCTGTTTTGAAATGAACAGAGCTCTTCATTTTCAGATGTATTCATTGATAACTTGAGCTATAATGAAATGGGATACAATATAATTGGAGCAAATTCACTATGTGGAAGATAGAAAGGGGGCACTCTATAAAATCAACTTCAAGAGGTGCTGTGGTAAGTAGAATAATGGCCCCACAAAATGTCCATACCCCAATCTTATGAATGTATTAGAATATGTGGCAAGGAGGAATTTGGTTGTAAATAGATTTAAGGTTGCAAATCAACTAACGTTGAATAGAAAAAGTATCCTAAATAATCTGTGTAGATCCAATGTTATTATGAGTCCTCAACTGTGGAGAAAAGGGATAGAGTCAGAAAAAGATGTGACTATGGAAGAAAAGTCAAAATATACAATGTTGCTGGTTTTAAAGACTGACCAAGAATAGGCTGGTCTTAAAACACTAGAAAAGACCCATCCCCCTCAAAAAAAAAAAAAAAAGGAAGAACACAAAAACTTAGTTTTAACCCAATGAGATCCATTTTTGACTTCTGACTTCCAGAACCATATAGTACTAAATTGTGTTGTTTAAGCTGCTAAATTTGTAATGATTCATTATAGTAGCCCTGGTAATTTGACAGGTAAGTAGGACATTGATATAACATCGGAGACTGGAGAATGTAAAGAGCAAAGAATGCAAAGAAATAAGGAATATTATTTCAGTCTCAAATACAAATATTTGCTTTAAGCAGTTCTAATCTGTGATAGTTCTGTATAATTATTTTATGTTTAAATCTATTCTTGCCTATGGATAGATCATCATAATGGACCTATGAATTTTCAATATATCCATTTTACAGATGAAGGAACTAAGGTAGTAAGAAGTCAAGTGCTTTGTCAGAAACTGCACAATCCATAAAAGAGATATTCAACACAGGAGACTCTGGGTGTGTATAGGAATGACAATGTTGTCAAGGATGTGGAGAAAAGGGAACACTTTTGCACTGTTGGTGGAAATGCAAACTGGTGCAGCCACTCTGGAAAACAGTATGGAGGCTCCTCAGAAATTGAAAACAGAACTACCCTGCAACCCTGAAATTGCACTACTAGGAATTTATCCAAAAAATACAAAAATGCTGATTTGAAGGGGCACATGTACAATGGAATACTACTCAATGATGAAAAAGAATGAAATCTTGCCATTTGCACAATGTGGATGAAACTAGAGTGTATTATACTAAGTGAAATAAGTCAGTCAGAGAAAGACAGATAACATACGGTTTCACTCTTATGTGGAATCTGAGAAACTTAACAGATGAAGATAGAGAAATGGAAATAAAAAGAAGATAAAAACAGAGAAAGAAGCAAACCATCAGAGACTCTTACAGACAGAGAACAAACTGAGGGTTGCTGGAGGGGAGGTGGGGGTTGGGGAAATGTGTTAAATGGGTGATGGCCTTGAGAGAGTACTTTTCAGGATGAGTGCTGGGTGTCATTTGTAAAAGATGAATTGCTAGTTTCTACTCCTGAAGTCAAGACTACACCGTATGTTAACTAATTTGCATTTAAATAAATAATTTTTTAAAAAGATTACAGAAATTATAAAACAGAATCGTCGGGAAACTGATAGTCAATAAATCTATGAAATATATAGAAAGTCAACATAAAAAGAAAGAATGGCTTCTTGTCCATTTATAGATATAATCAATAGATCCAGAGGTGTCATAATGTTTTTATGCCTTTAAAAAATGTTTAGTTTTTATCCAAAGAGATTTTGGCAAGCAACAGAAGCACAGAAAAGAGGATTTTAAAGAAGGCAAACATTGGCAAGGCTTTTTTAAGTATCCAATACGTACGAAGGAACTCTAACTCAGAAACAAGAATGGTCTGTATATGAAGCAAACACGATCTTTTATTTGGGACACAGTTACCATGTTTAGCAAAATGAGGTTATCCAATTCATGGCACTAAGATTCTATGTTCGCCAATCAAACTTCTCAAATACTTCCAAATTATGGCTATTATTTCTTTAACTAAAATTAATACATAGTCCTCATAGCTCTGTTCTCAGGCTGGTACTTATTATACCCATTTTGCAGATTAGAAACAGATGCTCAAAAATGGCGGGTTTTTTCACTTCATCACATTCCTTTTTTTTTTTTTTTTTTTAATTTTTATTTATTTTTGAGAGAGAGAAAGAATGGGTTAGGGGCAGAGGGAGACAGAAGATCCCAAGCGGGCTCTGTGCTGACAGCAGAGAGCCTGATGTGGGGCTCGAACTCATGAACCATGAGATCATGACCTGAGCTGAAGTCAGATGTGTAACTGACTGAGTCACCCAGGTGCCCCAGTCACATTCTTTTAATCCCTATGCATTTTACTAGAGAAAATGGGCCTCTGAGTGAGATTGAAGAGCCGGGTACTTCTTAATAAAAATTAATAAATGTTCATTTTATTTTTAGAACTTAGGTTTTCTTTTGTTGTTTTGTGAATAGTTGCCCAGACACTAGTATGAAAACCCGGGCTTCCACAATTGGGGAATAAGACCTAGAATGCCATGATGACACCAGTTACAGTCAACAACAGCCTGTCACTGAATGACACCCCCTCCAACCTGCTTATCTTTTCCAATTGTAGCAGAACCAGGCCTTTCAATGGCAGGTGTTCCTGGAATGGGAATGAGGTAGCCCTGGAAAAGAGAAGGTGACGTTGAGATCATACGAGACATGAGGGTTAAAGTAACTTTTGTGGGAAAGGGAATTTCTGGCTTATGTGTTAAACAGCAAGGCAGAGAGACAAAAAAGAAGAGCTGGAAATAGTACGGTGGCCAATCAAAATACAGGACATCCAGTTACATTTTAGCATCAGGTAAACAATGAGTATTTTTTCAGTATAGACACGACCCAAATATCGCAAGGTAACCACCCTGTGAATGTCCACTATTACCATTTTGTAAGGGCCATACTTACATGTAAAAGGTATTCATTGTTTATTTGCAATCAAAGTTTAACTTTTCATCTTGCCTTTTGTTTGTTAAACATGGGATGGATGATGGGCCCAAAGCACATTTGTATGGAAATGTGTGGGTAAACAGTTCAGTCGATCATGTGAATCTGAGGTTCTGGTGGAAATCCAAGAATCACTATAACTGGAATTTGCAAGACTGCATGAAGGCTGCACTGTATAGTACGATATTTCTGAACATCTTTGGGCCTTGGCGTCAGACAGGCCTGGATTTAAGTCCTGGCTGCTCCAACTCACATCTTACCTGTGTGATCTTGGGCAAGTTCCTCCTCTGAGCTTCAGTCTCTTCCTATCTAAAAATGGAGATGGTGATAACAATCTCTTGGTGTTTTTATCAGGCTTACATGAAATAACACACACAAAACAAAGTTTAAAATAACATTGGGTAAAACATCTGCAGGAATGTCCTTTCACTGTTACTCAAAGGTTCCCCCCCTTTTTAAAGCACATTTGAGAATAAATATCAATCAAACACAGGCCAGTAAAGCACATTGTTGAAATTGTAGGTAGAGCCCCAGTCGGCTCTCCGCACTGACAGAAAGGGGCCTGCTTGGGATTCTCTCTTTCCCTCTCTCTCTGTTCCTCCCCCGTTTGTGCACACATTCTTTCTCTCAAAAATAAACAAACATTAAAAAAGAAAGACAGAAAGAAAACTGCAGGTAGAATACACACTCAACCTCAAATTCTTGATACAGTTAAAAGAGAAACTGCTTAAATAAAAGACTGAGAGTTGAGAGGTGGTGAGTTTTATCTGTCATTTTATTCCTTACCACAGTGGTACAGTGGGAAAATTTTTGTTTCACTTTTCTCTTTTACTCTGCTATGCATTGCTTATTGAAAATGTTGAACAGGAGAACATCTAGTGGTCGTGTTGAATTTCAATGCCAGGCTTCCTTATAATCAGTACTGAGATTAGTTTCATTTTAGAGACCCCTGAGGGGCAGGGCAGAGCATGTGAGAGCTTCAGGAGCAAGCCCAGGTTGCAACTTCTCAGACACTTCAGTGCCTGAAATAGACACAGAGAAGCCAGAAGAGCTATAAGTTGAGCTGTCTGTCCCATCACTGTATTTGTCACAAGGGAATCAGTAAAATTGTGGTGACTCCTTCCTAAGAGTACTGCCCCCTCCTCAGTGACAAATCAGCACCCCAGAATTTTATTAGCAGTAAAATATCCAGAGTTCCTCATATGAATTTCTTTCCCAAAGAAGAATTATTCAGTGTTATTGACAGCATTAGCAGGTTAATTAAGAATACCGCACATGGTGATGTTAAGAAAACTAACATATTTTTAATATCAACCATCATTACTTTAGCCAAAAACATAACAGATATTTAATCAATAATACTAGATATGTTGTGGATTGATACAAGACAATTAATATCTACTATAAACATAAAGTCTCGTATTGGAAAAAGATGGTTTCTAGACCACTGTTACTGTTCCTAGACACAATTGTATTTCTCCAGTGAAAAAAGTTGTAAGCTAT
Organism: Proteles cristata cristata; assembly: GCA_017311185.1. NCBI lineage: Eukaryota > Metazoa > Chordata > Mammalia > Carnivora > Hyaenidae > Proteles > Proteles cristata. Next base: position 1,269,856 of record JAESUZ010002153.1, read on the forward strand.
TTACAAATGGATGTTCCATTGAATCATGCAGAAGAACACTTAACACCTGATTGTAGTTTAAAACACAATGGGAAATACAAAATGCTGTCTGTGGGGTATCTATGAGTGGCTCATTCAGTTAAGCATCCGACTCTTGATTTCAGCTCAGGTCACGCTCTCACTGTTGGTGAGATGGAGCCCCACAGAGGGCTCTGAGTTAACAGCATGGAACCTGCTTGGGATTCTTTCTCTCCCTCTCTCTTTGCCCCTCCCTCACTCATGCTCTCTCATTCAAAATAAATAAACATTAAAAAAAATAAAATCCAGTCTGTACACGATGGTGGAAGGCACTTAATATTGAAGTGTTGGAGACTCAGCTTCAAGTCCAGATTCTATCACTGATACTGTTATGATACTAAAATATCTGAACTTCAGTTTTGGGGGTATCTGGGATATCTGGGTACAGGTTTCAGTGTTTGGGGCTAGTGAACATGTATTGAACATGTATTGAACATGGTAACTACCTGTTGTGTGTCACATAGCCACTTGGAGTCTTATTTTCTTTGCTCTGTTAGGAAGTTGGGATCATAAGAGCACACACTCGAGTGAGTTTTTCTGAGAACTGCAGGAAAAGCATTGATCATGGTGGGTAGCCCAGAGTAAGAGCTTGAGAAGAAAGGTTCTAATTTCTCTCTGTCTTCTTATTATTCCTTCTTTCCCACAGCTTCTTTGACTAAAGTTTGTGATTTTTCATTCTCACACTGGGTTATTACTTTGTTTAGATTTAATAACGTAAAGGCATTCATATACTTTCATATCCCTATACAATTTATTCTTTATTATGAAATAACACCTGAGTACTTACAAGGAAAGTAAGAAGTTTATTATAAGAAAATATAAGTTACATTCAATATAATAATGAACCCAAATAAAATAGAAAACTTAAGAATGGTTTACTGAAATTATAGTATGAGTTAGAAACAATCACTTGCCCATTTAGTGGAGTTAAGTGAAAAGAGAGCTATTTCTGCCTGGGTAGTCCAGAACTAACATTTTGATGTTGGCATGTGAAACTTGGAACTTGTGTAGATTTCAGAGATGGTAGAAAGAGCATTGTACACAGAAAAAAAGAAACATAGCAGAGACTGAGTTTGAAAGAAGCTAGAAATGCACAGGGATATGCAAATACTCAGTTTTGGCTGTAGCATACAGTACAAGCAAAGGAAGAGTGGGAAGTAAGCCTGGGAAAACAGCTTGGCAAGAGTTTTTGGAGAGCCTTCAATGGATTAAAAGAATTGGAAATGTTTTCAGTTAGTGCTGGGGAATCATCGAAGGTTTTTCAGTTGAGGGTAGGAAAGTACATGATCAGAATTTCATTGTAGGATTGTTAGCTGGTGGTATCCAGTTATATAGATTAGAACAGGAAGAGACTAGAGGCCGGGAAAGATTTTAAAAGGGCATTTGAGAGTTAGGGTACACAATAATGAGTTCATATACTTGAGCCATGGAATGAACAATGAAGAGATGGTTAAATGAACTATCAGATATTTGTTACAATTCTCAACTACTTTAATTATCCTCAAAAGTCATGTTTTTTCATATCTTCTGGGTTTTTTATTATCTATTTACTCTTCCTGGAATGTCATTTTCTCATTTCCCCTTCTGATGAAATCCTACATCCTCTTCGAAACAGCTCTCATGTTTCTCTTTTGGAAGTCTTCTTTGACTCTGTATAGTCGAAGAAGGAAACAAAATGGAACAAACCATAATTAGAGACAATGGAAAAGGTGGACAGGAGAAGAGCATATCCTGAGCAAAGGCCTGGAGAGGGACTATGCTGGGTGTGTTTGAAGGAAAAGGATGTAAGTACTTTAGTGAGTGAAGGTGTAGAGGCTTTTGGTATGAGATCAGAGAAGTGGGCCAGCTCTTGTAAGTCCTCATAAGCTTTGGCAGAAAGTTTGAATTGTTTTCCGAAGTGTAAATGAAAGTCATTGTAAGGCTTAAGTAACCAAGTGATATGATTATGGTCTTAAATTATTGATCTGGATGCTGGATGGAGGGCCAACTTTAGAGGGAAAGAGTAGAAAAGTGGAGAATATTTAGAAGGTAATTGCAGTGGTCCAAGCAAGACATGATCATATGGCGCGGGCTTGGGTGAAAGCAGTGGGGATAGAGAGAAGTGGAAAATTTAGAGAAACTTTTCTGAGGTTGACTTTGAAGACTATGGAGAGGGGAGGATCAAGGATTTTGCTTAAACAAACTGAGTGGATAATGGTTACCAAGAAGAGAGAGATTGATGATGATACGGACTTGAGAAATACTGGGAATTATTCTGGGGCTTGTGTAATTTTGAGACTTATCTAAAAAATCTAAACAATGTAATACCAAGTTAATAGTGAGAGATATTAAGCTGGGGCTCCAGGGAGTAATTGGAACTAGAGAGCTGTAAGTTTGATAGATATCAGTTTATTTTTTTAAGTTTATTTGTGTATTTTGAGAGAAATAGAGAGAGCGTGAGCTAGGGATAGTGCCAGAGAGAGAAAGGGAGAGAGAGAATCCCAAACAGGCTCCACACTGTCAGTGCAGAGCTAGACACCGAGCTTGATCTCACAAACCATAAGATGATGACCTGAGCTAAAATCAAGAGTCAGATACTTAACCAATTGAGCCACTCAGGCACCCCACCCACCTTTTTTGTAAGTTTATGTTTTTATTTGACAGATATTAGTTTACAAATGCATTCATAGCCAGGGGACTAGCTAAGACTGGCAATGTCAATGCAACAAATAGAGAAGAGAAGGTGCCCTGTGGCCAAAATCTTGCAAAAAATCAAATATTTAAAAGTATTATCGAGGAGGAGAAAAAGATAGTCAGAGGGAGATATAGGAGAAAACCGAGTAGGTTCGGCAACATGGAAGTTACTGTTTGACCTTGACAACAATTGCTTCAGTGGAGTTGGGGGGAAGGGGGAAGACTATTTAGCTTGAGTTGAATATTTGAATTTGAGATGAGAGAGTATGATAGAGGAGCAAAAACCATCATGCACAGTGATGGAACCCATACATACTCCTCCTAGTGGCACTTGACTATGTTATAACAATGTTATTTTTGGCAACACACACACACACACACACACACACACACCAAATATACAGAATCTTACTAAAAACTGAGTAATGTGGACCAGGAAGTAGTCAATGAATATATAATAGTCTTTTAAAAGAAACTTGATGACAAAAGGGGGACTGGATATTCTAGTCTGAGAGATAAAGAATAAAAGAAATATATTAATAGGATTGTGAAAAATTCAGCACACTGGTGTGTAAAGTTACAGAAACTGATAGCCCCCATTGTCAGACATCATCACTTCTTGCCTGACCAGCTATAAAACCTTCTTGACTAGTTACCCGGAATCCATTCTTGCTTCTTTCCAATCAACTGTTTAAAGTGTAGCTATAATTATCTTTACAGTGTTCAGATTTGATAAAGCCATTCATCTGATCAACCTTATATAAGAATTACATCCAAGGACATTAACATGGCTGATGGGACTTTCTAATCTTTTCTATTCTTTAGATCTTAGTATCTCCATCTTCTCCTTGATAGTAATAATGCTTCTGACTCGTGAACTATGTGTGACTTTCACCTTTATGAGTGTCAAAATGTTGTGCATTTCTCTCAAAATGATCTCTACATTTTCCTCCCTCTTAATTGCCCAATTCCGCCAACAGGTGGGAAGTTCTATCAGGGCAGGGACAATGTCTGCCTTATACAGGCAGTTAGCACAGAACCAGGTACCTAGATACCTCAATAAATATTTATTGATGAATGAATGAATAAATAAATGAACTAATGATGGTTTTATTATGTAAGAAGGAGGGGTATAAAAGTCCAGGCAGAGTTGAGATGATGTAAGATCCCAGTCACAAGGGAATTAAAGTGGGCAAAGATGAGTAAATATGAGATTCAGAGCACAGAAATATGATTGTTTTATCTACAGGGTAGTTCTCTCCCATTCCAACCATATGGAGAACTCCTATTTATCTTTTAAAACCCAAGCTAAGAAGCTTTTCACAATCCCTCACTCCTTTTTCCCACTCAGATAGGTAATCACGGTACCTCTATATCTTTCTATAGTTTAAAGAATTTACTGATGAGCTCACTGCATTGTATTATACTTTACCCATAAATTACTTATGAATACCTCATGGTAAAGACCATTATTTATTTCTTATTCATTTTTGTAGCTTCAGTATCTCACACAGACCTCCCATATAGTAAAAATTCAATTACACGTGAATTGAACAGCCTGTTGAGTATTATTATTAAGAAGAAAAAATCAAAATGTGATTATAGGTCAGCAATGGAAGGGCAGGGAAAGGTGCTTAAAGAGAATAGAAGCATTCTATACCCATTGTTCTTTGGAGTATGCTCAGTACTCAACTAGTGCTTAATAAAAAGAATTGATGAAAAATATCAAATGAAGTTGGGGTTCATGTAACTGTGCAGGAGAATAAATTTGTTTAGTTTTATTCACTAATACTTTGTTGAATACATACAATTCGTGACATCATTTTAGGTACCAAAAATGAAAAGATGAATAATACCATCTCTGATGTTTAGAAAGTCACAGTTTCATGATGTCCGCAAGCAGAGCAGACAAAAGAAAAACAGTAGTTAGCAGGGTTTTACAAATATACATCATATGAAGGTTCATAAGAATTGCTTAGGTTGGGGAAGCCTCTGCTGCTAAGGAAGCATGAGTGGGAAGGCTGGCCATGGAGTCTGGGTGTGAAAAGAAGATACTGCTAGTGAGAGAGAAAGCCATAGACCAGATGAGTAGAGACAGAGGACACACTGAGCAGGATCAATAGGAGTAAGATAATGACGTGGGAGATTATGGCTCAAGAGGAAATTTTAAAAATTTTTAATGTTTATTTTTTGATAGAGAGAGAGGGAGAGAAAGAAAGGGAGACAGAGCATGAGCAGGAAAGGGGCAGAAAGAGGGAGACATTGAATCTAAAGCACGCTCCAGGCAAGCTCTGATTGGTCAGCACAGGGTCTGATGCGGGGCTCAAACTCATGAACCAGGAGATCATGACCTCAGCCAAAGCCAGATGCTCAACCAACTGAGCCACCCAGGCACCCCTCAAGAGGAAACGTTTAAATAGAATTTTAAACTCTTAGGCTTCATGTTTAAATCTAGTTTTAAAAAAATCATTATAAATACTGCAGGGTCTCCAATATGTTATCTTATTAAGCAAAATCAGGGATAACCCCAAAAAAAGGCTTTGAGGAAATCTTTTGGGCAATCATTATGTGTGACAATAATGGAAACAGAATATATTCACAGATTTCTGCTTTGATCTGAAATGACAAGCATATATGGACACAAAAATAGTTGCTCTGTAGCTTTGAATCTAAACTCACTCTTCAGTTGTTTTGAAAGTGTTCCGATCAAGTATACCATTTTCAAAATCTACAGAGTGGTGGCAGGGATATATTATAGAGCTAGAAAGTGGTTTCAGAAACAATCAAGATATTATTACTAGAGTCAAAGATTTTTGGAGATGTTTGTGGAAAAGTGTAAGCTTTCATTATGTTTCCTATCTAAAATATATATACCATTTTTGTTAAATGGGTGAAGAAAATACGTGAGCAATTCATGCTACAAACTTTCACTGAAAGTAAGTTAAAGAGAGACAAATAAGTGAGTACAATTTATCTTGTGGACATGTGGAGTATTTGCCACTAAAGTATCTAATTATAGGGTAATAATACAAAAATTCATGTATCAGAAGAGCAGGCTGTCGTCCTCACTTCTGTGCTTTGCTTTTCTCTGCAACTTTCAGAAGTCTGCATGATGGAATTGAAAACATTTTGACCATGAATGCAGTGTTGTAAACAGTGATTTAGTGATCGCTTGGAGTTTAAAAACCTTACATTGGAAAAAAATAAAGAAGAGAGAAAAGATTCAACCGTGTTTGTCAGACATAGTCAGGATAACACCACACTTAAGTCCTGCTGAGTGTTCTGAACAAGGAGGTGGGAAGATGGGGCATGATTTTAGCCCTGGAGCTCAAATCTCTATTTTCAATAAAGTATAGAAAAATTGATTTCAACATTGATATTCACAAAGTGCAATTTGAGGGGGCTGGAATGTCAGGCGGGGAATGATAGTAAATCTACCAGATTGTAGCTCAGACAGACTTCCACGAGTCCAGACCTCACATGAATCTGGTGTCATGGGATCTGGGGATAGGATCTGGCCTCCGGTGACAGGTTGGGCAGCAGCTAAGCAGCCATGTAAGGGTAAACTTCTAAGAGAACAGAAGGAGGAATGAGGGAAAACAGTCATTGAATTCACCAAAACACACAGAGTGGACACTAGATAGAAACTTTACAGGGTGATAGTTATGTAGATATTCCATGAGCTATCCCCATGAAAGGCACACAAAGCACTGATGGTAAAGGAAACATATGATTTTATATTCTAAATAGTTTTAGAAGGAGGGTAGATAAGAATTGGATCTGTATGTAGTCAAAATCAGGCATCGACCAGATGACAATCATTGTGGTAGGATCCCACTTCATACTATTGTTTGTAATACCCATTAATTCTGGAGGGAAGCAAACCATAATTCCCATTTATCGAAGGAGACCTGTGAGGTGCAGACAAGCTATTTTGGAAGAAGTCATATAACTGAGGTAAAGAGAGCCCTAGTTTAGATCTGTATCTATTGACTCTAGATCCACTGATGTTCCAAACTAGCGAAGTTTTCTGCCATAGTTGTCCACCAAACCCAGCTTTTCTTCATTTAGGTAATTAGTTGATTTGAGCCTAAAAACTGCACGTCCTAATTGCTGATGTTCACACAGGGCCAAAGATGTCAGTTTTAACACAAGGACAGTTTAATACAATAACAATGCAAGTCACTACCTTACTATTTCCTCTGGATCTCTGTGAAATAGGGCAATGCATGAGCTATTTCATTGACTAGTGTCTTAAAATGACTACATTTATAGAAGATACTGGCAGTTATTCAATGCCTTTAGTTAATATACACCTGAGTGTGTCAAGATGTGACTTCCCACATCATCTCAACATATACTAATCTTTTAAAATACAGGTAGATTAAATTTTTTCAGCTCAGGGCAGAACAAACAGCTAATCATGAATTCAGAATGAAGAACTCACTGTCAGAGAAAGGGCTAAAGTCTGAAAAGGGAAAATGGATATGGGTTTGAACTATGAGGGCCTACTTACAGTGGGATTTTTTTATAGTACAGTACCGTAAATGCGTTTCCTCTTCCTTATGATTTTCTAAATAATATTTTCTCTTCTCTAGCTTACTTTATTATAAGAATATGGAATATAATACGTATAACATACAAAGTATATATTAATCGACTATGTTATCAGTAAGGCTACCACTCAAGAGCATGTTATTAACAGTTAAGTTTTTGAGGAGTTAAAAAGTATATGCTCAGTTTTTATTCCACGAAGGTATTGTTCAAGGGTCAACTGTATTACAATAGTTCTCAGCCAGAGGTGATTTTGTCCACCAGGAAATATTTGGTTATATCTAGAGACAGATTTGGTTGTCACACTTGGGACACACTGGAGACACACTCTGGTTGTCATACTGTAATTTAGTCGGCAGAAGCCAGATATTGCCACGCATGCACAATACGTGCCCCCCACAACTATTATCTGGTTCAAAATAACAATGGTGCTGATATTAAAAACCTTGGCTTATCACATTACTCTAACATAAAAGTCCAAAATGACTACCTGATTCTTCTGTGACAATAATAGTGAAAGTGACTAACATCACTCTCACATGAATTTAGTTTCTTAGGAGGAAAATGAGGCAGAATATTTAGCATATAATATAGAATATTATATCTCTCTCTACATACACACCCATATGTATCAGCATAACTTGTAAGAGGAACATATTTCACAGCGCAGGGTATACCTTTTGTTAAAATGATTACCGAGTTGTTATGTTCAATTAAGACATTCCAAGGGCAGAGTTAAGAATTCTGAGATATCAGTGCAAAGTTAGAACTTTGCAAATTTTGTAGACTTTGGCCTGAGTGAACTGCCATAGAAAGGCATTTTTTGTTAAGATACAGTTGTCTTTTAAATTGCTAAAAATCGTTGAAGAGATAACTACAAATCTGCTCTTCCATCAAGTGCCAGTTGCAGAACCTTTTTTTAGACATAAACACGGATAACATAAAGAATAATAATATATCTCAAGGGATATTATAAGTCTATAATTCCTTCGAGGGTGCATGTAATGTCATAAATTGTAGGAGCAAACTCGAGCAGTTTAGTCTTAGGAAGCTTGAGATGAAATTACAGCTTTTATAATCCCCTGAGAGAATATCTTTCGGTATAATGGAAATTGTAGTCGTTCAGAAATACTCTGCACCCTTGGCCCCAGAAAAGTACAACGGTCATTCGAAGATTGAAAAACACTAAGCAGGTGTTTGAAAAGTGAGTTGAACTCATCATAAGAATAATAGAAAAATTATATTGAAGTCATTATGGTATCTACTAAGTATAGTATGGCACACTTTCTAAAATAAGAGTTGCAAGACACACGTGCATAATTACAGCTATAAGAAGAGATTTTCCAGGTGTAACATAAAGATACTAAACCACACATTGCTAAGCTTAGCCAGTTTTGCATTAAATATATAAAAGACCTTTATATCCACATGAGAAGACATATTCTTTATATTAAATGTCAGTAGCTAAATAAGCAAATGCAGCAGATTAAAAAGAATAAAAGTAAATATCATGGAGTGTTGAAACAGTGTAAAGTTTGCAAAATATCATAATTGGATATACTTAAGTTTTGAGTTCTAAGAACCCCCAGGCATACTGTTCAATTTCAAAACCCTTGTACTGACATGAATTGTATAAGGCATCTATTAATAGAACCAAGTTTCCCTTCAATGAGACTAATTCAATAGGAAGTTAAGTTTGGTAAATACTTCAAGTATATAATTCATGAATATAAGAAAATAAGTGAGGAGCGCCTGGGTGGCTCAGTCGGTTAAGCCTCCGACTTCGGCTCAGGTCATATATCTCATGGTTCGTGGGTTCAATCCCCACATCAGGCTCTGTGCTGACTACCAGCTCAGAGGCTGTAGCCTGTTTCAGATTCTGTGTCTCCCTCTCTCTCTGACCCTCTCCTGCTCACTCTCTCTCTCTCTCTCTCTCTTTCTCTCTCTCTCTCTCTCTCACACACAGAAATAAATAAAATATTAAAAATTTTAAAAAAGAAAATAAGTGAATAATTTTAAGCAGACAAGTATTATTTGTGATGTGTAATAGTGTCATAATTGTCAATTAAAGTACTCACGAATCCTGAGGATTAAAAAAAGTTGTATCATATGTTCACAGAACCTATGCCAATGTTTATGGGACACTTATATAGTTCTCAATACTAAAATAAAGGGGAAAATAAGATGCTGTTAGAAGACCCTGTCTAAAGGAGATCAAAATCTCAAGTTTCTGAATTTATTTTCATCATTTCCTCAGTTTTCTTAGGTTGAAATCTAAACACAACTTCCATTAAAAGATACATTGTTTAAGTAGATCAGTGCACAGGCTTGTTTAATATCATATTGCTTTAAATTTTCAACTATGAGTGTTTCTCCAGAAGCCAAAATTGTACAATGAATAAGGTTAAAGCAATTTGACCATGAAAATTAATTTTAACTTCTGTTTTTTTGTAATATGTACTTGCTTCCATTAGAAAATAAAATAAAGGGGCGCCTGGGTGGCTTAGTCGGTTAAGCGTCCGACTTTCGCTTGGGTCATGATCTCGCGGTTCGTGGGTTGGCGCCCCGCGTCGGGCTCTGTGCTGACTCTCAGCTCAGAGCCTGGAGCCTGTTTCAGTCTGTGACTCCCTCTCTCTGTGACCCTCCCCTATTCACACTGTCTCTCTCTCTCCTAGAAAGAAATAAAAACATTTAAAAAAATATTTTAAAAAAAGAAAAGAAAAGAAAAGAAAAATATGGGAAGATACTTAATGGCCAGTAAGGAGTAAAGAAAAGAGATTCCATGCGGCACCTGGGTGGCTCAGTCGGTTGAGTGTCCAACTTTGGCTCAGGTTATGATCTCATGGTTCGTGGGTTTGAGCCCTGCATGGGCCCTGTGCTGACAGCTAGCTCAGAGCCTGGAGCCTGCTTCAGATTCTGTATCTCCCTCTCTCTCTGACCCTTTCCTGCTCACACTGTCTCTCTCTCTCTCTCTCTCTCTCTCTCTCTCTCTCTCTCTCTCCCTCTATCTCTCTCTCTCTCTCAGAAGTAAATAAAACATTAAAAATTTTTAAGAAAAAAAAGAAAAAGAAAAGAAAAGAGATGCTAGAATGTTATGTTCATCAATGGGGAATAAAACTTAGTAAGATCTGGTTCAAATCTCAGAGCTTATAATTTTACATTGGCAATTTACTTGGCTCCGAAAGCAAATTGAACTGCTTTGACTGATGGCACTTAAAGGCTTTTTTTTTTTTTAGGTCATTGTCACTCGATTTGTTTTATTTACTATTACATTTGAAATTGCCACACTTAATAAGCCATTGATTTGTAATTCACAACATGACTTTTAAACATAATCAATAATAAACAAAATCGATAATAATAAAAGGTCAGGCTTTAAGGTCTTGCATAAAGTAAATAAATTATTTTTATGCATTATTGGAGAGATCATGTTAATAGCAAAGATATGTAAACATGCATAAACATAAAACCATTGTGTCAAATGATTTTGAGTATTCTTTTTAGAATATCAGTGAATTCAATTGTATGTTCCAAATTTCTCTTTGCTCTTGCAAAGTTGACGAATGAAAAGTAACCTAAATTTGTTGTCTGTAGACTTTTTCATTTTAACAAAATATAAAAATACAAGTTTTCAGAATTTCATTGGTTTGACAACTTTATATTTTTCAAATAAACATAAAAAACCCCAATACCTATTATTTAAAATTATTTTATGAAATTGGGTCACCTGGGTGGCTCAGTTGGTTAAGCAAAGGACTCTTGATTTCTGCTCAAGATATGATATCATGATTCGCAAGTTCAAGCCCCATGTTGGGCTCTGTGCTAACAGCGCGGAGCTTGCTAGGGATTCTCTGTCTTCCACTCTCTTTGCTCCTCCCCTCTCACTCTTTATCTCTCTCAAAAATAAATAAACATTTAAAAACTGGTTTATAAAATAAAAAATAAAATAACTTCTAACATGTAAAAAGAATAAAGATAATATAATCCTATAGTAGAGACAGACTTTGAATTGAATACACAAAGTTTTAAGAGAAACACATTGCTGAATGAGTCATGTTAGATGTTGGCTACACCATTCACTCTGACACACACACACACACACACACACACACACACACACAGCCCTGGTTTAATGTGATAGGAATACATATTTTGGGGGTAAAAAGTGGCTGGAGGTAGGTAGTCCAGGTTTGATGTAGAGAACCTATAGTCACAACTTACTCAGATTTCTCTAATATTACTGTTCTCTCAGAACATCTTGAGACCACTATTTGAATGTCAAACATAACAGTTGTAATTTAAAAAATTTTTTAATGTTTTATTTATTTCTGAGAGAGAGAGAGAGAGAGAGCATGAACAGGAAAGGGTCAGAGAGAGAGGGAGATACAGAATCTGAAACAGGCTCCAAGCTCTGAGCTAGCTCTCAGCATAGAGCCCGACGCAGGGCTCAAACGCATGAACCATGAGATCATGACCTGAGCTGAAGTCAGATGCTCAAACGACTGAGCCACCCAGGCGTCACCAGTTCTATTTCTTTAGACTATAGAAAGATTAAGAAAAGAGTGTATGTAGCCTCTCTCATTAAAGGAGATTTTTTTGGATATCTCAAGTAATATTTTCATTATCCCATCATTAGCTAGAATTTAGTCACATGGCCACATCCAGCTGCAAAGAAGATTAAGAAATGTAAACTCTTGGGGTACCTGGGTTGCTTCAGTTGGTTAATCATCTGACTCTTGGTTTTGGCTCAGGTCATGATCTCACGGTTCATGAGATTGAGCCCTGCATGGGGCTCTGTGCTGACAGTGCAGTGCCTGCTTGAGATTCTCTCTCTCTCTCTCTCTGCACCCCCCACTATTCATTTTCAAATAAATAAATACACTACACGTTTAAAAAAAAAAGGAATGTAATCTTTTTGATGGAAGTAGTATACCCAAGTAAAATCTTGGATTCTGTTACTAAGGAATAGAGATTGATATTAGGATTTGCTTTTACTTTTCTTCCTGATTTTGGAACTGATGCAAACTTATCATTCCACAATACTATACTAGCAGGCTTTGGAAACTTTGACCTAAAGGCAGTCCATTGACTGTCTAATCTATTCCCAAGAAATATTGTATAGTGGCAGAAAAGCTGGGGTAGAAGTAAGGAGACCCAAGGGACTTTGAACATTTTACATAAAATTTTCTAAATCTCAGATTCTTTACCTATGACATATGATCAATATTCTATTCAGCAGGGGTGCCTGGGTGGCTCAGTCGGTTAAGCATCCCACTTCAGCTCCAGTCATGATTTCATGGGTTCTAGCCCTTTGTTGGACTCTGTGCTGATAGCTCAGAGTCTGGATCCTGTTTCGGATTCTGTCTCCCTCTCTCTCTGCCCCTACCCAAGTTGCACTCTGACTTTGTCTCTCAAAAATAAATACTAAAACTTTTTAAAAATATTCCATACCACGTGTTCATTCAACAAGTTGTGCATGTAATACTTATTGAGTGTTTAACATATACTATCTGCATACTAGTAATTCTATATTGCAAGAATCTCTGTTTGTGTCCCCAAAGCAGAGATTAAATATTGTAGGAGAGAGAAAGAATTCATAAGTCAAAAATCATTTTTCCACTGGTCAGAAATTTAACAAAACATTCAGTTTAATTCAGCTTCATTAGAGTGATGGAGGTCATCATGAGCCCTTAGATTCTCATAATGGAGAACATGGGACATCCCTTAAAAAGGCACAACCCCTCCCATTTAACTGTTAAGTAAGTACACAAGGAGCTCACAGTTGCTTGGCTGACTTCAAACCTGAGTTGGGCTCATTTTGAGAAGGACTTGGGTTCACTTTATTTTTATTTTAATTCATAGTGTTTTGTGCTTCTCGGTGCAAGTGTCATTACCTCTGCAGTTTTTCTATGTTGGATTGCCAGCACAAGCTGTATAAATGTCCCCCAAGGAGTTTCACTTTTAAAAAGGAATATTGGATGCCTTTTGGTTTGAGAATAAAAACCGAAGAGAAAATGCAATAAGAATAAAAACTCAAGAGAAAATACTGAGAAAATGCTCAGTATTAACATAAACCCTTTGATCATAAGAAACGTTGGTCATTTAAAATAAAATCAATAGAGCATAACATTTCCCAGTGTTGTTTTCCCTTGCCTATAATGGTATTGTTTTAAATAATGTCATTTTGTAAAATAACACTGTGGTACTTTCAGATTTTAATTTCATGTATGTACTTAACAATCATCTAGCCTAATGCACTGAATTACTATTAATTCTCTGATTATTAATATCATCTTAAGTTGTCCCATATTTTGGGAAGCAATAAAATAATTGTTCTTGTTCTGTGTTAGATATTATTTTAACTCTTAAAATAATGCATAGCACTATGGATTTTTCATAATTATTTAATATTTATTTATCCAGATTCTTGAAACATGTAAAATGATTCAAAGCATTAAGTGTTGGAAACACTATACAGTGGTATTGAATAAATGACTACTTTATAATATTTTAAGTAATTCCATAGTAGTATATTTTGTTCACATAGTAATCTATGAGCCAGAATACATGGGATTCATTCCATATATTCCCTTTTTTTGTGTATTGTATTGTTTGCATATTTTATGGTTGTTTGAAAAAAAACAAGAATTAAAAGACTTTATGGATGTGTAGCTAAGTTTTTTATCACAAACATATGTGAGATACAGCTTTATGAATGGTATAGGACAACTTAAATAATGCATTCTAAAGTAAATGAGATTTTGTTACTGTTGTTTGTTTGTTCTTCTCTAAGTCCTTGCACTTGCAATGCAGCAGTAAAAACCCTAGTATCTAATCCTAGGTATGGGTCTAACTATGAGAGGTGGGACCACCTGTATAACCTCTATACCCCCAAACTGTTCTTTTACTGTTCATTTTAAGGGAATGAGGAATTTCTGAAGTCAGAGTATAATCACATACGAGATTTTGTACACATACCCTGTTACGGCCTTCGGGCTGCTGTCGCAAAGGACCACAAACTGGGTGCTTAAAACAACAAATATGTATTCCCTCACCTGGAGATTCAAAGTCTGAAACCAAGGTGTTTGGGCCATGCTGCCTCCAAAGTCTCTAAGAGATCTTCTGCCTCCTCAAGCTTCTGGTAGCCACAGGCTGTAGTCACAGAACTCCAGTCCCTGCTTCCCTTCTTACGTGGCCGTCTTCCTTCTGTGTCTTGTCATCCTCCTCTGTTTAAATGCCCCCCTCTTACTCTTGAATGCTGACAAAAACTGAGGACTGATGGATGTGGGGGGGAGGAGGGATGGGCATGGAGGAGGGCACTAGTGGGGATGAGCACTGGGTGTTATGTGGAAACTAATTTGACAACAAACTATTTGTAAAAAAAAAAATAAATAATAAATAAATAAATAAATAAACTTAAAAAAAAAATGCCCCCCTCTTAGAAGGACGCTAGTCATATTGGACTAACAGCTCACTCTAATGACCTCATTATAACTTGATTTTGTCTTCAAAACACCCTATTTTCAAATAAGGTCACATTTACAGGTGCTGGGATTCAAACTTCAATATATATTTGTGGAATAGGGGGCACAATTCAACCCCTTATACGTGTTAAACCATAAAGTACTTTTTATTTTCAAAGCCAATACTGATACTATCATCCATGAATTGCACTTTCAAAAGTGCTGGACTAGCTAGAGCAGTACTTCTCAAAATGTGGTCCAAAGACAGGTGCCTGGTTTTGAAGTGCTTTAGCAAGCCACATTGGGATAAATTCAGAAGTTGAGAATATGTATTTTGCAAACTTTTATAAAAACATTAAAGTAATTTAATTTAACTCTCCCTATTAGTACATAGCTATCCAAGACAGTCTTATCATGTCAGGTTATGAAAAGATAATACCCCTTTAGTTAAATAGTGGCCAGTAAGCAGCTTACAACAAAAAGCACTGAGCAAATTCACACACACGTGCAAACATGTACACAAAAGGTTTTCGATTGGGACCTTTGCGTATAAAGACTGTTTGGCAGGATTCGTTTCCAGGTTCCCTCCCCTGCTAGAGAGAGAAAATATGAACTCTCAACTCCTGTTTGCACAATAAGAGAAAGAGCCTGTGGAGTTGGACGTGTGGTATTCTAGATTCAGAGAAGGCTTTGAAAATCCTGATACTTAATAATATTAAGTCAGAGTACAAGAGCAACAGCAGCAGCAGTAGTAGCAGCAGCAGCAGCAGCAGCAGCAGTAGTAGTAGTAGTACTAGTAGTAGTAGCAGTAGCAGTAGTAACAGTAGTAGTTGTCATAGTAAATACCAATTATCAGAGTGTGTGATCCCCTAACACGTAATCCTGAGGCAGTTCTATTCTGGCATCTGCAATAGAACAACTTTCATAAAAGACAGTCTATAGTGACAGAAAATGAAGATTGCTTGACACAGAGAAAAATAGCAAAGCTTCTCTGATAGCTTTCTATTTTTGTGGTTTCAGTTTCTTCTCAAGGCTTGTCTGAATTCCTGCTCTTGAGGTCCATGAGACATTCCTCTATAATGAATCTTTTTTGCTGAAGGTGGTTTTGTTACGGGCAATCAAGGAACCTTGACTAAAATAATACTTTCCATATGTCAGCTCATTCTTCAAACTTCCAATAAGCAGCCATTGCTTACAGCAGGGTTGCTCACCCTCAGCGCTATTGACCCTTTGGACTGGATGATTGCTATGGGAGCTGCTCCACGCATTGTGGGTTGTTTAGTGGCCTCTATCTTCCAGGTGCTAGAAGAACCCTGAGTTGTGACAACGAAAAGTCTCCGGATATCGTCAGCCTCCCTATACTCAGACTGGGTAGTGGTGGGGTGGAGTGCAGCAAAATTGTCACTGGTTGCGAACCACTGGCCTACAGTAAAGGCCTAGTGCCGACTAACAGTAACTATAGAAGATTCCATCTGGATCTCCTCCTGACATTTTTGCCATAGAGTTGAAGTTCCCTCCCTTACTTAGTTCATTCAAATCTTGGAAGTGGAAGTCAGCAATACTTCTAGTTGTAGGTCATGTACCCATCTCATTTCGCTGGTGACCTTCTCTCTAGACAGGTTTGCAGGCCCTTCAAAATAATGAGTCCCCAGATCCTTTGTTGAGTCTTCTTATACATGCATTCCCTACCTTTTTTCCCCCAGCTTTATGTGCTCCTCTGCTTTTGATTTTCCATCTTGTGCATAAGGGGGCTGGGAGAACTTCCATTTACAAAAAAATTTTTAATGTTTATTTATTTTTGAGAGAGAGACAGAGAGAAATAGACCACGAGTGGGATAAGGGCAGAGAGAGAGGGAGACACAGAATCTGAAGCAGGCTCCAGGCTCCATGCTGTCAGGACAGAGCCTGATGCAGGGCTGGAACTCACAAATCACAAGGTCGTTACCTGAGCCAAAGCCAGACACTTAACCAACTGAGCCACCCATGCACCCCATGGGAGAACTTCCATTTAATCATCACTTCCATGGAGACCCATAGGCACATGAGCAAATGGTTGGAATAGTGTACATCAGTCTGCAGTTCAAACCCTCCAAGGCTATTGCTAAAGTCTCTAGGTCTCTTACAGGTACAGTTGTATAATTTTGTGAAAGGACATTTGCATGTTGCCTGACCTTTAGCTCTGTCAGGATGACTGCAAAGATCTTATATTAATCTCTTTGGGTAGAACATTTCCTCAAATTCTGTTTTAGGACATGGGATATATGCAAAAGTTAAGATCTCTGGTAGCTATAGGTTGTGAGTAGAGCCATTTAGATGGCATAGCCATCTTTCCTGACCTCAGTAGGCTTTCCACTGAAAAGATGCCAGGACCATCCCAGATAGTGGCTTTGGGCCATCCACTACCTTATTTATCCAACAAATATTTATTGGTTACATGTTGTGCAATAGATAACATACTAGGAATTGGGAATACGGAACTGAAAAGAAAAAGAACGAAAAAAAAGTTTCTGAATGAACTTATATCCTTTACTGGGTGTCATATGTAAAGCCTGCCAGCATGTAAACAAGATAAACAAAAACCCAAGCGAAAAACAAGATAAGAAAAAAACCCAACAACGGAGCTCGAGAGGTAGAGTGGATATTTTATATACCAGGGCCATACAAGGAGTTTTTGAAAAGGAGTCAAAGAAATGCCAAGAGGGACACAGCCATATGAAGATCTGGAGAAAGAACATTCCAAGCAGACAAAAGAACAAGAACAAAGTCTCTCATTTGTCCTCAGTGTGACTGGGAACTGGTAAATGAGGGACTGAATGATAAGAAGTGAGCATGAAGTGGCAAGAAGACTAGAGACATCTGAGAAATTCAGGATTTATTCTAATTACAAAGAGAAGACATTGAACAATTTACAATATATAAATAGCAGGGCTGGAATTTGAAAGAGTTAATTTGGTTTCCCAGAGATAGAATCAGACAGGGAAAAACTGCATTTCTCTGTGTGCTTTCTTGGCACAGTGATCCCCAATGAACGAGTTAAGTAGCTGGTGTCCTCCAGAACTCTCCTAGGAGTGGGTCTTTGATTCGGCATCAGGAGTCCATATTTACTTTGACTTTTCTGGAGAAAATTCTAGTAAAGCTATATTTGGAATCTTGTACATATCTGATTTGGCAGGAAAATTATGAGAAATTGGTACGCTCTCCTGCCGCAAAATTTGAGGAGAAATAGATAAGGACAATAAATAGGATGATCCATCCTCAGCTGGTAAGGTTTTACAGTCTACTATTAGCAGTTTTGCCAATAAAATAGTCAGTAAAATAGTATTGACACTCTGTCAATATAAATTAGACTTTCCTTCCATAGCACTGTATTTCATAGGTAAGGGGAATGGGGCTAGCTATGAACTCTTTATGTCTGTTTTTGAAATTCTATAATATATGGAAAGTACCCAGCAATTCAATTCTGACAAGTATTGTCAAAGTAGATATCCCCAAAGCCCTCCTGATACAAAATACCTAGAAATGCCAGGTAGCATATGATAGTCTCTCGAGTCTACCAAGTGTCAAAACCAACCAATGGCTATCAGTGATGCTATAAGTGGGCTAATCCTAGCAATCAAGAAGCTAGGGCTGTATTAGTCATGAGGAAAAGAGAGAAGTTTTGGACAACTTCAATATGGTGAGTTTGAAAGACTCCAGCATGAATTTCAGATACAACTCCACCATCAGTGTTCAGAAAAATTAAGCATCCCTGCAAAAGGAGAAAATGGAACTCCTCTGTTTCAACCTTTGCTCTGATTAAGGACTAAAAGTTTTCTGTGGAAATCCATAATATCAAGCTTGACTTCCCATGGTGTTGAGATTCATATTTTCCAGAAAACACACATGTAAAGATACAAACATGAGTCCATGCTAAAAATAACCATACAGCAGTCGCTGGTAGGTAGTTCTCAGGGACTTTTGGTAGGAACGAAACCTATCTCTTTTCAGCCCTCACTGGATGCCCAGAGAAAGCCTGACGAACATGGATTTGCAATCCTAATCCATATCTAGTATATGTCATTGAGTTTTCAAGGGAAAATAACACTTAAAATAAAAAAGAGGGACTATTACAGGAAAGGAAGGATAGATAGATGTATGGATGAATGGTGGGAGGGAAGGAAGGTAGGAAGGAGGGAAGGAAGGAATTTACATTGAGACACCTCATAATAATATTGACTAAAGATTAATAAGGAAGTCAAGTAGAGCCTTATTAAGAAAAATTTAATAGCATCTATCAACATTTAAATTGTATGTAGCCTTAAATGTGACCACTTTATAAATAGCAACACCTTCAATTTTCCCTTTCCTTTTCTGCACTTTTTTTTTCCTTTAGAGTACTTAATGACCACCAGACATAATATTTAAACATAAATTTATTGGTTGATTTTTGAAACCATTAAAATATAACTACATGTGTGTCGGTTTATCAACTCACTCTTATTTCCAAAACATATAATATGCTGTTAGTAAAAATCTGTTGGAGATCTAGATAAAGATATATATGTTATATATACATATATGCACACATATTTGCATGTGTGTATATACAATATATAATCATATAATATATATTAACAAATATGGTTTATATAATGACATCTAACATAATATCTATAATCTATGTGTAGTATATTTTGTATACCATAAGTAATATAAATATTTTTTAATCCAGCATTTTATACTACAGTGAAATTTAGAAATAATGTTTTTTCCTGCAGATAGGAATTAAAGCACTGTGGCCACGCTACTCTACCACATACCATGCATCCACATGTGCTGTTTGCAGAGACATAGAGGGCATATTGAGTGAAAACCAGTCACAGAGAAACATAACTGTGGTAGGTGATGTCATTGATGTAAGATATTATCCCACTCAAAAATTTTTTTCAAGAAAAAAACCTATAGGTTTGTAAGCATAGAGGAAAAGTTTTCAAAGGATCAAACCAAAATGCTAGGGTAATAACTTCTGGGAAAGGTCGTAAAAAGGAGAAGAAGAAGCTATGTGTGTGTGGGCAGGGAGAGTCTCAATTATATTTTATGTGCTTCTGAATTCTTTTGCACTAAAATAAAGATACAGGGATTATAAATATAGAACAGATTATTTCTAAAAATGTTTATAGAGTTTTTAAAAATAA
Source organism: Proteles cristata cristata (assembly GCA_017311185.1). Lineage (NCBI taxonomy): Eukaryota > Metazoa > Chordata > Mammalia > Carnivora > Hyaenidae > Proteles > Proteles cristata. Next base: position 1,289,777 of record JAESUZ010002153.1, read on the forward strand.
TTTTAATACCTCTGATATTTTAGCCTATATACAGTAAAACATTTTGGTTCATTTAACTCCAATCCAAGTTAGCTGCCACTGAATTGCTTGGCTAAGAAAACTATTTTCCTCTTAAGCAAGTAGTTCCTATTCATTTCAATGATAGTTATGCCACATGTAATTTTGCTTCTTGTCAGAGCAAAATAAATCATTAAAAATTCAATATTATCTATCTGTGTATCTAGGTGTCTGTGTGTCTATTTATTGACAAATTAATAAATCTATCATCTATCTATCAAAACATCTATGCACCAAACTCTATTTGTTTGCAGTACTTTTCAAAGCATGGCACCACCTGCTTTCAATTCCCTTAGAGTTCTTTTAAAATTTGATTGAGAGATTATGACACTTACAGCACAAGCAACAAAATGAAAAATAAACAAGTGGGACTACATCAAACTAAAAAGTTTCCGCAGACAACCTATGGAATGGGAAAAAGTGTTAGCGGATCATATATCTACTAAGAAGCTAATACTCCAAATATATATATATGTGTGTATATATGTGTATATATGTATATATATATATGTACATATATATATACACACACACACACACACATATATATATATAAACTTGTACAATTCAATAGCAAAGAGAGAAAAAAAATCAATTTAAAAAGTCAAAGGACCCGAATAAACATTTTTCCAAAGAAGATATTGTAATGGATAACAGGTACGTCGAAGGTGTTCAACGTCAGTAATCATCAGGAAAATGCAAATCAAAACCCCAGTGAGATGTCACATCATATCTGTTAGGATGGCCATCATCAAAAAGGTAAGAGCTAACAAAAGCTGTGAAGAAAAGAAAACTTTTATGCACTATCGGTGGGGTTGTAATTCGTGAGGCTACTATGGAACACAGCATGGAGTTTCTTCCAAAAATCAAAAGCATAATTACCAAATGATCCAGCAGTCCCAGTTTGAAATATACCTGAGGGAAAAAAAAATACTATGTCAAAGACATATCAGCACCCCCACATTCCCTAGCAGCATTATTTACAATAGCCCAAGAAATGGAAAACATTTATTCCATACAATCAATGTTATTTGGCCATAAGAAAGAAGGAAATCCTACCATTTGTGACAACATGGAAGGAACTTGAAGACATTATACTAAAGGAAAACAAGTCCAACAGAGAAAGACAAATACTATATGATTACACTTATACCCATACATAATCTTAAATATTAGAAAAAATACCTTTTATATTTTTCTAAATTTTTTTGATGTTTATTTTTGAGAGAGAGTGTGTGTGTGAGTAGGTTAAGGGCAGAGAGAGACAGAGACACAGAATCTGAAGCAGGCTCCAGGCTCTAAGCTGTCAGCACAGAGCCCTGCACGGGGCTCAAAGTCATGAACTGTGAGATCATGACCCGACTGAGCCACCCAGGCGCCCCTAGAAAAAATATATCTTAAGAAAAATAAACTGAAAGAAAGAGAGATGAGATTTGTGGTTACCAGAAGTGAGAGATGGAGAAAGTAGGAAATGGAGGAAAGTGGCCAAATGTACAAGCTTCCAGTTATAAGTATGAGAGATGTAATGTTCAACATGATGACAACAGTTAACACTGTTGTATAGTGTAGTTGAAAGTTGTTAAACTCTTATTAAGGAGAACTAAGAGTTCTCCTTAAAAGGAAAAACCTCTTATTTCTTATTTTATTTATTTGGGATCAATGTAAAATGATGGATGTTAAATAAGGTTATTGTGGTAATCACTTTAAAATATATGTGAGGCAAGCCATTATGCTGTACACCTTAACCTTCTACAGTGTTGTGTGCCAACTATATCATCATAAAACTGAAAAAAAAATTAGAATTAAGAACAACAATAAAAAAGTAAGCCTAATGGACTACAAACTGAGCGAAAACAAACAAAGAAACAAATTCAGGTTAAGACTGTGTGAGGAAAGGACCTGGGATCTGCATTTTGTACTTGTTCCCTAGATGTCTCTCTTCCCAATACAATCCCTGTATCCTTATTTTGACATTTTATTGACAAAATATAAAAACTTGAATTAAGATTAGAGAAATGTGAAATGCGTACACAAAATGGACCCATTCTTTTTACATTTCAACGCATCAGTAGATATCTGCTACTACCAGAATATTCCAATTTGCAAAAACTTCCCGAGCTTAACACCCTGCTATGCTCCTACCACAATCCTCTTCACATGGGTGCTGAGACTCCAGACTTCCAACCCTAAAGCCCTCCCTCCTAGCTCTGACAGTGGTGCATGGGCTGAACTCTGAGCTCTCGGGTAGGAAGTCGTCTTCAAGTCTGAATCCCGAATGAAAAGTAAAAATTACTCTTCATTTCTTTTCTCTAGACATCACCTTCACTTCTGTGATTATCACTTTTGCTTGCTTCTTTTTTTTAATGTTTCATTTATTTCTGAGAGAGAGAGCAAGAGCAAGAGCGAGAGAGAGAGAGAGCATGAGCATGTGAGGTCAGAGAGAGAGGGAGATACAGAATCTGAAACAGGCTCCAGGCTCTGAACTTTCTGTCAGCACAGAGCCAGACACAGGGCTCGAACCCACAAACCGTGAGATCATGACCTGAGCCAAAGGTGGATGCTTAACTGACTGAGCCACCCAGGTGCCCCTGCTTGCTATTTTTTTGAAAAAATGCTGACACATTGATGTAGTGCCTTCCATCCAACGCTCAAATTATCATTTTTTCCTCCCTCTTGGTAGAGATAAGATTAAGAAATCAAAGAAAAAAGAAGTCTTCATCCCTTTGGTCCATGTGTATTTTGTATATAACCCTGTGCTCACAATGGAAAGAAAATTAATGAGTGACTTATTATTTCTGCCTACCCTAATACTGTCTCTTCATTAACAGATGGATTAAGTAAACAAATACGTATTGACTATGATACGCCAGGATCTGTGCTAGAGGCTGGGGTTAAAACAGTGAATAAAATAGATCAAGACTCTACTCTTCAGGAGCTGTCATTCTTGGAAAAGAGAGATGACCCTTGGACTCTGAAGACTGTCTCTCTCTCCATCTCACCATGAGGTACTTTCTCGGGAATGGCTACCTTTCCATTGCTTGTGATGCCTGTGGTAGCTGCTGTCTCCAAATTAAAAACAAACAGACAAAAAATATTAAATATATGGTCCTCTGTTAAAAATATTGTTAATTTTTCCTCTTATACAGCATTTTTATTTCTAACTGAGGTAAAATACATAGAAAGTTTACCATTTTAACCATTTTTAAGTGTACAGTTCAATGGTGTTAATTACATTCATGTTTTTGAGCGACCCATCTCCAGAAATCTTTTCACCTTTCAAAACTGAGGGACCATGTGCTTTGAACAACTCATTTTCCCCTTCTTTCGTCTCCTGGCAAGTACCTGCCATCCCTGAATTTTACTGTTCCAGGTGGCTTATATGAGTGGACTTGCTATCTCTCTGTGACTGGCTTTTTTCACTTGCCATAATTTCCACTAGGTTCATCCATGTTGAAGCATCATCAGAATAACATTATACTACATGTATATAACACATTTTATTTACTCATTAATCCGCATGTGAACATTTGAGTTGCTTCTACCTTTCAGCTATTCTACCTTTTAGCTATTATGTAAATATGAGTGTTCAAATATCTCTTTGAGATCCTTAGTTCAATTTGCTTGGGCATATGCCCAGAAATGGACTTGCTAGATTATAGGGTAAATGAAAAACATTCCTAAGAAAGGCCTTTCCCCCTTGGTTTAATAAAGGATAGTGACCCATTCATTCTTTATAATGGTAACTTGGCTTAATTACCTACATAGCACTGACCACTGTCAGAATTGTGTGTGTGTGTGTGTATGTGTGTATGTATATGTAAGAATTTTGTTCATTTACATCAAATTTATTTTTAACTCATATATTGGATTTAAATTTTCAATTCAAATTTAAGATCCATGTTTGTTTTTATTCGCTGCTATGTACTGAGTGCTGGGGGAAATATATCCTTTAATAAGCTCTTATTGAATTTGATCAATTACAGAGTCGGAAGGAGTGAATAAAGGAGTGAAAAGAAAATAGATTATTGTATCCACTCTTCTCTCTTTGTTTATGTAGACACAACTTTAGTGTTTCTGATTTTATAAGTGTAATGACAAAAGTATGACTTTACAGTTCTCATAAAATTAATCCAAAAATAAAGGCTATGGTCAAAGTAATGGGTCATGTCCAGCTTTAATAGAAATGATTGAATGTGTCCATTCTGTGACGGCTTTTATCTCTCTTTATAGTTAGAAAATATGTGGGGTATTACAATGGAGTAGGGAATGGTTTCAATTGTTGAGCTAAAAGCTAGTTTTTTACTCTGTGATTCCTCATTTCATCACAATGACACAACATAAAGTTCAGAGCATATAATGGGGTGAGAAGAAGAAAGTCTTCCAAATAACCTGGCAGGCATATCTTTCAATTTAATTCACCTGTCAGCCCAGCAGTGGTGACTGAACCCATTACTGGCAGGCGTGTACCATAGCTTCTTTCAGACTCTTCCTTCCTTCCTGTCTGCATAGAACAGGTCATCGAATCATTCCACTGTCTCTGGGCATTCTTTTTGAGATTTTTAGAGTAAAAATCTCGATCAGAACAAAGTGGTATGTCACATTTCTCCCCTTTTGATAAGAAGAGGTATTTAATCTTTGTAGCATTGAAAAATAATCTTTTTAATTCAAATACTTTATCAATGCTATTATAAATGAGAGGCAATCTACCTATGCTTGTATCATTCATCATGATGAAAAAATCATCTCATTTATTTTACTTCACAGGGCAGAAAGAAATAAAGCAAAGAAGAGAGGGGAATGAAGAGGATGGGAAGGTTACAGGGAAAGGGAATGCTATTTCCAAATCAGCCAGTCTCTTTTCTTTAGGTCAGGCCTTGGGTTTACCGTTTCTGGTTGGCCACTGTGGTTCTTGCCATGGAGCTCCATGCAGATGCTCTGCTTATTCGTATGTGTGCAATAAGCATGCCCCAGGAAAGAAGAAAGCCAAAGCTGAGGCTTGAATGTTAAAAGATGATTTCTTTAAAGGGGGTAAAGTCACAACTCTCAGACAGTTGTAAAAATGATCACATATTAATGATTTTACATCACTCGTTAATGAAGAAACTGATAAGGTGTTACCACCAATTCAAAGGGGAATTCAAGAACAGATAACTTTGTGTATCGAAATGTGGAAATGAAGGTAGGAATAGAGGCAAAAATGTTATTTCCTGGGAAGAAGGACCCTCCCTCCACCGGTGGGATTGATTGGCAGGTCTATAGACAAGAGTTATTTTGCGGAGCTACCAGTTATCTACAACTGTCAGAGCTGTAAAGAGCTACCGTGTCATTAGGGTCAGATAATCCAGAGGTGTGCTGCAGACAAGGCACGCATTTGTCCCTGCATGCAGAAAATCTATACGTGGCTTCTCCGCTACTTGACCGCTTTCTTGGTTCTTCTAGTGACTCACTAATACAGTCACCACCAGGAAGCTGCTCATGGACAACTATTAAGCAGCGTCTCAAGATTATTTGGGGCCAAACCGACATAGGAATATGCATTTTAATATAACATTTTAGACATACAATATTTATAAACAAATAACATACATTTATTATGGTCTCATTTTAGGCAATAGAAGAGACATTTGGGACCAACAGCCCTAATCTGCATTCTTTAATTCCTAACACATTAAACTTCAGGTGTATGGGATTTGGAGAGTGTCTCCTTTTAGAGGTGAGAAAACAGGAGTGTGGAAAGATTATAAGGAAGAGGCCTAAGTCACATGTTATTTGGTAGAAAACCCAGTTCTCTTGACTCCAGAAATTACTTTTCCATTTCTCTGAATGAGAGGCATGCCTGAGCACTGTTTGACATTCCGCACGAGAACTCAGCCATGGCAGTTATCACCATGAACGTGATCCAGAAGTGCACGAACATTCATCTTGTGCCCCCCTTCGCCTGTAAGTTTTCCTCAAGGCGGACGAAGTCAGGCACAGACCAGGGGAGAGAAATGATTACTTCAGTTTTCATGAAATGCTGATTCAGGACACTTGCCAGGATTACTTAAAATATGGCATGCAAAGCACTTCATACAGTACTTGGCATCTAGTGAACACAATGTTAGTGTAGTGAAAACAATAAGTATTACTAGCACTAAAAAATCTAATAAGAAAGAACCTGATATTGAGATTTTTTTTTTCTCAAGCTCCCAATTTTTGTAACTTGTGTGTGCCACCTTCATGACACAAGGCGGGCTTTAGGCTACTCAGCTTCTTACGTTTTTTCTAATTCAGTGATGTTTATATCTTTTACTTTATGGGTCACTTATGTATTTCTTACAGATGGAAGTTTGTAAGTTGGCCGGTTGCATGAAAAGAAGGCTTGTGGATATTGCTGGAAACATGGCAGTGTTCCACAGAAAGGTTATGAAAGTCACCCAGAAGTCAGATGTTCCCAGTGACATCCTGCTCTCCTACCTGGCAGACAGGCTCCTCTTCTTTCAGTCACCTTATCAGGACATTGAGCAGGAACAATTAACTGGGATGCACGCACCACAGTGATCTTTGTCTGATTCAAACATAAATTCAGATCATCCATTCTGCCAAAGAATGTCTATTCCGATTGCTAAAAGTGAAATTGAACATCGCTTTCTTAAAAGAGAACTATGAGCTGTCAGAGGCACAATCCATCTGTAGCATCAGGCAGGAAAAAAAGTACGATATATATGCCTATTTTTAACTTGTTATAATTAGCACCTCAATGACCACAGCTATTGAAGTCACTTGGTCTAGATTTTTCTACAGAGCCTACAAAATGGGCTTTTATCCAAAAAGGAGTCTTCTACATCACTATGAAAATGAAGGGGAAGAAAAATAAAAGTAACTTTTCAAATATAGGTTTTGTTGGGGTTCCTGGGTTGCTCAGTCAGTTAAGCATCCAACTTCAGCTCAGGTCATGATCTCACAGTTCGTGGTTAGAGCCCTGCGGCTGGCTCTGTGCTGACAGCTAGCCCAGAGCCTGGAGCCTGCTTCAGATTCTGTGTCTCCCTCTCTCTCTGACCCTCCCCTGTTCAGCTGTCTCTCTCTCTCTCAAAAATAAGTAAAACATTAAAATTAAAAAAAAAATCAAACATAGGTTTTGTTGTTCAAATACAAAAGAGTAAAGTTGCCTGTATTGTTGTTAGGTTTTCAATTTCCTTTTTTCTTTCCTCTTTTTCTTAATGAATGCTTCCAGGTTTTGCAGTCATGCTGCAATCGGGTCCACTGAAACTGTTTATTCTCTAGTAAATAGCAGATAATTTTACTAGTTCTTCAGACTGAGAGTACCATTTCTTTCAGAACTCCCAAGCTCCATAAATTGAAATTCACATCACTCGGATAGAACAATTTTTTTTCTAATTGAGAAAATTCCCAACATTCTTTTTTCTTAATTTCTTTAATAACTTCCCCACAATGACAATGTATTAGACACAATACAATATGCAGAATATATTCTCGTTAATCCTAAAAAATTTACAACTTAAAAGTGAAAATATAAATAAATCTCTTCTTATTTGACATTTTTTTCCCCCAAGATACTAAGGAAATACTTTGCAGGATGAGCTACATTTAGAGACTAAAGGAAATGGTTTGAGAGGAGATAACAACAAAAGCTCCAGGCAGGCAGGGCTTTTTCCAACATAGATGTGATCTCATTCATTTAAGAACAGATTAGCCTCAGCAAGTAAGATGAAGAAAACAGCTTGTGAGATACAAGCAAAGGAAACATGGATTCTTATCGCGAAGTAGATCCAGAAGACCACGCGGTCTCCTTCCAGTAGCACACACCCACCTCCACTATGGGTCGTCTGTTTGATGGTAAGAAGAGAGGGAAGACTATAAAAAGAAGGCAAGCTTGTGTAAACAACAGAGAGTTTAAACAGGGACACCCAGGTGGCTCAGTCAATGGAGGTTAAGCACCCGACTCTTGATTTCTGCTCAGGTCATGATCTCATGCTTCTTGAGATGGAGCTCCTCATCAGGCTCTGCGCTGACAGCAGGAGCCTGCTTGGGATGCTCTCTCTCCCTCTCTCTGCCCCTCCCCCCACTCTCTCTCAAAATTAATAAATAAACTTAAAAATTTTGAAATCAAAAGCAAGTTATTGGAGTACCAATATTCTTGGAAAATAATGATGATTTGGACAGAAAAATAATTATTCAGGGTTACACTTTGTCATTGGGCCAAGAACTTTAAAGGCTCTTTAACATAATTTAAATATACCATGTACCAAGACATGTACACGAAATAAAATGCCTTGTTTAATCATCATATTTGTCTCTATTACCTACCTCTTAAAACAGAAAACAATTTTATTTTTCACTTAAGGTGAAAAGGGGGGCCTGGAGGGCAAAAACAGATGACTATACATTTTTGTCGTTATGACAAACTCTGTAATTAAACTTAATTAAGGTTCATTAACCACCAAGGGAGAACAAGGAGAAAAAATCCAGACCTATAAAATTTCCTTTGGACATATCTTAGAACCAAAGGATATATTGTCATTAAAAGCTAATCTGCTTTATCAAGTTATTGGAAACATTCTTAATAATTATGTTTCATCAGTTGTGAAAATGACATAAGACAATAAACAAGGCTAGCCATCATATCAAATTATCCAAACACAAGAATTCTAAAAGGCACAAGAGAAAACAATGATGCTTTAGTTTTCTTAAAATAAAAATATTAACCTTTTGCCAATTCCTTGATATACAATAATATGACAGATGTTAAGCAATTCATTTTTTAACTTCATTGAAGTATAATTGGTATAAATGAGTGATGAGTTATACAACTACATCTACTGTGTAACCACTAATCAATATAGGAATGTCTGCCATACCAAACATTTCCCTTATCCCTTTCAATCCAAAGGCTTCCTATTTCTCCATACACTCACTGATCTTATTTCAATTATTATAAATTAGTCCTGTCTGTTTTCTAATTCATACAAGGCAATTTCCAGCAGGTAGTCTTATGTGTCTGGTTACTTTCAGTCAGAATGGTTTTGTGAGTCTCCCATATTGCTGATACATTAGCGATGGATTCTTTTCATAGCCACGTAACATTACATAAGATGAGTTTACTGCAGTTTGCTTAGCCATTCATTTGACATGTTTTTTTTTTTTTAAATATGTCTATGAACATTTGCACAAGTGTTTTGTAGATATATGTTTCTATTTCTCTTGGGTTAATAACTAGGAGTATAATTTCTTGGTCAGATGGTAAATATAAGTTTAACTTTATAAGGTACAAACAGCTCTCCAAAGTGTACAATTTTACACTCTCTTCAACAATGTCTGAGTTCCTGTAATTTCTCACCCTTACCCAAACCTGGTACTGTTTATATATTTTTTTAGTCATTTTGGTGGGTGTGTAGGTAGTTTTGCATTGTGGTTTTAATTTACTAAACTTGTTGAGGATGATTTATGTACTTACTGATTATCCATAGAGCTTCTTTTATAAAATATATTCTTTTTTTTTTTTTTTCTAGGAGAGAGGGAGAGACAGCGTGAGCAGGGGAGGGTCAGAGAGAGAGGG